>CM060687.1:141863154-144380753 GCA_030686995.1 Artemisia argyi
AAACTTTAGGAAGATAGTTTTTGGTTAAGGAAATATCTTCGGTAGTTCCTTTTGGCATTTTCACCTAAACACAACAACGATACAAAAGACCAAAATAAATAAAAAAAATGTATATATATTTTTAAGACTTATGTTGGAACGTAAACATACTTCGACGATAATTCTAGGAAGTAGTTTACCATGTTCCTTAATATTATTTTTAACTCGTTCTAGATATATTTTACGATGTTTAGTAAGTGGTTATGGACAAGTCCAAACGCCCTTTTAAACATCTTAATATATCATGAAATTTACTAGATTTACATTAGATTGTAAAACTAGTCATTTCTTACGAGTTTCTTATGCATGTGATTTGTTTTCGAAAATGATGGTTTATGTTTTGACTTAAAAATATCATTTTTCGTACTAAATCAAACGCTTTCTTAACTAAATATTTTTACAACAATTATGTCAATATATATATATATATATATATATATATATATATATATATATATATATATATATATATATGAATTATATATCTTGACAAGTCCGAATTACAAGTTTTAGGTATATAATCTTGACAACGTTTTATAACAATTATGACGACTTAAATTCGATGTTATTTGGACATAATCCAAACACCCTCTTAACGTGTACAAAAGCATTTTTACTTGGTCGAAAAATATGGTTTCATGTTTTACAAGTTATGAAAATAAAATGTAATTAGTTTTAATAAGTTTTCAAAGCATTATTCAACAATGTGTTTACCAAAATTTTTGAAAAGGAGTGTATGAAATTTTTCAAAAATTTTCAACAAGAGGGTTTATAATTACTCGTTTCTAGTGTTGATTAATCATTCTAATCCTAAGGGAAATATTTAGTTATGAAGATTTAAGACCCAATTCGAAAGAAATTGTGAATTAGAAAAAATTAATAAAGCATGCATAATCATGAGTTTGACCAAATTAGATGGAATTAGATGAAATGTGTTATGAAAAACTTACAATATGTAATGGTGATTGTGTTAGATGAATTTGCCCTTTGCGAATTAACCCGAATTATGTGATTTGGAAGTGGTTTAAGGTGTTTTTGGGTTTTGGTTTTCGTCACAGCAGTAGCAGAGGAAGGGATGTTTGAAAAAGTGGAGTGTTTGGCATAAGGAACAAGAGGAAAAACGGGTTGGAGCCATCAGATGGCCGGCCCCCTTAAACATTAAGGGGGCCGCCCTTCATTTGGCTGCCGGTCCCCTTAAATATTAAGGGGGCCGCCCTCAAAATTTTGATTTTTCTGATTTTGGTTTCTAGAAAGAGCAAGAATATATATATATATATATATATATATATATATATATATATATATATATATATATATATATATATATATTAGATTTATATTTAATCAAAAATACGTTGGAGAGTATTCGCACGAAAGGAATTACTTGACACTTTTACTTGACATTTCGCCAATTAAAATTTCTTGATCATTTCGGATGAAATTTATCAAGTTGTCAAGTGGACGAGAGAGTTGTGGAAGGTTTATAAGTATATATATATATATATATATATATATATATATATATATATATATATATATATATATATATATATATATATATATAGTATGGGCTTTAAGACGAGAATATAGGAGGGAGACGTATGCAACGGAAGACGGGAGTTTGTATCATCCATAGATTTTTCGACTCATCTCTTTACATCAGCATGAGTGTTGTTGAACATTAAAGTTCAATAAGGCAAATGGGGGAAAGAAAAGGTTCGTAAACGAACAATTTCTAGTTCTAGAAGATCAACAAATGAATTTTCTAGGTTATAAGATCCTAGATATAGCTAAGTATATATATATATATATATATATATATATATATATATATATATATATATATATATATATATATATATATATATATATATATATATATATATATATATATATATATATATGTAGAAATAAAAACTAGAAGGAACAATGAACCAAATAAAATCACATAAAAACTAAATACTAAACTAAGCATGCATTTCTTGACAAGGGAATAAAAGGAAATGTGTACCTTTCGTCTTCAATGCGTTTATCTTCAAAGTCTTCAAGGGATAGTCCGAACAAGAGGTGACATCAAAGGTTTCCATGTTTGAATGGCGAATATTTTTATGTTGGTCCCCATTGTCTCATTTGACCAAAGTTATTTGATCCGAACATGTTTTGTATTTGACTTGGATGCATATATGGTGGAAACATTCCCCACGGATTGAAGTTCCACATTTGTTGATTATTGTTAAAGTTTCGTATATTTTGGTTTGCTCTTGGTTGAGGTGTTTTAGGTCTAGGGTAAGAATTATTTGGTTTCCTAGGTGGTGGAGTTTTAGATCTTGTTTTAGGTTTAGACGATCCTACTTCGGTTTTTAAAGATGGTTTATAAAACGGTTTTATTTCCTCATTACTAGCGAGAGGTATTTTCTTATCATTTATGAGTATATACTTAGGATTAGATTTTGAAGGTTTTAGTTCCTTGAGTTCACTTTCAAATTTAACATTTTTAATTTCACTTGTTGAAGCTTCGGTTGAGTTAAAACCTAAACCGGTTTTATCTCCGGATATTCTTTGAATACTTATAATTTTACTAAGTGAGTTACTACTACTTTCAAATTTATCAAGTTTACAAATTTCTTCCTTAAGTTTGTTGTTTTCACTTTTAAGCTCTTGACATGATTTACATTCTTCAAAAATTTCTTTACCTTTTTCAAGTTGATGTATTTTAATTGTTAGTTCTAGTACTTCATTTTCTAATTGGTTGTTTATGTATTTTAGTGATTTGTTTTTAGCCATTACTTGTTTTCCTAGTTTGCATAATCTATTGTATTCACTATTTAAATCTTTTTCATCTAATGATAAATTTTCATCACTAAAGTACTCGGTTTCGGAACGTACCTCACTTGATGCCTTAGCCATGAGACACTTTTCTTCCTTTGTTAATTCTATCTCATCTTCATCGCTATCACTCCAGGCTCCTCCAACAAATGCTCTTTGATTTTGATCTCTTGTCATCATTGGACATTTTCCAATGAGATGATTCGGATCACCACACTTGAAACACTTTCTCTCATTCTTGCTATACTTGTCATCATTATTCTTTTGAGGTGCTCTCCTTTCATCGTATGGTTGTCTAACGAATCTTCCTCGCCTTTTGAAGAATTTCTTGAAATCTCTTACGGCCATGGCATATTCTTCGTCATCGCTTTCGGAAGATGAGCTATCTTCGTTGTTAGATTCCTTTCTAGCTTTCAAGGCGATTGACTTGCTTTGCTCTCGTTTTCCTTTAACCATTTCGGAATCCTTCTTTATAATTGCTTCGTAGACTTTCAAATTTCCAATTAATTCATCAAGTTGTAGTGTTGATAAATTCTTTGATTCTTCAATAGCCGTCACTTTAGCTCGCCATTTTGGGTGAAGAGCTCTAAGAAACTTCCTAACAAAATTCTTACTAGAAAAATTCTCATCAAGTGCTTTTAAACTTGTGATGATAGTGTTAAATCTAGCAGAAGCATTATCAATTGATTCCTCTTCCGGAATCATGAATTGCTCATATTGTTGAACAAGTAGATCTATTTTATTATCTTTGACTTGATTATTACCTTGGTGAGTTATTAGTAAAGAGTTCCAAATTTCTTTTGCGGTTTCACACATAAAGATCCTTTCGTACTCTTTACGTGGTAGCGCATTGTAAATAACCATTTTTGCTTCATTATTTTTAGCAAGTTTTCTTTTTAAATCATCATTTTGTTTTTCAAAAGGTACGATTTCATCTTTCTTAGTTTCGGGGTTATTTTGAATAGGTAAAAAATCACCATTGGTAATAACATGCCAAAGATCTAGATCTTTTGATTTCACATAAGTTTCGAATCGATTTTTCCAATATAAAAATCCATCACTTTCAAATAGTGGTGGTCTTTGCATAGATTGTTGTGACAACTGGCAATTAAGGGAGCCGTTTTGAACCCGCATTACTTTAAAATTTATAACTTTGGTATATTTGAAAAGTTTATTGTGACGAGATATTTTATGAACGTTGGAATGTGATTTTTAAATCGTACATTATTTATGGAATTTGATTATTTATTAATGATTTGGTTCGAATCATTCGTGATGATTTATTTTTGAGATCATTATTTGGCACTACATTGACTCCGGCACTAGGATAACCTAACAATTTTAATTATTTTAATATTGGTTCGGATATTTATATTTTTGGAACGTATCGCGAGGTTTTTGATTATTTGGAATGGGTTCGGTTCGAGAGAGTTGATTTGTTTTAAAAAGGTTTCGGGTTTGGTCCGTGTCTATTACACCGGGTCACCTCACCCACCTTAATAATAACATTATTATTATTATTATCACAATTTTTTTTTATGTAAACTACAAATCGTCCTTGTGTGGGTCGGTTTGCACACAACACACAAACACACCCTCACCCTCACCAAATTACTCTCTCTCTCTAAACATCACCTCACCATCCCCAAACCCTAGCCGCCACATCTCCGGCCGCCACCATCACCACACCGCCGCCTCCACAAATAAACCAACACCACCATTTTAATCACCTTTTCATGATCTATCTTTTGGTATACATCACGCGCCCTAAAACCTTCTCTAACACCACGAAATAATTACTACCGCCCCTATAATATCACTTTTTCATCTTTTCTTTGTTGGGTTTTTGAAGAAACATAATCTTGGAGTCGTTTTGAAGGTGAGTGGCCACGAATCTCACTCGTGTGCCTCGATTCGTGATTTAATCCGTTTCCACACGGGTTGTTTTTGATGGGTTTCGAAATAAAACTAATGGGGAATTAATATTTTGTCTTAAAAATCCGTTTGGTATCTTGGGTGTGGATTTTTAACTCTAGTTGGTGCTCGATTTGCGATTTGGGTCGCGTTTGGTTATGGTTTTTGGCTCGACTAGAGCTTGACCGAGACCTATGGTCTCGGTGTGACCACTTTTCTTGGCTCGTTGGGAGTCCAAGAGGACTCTTGGTCCGTTATGATTTGATTCTTGGTGGGTTTGATGCTCGGATTGAGCATAACCGAGACCCTTGAGGTCTCGGGGTCGCGTTTTACGGCTCGTTTAATCATGTCGAGGCCCAAAGGGGTCCCTCGTTTCATGTTGTTGTTGTTGTCGTGACACCAAAGACCCAAGGGGTCCGTTTGGTTTGGTTTGGCTCGAATAGAGCAAGCCGAGACTTAGTGGTCTCGGAAATGACCCACGTTATTATTTTGTGTGGAGTAATATTGACCCGTTTGACTTGGTAAGTTGACCCGGAAGACTTGATTTAATTGGTGACCTTAATTGGTTTCTTGGTATTTTCGTTATGGTGGTTGATTGATATTATTGTTGGGGTATAATTGCTTTGGCGTTGTTGATATTGTTGGTGTTACTTGGGAGCCGAGGATGGGATGATATATTGGTTATTGTTATGGAGTTGAGTTGACGAATTTGATTGGGGACCGATTGTGAGACGGTCACTTAGATTGACGGAGATAGGTTAGTTGGGTGCCGTAGTCGGACCCTCATATTGTAGCACGTGAATTTGGGATTGGTTTGGACGGAGTTGTTTATTTATTCATGATTTGGTTACTATTATTTGTGGACTTGGACTATGAGCCGAGAGTAATGACTCGGACATGTTACCAAATTCTTATGACTCGATAAATAGTTAAAAATCAAACCATAATAATAATACTCGTAATAATATTATTGATAATATAATCGTTTATATACGTATATAGACGTGATATATATATATATATATATATATATATATATATATATATATATATATATATATATATATATATATATATATATATATATATATATATATATATATAATGCGTATATTAATAATAAAACAATCACGAGTAAACGTTATAATAATATAACGATAATTATTATACTATGCGAATTGTGCAATAAATGTCGGAGTATTATTATAAATAAATAACTAGAAATAATGTCGAGAACTAATACGTCGGGTAAGAAATAATTAAAAACATGACTTTTTATAAATTTAGAAAAACTTATCGAGTTATACGAGTTGTGGTTACTTAAAGTCCAAGTGGGATTTATTATGTGACTTTTGTGTTGTCACGGATATATGATGATTAATATAACCATTTTCTATAACTACGTAACTTATTTAATCGACGGTTAAATCGCGTTATTTGGCTATATAAAATGAGTATATTAATGGGCATCGTATCCCACGACGCCCATAGGTTGTGATACGTGTATTAGGATAATAAATTACTATATATCTCGTGGAATTGGCTAAATTGACGAATTTGGCAAATTGGACGATATATATAGGAAATTATTGGACTACGATATATACCATATAGTATTCTTTGTGCTATGTGACTTAGGTTGGGTATAATATTGGAACGATATATTACCTAAATAAATATGGGGGATTATCAAATCGACGGATTTGATAAACTTCGATGATTTATTTAAATAATATATTGGGCTAATATTAGACCTATAGATGGTTTATTATTTCTTTCGTTGTGACTTCTTGGTTTGAGTTGTGTCGACCCTCCACCCATATGGATACCAAACGTCAAACTTCAAATTAATATGAAGATAATTCGAGAAATGGATATTTTTGGAAAGTTAAATGGAATACGTTCGGGAATGGGAATATTTGATTTTGAGGAAATGATTTCTGAACGAGTTTGATATTGTTAGGAAGTGCCGAGTCTGTAGTTGCCGTTTCTTGAGTTTGCTTACGTCTTTCATCTATCGATTTCTTTTGAGAATTTTTCTGGACTTGAGGTGAGTCATAGCCCCACTTTTACTCTTGAACTTTGTTTTCAATACTTGGGGTGAGAAACGTGCAAATGTTTTATGTGGACTATTATCGTTTTGTTTATTTAAAACTTGTTATGCTTATAGAACTAGGTAGGATTGAGCGAGGCCTAGTCCCGAACTAGGTAAGCTATTGATTTGGTTATAGAGTGAGGCCTAGTCCCGAACTAGGTAAGCTATTGATTTGGTTATAGAGCGAGGCCTAGTCCCGAACTAGGTAAGCTATTGGATTGATTATAGAGCTAGGCCTAGACATGAGCTAGGTAAGCTATTGATTGTATTGATTTGAGCTATAGCGTGCACCTATAGGGTTGATTTGATTTGATTTGGTTGGATTATTTTGGTTAGATGATTGAGGCCTAGTCTAGCTAGCAAGCGTTTTGCGTATATGTCTACTATATTGAATAATGAATTTAAACCTATGATCTCACCAGTGAAAGCTGACTTTTAGCATGTTTTCTCAGGTAATTAAGTGATGCTCTTGGATGCTTGGATTGGAGGTTTGGCAATGGCACCTGGTTATTGATCTATTTTCTGAAACTCTGATAAATAATCGTGGACCTATATTTATTTCTTTTGGGCCTGACTTTGGATGATTTTGGGATAAATGTAAACTTTAAAACCCCGCGTGGTTGTATTTTTCTTATGTTTACTTTATCTCGTTCTTTCATGACTTTGAATGGATACCAATCCTCGTAGCACCCCGAAAGCTTGTTGAGTCTTCCGCTGTATCAAATTTTGGGGGTGTTACAGATTGGTATCAGAGCCAAGGTTATAGAGAACTAGGTAAATAGACACCTAAACTATAACCGATTTTTATAGAAAACGATCCTCGACCATTGCCCGCCAGCCTGCCAAGCCGAAGCATCATTGTTATTATTGAGGTATATTGAGATGATTATTAGATATGGGATTCTTGAGATGATTTGAGATTTATTGATTTAGTGATATGATGGCGTTTTGAAGAATTATATGCATTTTGACGAATTATATGGTTTAATTATTTTATGAATGATTTTAGTAATGCGGTATTTTAAATCTTTCTTGATATATATGATTGGGAATTATATGATGATTTTGATACGCTATTTTGAGTTAGCGGTTGATGAAGCGAAAAATGAACCACTTTTAGGGGGTCATTTAAGCCCGGAATTGAATTTATTTGATCAAATATTGCCCTAAATCGTTCCTTTTGTGATTTTAGGTACTTTGGGAGTGAAATCTGGAAAAGGAAGCAATTCGGACGTTTTTGGAGCATAAAAGAAAAGAAAACGCCAAAGTCTTAATTTTTCTTGCTGGGAACAGTAGGTGACGGCGTCAAGAAGGAATTTCTGACGGCGTCAAGAGTAAATTCCATGACGACCCAGTACAGAATGGACGGCGTCACGAAGTAGGGCGTCAAGAGTAAAATTCATGACTGCCTGGAAATGCATAACACATGACGGCGTCAAAAGTAGATCAAGGCAGTCCGAGAAGTATTTTGGCGGCGAGGTGACGGCGTCACAAAACTTGTCTTGACGCCGTCAGACCCTATTTCCTATATATAGTTTTCTAATTTTCACATTAAAAAAAGAAGAGAAGTTTTGGAGAAACCCTAAGTACGAACTTGGTGCGAATTTTACAGGTTTTTCAAGGGTTCTAAGCCCTTGATACCTTTCATGTGTAATTGAGATAAGTATTCTTTTAATTCAATCAATATGTCTATGTGTTGGTTGTCTATATCTTGTTCTTGTCTTAATTCCATCATGCTAGGCTAGATCTATCTTGTGTTTGCTTGGATCTAATGAAACCTAGATGTTAATTATGTGTTGATTACTTGTTTATAATTGTATTGGATGAATGAATTCGATGTTAGGCTTAAGAAAACTGGCAGATCTCCAATTGGTAACATGCTTGAACGTCTTAGGAAACATGAACTGATGTGCACTAGGTTTTATTGGTTGTATTTAATGCATGAGCCACTGTTTATAATCCCTATGGTTGTGCTGGGCATGGCATAGGAGGAGATAAGAGCTCATAGGATTGGGGAGTTAAGTGCGCCACCCCATGAATGGTATTAAGGAATACAATCCGTCATCCACGCAACTATAACAAGTAATTAACGTGTAAAAGATGTCTAGGGAGTAGTGAAATCTAAGTAAACACATTTTCTCCACTTATTGCTCACAACCTTAGTATAATTTAGTTTATTTTCATTTTTAGTATTTTATTTTGATTGCATTTTTAGTATTGGGTTAGTTGACTAGCAACTAATTCCGCCCAAATCCTTCAAACCCGAGATTTTTACTTGCTTTCTAAAAAATATAAAAATACAAAAAGAATCATCCCTCACCTTTAGAACTAGTATTTAGGTTTTCTAATCCTAGCGACACTATTCCTAGCTGAACGATCAATCCCCAGGTACTTGTCACTATACTATACTACAACGATCAGGTACACTGCCTGGTGGGGGTTGTAAGCTTCTCAAGATCCCTTGAGAGGTAAAGCCTGGTGCGATTCCCACGTATCAAGTTTTTGGCGCCGCAGCCCGGGGAATAGTTATTGTCTAGGTTAGAATTTCTTTTTATTAGGTCTACTTGCTAGATTCCTTTCTAGTAAGATTTTATTTTTTTTTATTTTTAGGTTTTCTTTAGTCTATCTTTTTCTTTGTGGCTTTGTTAGTAAATTAAACTTATTGACTATTCTGTTGGCCATTATGGAAAACGCGAATCCACCCCTTTCCCCTAGAGAAGTGGCTGTGTTACGTGAACAAATTGAGAGTGAGATTAGGGAGCTTAGAGAGCTTAATAGGTTGATTAAGGTTGAGCTCGAACATGCATTTAGTGACCTAGCGACCGCCTTGTATTCTAATGAGGACCTAGGGTCTAATGACTTTGTGAATGTTGTTGAGGGACTAGAAGAGGAGGAAATAGATCCGAAGCTTAATGACAACTTTAATCTATACCCCACTAAGGAGGAGATTGCATATTATAATAATCTTATTGATAACCCGCAATCCCCTTTCACTATAATCGAACCTAGGATAAAGAGAGGTGATCCTAAGAATGCTAAAATACCATGTATGATTGGGTATAGACACGTTGAAAATGCTTACATTGACTTTAAATCCCCAATCAACATCATGTCCTCAAATGTTTATAATGATATTGTGAAAACAAGACTTGAACCTAGAAGAGATCCCAAATACCCCGGTGGAGTTTGTAACTTTTTCGGGAGAGTTAAAGGTTTACATGTCTTTGTTGGTAATTTCACTTTTGTCACCGACTTTATGATTGTGGAGGATCTTGCTAATGTTATTGATTGTCGATTATCCAATGTTGTGTTTGGCAAACCGTTTGTTGAGGAGTCTAAGTTGGAACATAATGAGATAGAAGGGAAAATCCGATTTGCAAGTAACACCGATAGTATCACTTATAGGATGCCTAATAGGACGAAAGAATTTCGCTTTATATCCCGATTTGATAAGGACAACGTTGGTGCTTTTGAGGACATCAATGAAGAGGATAAGAAAAAGGGCATGGATTATGTATGGGAAAAGAGGAGTTTTTTTTACAAGGATTGCTTAGCCCTAGGACCAAGGTATAAAGTTGATAAGGAGTTGGCCCAAAGGATTATGGGGGCGATTGAGAAAAAGGTGATTCGTTTCTACAAAGAATATTTACAATCGGAGAGTGGAACCAACGACGAGGTCACGTAGTAACCCATGACCTTGAGTCTAGCTACAAGACTCGTGATGAGGCGAAAAATGAACCACTTTTAGGGGGTCATTTAAGCCCGGAATTGAATTTATTTGATCAAATATTGCCCTAAATCGTTCCTTTTGTGATTTTAGGTACTTTGGGAGTGAAATCTGGAAAAGGAAGCAATTCGGACGTTTTTGGAGCATAAAAGTGAAGAAAACGCCAAAGTCTTAATTTTCCTTGCTGGGAACAGTAGGTGACGGCGTCAAGAGTAACCTCCTGACGGCGTCAAGAGTAATTTCCATGACGACCCAGTACAGATTTGACGGCGTCACAAGAAAGGGCGTCAAGAGTAAAATTCATGACGGCCTGGAAATGCATAATACATGACGGCGTCAGAAGTAGATCAAGGCAGTCCGAGAAGAGTTTTGGCGGCGAGGTGACGGCGTCACAAGTTTGGTCTTGACGCCATCAGACCCCTTTTCCTATATATAGTTTTCTAATTTTCACATTAAAAAGGGAGAAGTTTTGGAGAAACCCTAGGTACGAACTTGGTGCGAATTTTACAGGTTTTTCAAGGGTTCTAAGCCCTTGATACCTTTCATGTGTAATTGAGATAAGTATTCTTTTAATTCAATCAATATGTCTATGTGTTGGTTGTCTATATCTTGTTCTTGTCTTAATTCCATCATGCTAGGCTAGATCTATCTTGTGTTTGCTTGGATCTAATGAAACCTAGATGTTAATTATGTGTTGATTACTTGTTTATAATTGTCTTGGATGAATGAATTTATATGTTAGGCTTAAGAAAACTGGCAGATCTCCAAATGGTAACATGCTTGAACGTCTTAGGAAACATGAACCTATTACACTAGGTCTTTATTGGTTGTATTTAATGCATGAGCCACTGTTTATAATCCCTATGGTTGTGCTGGGCATGGTATAGGAGGAGATAAGAGCTCATAGAATTGGGGAGTTATGTGCGATACCCCATGAATGGTATTAAGGAATACAATCCGTCATCCATGCAACTATAACAAGTAATTAACATGTAAAAGATGTCTAGGGAGTAGTGAAATCTAAGTAAACACATTTTCTCCACTTATTGCTCACAACATTAGTATAATTTAGTTTATTTTCATTTCTAGTATTTTATTTTGATTGCATCTTTAGTATTGGGTTAGTTGACTAGCAACTAATTCCGCCCAAATCCTTCAAACCCGAGATTTTTACTTGCTTTCTAAAAAATATAAAAATACAAAAAGAATCATCTCTCACCTTTAGAACTAGTATTTAGGTTTTCTAATCCTAGCGACACTATTCCTAGCTGAACGATCAATCCCCCGGTACTTGTCACTATACTATACTACAACGATCAGGTACACTGCCTGGTGGGGGTTGTAAGCTTCTCAGGATCCCTTGAGAGGTAAAGCCTGGTGCGATTCCCACGTATCAAGTTTTTGGCGCCGCAGCCTGGGGAATAGTTATTTTCTAGGTTAGAATCTCTTTTTATTAGGTCTACTTGCTAGATTCCTTTCTAGTAAGATTTTATTTTTATTTTTAGGTTTTCTTTAGTCTATCTTATTTCTTTGTGTCTTTGTTCGTAACTTTTCACCACCCGACATCTTTGAACCCGTCATCCTACCACAACAAAACCCACCACTAGAACCTCTTAGGCCCCGAACCTTAGGAGAGTATTCCCGGCCTAGCCACCAAGGCTACCGAAACACCATTGAGCTCACCGGAGCCAATGTGACCCCCTTGCGATCCGACACCATCCGGTTGGTGCAAAGCGGATGTGCATTCCATGGACTTCGTTCCGAAGATCCAAACCAACATCTTAAGGACTTCCTCAAAATCGTAGATTCCATAGACCTAGATGTTGCAACTAGAGAGACAACTCGATTACGCCTATTCCAATTCTCTCTACGGGATCAAGCTAGTCAATGGCTTGAGCGTTTACCCGCGGGATCCATCACCACACGGGATAACCTCACCAATCGCTTCCTTACTCAATTCTTCCCACCGGGGAAGACTGCAATGCTTAGAAATGACATTTTGATGTTTGAACAACAGCAGGGTGAAACTTTCTATGAAGCTTGGGCCCGTTTTAAGGATCTCCTCCATAAGGTCCCTCATCATGGTATAAACCTTTGGTTATTAGTCCAGATTTTCTACGACCATGTTGACTATCACACTAAGCGCACAATTGATAGGGCCGCGGGAGGTAAACTGCGTGATAAGAATGCCGAGGAGTCTTGGGCAGTTATCGAGGAGCTCGCCACTGATAATCAGGAGATGTGGGAGTTTAATCATACAATAAAAGCGGCTATCAATGCAGTCTCAACATCTGGAGGGACCACCGAAATCCCCGATGAACTCCTATGCAAACTCGAGGCAAAAGTTGACTATTTTGAGGAAAGGCAAAGGAGACCTTTAAGTCCTAGACGGGCTACTGTCAATTCTGTCTCAAAACCAACTTCGGCACCATTATCTGAGTCACCTTCTAGAGAAAATGTCGAGACTTTTCAAAACTATGCCCCACCTTGTTCCCCTCCCGAGGAACTTAGCTCGGAGTTTGAAGCTAGGATGAGAGAATATATGGCAACTCACTCAGATCGGCTTGCTAGATTCGAGGAAGCAGTTTATAAGCAAAAAGAGGAAATGCAGGAGAAAATGAATGAGATGATGAGTTTATTAGAGGAGTATGCCAACCAGAGAACCCCCAAAAGAATGTTATTAAGGAAAGAAAGCGCCACTCCCACTACCCAATTTGTTAATTCTATCACAATTGTCCAAAAGAATAACGAGAAGGTAGAAACTCCTGCTAAACAGACCTTAGAAAAACAACCAGAATCCTAACCTTTGAGTTACTACCTGAAACATGATATAAATGAAAACACCATAACAAATTGGATTAAGGGTGATGGGCGTAACCAACCTTCCAAACAGGTTTCTGAGAAAGAGGAAGAAGTGAAAGATGAGTATGATACGCTACCTGGAGGATCGGTTTTCGAGAGGCTATTGGTACAAAAAGTGGCTACTAAGCAGATAGCATGTGGGAACTTTGAGATACCAACTAGCATCGGGGACTTGAAATATCTTAGTGCTTTCGCCGACCAAGGATCGGAAGTAAATCTTATGCCCCTAACTATTTACATCCAACTAACGTCAAAAATGCCAGCCCCTACTCGTGTTAGGTTATCTCTCGCTGGACACTCGTACGTATACCCCCTAGGGATCGCAGAAGATGTATTAGTTATTGTCGCAGGATTCATGTACCCCGTTGATTTTATGATCATCGATGATAAAGGAGATGGATGCATGCCAATAATCCTTGGGGCACCATTCCTCACCACGCTAGGGCTGTCATTAAGTATGAAGGTAGAAAGATCGAGCTTAAATCTGGAAAAAGAAAGATTAGCTTCCCCATGACCCCGCGAAGTGGGCATGAGAATTTGAGTTGGAGAAAGATCAAAAACAACATTGACACGACACCCATTCGTCTTCAGAATAAAATTCTTGCATGGGAGGCAAGAATCAAAAGCTATAAGGAAGCCAAAAATGAAAGAAGCAAAAGCAATAAGGTTCAGGTCGAATTCGAACATACTCAACCTGCAGAAAATCATGTACCATTTGAGGAAGGGAACTTGGTACTCTTGACACATTTAGAAACAACAATACCACCCGATAAACCAAGTCCTTGGTGGTATGGGCCTTTCACAATTGATGGTGTGAGCCAAGATGGAAGAGCTAACTTGAGAAGTGAAGTAGGTGGAATGGTGATTGCAAGTATCGATAGGTTAAGGCACTACCACCATAACAGTAATGATCGCAACTATATGGGGTATATCATTTCCAATGACGAGATCACGTAGTAACCCATGACCTTGAGTCTAGCTACAAGACTCGTAAATAAAGAAAAGCGCTTCTTGGGAGGCAACCCATGCTTTGTGTGATTTTATTTTTTGTTTGTTTGTTATTTGCTTCTGTATGCATGTTTTATTTTTATTGTTGGTTGATCAAGTTTCTAAATTAAATAGTGGAAATACTTTACTTTGTTGTTTTGGCCTAGTCTTAACTCCACCTAAAAGTATTTTTACTAAAGATAAGTGTAAGGGGAAACCCCAAATATGTTTTTAAGAAACAAACCGATCATGATTCTCCACAATATTAAATGAACATGTGTATTCGTATTTCTTAGAGTCAAATGCTTGTATTGAGTCATAACGAAGTTTTGCAGGATTTTCCAGGAAGTAGGACCAAGTTTTTCCAGAAATTTTCCGTAAACTTAACATAAGAATTTCTGCAGGTCACTTCTGACGGCGTCAAGAGTTAACTCTTGACGGCGTCACGAGTAAAAATCTGGAAATTTTACCGGTTTTGTTTTTCTAACGGAGTCTTACGGTTTTTGTGAATTATTAAGTTTTATAATCTCCAGGAAATCTGCAAACTTCATTCCACAAGCATTATATCTTATCTTGTTTTCTAGGATTTAGTAACTTATATAGGATGCCGCCGATTTTACGCGAGGTTGTTTTGGCTATTTCTCAGGATTTACAGGTTATGTATGACAAGAAGATGATTTACATTCTGGAAGGGAAGCTTTGATTGTTCATTTTCTTGGAGGAAGATTTAACCTGGCCACCTTATTATCCATACCGAGCGAATCAGGGGAGTATTTGATTTCATTCTCTTTACTTTTTAACTTTTACATTCTTTACTTGAACATTGGGGACAATGTTCATCTTAAGTGTAAGGGGAGGGTAAAAAGATGATACCTTACATAGGCACTTTCGCTTAAGTTTGTTTTGTTTAATGGTAGATGTGTAATAAAACTATGAGAAATACTTGTTAGTACAATTTTAGCGCCAAATTTAAATTTTTTTACAACATTTAGGAGTGAAACTTTAGCCATAGCAAGCGTCTCATGGATAGGAGATTGTATGACTAGCACATAACCGTACTTTCAGAAAAATTTTCCACCCAAATATGTGAGGTTCGCCTTTAGATTTGATAGGAAAAGCATTTACTATTAGTGCTTATGAGTGTACCGGTAGCATTTAGATTCTAGAACTTGCTTAGTGATGCATCCCGAGACCGCTAGTGAGACTACATTCGTGTAGTAGGATTTACTACATGATAAGAGGCATTAGGATCACCCTTGTGTTAAACCCGTATCATAATTACTTGACCATTTAAGTCATATTATTTGGCTAGTTAAGTCAACTAATTTTTCCCACACCCCTAGCGTTGTACTCATTTTTAGTACACGAAACCCCTAGTACACCCCTCCGAGCCTATCTTTTCGTTTCTAACTTTAAGCATTTTACTTAAAGGAAGAATTTGTTACACCCCACTTAAATGTACAACCAAATCGCCTTAGCCTTCCGTGTATGCGCTCATTTTTAGTGCATTATTGTTATTTGTTAAACCCTAAGTTAACTATCTAATTGATTACATGGTTGCTAAGTCGAGTCATATCCTTGTACATATTGTTTTGGGACGATTGGGACTCATGGGTAAGTACTTATTTTATGGAGTAATGGGAAAGAACATCATTTATTACCCCCATGTGTACGTTAATCTTAAAAGTGCTCCAAGTGTTTTGATTTTCTTAATTCGAGTCATTAGATTAGTTTAATGTAAAGTATGTAAAGATTCAAGTGTAAGGGGAATATTCATTCGCTATGATGTATTATTTTGGATGGTAGTGTAAGAGTGTATGCAAAAAAAAAATCGAAAAATCAAGAAAAAGAAAAAAAAATAGAAAAAGGAAAAAGAGAAAAAACATACGGACTACCATCCCTTTTTATTCTATGTTCATTTTATGTTTTTGTTATTTTTCATTTATTAGCTTAAGTCGAGTCTAGTCTTGGCTTAGCAACGCCATATTGTACATGTAATTAACCAAGATTGTTAACTCGCCACCAGTAAAACTTCCTTTATCCAACAAAAACGTGTATTTCATATCCCTACACCTAACGTTACAACCCTTTAAAAGACCTCTTTGATAGTTTATCCTAGGTGCATACGCCATGTGGTGGCGGTTTGATCCTTTCCCAAGCCTATGGTAATCTATTTTGCTATGACAGGTAGTGAGAGATATCTTCTGTTTCCATATTGTAATCTATACTTTATTACACCCGAGAGATGTGAGTATCTAAACACTATTTGTGAGGTGCTAGTGTATGACCTCCGTGCTTGTCTATTGGTCTTTAGTGGAACGATTATTTGTTGTAATTAGTTTTATATTAGTGTTAAACGACCCCTAACTTGTATTTTGACTAGAATAAAAGCGCATTTGCTTGAGGACAAGCAAATCTCAAGTGTAAGGGTATATGATGAGGCAAAAAATGAACCACTTTTAGGGGGTCATTTAAGCCCGGAATTGAATTTATTTGATCAAATATTGCCCTAAATCGTTCCTTTTGTGATTTTAGGTACTTTGGGAGTGAAATCTGGAAAAGAAAGCAATTCGGACGTTTTTGGAGCATAAAAGTGAAGAAAACGCCAAAGTCTTAATTTTCCTTGCTGGGAACAGTAGGTGACGGCGTCAAGAGTAACATCCTGACGGCGTCAAGAGTAATTTCCATGACGACCCAGTACAGATTTGACGGCGTCACAAGAAAGGGCGTCAAGAGTAAAATTCATGACGGCCTGGAAATGCATAATACATGACGGCGTCAGAAGTAGATCAAGGCAATCCGAGAAGAGTTTTGGCGGCGAGGTGACGGCGTCACAAGTTTGGTCTTGACGCCGTCAGACCCCTTTTCCTATATATAGTTTTCTAATTTTCACATTAAAAGGGAGAAGTTTTGGAGAAACCCTAAGTACGAACTTGGTGCGAATTTTACAGGTTTTTCAAGGGTTCTAAGCCCTTGATACCTTTCATGTGTAATTGAGATAAGTATTCTTTTAATTCAATCAATATGTCTATGTGTTGGTTGTCTATATCTTGTTCTTGTCTTAATTCCATCATGCTAGGCTAGATCTATCTTATGTTTGCTTGAATCTAATGAAACCTAGATGTTAATTATGTGTTGATTACTTGTTTATAATTGTCTTGGATGAATGAATTTATATGTTAGGCTTAAGAAAACTGGCAGATCTCCAAATGGTAACATGCTTGAACGTCTTAGGAAACATGAACCTATTGCACTAGGTCTTTATTGGTTGTATTTAATGCATGAGCCACTGTTTATAATCCCTATGGTTGTGCTGGGCATGGTATAGGAGGAGATAAGAGCTCATAGAATTGGGGAGTTATGTGCGATACCCCATGAATGGTATTAAGGAATACAATCCGTCATCCATGCAACTATAACAAGTAATTAACATGTAAAAGATGTCTAGGGAGTAGTGAAATCTAAGTAAACACATTTTCTCCACTTATTGCTCACAACATTAGTATAATTTAGTTTATTTTCATTTCTAGTATTTTATTTTGATTGCATCTTTAGTATTGGGTTAGTTGACTAGCAACTAATTCCGCCCAAATCCTTCAAACCCGAGATTTTTACTTGCTTTCTAAAAAATATAAAAATACAAAAAGAATCATCTCTCACCTTTAGAACTAGTATTTAGGTTTTCTAATCCTAGCGACACTATTCCTAGCTGAACGATCAATCCCCCGGTACTTGTCACTATACTATACTACAACGATCAGGTACACTGCCTGGTGGGGGTTGTAAGCTTCTCAGGATCCCTTGAGAGGTAAAGCCTGGTGCGATTCCCACGTATCAACTTGTAAATAAAGAAAAGCGCTTCTTGGGAGGCAACCCATGTTTTGTGTGATTTTATTTTTGTTTGTTTGTCATTTGCTTCCGTATGCATGCTTTATTTTTATTGTTGGTAGATCATGTTTCTAAACTAAATAGTGGAAATACTTTACTTTGTTGTTTTGGCCTAGTCTTAACTCCACCTAGAAGTATTTTTGCAAAAGATAAGTGTAAGGGGAAACCCCAAATATGTTTTTAAGAAACAAACCGATCATGATTCTCCACAATATTAAATGAACATGTATATTCGTATTTGTTAGAGTCAAATGCTTGTATTGAGTTATAATGAAGTTTTGCAGGATTTTCCAGGAAGTAGGACCAAGTTTTTCCAGAAATTTTCCGAAAACTTAACATAAGAATTTCTGCAGGTCACTTCTGACGGCGTCACGAGTTAACTCTTGACGGCGTCACGTGTAAAAATCTGGAAATTTTACCAGTTTTGTTTTTCTAACGGAGTCTTATGGTTTTTGTGAATTATTAAGTTTTATAATCTCCAGGAAATCTGCAAACTTCATTCCACAAGCATTATATCTTATCTTGTAGTCTAGGATTTAGTAACTTATATAGGATGCCGCCGATTTTACGCGAGGTTGTTTTTGTCTATTTTCTCAGGATTTACAGGTTATGTATGACAAGAAGATGATTTACATTCTGGAAGGGAAACTTTGATTGTTCATTTTCTTGGAGGAAGATTTAACCTGACCACCTAATTATCCATACCGAGCGAATTAGGGGAGTATTTGATTTCATTCTTTTTACTTTTTAACTTTTACATTCTTTACTTGAACATTGGGGACAATGTTCATCTTAAGTGTAAAGGGAGGGTAAAAAGATGATACCTTACATATGCACTTTCGCTTGAGTTTGTTTTGTTTAATGGTAGATGTGTAATAAAACTATGAGAAATACTTGTTAGTGCAATTTTAGCGCCAAATTTAAAATTTTTTACAACATTTAGGAGTGAAACTTTAGCCATAGCAAGCGTCTCATGGATAGGAGATTGTATGACTAGCACATAACCGTATATTCAGAAAAATTTTCCACCCAAATATGTGAGGTTCGCCTTTAGATTTGATAGGAAAAGCATTTACTATTAGTGCTTATGAGTGTACCGGTAGCATTTAGATTCTAGAACTTGCGTTAGTGATGCATCCCGAGACCGCTAGTGAGACTACATTCGTGTAGTAGGATTTACTACATGATAAGAGGCATTAGGATCACCCTTGTGTTAAACCCATATTACAATTACTTGACCATTTAAGTCATATTACTTGGCTAGTTAAGTCAACTAATTTTTCCCACACCTTAGCGTTGTACTCATTTTTAGTACACGAAACCCCTAGTACACCCCTGCGAGCCTATCCTTTCGTTTCTAACTTTAAGCATCTTACTTAAAGGAAGAATTTGTTACACCCCACTTAAATGTACACCCAAATCGCCTTAGCCTTCCGTGTATGCGCTCATTTTTAGTGCATTATTGTTATTTGTTAAACCCTAAGTTAACTATCTAATTGATTACATGGTTGCTAAGTCGAGTCATATCCTTGTACATATTGTTTTGGGACGATTGGGACTCATGGGTAAAGTACTTATTTATGAATTAATGGGGAAGAACATCATTTATTACCCCCATATGTACGTTAATCTTAAAAGTGCTCCAAGTGTTTTGATTTTCTTAATTCGAGTCATTAGATTAGTTTATTGTAAAGTATGTAAAGATTCAAGTGTAAGGGGAATGTTCATCCCCTATGATGTATTATTTTGGATGGTAGGGTAAGAGTGTATGCAAAAAAAAAAAGAAAAAAAAAAGAAAAAAAAAATAGAAAAAGAGAAAAAACATACGGACTACCATCCCTTTTTATTCTATGTTCATTTTATGTTTTTGTTATTTTTCATTTATTAGCTTAAGTCGAGTCTATTCTTGGCTTAGCAACGCCACATTGTACATGTAATTAACCAAGATTGTTAACTCGCCACCAGTAAAACTTCCTTTATCCAACAAAACCGTGTATTTCATATCCCTACACCTAACGTTACAACCCTTTAAAAGACCTCTTTGATAGTTTATCCTAGGTGCTTACGCCATGTGGTGGAGGTTTGATCATTTCCCAAGCCTATGGTAATCTATTTTTCTATGACAGGTAGTGAGAGATATCTTCCATTTCCATATTGTAATTTATACTTTATTACACCCGAGAGATGTGAGTATCTAAACACTATTTGTGAGGTGCTAGTGTATGACCTCCATGCTTGTCTATTGGTCTTTAGTGGAACGATTATTTGTTGTAATTACTTTTATATTAGTGTTAAATGACCCCTAACTTGTATTTTGATTAGAATAAAAGCGCATTTGCTTGAGGACAAGCAAATCTCAAGTGTAAGGGTATATGATGAGGCAAAAAATGAACCACTTTTAAGGGGTCATTTAAGCCCGGAATTGAATTTATTTGATCAAATATTGCCCTAAATCGTTCCTTTTGTGATTTTAGGTACTTTGGGAGTGAAATCTGGAAAAGGAAGCAATTCGGACGTTTTTGGAGCATAAAAGTGAAGAAAACGCCAAAGTCTTAATTTTCCATGCTGGGAACAGTAGGTGACGGCGTCAAGAAGGAATTTCTGACGGCGTCAAGAGTAAATTCCATGACGACCCAGTACAGAATGGACGGCATCACGAAGTAGGGCGTCAAGAGTAAAATTCATGACGGCCTGGAAATGCATAACACATGACGGCGTCAAAAGTAGATCAAGGCAGTCCGAGAAGTATTTTGGCGGCGAGGTGACGGCGTCACAAAACTTTTCTTGACGCCGTCAGACCCTATTTCCTATATATAGTTTTCTAATTTTCACATTAAAAAAAGAAGAGAAGTTTTGGAGAAACCCTAAGTACAGGTTTTTCAAGGGTTCTAAGCCCTTGATACCTTTCATGTGTAATTGAGATAAGTATTCTTTTAATTCAATCAATATGTGTATGTGTTGGTTGTCTATATCTTGTTCTTGTCTTAATTCCATCATGCTAGGCTAGATCTATCTTGTGTTTGCTTGGATCTAATGAAACCTAGATGTTAATTATGTGTTGATTGCTTGTTTATAATTGTATTGGATGAATGAATTCGATGTTAGGCTTAAGAAAACTGGCAGATCTCCAATTGGTAACATGCTTGAACGTCTTAGGAAACATGAACTGATGTGCACTAGGTTTTATTGGTTGTATTTAATGCATGAGCCACTGTTTACAATCCCTATGGTTGTGCTGGGCATGGCATAGGAGGAGATAAGAGCTCATAGGATTGGGGAGTTAAGTGCGCCACCCCATGAATGGTATTAAGGAATACAATCCGTCATCCACGCAACTATAACAAGTAATTAACGTGTAAAAGATGTCTAGGGATTAGTGAAATCTAAGTAAACACATTTTCTCCACTTATTGCTCACAACCTTAGTATAATTTAGTTTATTTTCATTTTTAGTATTTTATTTTGATTGCATTTTTAGTATTGGGTTAGTTGACTAGCAACTAATTCCGCCCAAATCCTTCAAACCCGAGATTTTTACTTGCTTTCTAAAAAATATAAAAATACAAAAAGAATCATCCCTCACCTTTAGAACTAGTATTTAGGTTTTCTAATCCTAGCGTCACTATTCCTAGCTGAACGATCAATCCCCCGGTACTTGTCACTATACTATACTACAACGATCAGGTACACTGCCTGGTGGGGGTTGTAAGCTTCTCAAGATCCCTTGAGAGGTAAAGCCTGGTGTGATTCCCACGTATCAGCGGTGTAGTTGTTTTGAAACACTTACACCTACCCATACGCCGGTGTCACAAACCATGACCTCCTATTCATACGATGTTATTGAGGATGTTTATACTGGCACGCGTCGCCCAGCACATATCACTATGGCCCCCGATGACCCGTACGTGATGGTCATGCGTTCGGCCACTACTTTATCGTCTCATTGTCGCCCTAAGTCACCGATTTTATCGCCTCGTGGTTCACCTGCTCAGAAATGACGATTGATGGAGTACCCCTCCGACGAGGAGTATGAGGAAGAGTACCAGGGTGAGCAGAATGATGACCCTCAGGATGAGGAAAAGGATGATCCTAAGGAGGAGGAGATGCCTGATGATGATGTGTCGCTAGCACATTCAGCTCATTCTGCGAAGCCCGATTCCCCGATACATCCATTAGAGAAGGTTTCACCTGATCATCCATTTTTGTTTGATTCACTACCTGGTAGTCTAGTGGCGTCGGACGCGCCATCTGAGATATCTGCTGAGCCTGCAGATTTGGGTGAGACTGGTAGGATGTGGACTCGAATTACTGCACAGGGCGAGAGGATCTCGCGGATGTCTGACCGACTTGAGATGGTTATTGCTGAGTTTATTGCTGAGTTGGGAGTGATTTGATTATTGTCATGGGCAGGACGACAACGATTAGAAGAGGTATGATGGAGATACATGAGCAGATAGAGAGTCTGCAGAGAGGTTTCCTCACGGCTCGTGAGGCAGATCGCAAGCTGTGGCAGAGGGACACAGAGTTAGAAAAGGAGGTTGCGGACCTCAAGAAGGATAGAGATACACATAGTGTTGAGCTGGGATCGTTATTGAGGAATTTGGATGGTTTGGGATCGGAGTTGAGGAGTCTACGCCAGCATCATGGCTAGATCGATTTGGATTTGTGTTGTTGTTGTGTTGCTTCCTAAGCCAGGGAGTACTTGGTTAGGAGAGCTGGTTATTCTATCCCTTAAGTCATGTTATTCGGATTGTATGTTCATCTCATATGGAACGATTAGTATTTATTATGTCTTTTGGTATTTTGGAACGAAGTATCGATCGCTACTTGTATGGACGATGGTGATTTCGTATGATATTCTACGGTTTTTGGCGTACATGGAGAATTGTGTTCTTATTTGCGTGGTTGATATTGTGTTGGTATTATGTTCATATTCCGTCTTTCACCAATCCGATTCTTGTTGGACGTTATGGTACATGTTATTGGAGACTTATGAACCTTGTATTGTGACTTCGATCAATGGCCTCATGACGAAACCTTGTTAGAGCTACCAGAACTGGTCCTGCAACGACTACCCCTGGTTGCCGAGGACGCCGTCCTACTCGAAATGTTGAAACCCCTACTCCTGATAACCTGGACACTACTAACCGCAACAACAGGAATCAAAATATTGATGTTTAGGGAGACAATGATCATGTTCCACTTAACGCACCTATTGTGGATCAATCAATGATCAATCAACTTGTGGAGCAACGAGTTGCTGAGCTACTAGCTGAGTCAAATCATTCCAACAATTCTGCTAGAACATTTCCACCTGTTCGTGCGAATGGATGTAACTACAAGGAGTTTCGAATTTGTGGACCTATTGAGTTTGGTGGAACTGAAGGAGTGGTCTACTTGGTCAGGTGGATAGAGAAGACTGAGTCAGTGTTTAATGTCAGTGGTTGTGTGGAGAATGCGAAGGTAAAGTTTGCTTCTTTCACTTTCAAGGATGAAGCTTTAACTTGGTGGAACAATTACCGTAATTCGGTTAGGAGTGATGTGGCTTATGCTATGACTTGGGAGCAATTTAAGTCTTTGCTGATTCAGACTTACTGCCCAAGGAATGAGGTTAAGAAGCTGGAGATTGAGTTCTGGAATCTTAAGGTGAAGGGTACCGATATGGCAATTTACAATCACCGTTATCGAGAGTTAGCCTTGCTTTGTCCCGATATGGTTAGGACTGAGACACAAAGGATTGAGAGGTATACCGATGGGTTGCCGGTAGCTACAAGGAACGATGTGATTTCTGCTAAGCCTGCAAACATTCATGAGGCTATCACTATCGTTCAACAATTTATGGACTCGTTGGTATTGGAAGAAGCTGAGAAAGACAAGAATGGAAAGAGGAAGAGGGATAATCATTCTAAGGGTAATGATCATCGAAACAAGCGACAAACAACTACTAAAGCTTATGCTATGGGAGATGGAGACAAGAAGAACCACAATGGAGATGCACCCAAGTGTAACCGATGTTATAAGAATCATTCTGGACGATGTACTGTGATGTGCAAGAATTACTCTAAGATGGGACATATAGCCAAGGATTGTAGAGCTCGACCACTTGCTATGGTTCAAGCTACTCCTGAAACTATGAGTAAGGCAAATGTTACTTGTTATGGATGTGGAAAGAAGGGACATTATAGGAATGAGTGTAGGGAATCGTGGAACCGAGGAAATCAACGATCGGGTGGTAATGGGTACAATCATGGAAACCGTGGAGCTGGAGGAAACCGTGGACGAAAATATAATGGGGACCAACGTGTGGAAGCTGGAGCTGCTCATGGGAGAGTGTATGCACTTGGGAACGAGAGAGGAGAAGATCCGAACGTCGTTACTGGTACGTTCCTTCTCAATAATCGTTATGCTTCCATACTATTTGATACTGGTGCCGATAAGAGTTTTGTGTCCACTAAGTTTGCACCTTTACTAGAGAAACCCCCGATGGCCTTAGGAATTGGTTATGATGTAGAGTTAGCTAATGGAGACATAGAAAAGATTAGGACTATCATTCGCGGTTGCACGTTAAACTTTCTGAATCGTTCTTTCAACATAGATCTTCTACCCGTTACATTAGGAAGTTTTGATGTCATTATTGGTATGGATTGGTTGTCGAAGTATCGTGCTCATATACTTTGCGATGAGAAGATCGTGCGTGTGCCTTACGGCAAGGAGATTCTGAACATACCAGGAGATCGAAAGGAATTGAGAGGCCCATCTAGATTAGCGATTATATCATGCATTAAATTACCGAAGCTAATGGAGAAAGGATGTTGCCTTTTCTTAGCTCAAATCTCTGAGAAAGGAGGGAGGGAGAAGAAGGAAAGATGCATTGGAGATGTGTCTATAGTTCGTGATTTTTCTGATGTATTTCCTGATGATTTGCCAGGAATCCCGCCTACTAGACAAGTAGAGTTTCAGATTGAGTTGATACATGGTGCCGCACCCGTGGCACGAGCGCCTTATCGTCTTGCACCTACTGAACTGGAAAAGTTGTCGAAACAATTAGCGGAGTTAGCCGAAAAGGGATTTATAAGACCAAGTTCTTCGCCTTGGGGAGCCCCGGTCTTATTCGTGAAGAAGAAGGATGGATCGTTTCGTATGTGTATTGATTATCGAGAGTTGAACAAGTTAACGGTGACGAATAGATACCCGTTACCGAGGATCGACGATTTGTTCGATCAGCTTCAAGGATCGAGTGTGTATTCGAAGATCGATTTGAGATCGGGATATCATCAGCTTCGAGTTCGCGAAGAAGATATTCCGAAAACGGCTTTCAGAACCCGTTACGGGCATTACGAGTTTCAGGTGATGCCGTTTGGGTTGACTAACGCACCGGCGGTATTCATGGATCTCATGAATCGGGTGTGTAAGCCTTACTTAGATAAGTTCGTGATTGTGTTCATCGATGACATTCTAATTTATTCGAAGAGTGAGAAGGAGCATGAGGAGCATCTGAGGCTTATCTTAGAATTGCTCAGGAAAGAGAAACTGTATGCCAAGTTTTCTAAATGTGAATTTTGGATTCCGACGGTACAATTTTTGGGTCATGTGATTGATAGACAAGGAGTTCATGTAGATCTTGCTAAGATTTTTGGGCTGCATCAACGACCCCAACAGAAGTTCGTCAATTTTTGGGATTAGCCGGTTATTACCGAAGATTCATTGAGGGATTTTCGAAGATAGCAAAACCGTTGACTAAATTGACTCAAAAGAGTGTTAAGTACGAATGGGGAGATAAGGAAGAGGAAGCATTTCAGTTACTTAAGGAGATGTTGTGTAGTGCTCCTATCTTAGCGTTACCCGAGGGTAACGAGGACTTTGTCGTCTATTGTGACGCTTCTCATAAGGGTTTAGGAGCTGTATTAATGCAACGAGAGAAGGTGATAGCTTATGCTTCCCGACAGCTCAAGAAACACGAGAAGAACTACACCACTCATGATTTGGAGTTAGGTGCTGTGGTTTTTGCTTTGAGAATATGGAGACATTACTTGTATGGAACTAAGTGTGTAGTGTTTACTGACCACAAAAGCCTACAACACATCTTGAATAAAAAAGAGCTCAACATGAGACAACACGTTGGATTGAGTTGCTAAGCGATTATGATTGTGAAATTCGCTACCATCCTGGTAAAGCAAACGTTAAGCCGAAAGGAGAGAATACCACCGCTACGAGTTAGGTCATTAGGAATGACTATCGTATCGCCATTACCGTCTCAAATATTAGAAGCTCAAATGGAAGCGTTGAAAGCTGAAAATAGACCTGCTGAGAACATATTTGGGATGGCTGAAAATAAGAAGGGATTTGTTAAACGTTCTGATGGAGTATTATGTTTTGGAGAGCGAAGTTGGGTACCATTGTATGGAGGAATTCGAGAGTTGATTATGCATGAGTCGCATAAGTCAAGATACTCTATTCATCCTGGATCTGACAAGATGTATCAGGATTTGAAGAAGTTATATTGGTGGCCGAATATGAAGGCAGATATAGCATTGTATGTTAGTAAGTGTTTGACATGTTCTAAGGTTAAAGCCGAACATCAACGACCGTCAGGATTATTGACGCAGCCAGAACCCCCGGTTTAGAAATGGGAGCGGATTACGATGGACTTTATTACCAAATTACCAAAGACAGCTAGCGGTTGTGACGCTATCAGGGTAATTGTGGATCGTTTAACTAAGTCTGCTCATTTCCTGGCAATTAGTGAAGATGATAGTGTTGACAAACTTGCGAGGTTGTATGTGAAGGAGATTATTTCTCGTCATGGAGTTCCAATATCGATTATTTCTGATCGCGACAGCCACTTCACATCAGCATTGTAGCGATCACTTCAAACCGCTTTGGGGACGAGACTTGACATGAGTACTGCATATCACCCCCAAACCGATGGTCAAAGTGAGAGAACTATTCAGACTTTGGAGGATATGCTTCGTGCATGCATAATAGAATTTGGTAAAGGCTGGGAGAAGTATCTACCCCTACCGGATTTTTCTTACAATAATAGCTACCACACAAGTCTTAAAGCTGCACCATTTGAAGCTTTATATGGTCGCAAATGTCGTTCGCCTATTGGATGGGCTGAAGTTGGAGATAGCCAACTCACAGGCCCTGAACTTATTTTGGAAACTACTGAGAAAGTGACGCAAATTCGAGATCGACTACAAGCAGCTAGAGATAGACAGAAAAGTTATGCCGATCAGAGACGTAAACCCCTAGAATTTTAGGTTGGAGACAAAGTGATGTTGAAAGTCTCGCCTTGGAAGGGTGTGATACGTTTCGGGAAACGTGGGAAACTTAACCCCCGCTACATTCGACCATTTCTCATTTTGGAAAGAATTGGGCCCGTGGCTTATCGGTTGGAATTACCACAGGAACTGAGTAAAGTTCATGATGTGTTTCATGTTAGCAATTTGAAGAAATGTCTTTCAGATGAAATGCCGGTTATATCGATTAAAGATATTCGTGTGGATGAAAGTTTGAATTTTGTAGAGGAACCGATTGAGATATTGGATAGAGAGATTAAACGACTTAAGAGAAGTCGTATTCCGCTCATCAAAGTTCGTTGGAATTCGCGGCATGGACCGGAATTCACGTGGGAACGTGAGGATGAGTTTCGAAAGAGATATCCGAAGCTTTTTACTTCGTAGATGGTTTGTTCCGAGTGAAACCCGGGACGGGTTTCTTCTGACGCTGGGAGGATGTGACAACTGGCAATTTAGGGAGCCGTTTTGAAACCCGCATTACTTTAAAATTTATAACTTTGGTATATTTGAAAAGTTTATTGTGACGAGATATTTTATGAACGTTGGAATGTGATTTTTAAATCGTACGTTATTTATGGAATTTGATTATTTATTAATGATTTGGTTCGAATCATTCGTGATGATTTATTTTTGAGATCATTATTTGGCACTACATTGACTCCGGCACTAGGATAACCTAACAATTTTAATTATTTTAATATTGGTTCGGATATTTATATTTTTGGAACGTATCGCGAGGTTTTTGATTATTTGGAATGGGTTCGGTTCGAGAGAGTTGATTTGTTTTAAAAAGGTTTCGGGTTTGGTCCGTGTCTATTACACCGGGTCACCTCACCCACCTTAATAATAACATTATTATTATTATCACATTTTTTTTTATGTAAACTACAAATCGTCCTTGTGTGGGTCGGTTTGCACACAACACACAAACACACCCTCACCAAATTACTCTCTCTCTCTCTCTCTAAACATCACCTCACCATCCCCAAACCCTAGCCGCCGCATCTCCGGCCGCCACCATCACCACACCGCCGCCTCCACAAACAAACCAACACCACCATTTTAATCACCTTTTCACGATCTATCTTTTGGTATACATCACGCGCCCTAAAACCTTCTCTAACACCACGAAATAATTACTACCGCCCCTATAATATCACTTTTTCATCTTTTCTTTGTTGGGTTTTTGAAGAAACATAATCTTGGAGTCGTTTTGAAGGTGAGTGGCCACGAATCTCACTCGTGTGCCTCGATTCGTGATTTAATCTGTGTCCACAAGGGTTGTTTTTGATGTGTTTCGAAATAAAACTAATGGGGAATTAATATTTTGTCTTAAAAATCCGTTTGGTATCTTGGGTGTGGATTTTTAACTCGAGTTGGTGCTCGATTTGCGATTTGGGTCGCGTTTGGTTATGGTTTTTGGCTCGATTAGAGCTTGACCGAGACCTATGGTCTCGGTGTGACCACTTTTCTTGGCTCGTTGGGAGTCCAAGAGGACTCTTGGTCCGTTATGATTTGATTCTTGGTGGGTTTGATGCTCGGATTGAGCATAACCGAGACCCTTGAGGTCTCGGGGTCGCGTTTTATGGCTCGTTTAATCATGCCGAGACCCAAAGGGGTCCCTCGTTTCAGGTTGTTGTTGTTGTCGTGACACCAAAGACCCAAGGGGTCCGTTTGGTTTGGTTTGGCTCGAATAGAGCAAGCCGAGACTTAGTGGTCTCGGAAATGACCCACGTTATTATTTTGTGTGGAGTAATATTGACCCGTTTGACTTGGTAAGTTGACCCGAAAGACTTGATTTAATTGGTGACCTTAATTGGTTTCTTGGTATTTTCGTTATGGTGGTTGATTGATATTATTGTTGGGGTATAATTGCTTTGGCGTTGTTGATATTGTTGGTGTTACTTGGGAGCCGAGGATGGGATGATATATTGGTTATTGTTATGGAGTTGAGTTGACGAATTTGATTGGGGACCGATTGTGAGACGGTCTCTTAAATTGACGGAGATAGGTTAGTCGGGTGCCGTAGTCGGACCCTCATGTTGTAGCACGTGGATTTGGGATTGGTTTGGACGGAGTTGTTTATTTATTCATGATTTGGTTATTATTATTTGTGTACTTGGACTATGAGCCGAGAGTAATGACTCGGACATGTGACCAAATTCTTATGACTCGATAAATAGTTAAAAATCAAACCTTAATAATAATACTCGTAATAATATTATTGATAATATAATCGTTTATATACGTATATAGACGTGATAAACGAACACACACACACACACACACACACACACACACACACACACACATATATATATATATATATATATATATATATATATATATATATATATATATATATAAATGCGTATATTAATAATAAAATAATCACGAGTAAACGTTATAATAATATAACGATAATTATTATACTATGCGAATAGTGCAATAAATGTCGGAGTATTATTATAAATAAATAACTAGAAATAATGTCGAGAACTAATACGTCGGGTAAGAAATAATTAAAAACATGACTTTTTATAAATTTAGAAAAACTTATCGAGTTATACGAGTTGTGGTTACTTAAAGTCCAAGTGGGGTTTATTATGTGACTTTTGTGTTGTCACGGATATATGACGATTAATATAACCATTTTCTATAACTACGTAACTTATTTAATCGACGGGTTAAATCGAGTTATTTGGCTATATAAAATGAGTATATTAATGGGCATCGTATCCCACGACGCCCATAGGTTGTGGTACGATTATTAGGATAATAAATTTCTATATATCTCATGGAATTGGCTAAATTGACGAATTTGGCAAATTGGACGATATATATAGGAAATTATTGGACTACGATATATACCATAAAGTATTCTTTGTGCTATGTGACTTAGGTTGGGTATAATATTGGAACGATATATTACGTAAATAAATATGGGGGATTATCAAATCGACGGATTTTATAAACTTCGATGATTTATTTAAATAATATATTGGGCTAATATTAGACCCATAGATGGTTTATTATTTCTTTCGTTGTGACTTCTTGGTTTGAGTTGTGTCGACCCTCCACCCATATGGATACCAAACGTCAAACTTCAAATTAATATGAAGATAATTCAAGAAATGGACATTTTTGGAAAGTTAAATGGAATACGTTCGGGAATGGGAATATTTGATTTTGAGGAAATGATTTCTGAACGAGTTTGATATTGTTAGGAAGTGCCGAGTCTGTAGTTTCCGTTACTTGAGTTTGCTTACGTCTTTCATCTATCGATTTCTTTTGAGGATTTTTCTGGACTTGAGGTGAGTCATAGCCCCACTTTTACTCTTGAACTTTGTTTTCAATACTTGGGGTGAGAAACGTGCAAATGTTTTATGTGGACTATTATTGCTTTGTTTATTTAAAACTTGTTATGCTTATAGAACTAGGTAGGATTGAGCGAGGCCTAGTCCCGAACTAGGTAAGCTATTGATTTGGTTATAGAGCAAGGCCTAGTCCCGAACTAGGTAAGCTATTGATTTGGTTATAGAGCGAGGCCTGGTCCCGAACTAGGTAAGCTATTGGATTGATTATAGAGCGAGGCCTAGACATGAGCTAGGTAAGCTATTGATTGTATTGATTTGAGCTATAGTGTGCACCTATAGGGTTGATTTGATTTGATTTGGTTGGATTATTTTGGTTGGATGATTGAGGCCTAGTCTAGCTAGCAAGCGTTTAGCATATATGTCCACTATATTGAATAATGAATTTAAACCTATGATCTCACCAGTGAAAGCTGACTTTTAGCGCGTTTTCTCAGGTAATTAAGTGATGCCCTTGGATGCTTGGATTGGAGGTTTGGCAATAGCACCTGGTTATGGATCTATTTTCTGAAACTCTGATAAATAATCGTGGACCTATATTTATTTCTTTTGGACCTGACTTTGGATGATTTTGGGATAAATGTAAACTTTAAAACCCCGCGTGGTTGTATTTTTCTTATGTTTACTTTATCTCGTTCTTTCATGACTTTGAATGGATACCAATCCCCGTAGCACCCCGAAAGCTTGTTGAGTCTTCCGCTGTATCAAATTTTGGGGGTGTTACAATTGCCCTTCTAAATATTTTTCAGATTCCATAGATCGTTACAAGTTTTAAAATACAATATATTTTAAAGATCTTGCAAAACCTGGCTCTGATACCAATTGTGGAAAACTAGAAGGGGGGTTGAATAGTTTTACGTCCTTTTAAATTTATAAAAACAAGTTTGTTTCAAAAACTTAGATTCTAGTTTATGTGATCTCAATACTTGCACTATATGAACAATTATATAGTAACTAACTATCTAAGCTAATATAGTATAGGTAAATAAGTAAGTAATGAAAAGAGTTGGAGAGATCAAACCACAACACAAGAATTTATTGTGGTTCGGCTACAAGGTCACATTCCTTGTTCCTACTCCACTCCCCGAGTCACCTACTTGAGAGTTTTCTTCACTATGTCTACAAACTCCCTTATGGCGGAGAAAACCTTACACACCAATTTACACACCACAACTACGTCACAACTTCTACACAACTTCTTCACACCAATCTACTTCACACCTATCTTCTTCACACCTTTCTTTTTCACACCTATCTTCTTCACAACTACACTACTTCTATAACACCCCCAAAATTTTACAACGCAGCGGAATACCAATTTGGGTGTCACTTCATAGTTCATAAAAACAAGTTACATAAAACGACCTCAAAAGAGACGTTTAATAAAATGTCACATTCGATTTGATAAATCAGAGTACAAAGGTCCCAACAATTTCTTTTTAAAACTTAAGTTACAAGAATTAAAACATCACATATATATGTATTTTAAAGATAAAAAGTTATCGAATGTGTAGAAAACAAGTCTTTCAATATTTGATATCCACGCGACTCCGATTGCTCCCAATGCTCAGCTAGCCAAATAATACCTGAGAAAATACATGCTAAAAAGTCAACATAAAGTTGAGTGAATTCATAGAGTTTAATAAGTAATTAGTTGAATACAAGATAATTCAGTTTAAAAGAAGTTGGGCTACGCCCGTAATTAAGTTGACATGTAACAAATACAAGTCGGGAAATAAGATTTATAGCATTGAGCTCATGAAACCGAACCTTGGCCAAGTTTAAATGCCCCTCACAAGGTATTCAATTGCCATTTACCTCAATTCTCAATATTATATGTCCGTTTGACCCACAGTTGTCAAATGAGCGCTACTCACCCGGACAGGCCTGCCTGGCCAAATATGCATATCTATAATACTAGCGTTTACTCACGTAATTAACGGTTCATGAAATTAGGGACTTGATGGCAAAGGTACTCAATGTCTATAATTATGTAATCATGAAACTACTTGTATTCCGTTTGTAAAACTAGCATGTATCCCCCTCGCGAGGTTTATAAAACGTTTAAATAAGTAAAAGCGAGGCTATGAACTCACCTTAAGAGCAACAAGATCAGAAGTAAAATGGATCTTCGGATGAGTGCGAAGCGTCTAAGCACAACCTAAAAGACGTGACGCGACTTAGAATGATAAAGAAGAGCGATATGAAAAAGTAAATCAAATGATCACGAGATATGTTTCCGAGATAAGCATGGCATTGCACTAAGACTTAACCCAAGGTATTTTCACTCTAAGATTGATGTTCGACCAGGTCTTATAGGTAATAAAACACCTACTAAGTTTCATTCCTTAATTCTTGTTTCACCTATTTGTATCTACATGTTTTAGATTTCAAGACAAGACGTAAAAACCATGTTGCTGAATTTTAGTCAACTCCACACCATCGTATCTCTTAGCCTATAAAAGATACAAGGATGGGGCTTTCACCCCTGGAAATATACTTAAGTTTAGTTTCCAAAACATTAGGCCATTCAATCAAATCATTTACCAATCAACGGGAAGTGAGTTTTTGCTAACTATAACTCCAACCAGAAAGTTCGCTGAAATTCTAACGCTTACGGTTTTGGTCATAAATAATGTTCTATAATAGCTATTAAGTTGAAACCAATTGGAGGTGAAAGCTTATATTGTCTAGTGTTGAACCATGTTTTAAAACCTAAGCTTAATGTAAAAAAATCTGGAGCAAAAACATGTTTTCCAACAGCAGCTCCAGAATTGACATGTTTCCATAAAACGACCATATCTCACTCATCCGGAGGAGATATCACCCTATCCAATTCGACACATGTACCTTAAACTTATTTCCATAATCCCATCAAATAATATAGACCTTCTTAGGCCAAAAGTTTTCTGTAAATACCCATATATGCTGCTGGTCTGCAGCAGTCCCAACTTTTCCTACAAAACACTAATTTTAACGTATTTCCCAAACCGTGATAGATATTAAAGTGATTCCACTTGGAAATGTTAGCCTAAGATGTCTACTACAGGTCTCAACTTTTATTCCAACACTTTTAGTGTAAAAACCTGGAGTTAAACTCCTTTTTACAACAGTAGTTCAGAACTGATTAATTTTAGCAAAACGGCTATAACTCATTCATTCGGAGGAGTTGATAAACCCTCCAATTCGCCACTTGAAGCTAAGACATATATCTATCTAAAAATGTAATTTCCCAGCAGGACATAAGCTAAAAATATTGCACACCAATTCATTTTATCTGCTGGTCTAAAACAGTCCCTATAATCAACCTCAAAATCCATCCAAACATCAATTCTAACACTATCCAATACCATGCAATGCCATCTAAACCTCTTATAACATATCTCATACACAAGAACTCATCAAAATCAGAAAATCCATAATTAATTAAATAACAAAAACCATTTGCATGTGACAAAAATCAAAGAGGATGATGGGATTAACTTACTAGAAGTGAAAATCACAAACAACCAAATTAGGGCTTGAATAAAAACGACCCAATTGACACCAAGGATAATGAAACACTTCTCTTCTAGCCTTCAAAATATGATTAGGGGCTGAGAATAAACTCTAATCAATCTTGAGAAAGACTTCAATAAAACTTCAACAAAACATCAAGAAACATCAAGAAAACCTTCAAATCTTCGATTCAAATCACCATCTTCTTCAAGGGTCTTCAAAGGAATGTTATGGAGATTATTTTGATGATGAAAAATTACAGAGGTGAGGGTGTGGAGATGGTGATTCGTGGCTGTAACAAGGAGGAAGAGGAGCTGGATGTTTATTTTGAGTTTGAGTTTGGTGAGATTTGCATGTCGAGAGAATGATGAATTTTCTTGAAAATGAAGTAATGTGGAGTGTGTGTGGGTATATGGCCGGCCTTGGGTATTAAATGGGAAGGTTTTTATTAATATGTGATTAATATTGGTGTCTTAGTGTGTTTGTGGGGTTTAAAACAAGCGTACGGTATTAAAAACGCGAATTACGCAGTACCGGGAGACTTAAAAACGTGAATTTTGGAAAAGTGTTGTAAAAATATTTTGAAATTGTTATAAAATGTTAAAATGGCTAATTTTTATATTTCATGAGAGCCTTGGGTATATCGGAGTGTTTAAACATCGTTAAAAAAAATGAAACCGTGAGTCAAAAACACGTTTGGTGACACCGGTTCTTGATATAAGTGATATAAGATATAAAAATGACACGACAAGTATAAAACTCTTTAGTAAACATGAAATAGTTTAAAAATTCATAAAATATGTAAATTATCATAGTCTAGGGTTGGTTCACTTTGTCAAAACCTTAAAACGTAAATTTAAATCGGGTAAAACGTAAGGGTGCAAGGTTTATGTAAAATTAGAAAAATTAAATTAGGACTTTTAAAATAGGATTGTAAGGAACCAAAAATGCATAAAAAAGTGTAGAGTGGGCATAGTATTGTGTCGGTTGAATTAATTGAACGAGTCTTGACGTACGCGGATAACTTCTGACGAAGTTAATTATAAAAAAAAAATAGAATAGTTAAATAAATAATAAAATATTAAAATTAATGACATGAAATTTTAGAAATGTCACAGCACGTACCCCTTAAGAGAGCGACGTCCCGGCGCTCAATTCTTCTTAATCATTTTTGGTTGTTTTAAAGATTTTTTTTTTTTTTTTTTTTTTTTTTTTTTTTTTTTTTTTTTGAATGGAAGCATGTATAAAAGCCATGTTGAAACTCGGGTTTATGGTTGTGATTGTAGAATGTCTATTTTCAAATTTTTAGGAATCATTAGTTAAAACGAAGTTTAAATCAGTCATATCCTCAAGACGTGATTAAAATATGATGTATAAAAAGTGTAATTTAAAAGATAGGGCATGGTGTCATTATAATTATTAGTTATGGTTTTTACAAAAAAGGGTGGTTAGAACCGACTCTTTAACTTAAGAAGGTCATTTTGGTAATTTAAACACTTGTGAAATATTTGTAAAATTTTCATAAAGACTCATAAAATTTTTATAGAAGCCCATGGAGGTGCTTAATGCATTTTGTGCTCGGGATTTTTGACAAAGTATCAAGATATCAACAAAGATAGAACAATTGATAGAAATCACCTAATGTGTAAGCAATGGTATGAGGGAACGAATAGAATGTCATGAGGGTCCTTAAAGGAAAGATTGAATAAAAGTGTTGGCGATAAGACAATGGGAGACAAGGAATTTATCAAGTCGTCAATTCGTGGAAGCGAATAATAGTACATTACTATTAGCTTATCAAGCTCGCGGCGGTCGATACAAAATCGGGAAAATCCACATAACAAATTACGAGTCGTGAGGAGTTCATAGCCCAAAGTATGATTCATACGCACGCTATGACGGATACACATAAGCCCACTCATTCATAACTCGTCACTTACATAAAGAGGCGTCCCAATCCATGTAAGTGATGATCTATGAATTTATGGTTCGGCGATTTATAATTTCCTTATTCAAATGAAGAAGCGTCCCAATTCATTTCAATAAGACAATTATAAATCATCCTACTTAAGTATGTCCATCACAAAACAAATTACATAACAAGATTAAGTTCTACAATAAATAAAAGGATGTTTACTTAACGACATGATTCATCAAAAACATAAGGAGAAGTAACGAGAATAATAACATGACATTAGTCAATCGCATTCTGAAAGGTAAGTGCCAAAGGATGGCATGATTCGAGATGACAAGTTAAGGTCGTACTCCCATCAATTGGAAGATTTCAAAACAACGGATAATGAAAACAACATACGTGATTCAAAGACATAAGGAGAATGTTCACACTCAGAGTTGAACAATAAAATTACTAGTGTAATTGACAAAGTACACCGAATGTCAATATCATCAAAAGGAAATAAAGTAAAGTAGCGAAAATGTTTCGGAGATCACCGCATCGTTCATAAAAGGTTGAAGTAAAAGAATTCATTAATACATATCATAGTACTATACACATGCGTAAGAATTTAAGAAGAGAGTAACACATATATGTACGGGTATCCTTATACATACTAGTATCGACCTTCGAGGGAGAAAATAAAAAAACATGAAGTATGCGATAATCAGAGTGGTCAGCGTATAAATAACCGACCGATATAAAGTAAATATTATGACATCATAAGATAGGCATGAGAGAGCAAAATCATGACTAGGAGATATATTCATTAGTCATATAATAGAAGTATAGATGCAAAATAGAGCATATAAGTTACCTGGGAGCAAGCGTACGCGGATATCGAACAATGGTGAAAGACTTAAAAAAAATCGAAAATCAGTTATAGTTTAGGTTTTGAAAACGACCTAATTCGCTATAACTAATGCTCTGATGCCATTCTATAACACCTCCAAAATTTTACAACGCAGCGGAATACCAATTTGGGTGTCACTTCATAGTTCATAAAAACAAGTTACATAAAACGACCTCAAAAGAGACGTTTAATAAAATGTCACATTCGATTTGATAAATCAGAGTACAAAGGTCCCAACAATTTCTTTTTAAAACTTAAGTTACAAGAATTAAAACATCACACATATATGTATTTTAAAGATAAAAAGTTATCGAATGTGTAGAAAACAAGTCTTTCAATATTTGATATCCACGCGACTCCGATTGCTCCCAATGCTCAGCTAGCCAAATAATACCTGAGAAAATACATGCTAAAAAGTCAACATAAAGTTGAGTGAATTCATAGAGTTTAATAAGTAATCAGTTGAATACAAGATAATTCAGTTTAAAAGAAGTTGGGCTACGCCCGTAATTAAGTTGACATGTAACAAATACAAGTCGGGAAATAAGATTTATAGCATTGAGCTCATGAAACCGAACCTTGGCCAAGTTTAAATGCCCCTCACAAGGTATTCAATTGCCATTTACCTCAATTCTCAATATTATATGTCCGTTTGACCCACAGTTGTCAAATGAGCGCTACTCACCCGGACAGGCCTGCCTGGCCAAATATGCATATCTATAATACTAGCGTTTACTCACGTAATTAACGGTTCATGAAATTAGGGACTTGATGGCAAAGGTATTCAATGTCTAATTATGTAATCATGAAACTACTTGTATTCCGTTTGTAAAACTAGCATGTATCCCCCTCGCGAGGTTTATAAAATGTTTAAATAAGTAAAAGCGAGGCTATGAACTCACCTTAAGAGCAACAAGATCAGAAGTAAAATGGATCTTCGGATGAGTGCGAAGCGTCTAAGCACAACCTAAAAGACGTGACGCGACTTAGAATGATAAAGAAGAGCGATATGAAAAAGTAAATCAAATGATCACGAGATATGTTTCCGAGATAAGCATGGCATTGCACTAAGACTTAACCCAAGGTATTTTCACTCTAAGATTGATGTTCGACCAGGTCTTATAGGTAATAAAACACCTACTAAGTTTCATTCCTTAATTCTTGTTTCACCTATTTGTATCTACATGTTTTAGATTTCAAGACAAGACGTAAAAACCATGTTGCTGAATTTTAGTCAACTCCACACCATCGTATCTCTTAGCCTATAAAAGATACAAGGATGGGGCTTTCACCCCTGGAAATATACTTAAGTTTAGTTTCCAAAACATTAGGCCATTCAATCAAATCATTTACCAATCAACGGGAAGTGAGTTTTTGCTAACTATAACTCCAACCAGAAAGTTCGCTGAAATTCTAACGCTTACGGTTTTGGTCATAAATAATGTTCTATAATAGCTATTAAGTTGAAACCAATTGGAGGTGAAAGCTTATATTGTCTAGTGTTGAACCATGTTTTAAAACCTAAGCTTAATGTACAAAAATCTGGAGCAAAAACATGTTTTCCAACAGCAGCTCCAGAATTGACATGTTTCCATAAAACGACCATATCTCACTCATCCGGAGGAGATATCACCCTATCCAATTCGACACATGTACCTTAAACTTATTTCCATAATCCCATCAAATAATATAGACCTTCTTAGGCCAAAAGTTTTCTGAAATTAACCCATATATGCTGCTGGTCTGCAGCAGTCCCAACTTTTCCTACAAAACACTAATTTTAACGTATTTCCCAAACCGTGATAGATATTAAAGTGATTCCACTTGGAAATGTTAGCCTAAGATGTCTACTACAGGTCTCAACTTTTATTCCAACACTTTTAGTGTAAAAACCTGGAGTTAAACTCCTTTTTACAACAGTAGTTCAGAACTGATCAATTTTAGTAAAACGGCTATAACTCATTCATTCGGAGGAGTTGATAAACCCTCCAATTCGCCACTTGAAGCTAAGACATATATCTATCTAAAAATGTAATTTCCCAGCAGGCCATAAGATAAAAATATTGCACACCAATTCATTTTATCTGCTGGTCTAAAACAGTCCCTATAATCAACCTCAAAATCAATCCAAACATCAATTCTAACACTATCCAATACCATGCAATGCCATCTAAACCTCTTATAACATATCTCATACACAAGAACTCATCAAAATCAGAAAATCCATAATTAATTAAATAACAAAAACCATTTGCATGTGACAAAAATCAAAGAGGATGATGGGATTAACTTACTAGAAGTGAAAATCACAAACAACCAAATTAGGGCTTGAATAAAAACGACCCAATTGACACCAAAGATAATGAAACACTTCTCTTCTAGCCTTCAAAATATGATTAGGGGCTGAGAATAAACTCTAATCAATCTTGAGGAAGACTTCAATAAAACTTCAATAAAACATCAAGAAACATCAAGAAAACCTTCAAATCTTCGATTCAAATCACCATCTTCTTCAAGGGTCTTCAAAGGAATGTTATGGAGATTATTTTGATGATGAAAAATCACAGAGGTGAGGGTGTGGAGATGGTGATTCGTGGCTGTAATAAGGAGGAAGAGGAGTTGGATGTTTATTTTGAGTTTGAGTTTGGTGAGATTTGCATGTCAAGAGAGAGAATGATGAATTTTCTTGAAAATGAAGTAATGTGGAGTGTGTGTGGGTATATGGCCGGCCTTGGGTATTAAATGGGAAGGTTTTTATTAATATGTGATTAATATTGGTGTCTTAGTGTGTTTGTGGGGTTTAAAACAAGCATATGGTATTAAAAACGCGAATTACGCAGTACCGGGAGGCTTAAAAACGTGAATTTTGGAAAAGTGTTGTAAAAATATTTTGAAATTGTTATAAAGTGTTAAAATGGCTAATTTTTATATTTCATGAGAGCCTTGGGTTTATCGGAGTGTTTAAACGTCGTTAAAAAAAATGAAACCGTGAGTCAAAAACACGTTTGGTGACACCGGTTCTTGATATAAGTGACATAAGCTATAAAAATGACACGACAAGTATAAAACTCTTTAGTAAACATGAAATAGTTTAAAAATTCATAAAATATGTAAATTATCATAGTCTAGGGTTGGTTCACTTTGTCAAAACCTTAAAACGTAAATTTAAATCGGGTAAAACGTAAGGGTGCAAGGTTTATGTAAAATTAGAAAAATTAAATTAGGACTTTTAAAATACGATTGTAAGGAACCAAAAATGCATAAAAAAGTGTAGAGTGGGCATAGTATTGTGTCGGTTGAATTAATTGAACGAGTCATGACGTACGCGGATAACTTCTGACGAAGTTAATTATAAAAAAAAATAGAATAATTAAATAAATAATAAAATATTAAAATTAATGACATGAAATTTTAGAAATGTCACAACTTCACACCTCTCTTCTTCACAACTACACTACTAAACAACTTCTTCTACCTACACAACTTCTACTTCTTCTAAACTAGTAATTACAAGCACAACACAACTTCACAAATAATATATACACTATGCACAACTACTCTTCAATACTTTTTGAACTTAGTTGTAGAATGAGTGTTCTTCTTTTGCACTTTGGATGAGGATGGATGAGAATGGATTGAATCACTTGAAACAAGGATTAATATTATAATGATCAAAGGGTTTTGGAAGGTGTTTAGAGAGTTTGAGATCTGAAAATTTCGTGCAAAAGGTAGGGCAAAATTCCAGAATTAAGGTGGTATTTATAGGAGAAAAATTCTGACATTTTCTGACACAGGAGCCTGGCCGGTCCCCTTAAATCATGGTCGGTCCCCTTAATTTGAAGGGGACCGCCCCTTATAATTAAGGGGGCCGCCCAGCTGTAACGGCCAGAAAACTTGTCTTTTAGTGGGGAAAGTTTATTTGGTGAAAAACTAACTGATTTTGGTTAAATATTTTAAATCATATATTTAGTATGATTAAAATATTTTTCTTTATTACCAAAAGTGTTTTTCAAAAATATATAATATGTTTATATAATTAAATAAACTTTGTATTAATTAATTAAATACCCCTTTGATCATGAGATGTATTAAGCACTTGTTTATCCATACCTTAAGTGATTAAGTTGGATATAGTGATATAAACTAGCTTAATACTTGTTTACGTAGTAGTCTTACGTTTGATGATTTTAAATTTTGTGGTCGTCAAAACATAGAGATATCGAAAAATATAAATAACGTTTTTATGCATTATTTATGTCAACACTCTTTATCTTTAACAATAATCTTCAACCTTTGATTGAAATCAAATTCTAAATCCACCAATACAAACATACCCAACCCAAACTACAAAGCCCATAATAAATCGTCATCATGAACACACCAAAAACCCCTAATCATCAGCATCTATCATTTTCATCAATGCACACATGAAACCCATATTTATCATCATCATAAAAAAACGGATCCAGACACACCTCCGACAGGCTTCGGGTTGTGGGTTGCAGCATCAAGTATGCGGTTGTGGTGGGCTGTGGTTAGGGTACGATAATGATGATGGTGGTGGACTCATGGTGGGCATGACATGAGAGTGTTGAAGATAGAAAATATGGATTTGACTTTATCAACCAAAAAGCAAGTGAGGAAAATTAAATGTGGTGGATCACTAGGCTATTGTTGTTAGTCTAATTGTGTTGCAAAACTGAAAACAAAGAATGAGGGCAATCTTTTTTTTGGGGGAACAATATATTACTCCATGAACTATATGTACATACAAGCAAGCTCTAGAGGAGAATGACATTTCCAAACAACCCTAAAAGCTACCAACGGAAAATAAACTTCCATACTAACAAACATCCTACATCAATTCAAATGCATATAGTATTCAGTCTTAGAACGAATCATATATCACCACTAAATTCACCAGTTTCACTATACACTAAGGGTGTTCCAGGATTATGGTTAAATTTCCCATTGTAAGATTATCATTGCAACCCAATGCAGTAATCACCTCACATAAGACCACAAAATCCTATCACAAGTGTGCATCACCATAAGAATAGAATCACTTAGTGCAAGTTCAATCTCAGTCAAGGATAGATAATCATATAATATCAATCTTAACTTATAAGGAAGCATCAACACTGATAGAACTATAACAAATATACTAAAACTATATGGATATTTACAGGATAGACTACATTTCCTGTCTACAAGATTATCTTGAAACCAAATATAGCTACAACCTTACATTTGGCGAAAAAATCCTATCACACATAGGCATCATCCAGAAACTTGAGATCACATAAAGTTTTAAACCATTTGATCCAAATCATTTGATAAATTAGGGTTGTCTTATCATTCATGACTCACCCTATTTATCACAAAGAATTTGAATCACCACTCTTCATTTATACAAACCAAACACTCAGCTATAATACAGTCTTATTCCAAACACCTAATAGCTTCACAGAAACACCAGCTAGACTTTGATACAGACTCATAGAACCTATTCAGGCCTCAATTCTTTATGGTTCTATACTAAAATTAGACATTCCATAACTCTACAACTCTAATGGTTTTTATAGACTTCTTTACCGTAAGACCCAGCAATTGCAGTCTCACATGTTCAGAAATACTCAGCAACAAAACTTTTCATTTTTGTGAGTTAAGGTGGAAATTCTATCATTTCTTTCCTTCCATATGTAGTAAACAGCATTAGCCAAAATAGTTTTTCTAAGAACACTCCAAATAGAATTGGTACAGAGTAATATAGCCATTTCTTGAATGACATGATCCCACACATTTAGCATACTAGTAATCTTCGTCTTTTTCTTCAACTCTTCCCAGATTTTTTATGCAAACTCAAATTCAAAAAATAGATGATTATGGGAATCATTAGTCTTCTTGCATAATGGTCGCAATAAAGTCTCTTTACTCCACATCATCATTATATCTTGTGTTTATAGACTCCTTCTAACAGTCATCCACAATATAATAGCACATCTTGGGTTACATTAGGAAAAGCATACCGTTTTCACCAATTAACCATATGAAATACTTCTTTCATATCCTTCCAAGTCTCTTTAGTGGAAAACTCAATAAGATTACCATTTTTGGTTTTCCACTACACATTATCAGCCTTGTTTTCATAGAGAATAGGAACCTGAACCTGATTCAATATTGGATACTTAGTATTACCAATCTTGAGGCCAACCCACCTATTTCCATCAATCAAATCACCCCACTGTACTACTGTTTTCCGATATAACATCCCGTGATTTTCCCTATAAATAAAAATGTTTAATTTTAAATTAATCTCCGTCATTACTTCTAATCACTATTTTTACAGGAAAATTTAAAAATTTTCTTTGGTCATTACAAACCTGTATTTTTAGGACATTTTTTTTCAAATTTACTATTCATCGGTTACTATTCACCAAACACTATTCATCATTTCACTATTCATCGTTTTTTGAGTCAGTTAGTGAAATTGAGATGTTTTTCAAAAGTTTTACTATTCACAAAATACTATTCACGAAACACTATTCACTCCCGGACTCACGTAAACGTTTTACTAAAACTTAACTAAACTTCTATATTCATAACTAATATTTCCTAATCCTACTTAATATCAAACGAGCCCTTATTAATTTCTAAGCCCAAACATTTTTCGTGGCCTGTTACTATTCATCAGCCCACACATTTCAAGCCCAAAATCCTTATAATTACTTTGTTAATACTCGACTAAACCAAGTCAAAAACGCTCCTCGTACACTCTATTTCTACACACGACTCATGTATATTTTTACCTTACCTCATTTCTCACCTAGCCAACTCCAAGTACGTCAATTTTCAGCTTCTCATGTCAAGCCTTACGGGACGAAGAATTTGATCCAAAAACAACCCACACGATTTTCAAATATTTCAAAACTAAACCATTTTAACGCCCGCTTGTTTCTATGAAGTCCTAAAAATATTTCTAACACAATTTCAAGTTTAAATATCACGTTTGATCACTTTTAACCAAATGCTACACGATTTCTAAACCGGGCATGGTAAATAAATGGTTGTCAACATGTTGATTTAAAAACAAAGAGGTACCTCCCTAATTCATGCACTCACAACTCCATATAATATTCACTAGGCAAAGTACATGTTGTATTTTAAAAGAAAACAAGACGTACAATCCTAACTTAAAATATATAAACACACATTTTTTCTTTGATAATTTATGTATGTCGACATACATTTTTAAAACAAAAGAGTACTTCCTCAAATCATGCTCTCACAATACTTATTTTAAGACCCTAGGCAAGTACTACATGCTTTTTAAATACAACCTCAAATGTACAATTCATTTTTAAAATAAAAACAACACGCTTTCTTTTGACCTTTGGTGGATGTCGACATGCTAGCAAACAAGGAAACCATGTAATTTTTCTTCCTCTCAAGACTTTTGGTAACAAGTTACCATCCCATCTCATAAATATATAGTCCCTGGAACACTCAAAACCTCATATATATATCACCTTACATGCATGCATTCGTTCCTACAAACATTACTTTTCTTCTTTCTTTTCTTGCTTGTGTCGACCAAACAAGAACAAAACAAGATCCATGTGGTACCCTTACACATCTTATGACAACACTCAAGTTTTCTTCCACACTACAAGAAACCTTCGATTATGTACTGACAATGCATAGTTGATTCCTATTCCTTGCATTATTGAAACCAATACGTATCCTAAACTCTTTATATAACTACATCTTCATTCACCACCTTCATTCATTCATTCAATACTCTCTTTCAACTCTTATTCACATGCAAACACGTTACTGAAAGACCAGGAACAACTCATGTACGAGTTTATAAACTTTTGAGTTGAATCGAGTTTATAGTCATGAGTCGTTTCTTGGATTATTAAGCGAACATGGGATTTTTCTTGCATATTTCTTCATCAGTCTCGACCCTCTACCACCCTAGAGGTGTAGTAAGTACCTTAAATCTCTTCCCATTTCACTTCGAGTGTTACTTCATTTCGCATGCATCGTTTTTATTTTATGTTAGAACGAGTATATATTTTGCTTATTTATTTACGTACATTACTCACTTATAGAACACAAAAAGTGATTAGCCTCCCTTGTGGAAGGCCTAGGAGTCACGATACACCCACATTTCACGTCCATTTTCATGTTTCATACATCATACGAACTAAATTCTAAACCAGGTATCCATCGTTAAAATACTATAAACACTTAGAAAATAATACTACAACTTTTGAATATGTACAAACGTTCCAACGTGCCTAAGAAATGAACGTATATTTTGAAAATTTGTTTAACAAGCATACTATATTTTTACACCACTCGATAGACCATCTAGCAAACTACATTTTTCTTATTTAAACTTCGACCTCGTAAGCTCTTAAACACGCTCAAATAAATCCATTTTGATCAACAGATTCCGAGGTTTTCAAAATTTCATTTTTATTTAAAACATAATAAAACTCGATTGGGCTTATATTGAGCCCAATAAGATTTTGCGATTAAACAGTCCACCAGGCCCATATGTTATATTTTTAGAATCACAAAAATAGCCCAAGTCCAGGCCCAAAATCATTTTCATGCCCTCGCCTCTAAATTTCTTAATGGGCCTTGTTATTATGCGTTAAAAAGCCCATTAAGCTGTAATAAGCTCTTTACGATAAATAAGCAGTTTTGAAAAGTTCAATAAGCTATTTTTGACTTATTTGAGAAATAAAAACACTAAGTTTCGAATTTGGCGAATTTTGGACTAAGTTTGAAAAAATTATAACTTTCGGGTTAAAAGTGTCAAATTTATAAAGTTGAAATAAAAACTGTCATTTTACAAACTAAGGAATGAAAAGCTGATTTTATTAACTAGTGGGTGAAAAATGTAATAATTTGAAGGTTTATGGACTTAAAACATAAATAGATTTAACTATGGACTAACGGTGTAACGTTAACGCCGTTAGGGTAAAGAGTGTAAAATTGGAAAAAGGACAAGGACCCACATATTACATTTGACATACTTATTTTATTTTCTATTTCTACGTCACCCCCTCACGTCATATACATTTCTATTTTAGTTACGTTAAAAATATATATAACAATACTTTAACTAATTAACTTTAAGTATTATTATCATCAAAGATTAAGAAAAGAAAACTTCAAACAAAATAACTTATCTATAAACATAAGAAAATCGCTCGTATATCATCCTTTCATCATAATGATTAATCGTCATTCATTAATCGTTATTCATTTACCAAATAGTATTTGGTTAGATTCTCAGATAAATTTATTTATCAGGTTCCTACTAAGGACGCTTCCAAAATCATTCTCATACTCTCACTCGCACTTACTTTCATCATCCCTAGTATCACTTAAGGTGAGTTCTTAGCCCCGTTTTTATAAATGTTTTATAAATGTTTTGGGGGAGATACATGCTCAACTACTACTTTTACTTTCATAAGTATTTCAAACTTTTACAAATTATTGTGAGTCATAGCCCCTATTTTTACTGGTTTTATAACTGTTTTATAAATGTTTTTGGGGGAGATACATGCTCAACTACTACTTTTACTTTCATAAGTATTTCAAACTATTTACAAATTACTGTTGGACCATAGCCCACCATTTTTATACATTTTATATCTCATAGAGAGATAACTGCTATAAACATGTTTACAAGTAACTTTTCAACTGTATGCTATATCTGATTTCTATTTCCTAAGTTTACTATTGCCAAAAGTCCCTCATATCATGAGCCTTAGTCACCCGTAGGGTGAACGTAAATAATTGTGGATAGATCTATTAGGGATTGACAATCCCCGTTTGGGCGTTGGAGAAAACTACCAAACGCACTTTATTTGAAATCTAATAGGTTACTGGCAAGAACCTATCCCGAGGGCCCTTGTTACTATTATCCATCATTTATGATGAGATATGTTAATCGGATGAGTGTCATGAGGCTTAGGGAAATCAGGTTGTAGTGCTGTGGGCGTATAACAACGTAGCTCATTATTTTTATCAAATTACTAATTTGTGTTCACTATATATTAGAAAATCATTATTTCTTGGCAAAAACAAACTATTTTGGTGTTGACCCAGTTTGGGCAAACCAACAAACTATTTCATGTTAACTTTGATTTTGATAAATCAACTGCTTTTGACTATAAACACTATGGATTTTACTCACACTTTGATTTTGAAAATAAATCGTTTATTATGAATAGTATAAACTCACAAACTCTTTTGATTTTTAGAAATCAACTACTCTACTTATAAACTCTATGAACTCACCAACCTTTGTGTTGACACTTTTAGCATGTGTTTATCTCAGGTCCATAATGAGCAAGGATGGCATAGAGGAGCACGGATTCTTACAAAGGCTATAAATTTTACTATCATTCGAAAACTTATTTAACAAACTTTAAAACCACTGGGACCTCATTTTGAAAACTCTGATATTTATAAAATTCGAATGATAAATGTTTTAAAATGACTAAATCGATAATCATTTTTTATGGAAAAACTGTGAGCTATGAAGTAACACCCAATCTTTATTCCGCTGCAAATATTTTAAAATTAGGGGTGTTACATCCGATCTAGATCATATAAGCTCCTATTATTAGGCTACCCACAGCGGAGACCCAGGACATCTACTGCCACGTCAGCTTTCTCTCTCTGGTGACCAGACATGACCCAAGTGCCACAGTGGTGACCGACCATTTTTTTAAAACATTTTTAACACAAAATTAAATTTCATTAATAATTAAAACCTTACATTTCAGTAATCCAGGTGATCCCAAGTTTGAGAGTTGTCTGAGCGGTAACCATCATCGTACGGAGAGTAGTTCGCAAACTTTCTCTCTTCGTACTCTGCTTCCAATCTGTTAAGCTCCCGCTCCTTACTCTCATTCCAACCTGCATCTTCTTCATAACCTAGCCTAAATTGAGTCAACTGAGGTTGATATTCTTGTTGCTCAACAAATTTTGGTGCATCAAATGAAGTTGATGCACCTTCGCTGAATTGTTGGTTCTGTTGTGATACAGAACCAACAATTTTGTTTTCCTCAAAACTCCAATGGATCTTGTTGGTGATTTGGGCCTGAATATGTGAAACACAACCCCACAACGTCTCACTAATGGCGCCGTATTTGCGAGCTTCATCGTTCAAAAATTGGTCGATCACAACCTTTCTTTCTATATAGATATCTTTGCACTCCACGTATCATTGTCTCAATCTTTGTTTCAGTGCCTTCACGAGCTCAAACTGCTTGATAACTTCGACAATAGCCTGTTGTCGAGCTGTTTCGTCTTTGACACATTGTTTTTTTAATATACTTTTGCATTTTTTAGACAGTATTGGGGAGACGACAAGCCATAATTTTGTGTTTGAATTGTTGGTCGAATTGTGTTTGAAATTGTGTGTTTAGAAGTGTGTTTGAGGTTGGTATTTATAAGATGTAAAGTGGTAAAGTTTTCTTAAAAAAAGTTTTTTTTTTTATTATTATTTTTTTTATTTTATTTTTTTAAATTCAAACAGTAGGATTTTTAAACGTTTTTGAAATGTTGTGTGAATTAATATCGGTTGGAAATTCAACCGATTGTTTGTTTTAACAATGCTCGACCGATATTTTCTTTATCCTCCACATAGGCTAAAGCCGATTTTGAAATTGGTCGACCCACAAGACCAACCGATATATTCAGGTTCACTGCGTATAGCCTTAATGAATCTTGAGAAAGGCTCAATAATATGCGAGTTATCATGCCACATTAAATTAGACCTTCCATCTCTAATAACATTGACAATAACATCTCCGCGTTGAATGAGGGGAATCTTATTGACTTGTGCAACTGATTTGTATATAGAATTTGTTTGATTTTGTAAAGTTCGTATTTTAAAGGTCAAAAATTGAAGAATCTAATAGTCTTTATGCAATTGATTTGGTATATTTATGCAAAGAATCTGGGTTTACTTTTGGAGATTTATGTGTGTGTTTCTTTATCATCTTGATGTTCTTTCAATTTTCGTTAAAAAGAAAATTATAAATTCAAAGTAAAAAAATAAAATAAAATAAAAAAAGACGAGGGTAAATCAATCATTTCACTTTTATCAAGGATGAAACCGGACTCAATGTTTCTCTACAAGGATACTGCCTACAATTTCCAAACGTTAAAGATGAAATATGCAATTTGGCCAAACCACAAATATGAGTTTTGCAATTTAGTCTAAAATAAATCAAATGGGCAAATGGCACAAAAAGGTATCAAACTTAGGGTCCATTTCCAATCAAGGTACTCTTCTTTTTTTTCTTGCATAAAAAAGCACCCAACAATTTTTTTTTTTTGCGGATTTGGGTTTTTTACTAACATTTGTTAACTCACTTCGTTAGTAAATTACATGTTTGGTCCTTGAGTTTGTATACGCATTTCATGAACCATCCACCATCACCAACTGCCACCACCATCGTCCACCACTGCCGCCACCAACACCACCCTTCCCCACCACCAACAGCAGCTACCACCACCACCGCCGACGCCACCAACATCACCCTTCCCCACCACCCACCTCCACCACCACAAACATCATCTTTCTTTGTTTGTGAAAATATCTTGCACTTAATCACTAGTTTCTTTCAGACATTTTCACAAACACCTAGTATGCACCTTTCAAATTATAATCTTATTAATTCCAACCTAACTATCAACACATACACTTTAATCACAATTATCACAAGAATTATTTATTTAGTAATGAATTGATTGATTGAGAATTGATTTACCTTGAAAATGTTTGTTGGGTCGAGTTTAGATTCATTACAGACCCAATGTCGCTATTCTTTATTATCTCAATCTATTTATTAAAACTTCCACTGGTTAAGGTAGTATTATTTCAATGATGTATTTACATCACAACTGAAGTGCTTCTTAGGGAACATGACAACTTGAGTATTTGTTTTACTTATTGTCATCAAAATAAAATGAGCCTCCTTTGAACCTTATTGAATATCATACACTACTATTTTTTGAAAATAATAAAGAGGCGTCTTTCATGGTACATGGGCGAAGAGATGAATGTGATAATGTGATATGTTGTTGAAAAGAACTATAACGATATGCAGGTTGTTCTAACTTAGGATATTAGTCATATGAATGGGAAAAAACAAACACATTTTCTCCTTTTTGCGCTTCTATGTGTTCATGTATTGGTTGGAGATATTTTAATTAGTTTATTGTATATATGGTTGCCTTACAAACCTAGAAGATACAAAGATCTATATACCGTTATTGTTTAATATTCTATACGTTGCTGACGGATATTGGGATTTCAACGTGGGGATGGATTACCAAGACTAGTGTAATTCGGAATACATATTTATACAATAGAAATTATGAGACTAGAACTATCATTCCAATGGGTTTTTCAGTTTCATTCTAGTATTCTATTTTAAGATTAAAATATGATTTGGGTGTTTCAAGTATATTGAAAGAAACTAGTGATTTTAGTCATTTTAGTGATTAATTTGATGGGTGCACACTAGGTGTTTGTGAAAATATCTTCATGGGACACATAGAACAAAGAACAAAGAAAGATGATGTTTGTGGTGGTGGAGGTGGGTGGTGGGGAAGGGTGGTGTTGGTGGCGGCGGCGGTGGTAGTGGTAGCTGCTGTTGGTGGTGGGGAAAGGTGGTGTTGGTGGCGGCAGTGGTGGTAGCTTCTGATGGTGGTGGTGGACGATGGTGGTGGCAGTTGGTGATGGTGGCGGTGGTTGGTGGTGATGGTGGATGGTGCATGAAATGCATATACAAACTCGAGGACAAAACATGTAATTTACTAACGAAGTGAGTTAACAAACGTTAGTAAAAAACCTAAATCCGCCAAAAAAAATTGTTGGGTACCTTTTTATGTAAGAAAAAAAAGAAGAGTACCTTTATTGGAAATGGACCCTAAGTTTGATACCTTTTTGTGCCATTTGGCCAAGAATATACTCTCAGACATTTCTTATATACCATAGTGTTTAATGTTAAGTTTACAAAAAGTAATATAACAGTCGAACTAAGCGTTTAATCTCTAATTTTTTTATAACAACAATTTTAACTATCTAACAACATTTACTTCATTATCTCAAATTTCATAAGCAATACTTGAACCCACTACTATTTGATTGTATAGCTTTTCAAACAACGTGAGGTATCATTAGGACACAAGCCCTTTGATTGTAATCCCTTTTAGACTAAGAATATATCGAACTATCAAAAAATAATTCCTCGTCGGTTTATAATTCATAAACCGAATATATACATGTCTGGGACACAAAAGTTTTAATCCTAGTTTTATGATCTGCCCTTCCCCCTCAAATCAACACGCTTATGCGACTATACTTAATGGACCCTTGTTTTAACACCGGAACCAAGTTGCTTGAACCTAACTTATTTAGAACCTCCATGCTTTTGTACACCAAACCCTTCGAAAGTTTCGATTTTAAACTAGTTATGGAACTAGTTATTCATCTTTGACATTGCTAAAACCATGGTAAGTTACTTTCTAACCAACTCTATCAATGAGTCTCACAAGCCATGTGTATTATGCCCCAATTTCTTGTAAAAATTCATAACTAACCTTCAGAAAATCAGAAGCTTCTATCTTTCCACCTCAAATCTTCATACCTTGTACTCCAATCTATTACGTCCCTTGAATCCTCGAGAAATATCTAAACCTTGCTTGTCTTCCATGTTTTACCAAGACTTGATTTTCATGAAATCCGGGGAATAAAACCCTTCAGGTTTGATCTATTTTTATAAATCCTAAAAACTGAAACAATAAAGTTCGATCTAGTAAGAACCCTAGATCAAAAACCCTAAAACCTTCGTGTTGTTTGGAAAACCTTTAAACCATTCTTTTAGCCAAATATCATGTGAAGCTTGAACCTTGTCAACTGAACCTATGCAGTACTAACCTGATTAATCTAGAACTTCTTGCAAACATAATCAACATCCTAAGCCTTCAAAACCATCGTTTAAGAAACTGTAAATATGAGAAAACTTCTTACCACCTTTATAGTTATCTCTTCGGTTTGAAAATGCACAAAACTTTCTAGTTCAAAACCAGATACTCCAAGAACGCACCTCACCTTTGCTCGGTCATTGAACTAGAGAAAACGAAACTTAAAGACCGAAAATACACATGACTCTAGTACCATTTGATCGAAAATTATGACAACAAACCTAAAATTCGGTCACGGAACGCTAAATGACATATTTATATCGAGATTTACTAGTAATTTGATGAACACAAGAGACCTAAGATATACAAAGACATCGACTAGAATAAGATAACACACGAAACAATATATCCTCAAACCTTATCCGTTTCATTTATTTACCAAACTAACGTTGATTTTACAAACAAGAACACAACATTAAACCAAGCCTGCAATCCTTATTTATAAACTATAAATATGTCTCAATAATTAAAAGACAATCCTAGTCGGTTGATGTGTATTTATAAGAGCATAAGGTGTGATAACCCAAGTTTGGAAAAAAAATCATGTCACATTAGCGCCACATCAGCTTTAACACTTCAACATTAACACAAAGAAAACACCCTTTAGTGCATGAGGTATGATAACTCAAGTTATCACTTAATACCCCGCTACGTTAGCGCCACATTAACTTTAACATTTAAGCATTAACACACAAAAAAACCCCCTTTTTCATAACACCACCCCAACTCCACATTTTGGGCCCCAATTTTCTTTAAAAAATAAAAATTACAAATTCAACCGCTAAAGTAAAACTAATATCTCATTTAATAAACTATATAACATTAAAACTTAAACATTACAATGCGAATTCAAAAAAAGAAAAAAAAAAGGAAAAAACCAAAAAATAGATTAAACAATACAGAATTAGTCCAAACAATAACATTTAGACAAAATTTTGAATGTCTAATTTGGCAGCCAACTTAAATTGATAAATAAAGACTTGACCCATTATAAGAGGAGCTTTGTTAAGCCCATACAACCAAGCAAAACACCCTAATTTTTTAGGGTTATATAACCTAATCATGACCCTAATCTCATTAATTTACAGTCACTCTTTTGCACCTCAATCTCGCCTCCACCTCAATCTCATTTGCAGTCACAAACTCAGCCCCCTTTCACTCTTTTGCAGTCACCACTACAAGAAAAGTGGCTTTTTAGGACCCCCATAAGCGTCATAAAATGGTATTTTTTAGGACCTTTCATTTAATAGGACCAAGGATGAAAGCGTTTCATGTAAGGCGGTTGTAATAGGTCCAAAGCGTCCTAATATCTCAAATACCCTTATGAAACCAATTTTATGGTCTTATTATATGTCTATGAACAACCCAAATAGCGTCCTAATAAAACCATATTATGACACTTTTACATTGTTTTGACATGTGATTACCTACTTTTAATCTTTTGAGACACATAAAAACGTCCTTAAAAGTATTGTTAGGACGCTTATGATGTAACATCATAGCTATTTTAGCAACCAAGAAAAGGGTCCTAATAACTCAAATAAGATTATGATACCAATTTTAAGGTCGCATAATAGGTCTATAAACAACCCAAATAACGTCCTAATAAAAACATATTAGGACACTTTTACAATGTTCTAACATGTGGTAACCTACTTTTAATCTTTTGATACACATACAAGCGTCCTTGAATGTTAATTCTTAGGACGGTTATCATATACCATTATAGTTACTTTAACACCATGAAAAGGGTCCTAATATCCCAAATACGATTATGAAACCAAATTTATGGTCGCATAATATGTCTATGAACAACCAAATAACGTCCTAATAACAACATATTAGGACACTTTTACAATGTTGTAAAACGTGGTTACCTAATTTTAATCTTTTGATACACATACAAGCGTACAAAAGATAATTGTTAGGACGCTTATCATATAACATTATAGCTACTTTAGCACCAAGAAAAGGGTTCTAATATCTCAAAGAAGATTATGAAACCAATTTTTTGGTCGTATAAAATGTCTATTAACAACCTAAGTAACGTCCTAATAACAACATATTAGGACACTTTTACAATGTTAAGTTAATTGTTAGGACGGTTAATAAGTTTAATAGGACAATTTCAAAGTCCTGACAAGTCATATGATAGGACGCTATTTTCACCATGCACACTCTATTATTACGATATGAATAAAACATCAACTAATTATTAAATGAATAAAACAAAATTGTATTTCAAATAAGCAATTGTCATAACAAAAGCACTAAACATAAATAAGGTAGACAGTATCCAACATAAAGTCTTGTAACATTAAACAATAAATTAAAGCAACAAGAAGCTTAGTCCGTGGTAATCATGTATCCACTCTAAATCCTCACGGACCACCTACAAATAAACACCCATGTATAAGCATTAAGCTCCATGTTAGTAAAATTATTGGTATCACAAGATTAACAAAGACATACCGAGATAAAGGGACAAGGCCATGCTATGGTTGCACCAACACAGTCTTCAATTGTGGCAAATAACCCATCTGGTCTCACCAACATTTCATGTCTTTTTGTTGGTAATTGAACGTTTACCTCACACCATCCTCGTCCAATCTCTGTACCACCAACTATATCATTTTGGGTTCAAGCTCCTCACCCATCCTTTTGCTACAGTCTCGGTTGAGTTTAGAATGCTTTTAAGCAAAACTTCATCCCCGACCTAGATTTCAGTTTTCAACAAACATTTATCAATTTATAGTCAGACACATGTATTAGGTTAAAAAGATGTAATACTGCAGGTATGGAGGCTGGTGTATACAAAGGAGGTCAAAAATTGATCAGTGTAATACTGCAGGTATGGAGGCTGGTGTATACTAAATAAGCTACAATAAGCTAAATAAGCTGTAACTACATGAGTTGTACCTAGATTAAGCTAAAAACTACCAGATAAACTAAAGGAATAAGCTGTAGACCACAATAAGCACTTGGCCAAATATCACAGGCCAAACAGGCCAAAACCAAGAACCTTGCAGCCCTTGTGGGGCACACTAGGGTTGACAGGGATCCAAAGTGAGACTTGATATGAAAAGGTGACTTATTGAGGTTTCTAAAAAGCTAGGACTAAAGGTTTGGGTCCCACAGATAAGCACTTGAGGAGGGCTTGAACTTGGGTGGTCAGCACTGATCACTCAGTGTATGGGTGGAATTGGACAAACAAAAAGCTAACTGCAGCCCTATCTAATAAGCTCAAAAGTTTGAAATAAGCCCTGAACCTTATAGATGAGCTTATTGGCTTTCCAAAAGACCAATAAGCTCACTGTGGGGCCCACTAATGAAGAAGCTAAGGCAAATGGAAAGTTGGGGTTTTGAGCTGATGCCCTGGTGCAGGGCAATGTTTAGCCCTGCAGGCCACTTTGAACTATCACCTAAGCCAGAGAAAAAATTATAAAAATAAGATAACTGTGTGATTCAAAAGCTTAGATGGGGAATTTCAACATGTAAAAAGCTCAAGACTTGAATCTCAACACAAAATTCACAAAAATTCTCCCAAGATCTGAGTTTCTGACTAACATACCATTTTGACTTTTTGATTTTGAACTTAAACTTTGACTTTAATGAAACTTGTTTGATCCCTATGCACTAATTATGATTATTTATGCTATGATAACACTAATTTAAGATACATGAACAAGATTTAGACCAAGTGGGTGAGATTTGATCCTCACAGGTCCCAACAGTGGACTGTGAGAGTAAAGGTAATTTGATTTTGACTTTCTCTAGTTCAAACCTTGGTTTTATAGTTTTACTAGTTCTAATATCACCTAAGAGGTCAGAGTGTGCAGAGAAACAAGTGAAAAGGCAACTACCACAGTTGAAACAACATAGAACCAAACACCCCTTAATAACTGATTTAACAAATTTAAAAGGCAAATGAGCAATCTAAATCATAATACTGATACATAAGCTTGTAGCCTAGGTTCATTAGCTATCAAAGATAAAATAAGCTATAACAACTAGAAAGGAACGATTTATAATAGAAACATACCCGTAAGCGTGGAGGTTCATTGGTTACAACAGGAGAATGTTGTGATGTAAGAGGTGGAACAATGGAACTATCCGTCGACCCATTCTTCTCTGATAACTGGGCTCGTAACTATTCATTTTCACTAGTAAGTTCTCCACATCTAGACTGCAATTCGTTGTTTTCTCTATGACATGCTGAACGACTTGGTATTACACTCCAAACATCAGAAGCACGAACACCTAGACCATACATGCCTGCATCACCATTTCGATCTTTACCCATAACTGTAGAAAAAATATCATCTGGTCCAGGCTTATCAATCGAACCCTCGAACCCTCTACAGCAGGAAAGTAAAATATCATAATGGGAAATTAAGTAATGTTATTTAAAGTGGAAGAGTATTTCACACCTTAGTGTTTTCTTTATTCCAATACTTCACAAGCTTCTTCCATTGTTTTTTTGCACTTGCTTTGGCCTAGAGCTTATTTGTTTCTTAACTGACAAAGACGGATCATGGTAGTGTTCCTTAACTCTTGCCCTCCAGTTCTTCACCTTCCGCCAAAATGATTGCAATACCCATTTTTCTCCAGCTTCCGGAATATCAAATTTTGTCTAAAAAATGTAATAGCTCACATTAGAAAACAAATACTTTATTCATTAACATACAAATTTAACATTGTGTACCTTTAAGAGTTCAAGCAAAGCTTTTTTTTTTTTTTTTTTTTTTTTTTTTTTTTTGCGACGTCAACTTTATTCCATGGTTTATAAATCGGACAATACTTTCCACTCCTTGAAAGGGTTCTCATGAAATGAGTCAGATGACTACTTTTGTCGTTAAGAGGTTGTCCGTGTTCATTAACTAAAATAGGAATTCTATCCCCTTTTTCTTGGGCCCAAACTTTTGCCATACGTGTTGGTCCTCTCTTTCTTTTGCTTACAATCCGAACTACAAAAAGTGAACATGATTTACAATAGATACGCATACATTTAAAATACTAAATAAATTGAAATGGAGGCAATATCTTAGCGTTGTATTTTGTCTTGTTTTAATTTAACTTTATTATATATTCTTCTTATATGACACAATATATGATATATGATTTTTAAAACGATGCAATCAAGTAGATTAGGTTAACCTGTTTCATTTCGAGCTTGTGTAACTTCATGGTTTTCTTCATTTTCAGGTTGCTGAGCTTGAATCTCTTCTCTGACTAGATCATCGCCGTCATTTGCTAAATCGTTCTCATTCTCCAAATCATCCTCATTCTCCAAATCATCCATGTCTTTATCTACATCATCTTCTGAAGTAGCTTGTTCTTCGATATCTTCATTCATATGTATGTCTTCGATATCATCATTTTCAGCATCATAAGGGTCTCCATTCTTATCTATAGTAAAAAAAAGAAAAAAAGAAAAAAAAAAGAAAAAAAAGTATGCATCGAAAACAGTTAACTGAATATACACTTAATAGTAATTTAATATCATATATATAATATTTGAAATTTATGTATAGTTGCCATCAGATCTCAAGTCACGCTCCCCGTGGTCATCATCATTGTCAATTGCAACTAAATTTCTCTCAGTTGCAGTTAATCTCCCTCTCTTGACAGAATTTGGTTGATCATTTCTCGTTTGGCCTTGGTCGGACTCCTGTACCCTACTATGTATTACCCTCCCTGTATCAATCTGTTGTCCATTTTGCGATTGAGATTCTGAAGATGTTAGCCCACGGGAGACATTCGGAGCACTCATTCGTTTTTGTGCTAAATTTTTATATCTAGTCATGGACATTGGAGCAATGTATTTTCGATGTTGTTTCATGCAACTAGAATTGTTAGAAAACAAACATAAAGAAATTATATTAGCCAAATTTATTATTAGTACCTTTTTATTTGTTTGTGTAGCCGCTTCTTCTGGGTTATCTTCCTCAGCATTAAGATGAAAGTCTGAACCAGACATATAATCTGCATCTTTCTCACTGGTATCCGTTGGTTTCTTTTTATTTTTCTTTGTTTTGTCACTCTCTACTTTCTTTCTCTTTTTCTTTGTTTTGTCACTCTCTACTAGACTTGTGAAAGACTTAGCAATATTTTTCACTCCCAAAGCTTGTAATCTCTGTTGGTTTTCTTGAATCCTTGACCTTATGGACATTTCATAATCATTCGTATTTCTCGTGGAGACTTGGCGTTGCATCCTTTTATTTTCCATTACTGGTGCACAAAACAAATAAAATTATGATGAGATTGCAAAGAACAATAGTCATTTGAGAACAACAAAACTGAAATCAAATCACTATCTGTTACATGTTACAGAATGAAATACATTATCTACAAACAAAAATAGACTCAAATCCTTCAGTTACATGTCACAGAATGAAATACATTATCTACAAACTGATATCAAATCACTATCACTATCACTATCTTTAAAACCAGTGGTGGTGATGGATGGGTTGGTGCTGGTGTTAGCTACCCAAATCCTTTGACCCAACTTTACACAGTTATACCAACATTCATTTAAATTAAACAGTTTGTAGCAAGCATTACACCAACATCCATGGCCACAACCTATATACAGTCTTAAAAGCTACCACTTAGAACCGAATAGCCTAAAATACAAAGAATTTTGGTTATCCACTAATAGCATCCAAATAAGAAAAAGATTTTGGAAAATGGTCATCCGCAACTAAAATACAACTTGTACCACATCACAAATAAGCAGCACTTATGATCACATATGAGACTCATCACAAGAGGTCAACCAAACACAAACCCGAACCCACCATTTCCCACACTTAAGACTCATCACAAAGGTTAAACAAACACTAACAATGTATAACAATGATAATAACAATAATAATAACAATAAAAATAACAACAACAACAACAACAACAACAACAACAACAACAACAACAACAATAATAATAATAATAACAACAACAATAATAATAACAATAACAGAGGTTTCCTTTACCTGTTGAGTCAGATCTTCATTCAAAAGTGAAAACCCACAATCGTTGTTTTGCTGCCCACGTACAACCCTAAACCGAAATTGAGATTTTAACCGTATGTGAAAAACGATTTCCATTAATAAAATCGAATCAAATACTTGATTTCCGAAAAGATATGCTTGATTTTCGCAGCACCAAAACTTATTTATTAATCTGAATTTTTCCCCAAAAATTTTAAGCGGGTTTATGTGAATAAAATGTGAACGTGGGTGGGTAAGTTTTCCCCTAAATTTTAGAGTATAATTTGATTTATAATTAAATTAATTAATACTAGTATATAGTATATGAAATGTATTATATTATTGTAAATATAATATATAGGTATTTTATTGTATTTGAAACTAAAAATGAAGTAGATTTGGCATTCGTTTTTCCGACTTCCCGGGTCAAACAACAATATCAATGTGTTGAATTAATTAGTCTCTGTTGTATCTTACTGCCCGAAATGGAGCGGCTCCAGATAGTTTATTTGTTTTACGCGGGCGTTATTTAAAACGTGGCTATTTTATTACAGACGGGATTTATCCTTAGTGGTCTACGTTTGTTAAAGTGTATCCGCATCCAGTTGACCCGAAAGATAAAGTGAGATGTAGGACAGTAATCCACCACGAGCCCAGAAACATAAATATCATATCATATAACAGATAATCCACTAACCGTAGATAACAGATCTAGGTAGCATCGATACGCCCTTGCAGATAAGATAGTGACCCAACATATACTTGAGCTCATAACATGTAACAGATAAGGGATGGTGTGGAACATCACTCAACCACACTAGAGTCATATATGCCATTGGTGCATCAATGACACGGACATGGAACCCCCATGACTAGTGAAATGGCTCGGATTTGAAACTGGGAGTCAGATATCATATCATAATCAGAGTGTCATATCAAAAGGTTCATATCCAATAGGTTCATAACCAATGTTGCAAAAAACGCGAATCAGTAGTCGGGCGGTCGACCACCTTGTAGCTTTGAATCGGTCTGGGCGGGATTAATCGGTGATAGGGTATAATTTGATGTATAATTAAATTAATTAATACTACCTAGTATAAAGTATATGAAAAGTATTATATTATTGTATATATATAATATATAGGTATAGGTATTTTATTGTATTTGAAACTAAAAAAGAACTAGAGTATTACCCGGTCGGTGCTCGGGTTATCAACTAAAGGCCCGTTTGGTTGGTGGGTGTTGATTTGGATTCAGGATTGATTTGGTTAAAACGTAAAGTTTATGAAATAATAACTCTAGGGATGCAAAATTAATTTTCTTAAATTCTAATCAGTAAAATAAATTTTTAGAAAAAATAATTATATTTTTTTTATTGTTATTTAATTTTTTATGAATTAAAAGGTAAATAAAAGAAATTAAATCAAGAAAAATAGCAAAACTATTTAGAAAATTATGAAATATGTCTGGTAAAAACTTTAAACTATTTAGAAGATAAGAAAATTAAAAACTTTGAAAAAATATGAATAACTCTCAATGGATGCGGTCATTCATTTATATCGTCGAGAGTTCTTACGTAAGCCGACTTCCCATGACGTCACATTACGGGGATGCTTTGTAGCCTATATTGTACACATATTGAACGGAGGAATTGTCCTAGGCATTTGCGAGGCCGGCCAATATACGCGAGGTGATCATAAAGTGCCGACTATTATGATTGAATGTATTGCTTCGCAGGATCTGTGGATTTGGCATTCGTTTTTCCGACTTCCCATGTGAAACAACAATATCAATGTGTTGAATTAATCAGTCTCTGTTGTATCTTACTGCCCGAAATGGAGCGGCTCCAGATAGTTCATTTGTTTTATGCGGGCGCTATTACAAACGTGGCTATTATCTTACGGACGGGGTTTATCCTAAGTGGTCTACGTTTGTTAAAGCGTATCCGCATCCAGTTGACCCGAAAGATAAAGTGAGAGATAGGACAGTAATCCACAACAAGCCCAGAAACATATCATATCATATCATATAATAGATAATCCACTAACTGTAGATAACAGATATAGGATGTATCCATACGCCCCTGCAAATAACATAGTGGCCAAACATATACTTGAGCTCATAACATGTAACAGATAAGGGATGGTGTGGAACATCACTCAACCACACTAGAGTCATATATGCCATTGGTGCATCAATGACACGGACATGGAACCCCCATGACTAGTGAAATGGCTCGGGTATCAAACTGATAGTCAGATATCATATCATAATCACAGTGTCATATCAAAAGGTTCATATCCAATAGGTTCATAACAAATGGGTCATATCAAATGGTTCAGAAAAGCATATCAAAGGTTCATAACCCGACCCGAAATATATTTAGACTCAACCCGAACCTGTTACTTTTCGTGTCGGTTTCAGGTCAGGTTTCGTGTCGGGTCATGGTATTATCTATTGTTTAAGTAGCACTTTGTTTTCTAATGTTTGCTTATCATAAGTTGAAGGGCTGAATGTGTTGTTTACCAGTTTTATGTATGAAAGCTATTTGATGTTTCTGCATGGGAAAACAAACCATCTCTCCAATTATTTGATGAGTTAATTTTTGCAATCATGATTCAAGACTCTTGGTATGAATCTCGATACACGATTAACACTATTCATCTATTTTATCCTTTATATACCTACCTTTTCACCCAAATAATTTACATTTGCCCTAATAATCTCCTAATAATCATATCTAATCAATGGCGGCTGATGATCAAACCCCTCTTCTGACAGAGCTCAAAAATGTTTCCGGGTCTAACGAATTGCACAGAACCTTCAAGTTTATGTATGCTCATGAGCACGTGGAAGACGAAGATTTCATAAGGTTTCTTGGAGAAAGACGCGATGAACTACAACACACAATCCAACAAAAAACAGCTCGATTGGCAGAGCTATGGTCTTTGAATCATGATGAGGAAGAGTCTGCTGGTGATGTGTATGAATGTGAGCACACTGCTCTGATAAGGTTGCGTGGGAGGTTGGAGGTGGTGATCGATCTCTTGCATGAGCTTCATCAAGGTCTTCAGGAGAAGGAGGAGCACATCTCCATCCTTGAAGTTTATGATTAGGCCACTGCTGGAGGTTGTCTTTTGTGGTATTTGTTAGTAGTCTTTTGATGTTTTAACTTATGATTGGTCCTTGTTTAATCATTGTAATGGACAATCATTGTAATGGGTAATTATTAATGAAAATATAATGGTTATGTATTTTCTGGTTCAATTCTGATTATTTAGGTTCAATTTAGCTTAGTATAAGTTTATTAATTAAGTTTATGTGTTAGATTTGTCATTTGCCTTGAAAACTTTCATAAACATATTTTTAAGGGGTGTTTGGCACTGCTTGAATTGGTATGTTATTGTTGCTATTTGGAGCTAAATCTTGTTGTTTCATTGTCCTTAGGCTCATATCAATTCAAATTGACAACTGCCTTGGTCACTTTTAAAGAAAAAGTCAAAATTGGACACCAATCCCTTCAACAGCTTCACTGTTGGAGTTTGGATTGCCAAATCTCCATTTTAGATAAAGAAAGTGTTAAGATTGCTGGAAATAGTTTCATTTTATCATAGAACATCATCATCATTAGCCTAGGTTCATTATAAATTCACATAAGTCAAAGTTTCAAAAAACTGAAAAAGTCAAAAAACTCTAAATTTGGCAAAAGTTGATGGAATTTTCATTTTATTCATGATTAGGAGTTAGGATCTGTATCTTTGGATTTATGAAATTTGGAAGCTTGTGTTTAGTGTACTAATTTTAGATTAATTTTTGGATTTTTTTTAGAGAGCTTATCACTGTCCAAAGTTGGACAATTGGCCTTGTGACTGCCCTGCACCATGAGATGTCAGATTTGACCCAATTTCATTGGGCCATAGATTGGTCAATATTTGACCTTTTGTTTTGATTCTTGCTGTTTTGGGATCTCACTTCGGCTGTCTTTATGTGTGTGTTTCTTGTTTTCCCTTAGCTTCTAACATGTTCATTAGTTAAGCTTATTCTGAGCATTTGAGCTTTTTGGAAAGCCACTTAGTCCACCTTCTTAGATCAACTCATGTCTTGGACTTCCAAACCATCCTGTGGGCCCTACATTGGCCTGCACCTTGACCATTGTGACCTGCCATTTGGTTGTTTTGGCCTTGACTGATTTGCTTATTTGTAGCTTATTCATAGTACTTACTCGTTTTCTTTTTGTTCCTTTCTAGTTGTTATAGCTTATTTTATCTTTGATAGCTAATGAACCTAGGCTACAAGCTTATGTATCAGTATTATGATTTAGATTGCTCATTTGCCTTTTAAATTTGTTAAATCAGTTATTAAGGGGTGTTTGGTTCTGTGTTGTTTCAACTGTGGTAGTTGCCTTTTCACTTGTTTCTCTGCACACTCTGACCTCTTAGGTGATATTAGAACTAGTAAAACTATAAAACCAAGGTTTTAACTAGAGAAAGTCAAAATCAAATTACCTTCTCTCTAACAGTCCACTGTTGGGACCTGTGAGGATCAAATCTCGCCCACTTTGTCTAAATCTTGTTCATGTATCTTAAATTAGTGTTATCATAGCATAAATAATCATAATTAGTGCATAGGGATTAAACAAGTTTCATTAAATTCAAAGTTTAAGTTCAAAATCAAAAAGTCAAAATGGTATGTTAGTCAGAAACTCAGATCTTGGGAGAATTTTTGTGAATTTTGGTTTGAGATTCAAGTCTTGAACTTTTTATATGTTGAAATTCCCCATCTAAGCTTTTGAATCCCACAGTTAGCTTATTTTTATGATTTTTTCTCTGGCTTAGGTTATAGTTCAAAGTGGCCTGCAGGGCTAAACATTGCCCTGCACCAGGGCATCAGCTCAAAACCCCAACTTTCCATGTGCCTTAGCTTCTACATTAGTGGACCCCACAGTGAGCTTATTGGTTTTTTTGAAAGCCAATAAGCTCGTCTATAAGGTTCAGGGCTTATTTCAAACTTTTGAGCTTATTAGATAGGGCTGCAGTTAGCTTTTTGTTTGTCCAATTCCACCCATACACTGAGTGATCAGTGTTGACCACCCAAGTTCAAGCCCTCCTCAAGTGCTTATTTGTGGGACCCCAAACATTTAGTTCTAGCTTTTTAGAAACCTCAATAAGTCACCTTTTCATATCAAGTCTCACTTTGGATCCCTGTCAACCCTAGTGGGCCCCACAAGGGCTGCAAGATTCTTGGTTTTGGCCTGTTTGGTCTGTGATATTTGGCCAAGTGCTTATTGTGGTCTACAGCTTACTCCTTTAGCTTATCTGGTAGTTTTTAGCTTAATCTAGGTACAACTCATGTAGTTACAGCTTATTTAGCTTATTGTAGCTTATTTAGTTTCAAAAATCCATTTTGGCTTAAAAAAGCATCTGTTAAGTTAAAAAGCTCATAGAGAGCTTATTTTTGAGTTTTGAAAAAAGTGTTTTCACAAAAGTTACTTATAATTAGTAATAAAAAAGTTTTGTAAAAAGAAAGTCAAAAAAATAAAATAAATGCAAAAATTGCAAAACTGGGGTTCGAACTTGGGACCTCAAGCATACATGCACAATACCACAACCCCCTTCCAATTGCTCTGGGGCACCAGTTCCGTTTGTTATTGCATAATCTATATACTTAATATAGTCCTTGTTCCTTTTAGCTTATTTTTTCTATTTAGCTTATTTAACTGCTTATCCGTACCATTTTCCCACTCCTCATATTTTTCCTAGGTTCCTTGTAACTTGTAGCATTCCTAGTAATTTTCCCATAATTTTTACTGTTCACTAGGTAATTTTTAGATTTAATTTTAATTAAATTAGTTTAAATTAAAAAGCCAAAAATAAATTAGTTTTAGTGTTTAATTTTTATCCCATATAACTTTTTATAATTTTTATAACTTTTATAAGTTATTAAGCTTCTGTAAAAATTAGTTTTGAAATTTTCACTTTTAATTTCTAATTTTTAGATTTAAATTAGTTTATCTAGCTTTGTATTAATAATTAATCAATTAATTAAGAAATAACTTAAAAATAAATTGTAAAAATATTTATAATTTTTAGATCTAAATACACATCATTCCACCATTCAAAATTGCCAGCAGGACTCACCACCATCATCTCCATCAATTGATATCCAACAACCGGAAATCAGCACCATCATCAAGACCAGGTAATACCTCTTAATTAAAACCCTAATCGTTTTTGCTAAATTTTTATGAAACCAAATCTGTGGTTAATTGAATTTGGCTCCCTTTCTTTTTGTTGAAATTATATGTGGTTTTCTGTGGTTAATTGAATTAGGTTTAAGATGGATACGAGTTGGATGTCTTTACCAAGATTTACCATTGAATATAAAAAAGGTCTTGACGACTTTCTTGATCATATATTTTATAATGAGGGTAAAAATGGACAGATTTCATGTCCATGTATTGATTGTGGTAATCAGATATGGGTAGATCGGGCGGAGGCTACAACACATCTGCTATGTGTCGGGTTTATGAAAGGTTATACAATTCCACCTTTCAGTTCCAAATCAAGTGATGCTCCAATGTTGGATGCTGAAGATGACATGCAAGGGTTGGTGAATGATGCCTTCCATCGGTTTGGTGATGACACACAAACCGATGACATAGGAACACAAAGTGAAAGTATGAGTATGCCAAACCTAAAGGCGAAATTTTTTTATAAAGTGTTGGGAGAGGCAAAGAAACCACTATATCCTGGGTGTAAGTTATCAGTTCTTTCTTTTATCATTAGACTATTTCATGGTAAGTGTGTTGGGAAATGTAGTGATAATGGTTTCAGCATGATGCTGGATACAATGAGAGAAGCCTTCCCCGAAGCTTCTATACCGAAGTCATTGTATGAACTAAGGAAGATAATTTGAGAGTTGGGACTTAGTTATGATAAAATTGATGCATGTCCTAATGATTTTATGTTGTACTGGAAAAAAAACATTAATAAAACAGAATGTGATATATGCCATACGTCAAGGTATAAAGCAAGTGAAGATGATTCTGCAGATGAGTCAACCACAGCTGATATCACACCCCACAATTTCAGGTCATTTTTCCAAACTTCGACATTCTACTATTCACAAATTACTATTCATCGATCACTATTCATCGTTTTACTATTCATCATTTTTGAGGTCGATTTGACATTCCGAGAAACATTCAGAAATTTTACTATTCACTTGACACTATTCATTTCCGAGAGAAATCCACTATTCACGTGCATTACTCATGTCGTCGTAAATTTAGTTTACGAGTGTTCAAATTCGCGTAACCGTATTGGTTCAGGAGCGAATTCATGCATTATTATCAGGGACATTTCATACGGACTAGAAATAGTCTGCATATCATCATTAGGGCACTTGCATACTATTCCACTCGTAGGATAACTAAATTTATACTTTTGGTACAATTAACGATTTACGTATGTTTATTTTAAATAAACACTAATACGCGAACTATAAACGTGACGAACATGTCCGACACTCCCGACTATTATCCCAATATATTTTTATACTCATTTTTAAAATATAAAAATTATAATATTAATTTACCCGGTATTTTGGAAATTTATTTATTACGTATCGTACGTTTAACTTAATAACGACGGTTTTCATAAAAATTAAACAATAATCACCCGAACTCTCAGTACTTGTACCCGACATATTTTTACAATTTTTACGACTTTATTATGTCTCGAATAACTTCAATAAAATTTATTTCTAACAAACCCGGTACCCGATAAAACCTAAAACTAACACAACAACACATTACCACTAACTTTTTAATAAAAACCCAAGACAACCCCCCCCCCCCCTTTCCCTCCTTTTTGCGCCGGCCAACCCCCCCCCCCCCCCCCCCCCTTGGTCCTAATAATCTAAAACTTCACCAACTCACTTAAATGCAAACCTAACTTTTGTCCCCTAAGTATATATTAAACCTTTTCATCCATTTTCTCACAATTATCATTCAAAGTGCAAGTAAACTATTTTTCTCTCATTTTCTCTCTTGTGTGAATCGACCTAGGGTGATCAAGAAGCAAGAACAACAAATTTTCCAAGATCTAGGTGTAAACTTGTTCATTTAGCCATCCTTGTTGGAGTTTTGAAATAGAAACTCAAGGATTAGTAGGTTTTTCATCATCCAAACTCCCTAAACCTTCAAGTAAGTTAACAAACTCATTTTTATAATTTTTTACAAGTTATTACTATGGTTATATACTTTTCTTACAAGAACTCATGCATATAATGATTTATACCACTCTATTTTGTACATATTTAACTTTGAGCCCTAGAAATGAAAACATGAGAAACCCTTGTTAGACCTAGTGGATTGATGATGTTTAAGGACCCATGACACCCTAAGAAGGTGTATGGTAGGATTAGACTAGCCTTGTGGTGATTGAAAGTGGTTTGGTTGAAGATGGAACTAGATTAGAACCCTAGAAACGATTTTTGAAACGATAAGAATACCTACTGTCCCTATTTTTGATTCGTGGGAAAATCAGTAGATGGTGGTTAAGTTTTGACCAAAGATTTAGAAAATACTTTCAAAAACGCAACTTTAGGCGAAAGAATGGATTAAAACGAGCTTATAACGAAGGAGTTATGATTTTTGCAAATTTAACGACGAAAACTATTTCTTATAAAAACTGCATGCTGTTGGGCAGTTTTCGACGGACAAAAGAGGTGTTAAACGTAACCTAGAGGAGCCGAGTTATCAAAAATATATTAGTATATACAAAAACGAATCCGTGGATATAAAGAACAAGGAAAATGAGCTTAAAACGACCAAGTTATACCCGTTTTAACATCGTCAAACTATATATATATATATGGACACAAATAAAAAATAATAACTTACGCACTAAATGGTATATTTTCTAGAAATGTTACTAAGGACTATATTCTTAACAAATGAATACGTATGACCCAAGAGAATATTTATACGACTTAACGACGTTATTTCAAGGTTTTCGATACAAGGAATTTAACGCTAACATTTTCATACGAGATAATACGACAAGTTATATACTTCTATATATGGACTTATTTTTCCTAAGTATGGAAACTATTTTACTATGACGATAACTAGTATTTCCAAATTACGAGTGGTATGGGTATCATGTGCATGTGCATTCATTTCATTACGGCTTGATCTTAATTAGATCGCGATTATTCATTTAGGTTGCGGCTAGTGTTCGCGCCTCATTGTCCCGACTACTTTTACATCATTGTACCATCGTTGTACCATCCTTTCGAGGTGAGTCTTCATAGCCCCGTTTTAATTACTTATTTGATTTTAAATCCCACGGGGGAGAATACATTGCACAATTATTTTTGTACATGCCCAAGTATTACAAATTCCATACATTGCTTAAGTTGTCTTACTACCAAGTTAAGTCCCCTTATATATCATGGACCGTTAATTATATTGCCAAGCGAGAGTGAGTGGATAGATCTATTGAGGGTGACGCCTCCATTCGTGTTTGGGTTGCTCCAACGGGACGAATGCATTTCATGTCTTAACAAATTGAGTGTCTGGTAAACACTCTGGTGGGGCCATTACAAAGTCTAGCTTCGGGGTCATGAGCTTAAGAGCCAATGTAGCATTTTTGACATTTTGTCGGTTTACTTTATACCTGTGGCTTATGTACATACGATTTACTTACAAACCTATGATTATTCACCAACTTTATGTTGACCGTTTTCGCAATGTATTTCTCAGGTAACTAAGGCATATTCTCATGGCATGCATGGAGTCACTTTGTGTATCAAGGATGACGCGTTCCTTTTGGATTTCATGCACTTTTGAACTATCGTTTGATTGTACTAAATTATTTCCTTAAACCTTTTCCAACTTTTGGGACCTATGTTTTATAACTCTGAATATTTTGAATGAATCAAACGATGTATTTTCTAAACGACACTTTAGGTCGTTCAATATATCCTGGTTTGTGTGCTATGACCGTTACACCCTCAGGCATTCCATTCCGCTGCCATTCAGGTATTTTGGGGGTGTGACAGATTGGTATCAGAGCTAGGTTATAGAGAACTAGGATGCATCATGGACCCTAGACTATAACCACACCATCATAGCATATCATCATTTCATCATAAGTGCATATTTACTTATTTTCTTAAGTGATTCCATTTTACGAGTTATTTATTTTATTTCACCTTGATTATCACAGAGACATGTCTTCGAATCCAAACACTGTCATACTTTACACCATATCAGACTCCGATGATGAGGACTCTGTGTCCTCCACTGCTGTTTCACCACTTGTTTCTCCTACACCTGAGTTGCCACTTTTGGCATCAGATGATGACACCGAGCCTTTTGAGGAGGAGGAGACGGCTCCTACTCCTCATGTCCATCCTACTGTACCCACTGACATACCATCACCTACTACTACTACTTCTTCAGAACCGAGATTTATGTTTCCTAGTAGTAACATCATTCGTATTGCTAGGAAGAGTGTTCGCTCAGCTACATCTACTTATAGGACTCTCCCTAGTCCTACTGTGCCTACACCACCACCAGCCATACCCACTACTACTCCTATATCTACCTCACTCTTGCCGCTCAGGAAGCGTACAAGGCTTACCACCCCAGATTCACCTACTACCGAGACTACTGACCTTTCACCACCACCAGTATACCACATAGGTGAGAGTTCGAGAGCGGCTGCAGCTAGGGATCCTACAGCCGTTACATTAGAGGATCAGATTGGGGCTCAGCAGGAGCAAGCTGATAGGTTGGGGTATAGAGTTGATGAGATTATCACTACTCGACTTGAGGCTGTCGAGGAGCAGGTTGAGGATTTGATTCAGGGCAGAGTTGGTATTGATGTGTCTTACCATGGACTCGAGGCATGACAGTTGAGTCACCAGGAGCAGATTGATCTACTTAGAGATGAGCTACCTGAGATTCGAGATAGAGCTCAGGCGACACAGGAGACTCAGTGGGAGCAGGTAGACCAATTGGCATTGATTCGAGAGAGGTTAGTTGTATTGGAGCGCAGAGATGCTTCTTTTCAGTTACGAGTTCAGCATCTTGAGGAGATCGTGGTTGCGATGGATCGTGAGATTCGCCGCTTGAGAGGAGAGCCTGGACCATCTAGAGCACCTGGAGGAGCCTAGACATAGACTGGTATTATATTAGCTTTTATTATTTTCCTAGTCCCGAGGTGTGGGACATAGTTCAAGAACTTGTAGTCTTTTGGTTGTTGTACAAACAAATATATCAAGTGCGACTCTACTATGTTAGAAATGTTGTGCTATATATTATATCGGTCCATGTAGGCCGAAATTTTCATGTATTATATTCATGTGTTGTGATTATATTTATGATGTTTCGTGGTTGCTCTTTATTGTTGTCATATTTATACAGGTTGTGGTTGTATCTATACATGTCGTGGTTGTATTGATACAGGTTGTGGTTGTATATATACGTGTCGTGGTTGTTGTGGTTGTATATATACTTGTCGTGGTGATATCTAGACAGATTGTGGTTGTATTCGTACATGTCGTGGTTGTATTTATACTTGTTGTGGTTGTATATATATATACATGTTGTGGGTGTATATCTTTGGTTCGATGACTATTTCTAGTATGATTTTTCTCATGGATATTTCCATTGTGATTATCAGAAGTATGGCACCAAGGAAAAGTAAGACTGCACTAGAAACACCCGCTATGACTCAAGCCGCTATCCGCAAGTTGGTCAGGGATAGTATTGCAGAAGCTCTGGAGATTGAGAGAGTTGAGGTTGCTGCTAGGGCTGCCGAAACTGCTTCTAATACAGGGGCAGTTGAACCAACTGCTATTAGGCGTGAATGTACATGGAAAGATTTCAAGATTAGTGATCCTATCAAGTTTAAGGGCACTGAAGGAGCGGTTGCTTTGACCCGCTGGTTTGAAAAGACTGAGAATGTATTTCTCATGTGCGGATGCCCGGATGTCAGCAAGGTAAAATTTGCTACAGGTATGCTTCTTGATGAAGCTATGTCTTGGTGGAATTCGTATGCTCAGCCGATTGGCATGGAGAATGCTTACAAGCTCACTTGGGAGGAATTCAAGAAACTGATGTCTAAGAAGTTTTGTCCTCGTACCGAGGTGCAAAAGTTGGAAACAGAATTTTATGAGCTTGTGACTAAAGGTGATGACATCGAGACCTACTTCAGGAGGTTTCAGGAGTTGGCTGCACTATGTCCAACTATGGTTCCCGACGATGAGAAAAAGATGGAAAACTTTGTTGGTGGATTGCCTGAAAGTTTTCGAGGAGATGTGATTTCTTTTGATCCTCAATCAATGGAAGAGGCTATTCGTATAACTCAGAAACTCATGGTCCAAGTGGTAAAAGGAAAAGCTGCTGTCAACAACAATAACCGTTCAAACAACACCAACTACACCAACACTCGAAACAACAACAACTATAACAACAATCGAAACCGCAACTATCCCAATAACCGTAACAACAATCCAAACAACAATAACAACAACAACAAGAGAAGGTTTGATTACAACCAAGGTGGAAACACTGTTCAGCCGCCACCTAAGAGGCAAGAAGTGGCAAGGGCTTATGCTGCAGGACCGACTGAAAGGAAAGGATATGAGGGTAATTTACCCAAGTGCGAAAGGTGTCAGAAGCATCATAACCCAGGACGTTGCCCAGATCTATGTGGCAACTGCAAGAAGGCTGGTCACTACACCAAAGATTGCAAGAGTCCAAACTTTGGTGGCAATAAGAAACCACCGGTAACGTGTTTTGGATGTGGAGAACTTGGACACTTTAGGAATGAGTGCTCAAAGAAGAAGAATCAAGGAACTGGAAACCAAAATGGAATGGCTCGAGGAAGAGCTTATGTTATGGGAGGAGAAGATGTCAAAGAAGACCCGAATGTTGTTGCGGGTACGTTCCTCGTTAATAATCGTTATGCATCCATTTTATTTGATTCAGGAGCGGATAGAAGTTTTGTTTCTATTGCATTTACACCTTTACTTAACATAGAACCAACCCCATTAGACACTTCCTATATCGTTGAATTAGCCGATGGGTCTTTAGTTAACACCAACACCATTGTTCGTGGTTGCACTATAAATTTCCTAAACCACCCATTCAATATAGACCTTATGCCCGTAGAACTTGGAAGTTTCGACGTTGTTATCGGTATGGATTGGTTATCTCGGCATCGAGCGAGGATTATTTGTGATGATAAAGTTGTTCACCTTCCTTATAACGGTGAAACTTTGGTTGTTCGTGGAGAGTGAAGTGGAACTAGACTCAGTATCATATCATGCATTAAAACCGAGAAGTACATAAAGAAGGGTTGTTATGCATTCTTGGCTCACATCACGGAGAAGAAGTCGGATGAGAAACGACTTGAAGATGTGCCAATTGTTAAGGAATTTCCAGAAGTTTTTCCGGAAGAATTGCCAGGACTTCCGCCTACACGCCAAGTTGAGTTTCAAATCGAATTAGTGCCAGGAGCTGCACCAATTGCACGAGCACCGTATAGACTTGCACCTTCGGAGATGCAAGAATTGTCGAATCAACTACAAGAACTTTTGGACAAAGGATTCATTAGACCGAGTTCCTCGCCTTGGGGAGCACCGGTTTTGTTTGTGAAGAAGAAGGACGGAACTTTCAGAATGTGCATCGACTATCGTGAGCTGAACAAGGTAACGGTGAAGAACCGTTATCCACTCCCCAGAATCGACGACTTGTTCGACCAGTTACAAGGTTCTAGTTTTTATTCCAAGATTGATTTAAGATCCGGTTACCATCAACTTAAAGTTCGGGAAGAGGATATCCCGAAGACGGCATTTAGAACACGCTATGGTCACTATGAGTTTCAAGTAATGCCTTTCGGATTAACCAGCGCACCTGCGGTATTCATGGATCTTATGAATAGGGTGCGCAAACCGTATCTTGATAAGTTTGTGATTGTATTCATTGACGATATCTTGATTTATTCCAAGAGTAAGGAAGATCACGAAGAACACCTCAGAACAATCTTGGAACTACTCAAGAAGGAGCAATTGTATGCCAAATTTTCAAAGTGTGATTTTTGGATACGAAGAGTTCAATTTCTTGGCCATGTCATTGATAGCCAAGGATTACAAGTCGACCCGGCAAAGATCGAGGCAGTTAAGGATTGGGCTACGCCCAAGTCTCCTACGGAAATTCGTCAATTCCTAGGACTTGCTGGATATTACAGAAGGTTTATTGAAGGGTTTTCTAAGATAGCGAAGTCGTTGACAAAGCTGACACAAAAGAATGAAAAGTACGAGTGGGGAGAAAAACAAGAGTCCGCATTTCAATTATTGAAACAAAAGCTTTGTAGCGCACCGATTTTGTCACTACCTAAAGGTATTGAGAACTTTGTGGTATATTGCGATGCTTCGCATCAAGGACTTGGAGCTGTGCTAATGCAAAACGAGAAGGTGATAGCTTATGCATCTAGACAGCTTAAGATACACGAGAAGAATTACACTACGCACGACTTGGAGTTGGGTGCGGTAGTTTTTGCACTCAAGATTTGGAGACACTACCTTTATGGTACCAAGTGCGTAATTTTTACCGACCACAAGAGCTTACAGCATATACTTGATCAGAAGGAACTCAACATGAGACAACGTCGTTGGCTAGAGTTGTTGAGTGATTACGATTGTGAAATCCGATATCACCCAGGAAAAGCAAACGTTGTAGCAGATGCACTTAGCCGAAAAGAACGACTCAAACCTTTGAGAGTTAGGTCATTGGGAATGACTATCATTTCGCCACTACCATCAAAAATTCTAGAAGCTCAGATTGAGGCTCTCAAGGAAGAAAATCGACCACACGAGAAAATTTATGGTATGCCAGAAAGCGAAAATGGCTTTGTAAAGAGATCAGATGGAGTGTTATGCTTCAAGGACCGAAGTTGGATACCACTCTATGGTGGAGTGCGAGAATTGATTATGCATGAATCACACAAGTCGAAGTACTCTATTCATCCAGGTTCTGATAAGATGTATCAGGATCTCAAAAAGCTTTATTGGTGGCCGAACATGAAAGCAGAAATAGCTACGTATGTCAGCAAATGTCTTACTTGTGCTAAAGTGAAAGCCGAGTACCAGAAACCGTCAGGGTTACTTCAACAACCAGAGATTCCACAATGGAAGTGGGAACGTATTACTATGGACTTTGTCACTAAACTTCCTAAGACGTCAGGAGGTTACGATGCTATTTGGGTAATTGTTGATCGTCTTACCAAATCAGCTCATTTCATACCCATTAGAGAGACTTATTCTATGGAACAACTTGCTAGACTTTATGTTAAGGAAATCGTTTCAAGACACGGAGCACCAGTTTCGATCATTTCCGACAGAGATAGTCGTTTTACTTCAAACTTTTGGAGGTCATTACAAGATTCTTTTGGATCCAAGTTAGACATGAGCACTGCTTACCATCCTCAGACCGATGGTCATAGCGAGAGAACTATTCAGACACTTGAGGACATGCTGCGAGCATGTGTGATTGACTTTGGAAATGGTTGGGCTAACCATTTGCCGTTGATCAAGTTTTCCTACAACAACAGTTATCATTCGAGCATTAAAGCAGCACCATTCGAGGCACTTTATGGTCGTAAGTGTCGATCTCCAGTCTGTTGGGCCGAAGTCGGTGAAGTACAATGTACTGGCCCGGAGATGGTGCAAGAAACAACAGAAAAGATAATTCAGATTCGAGAGAGACTCGAAACTGCTAGAAGTCGACAAAAGAGCTACGTAGATGTTCGACGCAAACCATTGGAATTTCAGGTCGGAGACAAAGTCATGTTGAAAGTCTCGCCTTGGAAGGGCGTGATACGATTTGGAAAACGCGGGAAGTTGAACCCGAGATACATTGGTCCGTTTAAGATACTGGAAAGGATTGGTCCAGTAGCTTACAAACTTGAACTTCCGTCAGAACTTAGCAACGTACACAACACGTTTCATGTTTCGAACCTCAAGAAATGTCTTTCGGACGAGTCTGCCATTATACCACTAGAAGAAATACAACTCGATGACAAGCTTAACTTTGTGGAAGAACCAGTTGAAATAATGGACCGCGAGATCAAACAGTTGAAACAAAGTCGAATTCCGATCGTGAAGGTTCGCTGGAATTCTCGAAGAGGACCCGAGTTTACTTGGGAACGAGAAGACCAAATGCGACGCAAGTATCCACAACTTTTCACCGAGCCTATTACCGAGACCAACACTAACTGAATTCAGGGACTGAATTCCTTTTTGGATGGGCGACTATCACACCCCACAATTTCAGGTCATTTTTCCAAACTTCGACATTCTACTATTCACAAATTACTATTCATCGATCACTATTCATCGTTTTACTATTCATCATTTTTGAAGTCGATTTGACATTCCGAGAAACATTCAGAAATTTTACTATTCGCTTGACACTATTCATTTCCGAGAGAAAACCACTATTCACGTGCATTACTCATGTCGTCGTAAATTTAGTTTACGAGTGTTCAAATTCGCGTAACCGTATTGGTTCAGGAGCGAATTCATGCATTATTATCAGGGACATTTCATACGGACTAGAAATAGTCTGCATATCATCATTAGGGCACTTGTATACTATTCCACTCGTAGGATAACTAAATTTATACTTTTGGTACAATTAACGATTTACGTATGTTTATTTTAAATAAACATTAATATGCGAACTATAAACGTGACGAACATGTCCCACACTCCCGACTATTATCCCAATATATTTTTATACTCATTTTTATAATATAAAAATTATAATATTAATTTACCCGGTATTTTGGAAATTTATTTATTATGTATCGTACGTCTAACTTAATAACGACGGTTTTCATAAAAATTAAACAATAATCACCCGAACTCTCCGTACTTGTACCCGACGTATTTTTACAATTTTTACGACTTTATTATGTCCCGAATAACTTCAATAAAATTTATTTCTAACAAACCCGGTACCCGATAAAACCTAAAACTAACACAACAACACATTACCACTAACTTTTTAATAAAAACCCAAGACAACCCCCCCCCCTTTCCCTCCTTTTTGCGCCGGCCAACCCCCCCCCCCCCCCCCCCCTTGGTCCTAATAATCTAAAACTTCACCGACTCACTTAAATGCAAACCTAACTTTTGTCCCCTAAGTATATATTAAACCTTTTCATCCATTTTCTCACAATTATCATTCAAAGTGCAAGTAAACTATTTTCCTCTCATTTTCTCTCTTGTGTGAATCGACCTAGGGTGATCAAGAAGCAAGAACAACAAATTTTCCAAGATCTAGGTGTAAACTTGTTCATTTAGTCATCCTTGTTGGAGTTTTGAAATAGAAACTCAAGGATTAGTAGGTTTTTCATCATCCAAACTCCCTAAACCTTCAAGTAAGTTAACAAACTCATTTTTATAATTTTTTACAAGTTATTACTATGGTTATATACTTTTCTTACAAGAACTCATGCATATAATGATTTATACCACTCTATTTTGTACATATTTAACTTTGAGCCCTAGAAATGAAAACATGAGAAACCCTTGTTAGACCTAGTGGATTGATGATGTTTAAGGACCCATGACACCCTAAGAAGGTGTATGGTAGGATTAGACTAGCCTTGTGGTGATTGAAAGAAGTTTGGTTGAAGATGGAACTAGATTAGAACCCTAGAAACGATTTTTGAAACGATAAGAATACCTACTGTCCCTATTTTTGATTCGTGGGAAAATCAGTAGATGGTGGTTAAGTTTTGACCAAAGATTTAGAAAATACTTTCAAAAACGAAACTTTAGGCGAAAGAATGGATTAAAACGAGCTTATAACAAAGGAGTTATGATTTTTGCAAATTTAACGACGAAAACTATTTCTTATAAAAACTGCATGCTGTTGGGCAGTTTTCGACGGACAAAAGAGGTGTTAAACGTAACCTAGAGGAGCCGAGTTATCAAAAATATATTAGTATATACAAAAACGAATCCGTGGATATAAAGAACAAGGAAAATGAGCTTAAAACGACCAAGTTATACCCGTTTTAACATCGTCAAACTATATATATATATATATATATATATATATATATATATATATATATGGACACAAATAAAAAATAATAACTTACGCACTAAATGGTATATTTTCTAGAAATGTTACTAAGGACTATATTCTTAACAAATGAATACGTATGACCCAAGAGAATATTTATACGACTTAACGACGTTATTTCAAGGTTTTTCGATACAAGGAATTTAACGCTAACATTTTCATACGAGATAATACGACAAGTTATATACTTCTATATATGGACTTATTTTTCCTAAGTATGGAAACTATTTTACTATGACGATAACTAGTATTTCCAAATTACGAGTGGTATGGGTATCATGTGCATGTGCATTCATTTCATTACGGCTTGATCTTAATTAGATCGCGATTATTCATTTAGGTTGCGGCTAGTGTTCGCGCCTCATTGTCCCGACTACTTTTACATCATTGTACCATCGTTGTACCATCCTTTCGAGGTGAGTCTTCATAGCCCCGTTTTAATTACTTATTTGATTTTAAATCCCACGGGGGAGAATACATTGCACAATTATTTTTGTACATGCCCAAGTATTACAAATTCCATACATTGCTTAAGTTGCCTTACTACCAAGTTAAGTCCCCTTATATATCATGGACCGTTAATTATATTGCCAAGCGAGAGTGAGTGGATAGATCTATTGAGGGTGACGCCTCCATTCGTGTTTGGGTTGCTCCAACGGGACGAATGCATTTCATGTCTTAACAAATTGAGTGTCTGGTAAACACTCTGGTGGGGCCATTACAAAGTCTAGCTTCGGGGTCATGAGCTTAAGAGCCAATGTAGCATTTTTGACATTTTGTCGGTTTACTTTATACCTGTGGCTTATGTACATACGATTTACTTACAAACCTATGATTATTCACCAACTTTATGTTGACCGTTTTCGCAATGTATTTCTCAGGTAACTAAGGCATATTCTCATGGCATGCATGGAGTCACTTTGTGTATCAAGGATGACGCGTCTCTTTTGGATTTCATGCACTTTTGAACTATCGTTTGATTGTACTAAATTATTTCCTTAAACCTTTTCCAACTTTTGGGACCTATGTTTTATAACTCTGAATATTTTGAATGAATCAAACGATGTATTTTCTAAACGACACTTTAGGTCGTTCAATATATCCTGGTTTGTGTGCTATGACCGTTACACCCTCAGGCATTCCATTCCGCTGCCATTCAGGTATTTTGGGGGTGTGACAGCTGATACATGTAAGAAGATTGGAGCAAAGGTGTTGCGTCATTTTCCGCTCATACCATGATTGCAAATGTTATTTATGTCATCTAAAACAGCCGCCTCCATGAGATGGCATGAAGAGAGTCGCACGAAAGATGGTTACTTGAGACATCCTGCAGATTCCCCAGCATGGAAAGCATTTGATTTTAAGTATGATAAGTTTGCCAATGAATCTCGTAATGTCAGGCTTGGTTTAGCGAGTGATGGGTTTAACCCTTTTGGAATAATGAGTGTTTCTCATAGTACATGGCCTGTTGTTTTGATGCCATATAATCTACCTCCTTGGATGTGCATGCAGAAACCTTATTTCTTTCTAACTTTACTTATACCTGGCCCATCTGCTCTTGGAAATAATATAGATGTCTATATGGAACCGTTAGTGGCTGAGCTAAAGGAGTTGTGGGATCTTAAAGGAGTAGACACTTATGATGCATCAACAAAAAGTAACTTTCGGATGCGTGCTTGTTTGTTATGGACGATCAGTGACTTTCCTGCTTATGCAAATTTATCCGGATGGAGCACCAAAGGTAAACTTGCATGTCCTAACTGCCATAAACATACAAAATCAACACGCTTGACTCATGGCAAAAAACAATGTTTTATGGGACATCGTCGATATTTGCCTACTGATCATGCTTTTAGAAGAGATAAAAACTCTTTTGATGGCACAGAAGAACAAGACAGGCAACCCCATGGCTTAAGAGGACAAGAAGTACTTGATGAGTTAGATGGTTTTGAAATTAAATTTGGAAAACTTGTGAAGAGCAACCCAAATTTACCTTTTAATTGGAAGAAGAAAAGTATTTTTTTTTTTTTAGTTACCGTACTGGAAAGATAACTTGCTACGCCATAATCTAGATGTAATGCATATTGAGAAGAATGTTTGTGACAGTGTCCTTGGAACGTTAATGAATCTAGATGGGAAGACCAAGGATCATATAAAAGGACGCGTAGATTTACAAGAAATGGGCATTAGACCTGAATTTCATCCTATAGTTCAAGATAACAACAAAGTTTATTTGCCACCTGCTTGTTTCTCAATGGATAAAAAAGAGAAAGATATTTTTTGTCGTGTGCTTAAGAAGGTGAAAGTTCCAGATGGTTATGCAGCTAATATATCAAGATGCGTAGAGTTAAAACCTCCAAAACTGTTTGGACTTAAAAGTCATGATTGCCATATTTTGATGCAGTAGTTGCTTCCCATTGCCTTGCGAAATGTGTTGCCTAAGAACTTGCGCTATCCTGTGATGAAGCTATGTCGTTACTATAAACAATTATGCGCAAAGGTTCTTAATCCAAATGATTTGGTTCAAATGGAAACCGAGATTGGAAAAATACTTTGTGATTTAGAAAGGATTTTTCCGCCATCATTCTTTGATGTCATGGTTCATCTTTCGGTTCATCTTGCTTCAGAGGCCAGATTAGGAGGGACAGTTCATTACCGTTGGATGTATCCAATCGAGAGGTGCACATTACTATTTTAGTAAATACCTTTATTAACAAATATTATTGAATCTAATATTCTTGGTTTTGATATCTCAGGTATTTATCTACATTAAAATCTTACGTGCGAAACAGGAATAACCCGGAGGGTTCCATTGCAGAAGGATATCTAGCTGAAGAGTGTGTGTCGTTTTGTTCATTGTACTTATCCAGTGATGTTGAGACCGTACATAATAAGACAAGTCGAAATTATGATGACGATGGTTATGAGGATGTTTTACCTATCTTTTCTATGGCGGGTCGACCGATTGGTGCTACAAAGGTAGAAATAGTGGACCTTGACATTTTGGCTAAAGCACATTCATATGTGTTGTTCAATTGTAGTGAAGTTGATGAAGTTTGAACGTAAGTAATTATATTAGTTGTGAGTTTCATAAATTATAGTATACGATTAATAGTTGTCGTTGCTATCATCATTATCATCTGTTAACACTGCAGTGAACATCTGGCGATGGTTCATCATGAAAATCGGAGAAAACGTAAGCGTGACATTCAACGTTTACATAGTGAGACTTTTGAGTCGTGGTTTCAAGATCATGTAAGGAATATACACAGGTTTATTACTTTTGGAAAATAATTATAATGACATAGCATTTTCGACCTACTAATACACGTGTGTATAACAAAACAATTAACACATCTTGCCTTAATTCAGGTTGAGGAGCTACATGCTAGAGGGGTTCACAGAATCACAGAAAGTTTAAGGAACTTGGCAAGTGGTCCATCTGAGTTTGTGAAAAAATATAGGGGATTTATCATAAATGGTTTCCGATTTCACACAAAAGATGTAGAACAGAATAGGAAAACACATAATAGTGGGATTAATCTTCAGGCCATGACTAACAGTTTCTCGAGTGCTACAGATAACAATCCTATCGCGGGAGATGTAACTTACTACGGGGTTTTGAATGATATCATTGAGTTGGAGTATGCTATTGACAAGAAAGTAGTTTTGTTCGATTGTGATTGGATTTCGAATGATTCAAGGAAAAAAGAAGATGACAACGGGTTTACTCTATTGAATTTTGAAGGATTGAAGGCTCATAACGAGCCTTTTATACTAGCTTCTCAAGCACAACAAGTATTTTACGTTGCAGATAGTGTTGACAAAGGATGGCAAGTTGTGATCAAGACAGCGCCCAAACATGTTTATGACATGGATGAACAAACAAGTCTTGATGACGTGGAAACACATTTGCAGGGTGACTCATTTATGGGTCCTCAACATGACGAAACAATGGATATTGAATTGGTTAGAGGTGGTTTCGATGGAACCGTTGTGGACAACAATGACTTAGTTATTGCCGATGAAGAAGATCCAGTTGAAGCAGCTTAATGATTTCAATTAGCTAAATAGTAATACTCCCTGTTTTTAGGTAAAATTAGTTGTTAAGAATCAATTACAAGCCTCATTACTGTTTATATAACTCTTGCTTATACATTTCTTATTTCCCCTATTGTGGCTTAGTTGTCCTTTTAGTGTATTATTAGTCATCTAGTTTGCTTTAAATTTAGGTAATTTTAACTTTTTAGCTTCTTGTTATTTATATTTTCACTTTAAGATCTCAAAACAGCCCTGCTTAAGGGGTGTTTGGCTCAAATGGGTCAAACGGGTCAATATGGCTTATCACTGTTCATGTGCACATTAGGATAGTTCAATCTTGCCTTATATGATCTAGATAAGGTGTTTATGGCTTATATTTATCTGTTTTAAGGATTTGTAAGATTTGAGTTCTTTAGTGCACAAGTAAGGTAGTTGCTGATCTATAATAAGCCCTTACAGCCATAAGATCAATTGGTGCTTGTTTTTGTGTTCCTTATATTCACTTTAACCCACTTGGTTGAGTTTGAAAGGGCTGCAAATACTTTGTTAAGTTTTTAGATCAGTCTGCAGCAGTCTAGGTGATAGTTATTCTCGAAATGCCCATATTAAGAGCTTAATTTCTGCTTATTCACTGTTGTTTCTCTTCTCATTTTTGTTTCCTTTAGTAGCTTATACTACTGACTTGAGAATTCTGAGCTTAATTGGGATTCTAGATCTTATCTTGTTGCTTTAATTTGGTCTGCTAATCACCCCAGTAGGACTGAGATGCCCTGCACTCAGTCCTTTTTGCTTATTCATTAGAATCAGTGCTCATGGCTTAGTATAGTAGCTTATTCTGGTGTTTTTGAATCAAGCCTAGTTTATTTTGTGAGTGCAATTCTGACCGTGTATTCTCTTTACAGCAATAATGCACAAAATTAACCATTATCATTGATAGATAAGGACAATACAAAGACAGATAACCCATACATAAACTTCCAAAAGATTAAGACAGATAACAATACAAAGACAGATAACCCATTATCCTGATGGTTTTTTGACTCCAAATGTCTTCTTTTTTATTGCATCCCAAGTAACATTGTTAGCAAGACCTAACACTTGTATCCTTTTACCAGGAACTTGTTGAACTGGTTCAACATTTTTTCCTTTTGACTTTTTGGCTTCTGACTTTGTTAATCCTTTGAATTTCCAATTAGGTGGAAAGTAATCAGCCCAAGTTGAATTGAAGCTTAACTCATCTTCAGAGCTTGACATAGGTGATGATTTAGAGCTTGAAATGGTTATCACTTCTGCAACAAAATAATACTCATTATCAGTAAAAGGACCACTTATAATTCAGAGAATGGACCACAAAATTTTTAAGATGATGAGTTAGAAAGATACCTGGTTGATTAGTAGAGCTCATTGTTTTGGAATTGTGTAACCTACATTATTGTTTGACTGCATAATGTGGTTGTATAAATAGGGGCAATTAGGTTTTCAAAGTAAATGCCATTAATGGCTGGTTGTTAGACACATTTAGGTCTCAACCCATTGACTTTTACTTGTTGACTTATTTTGTTTTTACCCATTACTATCTCAGCAAACATCAACAACTGTAAATGCAGCCACACATATATCCCATAACAAGCATTTCATTACACAAAAGGTCATTACATCAAACCTACATAACAATCATTTTATTTCACATTTTTTACAACAACATAACAGTAATAACCAAACACAAAACAACAACAATTTTCTTAAAAAAAACCACACTAGACTTGCTTTCTTTCAACTCCAATTGCAGCAGAAACATTTCCTTCTCCATAGATGATTTTTGAAAGTCAATCTCCCTTTCCCTAAGTTTTGTTATCATAAAACTTTTGTGAATATGTTGCTATTGTACGGCCAAATCCCTAAGTTTTGTTATCATAAAACTTTTTTGAATAAGCATTCCATAAAACTGATCTTTTATGACCCAAATATCAAGTGTCCTATTATGGTGTATCAAGTTTTGATACCCAAGTATCAAGTGTCATGCTAACTAATGTTTAAATAAAACTTTTGTAAATAAGCGTTCTAAAAAACTGATGTTTTATGACTCAAATAAGGAGTGTTCTATTATGGCGTATGATAATAAAACCACAACAAATAAGTGTACTATAAAGGTTAATGTTAAAAGACACAGGTGTCAAGGGTCCTATTAATTTTTGTTAAAATAAAACTTTTGCAACTAAGCGTTCTATAAAACTGAATAAACGTTATAAAAAGCGGATGTTTTACGACTCTAAAAAGATGTGTCATATTATGGTGTATCATAAAAAAACCATTATGAATAAGCGTTCTATAAAAGTTAACGTTATAAGACGCTATTGTCAAGGGTCCTATTAACTTTTCTTATAATAAAAAAACGTTTGCGAATAAGCGTTCCATAAAACCGATGTTTTATGACTCAAATATCAAGTGTCCTATGATGGTGTATCAATCTATGGGACCCAAGTGTCAACTGTCATATTAAGTTATGTTTTAATAATACGTTTGCGAATAAGCGTTCTAAATAATTAATGTTTTATGACTTATGTATCAAGTGTCCTATTATGGTGTATTGTAATAAAACCATAATGAATATGCATCTTTTAAAGGTCCTATTAAGTTTTGTTATAATAAAACTTTTGCGAATAAACGTTCTAAAATACTGATATTTTATGACTCAAAAATAAAATGTCCTATTATGATGTATGATACTAAAGCCATTATGCATAAGCGTCCTATAAAGATTAACATTATAATACCCACGTCTTAAGGGTCCTATTAAGTTTTGTTATAATAAAACTTTTGCAAATAATCGTTTTAAAAAAATGATGTTATATGACTCAAAAATGAAATGTCCTATTATGGTGTACGATAATAAAACCATTGTACATAAGCGTCCTATAAAGGTTAACGTTATAATACCCACGTGTCAAAGGTCCTATTAAATTTTGCTATAATAAAACTTTTTGTGAATAAGCGTTTTAACTAACTGATGTCTTATGACTCAAAACTCAAGTGTCCTATTATGGTGTATTATAATAAAACCATAATGAATAAACGTCCTATAAATGTTAAAGTTATAAGACCCAAGTGTCAAGGGTCTTATTAGGTTATGTCATAATAGGACATCTAGTGATCAAGTGTCGTATTACACTATCACATAATGGGACACCAACAACTAAATGTCTTATAAAGTTATTTATTAGGATCCATATTTTAACTGTCCTATTAAGTTATATGATAATAGGACCCCAAATCATCGACCATCCTATTATATAACTTTTTAGGACATCGCCTAAGTAGCAAATATTTAAAAAGGACCCTAAACGCTTATATGTCCTATTAAACAGTTTTTTAGGACTCCATTATCATACCGTCCCACACAAAGGGTCCTAAAAAGCCACTTTTGTTGTCCTAACAATCACCTCCACCTCAATTCTTTCTCTAAAAGCTTGCAGCCTCCTAACAACTTCAAAAACCACATCCGAATAACAACAACACATTCAAACTTTATATATCCGTTTATAACCGTTTAGGGGGTGATTATGTAATTTTTTTTTAATTTCAGTCCCGCCACTAGCCGTTTTAAGGACTGATTATGCAAATTTATTGTATCTTTTTTGTCCTCTTCTCCATTGCAACGCACGTTGCTGTGGCAACGTGCACCATAACGCCCAGCAAAACGCGAAGGACGTGGCATGGCTACGCGAGGGTAATGTCTGCCACCCAGCATAACGCCGGAGGTAGCGTTATTACACTATATGCTCTTATCATAACACCACCTTTTGGGACCTATTATTTTAATATTTCAATTTAACCCCTTAACTTATATTTCTTTTCTATTTTTTTAAAATACAAAAGAAAACTATAAAAATAATAATAATAATAATAATAATAATAATAATAATAATAATAAAGAATTATGCTTAAATGACTTGTAGGCAAAATATATATTTGAAAGTTAAAAAATAAGCTGGATATGATAAGTCAAAGTTCACTCTCAAACTTATTACATCTACACAAAAACCACCAACTACATCATCTTCTTCAACACACTGTGAAAACACACACTACACACACATAAAAAAAACATACACACACTATACAAACACAACCTATTTAAATCGCAGGTAAATAGAAAAAGAAACAAAAAATAAAAAGGTGCATTTTAGAGGCTCATTATGTAAATTTTTTCGTTGCGTTTTAGAGACTGATTATGTAATTTTTTTGTTGCTTTTATGTCCTCTTCTCAGTTGGATGCTATGTTACTGTAGCAATGTCCACTATAACGTCGTGGAAAACGCGGCCAACATGGTATGGCAACGCGAGTCCAATGCAATCCATGTCATCATAACGCCCTATCAAATGTTACGATACCCATTGCTCTAAGAGCACTCGGTATCATTACGGATCACACGCCAAACGCACCCTACTTGGACCAATGGCACGCCTAACCCCATACCATGCAATACGCCAAATCCATGCCAAAGAGAAAGGGATGTTTGAGTTATTAGTGTGTTATTGTGAGCGTATGATGTGACGCTGATGTGACATACCAATAACGTGTTGTCGAATCACACGATACCTAGTACTCTAAGAGCATTAGCAATCATAACGTTGGACCTGCATTAAGGGGGAAATGGTGCGTTAAAGTGGCGTAAACCACACCGTTTGTCTGCGTTAAACATGCATTAACGTGGCACGTGAAGCACCTAACACAGCGTTAAGGGGGAGATCTTAACAAAAAAAAAAAAAGAAAAAAAAAAAAAAAAAAAGAAAAAGAAATCACATTGACCCTTTCCAGTTTCCACGTCAGATCTAGCCGTTACTTTCAATTTATTTTTACACTTTTAGTCCTCTAACGACTAACGGGTATCTGCCTAAAAAAATAAAAATCAAAAACATTTTCCAACCAGTATAAATACTCATTTAACACACCATTTTTTTCACACTTTCACTACTCAATATACTCTATAATACACTTCTATTAGCAAAAAAAAGGGAAAAAAAGAATTAAAAAAAAAGGTCGGGAGGCAACAACAACAACAACGAATCATTCATGAACCTCCTCGGTGGGTGGAATAACCCATACGCGGGTTCATCTTCAAACTCGAATTGGAATAACCCTACCCAATTCGGCATGTCGAGTCAAGAAGTTTTCCAACAACATCAAGAAATGCAATATTGGCAACAACATCAAGAAAGCGGTCAGGGCATATCGGGCGACCGCCGAAAAAGAAGAAACACAAATGAGGTTTAAAGAGTTCGAATTTTTGTTGCTCAATACTACCGGATCCAAACTATGTGCACGTGATCAATTTAGAAAAGGACCGAATCATCAAAAAATATGGGTTGCCAAAACGTCAAGAATGAATAATTGTGTTGTAACGTTTTTTTTTAAAGTCCGTATTGTAATATATTTTAAGCATGAATGTTATGGTTTTTAATAAATGAAATATTTGTTTTAGTTTAGGGGTTGAATTTGAAAATATTTTATTTAAAATTGAGTTAATGTGAGTTAAGGTTGAGTTATGATTGTGGATTTTTTTTTTTTTTTTTTTTTTTTTTTTTTTTTTTTTTTTTTTTTTAAGTTAAAGTGAAAATGTTAAAGCTGATGTGGCGCTGATGTGATACTGAGTTAAATTTTAACTTGTGTTATGGTTGCAAATGCTCTAAGTGTATAAGGTGTCATGCTTCAAGCCATGACCTTTTCTTGATCTCACGTCATGTCACATCCGCTTTTTCCCCTTTCACATCCCTTTTCACCCCGCTTTTCATTTACACACCAAAAACCAAAATTCCTCATGGCCACACACACCCTCTTCTTTTAGATCCACATGTTTTATTTTTTTATATTTTTTAAACCAACTAATTTTTCATTCATTAATATTAAAATTACAAATTATATAAAATAAAAATAAATTCCGAAAAAAAATAAAAAAATTTCATAAACCTTAACCCCTTAAAATAAACTTTTAAATGTGGTATAAATTAGAACTTTTATATATGTATAATGTTTGAAACAAAAATATAAAAATAAAGAAAAAATATATATATATATGACATCAACTACCATCATCCTGTCAAAACACACACAATCGCAACACAAACACATTGTATAAATCAAAAACCCATTCTAAATTCAAAAAACCCTTTAAATCAAACCGAAAAAAAAGAAAAAAAGAAATGCAACCACTGGCGCATGCTACTCTTTTGGGTCAAGCTATGACGCGAGGCACCATGTTGCCTGCCCACATCAGATTGGCGCAGCCTCCAATCCATGATACCTGAAGCTCTAACTCATAAACCGATTGTATACATTCCAAAATTTTACTCCTTGTCTATATGTACCAGTGGCTATTTATATAATACACTCTGATGTATTACTAACAGAATACCTAACTCGACCCTCGTAACTTCTAAGTTGCTTTGCACGTTCCAACAACCAAGAAATGTGCAACTAATGAAATTAAATGATTTTTTTGGACGACTATGATACGAAAATGTTAAAATTATCACCGAGTGTACGATGAACTACATGTAAAAAATAGAAACAGATCGTGTCTAACTCATGTTTTTAAATATATCTAAATTCATACAATGTTTTAATCTATAACATGACTTTTTATATTACTGACATTTTCGGCTTTAAGCATATACGGAGAGTAAACTTGCTAAACCCAACATATCAATGGGCAGAGGCCCGCCTGAGAGTAACAAAAGTCTACATAATTTGTCTTGGCATGCATGATTGTTGTGGGCTTTGTCATTTGTGTAACCAACAATCCAAACAACACGTGAATTATGTTGGGGTGTTTTGTATTCGAAGGAGATTATAAACTATGATTTGTGATACACAGTTTAATATTGGTAATACATAATGGCAACTAAAAAACCTTGAAACATAAATATATAGTTCGTGATACATACAGACTGTATAATTTGTGACACCCAATCTGTGATGCACACTTTGCAGTTTGTGATACATACTACATAGATACACATGGTGCTGTTTCAAAATTTATTTATATGTGGCAGCCATGGTTCGTAATAACCAATGATCAAACATGACAATAAAGTTAAAACTAGACAATATAGAGACTAAAAGATACCCAAAAAAAAAAGATACCTGCACAAATACATATGACTAAGAAGGGTTAAATTATAGAAGTAATCCAAGATTACTTTACATGAACTAATATTGAAACAAATCAATAGACAGGCGGAGAGCATAACTATAGCCATCCTGTCAGCTTCGATGTCGACTGGAACCAAAAACAAAAACAAAAACTAGGTGGCGTGTTGAATAAATTGAGAACAGAATGGAACATTTTTATAGGTGCATTGTAGTAAACCAAAGCGTAACGAAATCTAGCCGTTTTCAATAAACGATCTACATTGACAACCACAACTCTCCATTTTCTAGCATTCAAGTTCTCTATTATGTCCCTGTTTGGCTCTGAAAATCTACTTTTTTCCGCTCCAAACTAAATGTCATGCATTTTCTTTTAGTTTGTTCTAAAATAGACGTTTAATTTATAAATATTTAAATAAATTAAGATGGACTATAAAAATTAAGCACATCGTAAATTTATAATGGACAGGGGCGACTCGAGCTCTTTAGGGGCTTAAAGCGAACTTTGGAAATGAGACCTTTTTTTCACTTAAACTTTTATAGACAGGTGTAAGACTATAGTGACCAGCAAATGAGCAATAATATAAAGACCTAAAATATAAGCTTAAATTCATGCTTAATCAATTCATTGTTTGACATATCACATAAATATTTTCTCACTTCTAATATTCACTTTAGATTTTGACACATGTTATAATCTTATTTTTAGGCATATCTTTAGGTATACATTTTAGGCATGCATATCATTTTCCCCACCGAATTTAATACTTAATCAAAAGCCCTATCTGAAATGATTAGATCGGTTATTTCAACAATGTGATGATGCGTGCATAAAATTGATAGCAAAATAAGACCATGGGAGTAAGAAGATTATGATATGCGTTAAAATAAAATAAAAAATGATCATAACTTAATTTCAAAATGAAGTTAAAAAAATATAAAAACCGTAAGAAGTAAAAACGATGAAATATTCAAGATGCTTTAAAATGAAAGACCCTTAAAGATGAAATTGGTTTTTTGGGAACAATAAATTGGGTTTGAAACTTTGAATGCTTACTACCCCGATGCCACAAAGAACCAAACACTCGTAACTATTATCCGTAAATGTGTTTAGCTTCTATTTGTAAAACAAAAATAGGCTTAGTTTCTTGCAAATTAGAGATCTCAAAAAGTAAAAACATATCGAGACCGTGTCCCTACTATTCATACATACACTCAAAAATGCATGAGGCCTAAGGTTACGAGCAGTGGAACGGTTTTAATCGATTGAGAGTGCCTGACAACCGATTGTCCAATCGGTTGAGCCTATTGTGGGCGTTTGGTCGAAAACTCGGTTGAAGGCAAAAGAACCACAATCGGTTGTGGTTGTGACCAATTGTACAAACAAAACTTTTGAATTTTAAATCTTATTACAATTTGATAAAAAAAAAGAAAAAAAAAAACAAAATAAAAACTTTACCACTTCTTATCTTATCGTATAAATACCAACATCAAACAAACTTTTAACACACAATTCAACCAACATTTTAAACACAAAAATATTGCTTGTAAACTCTCTCATATTGTCGACCAACTTTAAACTTATGTCAAAAAACAAAGCGACAAAGACAACAAGGAACGCCAAGAGGCTATTGTCGAAGTGATTAAAAAGTTTGAGCTCGCAAAGGCACTCGAAAGACGTTTGAGAGAACGATACGTTGAGTGCAAAGACATATCGGAAGAATGCAAAGCTGTGATCGATCAGTTTCTATATGATGAATATCGTAAAGACGATGCCGTTACTGAGACTTTGTGGTCTTGTGTGAATCAAATACAGGCCCAAATATCCAACAAGATACGTTGGAGTTTTGAGGAAAATGTGAAAGCTGCTGATGCACCAAGAGTGCACGGTGCATCAACTTCATCTGATGCACCAAGAGTTGTTGAGCAACAACAACAACAACTTCATCTAGATCACTTTCGGCTAGGTTATGAAGAGGAGGATGGTTGGAACGATGACAAGGAGCGGGAGCTTAGCTGGTTGGAAGCTTATTTAGAAGTAGAGAAGTTTGCAAACTTTGATCCTTAGGACGACGGTTATCGATCTGACAACTTTCAAACCTGTGATCACCTGGATTACAATTGAATAGTTATGTAATGTTTATGTTATGTTTTAAATTCCAAGAAGTTTATGAACGTTTAGGTTTTTATTTTTATGTACGTTTTTTTTTTTTTTTTTTTAGTTCCAAGAAATATAGGCAATGTTCGAATTTGAACGTTTTTATTTTCAAAAATCTGTTGTTTAAAATGTAAAAAAAAAAAAAAAAAAAAAAAAAAAAAAAAAAAAAAAAAAAAAAAAAAGTCGGTCATTACTGTGAAGTCTGATCGTTGGAGAGAAAAGGCTGATGTGATAGCTGGAAAACATGGTTTTCAAGAGTCACCACTGTGCCCAGCTGGCTAAGAAAATCAAAGGACTCTTAATTTTAGTAGCTTTATCAATTTATTTCTTGAACTCAGTCAAATTTAAAAGTGAACACTTAATTCTAATTCTAGACAATTTGATTCACATTAATAAGACACGTAGAAGAAAATTCCAAAATGGAGTTGCCAACTGATTGAACTTGCATGTATACTACCATCAAAGTAACGAGTATATGGCTTTGGGCTGTTTTGTTTAAGACCCGAACCCGTTTGTGGGTATGGTCATTAAGGTTGCATTATGTTCTTCTATTCATAACTATTTATAGATTACATTACATAAATAAATGACTCTAGTCTTACTTCATTTCATTTTAAAAACCAATTTCTATACTTATTCATTTGACTTTTGTCCCTACCTTGAGAGCAATTTATAACTTGAAAAAAAAGACAAGAAAAAAATAAATGACTTTAGTCTCACTTCATTATTTCAAAGGACAAATAATCCAACTCATACCGATAGTGAAATGCTATCCTATATCTAAGAAAAATAAACAAGCTAGCTTCCATCTTAGAACACATAATAACAAAAATATTTCACCTTATCCTCAAATACGCAAAACATAATGGAAAACCACACTTATGATATGATTGATATCCTCTATCTCTTCATCGTACCTCTGTCGGCACTAACGTTCACCACCTTATTCCTCCGTCGCCACTTCCACAAACCACCATGTCATCAGCAATCCTACCCACTCATCGGCAACATAATCGCGTTCATCGTAAACCGACACCGTTTCCACGACTGGGTAACCGACATGCTGTCCACAAACCCTACTTTAACTCTCAAAGTAAACGGCTTCTTAAACCTTTCTAAAGGTATTTGTACGGTTGATCCCGACAATATCAACCATATTTTACGTACAAATTTTGAAAACTATATCAAAGGAAGTCGGTATACGAATGTACTAGATGAGTTACTTGGTGGTGGCATATTTAATAGTGATGGACATCATTGGTCCGTACAACGTAAGATTGCTAGTCATGAGTTTAATAGTAAGTCGCTTAGATGTTTTATTTCGGATACGGTGGAGTTGCAAGTTGGAAAGTCGTTGATTCCTCGTCTTTTGTCTGCTGTGGATTCGGGTGAAACGATTGATTTGCAGCAAGTTCTTCGAAAATTTACGTTTGATAATATATGTAAAGTCGCGTTTGGAGTTGATCCAGGTAATATAAAGTCGCATCTAATTTAGTACAAGTGTTATTTCACATCTATAATGGTCATTCCTATTGCTTTGATAGATTAAATTAGTTGAGGCGTTTGGTATGTATTCATGAATTATGATGGATCTGGGTCTCCAAATAAAGTGGAATGACAATAAAAACCAAAAATTTAATAAAAGACAACAAGGGTGAGCATATAAAAGTGTGAGACAGATTTTTTTTTTTTTTTTTTTTTTTTTTGTGATATAAAAAGGTAAAAATATGGCCGGGTATCAACTATCAATCTTCACTTTTCATGTATGGCCAATATCTAGATATGAATTCCATTCCCCAAACTAAACTTTTTTATAACAATCACCTTTATCATAGATGAAACCAAGGTTGCAAAAATCGCGAATCGGTAGTTGGGCGGTCGACCACCTTGTAGCTTGTAATCGGTCTAGGTGGGATTAATCGGTGATTAATCGGATTGGCATTACTGACAAATTTTAGTTATTTCCGGCAAGTTTTGTGTATTTCCGGTGAGTTTTAGGTATTTTCGACAAGGTATTTTCTAAACAACAACGTGTAACAGATTTAATAGTTACTATAAGTGATCAAAATAAGTTTACAATGAGTTTTGGGTACTTCCGGCAAGATTTATAGGTTTCCGGCAAGTTTGACCACCATTGACCGCCATTGATCGCCGTTGACCATGGTTGACCTATTTGTTTGACCCAGTTACATAAATCGGCAAGGTCGGTTGCCTTGTAGCACCTAATCGGCGATTAATCGGCCTTGTAGAACTTTTTTTGCAACACTGGATGAAACAACCATCCTCTAATTCAGATTTTGGTATACCAAACGCATCCGTTTCTTAATTCCATTTACAGTTTTCCGGCATATGGCTGAAATTGATGTAAACAAATCTAGTTGGAGCCTTGGAGGGCCTAAAAATTTAATTTATAATAGATAGATATTGTTTTTTGAAATTGCCAAGACATACATTAATTACTTTTACATTCAAGTTTAAGTTTTACCAACCAACTTTATGTAGCATTAACTATACATATTTTTGTTTCTTAAACCTGTCCCTAAAGATTTTAGGAGTGTCATTATCAATTCCCTTAATAAATAAGGTGATCTGTATGAAGAAAAATAATTTAGAAAACTTGGAGGCTTCTTGATAGATTGTTCCATAAAAACTTCCAAAGTAATGTAATAAAGCTCAAATGTTGTTACAGGGTCATCACGTTCGAATGATGCCAACAGTATGTCGTTCATGCAAGCTTTTGATGTAGCAGTCGAGCATACCTTCAATAGGTTTATATCTCCATTGCCAGCAATATGGAAGATAAAAAGGTATTTTAACATCGGTAGCGAGAAGAAATATAAACAAGCAATAGAAACGGTGAATCAGTTTGCTATGGATATAATCAAATCTAAAGAAATGCAAACTGATTCCTTGACCAAAGAAGACGATTTACTTTCAAGATTCATGGTTTCAAGTCAAGATATGGGACTTAACGACGAAGAAAGAAGAGGTTTCTTGAGAGATATTATCATAAGTTTTGTGCTTGCAGGTAAAGACTCAACTTCAAGTGCGCTTACATGGTTCTTTTGGTTACTAGATGGACATCCACATTGTAAAGGCTTAATCCGCAAAGAGCTTACCAATATTCATCCACCAAACGTCACATTTGACGAATTGAAAACACTTCACTACTTACACGCTGCTTTATCAGAGTCCATGAGACTCTTCCCACCAGTTCCAATTAACTCCAGATTGACAGTAAATGATGATGTGTTACCCGATGGTACATTTGTTGGTAAAGGTTGGTTTGCTGATTACTCAGCGTATGCAATGGGGCGAATGGAGAGACTTTGGGGGTCAGATTGTAGAGAGTTTAAGCCCAAAAGATGGTTGGATGATAATGGAGTTTACCAGCCGTTGGATCAGTTCAAGTATCCTGTTTTTCATGGTGGTTTTAGGATGTGTTTAGGGAAAGAAATGGCTTATTTGCAGATGAAATATGTGGTTGTGGCTGTCATGTATGAATTTGAGGTTGAGGTGATTGGTGGTGGTGGAACAGTTGAAAAAATGGTGAATCCGCCATATAGTTTGTCTCTTCTTTTAAGCATGAAAAATGGGTTACCTGTAAAGTTAAAGAAGAGATAACATCCCTAATTAGGTGGCATTTAATTAGTGAGGAATAACTACAAATATGATCCGTTTGATAACCGGTTGAGTGAATCAAGGTATGGAAATTCTACATTCAAGTCTTAACGTGGTAATGGGGAATTCTTTATTTTGGGAGTATCAAGCATACTTGTTATGGGCACGAGCGTCTGATTTGATTTCACTTTTTGGTACTTAAGTAATATAATCAAACCTTCTAGCCGATAGGTTTTTTTGTAATGGAAGAGTGTGAAACATAGAATCGATCTGTATATTTTATAGTTTACATATGCACTTGTTGCATTCAGTTGTGTTGTGTAAAGCTTCAGGGAAGTGGATGTAACACAATCTGCTTAGATATCCACTATAATTTTCCTACATACTGTTACACAAAGGCATTCCGTGATGACATCATTTGCCACCTAGCAAATAGGCTAAAAGGTAGTAGTACCTTAGTTGTTTGATCTATACTAATTTTTGCAATCAGGGGGTTTCTTCGTTATCAGAATTGCTGGTGTCGGCACATACTTCCTGTCTCCAGTTCTGACTAGATTTGCAAGTAATCTAATACAATTATTGTGTGAATACCTACAACAAACCTGGAAACTAATGCGGAATGGACTTAATACGAATGAATGAAAACACAACAAGGCATGACAGAAAAGTAATGACACATAATCTTGTTCCCAATGATTTGTATATTGAGAATGAAGGAAAAGAAATATGGTACAATGACCCCTCCCCCTCACCTCTTTATTATAGAGATGAGGGGGGAAGAAAACCAACTCTTAACAGAGTTGAAACCTGCTGCAACAGAGGAGAAAAACAAGACTCACGAATGTCTTGGACTCTACCAACGTCAAACAACCTATATGATGTATATATAGGATTAATATGTCGGCTATGCATTGAACCGACATATACTTTTTCCTATTTGACTACAATAGGAACTAAATGTTTCATAAAGACCCCTAGACTATCTAATATGGATACTATATTACAACAATTATACACTGCAACTTTCAATTAGTAGTCATCGCCTAACTTCTTGAACTCATCTTTACCACAAGTTGCCGTAAAAGTTAGCTGTAAAATAGTAGTACAGTGAACCTATGTTAGAAGACTGAAGATGGGTTACACATTTATTAGACGATGTCTTCGGATTCAGGGCAAGAGTTAGAGAAGACTAGACAGTATTCAGAGATTCATCAGAAAACTTCTTAGGACTTGGGGCATTTATCAGAAGAGTTGTCAGTTTGGGAGAGAGCACTGATTAGGGGAGAGTAAAAAAGTCATATTTAATCTCTAATTAGATTTGCTTACGTTGTTCTTCTACAAATAAAAAGATGACAGCTGAGAAGATTCATGAAGCTGAAAAGATTTATGAAGTTTGAAGACCATGAAGACATCCTCGAAGCTGTTGCGCTTATGTTTTGTATTAATTTTGCTTGTAAGGAACGTTGTAAGCAATTCCTGTATGACATCAATTTGGGGAGAGATTGTTAGCCGTAAGAGTGAAGCCATTCACGAGAATTGCATTAGTTTTATTATTTACACATAGTTTAGTTATTTATGTAACCTTAGGCGTATGTTGTCCTATAAATACCCTCCTAGTCACAACTAGGAGAGTAAAGCTCCATTTTATATTTCAAGTTGTGTGTGTTTTCTTTTTTCTCTTTCTAGAAACACACACATGTTTCCCATTCTTTAATAAAAAGAAAAAGAAACGAAATCGGAACCGAAAACAAATAAATAAAAAGAAACCGAGAATGAAAAACAAAAAAAAAGAAACCAAAAATGAATAAATAAAATAAAAATAAAAAGAAACTGAAACAGAAACAGAAACAGAAACCAAAACCGAAACCAAAAATAAATAAATATATAAAAACAAAAAGAAGCTGAAACCGAAACCGAAAAACAAATAAGTAAAAAGAACCAAAACCGAAAGCCAAGTAAAAGAAACTGAAAAAATTAAAAAAAAAAAAAACAAAAAAGCCTTTAAAAAAAGAAAAAAGATACAAAAAATTATAAATGTTGTAAAATAAATAATTAAGAGTTAATTATATAAATCATCGCTCGTTAGTTATTAATGCTCGTTTGGTCCCTATGGAGTTAAAAAGAATAACGAAAGACTAACGCCCGTTTAGTCCCTATGGACTTAACGACCAAAACAAACACCTATTTGGTCAAAGGACCAGTTAATGCAAAATGGACAACCACACGGACGATGATGAGTGTGTAAATACTCATCATTTTTACCATTTCTGAGCTGCCAAAACATCTCAAAACACTCAAATATGAATCAAAATAGTGAAAATATCCCAGGAAAGTGTTTTACATGTTTCAAATGCAAAAATCTCAAAAACAGATGAAAAACGCACAAAGTTTGCATAATTGGCAGTTTCAGTCCCTCATCTTTCAAAAGTTGTCAAATCTAGTCCCTGGTCATTCTAAAAACTTGAAAAAGTCACCAAAGGTCCTTATAAATCAAAAAGTTACATAATTAGTCCTTTGGTGAAAACTTTCACAAAATGTCAAGTTTAGTCCCTGAACTTTGAAAATTGTCAAAAATGGTCCATTGGATATGAAAAACTTTGAGAAAAACAAATTTTGTCCTTGCACTAACCTTTTATGACAGGATTGGTCCTTGGTGGAAAGTTTGGTAAAAATTACACAAATGGTCCCTGAAGTTTGAAAGTTTGACAGTTTCAGTCCCTGGTGAAAATAAATCTGAAAATTCATCAAAGGACCTTTGTACTATTCATAATGTGGCATAATATACCCTTGAAAGTAGTTTGGAAACATGCCAAGATCACACCTCAAACTTTTCCAAAATTACAAAACTAGTCCTTGTGTAAACAATAAACCATAACCGGACCTAAAGTTACTACCCAAAAATAAATACTAGTCCAATCCCTAGTCCAACCCATTCCATTTTTATCTTGGGCCCAAGTATTCCCAGCCCACACCACAAACCCAAACCTTTAATAATATAAACCGGGTCAAATGTTTGACCTGGTCAATACCAGTCAAACAACCACACCTCCCCATCTCCCCCGCTTTCCCTTTCCCACCAATACCACCATGGTTTTGCAGATACCACCACCACTTGCCCATCCCATCACCACCGCCCAACCCACTACACCTACCTACACCACCACAATTAATGCTTCCCCCCCAGTTGCACGCTATCAGAGAGCAATTTGCAAAAACTCATTTCCCGCCAAAACACGTGGCAGCCAATTGGGGCATTTCAGACATCCAACGGTCCAAATTTGAATTGGGATTTGATCACAGGCTCAAGGGAACCCTAATGGGTGGCTATATATAGAAGAGAAATGCAAGGAAGAGTTAGTTAGTTAATTAGTTTTAATATATGTCGTATAATGCAAATTTAATTTCCTAGTGTAATTTTTAGCTCTTAAGCAGTATATTAAGCATCTTTATTGTATTGTAACTCTTTTCAAACAAGTAATTTCAAGTTTCCATAGCTTTTTCATCTTATGCAATTTAAATTCAAATTCTATATCATCATTAAGCTCAAGTATTGTTATTGTGTAATGTACTGGACTCCTAGGCTCACATAAGCTCCCTTATAGCTTATATAAGCTATTAGTAACAATTAAAATCAGCCTAGTGATAAAAAAACTCAAAAACACAAAATGGTCAACAAAAGTCAACACGACAGGTTTATGGAATTCATTGCTGGAGCAAGGTGTGAAATGGAAGCCCTTGGTTTAGTATCCCATGGGGGATGTTAGGAAAGGTTTCATGGTCCTTGGATCTTGAATATAGCAGGAGTGCAAAAATTTGTAAGCAAATCCCTTTGTTCTCAGTTCCTTTCTATTGCTCTCATTTGTAGTTTAAATTTGATTAATTTGCTGTCTTATAGCTATATTAGTAGCTTCTGATTCATAAGTTTGGTTTTAATCCTTGTTTACTTTGTTTCATTAAAAATCTGTTTCTATAAGTAGTGTTTGGATTTGTATGTTTCTGTGTGCTTAGCTGAGTTCTTGTCATTATTTATTGCTCACCTATGTTTCTTAGTGTCACATGATCTCAGAACATATCTAAAATACAAGGCTTAGTCATTAAAAAGTCAAAAAGCTTAGTAAAAGCCAAGATTATACCCTCTGATTGGTTACAGAAGTGGCATATGCCCCATTTCCAATCATTTGTGAGTGGTTTAGGTAATCTTGGTCTTAATCTAGCTCAAACATCCATTTTCAGTCATTAAATCAAGAATCAAACTCACATAAGTCAAAGTTCTAGTTCAATCAAAAAGTCAAAATTACCCATTCTCAGATTTTTGCAAAATTTCCAAGTTCAATTGTGATTTGTGTAATGGGAGTTAAGGGTTGAAACTTGTTGTAGTTAGAGTCTATCAGCTGATCTTTAAGCCCCAATTTTTGCTTAATTTTTGTGAAAGTTTGAGTGGGTCCCACAGACCCCCAAAGAGAGTTGCAGGGCAAGAGTTTGCCCTGTGCACAGCAGACCTCCACCACACCACCAACTTTGGTGGTGGTTGCAGACCACCTCAGTGGGCCCTAGTGGTTCCAGTTGACTTTTTCCAACCCCCTCCTACCAGGGAGTGTGGATTGACCATCTGTCTGACCTTAAACATTGTGGACCCCACCTGGAATTAGCTTTAAAGTCTGTCCCATAACTGAGTGGAACTCAGTTTAGCTCAAGTGCTTATTTGAACTTATTCAGCTTATTTGTGATCAAGTGTTGTTGTTTCTGGCTTATTTGAGATTGTTAAGCTTGTTGGTACTCTGACTCCTCCCAAACCAACCAGTCAGCCGTGTGCAGCTGTTAGGCCCACCTGGGAGAAAGTGCAAGTTAATATTGACCGTGGAAGTACAAGGAAATCCCCGGGTCGTTAAATCCCAACGAGATTGAAATTGTATTTGTAAACGATTAGGAAAGTGAGTGGTACTGAGGACAGTAACAAAGATGATTTGAGGGTTTATTATACTACTGATTGCTTGATATTTGGAAAATATAAAACTATAACGGAAATACAGATATAAGCACAAAATCAGATAATCAGATAACAGACTGAGAAAAGTGGTATTTAACAAGTTACAAACTACAGGGGTAAAAAGTGAAACTTTTGAAAACTTAAAATTAAAGAAAATGGAAAATGAAATTGAAACTATGAAAATGATTATTATAATATTTAATTACTATTTAATTAATAAAACTTAATTAAAATCTAATTTAAAACTTAATTTAATTTAACTAAAAATTACAACTATTACAAATTAACCTAAAAACTTAAATAAATAATTTCTAAACCTAAATAAGAACTTGAAGAAAGTATAAAAAATGAAAATAAATATTTTTGTCTTTTTATAAGTATTTTATTAATTAAAAACTATTTAACTTATTTAAACTTATTAAACTATTTTAAATTACTATGAATACTTAAATGACTTATAAAATTATGTAAAAATTTATAAAACTAATTAACCATTACAGGAATTCTAAAAAAAATTATAAAAAATTGCTAAAAATTATATTTAAGCTAATTGACTAATTAATTACTTATTAATTAATTTAAATCTAATTTAATTAAATTAAATAAGAAAATTAGAAAATGGACAGTGGAAATTATGAAACTATTTTCTAAAAGTCTTAACTAATTTATAAAACTTAGGAAAAATATAAAATTCTACTTTAGTTAATTAAAATTAAAGAAATCTATTTAATTACTAATATTACCTATTTAATTATTTAAACTAGTTTTAAATCTAATAAATAGTAAACTGCTTAGGAAAATTCTAAGAAAATTATTTTAACTACTTTAAGGTACTAAGTAATTTATAAAATTATAAAATTGGACAAGTGCTTATTAATAAGCTGAGATGAAAATTAAATAGATAATTTCTATTAAATAGAAGCTATCACTATTTTTATGTTTGCTTTTTCTGGTTTTTCTTTTATAAAACTACTTAAATACTTAAATAATGAAACTTTAACAAAGACAACTACTTTGGAAATCAAGAATAAGCACTGTAAGTGCTTATTAGCTTATACAGTTGACTATAGTTGACCAAATTAAGAAATAAGCTAAGTTGAGGTTATGTGGGGTCCACTATGGTGAAATCTGGTTTACCTAAGTTAATTATACCTAATTAAGCTAGATGTAGTGAGATAATCTCCTAGGATAAGCTGGAAAGCTTAAATAAGCACTTGCTTATTTGGTTTCTGACTCAGAAATGGGACAGAGTTTGGGGACAAGTTTAGGTGGGGACCACTGATCTATAGGTCAAACCAAGGGTCAAGTTTTGAACCTGGGTAGGAGGGGGGTTGTAAGAAGCTAAGTTTGAGGTGTGGGACCTACTGGTGTGGGCTGCAGCCACCACTAAAGTTGGTGGTGTGGTGGTGGTAAGCTGGTGCAAAGGGTATTGGTTTGCCCTGCAGTCCACTTTCAATGAGTGTGGGGTCCACAAAAGTAAAAGAGGGTTCAAACTAAACCTAGGGGTTCAAAGATGGGTTGATAAGCTACAAATTAAACCAATAAGCTAAGCTTTTGGCTTACTAATAAGCTCTGTATGAGCCTTTGAAATGGTGGTTGTACACTGAGTGATCAGTGTAGCTTGTTTTGGGTAGGGCACAAATTGAATCCTAAAAGCTATGCTACAATAAGCTAATGGCTAAACTAAACCTAAATGTGAAAAGGTGGACTAATAAGCTATAAATTAAGCTAAGGGTTGGGGTGTGGGGTCCACTAATGAGCACACAAGAGGTCTTGGTGTTTTACTTAAAACCTGTGCACAGGGCAATGGTTTTGCCCTGCAAGGTACTTTGATTGAGCTTTTTAATAAGCAAATGAGTTTCAAACCTGGATTTTCTTTTTGACAGATTAAGTTAAGCTACCACACAACACAATTCAACAACTGGTTTGGATTTCCAATTATTAATGAGTCCTATAGATCATGAAGAAAAACTTGCTAATTTGACACACTTGGAATTTTTGACTTTTTGATTTTTATGAACAATTGACTTTGATGAACTTTGAGCTTAATCTACTTACTGAATATGTTGTAATAAGTTATAATAAGACTTAATTAAGTTATTCTAATAACTTATGAGTAGATATGATGAGTTATGGACTCAGATTCCACCACAGTTAACTGTGGTGAAGAAATACTTGTGATTTTGACTTTTACCTAATTAAGACTTTGGTATTTTTGTTTTTCTGAGCTAGTATTACACTATAAGACTTAAAGCAAGCAAAAACAATAACACAAACTACCTTGAACTCAGATGAACAACCTGATCCAAACACACCTTATACTTAGACTATTTTGAGATTTAAGTAGCTAAAGGCTATAAAAGCTTATTCTACTGATTCAACATGACTTATTATGTTATGGTAATTATATTTAAGCACTTAGAAACAAGTTTTAACCACAGATATACAAGAACACAAAATAAGCTATGTTGACTGATTGATTTTTTATTTTTTAGTAACTATTAATTCCAACAAACAAGATACTATTTTTATGTTATATTATTACTATATAAGACTAAATAAGCGTTAAACACTGAAAAAGCAAGCAATAAGCAAAGCAATAGTACAAAGGCAGAAATGAGAATTTTGATAACTTACTGTTAATACAAATATCGCCTAAAAACGTTATTTATATTTTACGATCTTCGCTAAGTTTTGTTAACGACAAAACGTAAACTTTAGTTTTAAGCAAAACATATTCTTAGTTTTTAAGACTTGCATAAACAAGACTTTTTCTACATTTTACATTTCATAAAACATAACACAAGTTTATTTCTTAAATTAGAAATAGTCACATCACATTTATGGCAAGTTTTGTCACTATGTATTTATGGCAAGTTATGTGTTTGACTTGCTTTCATGTTGCTTGCAAGAATCATGTTTGACTTACTTTAAGTGATGTGACATTGTTTGGTTGATAGAAGTTATGTGACAAGACCTTGTTTGGTTTGAAGAGTAATTGCAAAAGCCTACTGCAGACCCGGCGGTACCCTGGGGGTACACGGGCGGAACCCATTTGAGGGTTCCGCCTGATCCGCCGAGCACACAGTTTGTTGTGCTATAAATACCAAGCCATAACTTGATTTTTGGCTAACCTCTTGAGATCATTTTTACACACACACTCATCTTTATTTCTAACATCTTAACATTGTAAATGTGAAGTTTCCTTTTGTAGCAAAAGAAGCTCACAAGGTCGTCTAAAGTTACAAGTTTCCAACACAACGTTGCAAGACTTGGTAGCTTAGTATTGTGTAAACTCGTGTTGTTTACGCGTCATTTGTTTGTGTATATTCTGAAGTGAGTGGTTAGTATTTTAGTCCTCAAAATACAAAGAGTGTTGGAGTTGTTGTACCCTAGTAAAAGAACTAAACGGGAGTGGTTGTGCCCTTGTAAAAGAACTCGACATTTAGCTTTGTGTCGGTAAAAGTATAAGCGACGTGTAAGGTTTTCTCCGCCGGTGAAAGGAGCTTGTTGACTAGTGAAAGAAACTATCGAGTTGGATACTCGGGGCGTGGACGTAGGGCAAGGAAAAAGAGTCCTTGTAGCCGAACCACGATAAATACTCGTGTTGTGGTTTGATCGTTTCTTTCCTTTGCTTGCATGTTATATATATTGTGTTTGTGCATATATCTTTGATCAAACGGAAAGTTTCAAAGCTAACTAAACAAGTTAAAAAGATTTTAAAACGCTAAAACTATTCAACCCCCCTTCTAGTTTTCCACAATTGGCATCAAGAGCTACGTAACTCAAGCTTTTAAAATATATTGTGTTTTAAAACTTGAAACGATCCATGGATTTTGAAAATTACAAAGAAGGGCAGTCTATGCAAAGACCACCACTCTTTGAAGCAAATGGTTTTATATATTGGAAAAACCTTTTTGAAACATACGTGAAATCTAAAGATATAGATTTATGGTATATAATTGTTGATGGTGATAATATAGTTACTAACATTAAAGATGATGATCAAAAGAAATTGATAGGTAAAAATAATGAAGCTAAAATGATGCTTTACAACGCTTTGCCTAAGAAAGAATATGAAAGAGTCTTTTTGTGTAAAACCGCCAAAGATATTTGGCAATCTTTAATTGTCACTCATCAAGGAAACTCACAAGTTAAAGATAACAAAATTGATCTTCTTGTTCAACAATATGAACAATTTGTTATTTCCGAAGATGAGATTATTGATAAGGCTTTTGCTAGGTTTAACACTATTATTACTTCGCTTAAAGCACTTGATGAATCTTTTTGTAGTAAGAACTTTGTCAGGAAGTTTCTTAGAGCACTCCATCCGAAGTGGAGAGCAAAAGTGACGGCAATTGAAGAGTCCAAAGATCTTTCAAGCATGTCACTTGATGAGCTAATTGGAAACCTCAAAGTTCATGAAATGGTGATGGAAAAAGATTCGGAACTTGTTAGAGGCAAGAAAGAAAAAGTTAAGTCCATTGCCTTGAAAGCTAGAGTCCAATCAAGTGATGATGAAGAATCTACTTCGGATAGTGATGATGAGGAATATGCTATGGCCGTGAGAGACTTCAAGAAGTTCTTTCGTAGGCGAGGGAAGTTTGTAACACAACCTAAAGATGACAAGAAAACCTTCCGGAAAGATCGTGATGATCGAAAAGGAAGAGTTGAACGAAAATGTTATAGGTGTGGAGACACAAGTCATCTTGTAGGAGAATGTCCAAAACCACCCAAGAGCAAGCCTCAACAAGCTTTTGTGGGTGGTGCTTGGAGTGACTATGAAGGAGATGATGATGAGCCAAAGAACAATGATATTGCTCTCATGGCTCACAACTCAAATGAGGTACTCTCCGACTCATCTTACTCCTCTATTGATGATGACACTTTACAAAATGAATATAACAAACTTTGTGAGCTAAGCTTAAAAATCATAAACAAAAATAAATTTTTGAAAACTAAAAAGGAGTTTTTAGAAAATGAAGTTTATGAGTTAAAAGAAAAAACTAAGAGATTAGAAAGGAGTAAAGGTATTGACACCTCATGGAAATCATGTGAGGAACTTAAACTTGAAGTTGAGAAACTTAAAATAACTCAAAATGATCTAATCAAACAAACCACAAAGTTCAAAAAGTTCGATAAGAGCATTTCATGTGCGGATGAAATTATGAAACTTCAAAAGTCACCTTTTGATAAAACAGGTCTAGGTTTCAGGAAAGTAGAAATCATTAAGGGTCAAACGAAACAAGAAACGAACACACATGAAACAAACAAAACTGCTACAGCAGCCCGCGGACCAGACGGAACCCAAAATAGGGTTCCGCCCGTTGGCCCCGAGGGTTCCGCCAGGTCTGCTGCAGCAGTAACTCCATCCACATCGGATCGTTCTAAATTTGTTAAAGTTACATATAAAAATGGAACCAAACCTGCCTTTAAAACTGGAGTAGGACTTAGTAAAAATGAATTTAGAGCTAAGACTACTCAACCAAGACCTAAGACTCCAATTCCCAAACGCCCCTTTCCAAAGAGCAACTTCAATGCTCGACCAAACTACCAACATGTTTGGAACCAAAACACTCCTGGACATTACCAAACCTCAAATTACATGCCATGGAACCCTTATGCTCTATTTTCATATTTGGGACAAATTAATGGTATGCTTAACCAAAATGGACCCATGAGAAATTGGGGACCAAATGTTTGAGTGTTTTTCATAAAATAGGTGTGCCTCAAAGTTTGTTTGGATCCGGATGAATGGATCAAGGATAGCGGTTGTTCAAGGCACATGACGGGTAATAAAAGCCTCTTCTCAACATATCACAAATGTGATGGAGGTAATGTCACGTTTGGTAGTAATGCTAGGAGCAAAATCATCGGAAAAGGTACAATCTCTCATGACTCCCTTTCTATAGATGATGTTGCTCATGTTGATAACTTAGGATTTAATCTCCTTAGTATTAGTCAACTTTGTCGTAATAAGTATAATGTTCTTTTTAGTGAGAACGGTAGTAAAATACTTAAAGATGGTATAACCATAGCCAAAGGTGTCCTTAAGAACAATGTATACGTCATGAAGTTAGATTCTACATCTAGAGACAAACTTTGTCTTACCTCATTAGATGAATCTTCAACTTTATGGCATAGACGTTTAGGACATGCTAACATGAGACTTATCCAAAACCTCTCCTCCAAAGGCTTAGTTCGAAACCTACCGAAGTTGAAATATGACCAACACTTTTGTGATGCTTGCAAAGTCGGTAAACAAGTCCATAGTAGCCATAAGGCTAAAAACTTGGTGTCTACGTCTATATGTCTAGAACTTTTACATATGGACTTATTTGGTCCATCCGCTATACAAAGTTATGGAGGCAACTTCTATACTTTGGTCATAGTTGATGATTACTCACGTTATACTTGGACTAAGTTTTTGAAAAGTAAAAATGAAGCTTTTGATAAATTTGAGATTCTAAGTAAGAAAATTCAAAATCAAGTAGGATCTAATATTGTGTCTATTAGAACGGATCACGGTCGTGAATTTGATAATGAATTTCAATTTGGAAAATTTTGTGATAATAATGGAATTACTCATAACTTTTCGGCTCCGCGTACTCCTCAATCTAATGGTGTAGTAGAACGTAAAAACCGGACATTACAAGAGATGAGTAGAACAATGCTTAATGAACAAACTATTCCACAAAAGTTTTGGTGTAATGCCGTTGACACATCAACGTACATTTTAAATCGAGTCCTAATTAGACGATTTTTGAATAAAACACCTTATGAACTTTATAGAGGTAAAAAGCCTACATTAGGATACTTTAGAGTGTTTGGGAGTAAATGCTTCATTCTTAACACCAAGGATTATCTCACCAAATTTGACCCAAAGTCTTATGAAGGTGTATTCCTTGGATATTCACAAAATAGTAAAGCTTACATTGTTTTAAACAAGGAAACCTTAAGAGTCGAGGAATCGTTGAACGTAACATTTGACGAAAGTCCACCTCCCTCTAAGACATCACCTTTGGTAGATGATGACTTAGTTGAAAGCCAAGCAATTGAAAGTCAAGAAATCTTAGATAATGACAAGGAAGATGATCTATTAAACAAAGAACTTGTTAATGTCAAAGAATCTAAAAGTCATCCATTAGATAGTGTCATAGGAAACATTAACGAAAGAACACTTAGATCAAAAGTCCAAAATGAAAGCAACTACTTTTGTTTCGTGTCAACCAGTGAACCTAAAAACGTTAATGAAGCCATTAATGATGAATCTTGGGTAATTGCAATGCAAGAAGAATTAAACCAATTTGTTAGGAATGATGTATGGACATTAGTTCCTCAACCAAAGAGTCAAACAATAATTGGAACGAAATGGGTCTTTCGCAATAAAATGGATGAAAATGGAATTGTGTCTAGAAACAAAGCTAGGCTAGTAGCACAAGGATATAATCAACAAGAAGGCATTGACTACGATGAAACTTTTGCTCCGGTAGCTAGGCTCGAGTCAATTAGGATATTACTTGCTTATGCGTGTGCACATAATTTTAAACTTTTTCAAATGGACGTCAAAAGTGCATTTCTAAACGGAGTCATTAATGAAGAAGTATATGTTGCTCAACCACCGGGCTTCATCGATTTTGAAAAACCTAATTATGTTTACAAACTTAAAAAGGCTCTTTACGGACTTAAGCAAGCACCAAAAGCATGGTATGATCGACTTAAAACCTTCTTAGTTGACCATAAGTACACCATGGGCTTAGTTGATAATACTCTCTTCACTAAGAAGAAAGATTCCCATATTATCATAGTCCAAATCTATGTTGATGACATTATATTCGGATCAACTTGTCAAGAACTATGTGTGGATTTCTCAAAAATCATGCATGACGAGTTTGAAATGAGTATGATGGGAGAACTCAACTTTTTCTTAGGACTCCAAATTAAACAACTTGAAGATGGTATCTTCTTTAACCAATCTAAATACATTAAGGACATGCTTAAGAAATTTGGATTAGAAGATTCGAAACCTATCAAAACTCCCATGTCCACGGAAACTAAACTCACCAAGGATGAGGAAAGTGAATCCGTAGATAGCACTAAATATAGAGGTATGATTGGTAGTCTACTTTACCTTACGGCTAGTAGACCCGACATTATGTTTAGTGTTTGTCTATGTGCTCGTTTTCAAGAAGATCCTAAAACTACCCATCTTGAAGCCGTTAAAAGGATATTTAGGTATATTAAGGGCACTACACATTTAGGTTTATGGTATCCCAAAGGAACGGGAATAGATACCATAGTGTATGCCGACTCGGATCATGCCGGTGACTATGTCGATAGAAAAAGCACAAGTGGTATTTGTACTTTTGTTGGACATTGTCTCACCTCATGGTTCTCGAAGAAGCAAACGGCTCTTGCTATCTCAACAACGGAAGCCGAGTACGTTTCGGCCGGAAAGGCATGTCAACAAGCTCTTTGGATGAAGCAAGCTCTTGTCGACTACGGAATTCAACTCAACGACATCACAATTCTTTGTGACAACAAAGGTGCCATTGATCTCAGCAAAAACCCGGTTCAACATGCTCGTACCAAACATATTGAAATCCGTCATCATTTCCTTCGCGACAACGTTCAAAAAGGAAATATCTCAATTGAGAAAGTTTCTTCCGAAGACAACATAGCCGACATTCTCACCAAACCTCTTAAACGTGAACCTTTTAATCTTCTTAGGCTAGGCTTAGGACTCATGGAACCTACATTGTAGTTCTGGACATTAGACAAAAATCACAAAAATCAAAACAAATCCATAACAATTTTTCTCAGCAGGGTCGGCGGAACCCTGAGCCATAACGGATGGAACCCAAATTTGGGATCCGCCGTGTCCGTCGACCTGCAGAATCAATCCATTAGTTTATTTTAAACCAAACACCCATTATTTCACACCACCACTTCCAAAACTGTTACTATTCACCATTCCTCTCAACCATACCCACAAAATTCTGGTATTCCATTCAAATCACATTACTAATCCATCATCATTGTAAGTATTCTAACTTGATTACAATCCTGATCTGAGTCTAGGAATTCTATTTTTGCACAAAAACAAAAACTTGGGGTTATGCATTAAACTTGTAAAATTCATGCATAAAATTAGGTGTTTAACAAAACTAATCATGTTCCCCATAGTTAGGAATTGCATTCTTACTTAGTGTAAACATGTTTGCTAAACCACCCCATGTCAAATTCTTGCAAAAATTTCTCACAAGTAGGACAAATACTTTTTCGTCTCACATTGAGAATACAAAATCAAAACGTTATGTTCAAAACATCACTTGCATAATGTCTCTTGAATGCTAAAGGGAATACATAACCAATATGTATTTTCGGGTACATTCAAACGAAGCTACATTGACCTAGGAGTGTTTGGGTTATCTTTTGTTTTTATAACAAAACTTGCATTATAAAACACTTTTGATGCATCAAAATGAGTCAAGATAACCGCACCTCCACATTGTTTTCATATAGGCACACACTAGAACATCCACATTAAAATAGTAGTTTACTTAAACTAAAATGTGAAATTTTTGTTGTTCTAGGTATCATCATGCCTCCTCTAACCCATTACGACCATAAGGACACAATTAAGTACCTCCCAAAACACCACAAAACCAAAGGCCTTACCCCAAACCAAGTCAACATTTTCAAAGCCCTAGAAAAACGCTATGTCCATGAGGGTAGAACCATTGACCCGTCTTTCCTAGAAGGCACAAACCTTTATGCCGAATTTGCCACAATCAACTTTGAGTGTCTTTTGACTTTAGACGAGCCTATTTGTCCTAGATTCATTCTTGAGTTCTATGCATCCGTCACTCTATCCACGGGTGATTATGATTATTTATCCGTCAACTTTAGGGTTAGTGGCAATCTATACTCCTTCACTCTTGAGGAGTTTGCTCAAATCCTAGGAATTCCAAACCAAGGTACTTGTATCTACTCCGATTTGCACTCCCTCTCAACCCTTGACACCCTAGATGACCGTTTCCATCCTTATGATACCCCACTTGTGTCAAAAGATGTACTCCGTAACCACCTCTTTGTTAGGACAACCACTACTAGGAGAACCCGAACAGGTAATGAGGTTGATAAAGATCCATATGGAATGGAACTTAATGAACTCTTGCCCCAATTCAAGAAATGGGAGGAAGTCCTTAGAGCCAATGTTATAAGCACCATAGGAAACCGAGACCATATCAACCTTTGCCTATGCTACATGCTCTACTCTTTGTCCACTAGGCAACCTTTCAATCTTGCTTACTACATGGCCAAGAGAATGGCCGACATTCCCGTGCATGGCACAACGACTATGCCATATGGAATGTTCTTGACCCGTCTCTTTAGGTTTATTGCACCCATTCCTCCAACTCCTAACCGTCTTCAACTTGACTACTCTCTCATTCCACATACATTTGTCCCTCTAAGTGATAAGAGAATGTATAGAGCCCAAGGAAAACATCCTCATCCTCCTACCTCATCATCTTCTTCCTCAATGAGTGAAGATGACAATTTGCCAAACTCTAGGCTCCCACCTCTAGAATACCTTTCCCAACTTCCGGATATTCCAAATGAGTCGGAGGAGTTCAAGCAAACAAAAGGGATGTTCAAAAACATCGGGAGATTCCTCGGGAAGATGAAGAAGAAGATGGACCGTCAATGAGTGCGGGTGTGTTAGGAGTGTTTGGCACAAGGTGCTATTGGAACAATTTGGTAGTTTAAACAATCTTTGTGATGTATTTGTGTGTTCGTACAATGTTTGATACACTATGGAACATGTTTTAACTAACAATGTTGCAGGAAGACAACTTTTGACAAGTTGTCAAATTTTCATGATTATCAATTTTCCACTAAGTTTTAGTGAATTTCGCTAGCCCCCGGTCAAAGTCTTATGATATGAGTCTCTACATGTCTAATTTTTGCATTTCCTAACCAGGTATGAATTATATTTTTAGTTCCAAGAGTTTTTGAAAATTTTGAAAATCGTTTCGCGGGTCAAAATCGCGGACTGTGAACTTTTTCAGTACTGGCGGATCAGGCGGATCCCAAAATTGGGTTCCGCCAGTGCAAAATCTAGGTAACCCAGGTTTGGCCCAACGGACCAGACGGCACCCTATTTTGGGTTCCGCCTATGTTCTTCCAGGGTGCCGCCAGTGTACTGCAAAATTTTTATTTTTCTTTTCAACATTTCAACATCCAAACACCAAAATCCAATCCTCTTAGCTAGAAATCCATTACTTGCAATGTGTTTAGCTTACTAAGGTACTTAGCATTCCTTAGAACTCACCCAAACCCATTTCCCGCCAAAATTCAAAAATAGCCATAACCACCTCAAGTATCCTTCACACATAAAGGAAGGATCCCTTTTAAAGGCTCCTTGAAATCCCTGAGATTTTTCCATCAAACAAATTCACCAAAACCACTAAGCATTTAGTGCAAAACTTGTCTTCTTACTTCACCATTTTCATTGGATTGACTTCCATGACTTGACAACCCACAATTAAGTTTTCCAAATCATTAGGAACCACCATTTTTGTATGGACTAACATCAAATCGAAACACTCCTTCCCACAAATCTTCATCACTATAAATTAAACCATCCTAAACACTCTCAAACCACACCTTCTTCATCATAAATTCTGAAACTTTAAACCATATTAAACAATGACCAAGTCAACAAACACCTCTCAACCATCACGACCCATCCGTAGAACCGCCCGGATTAGTGTAAAACCACTATGGTCAAACCAATCCATCAACATTAGCTCCTCATCTTCGGATGAATTCACTCACCCATCAAAAATGAACATTTTTTGAATCTTGCCTCTCCATCTCCATCACCCAAACAACCAAATGAGCACACTCCACCACCTACTAAATCACCTATTGACCCAACTCCACCTAGTGCTCCAACTCAACCATCAAAGACTTCATCACCATCAACATTACCAAAAATTGAACCTATGGAACTTTTTGGGTCTCCTCCAACATCACCACACCCATATGTCCAAGATTTAAATGATCTTCCACCAAGACATACCCAACCACCACCTTTTGCAAACCAATCACCAAGGTCAATTCTTGACCTTGATGAAGATCTTGAACTTACCCAACCACCACAACAAGTATACCAACCACCCAAACCGTTGTTGTTTCACCCAATTTACCATGAAATCCATGGTCCTCTTTATGGAGAACCAAATTTTGAACACCATGATCACCCAACTTCACCACCTTCTCAACCCCAAACCTATGAGTCTTTCTTTCCTTCTTATGAGGAAATACAAAGCATGGTTGAAAACCAACTTCATCAAGCAATGGAATTTCAAACCACATTGCTTGAATCAATACCAAATCCATCCTCCACCCAAGAACCAAAACCAAACCAACCCCTAAACCAAGAAACCAAAACCAACCCATTTTCACCCAACCATCCCCATGTTTGCTCAAATTGTGAGCAAATGGGTGAAAGCATAAAAACCTTGCTTCACCAATTCCAAAATGAAACCCGGTTTGCATTCCAACATGTCATTGAACGTTTGGATGCACTTTCCCACCCCAACAAATCCTAAACAACTCTTGGAGGCCGTTTGCCCCAACTTAGGAATGTAGGATTTTTTTTTTTTTTAATTTTCTTGGTTATTTTTTTTTTAGTTTTTGTTCACTCAGTAGAAGAATAGTTATCATTTCTTGTCTTTTGACCTTTACAAGTCAAAATTTTACTTGGAATGAAATTTCTTTCTACTTACTTTTGTGCATTGTTGGTTGATCAATGTTGTGTTGTTATTGTGGTTGCAATGTGTGTGGTAACTACAAGCTTGACTATATATCACCAACTAACCATTTTTTTTGTAGGGTCCAAAATCCATGTTTCCCATATTGGTACTCCATTTAGGGGGAGTATCGACCAAGGGGGAGCATGGCGATTATTCCGCTTCGCTAACTCTACTTTTTGTTTCGACAAAAAGGGGGAGAAATATATTAAACCTTCAATACTTGATGTGCTTTTCATCTCTTAAGTAAAACAAGGTTAATATAATTTTTTTTAAGTCTTAAAAACCAAGATTTTGTGTGTTACTTAAAAACAAAGTTTATGTTTTGTCATCAACAAAAAGGGTGAGATTGTTAATACAAATATTGCCTAAAAACGTTATTTATATTTTACGATCTTCGCTAAGTTTTGTTAACGACAAAACGTAAACTTTAGTTTTAAGCAAAACATATTCTAAGTTTTTAAGACTTGCATAAACAAGACTTTTGCTACATTTTACATTTCATAAAACATAACACAAGTTTATTTCTTAAATTAGAAATAGTCACATCACATTTATGACAAGTTTTGTCATTATGTATTTATGGCAAGTTATGTGTTTGACTTGCTTTCATGTTGCTTGCAAGAATCATGTTTGACTTACTTTAAGTGATGTGACATTGTTTGGTTGATAGAAGTTATGTGACAAGACCTTGTTTGGTTTGAAGAGTAATTGCAAAAACCTACTGCAGACCCGGCGGTACCCTGGGGGTACACGGGCGGAACCCATTTGAGGGTTCCGCCTGATCCGCCGAGCACACAGTTTGTTGTGCTATAAATACCAAGCCATAACTTGATTTTTGGCTAACCTCTTGAGATCATTTTTACACACACACTCATCTTTCTTTCTAACATCTTAACATTGTAAATGTGAAGTTTCCTTTTGTAGCAAAAGAAGCTCACAAGGTCGTCTAAAGTTACAAGTTTCCAACACAACGTTGCAAGACTTGGTAGCTTAGTATTGTGTAAACTCGTGTTGTTTATGCGTCATTTGTTTGTGTATATTCTGAAGTGAGTGGTTAGTATTTTAGTCCTCAAAATACAAAGAGTGTTGGGAGTTGTTGTACCCTAGTAAAAGAACTAAACGGGAGTGGTTGTGCCCTTGTAAAAGAACTCGACATTTAGCTTTGTGTCGGTAAAAGTATAAGCGACGTGTAAGGTTTTCTCCGCCGGTGAAAGGAGCTTGTTGACTAGTGAAAGAAACTCTCGAGTTGGATACTCGGGGCGTGGACGTAGGGCAAGGAAAAAGAGTCCTTGTAGCCGAACCACGATAAATACTCGTGTTGTGGTTTGATCGTTTCTTTCCTTTGCTTGCATGTTATATATATTGTGTTTGTGCATATATCTTTGATCAAACGGAAAGTTTCAAAGCTAACTAAACAAGTTAAAAAGATTTTAAAACGCTAAAACTATTCAACCCCCCTTCTAGTTTTGGTTTCCCAAGGACTTAAGTTGACTTTTCATTCATTTTAAACCTTCAGGGACTAGTTTTGATACTTTGTGAAACTTGGGGGACTGAAACTGCCAATTATGCAAACTTTGTACGTTTTTCATTTGTTTTTGCATATTTTGTATTTGAAACATATAAAACACACTTCTAAGATATTTTAAGTATTATGATGCATATTTGAGTGTTTTTGTATGTTTTGGCAGTTCAGATTGGTATAAAATGATGAGTATTTAGACACTAATCAATCCCCCACACTAAACTATTGCTAGTCCCTAGCAATCTATTTGAGAAAAAATTAATGGATTTTTACACTTTACCAAAAGCCATCACTTCTGGAGTAGCTAGGTGTAAGAACTGTGGCACACCTGATAACCGTGTGATTTTTAGCAAACCACCAGCTGTCAACGGATTTGATTTGTCTTTACCAAAAGCCGTTTGCTTCTGGACTAGCCAACTCTTGATTCCACGGCCTTTACCACAAGCCATAATCTTGCGGGCTAGCCAACTCATTAGCTTTTGAGGATAATGGGGAGTTGAGGAACCATACAATTTTTGGCAAATTGCAAGCCATCAACGGTTTTGAGATGTCTTTACCAAGAGCCGTTTGCTCCTGGACTAGCCAATCCTGTTGTGGGTTAGACATGGAGGATTGATACCATTATTTGCATTTCTAAGTGTGAAAAAACTGATAATTTTGATCAAATGGGGGTTCTTGATGGAACATGTGTTTTGCATTCGTGAGAACGCTCCCCCACACTTAGAACTGAATATTGCCCTCAATATTCATAGTACTTGGTGTCCCACCAAGACTTAGAACGTAAGGAGGCAATACTATTAACCTTTTTATTTTACTCTATTTACATACAAACTCACTTTTTTCTTTTTATTTTTCTTATACCATTTTTTTTTTTTTTTTTTTTTTTGAAAAAATATTTTACATATGTACAACATGTGGTTCGTCTCCCCCACACTAGGGTGTTAGAAAGGGATGAGAAGACAGAAATATGGGTGACGACCCATATTGCTACTGTTTTTGATTACCGAGTCGCTAGCTTGACTCGACCTCGAATTGATTTGTCCATGAGGTAGCTTGTTTTTGATTCCCGAGTCACTAGCTTGACTCGACCCCGAATTAAAATTGTCCTTGGGGAAACTTGTTTTTGTTAACCGAGTCACTAGCTTGACTCGACCCCGATTTTATTGTTCCATGGGGTAAGTTTGGAGATCCGGGACAACCATTGGTTGTATGTCCCCTCCAAAATAGTGTTTTAACCGATGACCATTTACTTTAAAATTGGGACCGTCGGGTTGTAATAACTCAACAGTTCCATATGGGTATACTTTTGTTATAGTAAATGGTCCAGACCAACGGGTTTTTAGTTTACCCGAGAAAATTTTTAACCTTGAATTGAAAAGAAGAACTCTGTCACCAACGTTGAAAACGCGGTTCTTTATTTTAGAGTCATGTATCTTTTTAGTCTTTTCTTTATAGATTAAAGAATTTTCATAAGCTTGATCACGTAATTCATTTAGTTCGTTTAGTTGAACTTTACGGTGATCACCCGCTGTCTGAAGGTCGAAATTTGCATGTTTTAAGGCCCAATAGGCCTTATGTTCTAATTCGATCGGAAGATGACATGCTTTTCCGTACACTAGCTTATATGGAGTACACCCTATGGGTGTTTTGTAAGCAGTGCGGAAAGCCCACAATGCATCGTCCAGCTTATCCGACCAAGAGGAACGGTTTTCACCAACCGTCCTCTCGAGAATTCTCTTAATACCCCGATTTGAGACCTCCACCTGCCCACTTGTTTGGGGGTGGTATGCTGTAGAAAGACGGTGAGTTACACCATATTTCAGCATTACTCTCGCAAATTGTTCATTGCAAAAGTGAGTACCACGATCACTGATGATGGCACGAGGAGTCCCGAATCTGGCAAAGAGAGACTTTAAAAATTTAACAACTACTCGGGCATCATTGGTGGGTAAGGCTTTTGCCTCAACCCATTTTGACAGATAGTCGACAGCGACGAGTATATACTTATTCCCTCGTGAAGACGGGAATGGCCCCATAAAATCAATGCCCCACATATCAAATATTTCACAGACTTGGATGGCGTTTTGCGGCATCTCATTCTTTTTAGAAATATTCCTGTGACGCTGGCAAGCCTCACAGGTTCTGATAAGTTCATGGGTGTCTTTATAGATCGTGGGCCAAAAGAATCCTGAATCAAACACCTTTTTAGCGGTGTAGTTTGGGTTATGATGTCCCCCCGTGGGTCCATCATGACAAGCTTTAAGAATTTCCATGGCTTCTTGGCCATGGACACACCGTCGGATGACTTGATCCGCACATATTTTGAACAAGTAGGGGTCGTCCCAGAAGTAATGTTTTACATCTTTAAAGAATTTTCTTTTCTGTTAGGACGACATCCCTTTCACAACGAAATTTCCCGCACGGTAATTTGCAAAGTCGGCAAACCATGGGGTGGTGGCATTATCCCGGTTAGAGATGAGATTTAGAGTCTCCAGAGGAAAAGTTTCATTAATTTCTTTTCTCTCGAGAATATCCTGATGAGGATTTTCTAACCGGGACAAGTGATCAGCAGCAAGGTTCTCTGCTCCTTTTTTTATCTCTTATGAGAAAATCGAATTCCTGGAGGAGCAGGACCCAACGGAGTAGTCTTGGCTTTGCATCCTGTTTAGTGAACAGGTATTTCAGAGCCGAATGATCCGAATATACCACGCTTTTGTTTAAGATCAAGTAAGACCGAAAATTTTCAAAGGCATATACCACAGCTAATAATTCTTTTTCTATGGTGGTATAGTGTGTTTGAGCCTCATTCATGGTCTTACTTGCGTAGTGTATTGGCTGGAAATGTTTGGTTTTGCGTTGCCCCAGAACTGCACCAATAGCATAATCGCTAGCATCGCACATAAGTTCAAAGGGTAAGTCCCAGTCGGGGGCAACAAGGATTGGTGCCTCAGTAAGCCTTTTCTTTAAAATTTCAAAAGCTTCGATGCACTCGGGGGAAAAGATAAAAGGAGCATCCTTTTCAAGAAGATGAGTCATAGGCCGGGCTATTTTGGAGAAATCCTGAATGAATCTCCGATAGAACCCGGCATGTCCGAGAAAACTCCTTATTCCTTTAACAGTGGTGGGATGAGGCAGTTTAGCAATAACATCAATTTTGGCCTTATCGACCTCAATCCCACTTTTTGAAATTTTATGGCCGAGGACAATGCCCTCCTTAACCATAAAATGGCTCTTCTCCCAGTTTAGACAAAGATTAGTGTTTTCACAATGTTGAAGCATTTTTTCTAAGTGGGAGAGGCACGAGTCGAAAGAATTCCCGATGACTGAGAAGTCATCCATGAATACCTCCATGGTTTTTCCAATCATGTCATGGAAAATAGCCATCATGCACCTTTGGAAAGTGCCTGGAGCATTGCATAACCCAAAAGGCATGCGACGATAGGCAAATGTCCCGTAAGGGCATGTGAAGGTAGTCTTATCTTGATCCTGTGGATCAATGGGAATTTGGAAGTAACCCGAGAAGCCGTCAAGGAAACAATAATACTCATTTCCCGCTAGTCTTTCGAGCATTTGATCCATGAAGGGCAGAGGAAAGTGGTCTTTACGGGTGGCTTCGTTAAGCTTTCTGTAATCAATACATACTCGCCACCCTGTAACCAAACGAGTTGGTATTAACTCGTTGTCCTCATTTGTGATAACCGTGATGCCACCCTTCTTTGGAACACAATGTATTGGGCTTACCCAAGGACTATCAGATATAGGGTAAATCAATCCCGCATCAAGAAGTTTGATAACTTCAGCTTTTATAACTTCGTGGATTTTCGGATTTACCCTTCGTTGATGCTGCACGGTAGGTTTAAAGTCCTCTTCCATTAGGATTTTGTGTGTACAAAAATCCGGGTTAATACCCTTTATGTCTGAGAGCTTCTAAGCAATTGCTTGCTTGTGGGACTTTAAAACCTTAAGCAGCGCAGTTTTCTCCTCATCCTTTAAGTCCTTTGCAATAATGACCGGTAACTTATCGTTACCTTCCAAGAATGCATATTCTAGATGAGGAGGCAGGTCCTTAAGTTCAACCTCGGGAAAGTCATCATTTTTTTCAACATATTTGACTTCCACCTTATGAAGTTGTGGAGGTAGAACAGGAATGGGAGAAGGATCTTTGTTCAATAACTCCTCAAGGAGAAGTATATCCCCCTCCGGGTCAATCTCTTGGTAATCAATTCCTTCGGGAACTGAATCACTTTTGAGAAAGGCCTCTAATTCCTCAAGGACGAAATCACTTCCCCCAAACGGAGTGAGGGAAGGAGAAGAATTAGCGATTATGGGATCAGAAGAAATAGTGGGATTGCCACTCGGAAAATTATCAGCGAATCCAAGGAATTCCTGAGCATACTCCTCGGATGCAATGTCAATGACATCAATTCGGTTGACCGATTCAGCATCATAATTCGAGGAGTATCTCGAGGTTTGATCAAGGTTGTAATTGCTTCATTTCCAACTCGTAACGTGATTTCCTCATCGAAAACATCGACTAATGCACGTCCCGTTCTTAAGAATCCCCTCCCAAGAATGAGAGGAACTCTTGGATCTGCATCGAAATCAACAACGACAAAGTCTGCCGGAAAATGGAACTTTCCCACTCTCACAAATACGTCCTCGGCAATACCGAGGGGACGTGAAATTGAACGGTCTGCAAGCTCGAGAGTCATGCATGTGGGACTAAGTGCCTGAAGAGAGAGCTTTTTCCAAACTGAGTGAGGCATTAAGTTGATGCTTGCACCAAGATCGGCCAAGGCAAAACATTCAACCATACCCGGGAAAGTACATGGTATTAGAAATCTCCCGGGGTCTCCTAGCTTCTCGGGAAGCTGTTTCAACAAAACTGCAGAGCAGTTTTGATTGAGTGGAGTTCGTGCCATCTCAGACAGTTTTTCTTTATTGCTCAACAGATTTTTGATTGTCGATGCGAATTTGGGCATTAAAAGAAGAGCATCCACGAAACTAATATCGAAGTGTAGTTCTTGGAAAATCTGAAAGAATTTTTCCATCTGATGATTAGCTTTTTCACGGAGCTTCTGGTCTTGCAATCGTGAGGGATATGGAATTGTTGGTTTTGGGTTGGCTTTTGAATTTTCAATTGGACCTTCGGTAGTTTAAAACACGACCCTTTTAGGGGGAGTCGGGACCGGGATAACTGGAGGAGGGATGTCATTGGTACCTCCATTATTTTTAGGAAGTACCGTATCCGTAGTATCCTCAGTTTCACATTCCTCTACAGGGATAGGAGAAGAGGTAGAGGGAGCTGTACATCCTTGGTAAGAAACTCCACTTCTTGTGGTGATCGCCTTTACATCGCCCCTCGGATTAGCGATCGTGTTGCTAGGTAAAGTAGTACCTGAGCCCGAGGGTTGATCATTTAAAGACTTCTGCAAATTAGATATTTGACTAACCAGCATTTTGTTCAGTTCATCTTGGGATTTCATAAACTATTTCAGTAACTCATCAGATGATGGTCCAGTTGGAACAATGGCTTGATTTTGGTTTGGAAAATTTTGAGCCCGATTGTTCTGGAAATTCCCATGTTGCTGGTTGTTATTACCCTGGAAGTGGTTTTGTTGTTGAAAATTACCCTGTGGGTAATTGTTCTGACCTTGATTTCTGTTATAATTCCCTTGGTTCTGATTTTGTTGAACCTGGTTTTGACCAGAGTTGAAATTCCCTTGGTTGTTATAACCTTGGTTCATTCGGTTCTGGTTCTGATTCTGGTTAAAGTTCTGGTTTCTGTTTTGACCATTTTGGTTCTGGGATTGATTAAACCCTGGTGGTCCAATGTAGTTATTAGATCGGTAGCTCAAAAGGTTTCGGTCTCCTTGCGGTTGGTAAGAATTACCTCCCGTATTATAGGAACCTTGAGCTGCATACACGTTTTCACGAGCCGAGCCACCGGAGGCTGGGCACTCTGTGTAAGGATGTGGACCACCGCAAGTTTCACAACTTGGGTTAACAACTTTGACCTGATTTGGATTTGTCTGATGGATACGCAAAAATGCTGTAGACAAATCATCCAGCTTTTTAGCTAGGATAGATATTTCATTGCTTGCCGGAGTGACAGACTTAAATGAATCATTCCTCTCAGCAGAGGAGTCCCAAAAATTATGATGGGCAGTCATGTTTTCTATTAAGTCGTAGCACTCTTCAGGGGTCCTTTTCATAAATGTGCCCCCAGCAGCAGCATTGATGGTGTCACGATGACGGAGTGTCAAACCATTATAAAAGGTATCAATAATGGTGACAAGAAGCATATTGTGATTAGGACACCTATCAATAGCAAGTTTGTAGCGTTCTCATGCCTCAAATAAGGACTCTTCGGGAAGCTGTATGAAATTACTGATATCATTCCTGAGCTTTGTGACCATAGATGGTGGAAAGTATTTGGCCAGAAATTTAGTGATCATCTCATCAAAAGTGTGGATCGAATTCTTTGGAAGTCGATCGAACCATGAAGTTGTATGATGAGTGAGAGAATAGGGGAACAGGTATAAACGCAGGCTGTCTTCGGCGACGCCATGTTGTTTCATGCTTTGGGTGACAGTTAAAAATTTGTCGAGATGCCTGTTGGCATAGTCACCCGGAAATCCGTGGAACTGGCACGTATTCTGGATCTGTTGTATCATGTGGTGTTTTAATCCAAAATCCGTGGCTCCAATAGTGAGTGGTGCAATTGGTCCACCCCTCCCTTGCATGGTAGGTTGACACAGTTCCTCCATAGTTCGGGTGTCAGGAACTGGTTCATCCTTGGGAAGGAATGGGGGCTCGTCGTTCATTTTGATTGTGTGTTCTTCTGTAACAGTACGTAACTCGGGTACGTTTTTCTTCTTTTTATTCTTTGTTTGTGAACGAGTGCGCATGCACAAAAATTATTTTTCAACACAAGATCGAGGCAAAACTACAGTGAACTTAAACCCAATAATCACAAATGAACAGCTCCTTTAAAAAAGGTATACTATTCACAAGGATACAATGGGAAGTTTTTAATCTTTTAGGTTTGGGAACTTATTATGTTCACACCCCCAGTTGGTAGGTGTTCTGCCTTGGTTTGCGGTGGTAAACTTTTATGTAATTATATTCACAGTAAAATGTTTTTGGCTTTTCGTGTATGGGTGAAAAAACTTGGAAAATATTTTTGGAACTGATTCGTTAACCGAAATCGTTCCTTTAAGATTACTCGCAGGCTAGCGGGAGGAAATAAATGTATTCCTCTTCAGTTCGCAATTTAATGTCAGAACTTACCTTATACCAGTTGTTTCAGGTTGTAATCTTAAAGACAACGAAGTAATTTAACTTCACAGTTTGTTTTGTTGTTTATGATTTGTTTGGTGTTGTTAACACTTCAGGAGAAATGTTAATAAACGTTTTCAGATATGATTTTGCTTAAAAATTTACAAAATGGTGGTATTTGTACAGGAGGGTTTTTGAAAACCACTAAACTTTTACCGTTTTGAAATACGCAACAACCTCCCCGGCAGCGGCGCCAAATTTTGACTCCTCCCAAACCAACCAGTCAGCCGTGTGCAGTTGTTAGGCCCACCTGGGAGAAAGTGCAAGTTAATATTGACCGTGGAAGTACAGGGAAATCCCCGGGTCGTTAAATCCCAACGAGATTGAAATTGTATTTGTAAACGATTAGGAAAGTGAGTGGTACTGAGGACAGTAACAAAGATGATTTGAGGGTTTATTATACTACTGATTGCTTGATATTTGGAAAATATAAAACTATAACGGAAATACAGATATAAGCACAAAATCAGATAATCAGATAACAGACAGAGAAAAGTGGTATTTAACAAGTTACAAACTACAGGGGTAAAAAGTGAAACTTTTGAAAACTTAAAATTAAAGAAAATGGAAAATGAAATTGAAATTATGAAAATGATTATTATAATATTTAATTACTATCTAATTAATAAAACTTAATTAAAATCTAATTTAAAACTTAATTTAATTTAACTAAAAATTACAACTATTATAAATTAACCTAAAAAATTAAATAAATAATTTCTAAACCTAAATAAGAACTTGAAGAAAGTATAACAAATGAAAATAAATATTTTTGTCTTTTTATAAGTATTTTATTAATTAAAAACTATTTAACTTATTTAAACTTATTAAACTATTTTAAATTACTATGAATACTTAAATGACTTATAAAATTATGTAAAAATTTATAAAACTAATTAACCATTACAGGAATTCTAAAAAAAATTATAAAAAATTGCTAAAAATTATATTTAAGCTAATTGACTAATTAATTACTTATTAATTAATTTAAATCTAATTTAATTAAATTAAATAAGAAAATTAGAAAATGGACAGTGGAAATTATGAAACTATTTTCTAAAATTCTTAACTACTTTATAAAACTTAGGAAAAATATAAAATTCTACTTTAGTTAATTAAAATTAAAGAAATCTATTTAATTACTAATATTACCTATTTAATTATTTAAACTAGTTTTAAATCTAATAAATAGTAAACTGCTTAGGAAAATTCTAAGAAAATTATTTTAACTACTTTAAGGTACTAAGTAATTTATAAAATTATAAAATTGGACAAGTGCTTATTAATAAGCTGAGATGAAAATTAAACAGATAATTTCTATTAAATAGAAGCTATCACTATTTTTATGTTTGCTTTTTCTGGTTTTTCTTTAATAAAACTACTTAAATACTTAAATAATGAAACTTTATCAAAGACAACTACTTTGGATATCAAGAATAAGCATTGTAAGTGCTTATTAGCTTATATAGTTGACTATAGTTGACCAAATTAAGAAATAAGCTAAGTTGAGGTTATGTGGGGTCCACTATGGTGAAATCTGGTTTACCTAAGTTACTTATACCTAATTAAGCTAGATGTGGTGAGATAATCTCCTAGGATAAGCTGGAAAGCTTAAATAAGCACTTGCTTATTTGGTTTCTGACTCAGAAATGGGACAGAGTTTGGGGACAAGTTTAGGTGGGGTCCACTGATCTATAGGTCAAACCAAGGGTCAAGTTTTGAACCTGGGTAGGAGGGGGGTTGTAAGAAGCTAAGTTTGAGATGTGGGACCTACTGGTGTGGGCTGCAGCCACCACTAAAGTTGGTGGTGTGGTGGTGGTAAGCTGGTGCAAAGGGTATTGGTTTGCCCTGCAGTCCACTTTCAATGAGTGTGGGGTCCACAAAAGTAAAAGAGGGTTCAAACTAAACCTAGGGGTTCAAAGATGGGTTGATAAGCTACAAATTAAACCAAGAAGCTAAGCTTTTGGCTTACTAATAAGCTCTGTATGAGCCTTTGAAATGGTGGTTGTACACTAAGTGATCAGTGTAGCTTGTTTTGGGTAGGGCACAAATTGAATCCTAAAAGCTATGCTACAATAAGCTAATGGCTAAACTAAACCTAAATGTGAAAAGGTGGACTAATAAGCTATAAATTAAGCTAAGGGTTGGGGTGTGGGGTCCACTAATGAGCACACAAGAGGTCTTGGTGTTTTACTTAAAACCTGTGCACAGGGCAATGTTTTTGCCCTGCAAGGTACTTTGATTGAGCTTTTTAATAAGCAAATGAGTTTCAAACCTGGATTTTCTTTTTGACAGATTAAGTTAAGCTACCACACAACACAATTCAACAACTGGTTTGGATTTCCAATTATTAATGAGTCCTATAGATCATGAAGAAAAACTTGCTAATTTGACACACTTGGAATTTTTGACTTTTTGATTTTTATGAACAATTGACTTTGATGAACTTTGAGCTTAATCTACTTACTGAATATGTTGTAATAAGTTATAATAAGACTTAATTAAGTTATTCTAATAACTTATGAGTAGATATGATGAGTTATGGACTCAGATTCCACCACAGTTAACTGTGGTGAAGAAATACTTGTGATTTTGACTTTTACCTAATTAAGACTTTGGTATTTTTGTTTTTCTGAGCTAGTATTACACTATAAGACTTAAAGCAAGCAAAAACAATAACACAAACTACCTTGAACTCAGATGAACAACCTGATCCAAACACACCTTATACTTAGACTATTTTGAGATTTAAGTAGCTAAAGGCTATAAAAGCTTATTCTACTGATTCAACATGACTTATTATGTTATGGTAATTATATTTAAGCACTTAGAAACAAGTTTTAACCACAGATATACAAGAACACAAAATAAGCTATGTTGACTGATTGATTTTTTATTTTTTAGTAACTATTAATTCCAACAAACAAGATACTATTTTTATGTTATATTATTACTATATAAGACTAAATAAGCGTTAAACACTGAAAAAGCAAGCAATAAGCAAAGCAATAGTACAAAGGCAGAAATGAGAATTTTGATAACTTACTGTTAATACAAATATCGCCTAAAAACGTTATTTATATTTTACGATCTTCGCTAAGTTTTGTTAACGACAAAACGTAAACTTTAGTTTTAAGCAAAACATATTCTTAGTTTTTAAGACTTGCATAAACAAGACTTTTGCTACATTTTACATTTCATAAAACATAACACAAGTTTATTTCTTAAATTAGAAATAGTCACATCACATTTATGGCAAGTTTTGTCATTATGTATTTATGGCAAGTTATGTGTTTGACTTGCTTTCATGTTGCTTGCAAGAATCATGTTTGACTTACTTTAAGTGATGTGACATTGTTTGGTTGATAGAAGTTATGTGACAAGACCTTGTTTGGTTTGAAGAGTAATTGCAAAAACCTACTGCAGACCCGGCGGTACCCTGGGGGTACACGGGCGGAACCCATTTGAGGGTTCCGCCTGATCCGCCGAGCACACAGTTTGTTGTGCTATAAATACCAAGCCATAACTTGATTTTTGGCTAACCTCTTGAGATCATTTTTACACACACACTCATCTTTCTTTCTAACATCTTAACATTGTAAATGTGAAGTTTCCTTTTGTAGCAAAAGAAGCTCACAAGGTCGTCTAAAGTTACAAGTTTCCAACACAACGTTGCAAGACTTGGTAGCTTAGTATTGTGTAAACTCGTGTTGTTTACGCGTCATTTGTTTGTGTATATTCTGAAGTGAGTGGTTAGTATTTTAGTCCTCAAAATACAAAGAGTGTTGGGAGTTGTTGTACCCTAGTAAAAGAACTAAACGGGAGTGGTTGTGCCCTTGTAAAAGAACTCGACATTTAGCTTTGTGTCGGTAAAAGTATAAGCGACGTGTAAGGTTTTCTCCGCCGGTGAAAGGAGCTTGTTGACTAGTGAAAGAAACTCTCGAGTTGGATACTCGGGGCGTGGACGTAGGGCAAGGAAAAAGAGTCCTTGTAGCCGAACCACGATAAATACTCGTGTTGTGGTTTGATCGTTTCTTTCCTTTGCTTGCATGTTATATATATTGTGTTTGTGCATATATCTTTGATCAAACGGAAAGTTTCAAAGCTAACTAAACAAGTTAAAAAGATTTTAAAACGCTAAAACTATTCAACCCCCCTTCTAGTTTTCCACAATTGGCATCAAGAGCTACGTAACTCAAGCTTTTAAAATATATTGTGTTTTAAAACTTGAAACGATCCATGGATTTTGAAAATTACAAAGAAGGGCAATCTATGCAAAGACCACCACTCTTTGAAGCAAATGGTTTTATATATTGGAAAAACCGTTTTGAAACATACGTGAAATCTAAAGATATAGATTTATGGTATATAATTGTTGATGGTGATAATATAGTTACTAACATTAAAGATGATGATCAAAAGAAATTGATAGGTAAAAATAATGAAGCTAAAATGATGCTTTACAACGCTTTGCCTAAGAAAGAATATGAAAGAGTCTTTTTGTGTAAAACCGCCAAAGATATTTGGCAATCTTTAATTGTCACTCATCAAGGAAACTCACAAGTTAAAGATAACAAAATTGATCTTCTTGTTCAACAATATGAACAATTTGTTATTTCTGAAGATGAGATTATTGATAATGCTTTTGCTAGGTTTAACACTATTATTACTTCGCTTAAAGCACTTGATGAATCTTTTTGTAGTAAGAACTTTGTCAGGAAATTTCTTAGAGCACTCCATCCGAAGTGGAGAGCAAAAGTGACGGCAATTGAAGAATCCAAAGATCTTTCAAGCATGTCACTTGATGAGCTAATTGGAAACCTCAAAGTTCATGAAATGGTGATGGAAAAAGATTCGGAACTAGTTAGAGGCAAGAAAGAAAAAGTTAAGTCCATTGCCTTGAAAGCTAGAGTCCAATCAAGTGATGATGAAGAATCTACTTCGGATAGTGATGATGAGGAATATGCTATGGCCGTGAGAGACTTCAAGAAGTTCTTTCGTAGGTGAGGGAAGTTTGTAAGACAACCTAAAGATGACAAGAAAACCTTCCGGAAAGATCGTGATGATCGAAAAGGAAGAGTTGAACGAAAATGTTATAGGTGTGGAGACACAAGTCATCTTGTAGGAGAATGTCCAAAACCACCCAAGAGCAAGCCTCAACAAGCTTTTGTGGGTGGTGCTTGGAGTGACTATGAAGGAGATGATGATGAGCCAAAGAACAATGATATTGCTCTCATGGCTCACAACTCAAATGAGGTACTCTCCGACTCATCTTACTCCTCTATTGATGATGACACTTTACAAAATGAATATAACAAACTTTGTGAGCTAAGCTTAAAAATCATAAACAAAAATAAATTTTTGAAAACTAAAAAGGAGTTTTTAGAAAATGAAGTTTATGAGTTAAAAGAAAAAGCTAAGAGATTAGAAAGGAGTAAAGGTATTGACACCTCATGCAAATCATGTGAGGAACTTAAACTTGAAGTTGAGAAACTTAAAATAACTCAAAATGATCTAATCAAACAAACCACAAAGTTCAAAAAGTTTGATAAGAGCATTTCATGTGCAGATGAAATTATGAAACTTCAAAAGTCACCTTTTGATAAAACAGGTCTAGGTTTCAGGAAAATAGAAATCATTAAGGGTCAAACGAAACAAGAAACGAACACACATGAAACAAACAAAACTGCTTGAGCAGCCCGCGGACCAGACGGAACCCAATATAGGGTTCCGCCCGTTGGCCCCGAGGGTTCCGCCAGGTCTGCTGCTGCAGTAACTCCATCCACATCGGATCGTTCTAAATTTGTTAAAGTTGCATATAAAAATGGAACCAAACCTGCCTTTAAAACTGGAGTAGGACTTAGTAAAAATGAATTTAGAGCTAAGACTACTCAACCAAGACCTAAGACTCCAATTCCCAAACGCCCCTTTCCAAAGAGCAACTTCAATGCTCGACCAAACTACCAACATGTTTGGAACCAAAACACTCCTGGACATTACCAAACCTCAAATTACATGCCATGGAACCCTTATGCTCTATTTTCATATTTGGGACAAATTAATGGTATGCTTAACCAAAATGGACCCATGAGAAATTGGGGACCAAATGTTTGAGTGTTTTTCATAAAATAGGTGTGCCTCAAAGTTTGTTTGGATCCGGATGAATGGATCAAGGATAGCGGTTGTTCAAGGCACATGACGGGTAATAAAAGCCTCTTCTCAACATATCACAAATGTGATGGAGGTAATGTTACGTTTGGTAGTAATGCTAGGAGCAAAATCATCGGAAAAGGTACAATCTCTCATGACTCCCTTTCTATAGATGATGTTGCTCATGTTGATAACTTAGGATTTAATCTCCTTAGTATTAGTCAACTTTGTCGTAATAAGTATAATGTTCTTTTTAGTGAGAACGGTAGTAAAATACTTAAAGATGGTATAACCATAGCCAAAGGTGTCCTTAAGAACAATGTATACGTCATGAAGTTAGATTCTACATCTAGAGACAAACTTTGTCTTACCTCATTAGATGAATCTTCAACTTTATGGCATAGACGTTTAGGACATGCTAACATGAGACTTATCCAAAACCTCTCCTCCAAAGACTTAGTTCGAAACCTACCCAAGTTGAAATATGACCAACACTTTTGTGATGCTTGCAAAGTCGGTAAACAAGTCCATAGTAGCCATAAGGCTAAAAACTTGGTGTCTACGTCTAGATGTCTAGAACTTTTACATATGGACTTATTTGGTCCATCCGCTATACAAAGTTATGGAGGCAACTTTTATACTTTGGTCATAGTTGATGATTACTCACGTTATACTTGGACTAAGTTTTTGAAAAGTAAAAATGAAGCTTTTGATAAATTTGAGATTCTAAGTAAGAAAATTCAAAATCAAGTAGGATCTAATATTGTGTCTATTAGAACGGATCACGGTCGTGAATTTGATAATGAATTTCAATTTGGAAAATTTTGTGATAATAATGGAATTACTCATAACTTTTCGGCTCCACGTACTCCTCAATCTAATGGTGTAGTAGAACGTAAAAACCGGACATTACAAGAGATGAGTAGAACAATGCTTAATGAACAAACTATTCCACAAAAGTTTTGGTGTAATGTCGTTGACACATCAACGTTGCAAGACTTGGTAGCTTAGTATTGTGTAAACTCGTGTTGTTTACGCGTCATTTGTTTGTGTATATTCTTAAGTGAGTGGTTAGTATTTTATTCCTCAAAATACAAAGAGTGTTGGGAGTTGTTGTACCCTAGTAAAAGAACTAAACGGGAGTGGTTGTGCCCTTGTAAAAGAACTCGACATTTAGCTTTGTGTCGGTAAAAGTATAAGCGACGTGTAAGGTTTTCTCCGCTGGTGAAAGGAGCTTGTTGACTAGTGAAAGAAACTCTCGAGTTGGATACTCGGGGCGTGGACGTAGGGCAAGGAAAAAGAGTCCTTGTAGCCGAACCACGATAAATACTCGTGTTGTGGTTTGATCGTTTCTTTCCTTTGCTTGCATGTTATATATATTGTGTTTGTGCATATATCTTTGATCAAACGGAAAGTTTCAAAGCTAACTAAACAAGTTAAAAAGATTTTAAAATGCTAAAACTATTCAACCCCCCTTCTAGTTTTCCACACTTACAACAAGCTTTCCTGCTCAAACCATGAACCAAGAACAACCTATTTCCTCCCCTGAGGATCTAAACCAAAACTCCAAAGCTGCTTCCTTTCCAAATCACCTCTGAATCCCAGAAATCAAGAACAAATTGCAACAGTTGACTTTAGTTGACCAATTTGATAGTTATTGAATTTTTTATATTAAATTGATTAGTAGGTTACTAAAAGCTTTATTGAGCTTATGGGAGCTTATATGAGCTTACTCAATCCATGAAACCATACAGTAACAACAACACAGCTTATTAAGATTTTTGATATGAAATTGAAAATGGCACAACTTGAGATAACAACACAAACTTGAATTTTATTAACTAAAAAGATTACTAGTACACTGAGGATACTTAAACTGAAACTTGAAAGCTTAGATTACACTTGAACTTCTAAAACAAATTATACGACATACACTTTTTAAAATTAAACTAGATATCATACTCCTCTGCTTCTCTTTCCTTTTATAAGCTTCAATTAGGGTTAGGAACACCTTCTGAGCTTTTCCCACTTCAATCTTAGCCATCCATTTCTCTGAATTGATCAAAACCGTTTAAATGAAAAATGGCGCCAAAGTCCTCCACGTTAACTTGGGGCCAAAGGTCTTCAATTAAGAATCATTGGAGTGTTGTGGAGGTGTCAGGAGGCAAAGGAGAGTGTTTTAAGGACAAGTTGGAGTATTATGATGAAAACAGAGGTTTAGGAGTGGTTTGGAGTATGAATTGCATTAAATGGGGTGTGGGTTTGTCTGTGAGGTGGAGGTATGAGGTGAGGGGGTAGGTGGTGAGGTGGAAAGGTGAGGAGGTGGTGGTAAACCACCATGGTTTTGGGTTTACAGTGGTGAGGGAGGAGGGTGAATAGTAGTGGTGGTTTGGCGGTATTGGTTGGTCAAACGGGGTCAAACCCGTTTTAAATAAACAAAGGGGTGTTGGACTGGGCTTATGTTGGGCTAGGGGTGTGTGTGGGTTGGGTAGTTTAGGTGGGTTGGATTTGGTTTTGGATTTGTTAAATAAATAAGGGTCCGGTTGGTTAAGTGTACACAAGGACCAATTTTGTAAACTTGGCAAAGTTAAAGGGCTGTTATTGTGATTCTCCCAAAATATTTTAAAGGACTTAACTTGCCAAATATGATAAACCAAGGACCAATTTATTTATTTTTTTCATTTAAAAATATCCAGGGACCTTTTCTGTAATTTCTCAAACTCCAGGGACCATTATTGTAAATTTGGATTTTTCAGGGACTGTGGTTGTAATTTCTCAAAAGTTTATCAAAATTGTTCCATTTTGTCATTCATGCATAGTACAAGGGTATTATTTGTAAATTTCCAAGTTTTGAATACCTAAGGACCATTTTTGCCAATTTTGTAACTTGAGGGGTAAAAGTTGCCAGTTTGTGTAAACTTTCATCCAGGGATCATTTGTGAATATTTTTGGTTTCCCAAGGACTTAAGTTGACTTTTCATTCATTTTAAACCTTCAGGGACTAGTTTTGATACTTTGTGAAACTTGAGGGACTGAAACTGCCAATTATGCAAACTTTGTACGTTTTTCATTTGTTTTTGCATATTTTGTATTTGAAACATATAAAACACACTTCTAAGATATTTTAAGTATTATGATGCATATTTGAGTGTTTTTGTATGTTTTGGCAGTTCAGATTTGTATAAAATGATGAGTATTTAGACACTCATCATACTCATTTTTACCATTGTGGACCCCACCTTCACTCATTTGACCACACAGTCAACATAAGTCAACTGTATAAGCCAAGGGGGTGTTACAGCTTATTTATAAGCTATTTTCAAAAGTGGTTTTACAAAAGGTTTCTATTTTCAGTGGTAAAGTTAGTTTGTAAAAGAAAAATCCAAAAAAATCAAGTTTAAAATAAGTGATAGTTTCTATTTAATTCAATTTAATTTTCATTTTCATTTTTAGATTCTAATTAAGTATTTAGTATTTTTATATTTTTATTAATTACCTTATATAGTAAAGTAAATTTAGTAATTTTTCTAGATTTTTATTCTGTCATTTAGTATTTATTAGATTTAATTATAGTTTTCTTTATTAATAATTAATATTAAGTATTAAATATCATATTTAGTTTTTATAAAGTAAAACTTAGTTTTTATATTTTTCCTAGCTATAATATAGTATAATAGACTTTTAGAAAATATAATTAGAGTTTCTACTGTTCATTTTCCATTTTCCTTATTTTAATTGTTTAAATTAGATTTAAAATAATTAAAAGGTAAATAATTAGTGGTTTAATCTTAAAACATAATTTTTAGAGTTTTTATAATTTTGTAGGATTCCAGTGATGGTTAAGTAATTTTATAAATTTTGTTATAATTTTCTAAGTTAATTTAGTATTAATAGTAATTAAAAGTAGTTTAATTAGTTTAATTAAGTTATATAGTTTTCAATTTATAAAAAACCCATAAAAAGACAAAAATATTTATTTTAATTTTTTATACTTTCTTCAAGTTCTAATTTAAGTTTAGAAATTTTTTTTGCAAATTTTTAGTTTAATTTGTAATAGTTATAATTATTAGTTAATTTAAATTAGACTTTAATTTAGATTTTAATTAGTTTAATTAATTAAATAATATTTAAATAGTATTTTAATCACTTTTATAATTTCATTTTCATTTTTAATTTTAAGTTTCAAAAAGTGTCAAAAGCACCCCCTGTAGTTTGTTAAAAATCAAAATCCCACTTTTTCAGTCCGATCGCGTAAATCTGAATTGTGAATACGTGCATATATCTGGTATCTGATTTTTGTGAATATTATATCTGTGTACCAATACCAAAATAACAGTAGCAATATCAATTCCAAATCATCTGGCTACTGTCCTCAGTACCACTCACTCATAAACGATTCCAAAAAGCACCATTTCAATCTCGCTGGGACATAACGACCCGGGGACACACTATACTATCCACGGAAAATTGGCTTGATTAGTTTGACTTTTACGGTTGACCATTCACAAGTGGTTGACTAATAAAAGTTGACTAGTTTAGACCCAATCAAAATTTGGTAAAGAGATTTTCAAATCCATCAAGTTTTTCTCAAAAGATTGCTAGGGACTAGCAATGTTTTAGTGTGGGGGATTGATGAGTGTGTAAATACTCATCATTTTTACCATTTCTGAGCTGCCAAAACATCTCAAAACACTCAAATATGAATCAAAATAGTGAAAATATCCCAGGAAAGTGTTTTACATGTTTCAAATGCAAAAATCTCAAAAACAGATGAAAAACGCACAAAGTTTGCATAATTGGCAGTTTCAGTCCCTCATCTTTTAAAAGTTGTCAAATCTAGTCCCTTGTCATTCTAAAAACTTGAAAAAGTCACCAAAGGTCCTTATAAATCAAAAAGTTACATAATTAGTCCTTTGGTGAAAACTTTCACAAAATGTCAAGTTTAGTCCCTGAACTTTGAAAATTGTCAAAAATGGTCCCTGGGATATGAAAAACTTTGAGAAAAACAAATTTTGTCCTTGCACTAACCTTTTATGACAGGATTGGTCCTTGGTGGAAAGTTTGGTGAAAATTACACAAATGGTCCCTGAAGTTTGAAAGTTTGACGGTTTCAGTCCCTGGTGAAAATAAATCTGAAAATTCATCAAAGGACCTTTGTACTATTCATAATGTGGCATAATATACCCTTGAAAGTAATTTGGAAACATGCCAAGATCACACCTCAAACTTTTCCAAAATTACAAAACTAGTCCTTGTGTAAATAATAAACCATAACCGGACCTAAAGTTACTACCAAAAAATAAATACTAGTCCAATCCCTAGTCCAACCCATTCCATTTTTATCTTGGGCCCAAGTATTCCCAGCCCACACCACAAACCCAAACCTTTAATAATATAAACCGGGTCAAATGTTTGACCTGGTCAATACCAGTCAAACAACCAAACCACCCCATCTCCCCCGCTTTCCCTCTCCCACCAATACCACCATGGTTTTGCAGATACCACCACCACTTGCCCATCCCATCACCACCGCCCAACCCACTACACCTACCTACACCACCACAATTAATGCTTCCCCCCCAGTTGCACGCTATCAGAGAGCAATTTGCAAAAACTCATTTCCCGCCAAAACACGTGGCAGCCAATTGGGGCATTTCAGACATCCAACGGTCCAAATTTGAATTGGGATTTGATCACAGGCTCAAGGGAACCCTAATGTGTGGCTATATATAGAAGAGAAATGCAAGGAAGAGTTAGTTAGTTAATTAGTTTTAATATATGTCGTATAATGCAAATTTAATTTCCTAGTGTAATTTTTAGCTCTTAAGCAGTATATTAAGCATCTTTATTGTATTGTAACTCTTTTCAATCAAGTAATTTCAAGTTTCCATAGCTTTTTCATCTTATGCAATTTTAATTCAAATTCTATATCATCATTAAGCTCAAGTATTGTTATTGTGTAATGCACTGGACTCCTAGGCTCACATAAGCTCCCTTATAGCTTATATAAGCTATTAGTAACAATTAAAATCAGCCTAGTGATAAAAAAACTCAAAAACACAAAATGGTCAACAAAAGTCAACACGACAGGTTTATGGAATTCATTGCTGGAGCAAGGTGTGAAATGGAAGCCCTTGGTTTAGTATCCCATGGGGGATGTTAGGAAAGGTTTCATGGTCCTTGGATCTTGAATATAGCAAGAGTGCAAAAATTTGTAAGCAAATCCCTTTGTTCTCAGTTCCTTTCTATTGCTCTCATTTGTAGTTTAAATTTGATTAATTTGCTGTCTTATAGCTATATTAGTAGCTTCTGATTCATAAGTTTGGTTTTAATCCTTGTTTACTTTGTTTCATTAAAAATCTGTTTCTATAAGTAGTGTTTGGATTTGTATGTTTCTGTGTGCTTAACTGAGTTCTTGTCATTATTTATTGCTCACCTATGTTTCTTAGTGTCACATGATCTCAGAACATATCTAAAATACAAGGCTTAGTCATTAAAAAGTAAAAAAAGCTTAGTAAAAGCCAAGATTATACCCTTTGATTGGTTACAGAAGTGGCATATGCCCCATTTCCAATCATTTGTGAGTGGTTTAGGTAATCTTGGTCTTAATCTAGCTCAAACATCCATTTTCAGTCATTAAATCAAGAATCAAACTCACATAAGTCAAAGTTCTAGTTCAATCAAAAAGTCAAAATTACCTATTCTCAGATTTTTGCAAAATTTCCAAGTTCAATTGTGATTTGTGTAATGGGAGTTAAGGGTTGAAACTTGTTGTAGTTAGAGTCTATCAGCTGATCTTTAAGCCCCAATTTTTGCTTAATTTTTGTGAAAGTTTGAGTGGGTCCCACAGACCCCCAAAGAGAGTTGCAGGGCAAGAGTTTGCCCTGTGCACAGCAGACCTCCACCACACCACCAACTTTGGTGGTGGTTGCAGACCACCTCAGTGGGCCCTAGTGGTTCCAGTTGACTTTTTCCAACCCCCTCCTACCAGGGAGTGTGGATTGACCATCTGTCTGACCTTAAACATTGTGGACCCCACCTGGAATTAGCTTTAAAGTCTGTCCCATAACTGAGTGGAACTCAGTTTAGCTCAAGTGCTTATTTGAACTTATTCAGCTTATTTGTGATCAAGTGTTGTTGTTTCTGGCTTATTTGAGATTGTTAAGCTTGTTGGTACTCATTTTTACCATTGTGGACCCGACCTTCACTCATTTGACCTCATTTGACCACACAGTCAACATAAGTCAACTGTATAAGCCAAGGGGGTGTTACAGCTTATTTATAAGCTATTTTCAAAAGTGTTTTTACAAAAGGTTTCTATTTTCAGTGGTAAAGTTAGTTTGTAAAAGAAAAATCCAAAAAAATCAAGTTTAAAATAAGTGATAGTTTCTATTTAATTCAATTTAATTTTAATTTTCATTTTTAGATTCTAATTAAGTATTTAGTATTTTTATATTTTTATTAATTACCTTATATAGTAAAGTAAATTTAGTAATTTTTCTAGATTTTTATTCTGTCATTTAGTATTTATTAGATTTAATTCTAGTTTTCTTTATTAATAATTAATATTAAGTATTAAATATCATATTTAGTTTTTATAAAGTAAAACTTAGTTTTTATATTTTTCCTAGCTATAATATAGTATAATAGACTTTTAGAAAATATAATTAGAGTTTCTACTGTTCATTTTCCATTTTCCTTATTTTAATTGTTTAAATTAGATTTAAGATAATTAAAAGGTAAATAATTAGTGGTTTAATCTTAAAACATAATTTTTAGAGTTTTTATAATTTTTTAGGATTCCAGTGATGGTTAAGTAATTTTATAAATTTTGTTATAATTTTCTAAGTTAATTTAGTATTAATAGTAATTAAAAGTAGTTTAATTAGTTTAATTAAGTTAAATAGTTTTCAATTTATAAAAAACCCATAAAAAGACAAAAATATTTATTTTAATTTTTTATACTTTCTTCAAGTTCTAATTTAAGTTTAGAAATTGTTTTTGCAAATTTTTAGTTTAATTTGTAATAGTTATAATTATTAGTTAATTTAAATTAGACTTTAATTTAGATTTTAATTAGTTTAATTAATTAAATAATATTTAAATAGTATTTTAATCACTTTTATAATTTCATTTTCATTTTTAATTTTAAGTTTCAAAAAGTGTCAAAAGCACCCCCTGTAGTTTGTTAAAAATCAAAATCCCACTTTTTCAGTCCGATCGCGTAAATCTGAATTGTGAATACGTGCATATATCTGGTATCTGATTTTTGTGAATATTATATCTGTGTACCAATACCAAAATAACAGTAGCAATATCAATTCCAAATCATCTGGCTACTGTCCTCAGTACCACTCACTCATAAACGATTCCAAAAAGCACCATTTCAATCTCGCTGGAACATAACGACCCGGGGACACACTATACTATCCACGGAAAATTGGCTTGATTAGTTTGACTTTTGCGGTTGACCATTCACAAGTGGTTGACTAATAAAAGTTGACTAGTTTAGACCTAATCAGACGACCAGTGTAATTTTTGAGAGTTAGGAACGAAAGGTGCAATTGCGTGTTAACCACATGGATGATTTATGTAACTAACTCTAATAATTATAATGCAATTAGCTCTAGATACCTTTGGTTGCAACGCTGGTCAATAAAGAGCTCTTAAACCAACCTCGATGCTGATCGATACCTTCAACATATAAAACTGAGGCCATTTCTCTTTTTTCGAATGGCAATTTATAGAAAGCAACTAGAAAGGCTAGAAAAAGATTACAATATGTTCATACAAGAAGTAAGTGGATCGTAAATCCAGTCAATCCAATTCGGATGAGAATTCCTACTTCTATTTGAGGTTCAAGAGTGGGATAAAACCTTTACTTGCTAGTCGAGGGTGTCCTTCCTAGGAGGCTTTGGATCGAAGCAAACACGGTTTCGATATCTCCAAAGGACCCAAGTAGTTGTTTGAATAACATTATTAAAACAGAGCTTAGTGGCTTTGTTGAGATTCAAAGAGTTGACCCAAGAGAGTAAGTCGGCCTGAGGCCATTTCTCTACTTTCTAAAACAGCAGCCCATGAAGATTTAAAAGCGTATGTAGGTTTAATAGGTCAATATACATGTCTAAACGAACTTAACTGATATAAGAACTGTTGAAATTTAACATGTAATTAACAAACTTGAATCAAACCAAACATCCATCGTATCACTTCTCATCACAAAATCTGATGCTTTATCACAATAATTTCAGGAACCAAATCATCTACTGATATGTACCACCATGCATCGTTGCCCTTTTGGGAAATGATTGCTGGCAAACATAGTGATTCAAAAAATGTGCAGTCCATAAATGTAGTTTCAAATTTACACTTGATATGAGCAAATATCTCTTCATTTAGCGGAGGATCCTTTGTTACTTTGACATCATATACATTTGTTTTCATGTTAAAGCATGCAATTGAGTTAAATATACTCTAGTAACTACCAAGTTAATCCATGTTAGCTCGAAGGTTAAGCTGTCCTTGCCCGAATCCAAAGGATGATAATGGTTGTGCAGCGATTAGAGGTGGCAATATGGGTGGATGGTCCGTGCTTCATAATGAGCAGAAAAGGGTTAAGGTCATAATGGACAACTTTATGACACATGCCGAGTGTTTGGTCGAGTAGGCGTGGAACACTTTTGTGACAAAGTTTTAAATTGCAATGTATTGATATTACACTTGCAACTTTCTTTCATTGTCTTAGTAGTTAATCTTGTTGATTTTACTAGTTTGACTCGTTATAGATAGAACATAACCCGAATAAATGAGTCAATTGCCTACCTCTAAAATTTAGCTTCTCTTTTTCGATAAAAAAAAAAAAAAAAAAAAAAAAAAAAAAAAAAAAAAAAATGATATAACTTTATATCATGGTAGAGGTACCTATGGTACAAATTGGGTATGCTATTGACTAGAAATTGTTAATTAGAAGATTTTATAACTGTCACAAGCTATAAGTTTCTATGTAAAAGAATTTGCGTAGCAAGCCTTGTCTAGATATATGGAATATAAGTTGACCATCAAAATATATGAAAATAATGCCCTTTATATATCATGGATGTCTAAACAATACTTTTCCCAACCCAATCTAGTTGTCACAAAAACATACATACACATAGTTGTTTTAAACAAAATTTCTGTAGAACCCATTTTGCTTTTCACAAAAACATACATCAGACAAACCTTCACATACAATTTTTTATAATTATCCGGGTGCAACAAGAGCCTTTTCCTGATACATTGAGTAAACAAATAATCTAAATATGGCAAACAATTTTTTTACATTGGCCGAAACTCAAGGCCACAAACAATGAGACCAAACATAAGTCCTTCATGACTTGTAAATTTCATATCAATAGAAAGAGAGTCACCCTTAAATGCATGAGTTGAGTCAAATTTCCACACTTGAATCTCCATCCATCCATCTTCCCTTTGTTTTGGATCCCGAGTGAAGTCATGTATGTTCAAGAAGCTTGGGGTAATAAAATATAAAAATTTGGCCTCGTTGTTTTCTTGGTTGTGTAAATCTCGTACTTTCACCAGAGAATGCAGCCCCTGGCAATTTTTTGAAATCTTGAACACAATGTAACACACATATTTTGTATCGGGTGATAACATTTGTCTTTCAATTGTGCAACTGATGTGAAATACTTGTTGTGGTAAAAGCTCACTCACCTTCCGAAATCTGCATGTGCGACATATAATACGGTTACATAGTCTTAAGAGAAGATAATTTGGAGACACAGAAAACTAAACCATATGGCGAAGCTTTTCATTTATTCACGAATCTTGAATATTTTATTTGATAATGTACATTAGGTTGGGTTTAGCTGTTAATTGATAATGTTTTAAAGTTGGTTCAGAAAATAAACCTGCAGTGAATTGATCTTCTTGAACTATAGAGATTCGCATCAGAAAATTTTGGTATAGTTGCCTTTGCCGAAAGCATAAGAATTTTCTTCCCGTTTACTTGGCCAAACCAGAACAAGTCATCAATGACGTTAGTGTACTTCTTAAATGTATCTTTTAACTTAGTTGGCAATGGATCCACGCTGAAGTTTGATTTCAAGACTTGTGTGACTTCCTCCAACTTGCCAATGTTTTCAAGTTTCACCTGTATAAAATCATGATATAAACATGTAACTTTAAAAAATTGTTCTTTTTCCCAAACATCGACCACTTTTATAAAATATAGAGTAAATTTCAAAAACCATCCATGTGGTTAGCCCAAATGGTAGGCACAATCCCTATAACATCGAAATGCATCGCGTGGGGAACTTTCAGGTTCACTTTTCGTCCCCGACTAAAGTGAAATGACTGACATACCCAGATTTAACCTTTTACTCAACTGAGAGTATTTCAGTCACTTTGTTAAAGAACGAAAAGTGAACCGAAAGTTGTATGATAAAGCATGTACTACCAAAGCAGCCAAGAGACAAAGTTACAGAGATTGTGCCCACGAGTTGGGCAAACCACAAGGACTTTTTTTTTTTTTTTTTTCTTTTTTTCTTTCAGTTTCCTATATAATATAAGCAAAAAAGCATATATAACACAATAGAAGAATGTTTTTGAGTTTACCTTCTCAATCGCTCGAAATTCAATGCCTTCAACGTAAATCGCACCATCTCCACAATGGTCAGAAAAGCTCTCCAGTAGAAACTCAAACACGACATCCTCTTTCTGGTTCAAGTATCGATCCAACTCAATCAGCATCCACTCTTTGTCTCTCCATGTTGCAAAATACGCATATTGACTTTCGTTGCCCTTTTTATACTTAAGGTTAACATACATAGGTTTACTTGAAAAAATCCTTGAATCACAAAATTTGAAGACCAAAAAGGCCCCATAACAAACATTCGGAGATAAAAACTGAGTTTTTTCTTTATTTTGATGTTCAAGTTGGAAATATCGAACATCTTCGCTACTGTCTCAAACCTGCAAATATTATGATATTCAAGTTATAGTCATCATAGCTTTTATTTTCCCAAATATATACTCCTACTTTTAAATTTACTAATTCGTTTGACACAGAAAATGATACAGATTCAGTGTTATATAGGACACGAGTTTCATTTCAATGAGCCTAATAGATGCAGTATTTGACTTTGGTTCACTCAGCTTAATTAATTTATCCGTTAATTAGTATTAAATGGGGAAAGTTGCCAGGAGAGGTAACAAAAATACCAATTTTTCAGTGCATGTATCGACTAATTTCTCACTTATCAAAAGGTCTATGATAATCCAATTTGTGACATCTAGAGATTCTCTTATCAAAATTAAACATCCAGTCATCCGGTCCTCCCAATTATATCAAAGGGTTAGTGACATGTAATAATAACGTACTTTTTTATTTGTTTAAATATCATATAGGAACCCAAAAAATATCACAATACTCATCCAACTTTCAAATTTTGTTTCATTATCATACGTTTTAGAGACATCTCTTTGCACCGTTAATCCTTTTGACTAACGATCGTTTGTAATTGACTCAAAAATATGTTTTTTCTTACGTTTTCATACGTTTTAATCCGTTTTATACATTTTCGCCCGTTTTCATACGATTTTGTTCGTTTTTAAACGTTTTCATCAGTTTTTATACGTTTTCATGCGTTTTTATACGTTTTTCTTACATTTTTATCCGTTTTTATGTGTATTCTTACATTTTCATACGTTTTTTGATGTTTGCATCCGCTTTTATCCGTTCTTATACGTTTTCATACGTTTTTGCCTGATTTTATATGTTTTTGTTCATTTTTATACGCTTGCGTATGTTTTTATACGTTTTCATTCATTTTTATACGGCTTTTACGTTACACGAATACGTATAAAAACGTAAAAGCCCGTATAAAAACGAGGGAAAACGAATAAAACAGACACAAACGTATAAAAACGGACAAAAACGTATAAAAACGTGTAAAATACATGAAAGCGGGCGCAAACATTAAAAAACATATGAAAACGTAAGAATAGGTATAAAAATGTAAGAATACGTATAAAAACGGATAAAATGTAAGAAAAACGTATAAAAACGGACGAAAATGTATAAAAACGCTTGAAAACGTATAAAAATGAACGAAAACATTTAAAAACAAAGAAAACTTATAAAAACATAAGAAAATGTATAAAACGGATAAAAACGTATGAAAACGTAAGAAAAATATGTTTTTTTAGTTAATTACAAACGGTCGTTAGTCAAAAGGACTCATGGTGCAAAGCGATGACTCTAAAACGTATGATAATGAAACAAAATTTGAAAGTTGGATGGGTATTGTGGTATATTTTTTTATTTGTATCTGATATTTGAACAAATGAGAAAGTACGTCACTATTACATGACATTAACCCTATATCAAACATAGCACTATAAGCACAAGGATGGGTCTATGCTTTTGGTGGGTCATTCCCGTAACCATTTTAATAAGCAAAATCATTTTGGTAATGCATGGGCGAATCCAGTAGTCCAGTTTATTTTCTAAGTTCCAATTTCTATAGGTTAAAATCTTATTAGCTTTTAATTATTTGATCCTCTTAAAATGTTAATGTTCTTAAATAAGATAAGATAATTTACTTATTTTACATATGATCATCGAACAAATAAGATAAAATAATTTACTTGTTTTACATATGATCATCGAACAACGAAAGTTGAGGAAGAGGAAGAACCAATACATGGTGAACACTAGTATATGAAAAAATGACATTTTTTTGCATCTACTAAGTGGTATCCATCCCTGTTGGGCCAATTGAGTGCCAAAAGTCCCTTAGTATAGATTTTCTAACAAAATAACCTAAGAGAAGACAAGTCCCTGAAGGCATGAATGCGTTCAGGGAGTTATCCTCAAGAAATCCTTCAAAGTCTAAGAAGAAAGACTCAAAATAGACTGAGACGGAACTCATAGAGTGAAGATAAGGATCAAGACTAGGATGATGGAGTCAGTGTGTGATGACAATAATAAACTGACTCCCTGGAGATCTCCTCAACTCACTGAATACAATCTGAGTCTTAAACATTTTGATAGGATGTTTAAGTCTCTGTTAAATAGGCGGGTACATCTTGGGAAGATAAGTTAAAAGTACTTATTAAAAGTTAAGATATACTATAGTTGGTAAAAAGTACAAACAGTTGTCAACATTGTTCCCATAAAAGTAAGTCTTGTAGCATACTAGGAATAAAAGCTAAAGTACAAAGTATACTTTAGCTTATCAAAAGTTGACACGTACTTGTTATCTTAGTGATTTCCACTGCAACCTTGCATATAAATAGAGTGTTGTAATGAACAAAAATGTATCTCTTGTATTAAAAGTTTTGTAACACTTTCAAGAGTTCATTTTCCTTCTCCAAATAGAACTAACTCCTAGATTTAATAATCTATTGGTTTAAGCATAGTTCTTACTTAAACACATACTTTGGTTTATATTTAAGTTTAGTGAGGAGATCACACACATAATTGTCACTCAATCCCAAGTGTTATTCCGTAAACACTTGGGTAAGAATTATTTTATTTATATCAATAAAGGGTTTAACATTGAAAATTATAGTTGTGTATTTACTTGTTCATTCATATTAACTATTTGCTCAAGCTTAGGGGCAGTAGATGAATAACTACCTCCCTTATGATCAATGAGTTGAGGTACATCATTATTAGACATGGTGGATATTGATTTTTAAAAATTTTGAATGGTTTATAAGAGAGTTTTGTAAATCAAACTGGTCTGATAACACTTGTTGTTCCTAGTTACTAGGTTAATTTAACTATAGTGAAGTTAAATAACTAAGTTTACCAAATGGAAAAAGAGAACGAAATGTTTTATTCATGGCATGGAACCTTATCTAATTGAATGTTTAGAGGAGGGTCCATATAAGTGCAAAACCGTGAAGTCCTTGACAAACCTGAGGCCCAACGGAACATTAATGAGGGGGGCGGTCAATCAAGACCAAAAGGCTTAAAAGCATTATCATATCATGTCTACCAGATGATATAATGGATTCAATGATAAATTTTCCTGCTGCCAAGCAGACATGGACAGACCTGATTCTTAGCTTTGAAGTCCCCTCTAATACAAAGGAAAACATGGTCATAGACCTGAAACTTGAGTATAATACTTTCAGGGCCAAAGAGCATGAAAGTTTCTCTCAAAACTATACCTGATACAAAACTCTATTGAATGAACTTGTCAATGATGGTGTTGAACTATATAAACATGAAATCAACTTATGCTTTGTAAATAGCCTTCCCATAAAATGGCTTAGCTTCAATCAGCGGCTAAGGAATGCAAACCATGTCAAGAATCTTGAACTGGCTAAAATTTATGGGAGATATGTTTATTAAGATAACATAATGTCTAAAATGTACCCTGAAAAGGCCTTGACCACAACCACCATATAACCTTCCTTCTATTCAAATGTTGTTGCTCAGGATTTTCAAGATGATTCAGATTTAGATTTAAGGTTGATGAGTGAAGCAGTGAAGAATACATGGAAGACCTGAATAGGTAATTTCATGAAAGAGCTTTATTAGAAAACTCAAAAAGATTTATAAAAGAAATTCTTATAAGTTCAATAGGACTAAATCACATTCAAATAAATGTTTTAAATGTGGAAAACCTGCCAAATGGCAAAAGACTGTATTGCAAAAAACATAATCACCCTCATATCTATCACAAAACCAAAATCGTTTTTAGCCTAAATTGGTTACTTCAGGCCAATCATCTCAAAACAATCAAACTAAATCAAGAATTTAGAAAGATTGGATGGCTAAGTACAAAAAGGTTAAAGCCAAACTTGCTCTTTTGGAAGCAAGTTCTTCAAAACCACTACCCTCAACTTCATTACAATCATCTCAGGTTAAAAACAAAAGCCTTGTTGCTGAAACTTATGATTGGGGTGGAAAGGAAGTAACATCATCAGATGATGAAAAGCTGTCATTGGGAAAGGAGCATGCAAGAAATGGTCAATATGTCAACATCAACATGAAAAAAGGTAAATACTCTTTTAGCTGTGGATGATGATCATATTTTGAATATGTTAATGTTGACATGAAATTTGTTGAAGAACAAAGAAAAAATTATTTTAAAAGATAGTAATCATGTCTTAGAGTTAAGTAAGTGTAGAGAAGAGTTGATAGAACTCAAACAAGCTAAGTTACATGCAGTTATACTTCAACATCAAAACACTGAAATTCTCAATGAGAATAACGCCTAGAGAGAAGAACTAGAACAAGAAAAAGCCATTAATCAACAATAGCTCAATTGTTCTGATAGGGTAAATCAATGAATAAGTGAAAAAATCCCTAGTAAAAAATGGATTTTAGGGAAAGACCAACTCTTTTAAAGCTCCTCAAAGAAAAAAGATACTATCTTTGTTCCAGCAACATTAATGCATAATCCTGAAGTAAATCTAACCAAAAAGGATTTGATTGAAAGACCTGAGTTCTGTGAACAATCTAAGAATATGGCCAACTTTAACGTTTTTCACATCCTGACACACACACACCCACTGACCTACCCTCTGACACTTACTCAATCTTAGCGGATGAAACTGTATTAGTCGCTCCGAAACCCTTACCCCCACTAACAAAACTCAGTGGTGTTGAACCTAATTCAAGGGTAAAACCAAAATTTGATTCCAAAAATTCTTTTAAAAAGAAGCCACTAAACATTTAGGGAATCAACTAATCTCAGCTAGAAACGCAAACCTCTACAAGCAAGAGTGCCTCAAAGGGTAAAGGTGTTGTCACTTAAACATTTGATGAAACACCATGTAAACCTTCACTTCCTACTAAGGTTAATAAGTCTAAACCTAAGGACAAGTTCTTAGACCTTTTAAAATGGTGCTAGCACTTGATAAAAAGGTAGACTCAATCTCAACACCACCCTTAAAGGCACAAGAACCTGAAGTATAGGTGATTCAATCTAAACCTACCAAAAGCCAGACTGATTCTTCATAAACTGTTAAGATTTCAAAAACACCACAAAGTCTTCTAAATATTTAAAAAGACAAAAAAAACCCATGAGACCTTGTGATCTTTCAAAAATCATCTCACTAACACTTGTTATAGATATAGAGTCCTCTATTACAAATGTTGTCAAAGAACTGGTCACAACTCCTCACAACATGCAACACATGTTCTAGTCATGAGGAGTGTCTCAGAACACAGACAATTGTATCCTTAGGGTGAATCATCTAGAATACCAAATCATCAATGACCAAACCCTAAACACATCAAATCTGAACCACTTCCACACTGTATTTATTGTGGACTCAATGATCATAATCCTGATGAATGCTTTGAGTATCCATGATTTGATGTATGTAGAAGTGATGCATATTTTACCTCTAAGCATGAAACAATCATACAAAGAAGAAGAGGTGCAAAGACTCAGTCTAGTCTAAAGAACCCATTAAGAAATGGGTTCACAAGAGAAACTAATCCACTTTTTATTTGTGCATAAACACATTAGGGAGCCCACCTGGTACCTAGACAATGGATGCTCAAGAAGTATGACTAGTGTGAAAAGTTAACTGCACAAATATGTGGAACAACCAGGACCTAGACTGTTATTTGGTGACAATACATCATGTCTTACTGAATGGTGTGGTTCTATGATAAGGATTTATTTGATACCTTTTTAAGGGGTCATTTAAGCCTAAAATCGTGTGAATATGATCAAATATTGCCTTAAATCGTTTCTTTTTTGCATTTTAGGTGCTTGGGACAAGAATTCTTGAATTTGGAGCTTTTTGGACATTTTTGTGCGAAAAAGAAAAGAAAAATGACAAAGTCGTGAAAAACCTATCAGGAAAGAAGACCTGACGGCGTCACGTTATACCTTGTGACGCCGTCAGCTTTTAATCTTGAAGCTAGAAGAATTTGTACGTGACGCTTCAGAAAAATTTGAAGACTTTACACCTGACGGCGTCAGGTGTAATTAGAAGACGAACGTCACTTGTTAAAGTTATTAGAGACGGCTCATAAAGCATAAAGAATGACAGCGTCAGATGCAACCTAACGGCTTCAGAAGATAATGAGTGACGGCGTCATAAGGTCGACTTGCACAAGAAGAAACCCTAATTAAGGCGGTCTGACGGCGTCAGGATCTATAACCTGATGTCGTCAACTTTGTAAATCTATATATACTTTTCGATTTTTCATTCATTAGTGTGACACTTTGGAGTATCAAACCCTAGACGAATTTGGCACTTCTTGTAAGGCTTTTACAGCCTCTTTTCACCTATGTTTGATTGAAGTTAAGTTTTTTTTAATCATTCAATATGTCTATGTGTTGTTTGATTATTTGTTTATATTTTCTTCCTTTTAACATGCTAGCTTAATTTACTTAGTGTTTGCTTAGATCTAATGAAACCTAGTTATTGATTATTGTTACGTTGTCTATTGTTTAGTTGATTGCTTCACGTTAGGCTAAGAAAACTGGCTGACTTTCTTTGCGTAACTAGCTTGAACGTCTTAGAAAACGTAACCTTATGTGCAATATAGGTTTTTCTCATTGTATTTAATGCGTGAGTTAAGGTTTATGATCCTATGATTGAGTAATTGACTTACGATTGTAAGTGAAATTGATATTCATAGAGTTGGGGAAGGTAGCACACCCCCACGACTGGTATTAAGGAATACAACGCTTCAACTAAAAAAATTGCACTGTGACATTCAACAATTCAATAAAAGATAACTAGGGAGTTATTAAGTCTAAGTAAACATGTTTGTTTCATCATAAGTAGTTCACCATTTTTATTTTCTTGTTATTTTAATTTATGTTTTTATAAAAGTAGCTTTTGGGTTAGTTGACTAGCAACTAATTCCGCCCACTCATCTAAAAACCGAGATTTTGACTTGCTTTTATAAAATATAAAAATACAAAAGGAATCATCCCTCACCTTTAGGCTTAAATCGTCATACACTTCAACCTAACGACACTATTCCCCTAGAGAACGATCAATCCCCCGGACATACCTATACTACACTACAACGACCAGGTACACTGTCTGGAGGATTGCAAACTTCTCAAGATCCCTTGAGAAGTAAAACCTTTTACGTGGCCACAATCCTCGCATTATTCTGCTAACTTTGGTGGTATAGTATTCTCTCAAATTGCATTTGTAAATGGTTTAAAATATAATTTAATTAGTATTAGTCAATTATGTGATGCTAAATATATTGTTCAGTTCATTGAAAAACAAGGGAAAATATTTAATGCTAATCATGAAGTAGTGTTGATTGCTCCTAGAGTTAGAGATGTTTATGTCTTGACATCTTCATCTAAGAGTTAATCTTGTTTCTTTTCTAAAGCCTTTGAAAGTGTTAATTGGCTTTGGCACAAGAGACTCTCACACTTGAGCTTCAAAAACATCAACCAATTATCTAAACAAAACCTTGTCCTTGGTCTTCCCTCATTCGTCTATTCAAAGGATAACCCATGCTCAACATGTGAAAAGGGAAAACATCATAGGGTATCATTCAAAACAAAAACAACATCTTCAGTCTCGAAATGTATTCATCTGCTTCATATGGACCTATTTGGACAAGTGAGTCCTCAGTCCATATATAATGAAATGTATACTCTTGTCATTGTTGATGAATATTCAAGGTACACTTGGGTATAATTTCTGAAAAAGAAAAGTGAAGCTCCTGAAGTCATTATATCCTTTATCAAAGAAATTGAAAACCTGAATGACACAAATGTCAAACAAATAAGAACTGATAATGGGACCAAATTCCAAAACCAAACCCTTTTATAGATTTGTGAAGAGAAAGGAATTTCTCAAAACTTTACATCTCCTTATACACCCGAAAAAAATGGTGTTTCTAAAAGGAGAAATAGAACTTTGATTGAAGTTGTAAGGACCTTTTTGGAATGAAGTTGTCAAACATTTTTGGACTAAAGCTGTCAAAGTTGCATGTTATATACAAAACAAATCCTTATCCAAACATTTTTGGACAGAATCTATCAGAGTTGCATGTTATACACAAAACAGATCCATCATTATCAAAAGACATGATAAAACACCTTATGAAGTATACCATGTAAGCATTTCAAATATCAATTACTTTCATGTCTTTGATTGTCCTGTGTATATTCGCAATCACAAGGATCACCTTGGCAAATTTGATGCAAAAGCTGATGTTGGATACTTCTTTGGTTACTCCATTGTCTCTAAAGCTTTCAGAGTTCACAATACTAGGAGACACAACAAGAAGAAACCTTTCAAATCAAAATGGATGAAAGTATGGAAGCCATTAGGTTCTCCAACACTTCAACTGAAGAGATTGGGATCAATGATTAATCAAGATATCCTTCTAACGAATTTTCTTAGGGAAATGATCCACCTCCTCAGTATCAAGTTAATTCAGACTTTTCATATTACATTCCTCCATATGATCATCCTGAACCAATAGTCATTGATATTAGAAACCATTTAGAACCTAAAACAAATTTTCAAAATGCACAACATGGTATTGAAAATCTTGAGACTGAGATACAGCCTGACCAGTTAAATGTTCATGAAGAACAAATTGATTAAACTGAACAGGCTATTTCCCCGGTGACTGAATGCCATTCTAAAAATTCTGAACCTGGTGCTTCTCAGCCAGTCACAACATCACAACCCACCATTTCAATAAACCTTTTCATACCACCAAGTTCAGACTCACACCCTACACCTCAGGAAAACATTAAAGCACTTAATGTTTATATGGTCAAGAGAAAAACACATTGAACTTGTAACTATTATGGGACCAACCTCAACTGGAATGCTGACAAGAAAGTAGGCTAAACAACAACTCAGTGTTGTCTCAACTAGTCAATGTTTATATGTTGACTTTCTTTCTAAGGTTGAAACTAAGAAGGTCTCAAAAGCATTAAAGCACTTAAGCTGGGTAGATACCATATAAGAAGAAATAAATCAGTTTGAAAGAATTGAAGTTTCGACTCTTGCTCCTTGTCCTGAAGGAAAATGGGCTATTGGAGCCAAATGGGTCTTCAGGAAGTACGAATAACTAATACTTGAATTCATTCCAAGACCAAACTAGCTACAGTCACCATAATTAGAAACTCTGATCCAACCTACTTTGAAACTCTGCAAGAATTCAAGTGGAATATGCTTGGGGTAAAAGAGTGGGATGAAGTCCTTCTTATTCTTCATAAGAAGACAGGAAAAGTTGTTGACGACCTACAAAAGACTCTTGGAAAGAGATATGAAGAGTTAAGAAATGTGGAGAAATCCATGAAAATAAATCCAAGAGATCCAATGACTCTTCAAAATCCCTCTAATAAGAAGAAAAAAAGAGGCAAGTTGCACATGAGCCTAAAATATCCATTGCCGGCATGCACTGCAGTAGAGCTCTCCCTGAACGAGTGAAGTTCAGAGATGGAATGGTTATTGAACAACCAAAGTAAGGGACATTCTTCATGGATGTATTTGATGAGTCTGCCTTCTAAAGTGTTTCTAATATTGGAATTTGTGGTATTAGAAATCTAGTCTTTTGCAAGACCAATGCATTGTAAAACAAATATCCTAAGACTAAGAGGTTTTTACAAATTATTGACATGAATTTGGCTCAGAGAGATGATAAACACATGTTCACCACAAATAAAACCAAATTTAAAATGTTAGGACCGGAAGAAATTTAATGATAAGATAGATGGTGTTTTTTTTTTTTTTTTTTTTTTTTTTTTTTTTTTTTTTTGTACTTTGTAACCATGAATGATATCTATCAATTTATGTTTTGTTATCCTTTTAGTGTTTAATTTATATTCAGTTTATGAGTAGAAGTTGTAATTGCTTATTTACACATAAAAACTTAGGTTATTTTTCTAACGACGTAGGGGGATATCAGTGCCCAAAGTCCCTTAGTATAGATTTGAATAAAATATAACCTAAGTAACACAAGTCCCTCAAGGCATGAATGCGTTCTGGGAGTCATACTCAAGAAATCAAGAGATCCTTCAGAGTCTAAGAAAAAAGACTCATCATAAACTGAGGTGGAACTCAAAGAGTGAAGATAATGATCAGGACCAGGATGATAGAGTCAGTGTGTGATGACATTAATACACTGACTCCCTGAAGGTCTGTTTAACCTACTGAATACATTCTGATTCATAAAAATATTGGTAGGATGTTTAAGTCTCTGATACATAGGTGAGAAACATCTTGGGAAGATAATTTTAAAAGTACTTATAAAGTCAAGATATACTATAGTTGGTAACAAGTACAAACAATTGTCTGGTAGCATACTAGGAATAGAAGTTAAAATACAAAGTGTACTTTAATTTATCACATGTTGACATGTACTTTTTACCTCACGGGTTTCCACGTCAACCTTGCCTATAAATAGAGTGTTGTAACGAAGGAAAATGTATATCTTGTATTAAAAAGTTTTGTAACACTTTCAGAGTTTATTTTTCTTCTCCAAATAGAACTAAGTCCTAGATTTAATAATTTATTGATTTAAGCATAGTTCTTAGTTAAACACATACTTTGGTTTGTGTTAAATTTTAGTGAGGAGATCATACACATACTTGTCACTCAATCCCAAGTGTTATTCGGCAAACACTTGGGTGAGAATTCTTTGAGTATATTAATAAAGAGTTTAACGTTGAAAATTATATTTGTGTTTTTACTTTTTCATTCATATTAACTGTTAAATGGTAAACTCATATCTTAGACATGTTACTTAGTTGTTTAATTTCATTACAATTAAATTAACCTAGCAAGTGGGAACAACAGTGCCAATGCAAACTCAAAAATTGTTAGATATTAGGTAAGGGTTGTGATGACAATGTTGGATATCTTCTCAAATCATGTTTGTTCACTTTCTGAATAAAGTATTTCAACCCTTTAATGCCTGGGCATCACGAAATCCTTATTGGGATAATTCAAGAAAAACACTTAGTATCTAGACATGAGAAAACTAAGTAAAACAAAAAAGAATTATATGTACTTTTGTATGTATGGAAAAGACCATATATGTCTGTTATATAGACAGACATTGACAGTTAATATGGCGGGTTAAAACAATTAAACACCAACAGACATAACTGTTCACCAACAATACAAGGCGGCGCTCGGAAACATATTAGCTCAACGAGTGTAAACTTCACACTTCTCTAACTCGTATCCAAGCATAATATGAAATCTCATTGGTCTCTATTAAATCGCAATTACCTAAAATATCTGATGACATTTGTGTTAAATTGACCCGACCCGAACCAATAAACATGTGTCAAATCCCGACTCATTGACCTTTAATTTTTTCGCCTAAACCAAATAAAAGAACCACGCTAGCGTTACCCCCGAATTTACCACTTTAGAGGAAAAAAAAAAAAAAAAAAAAAAAAAAAAAAAAAAAAAAAAAAAAAAAAAAGGACATAACGCAAGTTCAAAATACATAGGTATGTTGTGAACTAATCAATATGCTATCTTAAACAACTTTTCATGCATAAGACGCTAAACTAACCAAATTTATGAAATAAACAAATGAGTAAAGTCCAAAATACATTCTTGTGGTTTGGCATGTGTAACACAATACATCCCTGATCGATAAGTTAGAACATTTACATCCCTCCATTAGTAACGTTAGCCACCATACATCCCTTAGTTAGTAAAGTCATCCAATGGGACTAACGGTGCAAATTATGTCTCCATTATCTCTTAAGGCAAGAGAAAATATTTGCATCATTAATCCTCAGGACTAACAGTGCAAGTTATTTATTACTATTATTATTATTGAAATAGCCCAAGAAGAGGCAAACTGGGCTTGAACTCGGGTCTTATGCCTCACGAAACAACGCCTCAACCAGTGGACTTGGCGTCCAGTGGTGTAAATATACCAAATTAAATTTGTTTTAACTTTTTTTTGAATTTATAGTATAATATCATATTTAAGTTTGGGCCGGCTGGTTCATGGTGAACCGGGAAGGTTCTTAGGGCGGGGCCATATTCATTAGACTCATTTTTCCGTGCTCTTTCATCTGGTATCATCGGGGATTCACTTGGACTTCGATAAAAATATGTACGTGAAATTATTTTACTATGTAGTTATGAAAAACTGAAAACGGGAAAAACGTGAAATTTCGGACAAGTATCGATCATTTATAAATTTTTATCGAAGTCCAAATGAATACCCGGGGATACCAGAAGAAAGAGAACAAAAAAAATGAGTCCAACAGATCATCGGGGATTCATTTGGAATTCATTTGGACTTCGATAATAATAAATACATGACCGATATTTGTCTGAAATTTCACGTTTTTGATCCGTTTTCAATTCTTCATACCTAGAAAGTAAAATAATGTCGTTTCAGACGAGTATTTTACTTATTAGGTATGAAGAATTGAAAATGAAACAAAAGCGTGAAGTTTCGGACAAATATAAATCACGTATATATTTTTATCGAAGCCCAAATGAAGTCCAAACTAATCCCCGATGATACCAAAAAAAAATAGCATGAAAAAAAGTGTCCAATGGATTTGGCCTTGCCCCAAGAACGGGCATGGTTCACTGTTGACCGCCCGACTCAAACTTAAATCGGTTAATATACTATAAATTCGAAAAAAGGTTAAAACAAATTTAATTTGGAATATTTATACCACTGGACACCTAGTCCAATGGTTGGGGCCTTTTTTCGTGTGAGTTCGAGCCCACCTTTCCCCTCTTTAGTTTACTTCAAAAAACAATTGCACCTTCTCAGGACTAACGATGCAAATATTTTCTCTCGCGTTAGGAGATAACAGAGAATTAATTTGCATTGTTAGTCCTCATTGACTGACTTTACTAATGGAGGGATGTATGGTGACTAACTTTACTAATGGATGAATCTAAATGTTCCAACTTATCGGTCAGGGATGTATTGTGTTACTAATGGATGAATCTAAACCATAGGGATGTACATCTAACAACAATGATAGGCACACAAGAAAGATATAATAACCTTGATTCTGGAAGAGATTGCCACTCATGTGAGCAACTGTTTATGTACGAAAACATCGTTGCCGATACCATTTCATTTCTTTCTCCATTAATGTCGAATGATAGCAGCTGTTATATAACAACGGAAAAACCAATCAGACTCGAATTTTCAGTGTGTAAATTCAAGTGTGATATTAAACTATTCATCAAAAGATAAAATATACATTAATGAACTCATTACCACTTTTCCATCTTGAAGGAGGATTCCCTTATAAAAATTGTTGTAGAGTTCCTCTCTCGTTTTTGTAGAATATATTTCGGGGCACTTTGACATCTGGATTATATTTTGATAGTCCTTAGGCAACATGGGTTCCCATGTCTGATAATCCTTCTGTATATTAGTTAAACAAATAATCAACTCATGTTTAAATTAATTACTAATTCGCACATTTGTTCTATATCTTGTAACTTGTTTACTCTTTCATTTGACATTTGATTATTATTTTTTCTATACTTTATATATAAAGAAAATATATATTTGTTTAAAATTTAAAAACTTAAAGAGTGAGTAATATTGTAAGACTAAATACTCATACTTATAAATATTAATAAAATCTATTAAATATTTTAATACTTAACTACAATTTAAACCACTAACTTTTTTCACTCTAACTTACTCCACATCCAATATATACATGAAAAAATTGCACACACAAATTATCATAATATATATCGTCATCGCTATGCACGGGTAATCATCTAGTGTTATATATATATATATATGATATAATAAAAAATGTTTTTCAAAAATATATATCTTTCGTCATATGTTTTGTTGTTTCTAATAGGGAAAAAATTACTTTAATAGTAACAAAGTTTCATGGGTGTTTTAGTTAAGTCACTCAAACTTTATTATGTTAACTACAAAACCACATAAGTTTTAAATTTTTAATATTGTTCCATTGTTGTGAAAAAGTTCAAAATTACCTTGTTTGATATATTCATATGTGCATTATTTGGTTGTACCTCACTAATAAACACTCACCCTAATCATAACTAATCTCAATGGACTAAATGTATAAACTTATGCAAACGTGAAAAGATATATAAGTAACAAAATGGTAACCAAGATTCAAATTTGTCACTTAAACATAAGAATTTCCAATAAAACAGTAATAAAAATTTGAGTGATTTTTATGGTAAAAAGATAGTAATAGTGACTTAATTGGAAAAAATCTTAAATTTAGTTCCTATTTCATGATTTCACCCCAAATCTCTTCAATATATACCTTGTCAAAATTGTACAATTTTTTGTTTATCTATTCTTGATATATATAAAAAATATGAATCCAAAGATTTTTAAATTTCATGAAATGAAAGGAACTTACTTGGATTTCCAATGCTCTCTTTAGTTGTATCACCACTTCACCCGCTATTGGCCGTCTTTCTCTCCTGTGATGTAAGCACTGATACGCAATCCTTGCGAATGTAGAAAGCGGTAATGGATAAATTTGTTCCTTTATATCCTCGAACACTAATTCCTCAATTTTTCCTACTTGATAGCGATTTTTAGCCAAAAAAGGTAAAAACTTATGCTCATCATCTAGTTTAACAGAAGATAGTTTCCCACACAATATGTCAAATAAAACCGCACCCAATGAAATTATATCCGATTCTTTTGTTAAGAAGCGTGTTTTTTAGCATAGTGGGTCCGTATAGCCAATTGTGCCAACAACATCGTCGAGGACATAGTCTATATTCTGATTTAATGGACATACTAAGGAAAGCCCAAAACCAGTGATTTTTGCTTTCCAATCATCAAAGAGTAGAATGTTGCTGCTTTTGATGTCCCTGTGTATCAGCACTTCTTGATTTACATCAGTTGCATATAGATAATTTAACCCGCTTGCAATATCGATACATATTCCAAGCCGTATTAACCAAGTAAGGCTAGGGTCATTCAAGTGCCCATCAAGACTTCCTCTAGAGGCAAACTCATGAACAATGATTTTTTCAGTCTCTTCATCACAATAGCCTACGAGACCAATGACATTCTCATGTTTATACTTCAAAGGGATATCTAGCTCTCTAAAAAATCTAGATTCTCCATGACCAAATAACGTCCTATCCAACCGCTTTACAGCAATGATGATACGTCCATTAGCGTCAGCAGCTTCTCCTTTGTATAGATTCCCAAAACTTCCTCTTCCAATGAGATTGTCATCGCTTAGGTTTGAAGTGGCCAATTTAATCTCTTCAAGAGGCATTTTGAAGTTTTCCTTTTGCTTCTTTTCCTGTGAATCATTGGACAGTCAATTAATTTGATAAGCCAAAAACATAAAAACTTGATATAAAGACAGAAAAGTTAAGTAGTATAACAAAATATCAATATATTAGTAGGTAAATTAATATATCTTGCTTAAACTATACCTCATAATTATATTTTGTCATACTTTCTGAGTCAACATACGCATTCTCCTATTCAATCTCACTTAAAAGCAGCTGTAAGTGTTCTAAGGTATTTAAAAAGTTTTACTGGATCAGGTATTTGTATCTTTAAATTGCAAATGTTTAGATTAAAATGTTTTGGTTATGGTGATGGGGCAAAATTTCCTATTACCAGAAAATCTGTCAAGGTCCTCAACCAAGAGAAAGATAGGATGAGTAAGTTGTGTGTGAGACTGAAAAGAGCGAAAAGAAATTTGTATCCTCACGAGCAAGGTATATGAGGGACTTTAATGCTGAAAACTAATGTTTGTTAAAGGGAAGGGTGTGGTTGTTATACGTTTCAGCGTTAGGGACTGTTTCTATTAAAAATAAGTCAATAGACTATATGTGTCGGTCAACGCGAACCACAAGAGGTCCATGTAGTTTACTCAGTTATGTGTTTGTTATATATACGCCTTTCACATAACCAAGGCAAGTGGTTAGTCATTCTGATGTACTTACAAGAGGTTTTAGGTTGAAATCTCCTCACTAAGCTACGTATTAATTTGGGGTTGGTAAGATAAATGATTCGAAAATGGTCACGTTAATATATCCCAGTTATGTATGCCATGTACATGTGACTTAAAGACCCTCCATCCCCAAGTAATCTGGAGACATCGGTTTACCCATTTATATTTGCCTTTGTAAAAAATGTAAACAGCTGTGTAAGAAGTAATCTAGATCCCAAACAGTAACAATTGATTATTGTGAATTGACTACAACACAAACAAGATGATCCTTACAAATTTGGGTTAGTAAGTTGGCACGTGTGTTGGAACCTAAGTTTTTACTATTTTGTCAAGTCTCGGTCATTTGTAATAATAGGTTGCTTAAGTTATTTATTACTTACAATATTGATTATGTATTAAGTTTACTAGGCTTATGAATGAGGTCCATGGGCCTCAAGCCCATACGATTTGGATAGTGGAAGGAGAGGGAGTGTTGCCCTAGCTCCTTCCCTATAAATAGAAGACTTAGGCCTCATTTGTAAGTGGTTGGTTATTTGAAAACATTAAGGAAACTCTTGCATTTCATTTTCTCATATTTCTCATAATCATCCCACTCTCATTCTCATCTCATTTCTATCATTCTTATACTTGTGTTTACATAAAGTGTGACCTAACAAGTGGTATCATTCGCCGGAAGAAGGTGTAGTTATTGTTTTTCATTGATTTTGATCTTAAACTTGTTTTTTAAATCGAATTTTAGTAAAATTTTTTGTACTTTCTTGTTTGTTTCTTGGTTTTTATCACATCTTTGCTTACAAACTTGTGTTAAAAAATCAAAACAAACCAAAAAGTTCCAAACTTTTATCAAAAAATTCGATTTGGAGATTTGTACTATTTATCTAAATCTTTTTCATTTTTGAAAAAGTTAATAAAGTTTTCAACTTTCTTAAAGATCTCATCATTTTATACTTAAAAGTACAAGAATCTTGAAATAAAAACGAGTTTTAGGATTGCTTTCTTTGTAAAACAACTACTACAAAGTTATCGAGAACTTGCTTGTCCTCAATTTCGAGATCTTCTCTAAGTGCACTAACTCGACTTCGTTTGTGTGGACTCGGTATTTTCTTTCTTGTATAAGAAAGTTTTCGAAATTGTATAATTTCGAAAACTGTGTTTCGCAATTTTTGTGTTTTTTCGCAAAAAATACACATTTTTTTCGAAATCACAAAGTTATCGAAATTCTAGTTTTTCGAAAACCTGAAAAGTTTCGAAATCTTATTTTTTTGATAACCTGAAAAGTTTCGAAATCTTAGTTTTTTCGACAACCTGAAAAGTTTCGAAATCTTAGTTTTTTCGAAAACCTAAAAAGTTTCGAAATCTTATCTTTTTCGATAACCTGAAAAGTTTCGAAATCTTAGTTTTTCGAAAACCTGAAAAGTTTCGAAATCTTAGTTTTTCGAAAACCTAAAAAGTTTCGAAATCTTATCTTTTTCGATAACCTGCAAAGTTTTCGAAAACCTTGTTTCTCGAAAATCTGACAAAGTTGTGCTAAGTTTCTCGATAATTGGTTTATTCTACACTTTCTACAAGATCCATAATTACACAAGTATCTTACTAAAATTTTTCTTTCTAAATCTCTCCTTACTATCTTCTTAATTTAAAAAAAAAAAAAAAAAAAAAAAAAAAAAAAAAAAAAAAAAGTTTTTTGGCGGGAAAATTTGAGTAAAATTTAATTTTTACAGGAGATTAAACGTTCAATTTTTACGCGAAATTCAAATTTTGGTTTAACAGTGAAAATTTTGGCCCAAAATTCAAATTTTTATGCCAAAATTCAAATTTTTTCGGTGAAATTTGACGGCAAAATTTTTGAAACTCAAATTTTTCTTGCAACCTTATAATTGCATTTCATAGTGTTTTTCAAATTTTGGGAAAGAAAATTTTTTTTCAAAGAATTTTTGGAGGGAAAATCTGAATTCACTATTTCGACCTTGCGTGTGACATTTAGCTTGATTTTTTCGATTACATCGCAACAATCAAGGGGGAGAGCAATGTCATCTACAACGTCTCAAGGACCTTCTTCCAACTACCTTCCTCACCAATATTCTCATCAACAACAGTCATCAGCAACAGGACATTCTTCCAACTACCTTCCTCACCAATATTCTCATCAGCAACAGTCATCAGCAACAGGACATTCTTCCAACTACCTTCCTCACCAATATTCTCATCAGCAACAGTCATCAGCAACAGGACCTTCTTCCAACTACCTTCCTCACCAATATTCTCATCAGCAACAGTATCATCAACAACATAGTCACAGCTCCCTCATTCGCCATGTTCTGCTCTTTGGCAATGAATCAAGGCCTCCGATGTTGCTACCAGGAACGTATACTGTGTGGAAACGGAGATTTTTACAATGGCTCACAGATCGTCCTGCTGCAGATCTCATGCTTAAATCCATTCAAGATGGTCCATACAAAATGATATTTCTTGCTGACTCAACTGGGATTATCAGAATACAAACTGATGAAGATTTGAATGCAACTGAACTTGCTCAGTACGATGCTGACCAACAGGTTGTATGGTTCATAACAGTGGCACTTCCCAACTCAATTTACATGTATATGGACTTTCAAGCCAGTGCTTATGAAATGTGGAAATATCTTGAAGCTATGCATCGTACAGAAGAACTTCATCACATCAGAATGATGCAAAATATTGAATCCTGTTTAAGCATGAATCCTCTGAAGACCATTCTCCCTGCTCCAGCTGTTGACCATGGATCCTTAATTTACACTCCAAATGGTCTCTTCTTCAATCCTCCGAATACACTTGAGCCTTTCTTCATTCCACAATACTATCCTGCAACACTACATAATAATGTGCAATCTCTTCTGCAAAATCTAGTGAAGATTAGTCAAGTATCTTCCAAGAAAGGCAATGGCGATATAACTTCAACTTCTGAATGCTTAAACACAATGAAAGATACTGATGATGAAGAAGATCTTATCGTACCAAGCATGGCATTCTTGGCATATACAGAAAATATTGCAGATGAGGAAGCTCAGGATTATGATTCAACTCCAGTCTTTGACGATAATGTTGAATACAATGCCACACTTAGTCAAATGGAAGTTGAAGGGAGTTATCTCAATGAGGTTTTGCAAAGTGACATGGGAGATATTCCATCTGATGATGAATATGCAGATTTGGAATCCAATACAGCAGATTTGGAAACCGATACAACAGATGTGATGTTAATGGCAAACATGCAGGAATCTCACATGAATAATACATGCCCAGAGCATGATTCTGATGATTCTGAAGATCTAATTGTGAGATTAAATGGAGAGAAAATGTATCAATCAAGGTCGCTGATGCATGAGTTAGAGACATATTTAGTGAAGAGATGCATGGAACAATGTAGATCACTTAAGTCACACCTTAAGGTCCTCTCAAACAAAGACTTAGCAGGAACTCGTTCCGAGTATGGATTCAAACGGGCATTTCCATCACTCCTCGGAGAAGACTTTGACATTTTCACAAACATGATGTTCGAAAACGTGAATCAACTTGAAAAGCAGCTTGCATCAGAAGAAGTTCACGAGAATGAATCCAACGCCACCTTCAGAATGATCAAGGAACAGTTTCAGCAGTTCATCAAATCCCGAATCGAGGATGAAACTTTCAAAGACATATTGATACGAGATTTGGATTCGATTGAGAAGGCAATTCTTCACAGAAGAAATTATGTCCAAAGAATGAATGAACAGAAGTTGCAGATTCAAGAAGAGCAATCTAATATGGTTGATGTGTTGGAAGCTAATTTGGTTTTCACGGATTACAATGGGACAAAATCAGAAGTGCAGGATGACAACAGCAAATTGGGGAATGATACAGATGCAGACTGTGCAGAGATCATACCCTTCTACGACTCAGAGCCCAACTTTGACAAAGAACAGATGGATGAGGAAGATGTCATACCCATCTATGACACAGAACCCTACTTTGACAAAGAGCACATGGATGAGGTACAATCTACTGTTGATCACATTATGCCTGCTAATGAGAAACAACAATCTGAGCAACCTAACTTCAGTAATGAAGGAGAGGTTGACCAGAATGCTGTTCAATGTCTTGACAAACGTTCTGAGTCTGAGTCCCTACCTGATAATCCAATTACTGAAACATCATACCAAAGTCTTGAGTCTGAAAACCTTCTTCTCAAAAAGACCATTGCCCAGTGTCATAAAGATTTTTCAAAACTAGAGGCACATTGCATCTCACTTGAACTTCAAATGCAAAACGAATCTATAAATTTGGGCAACAATGGTCAATTTTTGAATGAACAAAGAAAACGTGTGGATACATTAGTTAAAGAAAATGAGTTTTTAAAAGGTCAAATTCAAGTAAAGGTGTTTGCACATGCTGCATTGCAAAACAAATTAAGAAGACTAACTGGTCAGAGTGTGGATACTAAGTTTGCAAAACCATCAATCTTGGGGAAACCGCCTTCTCAAACAATCAGAAAACAAGCAGTAGTTAGACAACCAACTGCTTTTAAATCTGAACGATCTAAATTTTCAAAACCTCGGTTTGCCTCCCAAGTTGTTGAGAAAAACAATTTGAAAAAACCAGTCACTCCACATTCTTGGCCTAAGGAAAATGCATCTGTATCTGCTAAATCTCAACACGTGATTATACCTGGCTCATCTAGGATTAGTTCTACCACAGTGTCTAAAACGAGCATTAAAAGTAAAGAGTCTTATGACACATATGACATGTACAAGAACTATGATCTAGAAAAGGCTAGGAAAAAGGCGCTACTTCAAAAGGATGGAATTCTAGGTTCAAAACCTCATATGATGCCTTCCACTGTAGTACTGAACACTGCTTGTAGTAGCTCTCCAAAACCTAAGAGTAAACAACAAACTAATAGGAATTGGCTAGCTTCTAAGAGTAGTTGCGTAAATAATCATGTTGTTTGTGCTGTAAAATATCTTCAAAAGGGAAATTCACTTGAAAAGGCTCAATCGACTAAGACATACAAACCCGTTGAACCATAAGTCATAAGTCAAAAACCTAAGAAGTGGATCAGTATAGGACGTAGGTTTTCTCAACCAAGTGATGCTCCCACTGCATCTAAAAGGAAAACATCTCCTAGATCTAACACTAGGTGGGTACCCACGGGCAGAATTTTCAAAGCGATTGGTCTTAGGTGGATTCCTACAGGAAAGATTTTAGACATTTGCACCAAAACTAATGTGATCTCCACAACTTCTACCTCTGAGACTAGAATGAAAACCATCGGTATTGTGTGTTCGAGTGTCAAGAAGATAATTGACACTACATCTTTATGCTTCTAACATCTGGAACCCAGTTACTCTTGGGGTTCCTTGTTCTCTGTTTTTCTTGTCTCTTCTTTCTTTCTGTGCAGATTCAACAGGAATGGCTTCGGAACAAATCAGTTTCGGACTCGAGCTTAATGGATTGGCTTCTGAGCACAATAGCTTAGGACCCGCAATCAACCGTTTAAAGCACTTCAGCTATGGTTTCTAAGCACAACAGCTTAGGACCCGTAATCAACTGTTTAAAAGTACTTCATCATTGGCTTCTGAGCACAACAGCTTAGGACCCGCATCCAACCGTCTAAACATTCCGGATTCTTCGGCAGAACCATTGTCACTCTCTCGCAAGGAATTGGAAACCCTGTTTGCTCAACTGTTTGATGATTCAATTGAAAACCGTCCTCAAGAAGTCTCACCAATTTCCGCTGCACACCCTGAGAATATTCAACAACCACTGTTGAGAAAGACGGTCCTCCAAGTGAATCTCCAACAACAGCAAGGCAAACTGCTTCCAACTCCAGACAATCAGCTGAAGATCCATAACAACAATCAGTACCACAACTTGCAGATTATGATGGAAATACTTTCTTCAATCCATTTGCACCGACTCCAACCGTTCTTGATATAATAGAGTCGTCTTCTTGCAATTTGGATCCGTCTAATATGCATACGTTCTAACTACATCACCCTTCGACACATCATTGGAATTATATGGATTTGGAAAATAAGCTGGACACAGAAGGCACAGTGATTCGCAACAAATCTTGTTTAGTTACAAAGGGATACAGTCAATGAAGCAGGATTGTACATCACTTTCATCAACAAAAGCTTAGTATGTAGCCATGTCTGCTTTCTGTGCTCAAATCATTTGGATGAGAACTTAGCTCACGGACTACGGCTATGTATTTGACTAGATCTCAATGTACTGCGACTCAAAGTGTGCTATTGCTATCTCGTGCAACACCTTTCATCATTCCAAGGCCATACAAATTTCTCTCCGCTACCATTTCATAAAGGAGCATGTTGAGAAGGGTACAATTGAATTAGAGTTTGTGGGTACTGAATACCAATTGGCGGACTTGTTTACAAAGGTATTACCTCCTTCAAGGTTTGTTAATTTAGTTCACCATATTGGTATGCGGTGTTTGACTCCAGATGATTTGCAAAATTTTCTTAAAACCTAAAAGAGTCAAACATCAAATTTTTTTTGTAAATATTTTATCATTAAGAAAATACAAAATCTACAAAAAAGAATCTTCTTTCTCTTGTACAAACTTCTAATCTTCAAAACTATGTTCCTCCATTAAAACAAAGTTTGCTTTACACTGTCAAAATGGAACATGTTTTGAGGGGGAGAAAATGTTTCACAAAATCATGAAGTTTGCACACCTAACTTTTATTCTTCAAGGATAAAATGTTTCTTCATCATTCGGATTAAAACTCATTTTTCAAAAGGTTCTATGATCTCTCGAATTAAAATGTGCAAAAATGTTTCACAAAATAAATGCTAATTCGAGGGGGAGAAAAGAAATTTTTCGGCAAGGATTCCAATTTAACCATGTTTAGACTTCAAATGGAAAAGTAGTTAACCTTTAATGAGTAAAGTTCACAAAAGTCTTAAACTTAGGTAAAAGGACATTGCATGAAAAAATAAAACAGGCTCGCATCAATGTTTTCACAAATGTTCTCAAAAGTTTCACACATAATCAGATTAACAATTTTTTATCCTCGATTTCTTTTCGATTGTGAGTTTCTAATTTCTTCATTGTTGTTTTCTAATCGTTCCCTAAATGTTTCAAATATTTTCAACAGTCAAAAAGGCATAATCAGAAACTAGGGTTCAAGTAATTATCAATCAGGGCATTTTCTTTTATGAGTTTTAGTCTAATTAATCAGTTCATAAAGCTTTAGAGAATACTAAAGAATGCTCGATTGGTGTGTTTGCACGATTAGATACAACATAGGATTAGAATCAAGTGATTTAGGGTTTAAGATGTCGATGTCTTTGCTGCTATTACTAGGACGTTTGTTTATTTAATATTCAGGCATTATGATGCTAACAAGTGTGCATAGACTCAAATCATAACCCCAAACCATGACAATAATTGGTAAATCTCGAGTGAAAGAATGAATTAATCTGTGATTTTGTGTGCTAATCTGAGAATTCTGAGCACTTAGGTTGATTTAGAATGAGATTTTTGATTCATCTTATACTTGTTTGTGCCTTATGCATTTTCTCTGTGTGCAACTACATGTCATCCCATTGAAAGTCAAAATTTCAACATTCGACAAAATGTTTATTTTGAGGTCAAAGGGCAAAATGTGTTTAAAGGCTAAACTGGTAAAAGGATTCAAAATGGTGAGGAACAAATTTTTCCAAACTCTACACTCTCGTTTTACACCGGTAAAGCAAATGTGGAGACCAAAGCAAAGTCATTCAAAACCTTTCATATTTTCAAAATTTGGAATGCTTTGGCTTCAATAAAAGAATGTCTCTGATCTGAACATCCCAAATACCGGAAGTTTTCCATTTATCACAAAAACAAATCTTCAAAAAGAACCCATGAGGTTCAACTTTAGATGAAATTTTTTTTCAAATGTTAAAACTCTAAAGAGAGACTTCGGGTCTCAAACAACTTTTCACAGTAAAAGAGTTTTGAATTTCAAGCATTCTTTGTTGTATAATACTTAATTATGTTTTCTAAAACCTTGAGCGGAATCATCTCTTGAATTTTTTCAAAAAGTATTTCTTTAATACGATTCTAAATTCTGCTCAAGAAGACTATCTCTCGAATAATGTTCATTATTTGAGGGGGAGTGTTTTTTGTTTAAAGAAAACTAATTTTGTATTAAAACAACGACTTGCGCACTCATTTCAGTGTACAATTTGGTTTTCAAAGAAAGGAAAGTGCCTTCTAAACCATTTCTTAAAAACAAAACGTGCACTTTTCCTTGAAAACAAGAAGTTCTCATGCAAAGCTTATCTTAAACTCTCTTAATCTTGAGCAAAATTTATTCAAAATTTTTTCAAAAGGTTTTTTCAAAACTTTTCAAAATTTTGCTCAAGATTTTTTCAAATCTTTACTCCCCAATTCGATCCACAGTTTAAAAAATGTCAAAACACATGCTCGTTTTGAGGGGGAGTAGTTTGAAATCAAAATGCTTTGTCAAAATCATGTTTTTTATGGCTTGTGTACGCATTACAGTGCACAACCCGATCTTGTAAAGAAAGGACCCTGAGGTACGCATCAGTGCCTCAATCCTAAATATAAGGAGCGAAGGCTTCTTACTTTTGAGTAGAATTAATCAAACATTTATGATTTTTCATAATTCTGCTCAAAAGGACAAGTATTTCACCTCAATAAGACCTAATCACTTGTTGAGGGGGAGCACTTGTCAAAACAAAATACTTTGCTCTAAATCAAAAGTTCTTGATGAATCTCCCCGAAAGACTCAAAAGGCATATTTTAATCTAAATGTTTGTCAAAAACACCATTTTATATGCTATTTTTGAGGGGGAGAAAATGAAAAAGTGATTAAAATATACGAAGTCAAAGCTTTAAGGTGTATCATGTGCGAGCTAGACTCAGTATTGACCCAGGAATTGACGAGATAATACAAGTTAGTAATATCGAAAGGACATAGCCTCGACGGGTAATAACATCAAGTTAGTTACTAAAGCTAGTTGTCACCTAAAAGCTGACAATGCATCTCTTTAACTAACCACGTAAGCGTGTCTCGAAAAGGATATGTCTTAGTAGAAATGTACCGTCTCGAGAAGCTTTCTGTGAACTTGATCAGGCCGGGTAGTAACTTCAAGCTAGTCTAACTAGTGATGTAAGCGTGTCTCGAATCGGTCTTGTTTACGGAAAGTGGATCAATTCAAAAGTGCTTGTTCCTCCCGCATGTGCAAAATTATTAAACACTTATGAGCACATGTGCAGGGGGAGCTCTTCAAAAGTGTACACAAAACTCTCAAAGTGTTAACCAAAATATTTGATTATTACTAACACTTTGAGAGATTTTCAATCAAAGGTTTCTTGGCTACTGTCGGAGTTATAAGGTGTTTAAGATAGGAATATCCGTCCTATGATCCGCCAGAGCCGGAGGGATCTACCCAAGGACATCTCCCATAGTTAGAATTAGAAGTCCTTAGGTATGATACGAAAAAAGGAGAAATGAATGAAAGGGAAAGAAGGAGTTGAAGAATTAAAAAGAAAAGTAAAGTAAAGGGTGAAAAGAAATAGCCCTCCTTACGTTCAACCTTAGGGCAGACACCGGGTTCAATACATATGCTACTGGCAGTTGCAAAAGACAACACCGGTATTGAAGATTAAGCCGTCATGGACCCAGTGACGCAATGCACTAAACCTTCTTAACCAACTCAAGTTCTCTTAAAAGAACTTGTTTCATTCTCACGGGGAACCTGCGTAACCTATTGACCTATCTCTTAGAGACGGTTGATATTGAAGCAGGAGACACCTCCCCAGTCTCCGCATAGGAAACCTAGGTGTGCACTTATAGAGTCTAGAGCCATGAGATACATCAAAGATCTCTTAGGAACACTTAGTATTTCTACAACCGATGTTCTACATCAATGGGCATCAGTTGTAAACTATCGAGTCCTTCGCAGATCTTAGCAATCTGCCGAGAACGTTTATGAGAGAATTGCATAAGTATTTCTCAATGATTGAACGAAAACTCCTGTCAGGGTCATCATCTAACAGCCTTGACATGTCACTTCGGTAACCCCACAAGGGTTACGCTTAGTGTTTGCGGTGGTTCCATAGCTATCTACAGTCGTGGAGTGATCCCCAGCGACTCACCCAGTCATTGAGCTACCTAGTAGGTCTCGTAAGCTCCTTCGGGAGTATCTGATATGGGAACGGCCTGGATAAGGATTAGAAGGAGTCTTCACAATATGCTGTTGATGAGCTCTAATTCCTTATCCGTAAGTACCGGTTGTTTTATTGCTAACAGTTTAACTCGCAGGTACCTCACTTCCATGATGATAGATTCCAACATGCTCATACATACATCTTGAAGTCAAAGTAAGCTCCCCAAAGATCTTAGCAACACAAAGTTCAAAGAAAGATTCTACAACAATTAAGAAGAATCTACAAAGTTTAAAGACTAAAGATCACAATGTATGAAAAGGAACTTCTTATACGTGAAAGTCTAAGTCCAAAGATGTATGAGTATGTTGGAATGGCAAACATCCACCACAGACGCTGGAGTGACGAATGGCAGATTACTTCGTACCATAATCACTACAACATCATCAAAGAACAAAGACAAAGAGCAAAGTATATCCATCATTATTCTTATCATTTCTGAAGACGTCTGAAGCTATGAAAGTCAAAGATTACAACAAAGACGTCAAGCAACCATGATGACCGACCCTTAGGGGGAGATTGTTGGAACCTAAGGTTTTACTATTTTGTCAAGTCTCGGTCATTTGTAATAATAGGTTGCTTAAGTTATTTATTACTTACAATATTGATTATGTATTAAGTTTACTAGGCTTATGAATGAGGTCCATGGGCCTCAAGCCCATACGATTTGGATAGTGGAAGGAGAGGGAGTGTTGCCCTAGCTCCTTCCCTATAAATAGAAGACTTAGGCCTCATTTGTAAGTGGTTGGTTATTTGAAAACATTAAGGAAACTCTTGCATTTCATTTTCTCATATTTCTCATAATCATCCCACTCTCATTCTCATCTCATTTCTATCATTCTTATACTTGTGTTTACATAAAGTGTGACCTAACAACGTGAGTTGCATATGCACGGTTTTCATACCGGACATGTGAGGTGCACGTGATATCTTCCACATACTTGCCAAATGCTCCAACATATTTTCCCACCAATTTTCCCTTTTTAAATACTCACTTGTAATTCATTTAGTTTCAGCTTTTGATTGAATAAAACTTCTTTCTCTTGATTTTGTTATTCTCGTCAAACTAACAATAACACTTTCAAATTCTTTTCTTGATTCATGGAGTTTTGAGTCTATTGTTGCCTTCTATACAATTCCTTTGAGAATTCTAGAAGTGTTGTATACCAATTGGTATCAGAGCTTTGTCATCCTGGCAAACTCTTGATTTTCGGTTGATGAACTCAAATAACTACATTTTATTGTCATCATTTATCTTATTTATTTGACTTGTTTTATTATATTATTCATGATAATCGATACTTAATCATTTACTTTAGTAATTCTCAGGTAAAAACAAGAAATTGGTGAAACTTAATGATTTTGGACGAAATATGTAGCAAAACTAGCAAGATGTCGAAAGTCTACTGGAACCCAAAAGATGCGCCGTATCTCTCTCAACAGATACGCCGCAATATCATACTTAGATGAATTTGAAGACCATTGCCTGACTTTGAAGAATGCGCCGCATGCAATTCTAGCATGCGCCGCATATGAAACTGTGGTCAACGACGAAGGTCAAGCTTGTTCTACTCTAGATACGCCGCATCATATTTCTGACATACGGCGTATCACTATCAAGACTTCACCAGATGTAATCCAAGACGCCAATAGACATGCGCCGCACACAAGAACTAAGTTACGCCGCATCTGAAGACGGTATACGAATATTCCAGAATATATTAATCTTGGACCCCACGCAAAGTTAAGTTAATTCGCCGCATCTCGCTATTCTATGCGCCGCATCTACCCTCAGACAGAAAGTATAAATGCCCCAAAGGACAGACGAATTTTGTGTGCAAGATACCAAGAGCAAAACCCTAAGAGACGAATTCAGTCAAAGAAACTTCACAAGACACACACCAAACGAGGATGTTAGAGCTGTAAGAAGGTCCTACATGTATTTAATTCATTAAGTAGTTTTGTTTTATTGTAATAGTAAGCTTTAATTCATCAGGATAGATGGGCTTGTGATATGTGACTACAGAACATCGTACACTCCCCTTAATATTGATTTCCCATTAATTAAAGTTTATATGTTGATGTCTTTGGTGACTTATATTAGTGCTTTGATAACCTCTGTGTCTAGCTGAGCTCGTGGACTGCCATATCTGCCCCTTGCCTATTTATTCTAGCGTCTCTAGAAAAGTAGGATAGGCATAAGTGATCATTAAGGGTTTACTCGCCGATATACTCGATCCAACGAGAAAGACCAGATTTAATACACTTCATATAAAACTAGCAATAAAATAAGTGACAAGCTACTTAATTATCAGGACAGGTCTTCTTATAGTCTCTATTATCTATCTGTGTACGTGTTGTTATTTGCTGTTTCGTTCTCATTAATTTACTATTTAATTAAACCAAATTTGTGCTAGTCTCTCGGACTAAAACCCCCTTGCTTTAGATTAGATTGTAAAACTAACTTAGAATATTAAAATACTGAAAAACAAATTAGGTTTTCGTTCCACTCTTAGTGATCGACACTCTGCTTACCAACTACACTACATTGATCGGGTACACTGCCCGTTAGTGTTGTTTATAGGTTACGTCTGCTAAATATAAATTTAAAACTTGATTAGGAATAAACACCTATACAACGACAACATCACCGGTCATCTTCTCCGGCGTAGTTGAGATCAAATCAGAGATTTCCGATAAAGGAGTCAGCCACAACTGATTTTGCTGTTCTGATTACCCTTGGTTAGTGTCAATAAATTTAAAACTTGATTAGGAATAAACACCTATACAACGAAAACATCACCGGTCATCTTCTTCGGCGTAGTTGCGATCAAATCAGAGATTTCCGATAAAGGAGTCAGCCACAACTGATTTTGTTGTTCTGATTACCCTTGGTTAGTGTCAATCATCTGTACGGCCACAAGATAAGCCGATATTCTCGTTAAATTCTCTTATCTTGAACACGCTAGTCAGCAGCAGTTGGATTGAGTAACCCAGAACAGTACCAGTATTCATTACCCCAATTGGTCAGTGAGAAATCATTGTTGATGAGTGGTAATGCTACTGGTGCAATGGTGGAAACAAGAAACACAGCTCGAGGTCAAGAACCTACAATGTAGTCACTTCAAAACACAATTTTGAGATGCAAGGAATGATGGCAAGAATGAATGATGAGAATGAGATCTGGTGAAGGGACCAGTAATGGAAGAAATGGTCATGGCATGAGTCAGTTTGGAAGAATGTAAAAGATTGAATTCCCAAGATTTAATGGAGATGATGTTAAAAGTTGGTGTCACAACTCGTAATTTCCGGTCATTTTCTAAACCTCGACAATTTACTATTCACAAGTTACTATTCATCATTTACTATTCATCGATCACTATTCATCGTTTTCGAGGTCAATTCGACATTCTGAGAAGCGTTCAGAAATTTTACTATTCACTTGACACTATTCATTTCCGAGAGAAAACCACTATTCACGTGCATTACTCATGTCATTGTAAATTTAGTTTACGAGTATTCAAATTCGCGTAACCGTATTGGTTCAGGAGCGAATTCATGCATTATCATTGGGACATTTCATACAGACTAGAAATAGTCTGCATATCATCTTTATGGCACTTGCATACTATTCCACTCGTAGGGTATTCAAATTATATTTTTAATATAATTAACGAATTACGTATGTTTATTTTAAATAAACACTAATACGCGAACTATAAATGTGACTAACATGTCCAACACTCCCAACTATGATCCCAATATATTTTTATACTCATTTTTATAATATAAAAATTATAATATTAATTTACCCGGTATTTTGGAAATTTATTTATTTCGTATCGTACGTCTAATTTAATTTCGACGGTTCTCGTAGAAATTAAACTATAATTATCTAAACACCCAATAATTTTACCCAACCTATTTTTATAATTTTTATAACTTTATTTTATCCCAGATAACTCCGTTAAAATTTATTTTTAGTTAACCCGGTACCCGGTACACTTTAAAACTACAAAATAACACACAATAATGCATAATACACCAAAAGTCTTACATTCATCCCCCCCCCCCCCCCTCCATGCTATTACTCTTACACAATTGAAAATTTCCTACTAACTAATTAATGTGTCATAGATATTTTTTTTATATGAAATATATATACATACCAATAATGCATTTCTTATCTCATTCTCACCAAATCAACAAGTAAAACTCTCTTTCTCTTTTCTTTCTTCTTGTGCTCGGCAAAACCAACAAGAACAAGCAAGAACAACATTTTTTCAAAGATCAAGGCATAATATAGTCTCTTTAGTTATCCTTGTTAGAGTTTTGGAATAAAAACTCAAGGATTGTTAGGTTTTTATCATCTAATCACACCATCTCTCAAAGTAAGTTTACAAAACTCATTTCATAAATTTTTACAAGTTATTACCATGATTATATATTTTTCTTGCAAGATCTCATGCATATATTGGCTTATACCACTCCATTTTGTATATATTAAACTTTTAAGCCCTAGAAATGATTTTTGGTTAGATCCTTGTTAGATCTACTTGGTTATGATATTTAGGAACCCATGACACCCTAAGAAGGTGTATGGTAGGATTAGATTAGTTTTGTGGTGATTGAAAGTGGTTTGAATGAAGATGGAACTAGATTAGAACCCTAGAAATGGTTTTTGAAACATTTGAAATACCTACTGTCCCTATTTTCATTTCGTGGGAAAATCAGTGGTTGATGGCTAATTTTTGACCAAAGATTTAGAAAATACTTTTAAAAACGAAACTTTAGGCGAAAGAACGGATTAAAACGAGCTTATAACGAAGGAGATATGATTTTTGCAAATTTAACGACGAAAACTATTTTTATAAAAACTGCTTGCTGTTTGGCAGATTTCGACGGGTAAAAAGAGGTATTAAACGTAACCTAGAGGAGCCGAGTTATCAAAAATATACTAGTATATACAAAAACGAATCCGTGGATATAAAGAACGAAGGAAATGAACCTATAACGACCAAGTTATACCCGTTTTAACATCGTCAAAACTATATATATATATATATTTGGTCACAAATAAAAATAATAACTTACGTACTAAATGGTATATTTTTCTAGAAACGTTACTAAGGACTATATTTTTAACAAATGAATACGTACGACCCAAGAGAATATTTATACGACTTAACGACGTCATTCTAAGGTTTTCGATACGGTGAATATAACGATAACTTTTTCGTACGAGTTAATATGACAAGTTATATACTTCTATATATGGACTTATTTTTCCTAAGTATGGAAACTATTTTACTATGACGATAACTAGTATTTTCAAATTACGAGTGGTATGAGTATCATGTGCATGTGCATTCATTACATTACGGCTTGATCTAAATTAGATCACGATTATTCATTTAGGTTGCGGCTAGTGTTCACGCCTCATTGTCCCGACTACATTTCCATCATTGTACCATCTTTGTACCATCCTTTCGAGGTGAGTTCTCATAGCCCCGTTTTAATTACTTATTTGATTTCCAATCTCACGGGGGAGAATACATTGCACAATTATTTTTGTACATGCCCAAGTATTACAAATCCCATACATTGCTTAAGTTGCCTTACTACCAAGTTAAGTCCCCTTATATATATCATGGACCGTTAATTATAGCTAAGCGAGAGTGAGTGGATAGATCTATCGAGGGTGACGCCTCCATTCGCGTTGGGTTGCTCCAACGGGACGAATGCATTTCATGTCTTAACAAATTGAGTGTCTGGTAAACACTCTGGTGGGGCCATTACAAAGTCTAGCTTCGGGGTCATGAGCTTAAGAGACAATGTAGTATTTTTGACATTTTTGTCGGTTTACTTATTTCTTGTGGCTTATGTACTTACGATTTACTTATAAACCTATGATTATTCACCAACATTCGTGTTGACCGTTTTTTCGCAATGTATTTCTCAGGTTATTAAGGTAGCTCATGTTGCATACATTTGGACCTTCATGGAGTCGCGAAGTCGACGCGTCTCACCATATTTTCTGCACTTATGAAACGTTTGATCTTGTTGAACTTATTTTAACTATATTGGCAAACTCTTTTGGGACCTAAGCTTTGTAAACTCTGAATATTTTAATGCTCAAACGCTGTATTTTCGAAACGACACTTTAGGTCGTTCAATATAACTGTAACTATGGTGCTATGACAGTCGCCCCCAGGTATTCCATTCCGCTGCCATTCAGGTATTTTGGGGGTGTGACAGATTGGTACCAGAGCTAAGGTTATAGCGAACTAGGATGTATCATGGACCCTAGACTATAACCACATCATCATAGCATCTCATCATTTCATCATAGGTGCATATTCACTATACATGTTGCTTTACGCACACACTGTACGAGTTATTCATACCCATACTCATATATATATATATATATATATATATATATATATATATATATATATATATATATATATATATGATTATATTGACCTGGTTCACAAGTGACATGTCTTCAGATACCCACGCTGTTATCCTTTCGTCGGATTCCGACATTGAAGATGCCTTGTCATCTTCCACTACCATTATACCACCAGTTGTACTTACACCACCATTAGCACTATTGATTTGTCATAGGAGCAAGGTTCTCATTCAGCCTATACATAGAATGCCGTTTGGTAGTGTATTCAGACTTAATTTTAATGGAATTACTAGGATGCTTATTACAAGGGAGACAGCATGTTTTCTTTCCTTCACTAGTAGGACACTTACTACCACCACCGTTGGTTACTTATTTCACTATTGGTCGCCCCATAGTGCGTACTTTAACTTTACCTCTTAGATGTCGCGAGGTAGCGCGAAAGAGGGTAGTATCCCATTCACTATTATCACCATTATCTCCTAACTCATCACTAGGATCTCATTGTCATCAATGTTATTCTTATCCTTTAGAATACCACCATTGTCATTTCCCTTTTTCCATTTCCACTTGCCACGAATTAGATAACACCTTGTGGATAATACCAAGATTACGGACTCAACAGGAACATCTGCAGGTTCCTCAAGAATGGCTTAGAATCTACACTATCTAGGACTTGATCGATGCACAACTTCAGACACTACTTCAGGACTATCTCGACCTTACGATGCCATAAACCTGATTTCACCTAGAAGGACTACAGGAAGTCTTTAGACTAGACTTATATCTTTACTAGCTTTTACTATTATCCTAGCCACGAGAGGTGTGGCATAGTTCGAAGAAACTTGTAGTATTGTGATTGATGAACAAACGGAATCACCAAGTATTGACTCTACTATAAGGGAATGGTTGTGCTATCTATGATATTGGCCCATATAGACCAAAACTTTCATGTATTATATTCATGTGTTATGAATATGATGATTTTTATTACCTATAGATTCTCATGGACTCTTATGATTTGATGGAAATAGATTTAAGCAAACCACTCCAAGCATGACGCAAACTGCTATTGGACAATCCATTGCCAGGAACGTAACTACCGCCCTCACCAAGGAACTTACTCATGTGGAATTTATGGGTTGTAATCCCCCCTCCTTTAGCGGAATTAGAGATACAAAGAAATTTCTCAAATGGTTCGAAGAAATAGAAACGATATTTCGATGTGGCGACTGTCGTAAGGAAGACAAGGTTAAGTTCGCCACATGCACTTTTCAGGATCTTGCCCAGGAATGGTGGACCACACATGTTAAGATAGTAGGAGTTGATGATGCTTACTCACGCTCTTGGGAGGAACTAAGAAAGATGATGGGTATAGCCTTTTGTGTAAGAAGTGAATTACGGGCAATAGATCAGGAAGCACTAAACCTTAACATGGTAGGAGATGACGTTGTCAAGTATACTGCTCATTTTTATGAATTAGCTCGACTAGATCCTGCTATTGGTGAACCGGAAATTAAGAGACTTGAAAGGTACGTCGGAGGACTTTCTCCTGAAATTCGTATGTTCGTCATCGCATGGGAACCCAATGCCATGTCTGAAGCTATCCAGATGGCAATCGAAGCAAAGGAACGCATAAATCGCGACAAGACATCAGGAAACAATAGTAAAAACAAGAGAAAATGGGTCGGTAATCTGGATGCTAATGCTTCTCAACAACCACTTAAGATACAACAAGTGGTGGAGACCCGTGCTGCTGGGTCAAGCCAAAAGAAAAGGTATGTTGGTAAATTACCCGAGTGTAACAAGTGTCAGTTTCATCACAAAGGATCTTGCCCCTCTCAATGTAAGAACTGCCAAAAGGTCGAACACGAAACCAAGGATTGCAAGGCTCTCACCCTCGCAAAGCATCAGGAACTCACGGTAATCTGCCGTGAATGTGGAGTAGTGGGACACTTCAGGAGTAAATGCCCGGTGTTGAGAGACCGGAACTGGAGGAGGCATTTCAAGTTGTAAAACCATAGTTTGAGCCCTCTAGGGTTGTACTTTCTTTTGGTACTTTCCATAAGTACGTTGGTATAACCTAGTAGTATTAAGCACTTTCCTATATAATGTAATGACTATCTTTTGTTACCTCTGTGATAACCGTAGCCTTTGTTTACTCCATTTTCTATTGCAATTGCGCAATTTTCAATCGTTTAGCAACAATATACCATTGTCTTATTAGGGATTTGACCGATTTCGTATTTGACGGATTAGTAGATTATTACCATTCCATAGTATTTACCTATGTATCCAATAAACTATTCAACGAGTTTTATTTCAAACTATTTTACTACCTTATGGGGAAATTGTTTTTACCGAATTTCTAAAATGAGCTATTTTGTTACCGTACTATAAACTGATTTTTCCGATATTACGCCAAATATTAACTATTATTATACGAAACAATTTTTATGTTACTTTGAAAAGAAATAATTAGAATACCATTTTTAATAACAATGCGTTGAACACCATCTAAAGCTTTTGAGAAAAATAATAATATTTTGGCTAAATCAAGCATCGCATCATTAGTCCTCAACTATACATAGCCTGATCACCTATGTATACTTCAAGAAGGATTATGCCATGAAGGAAATAGTTACTTTTTAAAGTATTGCTAATAACAATCTTCATTTAAAAGCGTTTTAGACAAGTAAACTCTTTTATAAGTGTCTTTTTTCTGACAAACTCTCCCTGGATACTTACCCCACCTGTCACCTACTTAGCCATTAAGTTGGATTGTTCCATTGACTTCTCTAGGAGAGACTTTCCATATCAATTACGAGTAGGATTCCTCGATACCGGAAAAGCAAGGAAAGGATTACAGAACTACTAACCAGGACTAGAAGTATATAACAAGAAAAAAATTCATAACCCAACAACAATCCTAAGGTACCACAAGACCATCCGACTCACCATCTCTGACCTAGTTGTCCAATTTATTTATTCAAAGGTACTAGCTAGACTGAGCTACAGGATCGAACACATTGTGAAGGTACGCTAAGCAACACCATGGGAATAAACCAAGCCCCCTAACCGATACTGTAGAGCGATTTGATTAAACATGACCTCATCTAAACGCAAACTTCCCTATAATAAGTTTCACCAAGGAAAATTGATTTGAGTTAAGGGTATCGATATAGATTCCCTTAAGGCATTGTGTTCTCAAGAAATTCCAGATAACCTCACCCATACACCAAGAGAGGCATCAGACTCAAGAGTATCTCCCCGGCAACAGGTGAAGACAAAACGGAAATTCATTGACATAGTATCAATTGAAACCCTCATATTGCCAACATGATGACAATTTCAACGATAAACCATCTCAAGACTTAAGTTGGTTGAATACCTAGGCTTGTAGTTTTACCAGATAACCACCAATAGACATCATCCAAATATCAGGAACCGAATGTTAGACACCTATGCAATTATGCGAACATTTCCTATCCTACTATTTTATCCTTGTTAGTATTTTTACTTTTAAATGAAGTTGATTTCAAAATTTTGTCCATACAAATCACCTATCTCGTAGAAAATAATTTTGAATTGCCTATTTTGAATAAATACGGTCCTTTTTAGCCAATATTTACTTGAGCCATTATACAATGAGAAATGTTTAAACATTAAACTTTGGTAAACAGTTTTACTCACAACATGTTTGAAAATCGCGTCACATTTCATAACTATTGAATTTTGAATCATCAAGAAAGATATTATTTAGTAAACCATTTGCTCCATTTTCTAAATTCATTTATTCAGAAAAAGATTTCGACCAAAGACTCAAAAATCGCGAGATAAATTTTGGAAACTAATCACCATGCTACGTCGCTTATGCATTTAGGGCTTTGTGACTTGACAATAAGAAATATTAGAATATGTGATGAAGGAAATTAGGAGGAACACCATAGAACGATTACAAACGTCAGTAATGGAGACCAAGTACAATAGGCAAAGAAGGACATATGTCTTAGCATCTATTAGACCAAAACTCAAGGAATCAAAAATTGTTACCCATATTCTATCCCCATCAGATAACGCAGTGTTCGAAAGACGTAACGTTGTGGAATTAGACACAAGATTTATCGTACAAATTCAATTATTCCTGATAAAGGTAATCGAATCACCTTGGACTTCTAGCAATCATTTTAAGATTTCCTTCAGAACCCTAATTAGACGTAAACACCGCCTATCATCCTCAGATCGATGGTCATAACGAGAGAACGATTCAAACATAGGAAAGTTATACGCAGAGTATGAGTGATTAACTCTAGAAATGGTTGGACTAATCATTTACCATAAATCGGATTCTTTTACAACCATAGTTATCGCGCGAGCATAGAGACTACATCATTTGAGGCACTTTATGGTCGAAGTACCAATTACCCATTTACAGACCGAAATCGGAAAGTTAAATTCACCGGTCTAGGACTAAATTATGGAACAACAAAGGAAATTTCACAAGTCAAGAACCCGTTACAAGAAACGAGAAACGGATAGAGGTTAGGTTGGTACATGACGCACATCATACGGATTGGGTATCTTTGAACAGCAAACTAACCAGATTCACGTGAAAGAACGAACTAAGTTGAAAACTTTGCCTTGGAGAGGCATGATACGATTTTGGTAACACGAGAGATTTAACCTTTAGTATATTGGACTATTTAAGATTCATTTTAGAATCGACCAACCGACATATAAGATTTGAGTTCTGACATAGTTCAGCAACATATATTACCCATATTACATTATAAACCTGAAGAAGCACTGATCATCTATTGACGAACCAAACTCAGAAAAAGCCAAACTCACTATTCCAATAGGCATTCATGAAATAACCAGAAATTTCCTACAAGTCAAGAATCAATTACAAATTCTACAAGTTGTAAACCATTAAAACTTCAAGTTGGTAGCCAGATCATGTTGAAAGTTCTGCCTAGGAAAGGCATGATATTATTCGGAAAGATTTGGAAAGTTAAAACCGATATACACTGGTCCACTTAATAGTTCAGACAGAGTAGGCCTAGTGGCCGTCAGACTTGAGCCTTGTTAAGGAACAGCCGGATTACACAACTATGTTTCACCTATTCAAATCCAGGAAATGACTTTCAGATTAGTCAATCATAATCCCATTTGGAAGGGAATCCAACCCTGAGACAAACGTAAACTTGGTAAGAGAACCAGTAGAAAGCATGGACCATGAGGTCAAACGGTTGAAGCAAAGTCAAAATTCATATCGTGAAAGTTCGCTGGAATTCTTGAAGAGGTCCCGAATTTACATGGGAACGGGAAGACCAAATGCAACTCAAGTATCCACGTCTTTTTACCAAATATACTTTAGAGACCAACCAAAACTGAACTTCGGGACGAAGTTCCTGTTAGAAGGGAAGACTGTCACAACTCGTAATTTTCGGTCATTTTCTAAACCTCGACAATTTACTATTCACAAGTTACTATTCATCATTTACTATTCATCGATCACTATTCATCATTTTCGAGGTCAATTCGACATTCTGAGAAGCGTTCAGAAATTTTACTATTCACTTGACACTATTCATTTCCGAGAGAAAACCACTATTCACGTGCATTACTCATGTCATTGTAAATTTAGTTTACGAGTATTCAAATTCGCGTAACCGTATTGGTTCAGGAGCGAATTCATGCATTATCATTGGGACATTTCATACAGACTAGAAATAGTCTGCATATCATCTTTATGGCACTTGCATACTATTCCACTCGTAGGGTATTCAAATTATATTTTTAATATAATTAACGAATTACGTATGTTTATTTTAAATAAACACTAATACGCGAACTATAAATGTGACTAACATGTCCAACACTCCCAACTATGATCCCAATATATTTTTATACTCATTTTTATAATATAAAAATTATAATATTAATTTACCCGGTATTTTGGAAATTTATTTATTTCGTATCGTACGTCTAATTTAATTTCGACGGTTCTCGTAGAAATTAAACTATAATTATCTAAACACCCAATAATTTTACCCAACCTATTTTTATAATTTTTATAACTTTATTTTATCCCAGATAACTCCGTTAAAATTTATTTTTAGTTAACCCGGTACCCGGTACACTTTAAAACTACAAAATAACACACAATAATGCATAATACACCAAAAGTCTTACATTCATCCCCCCCCCCCTCCATGCTATTACTCTTACACAATTGAAAATTTCCTACTAACTAATTAATGTGTCATAGATATTTTTTTTATATGAAATATATATACATACCAATAATGCATTTCTTATCTCATTCTCACCAAATCAACAAGTAAAACTCTCTTTCTCTTTTCTTTCTTCTTGTGCTCGGCAAAACCAACAAGAACAAGCAAGAACAACATTTTTTCAAAGATCAAGGCATAATATAGTCTCTTTAGTTATCCTTGTTAGAGTTTTGGAATAAAAACTCAAGGATTGTTAGGTTTTTATCATCTAATCACACCATCTCTCAAAGTAAGTTTACAAAACTCATTTCATAAATTTTTACAAGTTATTACCATGATTATATATTTTTCTTGCAAGATCTCATGCATATATTGGCTTATACCACTCCATTTTGTATATATTAAACTTTTAAGCCCTAGAAATGATTTTTGGTTAGATCCTTGTTAGATCTACTTGGTTATGATGTTTAGGAACCCATGACACCCTAAGAAGGTGTATGGTAGGATTAGATTAGTTTTGTGGTGATTGAAAGTGGTTTGAATGAAGATGGAACTAGATTAGAACCCTAGAAATGGTTTTTGAAACATTTGAAATACCTACTGTCCCTATTTTCATTTCGTGGGAAAATCAGTGGTTGATGGCTAATTTTTGACCAAAGATTTAGAAAATACTTTTAAAAACGAAACTTTAGGCGAAAGAACGGATTAAAACGAGCTTATAACGAAGGAGATATGATTTTTGCAAATTTAACGACGAAAACTATTTTTATAAAAACTGCTTGCTGTTTGGCAGATTTCGACGGGTAAAAAGAGGTATTAAACGTAACCTAGAGGAGCCGAGTTATCAAAAATATACTAGTATATACAAAAACGAATCCGTGGATATAAAGAACGAAGGAAATGAACCTATAACGACCAAGTTATACCCGTTTTAACATCGTCAAAACTATATATATATATATATTTGGTCACAAATAAAAATAATAACTTACGTACTAAATGGTATATTTTTCTAGAAACGTTACTAAGGACTATATTTTTAACAAATGAATACGTACGACCCAAGAGAATATTTATACGACTTAACGACGTCATTCTAAGGTTTTCGATACGGTGAATATAACGATAACTTTTTCGTACGAGTTAATATGACAAGTTATATACTTCTATATATGGACTTATTTTTCCTAAGTATGGAAACTATTTTACTATGACGATAACTAGTATTTTCAAATTACGAGTGGTATGAGTATCATGTGCATGTGCATTCATTACATTACGGCTTGATCTAAATTAGATCACGATTATTCATTTAGGTTGCGGCTAGTGTTCGCGCCTCATTGTCCCGACTACATTTCCATCATTGTACCATCTTTGTACCATCCTTTCGAGGTGAGTTCTCATAGCCCCGTTTTAATTACTTATTTGATTTCCAATCCCACGGGGGAGAATACATTGCACAATTATTTTTGTACATGCCCAAGTATTACAAATTCCATACATTGCTTAAGTTGCCTTACTACTAAGTTAAGTCCCCTTATATATATCATGGACCGTTAATTATAGCTAAGCGAGAGTGAGTGGATAGATCTATCGAGGGTGACGCCTCCATTCGCGTTGGGTTGCTCCAACGGGACGAATGCATTTCATGTCTTAACAAATTGAGTGTCTGGTAAACACTCTGGTGGGGCCATTACAAAGTCTAGCTTCGGGGTCATGAGCTTAAGAGACAATGTAGTATTTTTGACATTTTTGTCGGTTTACTTATTTCTTGTGGCTTATGTACTTACGATTTACTTATAAACCTATGATTATTCACCAACATTCGTGTTGACCGTTTTTTCGCAATGTATTTCTCAGGTTATTAAGGTAGCTCATGTTGCATACATTTGGACCTTCATGGAGTCGCGAAGTCGACGCGTCTCACCATATTTTCTGCACTTATGAAACGTTTGATCTTGTTGAACTTATTTTAACTATATTGGCAAACTCTTTTGGGACCTAAGCTTTGTAAACTCTGAATATTTTAATGATCAAATGCTGTATTTTCGAAACGACACTTTAGGTCGTTCAATATAATTGTAACTATGGTGCTATGACAGTCGCCCCCAGGTATTCCATTCCGCTGCCATTCAGGTATTTTGGGGGTGTGACAGTTGGTTATTCAGATGCAAACACTTCTTCAAGATTGAAGATATTCAAGAGAACATGAAGGTGGAATTAGCAGCAATGCATCTTTCTAATAAGGCACTAGTTTGGCATCAACAGTTCTTAAAGAAATATGGTGATGGATGTCCATGGGAGATGTATGCAGAGCAGGCTTTGAAAAGGATTGGAAATGTGTTTGAAGATCCCATGGTGGAACTCAAGAATTTGAAGCAAACTAGTACATTACAAGTTTATCAAGATCAGTTTGAAGAACTATTGAATAGGTTGGATCTGACTGAGTCTTTGGCAATAAGTTTGTTCATTGGAGGTTTAAAAGATGAGATTGGCATGCCTGTGAGGATGTTTAAACCAATTACTCTAAGTGATATTTTTACCATGGCAAAGATGCAAGAAGCCACTCTTACAGCAATCAAACCAAGGTATAACTCCTATCATTCTAATGTAAGGCCTAATAATAATGGTTCTGTGATTAGAGATGGAGGCATTTTGCCAAAACCAGTTAATAGACCTTTGGCTTTGCCTGCACTCATAAGAGCAACAAATGGTGAGAATGGTACATTTAATAACAGACCATTTAAAAGATTGTCACAAAAGGAATATGAGGATAAGAGATCCAAGAACCTATGTTTCTATTGTGATAAGAAATTTGTGCCTGGTCATAAGTGTAAGGGTCATTTGTTTTTACTTTTGGTTTCACCTGTGAATGAAGAAGAGGAGATAATTGAGGAATTTGTTGATGCAAATGATGAGTTAATGGAAATGAGTGCTGAGGAGGAGTTACAGCCTCACATTTCATTAAATGCTTTTACTGGTGTAAGTTCTTTTAAGACTATGAGAGTAGTTGGTATTGTGGCAAACAAGTATAAGATCCATATATTGGTGGATACAGGGTCAACTCACAACTTTTTGGATGTTGCTATGGCTAAGAAGATAGGTTGTAAAGTGACTCAAACTAAACCAATGACTATGTCAGTAGCAGGGGGTAAGAAACTTATAAGTATGGGTGTGTGTAAAGATTTTCAGTGGAAGATGAATGGGGAAGTATTTACTACTAATGTGCTGCTTTTGCCTCTGGGTAGTTGTGAAATAGTGTTAGGAGTTCAATGGCTGTCCACTTTGGGTGATATTAGGAAGTGGAACTTTAAGGAGTTGAGAATGGAATTTGTGCGTAATAATAAGAGAATGGTTTTGAGGGGTACTTCAAAGGCTCCAGTTCATTGGGTGGAAGGAAGAAAGCAATTGCAAATGTTAGAACAACCATACCAAGAAGAGATGATGATGTTATGTGTTTACCCAAACACTGGTGTAGAACTGTGTTCAATGGAGCATTGTGGGTCAAAAACAGTTGACGAAGAGTTGCAACCCATAATTGATTCCTATGATGATGTCTTTGCTATACCAAAAGAGTTGCCACCACTAAGGTCTCATGATCACATAATTCCACTCATTGAAGGTACTCCACCAATGAATATTAGACCTTACAGACACCCTCCTACCCAAAAAGATGTTATTGAAGCAATGGTTAAAGAGCTTCTGGAAGCTGGAGTGATTAAGCCTAGTCAAAGTCCATTTGCTTCACCTGCGGTAATGGTCAAAAAGAAGGATAATACATGGAGGATGTGCATAGACTACAGGCAACTCAACAAACACACTATTAAAGACAAGTTCCATATTCCATTGATTGAAGAATTGATAGATGAGCTTCATGGGGCAGTTGTATTCTCCAAATTAGATCTGAGATCAGGGTATCATCAGATTAGGATGTTTGAAGATGATGTGGCTAAAACTGCTTTTAAGACTCATGAGGGTCATTACGAGTTCTTAGTCATGCCATTTGGCTTGACAAATGCACCTTCAACCTTTCAAGCTCTAATGAATGAAGTCTTTAGGCCTTTTCTAAGGAAATTCACATTGGTATTCTTTGATGATATCTTAGTATACAGTAAGTGTTTAACTGATCATGTGCAACATTTGACTCAAATTTTGGGGACACTGAGACAAAACAAATTGTATGCTAAGAAAAGTAAGTGTGTGTTTGGAACAAATCATGTGGAGTACTTGGGGCATGTCATTTTAGCTAAAGGAGTAGCTACAGAACCAACAAAGATCAAAGCTATGGAAAATTGGCCACAACCTAAGAATATCAAGCAATTAAGAGGTTTTCTTGGTCTTACCGGGTACTATAGAAGATTCATCAAAGATCATGCTACTTTGAGTAGACCTCTTACTCAGCTGTTAAAGAAAAATGGTTACACTTGGAATGATCAAGCACAAGCAGCTTTTCTAAGATTGAAGGAGGCAATGGTGAAAGCTCCAGTTCTTAGTTTGCCTAACTTTACAAAGCCATTTGTCATAGAAATTGATGATTCAGGAGTTAAAATGGGAGCAGTTTTAACACAAGAGGGCCATCCTATTGCTTATTTGAGTAAGTCATTATCTCAAAAACACCAGTCTCTTTCTACTTATGAAAAAGAATTTCTAGCAGTTATTTTGGCTTTGGAAAAATGGAGGGGGTACTTATTGGACATGCACTTTGTGATCAAGACAGACCACTTTAGTCTTAAGTATCTGCTAGATCAAGGAATCACCACTCCTACTAAAATGAAATGGTTGCCTAAGTTGATGGGGTTTGACTATGAAGTGATATACAAAAAGGGAAGTGACAATGCTGCAGCAGATGCACTTTCTAGGCTTGAAGGTCATGGTGAGTTGTTATCAATAGCTATTTCTACTATCAACACTGATCTCTATGACAGAATTGTTAAGAGTTGGGAGATAGATGCTCAAGTTCAAACTATAGTACACCAATTACAAAATGGCCAGCCTGCAAAGAAACATTATACTTGGGTTAATGGACAATTGCTCAGGAAAAACAGATTGGTGGTGGGAAATGATAAGAGCTTAAGAATTGAGTTGCTTAAACATATTCATGAAGGTGTATTTGGAGGACATTCTGGTGTGCAACCTACTACTCAGAAAGTGGTATCATTATTCTATTGGAAGGGTCTAAGAAGGGAAGTAAAACAATTGGTCAGGGAATGTTTGATTTGTCAAAAGAACAAGCCTGATTTAGCTTCTTACCCTGGTTTGTTACAGCCATTGCCTATTCCAGAAGGAGTTTGGAAAAGCATTTCCATGGATTTTATTGAAGCATTGCCCAAGTCTCAGGGTAAGGATACAATTCTAGTGGTGGTGGTCAGATTGAGCAAGTATGCACACTTCATTGCTCTGTTACACCCCTTCAATGCTGCACAAGTGGCTCAAACCTTCCTGGATACAGTTTATAGGTTGCATGGTCTTCCTGAGAGCATTGTTTATGACAGAGATAAAGTGTTCATGAGCAGATTTTGGAAAGAACTCTTCAAGCTATTGCAAGTTAAGCTCTTGATGTCTACTTCCTATCACCCACAAACTGATGGCCAATCAGAGGTGGTGAATAGATGCTTGGAGGGTTATTTGAGATGTATGGTAGGTGAGCAGCCTAAGGAATGGTCAAAATGGTTGCCCATGGCAGAATTATGGTATAACACAAACTACCAGACTTCCATTAACACTACACCTTTTGAAGTCCTATATGGTCAAGCACCCCCAATTAATGTACCATACTTGGGTGGTGAGAGAGCAGAGTAGAAGCAATGGATAGATCCTTAAGGGCAAGACAAGAAGGTGTAAACATCCTTAAGTTCCATTTGTAGAGATCTCAAAATAGGATGAAGCGGTAGGCAGACAAGAACATGTCTGAAAGGATTTTTTAGATCAATGATAGGGTTTGGCTCAAACTGCAACCACATAGGCAGGTTACCATCAGGCAAGGCAAACAAAACAAGTTTTCACCAAAGTACTATGGCCCTTTCAGAGTGATTGAGAAAGTAGGAGAAGCGGCTTATAAACTATCTCTACCTACTCAGTCACAGATTCACAATGTCTTTCATGTGTCTCAGCTTAAGAAGTGTAGAGGTGAGGTGCCTGATGGTCAGACAGCTGTTTTGCCCCATTGTGATGACATTGGTTTATTGATCATACCACCAATAGCCATTTTGGACAGGAAGATTGTCAAAAGGAACAATGCAGTAGCACTGTATGGCTTAATTCAGTGGGCTAATGGTAACAAAGATGATGCCAAATGGGAGCTTTTGGAAGACTTAGTCAAACGTTTTCCAACATTTGATATCACTTCTTGAGGACAAGAGCAGTTTAAGGGGGATGGATTGACATATGTAGGAGTATTTGGGCTAGTAAGTTGGCACGTGAGGTGCATATGGACGGTTTTCATACCGGACATGTGAGGTGCATGTGATATCTTCCACATACTTGCCAAATGTTCCAACAGATTTTCCCGCCCATTTTCCCTTTTTAAATACTCACTTGTAATTCATTTAGTTTCAGCTTTTGATTGAATAAAACTTCTTTCTCTTGATTCTGTTATTCTCTACATTCCATCTATCTACCACTTAACCTTCAACCATAATTCCCGCCAAAACTAACAATAACACTTTCAAACTCTTTTCTTGATTCATGGAGTTTTGAGTCTATTGTTGCCTTCTATACAATTCCTTTGAGAATTCTAGAAGTGTTGTATATCACTCAAAGAGACAAAGACTAATTCTGCCATTAAAGAGTGTAAGATTGATGCTTGTAAAGAATAAACCTGTCACTTAGGATTCATATATAGGGTAAAGTTAAAATAAAAAGACAAATATCCGTACATTACGTAAAAAGATAAAGTTCGCGAAAAAATCCAAAACAAATTCACAGGATCGGGTATGTTTGTGCATAAAACTTTTGTGAAAGAAGTTTTTCTAATTTTGAGTTTTTATACGTTTTTTTAAATGCAAAAAAAACGAATTTTGATGCGCAAAAAATTTTTGATGCAAAAAATTTTCAACATGTTTTAGTTAGATGAGCAAATGTTATTTTGATGAAAAAAGTCAAAAGAACTTGGGTGCAAAAATGAATTTTTGATGCACAAAAAAAGCGATTTAATGCACAAACGTAATTTTTCATAATTTGTTTTCGGAAAAAATATCCACTTTTAGAAAAAATTCCTTCACAACTTTTTCATGCACCAACATACCCGATTTTTTGTGGATTTTTCGTGGAATTTTTGTAAAAACAATTATTTCTACGTAATGTACAAATATTTGTCTTTTTATTTGATCTTTATCCATATAAAAAAAACTGAAGAAATTAATGAGGGTTTTCGAGTCATTCTGCTTAGGCATATTACATATATACTATACATAAAGACATACTTTCCCTTCTCTTCGTTAATCATCTTTAATCTACGGCTTGTTATAGAAGATTTTATGTGATCGATTCTGAATGAGAATCATCCAACTTTAGATCGATGTCTTAAGTGTTGATTATTTAGGTTTTCATAAGTTGGATTGTTTGTGAGTGAGAAACATCCAGTAATAAAATGACCCTGATATTTTGTTTTTACAGTTTCGCATTAAAAAAAAAAAAAAAAAAAAAAAAAAAAAAAAAAGAAAAAAAAAAAAGACATGTAAGTGTGATGCATGAAGTTTCATATCTATATATATACTATATTATAAAGTATTTGGGACTTCCTATAAAAAGAAGCCTTAAAATTTTAAGACAAAAAACATTACTAAAAAAGGAAAATTAGAAAATTAATGTATATTTTAAAATTTTAAGTCTTATTTAAACTATATAGTAACACCTCAAATAATAAAATATTTTAATAGAATTAACAAAAGCTCACTAAACTTATAACTGCTAAAGTTTGAAAAATAAAAGTGTCAACTACTTACACTATTAATAATTTCGACGTTCTACTTTTGAAAAAACATATATATCTAATATGTTTTAAACTATTTGGGACATGCTAAATAAAGAATGTTTTAAATGAAAAAAATTTGCTCGCCACAAAAATAATTACCGGATACCCGCCGCCGCATTGCGCGAGTACCCTTCTATTATATCAACTATAAGGGGATAAGGATCACAACAACAAAAATAGTTAGATTCTACACATTCTCTTTCCATACTTTCTTAAAATGTGTAAACTTTTATTAGTTTATTAACATTTGCCCATACGAAGGGTTTGGTTAAGATATGCCAAATTCCACCAAGTATACAAATGGAACCTAACCATACATGGCCTCCAATTATATCTTCCAAATCGGTAAAAATTGATTACATTAATAAGTAAAAAAGAAATTGTAAACAATAGATATTCCACATTCATAGTTGTGTAAAAATAAAATCTACACTTTTAAGTTTGAAAAATTATAAAATTTGTCAACACTTTTAATCATAACACCTAAATACTTCACACTTTCAGGAAGTGCGAAAAAATTAATTTTCCACATTTTGAGGAAGTGCGGAGAATTTGGGTGTTACCAATAACTTCCACACCTATAAGTGTGGACATTTTTTTTGACACAACTATAAGTGTGAAAATTTATTGTTTTACAATTTGTTTCCTCATTATTAATATAACCAATTTTTACACATCATTAAGTGTTAATAAAATAATAAAATTTTACACACTTTTGAAAAGGGTGAAAATAAAGTGTGTAGAATCAACTATTTTTATAGTGGATATGACTTACATGAGATTGTAATGCCTTTTTGAGTTTCTCGATGACCTCGTCTATTGTTGGACGATGGGCTTAAGTTTCTACCACACATCGATATGCGATTTTTGAGAATATGTACACAGAATCTTTATTGGGTCCTTTACTTATTGGAATGCCAAGTCCCCAATAGTGATCAATTTTCGAAATGATGTCATGCGATAAGAAGGAGCTTGAGTTTCTACCAAGCATCGATATGCGATTTCTAAGGATATGTTCACCCTCTTTTTTTATCTTGTTATCAACAATTTCCAATATTGTTCCATTTTCAAAATGACGTCGTGCAATGGGTGCAATCCCCTTTGTATTGACATCGGTGTATTCAGGATCATAGGCCAACTTCCCTGTTAAGATCTCGAATAACACTACTCCAAAAGAGTAAATGTCTGATTTCTTATTTAGTCTATGATGCTTCATATATTCTGGATCCAAATACACATTTGTACCAGCAATTGTGTCGGTATTGAGAGTGCTAGCCTCTTGATCTGCTGGGTGGATTATGGACAGCCCAAAATCAACAATCTTTGCCTCCCAATTATCACCCAATAGAGTATTCCCGCTCTTGATGTCGCGGTGTATTATCTTTTGTTTGTCCTGATCCGTGTTGGTGTGAATGTATTTCAAGCCATGTGCTATATTAAGACATATTCCAAATAATTATCCAGGCTTCCTCTAGAAGCAAGCTCGTATATAATGATCATCTGATCACCTTCTTCACAAAAGCCAAGAAGAGATATTATATTGTCATGTTTATAGCTACTCAAAGTTTTAATCTCTGTTTTGAACCCTTGCTTTCCTTCTCGATTGAAAATCCGTTTTATGGCTACCATGCTTCGTTTCTTGGGAAGATCACACTTATTCACCCCTTCTTTCGAAGACCAATTACTGCTATCAAAATATTCGAGTTGTGCCTTGTATACCTTACCATATCCACCTGACCCAATACAATATTTTTCGGAAAAATTCTTGGTAGCCAACTTTATATCTGTAAGTCCAATCTTCAAGTGTTCCAAGCTCTTTCTCTGCAACATAGTGGAGTTGTGAATCACCCCATAGAGGCTCGTAAGGATGGGAATGAAATTATAAAATAAACTATTTTTATAACCGAATGAAATTAATAGAATATGAAAACGTTCAAAAGCCTCTATTGATTTATTTCGGGTTAATTAGAGCACAAGGTACAGTAACACCACTTTTTCAGTGTCATATCAGCACCACATCACTGTCCCCACTTTAACACTAACACCAAAAAAATCACTAGGTACCATAACATGTTAACACTTACCTTTTTTGGACCCACAATTTTATTTTATTTTATTTTTTATTTTTCAAATAAACTAAATTCATTAATTCAAATTAAAATACAATACTAGAAAAACATACAAACTAAAAACATATGAAACTAAAACATTAACATACAAACTAAAAACCAAATAATTGCGTTGAACTTTTGGCAATTTTGGTTCAACGTATGCCACTTACTCGTTATCGTGTCCTTGTTACGTGTTTGGAAATTCTTTTGGTTGAACTCGTGGAGAACCTTGTACCAAAATAAATCTTTGGTTTAGTCGGCTCTGATGTTTTTGTCCTTGGAAACAGCAACGTAACACGCTCGGACGATAACCAACGAACATACGCGCCTAATTTGGCTTCGTTTTGGTTTTGCGGTTCGGTTGTGGGTTTCGGGTTTTTGATTTTTTTTTTTTTTTTGCACTTCGTTTTATTCTTCCTTTGCCCTTGTTTTAGATTAGTGGTTAAGATCAAGGTTGTCAGGATCGGGATCCTGCCTAGGATCGTTTTTGGCTTTGCAAGATCGTGATCGTAGGATCGGATCGGGATCGTAAGATCCTATGAAATGTATATATTTTTGCATAGGGGTTGTAGTTCTATACTTATATTTATTTTTATATAATATTTTATATGTTAAACGAATATAAATAGATGCTAAAACAATAAGTTCCTTGTTCAAATACCCAATTAGTAAAACATAAGATATATTGCAATATATACTTGCACAAAATTACTTCATGTTTCAATCGCTAAATGAACAATTTGGATATAAAAGAGATACTACATATGTGCACCACTCATGTTTCAATCATTAAATAATGATGTTCGATACAAAGGAAATACAGACATGGTCATAATGAAAGTTTATAAACTAGCGATGGCGCAAACTAGCAATTATCAAAGAAGAAACTGAGATTTTTGGTGTATTTCAATTAAAAATTAGTTTTTTTTTTTTTTTTTTTTTTTTCTTCTTCTTCTTCTCCTCCTTAATAATGGATACTTCTCAAAATGTTCACGCATCCCTGTAAGTGGCATATACTTGTAGTGTTTTTTCTTTTAGATAATTTTTATTTCAAGATTAATTGTCTTATATCATTATGTGCTTGGCCATGCGTATATAGATTATTACATTTGCATGTCATGATTATCTCGGTATAAGTCTATACTTTATCAATTTGTAAACTATATAACGTTAAAAAATAAAAAGAATGCCCATACTTTAAAGTTTGCTTCGTGGTGAACAATATAAACTAGTTTTTAGTTTATACTATTTGAAATGTACATACGCAAGACTTAATATAAATTAATAAATCATATGTGTGTTGGCAAAAGGAGCATGTAGTTGTCGTGAAAATATTGTTAGTCATTATCGTAATAATTTCGTATATAATTTAGCCAATGCTAACGCTAATTTCCTATAATGAGCATCTGTCACTTTAAACCGAATAGTTAGATGTGAAAAACAATGAATTAGTGATTGTGATTGGGCTTTTTGAATCAAACATGGGCTTAAATGCTTCACATAGGAAAAAAAAGTAAAAAAAAAATGGGTTAGCAACAGGATCGGATCGTAAACGATCCTACGATCCTACGATCCTACGATCCGATCCTACGATGCTGAACGATCCTACCTGATTTAAGATCCTGTTAAGATCCTGATCGTTTTTTGAGTGTGGGATCGTAGGATCGTGCGATCCTACGATCAGGATCGCGATCCTGACAACCTTGGTTAAGATTGTGGAAGGTTGTGCCATGTTTGATGGTGGTGGTGCATGTTGTTGTTGTTGTTGTTGTTGTTGTTGTTGTTGTAGGTTTTGGTATCGTTGGTTAAGTATTTCATTTTGTTGTCGTTTGTTGCAAATATTGTTGTTGTTGGAAATGTTGTTCTTGTGTATAGGACGGCATAGAGTATTGAGTTACCAAACCCGGGAAAGTAAACTTGTGATGATATCGATTGTGCAGATGAAGGTGTTGAAGGGTTTGACGAAGATGACGAGTTGGGTTGCGACATGTTGAAGAGTGGGTTCATAAACAGATTGTTAATCGGAAACTGAGACATTTTTTGGAAGTGAGAACGGATTTTGTGTGTGAAAAATGATTGTTTAAAGTGGGTTTAAATAGATGTGTAGAGTGATATAATTTAGTTTTTTTTTAAATATAAGGAAAAAAACTAGCTCTTTTTTTCTGCCCGTTTGGTTTAAAAATTTTTGATTTTTTTTTCTTTGCTTATCAACGCCCCTTGGTTAACCAACACACGTTGGTTTCGACGACACTCGGAATGGTAACGCCACCTAATGCCTCGCCACATCATCATAACACCGGGTCGGGCGTTATGATACGTTCTACTCTTAGTACTGTATTAAGTTCCTTTTTATTAGAAAAAGGAACTAGTGTTGTATAATACTAAGGATCTTTTAGCCCGCACATTAGGGGTGTTCATCGGTTTGGTTATCGGGTTCTTTGATTTATTCGGTTCGGTTAGTTCGTTTACAATTTTTTTCTGGGTAAAATAGAGAACCGAACCGAATTCAAATTTGATTAAACCGAACCGAATAACTGAAAACGGAACAGAATAACCGAAAACAAAACCGAATAACACGAATTACATATTTTAGTTATTTATTTATATAATTATATTTTGTTTTTTCAACAAAAAAAAATTTCAAACTTAACACATGTTACATTTATACTATGAAAATGTTTTAATATCTTTTTTTCTATATAAATATGTAAAAGTTATATATATTATGCTAATTAGGTTTTCAGTTCATTGTGCCATAACCATATCCAAACTAAATTCGGTTCGGTTACAAAATTTGGTTCGTGTTTTTTCGATTCAGTTCAATTTCGATTTTCGATTTTTGTTGGTGAAACCCGAATTCTGCGCACCCCTACCACACGTACTAAAAACTTGAATTTATTCATGCGGGAACGAAATTATGCAAAGTTTAAACTTGTAATTAAGAATCTTAATTTAATATGATCATCATTATAAAAGAAAAATCTAACATAACATAATAATGACGCATTTAATTTATTAGCAAGCAATCACAATACTCATCCTAGCAACAGGGCTAATAATAGTCTGGCTTAAAAAAAATTGGTAAAAATCAATAAAACTAACCCCAAGCACAATTTATTTGTACCAAAATGTATAATAAAATAAATAAGAAATTACGAAACTAATCATAAAAGTTGCAAGTATTAAAAATCTTGCGATAATTTTCTTCCGAAAATAAGAATTATTCCAATATTCGGTGGATTTTACTCGTATTTCAAAATTATAGAATAAATAAAGACAATAATATTCCATGATTTTTCATCTACATCAACATCATTCGATTCAAAATATATTTTACCTTTTTATCATTTCATGCATCCATTTTTTTTCCTAAAAACTTATGGACTTTGCTATTTGTAGCCTTAAATGCTACATTTAATACTTAAAAACTTGTATTTGTTGTAATTTTAGTTGTTTGGGAAAAGTTAAATTCATGAGTAGACGGCTATTCTAAAGGGGTTACGGATCATTTAAAAAGTATTAAGATTTTAAAAAGTGTAAGAAGTATTTATAACCGTTGGATTAGATCTGGTCAAACACATTTTTTTTAATTATTATTTCCAGTCAAAGGGTGCAATGGTAAATTGACCCGTTTTATTTTATTCACCCTTAAAATTTAAACGCAAATAACTTTTAAACGACAAACTTTTAGAAAAAACCGATTTCACTATAATTTTTAAAATTTAATCCTCTTTAATTTGGTATAAATCTTGTTAATTATTTCAACTTTTTTATATATTTAATGGGTCTTGATTTTTTTGATGTTTTTAACATTTCTGATCATAATTTTTACCTTTAAATTTATCAAATCATGATAAACTCAAAACATGAAAGTTGTAGATTATGGTTCACTCTTTACTCAGAAATTTGAATCACTCAAATCCGATATGATATGAGTGAGATATCGCACGTTAAAGATGACATTTTAGTCATATTTATTGCACACAAAGTGTTTGATGAAATGTCTAGCTTAAATTTTTAGTATTAAAATTGCGTTAAATGCTCTAATTTTTGTACCATAACGCATTATTAATCATTTATTAATGTAACATTCAAAAAGTGATGTTTTTTAATCATTATTATTTTAAATATACATTTAGTTCATCAATTAGTCTTTGTTCATCAATTAATTATGTTCATCAGTTAAGTTATAGGTTCATCAGTTAGGTTATAAGTTCATCAGTTAGATTATGTTTTGTTCATCAGATAAATTATGTATTGTTCATCAGTTAGGTTATAGGTTCATCAGTTATAGGTTATAGGTTCATCAGTTAAATTATGTATTGTTCATCAGTTAGGTTATATGTTCATCAATTATAGGTTCATCAGTTATAGGTTCATCAGTTAGATTATGTTTTGTTCATCAGTTAAATTATGTATTGTTCATCAGTTAGGTTATAGTTTCATCAGTTAGATTATGTTTTGTTCATCAGTTAAATTATGTATTGTTCATCAGTTAGGTTATAGGTTCATCAGTCAGTGCATTTAGCTTAATTTTAACACTAAAAATTTAAGCTAGACATTTAATCAAACACCTTGTGGGCAATAAATAAGAGTAAAACACCATATTTAACGTGTGATATCTTACTCATATAACATCGGATTTGAGTGATTCAAAAACATGTGTAAAAATTGAACAAAAATCTATAACTTTCATGTTTTAAGTTTTTCAGGATTCAACACTTATTAGAGTAAAAAATAAGACCAAAAATACTAAAAAATAAAGAAAATTAAGAACCATTTGATATGTTAAAAAAAAGTTCAAAATAATTAACAAGATTTATACCAAATTAAAGAGTATTAAATTTTAAAAATTATGGTGAAATCGGTTTTTTTTTTTTGTAAAAGTTTGTTGTTTGAAAGTTATTTGCATTTGAAATTTAAGGTGAAAAAAAAAAAAAAAAAAAAAAAAAAAAAAAAAGAAAAAAAAAAAAAAACGGGTCAAATGACCAAAATGCCCTCTAACTGAAAATATTAAAGAAAAAAAAGGAGGGAGTGGGTGAGAGACACATGACACTAGCTTAGTCGCTTTCTAGACTTTTTAAAGTTTTTTCTTTTCACTTGATCGCAACTCGATCTAAAGGTACTTATAATTTATACATGTCAGGTTTATTAACGTTTAACATTTACCAAAAAACATATACGACCTTCAAAACTTCTTTCTTGTATAAACTATATATCAAATGACTTGGCCGAATGATAGTGGACCCCATGTTTTAAAAAAAAAAAAAATATATATATATATATATATATATATATATATATATATATATATATATATATAGAGGGATACATTGAGAAGAGGCTTAAAATGAGAAGGGTAGGAAGAATTGTGAGAGTGACATGTGTCATCCCCATGCCACATCATCATACCGCATCACGGTTACTGCATCGTGATGCAATAACCGTGATGCAGTAAAAATTTTGGCGGGAAAAAAAATTTCCTACAAAAAAAAATTTTTTTTTGGCAACTAAAGAAAAAAAAATCCTGCCAAAATTTTTACTGCATCATATAGTATAAATTTTTACTGCATTACGGTTACTGCATCGCGATGCAGTATATTTTTTTTACTTCATTATGGTTACTGCATCACGATGCAGTATAAATTTTTACTGCATTACGGTTACTGCATCGCGATGCAGTATATTTTTTTACTTCATTATAGTTACTGCATCACGATGCAGTATAATTTTTTTACTGCATCACGATGCTGTAAAAATTTTGGGGGGAATTTTTTTTTCCCAAAAAATTTTTTTTTGCCACAAAAAAAAATAAAAATAAAAAATAAAAAAAAAGTTGGCGGGAAATTTTTTTTCTTCATGGGGGTGACACATGTCACTCCCACAATCCTTCCTACCATTCTCAGTTTAAGACCCCTTCTTATAATATCTCATCTCTCTCTCTATCTCACTCTCACTCTCTCTCTCTCTCTCTCTCTCTCTCTTTCTATATATATATATATATATATATATATATATAGAGAGAGAGAGAGAGAGAGAGAGAGGAAGGTTAATGTGAGAACTTTCTTAAATTTGTAAAAATGTGAACTATTCTAAAATACCATTAAAACATTGATACATAACCATTTTAGCAAAGATGCACCAAAATAGTATATATTAATACAAGTTAACATTAAATTGACTAATAACCAACTAATACATGAGAAATGGATTACTGATACATAATTAAATTTTTGATACATATATATATTAAAATCTCAAAAAACTAATTTCTTATACATAAATTGATACACCTAATACACAACAACCACTAAAAACTTGATACACAATACTAAACATTTTTACACATTACACGTTGAATCAAAGTGTATCACTTAGTTTACGTCAATTTTCATAAGAAAACCCATCAAATCTTTAATAATTTTAGTTGTAATTAATTATGTTTTTATTTTCTTTTAAGTTGAGTGTCATTTGTGAGATTTTAGTTGGTTCTCATTTTTACAACTTTAAGAAAGTTCTCATTTGATCTCAATTATATATATATATATATATATATATATATATATATATATATATATATATATATATATATATATATATAGTGTTGTATTCTATGCAGTACCAATATTAGATATAGTACTTTACAGTACCATTCTAAACCAATCAGAACCGTTGGATCACTTAATGTATGGATGAGATTACTTGTGCCTTTATTGTAATTGATTGAAAGATCAAGCCATTAATTAAAAAGCTAAAAGGGCAATAAAGGAATTTCGTAATTGTCCATCTAAATAGGATATGGTTAATTGTTGATTAGGTTAAAAAATACAATTCACGTACCTCTCCTATGTTCTTAACCGCCTCCAACAAAAACTATCATCCTCCATCTTCACAACATCCATCTTTGTAATCTATTTTTTTTTTCCATAACGACGGTTTGTGGGTGTCCACCCGATTCTCAGATCTTGTAATCTAGCATCATAAAGGTAAAAGTTTGATTCTCAGATCTTGTTATATCGTACCTGCAATCACCTCTTCATAAACATCGATTAATGTTCGAGATGTGTACAAGAAATCAAAAGGTAAATTTCTTTTTCGCAGCTACCATAACTCATTTTGGTTTTAAATATATTTAATTTTAATATATAAATAGAATTGATAGTAGCCAATCATCTATAAATAAATACACGCACCTTTTTATATCAGATTGTATGGTTGCCAATTTAAAGATTAATGAATATAAAAGTGTGGTTTTTTTGCCATTGTAAATGACGTATTCAATTATGATTCAAAAGTTATGATACAATTCAATATTCTATTCGGCATCGTATATTCAAAAGTTATGATTCAATTTGTTATATCTTTATGTTTTATTTAACACGAATGTATGTTTTTTTAACATTTATTATTTATATTGTGTTTTGATTTACAATCTTTTGCATTTTAAATCTTTTTACTACGATGAAGCCAATGTATTTTCGTATCGTGATGCAAGATCGGTGTCAGGTCAACACTTTGGTTAATATTAAAAAAAAACATACATGCACTTTTAATTAGTACTGACTTTTTCATATAGATGTTTAAAAATAGGTTGAACACATATGTTTTTGTTATTTTTAAAGATTATGGGTATTTGTTATGCTAGTTGTTATAATGTAAAATTCATTTACTAATTGTTTTTGGTTTAATTATGTTTGTACATACTTGTAACAGATTGCTACTAAAGACCAAGGAAAGATGTATGCATACATGTTTTAATTTTGAATATGTGTTTGATAGTTGTTTCTAATAAAATAAATAACAATTGTTTTTTAGTTTCAGGTATTGAACATCTTTGATAAAGATAAAGGCCACGACCAATTTAAGAAGTGCATATGTGTCTTGGTAGGGAACTCAATTTAAGAAGTGCATATGTGTCTTGGTAGGGAACTCAAATGTTCTAATGAATTCGACGAGAAAGTGAAGCGTGCATGTATGTTCTTAGAAAAGTGCACACATGTTTTTGAATGACATGCACATCTATATTTAATAAGATACATTTTGTATTAGGATTGTATTTCATTTAATATCAAATTTTATGTATATTTATGTTTTGATTTGTTACAAATTTAGGGGTTACATGTTTATGTTTATGTTTTTTGTTTTTTGTTATAAATTTTGAAAATTAAAAAATGTACACTATAAACATATGTGTAATTACCATTTTAAGCAAAACAAGTTTGATGTATAAACAATTGTATACAAGAAAAATATGTAAATTTATAATATTTAAAAAAAAAACACATATGCACTTCAATTTCCTGAAAACATGTATATTGAAAAAAAATAAAGGAAAAATTCTAAGGGAATTTAAAAAAGTTTTTTAATTAAAAAAATTCAAAAAGAAACTAAAAATGTGTTTGACTATTATGCCCTTTTCAATTAAATAAAAATGTTTATTAATACTAAATTCCTATTGGTCTAAAATGGTACTGTAAAGTACTGCATTTAATATTGGTACTGCATAGAACGTGCCCCTATATATATAGTGTTGTGTATATATATATATATATATATATATATATATATATATATATATATATATATATATATATATATATATATCCGTAAAAAGAATAAAAATAAATTTTTTAAAAAAAAGTTCTCAAAAAATTCCAAAAAAATTCCACAAGATCGGGTATGTTGGTGCATAAAACTTTTGTGATAGAAGTTTTTTTAATTTTGAATTTTTATACGTTTTTTTCTAATGCACAAAAAACAAATTTTAATGCGCAAAAAAAATTTTAATGCACAAAAAAAATTTTAATGCACAAAATTTTCAACTTATTTTAGTTAGATGCACAATGTTATTTTGATGAAAAAAGTCAAAAAAAAATTTGGGTCCAAAAACGAATTTTTGATGCACAAAAAAACGATTTAATGCACAAACGTATTTTTTTATAATTTTTTTTCGGATAAAGTATCTGCTTTTAGATAAACTTCCTTTAGAACTTTTTCATGCACCAACATACCCAATCTTGTGGAATTTTTTTGGATTTTTTCGAGAACTTTTAAAAAAAATTCTTTTTATTCTTTTTACGGAAATTTGTCTTTTTATTTGATCTTTACCCTATATATATATATATATATATATATATATATATATATATATATATATATATATATATATATATATATATATATATATATATATATATAATCCGGATCATTTGAGAAGGTTTTTATTTTGAGAAGATTGAAAAGGTTTTTAAAAACGATAGATTTGTAACTTTGATTCATGTTTTTCAAGCGTAAAACTCAATTTAATGTGATTAAAATTCAAAATGTGTAAAAGAAAATTTGAATCAATATTTAAAATCTCTCGATTTTGCGATATATGTAGAATACTGAATCATCTCTACAAATTTAATGAATCATCATCATAACTCGATTTTAGCAATGATTTGTGAATCAAATTTGTGATTTATAGATTCGATTCACCATAAAATGATGCTTACTTTTGAATCAAATAAAAAACATGAATCAATTTGGTCAAACGAAGATTTCACAATCTTCTTAAAATAAAAACATTCTCAATGGAACCGGAGCCCCCCCCCCCCCCCCTCTCTATCCATACGCTTAAACTACCAAGTAGCCTAGCAGCACTCCGTCCTCCGTCAGCATAGCATCAGCATTCTGTTCTTTTAGCATTCCTAGCATCAGCACTCCGTCTGTCAGCACTCCGTCTGGTATCAGAGCCTAGTAACGAAGCCTAATCTCAAGACAGGTATATCTAACTCAACTTTATGACAGAAAAACAAGACGAAATTTCAATTATACATAATATAGAAAATGAATCAGAATTTATGCAGGATGCTATCATAAATAAAAAGGCAATTAGAAGATCTGATTTTACTTTATCTGAAAAACATAATTTTGATTATAAAAGCTTCACAAATATATTTTCAAGAAAAAATATCATTTATTTTGGGAAAATTATTGGTGAAGAGCCTATACCTATAGAACAAACTAAAGGAAATATTATTATTCCTATTATTAATCAAAAACAAATACGAGATAGAATCATGCATATGAGAGAAAATGATCGAAGTAAGATTGCTTATATTCACATTTCAACTATTCAAGTTATATTAAAAAGTACATTTATGGGATGTGATACACCTATTAAATTAGAACTAAGAGATGATAGGATTATTGATCAACAAGAAAGTATAATAGCTCAAGGAAAAGAAAATCTATCTGAAGGAAAACTAAAATTTGATCTAAATATTCAGATGGGATTGAGTCTAAAAGATAAAGATTTATCTAAAAGTATTACAGTAAGGTATGAATTACTAAGAAGAACATTTATGCGTAAAGGAAATCATCCTTTCACAATTACATATCAAATAAATTATGCTCTTACAAACTCACATCATAGTATTACTTTTAAAACAAAAGATGTTATACATATTGATGAATTATTTAAACCCTTACTTAGCTTGGAAACAAAACAGAAGCAATGTTTATTTACAAACAGAAATTATTTAGAAAATAAGAAAAGATCAAATTTCATAGACTCTTCAGTATGGATGCCTCAAATTGAAAAACCTTTTTCAGTATTTAATGGAGAAACATCATCATCAATTAATGTTAGAAAATCATTCTCTGAAAATAAGTCTGATGATATAAAAGAACTAAAAGAAATGGTAAGATCATTAAGTTTAAGAATATAAATGAATATCGAATTAGTCATTTGAATGGATTCAGGAAAACAGAAAGAAATGAATAAAAATAGAATTATTGAAATTAAAAATAAAATAGAACAAATAGATGAAACTAGAAATAGACTAAGTCATATAAAATGGAGACTAGAAAATATACAACCATATGAAAATTTAAAAATACTACTTAATACAAGAAGCAGTATAAAAGGAAATCTTCAAATTAAAAACCAGGAATTAAAACAACTGCAGAATAAATTAGTTATTTCATAATGGACAACTTAATGGACACCTTAATTTTTGACAATAATAAATCATATTTAATTTTTAAAATATTATCTGATTATTTTCAAGAAAAAACTAAATTAGCAACAACTCAGTTAACATGGAAAAATGTATTAGAGTACAAAGAAATTAATTTCACACACCAAATATATCTACCTCCCATTATAACAGAAGGAATTAAAAACCCTTTAGCATTAGTAATATCAAGAATGAGAATTACAGAATTTCTAAATGAATATGAATTAAATGCTACAAATGAAAAAGATCTAAAAACACAATTTCTAATTTATAATGAAAAAATGAGGAAATATTATTTATATGAATCAGAAGATATTGATGATTTTCAAGACGAAGATCATTTTGATAATTTTGGAGAACCATTTTATGAAACAGATTAATGAACCTTATAGTAGAAAAATTAAAGAAAGTAGAAGAAAGAATTAAAATCAACAATGATTTATCTAAACCCTTCATTCCATATAATCAAGAAATATTTGAGATCCCACAGAATCTTTTAGAAGGAACACATTATGGTATACATACCATTATAAACGACAGTGATCCTGTTGGAGAAAAAAATAATAAATTACAAATAGCATTAAATAATATCACTGAAATGCTAAGTTTCCTTATATTAAGACAATTACCAGAGTTATCCGACATTATGATTAAAAATACAGAAAAAATACATACACAATCATCAACCTCTAATCTAGAAACATTAAGTATAATAGAACAACTTTCAAAAGAAATTGATGCACCTCCAGAAGAAAAAGATGTTATTATTCATAAAATAAAAGAAATATTATTGAAACAAAATATTTTAATAATAAAACCACCATTTAGAATAGCATAATGGAAAATTTGGAAGAACAAATAGAAACCTTAACTAAATTAATGGCATCCTTAGACATTCCAGAAGATGAAAATGATGATGTAGAAGTCGTCCTTGATTATAGTTCAGATGAAAACCCATATCAACCATACACTGGAGAAAGTTCATATACAAACTATAATTTTGCATATAAAAGAAAAAAGTCATATATCGATGAAGATTTTCAAAAAGATTTTGAATATCAATTACCAACTCAGACAAAAAGATATTTATATCGACAAGGGATGATAAGAAATAAAAAGAACAAATGGGAGAAAATTCCGTATCAATATGTACCCAAGATACCAATAACAAAAACAGATGATGAAATATTAAATATAGATTGCGAAATAGATATAGATAATAAAATACAAGATTGGGGTAATAAATTAGGATCACAAATCCATTTAACTACAGAATTAAGAGCTCTACAACCAAGAGATTTATTAAATTTTGTAATATATAGAACATCAGGAAACGTTTTTAGATATTTAGATACGTTAGAAGAAACAGAACTCTCTCGACTAGCTACTACTGATGCTTTAACAACATTTACAAATGTTATGGCTCAAATTGTACAAGAATTTACTGGAAGAAAACCAGGATCAGAAAATTCTGACGCTGCTTTTAAGGAACAAACATATTGGAAACTAATTAATCTTAAAATATGTGAAATGTGTTTTGTTGACTCATTTATCTGTGAATTCTCAGAATATTATTATAAATTGGATAATGAAAGGAAAAAAGAAGCTATAAAAATGTTTTTTAATAAACTACCAGAATCTGTTGCAATCAAGGTACAAGACAAATATGAATCAGCATTAAAAGAAGAAAAGGTACAAGATACTCTAGGAGCAAGAATTACAATTATAAAAGAATGGTTAAAAGCGGAATGTATTCAAGAAAAGGCTAAAAGGGAAGCACGAATTAATCTTTGTTGCGAAAATCAAAATAACAAAGTAGGAAGCTATGGATGTAACAAAGAAAGAAAACAGAAAAAATGGAAGAAAAAATTATATGATCCAAAATATAAAACATACTACAAAAAGAATTATAAAAACAATTATTTTAGAAATAGAAAACAACATAAAAAGAAGTTTTATAAAAAGGACAATTCAAAGTTCTGTCCATCTAATAAAAAGGATTGCAAATGTTGGCTTTGTCATGAAATTGGACATTATGCTAATAATTGTCCAAAAAAAGGAGAAAAAAAAGAAACTGAGATATTAAAAATAGCCTACGACTTAGGATACGAACCACTAGAAGATTCAGATGTTGATTCTGATATAGAAATATATGCATATACTAGTGAATCTGACTAATCAAAAACTCTAGAAATGAGCAAAATTAAAAGGGATAATCCAAATGCAACATTTATTGAAGTATTTATTGAAAATAAAAAAATAATTGCTTATGTAGATACTGGAGCAACCATATGTTTCGCTAAACAAAAGATGGTTAAAAAATGGGAAAAATTAGAAAAACCCCAAAACATAAGTATTGCTGATAAATCAGTACATAAAATATGGTATGTAGCAAGAATGATTCATGTATATATCAGTCATAAAAGATTTATCATGCCAACTATATATATGCATGATTCAGGATTAGATATGATAATAGGAAACAATTTCTTAAAGTTATATCAACCGTTTACACAAACAAATAAACTAGTTATTCTAAAACACCCAAAATACAATTTAGTATCTACTCCAATTATAACGAGACAGAAATACATTCAGTTACTTACTAGAAATATAAAATTTCATATACAATTATTATTTGAAATAAAAAATGAACAACTACAAAGAATGTTAGAAAAAGTTTGTAGCGATAACCCACTAGACAAAATTAATACAAATAATATGTTAATAACAATAAAATTAAAAGATCCCAATAAAGAAATCAATGTACAAAATAGAATTCCATACGGTATAGACGATGTTCGAGAATTCCAAACAGAATGTAAACAATTATTAGAAAAAGGAATAATAAGAGAAAGTAAAAGTCCACACTCTGCACCAGCATTTTATGTAGAAAATAAAAATGAGTTAAAAAGAGGGAAAAGAAGAATGGTTATCAACTATAAGGAAATGAATAAAGCAACCATAGGAGATTCGTATAAATTACCAAGAAAAGATTACATTTTACAAAAGTTAAAAGGAAATACACATTTTAGTACTTTTGATGCAAAATCGGGATATTGGCAACTAAGACTATCTGAAGAAACTAAACCACTAACTGCATTTTCATGTCCTCCACAAAAACATTTTGAATGGAATGTTTTACCTTTTGGATTAAAACAAGCACCATCTATTTTTCAAAGATTTATGGATAATATTCTACAAGGATTAGAAGAAATTTGTTTAGCATATATTGATGATATCATTGTGTTCACAAAAAACGAGGAACAAATTCATATTAAAGCAGTTACCAAGGTCTTAGAAAGAATTAAAGAAAAAGGATTAATTCTATCTCAGAAAAAATCACATGTACTTCAAACTGAAGTTGAATATTTAGGTTTAAACATTACAAAGAATGGTAACCTCTCTTTAACTAGTGATTTACAAGAAAAGATAAAAACTTTTCCAAACACGTTAAAAGATAGAAAGCAAATCCAAAGGTTTTTGGGATGTTTAAATTATATAGCTGATCAAGGTTTTCTAAAAAATTTGGCACAAGAAAGACAGGTTCTACAGAAAAAATTGTCCGAAAAAATTAAATGGGAATGGACAGATTTAGATACACAACTTGTTATAAAAATTAAAGATCAAATTGAAATTCTGCCAGAACTTTATAATCCGGAAAATAAAGATGTTCTAATAATAGAAGTTGATGCTTCTGATGATACTTGGGCAGGATGCATGACTGCTATAAAAAATGGAAAAAATTTATTGAATCTAGATGAATATGGGAATTTCCTTCATACAGCTATCAAAAATTCAGCAGAAAGTCATCATGACAATAAAGCTATTAAAAATACAGTAGAAAGTCATCATGACAATTTTCAGCAATCATCTGTTCTCAAAACAGAAAAACAGCAGACAATTTTTTGCAAATATATCTCTGGAACATTCTCTGTTACAGAAAAAAATTATAGTACACATGAGAAAGAAACTCTCGCATGTCTCAAAACATTGAAAAAATGGAAATTAGATCTCTTACAAACAAGATTCGAGTTGAGAACCGATTCTAAATATGTAGTTGGTTTTTGGAAGTATAAGTTAAAGGAAGATCACTGTAGGGGAAGGCTAATTCGATGGCAGCTAGAGCTACACCGGTATTGTCCGTACATTAAGCATATCAAAAGTGAAAACAATCCTTTTGCAGATACTCTAACAAGAGAATGGAAGGAATAATGAACTCGATAAATCAGGAGCTACAACAACTAAGAAAGCAAAAGGTTTCCCTTGAAGCACAACTTGAAGAAATCAACAAGAAGGAAGCAGTATTAGCAGATTCTCTCAAATATTTTGAAAAGCAAATAGAAACCACTTCCACACGAAAACCCAATCCAATTACACCAGAAAATCCAAATACACCAGAAAAAAAGCCAATAATCACTCCCATACACACAAAAAAGCAAAAAGAAGTAATTCATATTGAAGAAGAAGAAGAAGAAGATCTTCAACAACAAAGTATTGGTAAAAAGAAATGGTATGTGATTTTCAATGGTCCATTTAAAGGAATATATGCAGATTGGTCAATTGCAAGTCATCATATTCTGGGAAAAAATGTAACACATAAAAGTTATCCGACAAAAGAAGCAGCCAAACAAGCATTTGATGAAGCATACAAAACAGTAACCACGGAAGCAGTCCAAACTTCAAAGGCATTCACCTCCCTCAACCAAATCCACCAAGAAAAATTAACCAAATTAAATTCTATGAATTTAATTAAAAACTTACCCACTTCAAAAGAAAAAGAAATCGGGAAAAAACCCACAACAGAAAAGTTTCAGCAATGTTGGGATAGTCTCATTAACTATACAGAAGCACACACAACCCTTCTTTTTTACCCAAAAAATAGAACAACAGGTCCAAAAGCAATAATTTTCCCTGGAGCAGATCCCGAATTAATTCAAAGATATTTCGTTCATGGATTCATAGATTCATTATACATAAACGGGACAACCCTGAAAGAAATTCAAGAATTACCCACAAAAATTCAAAACATAGTCCGTCGCTACAATGATACCTTTGCACACAAACGAACCATATTCCTAAAATTTCATTCAAGTTATCCCATTTTCAACAAAGAACATCAATTACTAGTCCCTTCCATATCAATTGCTCAACTAGGAATCAGTAATGGCAATCATCCACCAAAAGATGTAATAGATAATAAGACTCCATCAATAGAACATATGGCTATAGCTCTTTCCGGAGTATTTTTTGGATCCTTAAAAATCGGAACAGGTAGAGGACAGAAGAAAAATGTTAGGATTAATTATAAATCTGAGGAAATGGTCATATATTCTATATCCAACAATATTATTGATGATCAGCAGCAAGCAGTCTTATCAGAATTTGAAGAACCATTTAAGCATTTTACTGGAATCTTAGAAGCATTACCAGAAGATATCAAGATCCTTCTCTGCAAACAGTTAAACAGAGTTCAAAGACACAGTTGTGAATACTGTCAAAATTCACAAAGCATGGATGATGAAGATGAGGAGATAGAGGTTAGAAGTAAACAAAGTTCTAGCAGCAACTGATTCTAGAAGACATATCGTCAGCACAAACGTCAGAAACCAATAATGTAGCAAATTATTAAAGCTAGCTATCAATAATGTAAATAGTTTGTCTATTATTAAAGTTTAAAGTTTTGTGTCGGCCATCTGGCCAAAATAATTGAGGATGAAAAAAAACGTCATGCATGACGTATGTTTATATCTCCTCACCTACTTTAGAGTGTATAAATAGAGTCTAAGTCTGGTTGTAAGAGGCAGGAGTTTTCTAATGAAATGAAAAACCATTTGGTTTGTTTAACTCTCTCTGTTGAAGTTTATACTTCTGAATAGCAGATTTTAGTAAAAAAAAAAGGAATTATGAAAAAATTCTTCAGCATTCCTAGCAGCACTCCGTCCTCCGTCAGCATAGCATCAGCATTCTGTTCTTTCAGCATTCCTAGCATCAGCACTCCGTCTATCAGCACTCCGTCTGTCAGCACTCCGTCTACCACATCAGCACTCCGTCTATCAGCACTCCGTCTGTCAGCACTCCGTCCCCCCCCCCCCCCCTCTCTCTATCCATACGCTTAAACTACCAAGTAGCAAAGTAGCAATTAGATTTTATCCGTTGCACTGTGCTCAGCCTAAACAAATGGCTAGATGATAACTAGGATTAGTTAGTATCAAGAATGAATCTCAATGATTGATTGAACACTTAATGAGTGTAGATTAGTAAACCATTATTAGCATGTCGAATTGGCTACTAATAGACATATGGGTTAGGTTCTAGGTGCCCAAACTAGGTCTAGCCCATATAACATCACTAATAGGTAATACATTAGGACATCGCACAGGCTAATCGAGTCATTGGTACATATAGGGAATTAACTAGGTTAACACGTTCTTCATTTATTGATTTTTCATCCATTTTATTTCTTGTTATTTTATTGTCTTATTATTTTACTTTTTAATCCTTAAAATCGTCGTGATCTCTCATATCAAAACCCCCCAAATCTACTTTTGTTATTTAATTTATCGTCATTTTCATTTTATCAACTTAACTCATCGATCTTGTGATCAACCTGGTCTTATCGAGTATATACAATACACGTTGGGGTACACTACCGGTAAGTATTAGTCTATTTCTTGTTAGATTAGTTATAAATATAGATTAAAAATGTCGACACTATTGTGATTATTATCACTTTATTATTACTAATAATTCATAGCTAGACATAGAACTATAGAAGGTTGCGTGTTTTTCTTTATAATATTTGAAAACGTTCTATGTGATAAATGGATGTTGCGATTCAAATCTTACCCTGATACAAACGAATAGAATAAAAACAGACATGATTAAAATGTTACCACTACATGATGAATGATTATTCGATTAGTGTGGTGTGTATATCAGCTCTCATCGTTCTTAAAATATGTATTTGTTTTCACGTAATTGATGAATGAAAAGCAACTAAATAAAAAATCAAGTAGTTAAATATTATGATTTTAATAAGGTGGTGTTGTGTTTACTTACTTATTTACCAGGCTTATAAATTATTGTGTATTTTGAAAAACTCATAAAGCCCACGTTTTTTAGACTTATGAACTGAGCCTATGTAGTTGAGTTTATATTTCTTATTTAAGGCTATTGTTTAAGTTGATAAACTCAGGTAAAATTATATATAATAAACTTTTATCTATAAACCAAAATTGACGAACCAAAAGCATATGTTTCGAAAGTGGATTGTTGTCATTTTAAAAAATGAGAATAGGAAAGGATTTATTTATGCAACACAATTCTGTAAGATAAACAAAATTTGTAAAGAGTAATGAAATTCATAGTTTTAGATAAAAACATGGACTATTTAATTTATGTAATTTATACTCGACAAGTAATTACCTTCTGGTGAGTAGATGCTGCAACTATTGAGTGTCCATTTAACTGCAATAATGAGTGAAAAGTAAATAAATCAATACTTTATACAGTAATTATGTTGACAGGATGATGAAAGTAAAACCAGGCTTACCGCATTTTCACGTTCCAATTGAAGCTCCAAGGCTTTCTCAAGTCTCGGGACAATCTCATCAATACTTGGCCGTAGCGGTCGTTCTTCGTTCAAGCAATCACGCGCTGTATCCGCGAAAAGTTTGAGTGATTGCGGATCCATTTGCTTCCACAAATTTGGATCAATTATATCATTCAGTATTTTCTTTGTATGATGGAAAAGGACAACTGGAACCAAATACTTATTATCTAGACTGTCAATTATTGATTCTCTACCACACAGTTGTTGGAACAATACTATCCCAAACGAGTACATATCTGACTTGTGGCTCACAGTGTTAGTCTCAATAGATGTTGGGTCTCCATACCCATTCGTATACTCAACAGTATCAGTATGGAAATATTTGTACCTTTTAGATGCTCTAATCTTCTTGGAACGTTCAAAATCAGATAACTTTGGTTCCCAGTCATCATTTAATAGAACTGTGGCACTGTTAATGTTCCGATGTATTACGCTGAAATCACGTGGCTCGTCATAATGAATGTAGCTCAATGCATGCGCAATACCGACAGATATCTCCAATCTTCGCACCCATGTCAACAACATCGGATCACTTAGATATTGGCTGAGACTTCCCCTGGCCATCTCATCCCTGTAAATGATGATTTTCTCATCATTCTCATCACAAAACCCAACAAGAGAAACCACATTTTTATGCTTGAGACTAGAAAGCATGGACGTCTCCATCCAAAATTGTTGTTCTTTTTTATCATCCCTTTCTTTATTTAACCACCTTCGTGCACTGATTTTAATCAACTCACCCGACCAAAAAAGCTGTCCCCAGTATCTCTTTTCAATTTCACTTGTGTAGCCGGCTCTTTTGTCATCAAAGTTGTTGGTGGCGGAAAGTATACTTTCAAGGGGGATTTTTAAGTGAGCAACGTCGTCATGATTGACTGAAGACATCATGTATGTATCTGTTTGTTTGTCTGAACAAAATAAGGGTGTTTCGGTTACAAAAAGAAGCCAAGGAGTGTTTGGGTGATATACTTAAATCTGTTCGGTTTGTGTCTGTAGATATAGAAGATGTGGATAAGCGTGTGGGTTCCTTGTTATCTTCAAGACTTCAATGCTTGCAGGTCTGGTAGTTGCATTACACAAATTGTCTCTAGCCATAGATGTAGTGGGTTCCTTGTTATCTTCAAGACTTCAATGCTTGCAGGTCTGGTAGTTGCATTACACAAATTGTCTCTAGCCATAGATGTAGATGTGTGTGGTGTTCATGTGTTACGTTTAATGGATGGAGCCATGGCAGTCTGGTTTTTGCATTATTGTGAAGACTATTGACTTACCATTAAAGGTCTGGTTTTTGCATTACACAACTTCGCTTTCATTCACATTGAATGCTTCGAATTAGTATTTGCTGTTTTGTTATTTATGACAAGCATTGTAAAAAATATTTTAGTTCGTAAAATGTTTCGCTTTCATTCAGTATTTGTTGGGATACCAAGCTCTAGCGTAAAAATACATTATTAACAAATTTGCGGTAAGACAATAAAAACATAACCTGAAAACTCATTCGAAAACCAATTCAGGAGTAAACGGGTTGAAAACTTGAAAGTTGAAATTACCACGTCTAACAGCTAGACCCAACGCATACTAAAAGCATAATACAATAACAACTTTTAAAGATAGCGACTCAGATCTGTAACATTCAAACCACAGATTCGACCAGATCCTATAAGCATTGGCCATACTCAATGATTACTGTACACAACACAAATCACGTGTTCTCTTCACACAATTTGTGTATCTTCGAATCTAAAGGCACTTGCAGTTAAAAAGCATCTAGCATTCAAACATAAGGCTACCAACATTTTTAACTAAAGTTGAGGGTTATTATGCTCATTGGCCAATTGCTGCAATTTTGTAATCACGTTTGTTGCAGCAGAGTTTCTTGCTTCTTGAACACTTGGTAGCATTGCACTCAAACCCGAACACTCGAAATTAGTTCCTTTAACACTTACGTTAGCCACAAATCCACCTACATGCAGGAAGCCTTGAACTCAGAACTTGTATGAGCATAATAAATAGGAGAGACTTAACACAATATTCGGCTATATTAAAGCTAAAAAAATACAATCAAACGGAAGTATCAAGGGCGGCAAAATAAGCAGGTTGGGGTTTGGGTAATAGGTTAACACATGTCACTTTTAGTACGGGTCATTTGTTCCTTTTTTTTTTTTTTTTTTTTTTAACAAATGCCAAGTCAATTGTGATTAGAAAACATATTATCATAATACTATAAGAAAATTTAAAAAATAATGATTTAAGAGGTTGTATAATTGTATGCATTGAAATTAGATTTCGAGAGACTTTCAAGTTTCAACCTGGTTGACACCTTTCAGCTAACAAAACTAATTGACCTATTTAAAATATAGCACAACCTGTATCAACCTATTTATATTTAATTCGTAAATGGATTGCCACTTGCCAGTTTGCCACCTCTAGAAAGCACCATGACAGCCTAATTATAAAAATTACATGACAGCGTACATTTAAAACTATAAATTTACTTAATTATCTTTTGATACATTAATCTAGAGTAAAAATATTTGCGGTTGAAATGTTTATAGGGTAGGGGATTAACCAAACTTAGCGAACAATATTCTTAAAATGTGTTATTTCTCTCTACATGTATAGTCAGTGGGACAACAAAGGTTTGAGATGACCTATGTATCGCATATGAAATGAAGCTGCCACTCAATGAAAATAGCAATGCACAAAAAAGGACTTACCATCTGAACGTGCTGTCCTATATGTCGGCAACATCCACTTGTTTGATAAACAGATATCATCCAGCTCCTGGCAAAAAAAGACATTGTTATGGTCAGTATGGAACATAAGATAGAATGTAACAACTCTGTATTGCATTCTCTACATAGTGCCATGATTATAGCATGCTCACAATGAATGAAATTGTAACTGGCTATGTCCGCTTGTTAATTTAAGAATGAGTCAATTCAGGCTATGTTTTATCAAACGGGTAAAAAGTAGATACAGGAAACAGGGCAAATTGGTAAGCTGCTTAAAGTGGCGAAATACTATAATTTCAATAAAGAATTTTGTTCTTGGATAAACTAGATTTACTATCATATACGGCTCACTAATTGCTCATTAAAGAATCAATTTTTGGACAAAAGTGTTTTGACCCCACCTGTACAAATATGACCCGGTTTCAGACGATCCCGTCACCGACCGGCCATTTTAACACATCTAATCACCACCAAAATAAGAGGCAAGTGTCGTGTATGCCAATCAATAACAGTAATACTCTGAAAGTTATTCATGGATAACATGACAAACAGCATAAACATGTAATGTTGAGACATACCTGGCATGCTTTTCTCAAAGTGAGCTGGGCCTCGGACAAGCTCTTTCCTGATGATGGCACGGACAAGGGCAAGCTACTGCCAACATGCACGTTCGTACTGTCTTGAGCTTGTGTGTCGTTTTGCTGGCAGATCTCATTGCAACAATCAATAACCGCTTCTAGCTTTAGCTCCAAACAATCTCCAATACCTTTTACAAGTAGCAACAAACAAAAAGTCTTCTATATATTACTTATGCATAATAATTTGTAATATACTTGGCCTTATCTATTTTAATTTTTAAGAGGATAATATAAGCCACAAGAAAAAGACTTACCACCATTCATGATTGCTTGAATCTTCTTATCACAAACAGCCAACTCAGTTTCTATATGGTGTTGTTGATTACACTGCAAAAAATTAAACTGTGTTAATATATAAACCAAGAAATTGCTATTTAGCATGTCATATACTAAAGCCCACAATTCCAGAAGTAAGAACAAATGGCATGAAAGTAAAATAAAGCCTATCACTATGATAACCAAGTTAAGTTTTAACTGAATTATCTTATTTACATAATTCAATTTTCTTGATAACAGATCACTCTAAAACAGACAATGAAGTATATGTCAAAACAGTTGAATAAACCATACCAGTTTCTGTCTTTTATTTAAAAGAGCTCGAAGGGCAGCCTCTGATAATTCAGATCTCTTAGCATCTACTGTGAGCTTAAAGTCTTCAAGAGACCCGTCGTTTTTTTGCTGAACGCCAACCAAAGCATGATTCACTGTGAGAGGTTTATTATCCTCATGAGGTGACACAACGCAAGGCTTCTTTTCATCATCAATCTTTTCAACTTGGCATTCAATCGGCTTTGTCTTCAAGTCCTTCTCTTCTTTCTGGCAGTGATCACAATCTTTATGTTAAATAAAATATATAAGGATTATTTGCCATGAAATATCAACGTACTTATTCATTTGTCATGTTTTAGTTTCCTAAAATGACCCAAACGACACGAAATCGTCTTTGGATGAATCAGATGTACAGGAAAAATTTACATTGGCTAATATCAAACAAATGAAAAGATAAGTTGGTAATTTATGCAAATAACCAGTAACTGAACTTCAACTTCTAAAAGTTCAGTTATTCAGGTGTTTGTTCAAATAGTCTTCATAATCTCGATATAAGTAAGTTTTCTAAATTCTATCTTATGAGCAGGACTTGTATTGATTTTCATTTGATCCTACCGAAATAAATCATTAATACTGTAAAAATGAATACCAATAAGTCATACTAAAAATCATAACTAAATAGATTTACCTTATTGCTGATAGTCCTTTTTTCATGACGATAAACCTTCAATGGTGTTTGCGGTTTAGTGTTTTGATTTTCTTTACACAAAGAAACGGGTGGCTTATCAATATCCTTGTTATTGGCTCCACTTGACGAATTGCTTGATTCAGCCCTACGAGATCCATTCATATCATCCTGCTTCACATTATCAATGTTACCACCCGTGATCCTATTGCCAGTAGAATTTTCTGTTTCTTTTACTTTTTGTTCAAAGGGGCTTTCAATCGACCCAGAGGTGATGACAGCATCCGCCATCTTGTTAGCAGGGTCAACAGTAGTGGTAGTAGTAGTATCCTGTTTCATGGTTTCATGTGTCTTTTTGGGTTCATGTGTTTGTTTGCTTGATTCAACCCCCAAAGATCCAATCATATCATCCTGCTTCGCATTATCAATGTTAACACCCATGATCCTATCGCCAGTAGAATTTTCCGTTTCTTTTACTTTTTGGTCAAAGGAGCTTTCAATCGACCCAAAGGTGAAGACATCATCCACCACCTTGCTAGTAGGTTCAACAGTAGTGGTAGTAGTAGTAGTAGTATCCTGTTTGATGGTTTCATGTGTCTTTTTGGATTGATGTGTTTGTTTGCTTGATTCAACCCCCGAAGATCCAATCATATCTTCCGGCTTCACATTAGCAATATTAGCACCCGTGAACCTGTTGCCAGTAGAATATTCTGTTTCTGTGACTTTTTGGTCAAAGGGGCTTTCAATCGACACAGAAGTGTTGACATCATCTGCCACCTTGTTAACAGGTTCAAGGGTAGTGATAGCAATAGCTGTCGTATCTTGTTTACTGGATTCATGTGTCTTTTTGGCAACTTTGCTGTCACGAGGTTCTTCTTTACTAATATTACTGATGTTGACATTTACCGAATTCGAATTTGACTTAATTTCCACATTATTACATGACTTCAGTGAGCCTAGAATGATATTCGGCACTGCACTTCCCTCTATCGCTTGATGTGTTAAGCCATTTGATCCTCTGCACCAGAACATATTACATTAAACCAAAAAGAAAATTAAACTGCTACACTTTGCGTTTTTCAGTTTGACTTTTTACCTTGAGAAAAACTTTGATACAATGTCAGCGTAAGGAAGCAGGTAATAGTATTCAACAACAGGAGTAATCACCCAACTTCCCGCACTCTTCATTACCACGGGACCTTGTAAGCTGCATAATAATAGGACAACAAAGCCATGTTATAACAATCCATATATCTTAACACTATAATATGGGTACCAAATCCATACCTAAACACTATTGAACCTATACCCCTCAAAACCAAACAACCCCTTAATATTCAATTCATATCTCTAGCTTAAATAAGCAACCAAGGCCTTAAGGTTCAACAAAAGAAATTAACAACCAGTACTAACCTACAAATAACATCTTGAATAGGGACCAAATTATCCTCGTTGATTGATTTGGTGCTTTGCACTATGTAAAAGCGAGTGGCAGTCTTTGCTTGGCTCAAAGAATAAACGATATGGCTTTCCAAGACCTGAAGTTCGCCACTGTCAATCCCTGTTTCAGTGTACAATTGTATCCATGTATCAGTAAAGATCAGATAAAAGGTGAAAACAGAACATAAATCATATCAATCTCATCACACAGCCTTCAGGATTGAACTTTGTAACTTCATCTATGATATGGAAAAACTTTAACATATAGCAACGTGATCAATAGATCTTCAAAAACCGTTACCAAAATGATCTAGATTCTGAAAATCATTTTAAACCGTTAAACTTTTGAGAATAGTTATAAAAACACTCAACTACAATCCGTTAGTAATGCTTAAAGTCTGTGAAGTGTGAACCAAATTAGAAATGAAGTGAAAGTATGTTGCTACTTAGAGAAGGCAATTCCAACCCATATACGAGTCAAATCAGTTATGCTTTATCTCTAAAAAGATGGACTAAATAACGAAACTAGTTCCAAATTAAAATGAGCCAAAACGTCGAAACAGGTAAAATGGGTCGAAAGTCACCCCTATGTTTTTTAAGCATTAAACCTCCTGAAATCATTTTAATCAGAAAATTAAATTATTATATACAATAATAGCCATTTTGACTGATGGCTACTTATTTACATTTTCCCTTATAAGAAAAGGTTCTACCTGCTTCTTCCTTGACAGCTGAAAATACGAGCTGCTGAAGACCAACTTCCCCTTCTTCATCGTATTTTTTCATCAAAGACAATTTTCGTTTCTTGCTTTTTTTCGTTTCAGTCCCATTCGTGCTCTCTTCAGGATAAAGATCCTTTTCAATAACTGACCATACACCATCATTAAACTTCAGGAAGCAGTTTTCTTTCTTTGAGTCTATTAACAATACCGCTACTTTGGTTATGGGCCACTCTTTTATCATACTCGAGACATTAGCCGAAGCATCAAGTAAAGTCTCAGAAATGTTGCATGCATCCATGATTGCTTTTTCCGTTAGTGAAAGCTGAGTTGCAGGGTCGGTTAAAGTGGGTCGGTCTGATGGACTCATGTATTTCATATAATGCAGTATACTTGGTTTGAACATAATAGCCAGGTTGCAAAATTGGTCAAACTTTAAGAATTCACGGTCACGATGTTGGTTTAAATGGTAGTAGTTGTAAAGTACTGCTGCAGCATGAACCTGAAATAATTGATTTACATGTATGGATCGTTAAGAGGTAAACTGAGCCATTAAGACTAATTCTAATGGATGAATGATTACGCACTTACCTGTTTAGCAACAGATTGATGTTGTGCTTCAGATAGGCTTTTCTTTGTAATGTCAGTCTGCTTCAAAGGTAACAATGGACCAACTAAGTATTCCATTAATGCTTCAACAGTCTCTTCGGTTGGACCGATCTCTGTCGGCGAATCTATGTCCATTGCCCCTTTTTTTATAAAATAAGAGTTATATTAGGAAAAAGCATTATATAACGTTCACCTAGAGGCATAAATCTATGCCAATTGCAAATACAAACTATGCTACCAGATTCAATGCACGCATAAGAATTAATGATAAGATTATATCTTTTATCGCGTCCTGTAAGATAAGACTATAAGTTATAAAACTCAAGTAACTTCCATTTTAACCAATGTAAACTTTTCACCTACATTCCACGTTCTCAAAATGAATAAGAAACCGAACTGTACAACCTTAAACACGATTTTATCAAAAACTATTTACCCGCGAGGCCAACTAAACAAAAGAATTACAAGTTCTCGAGGTTCATATCACTTGGATTAATTTCAGTTATAAATTCAATGAGACCCTCAACGAAGCCCACTAATTTGAGTCTATTAACCAACATTCCTTTATAATAAAAGTTATAAGCCAATGATAACTACAATATATAGCCATAATTGGAACACAAACACTTGAGACACTGAGAGTGCGCTCGGGATTGCTTATGTGCTTATTTTTTAGCAGTTTTGAGTGCACTAAACTGCTTCTTTTACACTTACAAAAGTTTGTAATATCTTAAGCAGATAAGCACTTTAAAATAAGCAATCCCAAACACCCCTTAGAAGGAAAAACATTAAAGACAGCAAAAAGGTCTTTAATTATAAGCTTCATAGAACCGCTTTATCCCATTTTACAACTGACCGAGTCAGTGAACCAAAGGAATAAAAACACTTAAACCTCATCTCCAAAACCCTATACCCAATTAATCATTAGACAAATTCCCACATTAACAATGTTCCTTCACAAATCGCAACTATATACGAGTAGTTTTTACTTTTTACAATGTCTAGTCAAATTTTTGTGAACTTTATCTAAACCGAATTACCCAAGAACCACTTACAGTTAATAAATTTCTTAACTTCAACAAATACCCGTCAAGATTCTCAATTTCTTAGATTTGTAAACTTTGGATTATCAAAATAGCCCAAACACCCTCTAAAAGGACAAAGATCAAAGACAAAAAGGGTCATTAGTTAACAAGCTTCATACAACCGTTTCATTCCATTTTACTACTAAAGTGATGAACCATAGCAATCAAAACAGCTGAAGCTCACACATCACAACCTCTATAGCCATTTAACCATTTTACAAAATTCCGACTTAAATTTCTTGACAATTAGGGGTTTTACAAACCACCACCAAACGGCTAGGTGTGTACATTTCGGGGTGGCCAGGGAGAGGTCGAAAACGGTCACGGGATTAACTCAGTGAAGCCGCTTACATCTCAGTCAAAAAAGGCTTGCCCTCCCTAGATAACCTCATCAGGGTTTGTTTTTACAGGGTTTAGTCAAATTCGTGAAATTTTACTAACCAAATTACCAAAGAACCACTAAATAAAACCAATCAAGAATTCCAACTATATGGTTTTTACTTTTTTTACATTCTTTAGTCAAATTCATGAACTTTGACCAACCAAATAACCCAAGAACCACTAAATTTAATCAAGTTCTTAACTTTAACAAAAACCCATCAAGATTCTCATTTCCAAAAAAAAAAAAAAAAATTGTACTTTTTATATTTTTTTTTTACACACATTATATATACTACAAAACTAAAACAAAACCCCAAAATTAGTTAGAAAAAAATCAAGAAAACTTGTGGGTGTTGTTTAAAAATGTGTAACAGAAAATGGGTTTCATGCAATTTCAATGGATCACAGTTTTGAATTTTTTTTTAACCAAAATTAGAAACCCTGAAGAGTGAATTTAAGGAAGACTATACCTTCAAAGAAGCCCATAATTGACAACAAAAACAAGAGTGTTTTTTTCTTTTTCTTTCCGACAAATGAAGTTGGGAGTCTTTTTATTTTCTTTTGTTTTTCAACAGGACTTGAGCTTGACAATAAACAAAGTTTTGATGTTTTTTACAGAATCATAGGTGCTTTTGTCTTTTTCAGGGTGTGTTTTTTATGAATTTATTATTAGTGTTTTTTTCTATTTAAATTATTGTCACTCAAAATGAAACGTTTTTGGCTGTTTGGTGAACTCTACATAAATTTTCAGCTTTAGAGAACAGTCACTCTATAATTTATTACTCCGTGTGTTATAGTTAGGCTTGCCTCACTTAATAAGCCAATAATAGAGTGTACTTTTTTTCATTTTTTTAAAAACAATTAATTATCTTATAACTAGCTTATAGACCCGTTGACACCGGGTAATTTTTTAAAGAAATAGAGAAATGAGATGATAAGAAAAGTAATAACGTAAATTTGTTCCATTTAAAATAACAAACATCCAAGCTTGGGGTCTCCAAAATTTATTGTGTTGAGTACCAAAAGATGTGTGTGAGTCACCATCGATTTACAACCATAGCGTTGGCGAATTTAAAGTAGATTGACTCGAACATAAAATGATGTGTGTGAGCGCCTATCGATTCAAAACCCAATCCTTGCGATGATGATAGACTTTCAAGTACTTATCTACATGTAGATTTTTTCCTATGTATATGATAAATTTTTAATCTTTTATTGGTTTAATTGGTGTGAAATTGTGAGATGACCATATGACACAAATTTAAGTTATATGATGAATTTAATTAGTATCTTATGGAACATGTGAATAGTATAATCAAGTTCATGTTTGCCAAATTACTGTAAATGTGAATGAAATAATAAGGAAACAACTAATAAAATATATTACTGTAAATGTGAATGAAATAATAAGGAAACAACTGATAAAATATTAATGAACCAAAAAATGTAAATTTGTTACATTAACATTCGAAATCAACGACAGTAGGGAATTAAAAGTTAATACATTCATAAAAAGCTAATAATTAAATTTTGGAGATTTCTCCGGGTCAAATGCAAAAATGTGCATTTTCGTAATCAATGGCATCGAAACTCTCCTCGTCACTGAAAAAGCCCACACCAGTCGAATCCTGTTCAACTGAACAAATGCGCGCCTTTGACGGAGCATATTTCTTCTCATCTTTAGCAACTTGAAGCAAACTTTTTTTTTAAGAAATCCACCACTCATACCACGTCAACATATTTCATTAATATATAAAAGAAATAATGAGATAAAAACATGAATTATTCGACAATCAATTTGAGTTTGTAACAATCAAAATAATGGACGCCCATGCGTTGACGTCTCCAAATTTGATGGTCTTGAATAGCAAATGACGTTTGTGAGCTCTAATCAATATAATAGCCAATGTCCACTTGGTGTACACCCAATAGTCCATAAAAACCCTTTAAAAAACCACATATAGTTGTCCATGTGTCAATACCGGCTTTTGTAAAGCTAAACAAATGTTCTGTCTTTATAGTAAGTATTTAGCTCCACCAATCCTTTAAAGCATAGAACCCAAGCAATTCAAACTTCTGCAAATAAAATAAGAAAATTTTAAAATGGATACTCAAAATGGTAATTAAGTTACACAAAGACGCATAAAAGATGGTTAACAAAATAAAGAAGATTGTGATTATTTTATGAATCAACATACAATCATGTTTCACATCCATTTAATGTGTTTGCTAATTAAGTTTGAGAACATTTATCGCATACAAAGAGTAAAAATAAGGTAACAACAAAATAAATAAAATCAGTAACAACAAACACAAGTAACATTTCATAGCATTTTATAAAAATTCTATAAACATATACTTCGCTTTTTATTGATCCGTGAATTCAAGGGATTAAATGAAAAAAAATTTGAAATAGCAGTTTTGAATTTATTATGAAAAAAAAATGTTTATATAAAGGATAGCTTAAAGACCCGTGGATTTATGGGATTTTTAAAGAAAAATATGAAAATGTTACTTATTTTATCTCTTTACAATACCATTTTGTCCAAAAAAAACTATTATGAAAATGTTAATGTTACTTATTTTATCTCTTTAATTATGAAAATGGCTTATTTTTTTGGATGTTTGTCGTTTGCAAAATTTGTTATACAATGTTTTCAGTTGGCATATAAAATACTAATTTAGTAACTGCTTGTATATATATGAGCATAAGTTTATGATTGCATATTTGTTAGACTACGTATTTGAAACACAAAAATCCCTTTTCATGTTTGCAGATTTTTGTCTCTAAATATTTGTTTATTAACTTAATTTCTTAATTATTGATAAGATAAGATATCCATCTTGGCAGATTTTTGTCTCAAAATATTTGTTTATTAACTTATTTGTTGGACTCGTATTTTTAACACATAATCTTCAACAAATTGAACGATATAGATATCCAACAAACTGGATAGATATCAGTTCAGATAAACGTCTTTGTGACCATCAAATGCCTCTTAGAGTAAGAAAAGCAAACATCCTTGAAAAAATAATGATTTCATAAACAATTATTGTTAATTTAGACAATGTGACAACATCTTTTGAACCGGAGTAAGCAAGACCTCCATGTAGCTTGTGACAATCAAGACCTGATATAGATGAGATATTGATGACTGAACCTCTTTGATTTGTATCACGCATATATGTACAACATATTTTGCTACTAACCATGTTCCTGTCAAGTTGGTTCTCATGGTAGTTTTCCATCCTTCTTCCGACATCTCCAATGAAATTTGCACATTACCTGAAAACAAATACATAATCAAAATTCAAAGCTTGAGTCCTAAACAGGATTACACCATCATTTCATTAGTTTTTGGATTATCCGTTAGGCCTTGAGGAAACTACACATCTCTTACTCAAATTAATGAGACTATAAGATTCGGAATTACTAATAAAGAAAGATAATAGTCCTGATGGGCGATGGTGATTTATATCTACCCATATGTCGGGCCCAAAAAATGGTGTGCATTTCATAACTGTGAGTACAATGTATGTGACTACATGAATAATTAGTTACCTACGCAGCATAAATATCTATGTTTCCAAGAGCACCAACAACATATACAAAATCTGAATCAACCATCTCCCCTGGTCCATTAGCTATGCAACACATTCTCGCAATTTGCCTTAAGAGGACATTAGTAGCTAAAAATAACAAATGAGCAACTCAATGTGTTTAATCAGTATGTCACAACAGCTTTGTTGTTACCGAAACACAAAAACAAATGTGATGTTTTTTCTCTAATTTATGCACTTATCACTTGGAGTTCAAATAGACTTCTACCTTAAGATGGGTGTAAGACATATTCCCGTATTTAAAATAAGCATAAGCAACAACATTTATATAAGAGATATTTTTAATTTCGAAATGATCGATTCCTTACTTTCTTAGTGTTGTGCACCTCTTGCATCCTTGAAACAAATTGAAGATTCATTCAAAGTCTTGATCTGGAGCTTTTAATAAATACCATCTTCAAGTTCGGCAACTAATTGAGCACCATCATTACCACCCGCACCAATTATCAAATCATCCCTACCAGTAAGTACAATAGTTTAGATTAAAAATTAGTTCAAAAAAAAATTATAGCAATAGGGTACCTAAAATATCAGTAGTTCACCTGGGAACTCTATTTGGGAACAGGAAAATCAGTGAATTTTTTGAAGGATACTCAGATAGACTCCCAGCAGCATGCACTCTCCCAGTTTGTTCCTCTGTATACCGTAGTCCATGAATAATCATAGTAGCATAAACCGTTTTAAGAATTTCAAACTCTTCATAGGGATCATCACCACGTATTGACACCACCAAACGTCTGCTTGATAGTAATATTATTTACATATAATGAGAACCAAAACTCATGCATACCAATTGAGTGTTCAAAATGAGAATATATTACCTTCTAACAAATGCTTGTGAGCTCGATCCAAGTACAATCCTAAAACGCAACAATCATATAATAACTTACAAACAAAAATTCCAAACACCCCTTCACCATCAAATATAAATTTTGTTACATTCCTAACCTTAACAAAAAATAGGGGACACTCATGCCATAATGTAGAAGATTTTATAGTGATTTGCTTTGTTACACGACACTATTACGAAACATAAGAGCATAATGAATGTGAAAACATGCACAAACAGAAAATCCTAATCTTTTTAATGATTCTTAATGTATAGTTTACAAAGAGGTTGACTAACTTAGGATTAAAGTTCTCATCTTTGAATGTCCTGCTATAAATGCTCTTACCACCAAAAACAGAAAATAAATGCATGATTATTCTTAACATATCTAAATGCTCTTAACACGATTGTAACGTGTTGTAATGTTGAGACACCAAGTATTTACAACAAAAAATTAAAATTTTTAATATGACTCCACTCGATGTGCTATGACCCTCATAACAACGTTACATGTTTTGATTCTAAAACCCTGTAGTCTCGCGACCTACATAAGAGTATTGCAAGTTCTAGTAGATCGCTCGTCCTTGTAAGCAAAAGCATAAGCAGAAAATAGAAAATAACTAACACACACCGTGTAACTCATATACTATCATATTAGCATAAAAAGGAATCTCAAAAATAGTAAGAAAATTTGGCCTTCTTAGCTCTTCCAATATAAGAAAATGTACTTGATAAGCTCTACTTGATAAGCTTATATGATAAGAAAATGTACTTCTTAGCTCTTCCAATATCAAATAAGCTACAAATATAAACCTATCCAAACACCCCCAATTGAAGCAAAATCTCAAAACCGGTCAAACATCAAAACGACGGATGATGATAAATATTAGCCTATTACTAACTGAGTCCATATGGTTGTCACATCAAACAAAAAGTCTTAATGATAGAGAGGTTCAAACTCTGCACGTGAACTTCCAGCAACACCATTGTTGCAGAATATTTCAAAAGCTTCTTTAAGTGCCTGAACATTTTTGGAAGCTATAAGAAAATGAAGGAAAAAATGTTTGCCAGTCAACAATACGCTTATCGTCCATCCCATTTACAGTCATGCTAAAATGACCAGATTGAGATCGGTATCTATCCTGATCCAAACCATTTTCATAAACGATAAAAATAATGTGTCATTTATCGCAACCATCCCATCTTGCCACGCATAATAATGACATGCTTCAACCCGTTAACCATCCTAGCCCACCTAAAAACCGGTCTGACCCATTTTCACCCATACTATAAATAATCAATCTTAACCATTATGGCATTACCAAGCTCGACCCGCCTACTTTACAATCTCTACATAGGATATTCGCCTTACTATTATATGATTCAATTGGGGTATGATTGTATAAAAACTAACCTCGTCTTCGATCTTGGTAGTGACGGTATTCCTACACCTTGCTGATAAAAGCGTTTACAACTCCATAATCTTCTCACAGTTTTCAGACCATCATCTTTGAGCTTGCCATTTGTTAAAGATTTCACGGCTAATAATACACAAAAAAGTACAATTTAGAAAAAAATAGATCCTCGTCACTGATATCCATTTGCATCCTTTTGTCTTAGGCATCTTCCTCACCTTCTAAAAGAGCCAGCATATCCAGTTACTAAAAATATCAAATTTCCAAGCAAATAAGCAAAACAGGCAGACAAAAATCCTTTTACCAAATTTATTTAGTGAACATGATTAGAAAAAGAATATTGCAAAATTATGTAACCTTTTCTAATAATTGAATTAGAACGTTTTGATGCATTATTACACGCTTCAGATGCCTTTAACCAATTTGAACAGTTTCTTTTGTTGTTAAAAATATCCAATTGACCCATTATAAATCAAGCATAACCAAAATACTGTACCATTTGTATGTAATTGGTCAAAAGTGTAACCTCTAGATACCTAACAAATTGATAATGATAGAAAATATATATATACCTCCAAGACTTTGTTGTCTGTCTTTGGTCTTTCTTGTTAAGTTGACATTTGCCAATCACCACATGCTCAAGCCTCAGCTTACTGAAAGCTCGTTTCAGAATTCGGGCCTGTAAAATTATATTCAATACCAAATGTTAACCTTGCAAAAAAAAAATATAGAAGGCAGATCAAATGTATGGGATACCTGTAATGATTGTGCAGTTGCAAGCCTGTACACAGGAAACTAAAAAGTTTTGGGGCAAAAAAATTCGCTAATGGTACAGTATGCAATTGAGCTGAGCCAAACATACCCATAATCTAACAGGCTTTAACTAATGCTTTTAAATAACTTTGCTTACAGTTGTATTAATCGCAGAAGGGCTATTGCCAATTCTACCTACTTTAAGTGACTAACTACTATAATGACGAAGGTGGTTGTGGCATTGCTTTGGGAACTTACTGATGCAAAAGCTCACATGTTTTTATCGCGAAAAATGAAATAGTTACTTCAACCTTTATTATCTGCAAACAATACTGGATTCAAGACTCATAGGCAAAGCATAGAAGAAAACAACAATAACTTGGATAAAAACTCATATTTAACACATCATTACAACAATACCAACAAAATAATTAGCAACGAAGTTTTAACTTGATTTATCATATGTTCACTGGACCACATAAAATATTCAGAAACCATCCAACTCTCAAAAGCTATTATTTCACTCAACTTATAAGACCGTTATAAAGATCCAAGGATATGCAATGTATACCCTATTCCACCATCCCACTTTCAAAAACCGTCACACAAAACACAAAGGTAACCCTTTTCTTTTTACTGTTCTCATTTGCTCGCGCTCTTCTACTCAAAAGATGGGAATTCAAAATTTGATTAACTTGATAGTGTATGAATATGGAAAACATGATCATAAGCATATACAATACCTCACATATACTAAACATGTATTGATACCTGAAGGCGCTTCATTGAGTGTACCAAAGTTTGCATTCAAATGGCGACGTAAACACGCAGCAGATACAGGTGGGTCAACGTCAACACCTTGGTCAACGTGTCCCGTGAAGCACTGTCTTTCTACACCTATAAAATAATAGCAACAGGATGTGTATCAAAGGTAACTGTAAGAAGACACAACACAATGATATTATATTAATAAAATCAACCTTGGCGTACTTCAGGTCGAAATAAATAATCATTTTCAGCAGCAACCGAACTCGAAGCTACCTCGCCCGCAACATCATGAACATGTACATTGTTATTATTACGATTTTGTTGTTGCAGCGACGCTGAAACCGCTACACCACAAATGGTTCTAACATCAAAAGAAGACAACAACAGAGGTCCAAGAAACAAAGTAAATACCCGTGAAAAAACGACTGCAAATATACCAAGGCTATGAAATCGGGTGTCTACAGGCACGCAAGCAACTCCACATTCTGGAGAAGGTATATTGTGTTCCGAAATCTGTGATCAAATTACAAAAGCCGTAGAAACAGATGCACATATCAAGCATTAGTAAATTATAGACGCCTAAAATCCTTCAAAGAACCCATAAACATAAACATAAGATGCATATATGAATATACCATGGACTGCAGAATTATAGAGATCATCCACCTTTCCCTTCACAATGACTGGAGGAAACGAAGACGGCCTCGTCACAGGATCCGGTTCATTTTTTTGACAAATTGGCATATGAACTAAACTTCATAAGAGAATAAGAAAATCATTCAACTTTTAGTATCAAAGGTTATTTGGTTACCATTCCGTACACACCTGCTACTTACACATTACAATTATTTTGTAAAATGTATTCACTCTGTGACCAGCAAATAAATAATGCAAGGATCGGGTTAAACTCAATTACAATATAAATTTAATAGCTTACAAAGAATGTATTTAGCTAATAGTTAGAGATCAAAACACATAGTAAATAAAGTTGGTAAACAATTGTTTATTTTTTGAAAAAAGAGACTGGCTGAAATTCAAAATCATAAACACTACACCATTATCAAATTTATATTCAAGATCATTAAAACACTCACTTGAATGTCTGAAAATGGTCTTATGTTGATTAAAAGTGTTGAGCGCAAGGTTATCTTCTTCTTCGGGAGGTTGTTTTTCTTTTCGGTTGCACCTTCGTCTTTCTTAACCTCACCTTAAAAATATCAAACACTACCCTTGATTAGTCAAAAAACCTTTATTAAGTACCAACTGTATATATCAAATATTCATATGTTCTCATTATAAAAGTGCACTTTTGCACATTCTGCTAAAATGCGTGTGCTTCATTTGGATTCCTTATTAGCCGAATTTTCGGTCAAGAAGACAATGTGATAATTTTGCAAGAAACATATGATATTTCACAATCTTCACATTTATTTATAGCTGAATATTTTTAACTTAGAACATAAACTACAAATAACCATTTTCATGAATCCCTATCATCTACTAACAATTAAATTGAAGAAAGGAAAGAGATAAAAACATGTCAAACCTGGTTAATCTTCCTCAATCACATTCTACCTAAAAAAAATAAATTATTCCATAATCAATTGAATCATACCATGGTGATTCCCCCCAAATAAATTATAACATAATTCATCAAGGTGAACTTCCCCAATTTTTTTAGGGTTCTAATTAAATAGATATATTAAAATTATAACATAATCAATCGAAATATATCATGTGTTTTGGAGCAGATTATTACCAATGTTAGAATGGTGATTCATTCACAAAACACGTTTTGAAGATTTCCTTTGTCGATGCCTTCTTGAACACGCACATAAACATTCATGGTTTGAATAAAAAACAATGGGTGAAGTATTTTAGGATATGATTGTTAACATTCAATCTTGCCAGAAATACGTCAACACATACTGCTGACTTACTCCATTTGATTGAAATAACCATTGCATCAAACCGATTGTACCTTGGATCTAAAAATGGAAGAACACGTCAGAGCATTAAACAGGTTTTTAATGAGGCGCGCTTAAGATGGTTGTCCAAAACCATCGTTTATTAGAGATAATAGATTTTAAGTTTTTAACACACAATTATTTGATTATCGATTTTCTGACACACCAAAGGTAATCATTGTAGCACAAGTTTTTTTTTTTTTTTTTTAATACGGTGAACAAAAATATGTCTTACATTTTGTTTACATATTTTTAACTTTTGTTTTAAAATGCACGCACAATGATGATATATGAAAATTGAATATAAACGTGATAACTTTTTTCGAAAGAGTCTTATTTTCGCGTATCAAGAATCTCCAGATATTTTGATATATGATATCTTATGTTGAAAATGTCTTCACTATTATAATCTAATCCGTTATAATAATAATAATAATAATAATAATAATAATAAATCATTCTAGAGATAATTATAAGTGAACTAGGGTAAATGGGTGGAGCCAAGCCCGAGCTCGACAATGCTTGAGTCAGCTCGTTTAGTATTAGAAAAACTCAATATCAGCTTGTAAGTTATTTCTTAAACTCGGGCTCCTCTCAGTTATGAAATACCTGATTTCTTTTTTGAACTTTCAAACGTCAAATATGAAAACTGTGTTAACAATAAGATTTTTTACTAATGTATTTTATAAAGAATAATATTATTTGATTTAAAACTGTATCACAATTGTTAATTTATTTCAAAGACTATGAGACATATAGTTATGCTACATTTATATATATTATTTACGTAAAAGCTCGTGTATGCTCACGAGCCTACGGAGCTTGATATATAAATCTCGGGCTCAAACTTATTAAGCCTATTAAAAAACAGCTTGTTTCGAGCTTTTACCTAGTCTATCTCAAATAGCAGTGCTCACTTACAAACCCTAAATAAAACCAAGCAAATCATTTTGTGTCGTTTTTATTTTCTACTAACCTTTGTTTGGTTATCATTGTATCTATTTCATATTGTAACTTGTGGCTTGGTTAGTTGGTTAGGCATTATAAACTTGGCTTTAAGGCATTTGACAAGTCCACTTATGCATATACTTGTATTTGTTTAATTTTATTGAAGTCCATTGAGCATTCTATTAAAATAAAAGTAACTTTGATAACATCAATTAACTTTTCGAATACATCATTTGCATTGGAAAATCATGTTACCAACATTTTAGTACATAGCCACGTATCATACAAATAGACGTAGGTTCATGATTTTTGATTGGTAGATGCCTGGTCAAATCAACTTCACATAAATAAAGGGTGGTCTATAATGACGGTGGCTAGTTTTCTATTATAACGGGGGCTAGCCCATGGGCCATACACATGGGTACGAAGTGGTCTATAATGACGGTGGCTAGTTTTCTATTATAACGGGGGGCTAGCCCATTAGATGAATCTTCAACTTTATGGCATAGACGTTTAGGACACGCTAACATGAGACTAATTCAAAACCTCTGCTCCAAAAACTTAGTTCGAAACCTACCTAAGTTGAAATATGACCAACACTTTGTGACGCTTGCAAAGTCGGTAAACAAGTCCATGGTAGCCATAAGGCTAAAAACTTGGTTTCTACATCTAGGTGTCTAGAACTTTTACATATGGATTTATTTGGTCCATCCGCTATACAAAGTTATGGAGGTAACTTCTATACTTTGGTCATAGTAGATGATTACTCAAGATATACTTGGACAAAATTTTTGAAAAGTAAAAATAAAGCTTTTGATAAATTTGAGATTCTAAGTAAGAAAATTCAAAATCAAGTAGGGTCTAGTATTGTGTCTATTAGAACGGATCACGGTCGTGAATTTGATAATGAATTTCAATTTGGAAACTTTTGTGATAAAAATGGAATTACTCATAACTTTTCGGCTCCACGCACTCCTCAATCTAATGGTGTAGTAGAACGTAAAAACCGGACTTTGCAAGAGATGAGTAGAACAATGCTTAATGAACAAAACATTCCACAAAAGTTTTGGTGTAACGCCGTTGACACATCAACTTACATTTTAAATCGAGTCTTAATTAGACCATTTTTGAATAAAACTCTCTATGAACTATATAAAGGTAAAAAGCCTACATTAGGATACTTTAGAGTGTTTGGGAGTAAATGCTTTATTCTTAACACCAAGGATTATCTCACCAAATTTGACCCAAAGTCTTATGAAGGTGTATTTCTTGGATATTCACAAAATAGTAATGCTTACATTGTTTTAAACAAAGAAACCTTAAGAGTCGAGGAATCGTTGAACGTAACATTCGACGAGAGTCCACCTCCCTCTAAGACATCATCTTTGGTAGATGATGACCTAGTTGAAAGCCAAGCTATTGAAAACCAAGTAATCTTAGAAAACGACAAGGAAGATGAACCATTAAGCAAAGAAATTGTTAATGTCAAACAATCCAAAAGTCATCCATTAGATAATGTCATAGGAAAAATAAATGAGAGAACTCTAAGATCTAAAGCCCAAAATGAAAGTAACGACTTTTGTTTCGTGTCAACCATTGAACCGAAAAACATTAATGAAGCCATTAAAGATGAGTCTTGGGTAATAGCAATGCAAGAAGAATTAAACCAATTTGTTAGGAATGATGTATGGACATTAGTTCCTCAACCAAATAGTCAAACAATAATTGGAACAAAATGGGTCTTTCATAATAAAATGGATGAAAATGGAATTGTGTCTAGAAACAAAGCTAGGCTAGTAGCACAAGGATATAATCAACAAGAAGGCATTGACTACGATGAAACTTTTGCTCCGGTTGCTAGGCTCGAGTCAATTAGAATCTTACTTGCATATGCATGTGCACACAATTTTAAACTCTTTCAAATGGACGTTAAAAGTGCATTTCTAAACGGGGTCATTAATGAAGAAGTGTATGTTGCTCAACCCCTGGGCTTCATCAATTTTGAAAAACCCAATCATGTTTACAAACTTAAAAAGGCTCTTTACGGACTTAAGCAAGCTCCAAAAGCATGGTATGATCGACTTAAAACCTTTCTAGTTGACCATAAGTATACCATGGGCTTAGTTGATAATACTCTCTTCACTAAGAAGAAAGATTCACATATTATCATAGTCCAAATCTATGTTGATGACATTATATTCGGATCAACTTGTCAAGAATTATGGGTGGATTTCTCAAAAATCATACATGACGAGTTTGAAATGAGTATGATGGGAGAACTCAACTTTTTCCTATGACTCCAAATTAAACAACTAGAAGATGGTATCTTCTTTAACCAATCTAAATATATTAAGGACATGCTTAAGAGATTTGGATTAGAAGATTCGAAACCAATCAAAATGCCCATGTCCACGGAAACAAAACTCACCAAGGATGAGGAAAGTGAATCCGTAGATAGCACTAAATATAGAGGTATGATTGGAAGTCTACTTTACCTAACGGCTAGTAGACCCGACATTATGTTTAATGTTTGTCTATGTGCTCGTTTTCAAGAAGATCCTAAGACAACTCATCTCGAAGCCGTTAAAAGGATTTTTAGATATATTAAGGGCACTACACATTTAGGTTTATGGTATCCCAAAGGAACGGGAATAGACACCATAGTGTATGCCGACTCGGATCATGCCGGTGACTATGTTGATAGAAAAAGCACAAGTGGTATTTGTACTTTTGTTGGACATTGTCTCACCTCATGGTTCTCTAAGAAGCAAACGGCTCTTGCTATCTCAACAACGGAAGCCGAGTACGTTTCGGCCGAAAAGGCATGTCAACAAGCTCTTTGGATGAAGCAAGCTCTTGTCGACTACGGAATTCAACTTAACGACATCACCATTCTTTGTGACAACAAAGGAGCCATTGATCTTAGTAAAAATCCAGTTCAACATGCTCGTACCAAACATATTGAAATCCGTCATCATTTCCTTCGTGATAACGTTCAAAAAGGAAATATCTCAATTGAGAAAGTTTCTTCCGAAGACAACATAGCCGACATTCTCACAAAACCACTTAAACGAGAACCTTTTAACCTTCTTAGGCTAGGCTTAGGACTCATGGAACCTACATTGTAGTTCTAGACATTAGACAAAAATCACAAAAATCAAAACAAATCAATAACTCTTTTTCTCAGCAGGGTCGGCGGAACCCTCAGCCACAACGGACGGAACCCAATTTTAGGTTCCGCCGACCTACAGAACCATTTTCTTTGTTTATATTAAACCAAATACCCATTATCTCATACCACCACTTCCAAACTGCTACTATTCACTTTACCATTCATCCACAACCACGAAAATTTGGTCTTCCTTTCATTCACATTGCTAATCAATCATCATTGTAAGTATTCTAAACATGATTACAATCCTGATCTGAGTCTAGGAATTATATTTTTGCACAAAAACAAAAACTTAGGGTTATGCATTAACTTGAGAAACTCATGCATGAAATTAGGTGTTTAACAAAACTAATCATGTTCCCCATACTTAGGAATTGCATTCTTACTACTTGTAAACATGTTTGCTAAAACACCCCATGTCAAATTTTTGCAAACATTTCTCACAAATATGACAAATATTTTTCCGTCTCACATTGTAAATATTAAATCAAAACGTTATGTTTAAAACATCACTTGCATAATGTCTCTTGAATGCTAAAGGGAATACATAACCAATATGTATTTTCGGGTACATTCAAACGAAGCTACATTGAATTAGGAGCGCTTGGGTTATCTTTTGTTTTATAACAAAACTTGCATTATAAAACGTTTTTGAAGCATCAAAAGTCAAGATAGCCGCACCTCCACATTGTTTTCATATAGGCACACACTAGAACACCCACATTACAATAGTCGTTTACTTAGACTAAAATGTAAAATTTTGTTTTTCTAGGAATCATCATGCCTCCTCTAACCCACTACGACCACAAGGACACCATTAAGTACCTACCCAAACACCACAAAACCAAAGGTCTTACGGAAGCTCAAATCAACATCTTTAAAGCCTTAGAAAAACGTTATGTCCATGAGGGTTGAACCATTGACCCATCCTTCCTAGAAGGCACAAACCTCTACACGGAACTTGCCACAATCAACATTGAGTGTCTCTTAGAAATTGACGAGCCTATTTGTCCTAGGTTTATCTTAGAGTTCTATGCATCCGTCACTCTCTCCACGGATGAGTATAGTCGCATGTCTATTAACTTTAGGGCTAGTAGTCATGAGTACTCCTTCACTCTCGAAGAATTTGCTCAAATCCTAGGTGTCCCAAACCGTGGTACTTGCATCTACTCCGACAAGCATTCCCTCTAAACTCTTGACACACTCATTGACCGAATCCATCCCTATGATACCCCTCTTGTATCCAAGGATGAACTCCGTGACCACCAACACTAGGAGAACTAGAACCGGAAATGAGGTCAACAAAGACCCATATGGAATGGAACTCAATGAACTCAAGCCCCAATTCAAGAAATGGGAAGAACTACTTAGAGCCAATGTCATTAGCACCATAGGAAACCGGGATCATATCAATCTTTGCCTTTGCTACATGCTCTACTCCTTGTCCGTTAGGCAACCCTTCAACCTTGCCTACTACATGGCCAAGAGAATGGCCTACATTCCCGTGCAAGGCACAACGGCTATGTCGTATGGAATGCTCTTGATCCGTCTCTTCAAGTTCATCTCTCCAATTCCACCAACTCCTAGAGGTCTTCGCCTAGACTACTCTCTCATTCCACATACCTTTGTTCCACTAAGTGATAGGAGAGTCTACAAAGCCCAAGGAAAACGTCCTCATCCTCTTACCTCCTCATCATCATCCTCAATGAGTGAAGATGAGGCTTTGCCCAACTCTAGGCTCCCGCCTCTATAATACCTTTCCCAACTTCCGGATATTCCTAATGAGTCGGATGATTTCAAGCAAACAAAGGGGATGTTCAAAAGTCTTGGGAGATTCCTTGGAAAGCTCAAGAAAAAGATTGACCGTCAATGAGAGTGGGTGTGTAGGAGTGTTTGGCACTAGGTGCTATTTGAACAATTTGGTCGTTTAAACAATGTTTGTCATGAACTTGTGTGTTGGTACAATATGTGATACTATTTGGAACATGTATTAACTAACTATGATGCAGGTCGACAACATTTGGCATGTTGTCAAATTTTCATGTTTATAAAAATTTCACTAAGTATAGTGGAATTCGCTAGCCCCCGGTCAAAGTCCAATGGTATGTGTGTTTACATGTCCAATTTTTACATTTCCTAACCAGATATGAATTATATTTTTGCTTTTAGGAGTTTTCGAAAAATTTGAAAATCGTCTCGCGGGTCAAAAACGCGGACTGCCTACTTTTTCAGGCCTGGCGGATCTGGCGGCACCCTAGAATGGGTTCCGCCAGTGTATTTTCTGGGCAACCCAGAAATGGCCCAACGGATCAGACGGAACCCTCACATGGGTTCTGCCTGTGTATTCTGAGGGTTCCACCAGTGTACGTGCAATTTTTTTTTTTTTTTTTTCGACATTTCAACTTCCACTCAACAACAAACCATCCTTTTTAGATAGAAACCCATTCCCTACTATTTGCTAAGCACATTAGGGTCTTTCTCATAGAAACCTATTTCTCGCCAAATTTCAAACTTAGCCATAACAACCACAAGGAACCTTCACCTATAAAGGAAGGAACCCTTCTAAAGGTTCCTTGCAATCCGTAGAACATATACCTTCAACTAATTTGCCAAAACCACTAAGCATTTAGTGCAAATCTTTGTCTTCTTCCTTCACCATTTTCATTGGATTGGCTTCCATGATTTGACAACCCTCATTAGTCTTCCAAATCATTAGGAACCTCCATTTTTGTATGGCTAAACATCAAATCCAAACACTCCTTCCCATAATTCTTCACCTCTATAAATTAAACCATCTTAGAACACTCTCAAATCACACCATCACCATCACAATCTCTGATTCTAAACCCCTAATAAACCATTTTGACAATGACAAAGTCAACAATAACCTCTCAACCATCACGACCCGTTCGGAGAACCGCACGCATAAGTGTCTAACCACTTTGGTCAAACAACATAATAAACTTAACCTCTTCATCCTCGGATGAGTTCTCCTCACCCATCAAAAATGAACATTTTCTAAACCTTGCATCTCCAACTCCATCACCCAATGAACCTAATGAGCTCACAACTCCACCACCAACAAAATCACCCATTGACCCAACTCCACCAAGTGCTCCAACCCAACCATCCAAAACTCCATCACCATCACCATTACCTAAACTTGAACCAATGGAGTTATTTGGGTCTCTTACAACATCACCACATCCGTTTGTACAAGATCTCAATGATCTTCCACCAAGACCAACAAAACCACCATCTTTCACAAATGAAAAACCAAGGCCATTGCCTAACCAAAATGAACCTTTTAAACACAACCAACCACCACAACAAGAGTACCATCAACCAAAACCATTGTTGTTTCACCCTCTCTACAATGACATCCATGGTTCTCTATATGGAGAACCAAACTTTGAAAATCATGATCACCCAAGTCCACCACATTCCCAATCCCAAACCTTTGAGTCTTTCTTTCCTTCGTATGAGGAAATTCAAAGCATGGTTGAAAATCACCTCCATCAAGCAATGAAATTTCAAACCACCTTGCTTGACTCCATACCAAACCCATCCTCCAACCAAGAAACCAAAACCAACCCACCATCATCAAACGACCCGTTTCCACCCACTCATCACCATGTTTGCTCACAATGTGAGCAAATGCTCAAACAAGGTGAAAGCATCAAGATGTTGCTTCACCAATTTCAAAATGAAACCCGTTTTGCTTTACAACACATCATAGAGCGTTTGGATGCTCTTTCCCATCCAAACAACTCCTAGAGCGTATTTGGAGGCCTTTTGCCCCATTTAGAATGTGTTTAATGTCTTCTACTTATGGAAGTAGGATTTTATTTTTCTTTTATTTCTTGGTTATTTTTAATTTTATTTTTGTTTTTAGAAGTAGGAAGATAGTTTTCATTTCTTGTCTTTGACTTTTGCAAAGTCACATTTTACTTGAAATGACATCTTTTACTACTTTCTTACTTGCATTGTTGGTTGATCATATATGAGTTGTCATTGTGGTTGCATATTGTGTGGTGACTACAAGCTTGATTATATGTTATTATCACCAACTAACCATTTTTTTTGTAGGTTCAAAATCCATGTTTCCCATCTTGGCACCCCTTTTAGGGGGAATATCGACCAAGGGGGAGCACGTGCATAGTTCTGCTTCGCTACTTTACTTTTTGTTTCGACAAAAAGGGGGAGAAACATATATTAACCTTTAAACTTAAAATGATTTTCATCACTTAAGTAAAACAAGTTTAATATAACATTTTTTTAAGTCTTAAACACTAAAATTTTGTGAGTTACTTAAAAACAAAGTTTATGTTTTATCATCAAGAAAAAGGGGGAGATTGTTAATACAAATATCGCCTAAAAACGTTATTTATATTTTACGATCTTTGCTAAGTTTTGTTAACGACAAAATGTAAACTTTAGTTTCTAAGTAAAACTTAATTTTAGTTTAAAGACTTGCATAATTAGACATTTGCTACATTTTACATTTCACATAAAATACAACACTTTTTATTTCTTAAAATAGAAATGGCACATCAGATTTATGGTAAGTTTGTCAATATACATTTAAGGAAAGATTGTGTGTTTGACTAACCATAAGTCTTCTTGCACAAGTTTGTGTTTGACTAGTTTTTATTTGATGTGGCTTTGGTTGGTTTGAATGATTTATTGTAAAACCAACTGCAAGCCTGGCGGAACCCTGGGGGTACACGGGCGGAACCCATCTGAGGGTTCCGCCGTATCCGCCAGACCTGCAGAAGGTCTTGCTATAAATACCAAGCATATATTTGAATTTTGGTTTTAAACACGATTTTATCAAAAACTATTTACTCACGAGGCCAACTAAACAAAAGAAGTACAAGTTCTCGAGGTTCATATCACTTGGATTAATTTCAGTTATATATTCAATGAGACCCTCAACGAAGCTAGATAAAACCACTAATTTGAGTCTATTAACCAACATTCCTTTATAATAAAAGTTATAAGCCAATGATAACTACAATATATAGCCATAATTGGAACACAAACATTTGAGACACTGAGGGTGCGCTCGGGATTGCTTATGTGCTTATTTTTAAGCAGTTTTGAGTGCACTAAACTGCTTCTTTTACACTTACGAAAGTGTGTAATATCTTAAGCAGATAAGCACTTTAAAATAAGCAATCCCAAACACCCCCTAGAAGGAAAAAACATTAAAGACAGCAAAAAGGTCTTAATTATAAGCTTCATAGAACCGCTTTATCCCATTTTACAACTGACCGAGTCAGTGAACCAAAGGAATAAAAACACTTAAACCTCATCTCCAAAACCCTATACCCAATTAATCATTAGACAAATTCCCACATTAACAATGTTCCTTCACAAATCGCAACTATATACGAGTAGTTTTTACTTTTTACAATGTCTAGTCAAATTTTTGTGAACTTTATCTAAACCGAATTACCCAAGAACCACTTACAGTTAATAAATTTCTTAACTTCAACAAATACCCGTCAAGATTCTCAATTTCTTAGATTTGTTAACTTTCGATTACCAAAATAGCCCAAACACCCTCTAAAAGGACAAAGATCAAAGACAAAAAGGGTCATTAGTTAACAAGCTTCATACAACCGTTTCATTCCATTTTACTACTAAAGTGATGAACCATAGCAATCAAAACAGCTGAAACTCACACATCACAACCTCTATAGCCATTTAACCATTTTACAAAATTCCGACTTAAATTTCTTGACAATTAGGGGTTTTACAAACCACCACCAAATGGCTAGGTGTGTGCATTTCGGGGTGGCCAGGGAGAGGTCGAAAACGGTCACGGGATTAACTCAGTGAAGCCGCTTACATCTCAGTCAAAAAGGCTTACCCTCCCTAGATAACCTCATCAGGGTTTGCTTTTACAGGGTTTAGTCAAATTCCTGAAATTTGACCAACCAAATTACCCAAGAACTACTAAATAAAACCAATCAAGAATTCAAACTATATGGTTTTTACCTTTTTTACATTCTTTAGTCAAATTTATGAACTTTAACCAACCAAACAACCCAAGAACCACTAAATTTAAGCAATTTCTTAACTTTAACAAAAACCCATCAAGATTCTCATTTCCAAAAAAAAAAAAAAAAAAAAAAAAAAAAAAAAAAAAAGTACTTTTTATATATTTTTTTTACACACATTATATAGAAAAATGATTCATAAACCTAATTGGTAGGCCTAAAAAGAGGCCTAACAAGAGGATGAAGACAAGTGGACAAATGGAGGGTGAAGATGATGAAAGATAAAATGTAAAGAAGTGGGTCCCCCTGATGTCACCAATCAGGGGATGACACCTCAGTTTAGGCATGTTTTTAGGTCTATGAATTAGGCACCTCAATCATCACTCCATTATATATACTACAAAACTAAAACAAAAACCCAAAATTAGTTAGAAAAAAATCAAGAAAATTTGTTGGGGTTGTTTAAAAATGTGTAACAGAAAATGGGTTTCATGCAATTTCAATGGATCACAGTTTTGAATTTTTTTTACCAAAATTAGAAACCCTAACAAGTGAATTTAAGGAAGACTATACCTTCAAAGAAGCCCATAATTGACAACAAAAAAAAGAGTGTTTTTTTTCTTTTTTCCGACAAATGAAGTTTGGAGTCTTTTTATTTTCTTTTGTTTTTCAGCAGGAGCTTGGACAATAAACTAAGTTTTGATGTTTTACAGAATCATAGGTGCTTTTGTCTTTTTCAGGGTGTGTTTTTTATGAATTTATTATTAGTGTTTTTTTCTATTTAAATTATTGTCACTCAAAATGAAACGTTTTTGGCTGTTTGGTGAACTCTACATAAATTTTCTGCTTTAGAGAACAGTCACTCTATAATTTATTACTCCGTGTGTTATAGTTAGGCTTGCCTCACTTAATAAGCCAATAATAGAGTGTACTTTTTTTCATTTTTTTAAAAACAATTAATTATCTTATAATTTGAACACACAATTATTTATTTATTTTTTTTTTGACAGGTAAATTTCCAACTTAGGTTTTACCACCCCGAAGACCAGGGCCCTAACCACCACTCCGACCAGACTATGTTGTGGCACAATTATTTGATTATCAATTTTTTACACAACAAAGGTAATCATTGTGGCACAAGGTCTTTTTTTTTTTTTTTTTTTTTTTTTATTTTTATTTTTTTTTATTTAAATACGGTGAACTAAAATATGTCTTGCATTTTGTTTACATATTTTTAACTTTTGTTTTAATATGCACGCACAATGATGATATATGAAAATTGAATATAAACGTGATAACTTTTTTCGAAAGAATCTTATTTTCGCGTATCAAGAATCTCCAGATATTTTGATATATGATATCTTATGTTGAAAATGTCTTCACTATTATAATCTAATCTGTTAAAATAATAATAATAATAATAATAATAATAATAATAATAATAATAATAATAATTATTATTATTAAAATAATAATTAATAATAATAATAATAATAGTAGTAGTAGTAATAATAATAATAATAATAATAATAATAATAATAATAATAATAAATCATTCTAGAGATAATTATAAGTGAACGAGGGTGTAAATGGGTGGAGCCAAGCCCGAGCTTGACAATGCTTAAGTCAGCTCGTTTAGTATTAGAAAAACTCAATCTCAGCTCATAAGTTATTCCTTAAACTCGGGCTCCTCTCAGTTATGAAATACCTGATTTCTTTTTTGAACTTTTCAAACGTCAAATATGAAAAATGTGTTAACAATAAGATTTTTAACTAATGTATTTTATAAAGAATAATATTATTTGATTTAAAACTGTATCACAATTGTTAATTTATTTCAAAGACTATGAGACATATAGTTATGCTACATTTATATATATTATTTACGTAAAAGCTCGTGTATGCTCACGAGCCTACGGAGCTTGATATATAAATCTCGGGCTCAAACTTGTTAAGCCTATTAAAAAACGGCTTGTTTCGAGCTTTTACCTAGTCTATCTCAAATAGCAGTGCTCACTTACAAACCCTAAGTAAAACCAAGCAAATCATTTTGTGTCGTTTTTATTTTCTACTAACCTTTGTTTGGTTATCATTGTATCTATTTCATATTGTAACTTGTGGCTTGGTTAGGCATTATAAACTTGGCTTTAAGGCATTTGACAAGTCCACTTATGCATATACTTGTATTTGTTTAATTTTATTTAAGTCCATTGAGCATTCTATTAAACTAAAAGTAACTTTGATAACATCAATTAACTTTTCGAATACATCATTTGCATTGGAAAACCATGTTACCAACATTTTAGTACATAGCCACGTATCATACAAATAGACGTAGGTTCATGATTTTTGATTGGTAGATGCCTGGTCAAATCAACTTCACATAAATAAAGACGGGTTGCCCTATAAGGACGGGGTCTACATGAGAGGTCCCACTTATTTTAGTCAAAATATACAAGCATTAAAGCAGACAGTACAAGCGGCGGCAGCATCCTCTTCCACAAACCCTCGCTACAGGGAGGGTCCTTATAACTCATGCCATAAAGACTTTGAATTTTGAACTGAAACAGCAATCGGCACATGGTTGAGTGCACTCTTGACAGGTGGTGCCAGAAACCGTTTCAATCATACCATTATCATTTTTTTTTACTGGAAGTTATTTTTTAACGAAAAATGTTACTGTACATTCATTAAAAGTTTACAAAAACTTTGTCTAGACAATTATATTCTTAGTGAATTGGACCAGTGTGTGTATATATATATATATATATATATATATATATATATATATATTCCCACATAACACATATACATGTGAATTTTGTTTTGTAAATATTTTGTGAAACTAGCATTTCCCCTTTTTAACAAGTTATAGTAGTTAAAGTACCAAATATTAAAAATTTATTAAGACTAAACCTAGCATGACATCAATGTCATTATATATACACTAATAATGTTTGATGATGTGACAATTATTACTAATGTTAAACTTATTATCATTGAGTAATTTGCATTCCTATTGGTTGAGAAACTCATATTAGCCCAAGTCAAATGCCCAATAGTGTTAAGGTGATAGTTTGGCAAAAGCCCATTGGCTAAGAAACATGGGGAGTTTTACTGTTCACGGATTAGCATCGCTAATTACCTTCATCGTACAGTTAATGGGTGCAGTAATCACCTATGGCAGACCTAAACATTGTACAACTCAATATGAAGCAACCATGTGTTACCTAAAATTGTACGTGACCATGTGCATTCCTGTTGATGAACCTTCTTGAAGTAAGGTCTCAGAACTCAATAAAAGATTAAAACATAACCACTAAAAACAAAAAGACCTTCTTCTCACTACCATAATCACAGATCACCACCATCATCATTTGGTACAAATATCCTATTAGAAGGTTCTACACAAATCCAATGATGGTGTTGCTTTTGTTGCTGCTAATCGGAAACAAAGTGGGGTTTAGGGTAAAAAAACGCACACAACAAACACATGCCTTTTTGTGAAATATGGAGGTTAGTATCATTTGACATAAACTTAATTATCTAGTATATATAAAAGGCAGGAATGTGGGTTGCAAAAAACGTGGGTTAAGACCCGGTTTACAGACAGATAATGACGCAATATGTGGCTAAAAAATTGAAAATTACTGTTATTCCCACTATTTATCGATTAAAGAGATAATTACATTTGCCTAATTACAAAACATGTGGTGAACAAAGTGGGAATCTACTGTTATTCCAACTATTCCAACTGTTCATGGGTTAATCTCGCTTCTCCATAAAACCTAGAACCTTCCCACACAAATACTCCCAATCCCTCTCTTGAAGCTTCCCCTGATAAATCCCCCAACTAAAATCTCTTCACAAAAAAAGACACACTAATTATCATGTCCGATCAAACACAACCGAAAAAGGTAAGACAAAAACCCTAAACCATGAAAACACATATGTTGCCGGTGCAAATCTTGAAGTTCGAGACGTATCCGGCCACCGGCAACAGTTGTGAATCATCCAGCGGGCTCCTCGGACCTTCATCCGGTGAAATCCTCCGACTACAAGGTTTCTTTTTTCTAATTCACCCTGTGTTTCTCTTTTATTTATAAGGAAAACATGGTTTAATTTCTGGAAGAGACATATACAAGATGTAAGGTTTTTTTCATTATAATACATTCTTTAATATGTTCATATTTTTTTGGGGGTTTTATGCCATTATCATGATTATGTGTTTTATTTTTTATGTCATGATGATGTTTGTATGTTTTTGGGGTTTAATTATTTTGCAGGTTGAATACTTTGAAATTGCTGGAAACTTTGGCGGACATCAAAATTTGTGATTTTAAACCCTAAATCAACATCACTTAATCTATTAATCTAAGGTGTGATTTTTAACCCACTTTAATCTTGATAGGTTACTACTTTTCTAACGAATTTTTATTTGATATTATTAGTTTTTAAGAAGGCCCATGTGATTTGTTATTCCAGCTATATTTTTAGTTTGATTTGATGATGTTTATATAAGAACATTTTTTTCGTTGTAGCGAAACGCGAGTGTTTAGGATTTAGGGGTGATATAGTTACTTAGTTTATTATAATCAACATAGTGAATTCAAGTCATAATGTGGCTATCGGCTTATTTATAAGCATATAAGCAGTAATTAATTAATAGTTTGATGTTTTATCTACTAAAGTACTAAAGAGCAGTCCCAAACACCCCTTAATCTGTTATTCTGATAATTCGGTTTTGACACAACAAATACCTTAAAAGTTTTCGTAAATCACATTATTATGTTTTCTATCAAATATGTGTCTTTTCAGAAAATCATAAAATAGAGAGGGTGGGAGTTAAAGGTTTATTTAAAGGTTAAAATGGTTTGCTTGAAGCAACATTCAAACGCACTTACGTCATGCATCAGAGTAATAACCTACAATTTTTGTGCCTTTTTACTCAATATCAATTGTAAAACAACGGTCGAATACCTAAAACGTATATGAATTTGAGATTTACTTTTTACCTTGATACTCTGCAACTTCAGTTAAGAGTGAATGAGAGTTGTGTGTCCTAAATATTTAGCTAAATACAACACAAGAACTCCCAAGCAGATTACAGGTTGTCACAAAGTTAAGATATCCTGGTCATGGTGTTGCAAAAATTGATATTATCCATGTGCAGAAAGTGCCAAGTTACTTTTTGATTGTCAAGGTGTTTGTGACTGCTTTTTTAAGAGGATCAACATTTTTGAGACTTTGGATCATGACCATACAAACTGCTTTCTCTTACTTGCTTATTTTGAGCCAATATAGGCGATTCCTGATAAGCAAGCTAAGACATGGTTATTTCAACGTGCTTAGCCACGTGTTGTTCACCTCTGTAATCAACATGACAATGCAGCAGCTCTACATGGCTATAATTGTAGTGTTTAAACATGCCATCAAAAGGTAAATTTATTTATCTTTGCTTTGTTCTTTCTGTTAGTGTTACTTTGTTTCTAGGCTGAAGCAATTAAATATTCCGTTACAGAATACACCAAATGAACCAATGGGAATGACGGCTCCTGTTGTCACATGAAAGAGTCGCTCCGGTGGTGAGGCAATGGATATAACTACCCCTACAATAACTACAAAATCTACAAAGGTCTGCACTCTCACGTTTAGTTTTTTTCTGCATATGTTTGCTACTGATGTTATTGAGTTGAAAAAATATTTAGTAATATACGTACAAACATTTCCTTAATGGTCTTTCTTTCCTTTGCAGGCATTTCCTTAACGCTGCAAGTATCTATAGCTAACGCTAGCAAGCACTTTGGAAGTACAGCAACAGGTAACATGGTATTTTCAGTGTTTTTGTATTAGTTGTTTCTCATTTCCAAGGGAGAAAATCCAAATGGGTGAAACAGGTTATTATGGTGAAACGTTATTGGGTCAGAAGGTACATAAGTTGTGTTCTAATATATAAAAGGTATTACATTAACAACATTAATAAGTACCTATTGTTAATCAATGCTTTGATGATGTTACGTTCTAATATAGATTACTCATATATGTAAGGAAAAATATAGAATAAATCCTTTGTTGATGTAAAAATTATTTTTGACCCAAGTTTTCTTAAATAATTATCTAACTTTAGATACCTAGAATCCAACTAAATCTTGGTGGTCGTATTTTTAGATAGAAAACAAGTACAGCCATTTTAATGAGATATTGGTGCCCCAAGAACAGAAGCATGCGCAAACAAGAAGACGCCCCTAAACCAATGGTAAGCATTATGTTTTGTGAAGTTATGATAATCATATATTCAACTATATGAGCGTTTCACTAATTCTAATTATTGAAGGATTTAAATTCACCTACATATACATAATCAGTTTTTCTATAGGCAGATACCGAAAACTGATGATAATGAAAAAATGTTAAACGGATTTTCCCTTCACAAACAAAGCCATAAATGTGCTCATATGACGAGTTATCTAAAAAAATTAGTGAAACAAAAGGTTCTTATAAGCTGTTACAATGCCGTAACTGCGTAACAGGTTACATAAACTATTCTTGAGGTTCTATTAGAGAACATTTGATATATGATTATAAAAATATAAAAGTGTGGAATTTAGTTTGTTGCAGGTCAAAAGGAATTAGCAAATACACTGATGTGGAGAAATGGAGCGCACCATTTAGGTAACTTTATCAAAGTGTTAGCGGAGGTTGGTTCATTATTTGAGATAAAACATAAAGAAGAAAATAACCATTTATAAATTTAGCAAAAACACATGCCATATTAAAACCCGAGCCTCATAAATTTATTATTATAAAAATAATATGATACATATAACTGCCGAGTTAAGCACTAAACGTAAATGGCGAAGGCAAGAGTGGTAAAATACAAAAGTAGTTAATATTTTACTTGCTCAAAACTAGACCCTTGGTGCTCATACCTTTTCTTAAAAAACATCTGTTAGCCTCGCTTTTTTATAAAGATAACGTCACATACGTGAATTGGACTAGATTAGTAACATGTAGTACCCGCAGGGACTACTATCGTACACTAGGCAAAGTAATGTTGTGATGAGCCTATAAATACCCCTCATGACTCTCCATGAGGGGTGTGGGAAATTGTGTAATTGTTCTTTCATTTTTAATATATTCCATCTACTTCACCCTCTCTCTACTTTCTCTCACTAGAAAGATGAATACTTTCATCATCTTTGATCAACCAAGACCTCCCGAACCACATGAATCACACATATTTTCGGTCCTACAATTGGTATCAGAGCTACGGTGTTGATTTTTGTGGTTCGAATATTGTTTTTTAAGACTGTTTTACCCATTATTTTCGGACCTGGAAAATTTTTTCTTGTCTTTGGGTAACAGTTTTCTAAAACAGTTTTAATGTATCAAATGGTCAAAAAGTCCCAAACTTTAATCCATCAGTTATTCAGTTTCACGAATCTGTTTTGTTTGTGTCCTTTATGTCAAAATAATGGATTCTTGTTAACTGTTATGTCATCTTTAGAGACTTTAGAATCATCCGTGAATAAAGTGGTCAAATATGTCAAAAAACTCATCGGAAAATTCATCAGAATCTGCAAAAAGTCGTCGGAATCTGGTCGGAATTTCTTGTATAAGAAATTTTCGATAAGTACTTGTTTTCGAGATTATGTTTTCGAAATGTGCTATTTTTCGAGAATACTCATTTTCAAAATTTTTTACGTCTTCGAAAACTCGCTTTCTCAATAAATAAGTATTCTCGATAAAAGATGCAATGTATTCTCGATAAAAGATTACAAAGTTTCGCAAACACAAGTTTACAAAGTTTCGAAATTTTTAGTAAAAAGTTTCGAAAACACAATATGCAAACTTTCAAAAATACAGAAGTATGATGAAGGAGAAGAGACCTTTGACCACAAACCTAATACCAAACTCATAAGTCGACCTCAGTTTAAACACCATCATCAGTCCATGGTCAATGAAAAAGTAAAGAAAATGAAAGTTAAGCCGACAACATACAGCCAACATCCACATCTATCCCAGTTACACAGCAGCCAATTCTAAACCTACATCTTCATCCCATCACATATCTAATTACAAAAGAATTTAATTAAAAAGAAGAGGGATCTCAGATTTTTTCTTATGCTACGATAGCACATCGATCTCAAAGACCAAACACGAAAAAATTCATCACAGATCCGTTTGAAGACCAAGCCTCATGAATAACAAAAGACAAGAAACAATCACCATGAGATACCTACCGTGACCCCTTCAAAGTATATTAAAGACGAAGTCTTCTGTCCTATTCTTCTTGCTCTTCAATGCTTATCAGCACACGGATTGGTATTCGCTTGATATGGATCAAAGAGTTTGTCTTTGGTGTACGATTCTTGTGATAATTGATGAGATGAGATGTGATTTGATTAGTGGGTGTTGATGAAACTAAGTTTCAGATGAAGTTAGATTGATATGTAGGAGATGTGAAATGTTTTGGAAGAGTTTCAAGGTGGGAGGCAGAGAAAGTGATAGGCGTTCTTATCACTAGTGTAGTATTTTAGGTTTAGGTCAAATGTGGTATACTTGTACTAATAACACAACTGCTTATCATGTGTTGACTGGATCGAGTATGGAAAGGGATTTGGGCTTCTCATCTGGATTATTTGTTGTGGGCTATTCGAGTTTAATTGGACTGCGATTGATGGACTGGACTAAATTGGAATATCAACTCATATAATCTGAATCTCATCATTTGGATATATATTGATTGATAATTTGGTGCAATGAGTGGTATTTTGGTTTACAAATTTTCACGGGGATACATTGTTCACGGCTAGAATTGCTTTGTTTAACAAAAATGACTACGGCGTTTTTGCACGGTATTATTGATTTGACTTTGAAGTGGCATTTCAACATGTGTACTTATTTATCTCAAAGTCTAGGGGTGGTTGGATGCACGAATTTTGAAGATAACTTGTCTGCGCAAATTAAAAAATTCAGTCTTGACAATCTAGTTATTACTGATGTAAGGAGTTACGTTGTAGTGCTCACAGTATAGCTATCACTTAAAGGAGTTACGTTGTAGTACTCAGTGTCACACGATGTAGTGGATTGTTCAAGCGACGAATATTTCGTGCAACCTCATACTTAAAGGAGTTACGTTGTAGTGCTCAGTATAGGTATTAAGTCACATCTATCGTACAAGCATTAAGTCACAAGATGAGATGATTACTTCTCTTTCAAGCTGGTCATATCGGGCAGTCTCCATATGTGGTCATTACTAGTAGCCGGTGAATTACAAGGAGGTTCGTTTAAAGGTTATTTTGAGAGAATAGTATTGAGAGTATACTTTTGCGACATATACTCACAAAATATGCTTTCATGGTCTATCTATATTGCATCAGAAGTGTAAAGTACGGGTAATTATGGCATGTACACAAAATAGTATGATGATTTCGATAAATCGCAACCATCAGGAGGGAGAAGAACATGCCAAAAGAAGTAGTGTTTCATCTCTAGTACGTTGGTTGTTCGAGGGAATTGTGCTTACACTAGAACCGAAGAAGTACTAATGATGTGTACATCGGAGCGTATTACCAACCTTCTGTGCAATGTTATGTGAGTTATATTGTCATGATGCTCCCTGAACGACAACCATGTGCCTACACTTTTGAATCTACTTTATCCGCTGCGTGATGAAAAGAGAGTTGTCGGTTTAGGAGGGAGCAGGAAAAAGAAAGAAAAGGCTCACTAGTTAGGAGGGAGTAATAACCTAACTAGACTATTACAGTTGAAGTTCAGAGCTACAAAAGAGCTACAAAGACCTTTGCAGTCAGTACGCCGAGATCGTCGGAAGAGAGAACTTCAAGTCTGCCTCAGTATCTAGACTACAGAGACTCTGCGCTTCAACAACGTCAACATAGTTTACTATTGTTGTAATTTTACATTGTTAATGTATTTATAGGTCTCATTGTAACCATTCACGTGTGACGATATCTTGGAGGGAGATTGTTAGCCTCGCTTTTTTATAAAGATAACGTCACACACGTGAATTGGACTAGATTAGTAACATGTAGTACCCGCAGGGACTACTATCGTACACTAGGCAAAGTAATGTTGTGATGAGCCTATAAATACCCCTCATGACTCTCCATGAGGGGTGTGGGAAATTGTGTAATTATTCTTTCATTTTTAATATATTCTATTTTCTTCATCATCTCTCTACTTTCTCTCACTAGAAAGATGAATACTTTCATCATCTTTGATCAACCAAGACCTCCCGAACCACATGAATCATACATATTTTTGGTCCTACAACGTCAGAACTAAAATGATTTTAGTTCTACTTTTATAAACCTGATTAGCTACAGTTTTTATACATATTAGTTTAGAATACATTTTAATAAGAAATCTTTCTTTTGATTCATTCAGGAATGGTAACAAAGTGGCACTAACGAAAGTGGTTAATATGAGCGGGCGACTAACTTATCATCGGTCTATTGCTTGAAATATTGAGGTTCTATTAGTTATAAACATTTTTAACAGTAATTTATAGACGTTTTAAAGACTGTCTTTAATCCGTTTTTATGTGATGGAAACGATGTTCATGTTGATTATAACAACCTAATGTGATGAGTGTTTGGTGTCTGCTTATTGTAGGTTGAGCGTTCAGTCACCCATTGAAACACTCTGCAGTTAAAGCATAGCTCTTAAGGTAACCATGATAGTAACTATTTTTATTGTTTTACTGATAATCGAGTCAACGATTATTGACCATGCATAAGAAAAAATATTAACAAAAAGGGCCACAAAATAATTGAGGTTGCGTAACCACAAATTTTGTAGTTTTCAATGGGGATTTGAGGTTGCACATCGTTGTTAGATGAGCTGGTCTACCGATTTAGTTATGGGTAAAAACAACTTGCAACTATTGCAAACAATTTTAGAATGGGTAGAAATGGTGCATTTTTAAATGAGTGGGTTCAATCTTTGCTACCGCTTACCATTTACTATCGCCACCGCTCTTTCTTAGTCACACTCTAAATTCGTTTAACCTTCCCATGTGGCCAGCCTATAATTTGAAAACAAATTAAGTTAATAATGCCAACTGTCATATGGCTTTGTTAGTAAATCTGTCATTCATTAACATGATGTTGCAAAAATATTTTAAAAGTAATTGCACATACATTTTTGAAAACTAATTCTGCATATTTATTACCAGGAACTTTGGCCACTAAATACCAGTCATATCCCTTAACAACTACAAAGAAAACTTGACACCACAACTTGACCTGTATTCCGAAAAACAGGTAAACATGGCAATCTTTATTTTTGATTGCTCTTTATAACATGCAATATTTTTCTTATAGTTGTCTATCTTGCAAGAATAAATGCAAGGCTGGAATCTTACTAGACCTCATTCTACCTCTGATGCTAAAAAAATGATTGTCGTACAACTAAAAAACATCACAGTTGCCAAGTTGAACCCAACAAATACAAGCAAAGCAATTCAGGTTACAGTGTATCGTAAATGGACTACTACACAATTAAACCTTTTTTTTTGTGGACCTATTTGACCCTTAGATATAAAACTAAACCAGTGTCAACTTACTCATGCCTTTATGTAATGCCTAAAATGTAATAAGATAGAAGTATGCAAGATGTCAAGTTCCTTGGTATTGTTTGAAGCAAACTAAGGCAACAACATTTGTGCAAAAAAATATTGGTGCCATCACACATCGTTTGATAGATTTTTGCACGCGCAAAGATGAAAATATGTAGTATTAATAATTCAGTTACTGTTGCCTACCTAAATTCATTAGGTTCCACTTGATAATATATGGTTATATATCAACCAAACAAACAATATGTATAACTGATTGTATAACAATTTGTATTTGCTTGCAAAGGAGTTGCTATGAATTTAAGAAACATGTGACGATGGTCACACGATAATGTCTTTCTAAATCATTTGTTTTGTACCAAAGGCCTTCATAGAATGCCTTGATCATAAACTTCTAAGCATCAACACAACGCCCTCGTAGCAACGCGCGGGCTACCATTCTCATTTAGTATAATTTTAGGTTTAGAGTTTATTGATTTAGGGTTTTCATTGTTGATTATATTATAATTGATTTTCTTTATACAAATTTAATATAAATCACCTTAGTTTGAAACATTGGGTTCTTTTTTATGTGGCCTTTGTTGTTTTGTTTTATCAGGTTTTTTGGTTCTTGGGAACCCGATGAGGTTATTTCATCTCAGTAATAGATGCTTTTGTGTTCGAACTGAATTTCAAAGTGTAGCAATTGTTTTGGTAAGTTGCCAGCCATGCTATTCAGTATGGCTCTTTTTTTTTGGCAGACGACCGGGGATTGTATGCTTTTTGTGTTGCTGGAACATGATGGCATGGATTTGGAAGAAAAAAGCTACTGAAAAAACATTGATTTATAAAGACTAGGTAAACCATCCTCTTTGGTTTCATGCCGCTTCGAATTTTGGTTAAAAGTTATTGCTAGCTTTTTGGATGTATAGAAATTACTATTGTTGAAGATTCAATTTCAGAATTAAGTGTATTGTTGACCATGCCCTTATGCGAGTTGAATCGCTGTTTAAAGGTACAATTAGAATCGACTTACACACATCGATACTTATTTTAGCTGGTAATTAACAATATTGCTGGTTTTGAAATTTTACTAATAAGAGCAGTCATGGATAAAAACATATCTTTTTGTCAGCAATATAAGCCAAAACAAATGTAGCTACAAAACTTTGTATATTCGTTGTGTAGTCTATGATTCAAACTTATATGCAGGTCAACCTGTTATACAGATTCGCAGCAGCTAGAGGTTTTGGTCAAATTGCTGGCAACAAAAATTTTAATGATTTGGTAGGTATAATGAGATTGGTAGAACACACGATTTACATGTTTTCAGTGAAGGTTTATTGTAATTTATGTTTAATTGTGCGTATTATATTTTAACTAAATTTGTTTGGTTTTCTTTTCAGGTTGTTCTGATGATTCATGGTGATGAAACTCTTAAGATGCCAAATGAGTTTGAAGCTATGGTCAGAAGTGAGCAGGGTGTGGTTGCACCCGTGGAGTCTGGGTGGAAGTGGTTTTATGGGATCCAATACCATTCTCAGGTATAAAATTTGTGGTTTGGCTTTTGTTACGAAATTCAGTAGTTTGAGGTTTGTGGATGACTTGATGTTTATTAGGGATTATGTGAGAATATAAAATGATTTTAAGTTTAATTGTGCAAAAGGTAATAACTTTATTATAAAACTTGATGTGATGTCATGTTTGTTGATGTATGTAGGATCATAGTGAAGAGTCGGTAACGACCAATTTATCTCAACGGAAAGGTGGACTGAAGAAGAGCACAAGAAGTTCACTGAACCATTGAGACTACACGTTTGGTCTGCTATAGTTGTATAATGAAGAAGGAAGGGGGAAAGTGTTGATTGTTAAACCAAGACCTTTTGGGAGTGTAATTAACGGAACACAGAAACATCACCTCAAGCTATAATCAGGTACATGAAATAGTTATTTAGACTTTTATTAGTGGCAAGTAAATTCTTGCTCTTAAAATTTTGTGAATGTGTGAAGGGCAAAATTATATGATCATGAAATTCTGATTAGGATTGTTTTAACTTAAGACGTAATAGGGTGAAGTAGCTTATCCAAAACAGGTGGTCAACGGTTCTGAGTTAGATCTGCATTAAAAGTTTAAAGCGTTAAAGATCCCCAACCAATAAGGTCAAAGCTTTAGGAAGGGTGCACATGAGTATAAAGATTTAGTACTAACTGCATCCTCATTCATTCCTATTTTCAGCAATATACAAACCTCAAACTCAATTAACCTTGCAACTGTAAGCATTGCATCAGGCCATCCATTATAGTTGTGAGACGTTGTAACTCCATAATTAATTTTACAATGATTTGGACTGTAGTTTATGTGTACAAATTCATATGTTGAGCGATTCAGGGGGTATGTTTAGGTGATTGGTTCAGGGGATGGGTTCAAGGGGTGGCTTCAGGGGGTGGATTCAGTGGGTTGGGTCGGTCGATGCATCAACAAATGATATCTTTAAATATATAAATTGTTTAATTACATGAATTGTTTAACTACATGAATTGTTTAATCAATGTTTCTTGCATCAAAAAGGGTGGTGGTCATATGAATTTTGTTATAAGAGCAATCTGCTGCATATTCACTTTTTTTTGGTATCTCGAATATTGATTAAAATTGATTCAGCACAACACATTTATTTATATACTTTTTATGTTTGAGTAAACTTGCAATAGCCAAGGAGAAATAATATATTTTCTATGCTTACTATTCTCATTTTTTTGTTTTTATAATTGTTCTGACTAATTCCCAGGCTAATAATACATTACTGTTTTTTTCATTTCTAAAAACTAATTCTGCTACAAAAAATTTGTGTCTCAAGAATTTTGAATGTGTCCTTCAATTTTTTTAGAAGATGTTATAATTCAAAGTTATAATAACCAAACTTAAGTGTTTACTAAATTGTGACAGTTAAGGACTTGGGAGGGAAGAATTGATGGCATGATCTTTCAAAGTTTTCTTGCATTTCAACTGATAAGGTACTTTTGAATAAGCACTCACAAGCATTTTCAACGAGGCTCCTATGAAATCTAGCGGGGAAAAGGATGAAGACTTCCACATCTTGGAATACCGGCACAAAAAGGAAACACTCCAGCTATTTTATAAGATTGGTACATCGAATTGAACTTTGACCACAAACTGCATATGGATTGCAGCTACATAAGACCTATATAAGTTATGCTAAACATTTTTTTTTGGTCAGTTATAATGTGAGTTACATGATAAGGAATAATATACTGTGACGTTAAATGTTTGTGGTATACTGCTATTTAGTAAGTACAGCTATAATTACATTTATTGTTGGTTTTTTAAAGGTCTTGATTACATTAGATGCTCATGACTTAGCTAACACGTACCCTATTATTTATTGGTCTTTTAAAGAAATGCATCAACACAGCACACCCGCGGCAATGGATTTTCTTCATATGGGCCATCTACTATAACGAGCAAAATAGCCATTGATAAAGATATTAGTAGCAGATATATGGTCATTGATAAAATGGCCGCACCGCAGCATCGCGCGGGCTATTTTGCTCGTTCTAGTTATTGGGTGTATGATAAAAGTAGTAGTGGTAGTGAGTGTTGACAGTGAGTAGTAGGAGTTTTTCTATACAAATGTTTGGTAACGTAGCTGTACATGTAATTATAATGTGTAAAAATAGCTCCTAAATGCTACTTCATAGAGCATTGAAAATATCATTCCGAAAAAATAGATAAAGCTACTTGCTGCTTGCCAAACGAGCATTAAAAATTACAATGCTCAACGATCCTAAATGATCTGTGCCAAACAATTGAAACATGTGCCTTAGAACGAGCGTAATGGCTCAACGCACCACCCGCAGTGGTCGACCTATGCGTGCGGTCCCCATGAAGGCCTTCATTGTCGCGCACAATGGGCTTAAATGAGCTTGGTTCGATTGTGGTCATCACCTAAAAAAAGAAGGAAAAGAGGAAGTAACGGTCCAAAAAGTGGTTGTTCGGATTTTTTTTTCAAAAAAAAAGCGTGTGTAAATGTGTGTGATGAATGAAGTAGACAACCTGGTTTTGTCAAGGGGTTTTTTTTTAATTAAAATTTATTTGTGAAATACCTATAAAATTTTGTTTTTTTTAAACAAAAATTACTGAATACACCATATAGGCTTGAATCCTATACTTGGTGTACAATCATACGCCGTATAGGATCTGCCTTATACGTCGTATGGACCTACAATATGAAAAACTGCATAAACTGAAATTTGAATATAAAGAATTCTTGAAAACTTGTAAGCTCTAGAAATACATCCTATTAACATAATACTTGAATATTGTACATAAGTTTCATAATAGGAAGCGTAAATACTACGAGTGCGGGTTAACCCAAACACCCTTGTTTTGACTCATAATCAAAGGACATATTACTTTGACATTAAAACTTGACTATTACAAAGGTAGACTTGTAAAGACGAATGACTATAACACTGCGTTCCCGAGTTTTATTTTTGAAAGAAGTGGGAAGAAAACAAAATGAATTCGTGTTCCAGAGTTTTTTCCAGAGATAAGAGAAGAGAAGAAGAGAGGAAATTTAGCAAAACTTCTCTCAAAAACTTTCTTCCCAAAAGTGGGATGATTTGCAGAAAAGTTATTTTAGGAAGCTTTTAATAAATGTAATTACTTAAATGACCTAATATAAAACATAACTTTTATATATAATAAAGGATATAATTGTAAAATCATCAGTTATCACTTCTTTTCTCTCCGAACTTGGGAACATGTTATTAAAAATAAAATTTCATTCATCTTCTGTTCTTTTCTGGCCATTTTAACTCTTCTCTTCTTTTCTTTCAATGCAAAAACTTGTGAACAGAGTGTAAATATTCGGGGCGTTAGCAAGCTGAATAACAAAGGAGGTTGAGATGCTCGTCACCTAAAAACACGAGCATTACCATTCTCTCTAATCTATCAAGCCCCAATCTCTGAAATAACTTGCTGAAGGCTAAAACGTGAGCTGAGACAATAATATAATCTATAATGGTACTGGAAAAAACTAAGTTGGAACTGTTCTTTGGCACTCTGTCCTAAGCTAATAGTGAATCTAACATTGAAGCTGAATCTAAGACTAAGTCTGAAACTAAAATGAGCTATGCTATATCTAAGCTGATCGTTGTGCTGTCGTAGCTGGGTTGATATATGAACTATACTTAACTAAATTGTTAATTGGAATGATTCTGATTCTATACTAGAATTAATACTGGATCTATAACTAAACTGAATCTGGTTCTATGCCTGAACTAATATTGAGTTTATAACTAACTGATATTGTATTTGTAAATGCACTGAATCTGAGTCTATAACTGAGCTGATATTGATTCTATAACTTAACTAATACTGAAATTAGACGATATCTAATCATCACATATCATGTATGAAATTCTCATGGCGGCGAATACTCATATGCAGCCTTTACCACCCTCTTGCACAGATGCAATCCAACTATCACATGCTTGTACGAGAGATTTCTAATCAATCCCGTATTAAGTGCATAAAGCACGGGTCATCCACATAGGACACTATAAAGGGATAATCCTCTTTCACTTATCTAAAGCACTTTGGATAACTAATGGCACCTCATATGTGCACACTTGATATAATTATTGATGCTTCTTATAAGCATCCTTACTTGGCTATTTCTCAGCTATATCCGAGTTATGATATTAACGTGGCTAATGGTGGATAATCAAGGCACCCGTGACATGAGCTGTGGAATCTTTTATATTCTAATATACTATGGATTAGTATTTGATTACTTGCTTGCTCTTAACTAAAGCTATAAACGTAAACTTGTTAAACGTCACCTGCTATCCCATACGCCCGTATAGACACATGAGTCTATACGCCGTATGGGGATGTATACGCCTTATAGACCTACAGGTTTATAGGATGTATATATCTGCAGAAAACAAACAGCACTGCTGCAATGATCTAGCTTGTACCATTCCGCAAATTGAAACTGTATCTAGGCTTTTGCTACTACAACATAACACATAGATGGTCCTACTACTTCTGCTAATAAACATATGTTTGCTAACTTTGCACTAAACACGAGTTATTCATTTAAATAAAGCTAAACTACTAAATTGTTACTCACCTGGATTGTTTAGGCACTCATCGGGTATGTACTTGACTTCCGAGAACACCTAAACGCATAAATATCATTCTATAGTCATTAGAACCTGCTGCAACATCTTAACACATGACCTATATCAATTTCACTAACTTTTGTACAAGTGCAAAAATTGAGAATTCTCGACAGTCTATCGTGTTTTGCTTATTTGACCCACTTAGGATTTGAGTTAGGACCTGAAACCATCTTCATTGGAAAGTAGATTCAGATTACTACAAATTTGGTTCTGACCTCATCGAAATCTGATGAACAGTTGATTTGCTACGGTTTTCAAACATGATACAATTTTCTGCACAACAAGGTGCCCCATTTTCGTGAAGAGCTAAAATCATCAAAACTCGACATAAATCCATACTTATGACTTGTATAATTAAACCTCAATTTGGTAAACATGTATGTGATCATTTTTAACAATAATCTAACATCTATAACACATGAATCATATTAAATTTGTTAATATGGCCTTGTGCTAAACACTCCTTTAAAGCCATAACTAAGCCATAGCATCATCTTTAACATGATTTAGCTAATGGTTTCTAACCATTAACATCATATCAGTGGCATGATTAACCCTAATCCAAAATCATGCTAACATCATCTATGTTCATCAAACATGTACAAAACTTCATAATCATGTTTAAAATCATGACTAACATACTAATTAAACAAAACCCTCAAATTTTCACCATGTATCATGAAACTAAGCTGAATTTAATCACATAACTTGATGGGGAGCATGTTTAGGATGCTTATTACATCTTGTATCTAGTATAATCACCTCCAAAATCATTCTTAGGTATCATAAAGAGGTTTACTTCACCTTGGGTTTATTAGCTTTTTCCCTCCAAAAACACACAAACACACACATAACCCGTGTGTTATGAGTAAGATTTTGGATTTTGTGAGTTAATAAGACCAAAGGGTAATTCTGGAATTTCAGCCCATAAATTTAACTTTGCACCGTTAGTCCTTTTCGTTAAGTCCTTTGCACCGTTAGTCCTTTTCGTTAACTATTTGCGTGACAAGTCTTTGTTTCTATTGGAAACTAATGAAACGACTTTTCTAATATACTAAAAGCATTCAAATATGTTTCTCGCTAATCTGTAAAATTGGGGATGTTACAGTTTGTGTGTTAGTGGGGTTTCATCAAGTTCCTTTTTTAAAAATTGTTTTGCCTTTGTTGTTTTATAAAATAATTCGTGTGTAGCTAGTGTGTCAAAAATGTTAATTGTTTGTTTTCTTTTTTACTTTGTTTGCTTTTTATAAAATGTTTATATATAAAACTTTATAATAAAAGTTTAATGTAAAATACAAAATAAAAAATTAATTTTGTCAAAAAGAAATGGGTTTGGTGTTAGTTAGGAGGTGACCACTACGCCTGTAAAAGTGGTGATAAAGTGGTGTGCTGAAATACTGTTGTGGTGCTAAGGTGGAGGTGGTGATCAGATAACCATAACACTCAGCCTTTGAACACCATAACGTAACCATCATGATGATAATTTGATTCATTATACCGAACCATACAACTTTGCAACAGATACTTACACTCATCATGTTTGGGGTGCTTGCAAGGAATGAAAATGTTAATATTAATGAGCGTTGGTGGTTTGAAATTTAATCTGTATTATGATTCGTTATCTAAAAGTATATTGAAAAATCACCAAAAAAAATCTAAGAAAAAAAAAAGAAATAATAATAATAATAATAATAATAATAATAATAATAATAATAATAATAATAATAATAATAATAATAAAATCAGACAGTGCATTTTCTACTTTCGTATTAATTGTAGTTTGCAAATAAAAAAAAAAAATATTCAGAATCTGGCCAGAACCGATCAAACCAAAAAGTAGTACTACAATACGGTTATCATTCCAATTTAAATAAAAAGTAAACATCAAAATATATCCTAATGATTTATCAATTTTCACAATTTACATCCCTTTTAGAAGAGTTGGGACATCTACATCCCTCCATGAATAAACGTTAGACAATATATATCCCTAAGGACGAACGATACAAGTGTTTTCCCCGTTATATGCTAACATCGATTTAACATGAGTTCTTTTGCCTTTTTGCTTATCACATGAAAAGGTATTATTGTCAATTTAATTCCCCTTTGTCTTCCCTGTTACCTTGTTACCTTTCTTCGACACCATTTAGATTTAGATGTCATCACAACTCACAACCATTGTTATATGGGTTTAACATTAAGTCTTTTTGTCTTTCTCTTTATCCCAGCTCCACCATTTCACTCATGTTCAACCGATGTTAGCAGATAACAAAAAAACACTTGCATCATTCGTCTTAGAGATGTATATTATCTAACATTTATTGACGAGGAATGTAGATGTCTTAACTTTTCTGATAAAGATGTAAATTGTGAAAATTGGCAAACCACATAAATGTATTTTAGAGTTTACTCTTAAATAAAAAAATAACAAACTTGACTTTCAAAAAATAAATAAATAAATAACAAACTCCTCAATTATATGAATTAATAACTCAATAAACATTTTGCTACTCTACTTTGCTCCAAAAAGATCCGATGTAATAAGTTAAATAGATAGAATAAAATAAGACTATTTACTACTGAAAATGAGAAAAAGTTGAGAACTTATATGAGTTGTCATCAAATCATGTTTCTTGCTGTTTTTGTTTTAACAGAAGAAACATCAATTTAACGACAACATAATAATAATTTCCAACTTATTAAAGAAGCATGCACTACGGATATATAAGTATGCAAAATTCTTTTTCTATGCTCCATGTGGGAATCAAAAATAAACTAGTGACACTAACTTCTATCCATTTGGTTAAAATATGTCATATACTCTTGACTTAAGATTACCTTTCCTCTTGTCATCACAATATTTATCTATCGAGTTTTGAACCATAAAACTACTTTAGAAGGTTAGATGTTTTACCACTAGACTATTTTGTAATGGCTTATTTGCTACTTTACTTTTATGCATACTAAATCCAATAGTAATGAGCGACCCAAGAAGGCAAAGACTGAAAGTCGATAACTTTATTATATTAGTTAAGTAGAGCTTATGTAAACACCATTGTCTTACTCATTTGTGTTTATTAATTTGGGAGTGAAAAGAAAAAACACGAGGGTTTCTAATGATAATGTATAGCTAGAGGCTACGGTACAAGGGCTGTTAGCCTTGGTGCCATGACACCAACCCAACGGCGCCACAACCATACCATCTCTCGCGCCGTCAGCTCTCTTGTCGGCGTTGTACCCACCAGCCCACGCCATGGCTACTTTTTTACTTTTCTTTTTCTCTTTTGTTTGACCTATGACAACACTTCTACATATGGCACGACTTATATAGGAGGAAGAGTTGTTTTTTTGTTGAGTGATAGATTCTCATTCTATAAAAAAAAAGTGCTAGACTTTTCTATCTCATGTTATAAGAAAAAGTGCTAGACTTTTCCAATGGCACCACATTGCACTGCTCTTACCACGAAACAGTTCATACTTGAATTGTATGCTAGTAGCTAATTTCTAAGTAGTTAATCGATTTTTAGTGAATATATTTTTAAGCTAGATTGACGATATCAATCCCAAACACCCCCTAATGCCATTTAGTGCATCGTTAATCATCCCCTATATTATATGATCAATATGACATGGTATACCTAAACCACATACATCACACTTAGAATACAAAACATCAACCAAACATCATTACTCAAACTAATCAAAACACATTATAGATAGTAAATGTAGGATCACAATCCACGTAGCAAGTACAAGAGTTGACTCATGTTTAGATCTACATGATATGCCATGTAGCTTATTTATTATCGTCAAATAGGGTAAACATAATAATAGTATACTTGAATAACATTATTAGCCAAAGGCATATAAAACCTGAAGCTGCTTCATAAGCACATCAAGCAAGGTTTCAGACGGTCACGAAAAGGTGATGATCGGCAGGTGTATCCTCAGGCTTATACCAACAGTTCAGAACAGAGCTAAAACGTGTCCAGCATGGCTCTGCAGTTCCATAGAGAAGAACAGGATCGACACCTCCTATGTTTAGATAACTTTCCTCCAACAGCTGTCACGCAAACCATCATGTTAGACCTCAGATTTCCTTTGTACTTTGTGCCATGATGATCATTTATGTAGAATTGTAAACTAATTTATTAATTTTTGGATGAAATGGATATAAATTGCAGTGAGAGTATATGTATGCGATTACAAAATCCTTTTGTTCATCTATGTAACTGAAAGAAACATGGAAATAGACTGGTGTTTCAACTTTTTTGCAAAAGATTTATCACCCAAGAGATATTAGCACCACCCTAACTTCCTCTCCTATATCGCCATCTCTCTTAAAACAACCCATTAGCGCCTAATTACAGGATACTTCCACTACCCTCGGTATATAATCATTTATATATAAGTTGGGAACACATGAATGCAGAATAAAAATATACTCAAAGAGGTGGTAACATTTAAAAGGGGTCAATCTGATACAGGTCAGAACACGCAAGGTCAACTTGGGCTGACAGAGAAACACTTTTAGTCCATTATATAGAAACCAAATATTTGAATAGAAACGACTTAGGAGGTTGCATGGATTGAAAATAGACCGTCAATGAATTTCAACTCGTTTGACCCATTACCCTTTTAGCTAAAATCTATGAAATGACTCACTTGACTCATTTGTTACCATACAAAACCCAGGCCACCCCTACTTTCTGCAGAATTAAACATGACAAAGTTTATTATAATTATTAAGATAAAATAAGTTTAAATGTATACCTCAACACCAGTCCCACAAACCGAGAATAACACAGGAACAACATCAGCACATCCGAGAACCCGAGCCCGGTGCAGGCCTTTTCCCTCATTCCCCTGCACCGGCAAGTAGATGATGATTGATTGCTATTCAGAATCAGCATACAACTCATCATCAGAAATCTCATCAAACGAGCGAATATCCAACTGATACCTAAGTATTCCCCCAATTCCACCAAACCCTCTACAAAACTGAGATCCCTCTTGCGACTTATTAGTCACAAACTGAAGTGTACAACCAAACTTTCTATATTCATTAGCAAACCATTCAAGCAACAACATCTTTTCCAGAACTTCTAGCTCAGCATTAGTTACCGAATCCCTAAATTTTTTTTGATCTCCATCTTGCTCTTTGTTCAAATGCTTGATAATCACTTCACCAGTTGTCACATTCTTAAGTGTATACCTGTTCATATCAAGATTTTCCCAAACAATAAGTATATCAACCGCACCCATTTCAAGAGCCTTTAAAGTATCGTCCACACCAAAAACATACTTCCCGGTGTCTTGACTTATCTCCTCAAAATACTTGCCAATCAAGCGCTTTTCTTGTATAAACTTAACATTCCCAAGAATTTCAGAAGATAACTCTATCGCTTGATTAAACCCGTTTTCACCTCCATAAGATACATCAACAACGTTCAATATTTTTGCCTGGAGACGTTGGTCAAACATATCAGATTGACTAAGCTCGGTCTTGAAGTCAGCAGACCCTGCCAGTATGAGTCCTGAAACATTGGGCTGACTAGTTGCAGCGTTGATAAAAAATTGTGTTGCAAGCTCAGCAGTTTTTCTCACATAGTTGTGTCGTTTCTCCATACGCAGACGAGCGAACCTTAATGCGGATTGACCTCCACGCCCGTGTTTCTTTGGGAGATCGACACTGAATTTGTGAAGTACTTCACGAGTGTTACCACTTAATGTCCCAAATAAGGTCCCATTCCCATCCATAACTATGAAACCAAACTTATCATCTGACTCCAGTAACTCGTTCAGAGCTTCTGTATGGAACTTGTTGTCACAAAGATAAAGTGACGCATTAATGGGCCTAAAGGGTTCAAAGTCAATAGTGACCTTTTTTTCTTTCCCGTCATCAGTTACAATGGTTCCGGTGTATAGCACAAGCCCGTTTGGTGGGACCTTGTTGTAGAGTTTGAGACGTTGCTGGGCTGATGTGATTGCACCCAAAACTGATTGACGGTTAACTCTGCTTTTAATGTTTGATGCAGTTCCAAATTCATCTCCTAGCATTTTTGTGACACGAGATACTTGATCACGTGGGGGCATGATGAGTGAGATCATGCTGGTACCGTTACCCCGAGCAGCTTCTAGTGCTTTAATAAGCTTCTTGATTTTCCATACCTCAATGTTCTTGTCAGTATCTTGAGCATCCACCATCGTGAAGTGACTGAGACTCTACGACTACACATATGTCAATAGCAATGAAAAATATTAGTATGAAGCTGAGATTAGTGCTTGACACATAGGTATAAGAACATTGCAAACGAGATGGGACTGGAATGTGGGAACAAGTATTTAAACTTTAAAAATGTTAAGGTAACTCCTACAAACACATATTCCCAGCTTGTTCAAGGTGTGTTTGGTTGGAGGTTTTTGGGTTTGAAGGTATGAGTTTGATAGTCCTTGAATATATTTGCTTCAACCACATGAGTTTGATGTTCATCAGAAAAGGCAATTTCCATACACAACTAAGGGATTAGTTTTCCATGTCCATAGTCCAAAAAATGGCATTGAACTATCAATTTAAGGAATGTTTGAATGTGGTAAAAATTTTGCTATTTGGATTGCTATAATCAGTTTATGAGTTCAGCAAAACAGATTTCTGATCTTTATGAATTAAAATTAAGAGTTTCGAAGAATTATTGTTTTTTTATTAAGGATATCGGAAAAACATCATAATTCACTTCACTCACAAATAATCAAAATAAGCTGTTTAAAAAAAATTAAATAAATAAATAAATAATTAAAATCAAATAACTAAACATATGGTGTATCAAAGAGGAACAAACAAACCACTCACGGGTGGCCTAGTGGCAAAAGTCTTGTAACTATCGGTCTTTAACCAGTAAAATTGTGAGAGGTCTCAAGTTCAACTTTAGCCTAAAACCTCCTAAAAAGAGAGTTAACCCGGTTTGAATATGTGTGACGGTGAGTTTAAATCCCGTGACTAGTCGGCCAAAAAATCAGAAACCATTGTTAACAAGAACAAAAAGGAATAAACAGAAATATTATTAAATTAGATATTTGAAGAGGCAATCATCTCTCTAAAATCATACATCTAAACACTCCCAATAACGTAAAATCAACTCAATTAACAATAAGAAAGTAAGCCATATAAAAACTAAACATCCAAAAATCAAAAAGATTGAAAACAAATAAAAAAATGAAAACCAAGCCTCCACAATTTATTTATTATTTCTCTAATATTAAAAAACAACAAATATCCATGCAAACAAAAACAAACCTGATAAGAAATTTAAGGTACTAGAAACCACATACATATAATATAACAAGATGATCAACAATATATAAGGATTACAACAAACATAAATTTAAGAACACGATATAAATTTAGGACAAAGATTACCTTAAAGAGATTTGCAACGATGAAAATTTACGGTTTAAGAAATGAAGTTAAAAATAATAATATTTGGATCTGAGTTATAAATATTGTTTAGGAAGAATGGCAATCCCCGATCATCACGGCTCTTATATAAATGGAATGGTAGGTTAACTTTATTCGGATTCGGGTTTCTTAGATGAAAGTTCGCGACACCTAAGATATGCAACAGTACATATTCATGTTTCAACACGTGTCTCTTCTATTTGATAGACAAGTAAACGATATAATATCTACCTAATTCTTAAATGTATAATTTGTGTCTTTGTGATACAATCAAAGGGCGTATCATTGTTTTACTTGATTAAGTTATGTTCAAATGAAAAATATCTAACTACTAGTATCATTCTTTGTTTTAAGCAACTTTCTAGATTAAGTAGAAAAACATTTTTTGTATGATTTAAGAATTACGTTGTTTTTTTTTTTCCCTTCTTCCTTAAGATAACTGAATCAGGTAAAAAAAACATTTAAATAATTTTTTTTAGATGCAATGTATTTATCTAGGTGTTTTTATAAAGGTTTTATGTACTTTTTTGGGCAAATGTTTCAAAAAGACATCATACTTGACATCATTTATTTTTTAGGTAGCAAACAAATCATTTTTTTTTTTTTTTTTTTTCTTTCCAAATTTAGCCTTTTTAGAGTATTTTGCAACATTTTGTGATATTTTTGTCCCTTTCAGCTAATAGAATTTTTATTTTTTCAAAGAGCAAAAATGTTAAAAAAATATCGTAAAATACTTCAAAAATGATGAATTTAAAATAAAAGTACCATTTTAAGCAAAAAAAAATTTGTTCTCTACACAAAAAAACAAATGATGTCAAATATGATACTTTTTAAAAATATTTGCCCTACTTTTTTTAGGTAAACATGGTTTCCGACTTTTTGGCTGGCTAATCCATGAGGTTTGAACCCACTGTACAAACTCAAACCAAATAAAGTTTTTCATTTTCAAAAGATTGACGTGATCAGTTCAAGATTGTTTGATTCTTACTTGGTTGTTTCAATAATCATGTCACAATACATTATTTATAAAGTTTTCTTTTTAGAAACCTATTTTCATTATGTTTTTAAAATTTTATAATCATCACCCATAACTCTAATACATTTAATTATGAAAAGATTTAATATTTAAAATCTTTTCGTTCTACATAGCCATGAAAAACAAAACTTTTAAAATTGTAAATGCTAGTAAAGAATAATAAATCTAATAAGAACCCATTTTCCGAAATAAGTTATTGGAAAGAGACCACTTAGGGGTGTCAACCTCGCCACACTATAATTCAACATCAATCAAAATGAACCAATAAAATATTGACAACACTTTTCATGTCACACCATACCTAATCTTCATTTTTTTAGTGGCAATCTTGATGCAAAATTTTTTTTTTTTTTTTTTTTTTTTTTTTTTTTTTTTTTTTTGAAAATGCCACAAACGGCTAGCCCATTTAATGGGCAATGTTCAAAAAATTCAATGCTTGATACAATACCAATTCGATGAAGTTTACCGAATTGAGCATGCTGAACTCCATACCGAAATAGTGGCAATGTTCATGCCGAGGCTTGCCGAGCTCCATACCGAATACGTTGTCACCCTCTTAAAAGCATATTCTTGCACTTCTATGCGCACATGCCTTTAACACAATCTTTTCTCTTAAAAAATCACTTCATCTTTGCACTTCCTAATACGTAACAATAACTCATACCATTTTAATTTTATGCGTGTGAATTTTGTATTTCTCAAAATATAAAAGCCAAAAACCACTCAATGACAAACTAAGAGCATCTACAATGGGGAGGTTTTGCAAAAGCTTTTTACTATTCAAAAAAGCTTTTCAAAAGCTTTTTCCCATTGTAACAAAAGACTTTTAAAAAGCTTTGAACCAAAGACTTTGCACTAGCAAAGTGGTTGAAGGAAAAACTTTTAGTTGCTAGCATTATTAATAAATGTTTTTAAGACAAAATAGCTTTGCATTTAATGACATAAATGCATCAAGTCATTGAAAAACTTGGTGGAATGCGGATGCTCTAATAATCAAACAACCAAAGTACGACTATTTAAACCTAGTACACTACACGTGTTGTGCTCATATTGTATTTTATATTTAAACCTAGTACATTACACATGTTGTGCTCATATTGTATTTTATCATGACTTTACTTCTTTATTAGACCACCGCACTCTAGCATACACGTAACCTTCCGGAATTTAAGTGTCATAAAAACATCTGATATAACCATATCTAGACATTTAATTATCACTATTATTTATTCATGTTTATTTAGTGAGTTATCACCGAAAACCAACACGCGTACTTTGACCATGTAAGTATGTAATGTAACCACCCTATGAATTAAAGAGGCCATGTCAAGAGGTAGTGTTAAACCCATAAAATTTTGAAGCATAAATTGTATTACAGTTAAGTAATCATCCTAAAGGGAACTTGATTTACGCATTCCCAATTTTAAAAGGCAAATGATACACACACAGACAGTTTTTATCCGCACACAAAAAATATTAAAATAGACGAAAATACACCGTTAGTCTCTGAACTTTCTTAAGAACATCGTATGGGACCCTAAGTTTGCAAAATCGTCACCATGCATTCAAAACTTGAGTTTTTTAGGCCGAATGCATCCCTTGACCCGTTTGGGCTCAGTCAACACACGTTTTATGTTCTATATTGAGGGACATAATAGTCCAATCACAATTTAACTATTAGCTAACCCAAGTTAAACCCGACATTCAACTTTAGGGACCATCGGTGTACTCACGCATTGTTAACTATGCAACTTTACGGTATCTTCTCTGATATGCATATTAATGTTTTCGCGAGAATCAATAAACCCACACTCAACCATTGACACTTGAGTAAAACCCGATCATCTACCACACACATTGTCACGTACAACCTCTACCCAACACAACCCTCAACAAGCTACCCATATTCTATCTTATTGAATCCGATCTAATCACACACTCACAAACACAAACCATCAAACTTGCAAGGCGTGCAAAATCAAACAACACACATACGAGGTAACAATATTTACTGATTTATATTTCATTCAAACGTTATTTGTGATAATCTTAATCGTTAATGCAGTAGCTATGTATGGGAATCAATTTCTTTGCGCTTTGAACAATCCAGAAGATGTTTTGGATGAGTTTGTAAGTTAACACCATATAAGAGTTAACTGTTATTTCTCTAACAAACTAGTTTTAAGAAATTGATAATGCTTTAAGCTTAATTTTGATATACAGGAATTGCAGTTTGTAAGTTAACACCACATTTGAAGTAATTGTTATTTCTCTAAGAAAATAGTTTTAAGAAATTGACAATGCTTAAAACTTAATATTGATATACAGGAACTGCACAACATCACATGTTCGGATGTTTACTTAGTTAACTATACGGGATCAGATGGAGAGTTAGTGTAAGAAGAGTATCAGAATTAGTGTGCGTTGTTGAGGGAGCAAGGTGGAATGATTTTGCGATGCACAACATCACATGTTCGGATGTTGCTTACATACATAAGTGTTGCAAAAAAAGGTCTACTAGGCCGATTAATCACCGATTAGGTGCTACAAGGCCACCGAACTTGCCGATTTATGTAACTGGGTCAAACACATAGGTCAACAGTGGTCAATGGCGATCAACGACGGTCAATGGTGGTCAAACTTTTCGGAAACCTATAAATCTTGCCGGAAGTACCCCAAAACTCACTATAAACTTATTTTGATCACTTATAGTAACTGTTTAAGTCTATTACAAGTTGTTTTAAAAAAAATACCTTGCCGAAAATACCAAAAACTCATCGGAAATACATAAAACTTGCCAGAAATAACCAAAATTTGTCAGTATTGCCAATCCGATTAATCACCGATTAATCTCGCCTAGACCGATTACAGCTACAAGGTGGTCGACCGCCCTACTACCGATTCGCAATTTTTGCAACCTTGCATTTTATAGAAGAGGGTGAGGATGTGTTTTATGTAGGTACCTACAATGAGAATTGGGAGGAGTTTCATAATTATGAACTAGAAAGTGCTCAATTTTAGAGATGTTTTGTGCCAGTGACAGACACATCTTTACTTATGCAGTCATTGCCAGAAGATTTTCTAGGATATCTGCATGGTCCAACAACTACAGAGTCGTTCATGGTTACTATCACCATTGATTACGAAGTTTGGGTGGGAAATACAAAAGATTGCTATGATCGATATGTCCACACGTGCCTATTTAGGTGTGGTTGGGAGAGACTGGTCCAAGACTTGAATATGAAACCTGGTCAGTGGATGATGTTTACTCAGGTTGTCCTGTTGGAGGAGTATAATGTCATGTTATTTGAACACGATGGAGGGGCCATCACAACAGTGGAGACATACAACACTAACATAGCCATGAATGCCCTCTATCACCAACCACATGACTATGGTATGTTTTAATTTATTAACTTTAACTACATCAAATATATCATAGCAGTGTAACTTATTGGATTACCTGTAACTAATTATGTAATACGAGTATTAAATTCAGATTTTGAAGCCCGTCGGATGAATTGGATGTGTAATTGGACGTTTCACACAGTCCATGACCAAGAAGAAAGGGCATTTTACAGGAAGATAACTGCATGCTTCTAGAGAGATGGCTGACTTGTAAATCTATTGAAACTTTGCGATACTTCCTTTATGCATTGTTGATGTGGTCATATATTTTCTTCTGTGTATTTGGCCTATTTGGGAAGCACTAGTGACAGAGTTGCTTAATAAGATATATAGATGTCATTTGTATCATATATTGTGTGTCTGATAGAAAGATTGATGGATCATAATGTCTGATAGAAGCATCCCATCAGAAACTAATGATAAATTTTATACATTTTGTAACAGTTTATACCATCAAGACTTGTTAAGAAGTACAACTTGTATGGGTTTTCTATCGCTGTTGTGAAGCATCAAAGAATAAAGAAAGTGTTCGAAGTGTGTGAGAGAACAGTTCAAGTTGGTCAAGGAAAGGTGATGAGGAAAGTGGCAATTGTTTCAGCATCTAGTTTCAGGGAGTTGAGGGCGGAAGCATGGTTTGGTCAAGGTTCAATGGTCCGCTTCTTTCTAAGTGATGAAACTAAGAGGTTACAAAGAGTTTTACATTTTGATGTGTGCTGATGGAGCTTTAGAGTTAGATGAATGATATTTTATAAACATCTTTTGTAGTTCGTATGTATGGTGGATTGGTGGGCACGAAAAAACTTGAACAATGCTTAGACAAATGTTTTGTAAGTATCTGTGTAGGATAAACCATATGGGTTTGTTCATACACAATGTTTTGCAAGTATGATGTAATATATCTATGCATAACTTTAGGTTTTCAAATGGATAATTGGTAATACCTGTGTTGTATGTGTTGACTTTATAAGTCAAAATTGGTTAATCCAAACATCACTTAAACTGCATATGCAATTGCAAACCAATGAAATGTAAATAGCAAAAATTAAAACTACAAATCCGTACAAATTAAAGATGTTTTAATAGATCAAAACTATAGTCTTCGGTTAATTATGTTTTGGGTATATGTTGACTTTATAAGTCAATAATGGGTTACCCATGTGATCAAACATAATATATAAGTAACAAACATGATATATTAAAAGTAAACAAGATATATTCAAAGTGAACAAGAATTTTTCTCATAACATTATATGACAAAAATAGAATCTCAAGTGATATTGTACTTCCAGTTTATATAAAGCAAAATAAAAATCCCATGAGATTTATACAGAATCGCACGTGATTCTCTCTGATCCTTTGTGATTCATATAAAATCACATGTGATCCATACGGAATCCCATGAGATTTTTTGATGAATCACTTGTAGTTCATAAAGATTACCCATGTGATTCATACAGAATCTCATGGGATTCTGTATACAAGGGATTCTATATGAATCACAAGGGATCTGAGAGAATCAAATGAGATTCTGTATAACAACATACAATTTTTAATAAAGAGATTCCAAAAGCTCATTTCAACAATCATATAAAAAACATCTAATCTTAAAAGGCCGTGACATAAAAGTATAAAACTCAAAAACAATTATTTACTCATTTTTACAAATCAGTTGTGATTTTTTAAAAATAACAAATCACAGGTGGTTTTTTTACGAATCACGTGGGATTTTTTTTTTACGGAAACTTTTAAAAGAAAGTTCATCGAAAGTATATAAAGTGCATATCTATAGAAAGATGATTTAATTCTTGTCGCGATTATTTATTTTTCGTAGTTTGAAGATTTACCGTTTACAAAATTTGTTGTTTTTTAAAAAAAGATGAATAGTGGGTTTTTATATTAAATGAGCTAGAATGTCAATTTTGTAATTCTTTTATTATTTTTTGGTTTAATGTATGAAATTTTGTTTTTTAGATTTTTGATATTTGTCATGGATCTACTTTACCAAAAAAAATAAATTTAACCGAATATTTCCTGAACTTGATAAAAGATGCCCACTCATATTTACAAACAATTCGAACTTCATAATCATAATCAATATTTCCTTTAACGAATTTGTTCAAGCCTCAGGTTTACTTTCCAAACATTTTCCAAGCATTTCTTCCAACATGGAAAGTGTCTAATAACTCAAAAGTATCTCAGTTTCTTCAAAGATTGACCGTTATTTTTCCTTTAGTTTTGATCTTTTTATTCGTAAAATGGTGAATATATATTATTGCTTCAAATAATAAACATCAAATACAAGAAGCAATCTCAACACTGAAAGGACATTCAGACAGTTTTTTAATGCTACACAACTGAGACATTTTTGACCTTTTTACTAAGCTTTATTTCCACTGGCTAATTTTGGCTTTTCATAACAGCATTACGACTTCATCTTTTGACTTTCCTAGGTGCAACTATGCAAGATTGCAAGGAATACAAGAGCAAACATCATGATTTAAAGGGGTTACCCCTATATCCTCATTGACAAAAGAATTGTTGATCCCTTCCTTATTTAAGAACTCATTTGTCTTGTTAATACATCTTTTTGAGTTGTCATTTTCCATGTCAACACTTCTTTTCAGATTGCTATCAACAACATTTTTAGAAGTTGGGGATATGATCTTAACAAGTCTTCAACGGCAATATTTCCTGTCCTTTTCATATTTTTGATGTACTGACTGGAATACCTTACATTAGCCACGGTTAACTAGTTACATAAAACATGTCGATCTATCACTAAATGGAGGATATGCTAATGGGGTTATTCTTGGATTGGAACCATTACGTTGGTTCGGTTGGTAACTCTTTGAGTAATAGTCACCCCTAATCACGATAATGTTTGTTGAAACATGGATAGTCGCAGCCATTCAGTCACATTTAAAAAAGAAATCAGTATGGTTTGGTTTAATAGGACACTTATTAATTCAAACCAACATAAGTGTTCGTTCGTACCTTGGCATCACAATGGTTCATATGCTAGTTCGCTGTGGTGCCTTTTCATGACTCACCAGTGGTCTATAAAAGAACCATATATATACTTGCGTTTGTTCACAACCATATAACCCTTACCGAAATTTAATCGAGTTATCGAACATGTGGTGTTGCAAAGTATACATTATGAACAGTGTCGTATCAACGAATTTGAGTAAGGTTATGCCCTATTTAGTAATAACTAGATCATGCATTCCACAAAATTTTCGGTTCTTCTATGGGTACGGAATTTATTCATACATTATGTCGGTTTTAGTTTTAACCAAGTATAAACAATAGTCTGATGTTATATTATCGGTCTCATTCACACTTAATTATCTTCATGACTTCACCACACCTAGTCACCTAGACTAATTATATTGTAAGAGTAACAAGTATATTCGTTTTGTATGCATTAAAGGGCCAGATAGTGGTTCTGACTATGTGTAGAGTAGTAAAAAGCACAATATACCTCTAAAATTTCAGAACCCATAAAATGGTCTTTTTTTTTTTTTTTTTTTTTTTTTTTTTTCATTCATTTGCAGGGTAGTGTGACTACTTTCTTTCTGTTCAACAGAGTCAAACTTTCACTAAAAGGGATTCACAACTTATTTGATGGGTATATATGGAGGTTTCATATATCATTTTGCTCGACTAAACTAATGTTTTTCAAGTTTAACCGGGTATAGTATTCGTTAAATGCACACGGCTTAATAGAAATATCCTTGTAATCTATTACGACCATTTTCTGTACTGAACAAAAAGTGTGAAAAAATACACTACAGTCAACTCAAGACACATAACTTACATTTTTGAATGTGTTTTCTTAAAAAATATTCAGCCACAACAGCTAAGATTAAAGAATCCTCGTCTATACTATACCAATCCTTATAGATAAAAATGTTTAATACTACTACTTGTATTTTACGTAGAGGTGAGCATCGCTGCATCGGGCTCAGACCGGACCGGACCGGCCAAACCCGGACCGGACCGAAGACCGAGAAGACCAAATCATAAGAACCGAGACCGGACCGATGTGCACTCAGGTTAGTCGGTTCGGTCCTCAGTTTTGGACATGATGGACCGAAGATACAGTTGTGTACTTGTGTTCATGCATACTTAAAGTCTTATTTAATATATATGATATAATAGGAATATACAGTTGTGCTCAACTTTGTTTTAATATATACTCCGTAGTTTGGACTTAAAGTCTTATTTTATATATAGGATATAAGGATAATAGGAATACAGTTGGTGTGAATGATGTAACTTTGTTTTAATTTTTAACCATAACATGAAACAAGTCCAAATGTGTCATATTATATTTGTTATACAACTCCAAATAATGCAGCACAGTCACATTGAGGCCACCTCCACCAGTACATGCTCTACTAACATATTCATGTGAAGTGAAACCGGCTCTACTGACAGCCATATGGATGTATAGTAGAGCGAATACTAAACAACTTTCTCCGTCCCCAACTTGATCGAGCAAATAAGAGTGTGTCACAGTCACAGATAATGCAAGAACAAGTAATTTGATTAAAAAGAACAACAAATAATGCACAGCACACTCTTTGTAAAATATTTAACTTCATGTAGTGAAGCAGACATTTGAACCAAAATGGCTAATAGCTACAACAAATGGCTGCAAATGGCCTAAAATAGATTCACAATGCAGAATTGCACACCACAAATGCAGAATTACAAAAATAGATTCACAAAGATAACACAAAGCTATTTTGCATTTCTAATATTTTTATATACTTGCATGAGGTTACAAATGGCCTGAAATAGGTTATCAAGTAGCAAAATAAACAAACCATTTGATTGACTAATAGTCTAATAGTAGCAAATGACCCATTTGAATGACATAGTAGCAAAATAAACAAGTCACAGTAGCTGAGTAGCCTATTTCCATATTCACCAAAAGAAGTTGTCACTAGCATTTAAAAACCAAAAGAAGTTGAGTCATAGTAGCATTTTTCCATCTTGAGTCATGCATATTCACTTGAGTCACAGTAGCATTTTCCATCTTTAGCAAACGCACTAAACCCATTTTTCTCAATCCAGCGATATGCCTTTTCCATTTCCATTGTCTCCCATTAGTTTGTCCAACGCACCTTCCGGTCCATCCGGTCGTTCCATCTTTGGAGTAAAATACTTCCAAAATTCAGCTTTTTCGTTTCCTATTCATCCACCTGTTTTCCTTTTATGTTTGTTGGTAGTCTTCTTTTTGTATTTCTTCTTCTTGTTGTTGTCGTCTTCATTTGATTCATTTCCAAAATCATCACCATTAAGGTTGATAGTTTGGTCCTAAAAAAATAAATAATAAGTACACATGGACAATAATAATAGCAATGGAAACTCTTGTATAACATTACATAATTTCTAATCACTTCCATTGTATAACAGTATATAATTTCAATAGATGCTTTTGTCTAGTACAATACATGATCAATCAAAGTATGAAATTCGAGTATATGTGGCCATCTTTTATAAGATTTTATATGAATGAACCTTATACACATGCAAACTTATGTTATATATATATATATATATATATATATATATATATATATATATATATATATATATATATATATATATATATATATATATATATATACACTACATAGAAACACACTTACTTCCATTGAGGGTTTGTGTCACTGAAGAATGTTGATTATGATGATCGTAAGTTCCTGGTGTTAATAATTGCAAGATCTTGATGATGTTGCAAGTTCTTGTAAGGATTTAGGGTTTTCTAAAACACAGGATACAAAAGAAGTAATGCCGTAATGGTAGATTTGGTAGGTAAATGAAACGTTTATCACTGATTTTTATTCTAAAAGAAATTAAAATAGCGTTGGGCCTAAAAAACATGTGTTCTGTGAAGCCCATCTAACTTAAAAATGATAGTGTGTTTCAACTTTCGGTTGGTCCGGGTATTTTGCCGGGTTTTGTCGGTTTTTGTAAGATAACAAATATTTATAACTTATATGGTTCTTGTGTTTAGATGGAATTAAAGAAAAAAAGAAAGAATAGTAGATGAGAATTTAGAGAGAGGAAGAGAGTTGGATTATTTCTAGAGAGAGAGAGAGAGAGTTTAGAGAAAATAGAAAATGTTAGATTGAATGAAAAGCACCAACCCTCTCCACATGTGGAGAGGGGTATATATAGTTTTCTACAAACGCCCACACCCGGGCTGTGGATCAGGCATACAGTGGGTGAAGACCCGTCATTCTTCCACGGTGTTACTTAAACTACTACTAACTAACTAATATATAAACTAACTACGAGCTAACTTAATGCTATTACAATAATCAGGTGACCGAGACTTTTATAGGAATATTTGTATTCCTAACAATCTCCCCCTAAGCGAGGTCACCTTTGAAATTAAGCTCTTTGGTCTTTAAGCATTCTTTCGTCTCTGTAGCTCGTAGGATCTGATTCTTCACTTTACTTCACACTTTGTACTTCAAGCAACGAACTTGTGATTTGGATTCCTTTGTCATGTGTGATCCTTGAGCTTCTTTGAGATCATCAGCCATAGTAAATCTCCAAGCTCATCCATAGCAGCATCGCCTTTATGTGATGTAGTGACTTTAGGACCATCATGCTCACACCCTTCTAGATCAGGAGACTTGACTTAAGGGTTGTGGATCAGGAGACTTTTTCATCAGAGTTGCGGAAACATTGTTGGTAGTCTCTTAACATTTGTTGTAGCAAGTCTCTCATCGTCATTAATAGTGAAGAGGATGTGTGAGAGCATGAGGTATGGATTGACCCAATTCAGCTGGAAATAGGAGTCATCAACGCCATCTTTATATGTGTCCCTGAAATAAAACAGTTAGCAGTAAAGATAGAGAACGAATATGGCTTTGTCATTCGTTCTGCGAGGACAGACTACCCTCCGGTTTTGTGAAAATCGACCTGTGATCAGGTAGAGACTCTTTTAAAGAAGACTCTCCTTGACAGGAATTTCCAGCTTGTAGTAATGAATTTTCCAAAGAATCCACTTTGGAATCTTCATACTTAGCATGTTCTCATACCGGAACGTCTCAAAGCAGACAGCACGATAGAGTGAATTGGTGAATAAATATTCACGGATTGATGAGAAATAGATTTATAGAAATCACTCGCGTGTCCTATGATAAACATTTTGAGACACGACGAGAGTTTTATACTTTGAATCACATTTCCATCAACAATACTTTTGTTTGAAAGATATTACACAATCAATGTGCTCGAAAAATTAGTTTATGAGCACATTGAAAGGTTTTAGCAAAAGTATCCGTCAATCCATATCCTGGAACAAGTTTGATTCAATTTAGAATCGCACCATTGTTGCTTTCCAGTTGTCACTTGATCATTGATCCAATATGGATCTCACATGTCACCTACCAAGAGCTTGAGAGATGTTCGCTCTAGAAGGATTTCCATCTTCATTGTGAATATTTTCATATCACTCGGATGTTCTGGCAATACCACAAGGATAATGCGTAGGACTCTAAATATTTTATCTTATTTTCCACATTATGTAAAACAATAAGCATATTTGGAATGTGTGTCCTAACAAGATTTATGGATGATCTCATGGCTTTAGACTCAATAGTGCGTTTTGATCCGCTCCTGGAGACTGGGGAGGCGTCTCCTGTTATAGGTATCAACATAGCTCGCAATGAATAGTCGATACATTGCACAGGGTTCCCCGTGAGAATGAAACAAGCTCTTTTAAGAGAACTTGAGTGGTTGGGAAGTTTAGTGCAGTGCGTCACTGGGTCCATGACGTCTTGTCTTCAATACTGGTGTTACCTTAGTAACCGCCAGTAGATTATGAGTTGAACCCGGTTTCTGCCCTAAGGTTGAATATTTGGAGAGCTATTTCTTTTCACCCTTTCTCATTTCATTTCTTTTTCATTCTTCAACCCCTTCAGTGCTTACCGAGACTTCACCACTAGAACCTTGTTGGGTTTGTTCCAGTCCTAGCTCTATCTCAGTCCGCACTCTTCCCTTTCTCACATTACTCCTTTTTTCAATCATTCCTAAGGACTTCTAATCTATCTATGGATTGTCCCTAGGAAGATCCTTCCGGTTCTGGTGGATCATGGGAATTCATACCTAACCTTAACCATCCTTATAACTCCATGCATAAAGATAAATGGTCGGTCTTTGGTATAACTTCCACAAACGCCTTTTGCTCCCCCTCAATATGTGCTTCGATATTCGAAAGAGTTTAGCACATATGTGGGAGCACATTTATTTAGTCCAAAAGATCACATTTGATTATCAGATTTCATATTTAAATCACATTCTCTCCCCCAATCAAAAATTTCAAATCTTTCGAGATTTTTTATCTCAATTGATTTAAATAATTTAGAAAATGTTTTTTGGGAGAGAAATGCGGTCAATTTTAATATTTTCTGATAAAAAGGAACTTTTTCTAGCTCCCCCTCAAAATGTGAGGGAGGTTGTTATGTGTCAGATTTGAAGAGTTTGCAAAAGATTCGAAGTTTTAACGAAAACTCTTTGAAAATTTACTCATTCTGACACATAACCATCACAAATCTTGCTTTTGTTTTGTACAAAGTGTGGGGAATTTTGATGATACATAAAATTTTGAGAAATCACTCTCCCCCTCAATCAATGACGGAAGTTAAAACATAAATATTTTCATAAATATTAAAGTCATTGATTGAGTGAAAATTTTATCAAACTTTTGAGTTCAATTTGATTTTCAATCAAAATCTCATGGTACCACCAAGTTTTGCACAAATATTTTCCGGAAAAATTATAGAAGGGAAAATATTTGGCAATAAAAAGAAGATTTCTCTTCTTTATCAGGAAATAATGCACTGAAGCGTACATTAGATCGAGGATGCATGAATATAAAGTAATTCACGCTCGGATGAACGGCACCCTTTACTAGGAACAACCGTCTTTTGGCGACGTGTTTTCCTCATTTTGAAGACCGGGTTGCTATCTGAAGTAATAGCAAGCCATATTTTTAAGTCCAGGTTACAGCCTGAAATGATTGTAAGCCATATTTTTGAAGTCCGGGTTACAGCCTAAAATGACTGTAAGCCATTTAGGCATGTTTTGAAAAACCATTTGAACTTCTGTTCGAACTTCATTTAAAGACCCGTGTCATTATTGAATGACATTTCTAGGACCGTAAATGTTATCGATGCCAGAAGACATGCCTTAAAAAAAACTATTTTTGGTATTTTCTAATTTTCTGATTTTTATGGGTTTTTGTTGGTTTTATATATCTATATACATTTAGGTATAATATATGTACAAAGGATACTATTAAGTTTAAGAAGATGTTGACATGAATACCGAAATGAGGATTTCGTTCGGCTTGTTGTAGAAACGTGTAGTCGATATCTCTTAAACATTCACTACCAAAGCATTCGAGGCTCATGAATAATAATCGTCTGAACTTGTGCCTTCACAGTGTGATGCTTTGGTAGCTTCCCCCCAAACCGACAATCATCTTCATGAGACCACTTCCCCAAGTAGTGGAAGTGATGCAAAAAGTCTCATTGTATGACACTCAAAGACCCAAAGAAAATGATAGCACCGAAGTAATAAGGTGAACCACGGATCATCTCTGCGGTAATCAATCCCGGAATGTATGATGAAGCCCGATCACATGACCCTGTTGTATGTCCCCGATGTTCACATTACTTTTGCGGTTTGGAGCAGTTGTCAATTCGGGGAATCAGATATCAATATCTTCATTTCACTAAATGCATTCCAGTTATGTTGCACATACCAACTTAATCCATATTGTACGCATGTATCCAACACAAGAAGAAACGATGACACCAAAGTAACAGGTTGAAGCACTGATCATCTCTGCGGATATCTCCTCCGGAATATATGATTAAGCCCGATCACGTGAACCTGTTGCGCGTCCTTGATGTACACATATCTCTCCCCATGATGGTTGCGATCTTATTGGAATCAGCATAACAATGTGTACATGAAACAATAACCAGAAGCACTTTACCATAACTCTTATAAGCTCATATGAAGATGTCAATAAGCAATATCATCTCACGTTCCACATATCCTTCTCATATTTCATCCCACTGTAATCTGAAGTAATTCACACCACAAGTATCAAAAGACCACTTCCCCCACGTAGTTGGAATAATACACCAAACGCTGCGAGTTAAGACACTGAGTTTCTCAACGGTTATGACATATGTCTTCCTGGGATAACTTCAATTAAGAAGAAGTATTATGTTCATCTCGTGTACTCGTTATGCATTCAGATGTATGTCTCCTTCCCCCTTGCTGGTTTTGATACATCAGAATCAACAACAACTTTTACGCACATCTACTTGAAATATTGAGAAGAACAAAATAAGCAAGAATGTATCTAGTGAGAATCAACTGCTATAGAAATGCTCACTAATTGGGTTAAACCTCCCTCCCAATTAGTAAGCCCATAAGTGTACTTGCTCCCTCCCAAACTGACGACCCGTTTGAAATAACATTGATGCATGCTGAAGAAGTATCTCTCAATTCTGCCCAAAATGTCTTCAGTCTCTTATCATGTCATCCACAACGTAAAGTGGATCAAAGACTGATAATCTGTAGCTTCTTCATGGGTTTGTTTGGGGAACGACAATTCGACATTTTCAACTCACTTAGAATGTTTCCAGTTCTTTGATAAAAGCCCCGATGTACACATTTCTCCCTCTATGATGATGACGATCACTCGGAATCATCATAACTGTGTGTACATAAACATGTCAACTGGAAGCAACATACAAATCACTACCCCATGAGTAGATGTCGATAACAATTCTCTTCAACAATTCACTGTGGATCAACCCCTAATAAACCTCATTTCACTTCCACTGGCTAATAGTAAATGACCACGTATGGAGAAAACCCGATATACCAAACTTGAAACTGAAGTAGAGTTCCCCGCTCTTGTGTCTTAAGCTTGCACTAATGTTGGAAGAACGGTGTAGAGAATTTATGCTCCAAGAAAATCTCTAAGTACTCACTACCCAACCAAAGCAGGAGACATTACCACCTCTTGCGATTATCCACAACGACAACGGCGTGTGACACTGAGTACTACAACGTAACTCATTAAAGTGATAGTTAACCAAGTCTTCAACCATCTACCTCGACTGCTAGTAACTAGATAAACCAAGTCTTCAACTTAAATATCAAGCACGAGCAAGTTATCGTTGAAAGTCATTCATCCATCCAACCCCGACTTCAAGATAAACTAAAATCACACCTTTGTGAAAGTCAACTTCAATCTCAAATACGTGATACCCAATCAACTCCGTAGTCACATTTAGTCATCGTTACTTAGTGGAACATTAGGTGTTGGAGGAGAGGAGAGTCATTTCATGCATCAATCAACATGTATTTTATTCACACTTCTCCCCCTCAAATATTGCATATGAGGATGCGATTTTTGACTGAACAAGTGAATAGAAATACATGTAGTTTATTCACACTTCTCCCCCTCAAAAATTGCATATGAGGTTGATCCACTGTTCACACTTTTCCCCCTCAAAAATTGCATTTGACGATGCCATTTTTGAACGAGTGGATAATAACAAATACAATCCGATGAAGGTAATCCACTTGAAGACTGAACAAGCGTAGAACAAATATGAAGTTTGTTGATGAGAATGGTCAGAAGCAAGAACATTTCACAACTTTAGAAGATAAAGCGCACTCAAGCGTACACTTTTCTTTTCTTAGATGAACGGGGCCTGAAGTGTTGTCTGCAGACGCCATAATGATGTCAATAAGGACCGAGGCTTGAACTGAAGTGTTCAAACGTCATAGTCATTGAAGAACGAGGCCTGAACTGATGTGAACAGACGTCATAGCCGTTGAGGAATGAGGCCTGAACTGAAGTATTCAGACGTCATTATGCACATACATCAACATCGACATTCCAGAACTCTTGAAGCTGGAGAAATGATTGCTTTAGGCCTCCAGACTTTGAGTTTTCTCATTTGGTGAATGATTGATGTGCCTGCAACTGAGTAAGGACTACCTGCACTAACATCACAAACTTGATAGCATATATATGGGTTAGTGACAACAGTATCCAGACCCTTAGGGGTTTCATGGTCAACCATGCCATTATCATCAGTGAGTAGCTTTCCGGTAGGAACCCACTTAAGTCCAACGTCCTTGAAAACTCTACCGGTTGGAACCCACTTATGGCAAGTTCTAGGATTACTTAACTTCTTATGTATAGTGGAAGGTTTATCAATATTCCTAGACTCCAATGATTTAGGAGTTGGTATCCACCTAGGAGAGGTTTTCGGTTTGTTTTGCTTCACATGCATTGTAGATGACTTACAATAAACCCTAGACTTGGCAGGTTGAACCTTAGCATTGTTCCTCAATACACTATGAGGCATCCTATAAGGATGTGAACCTAATATACCATCCTTTTGAAGTAGGGCCCGTTTCCTAGCCTTTTCTAGATCATAGTCCTTTTGAACCTTAATGCTTGGTTTCGTCACTATTTTGGAACTATACCTAGAGGAGCTGGGAGCAGTAGCAACTACATGTTGAGGTTTCGCAGAGCTAGAATCATCAGACTTAGGCAAATAATGTGGAGTGACAGGTTTTGTCACAACTTGTTCCGCATCAACTTGGGAGGTAAACCGTGTTTTTGAAAATTTTGTTCGTTCGGATCTAAACGCAGTCGGTTGTCTAATAACCGATTGGTTCCTAATTGATGGTAACACAGGTTTCCCCAAGATTGATGGTTTTGCAAACTTAGTGTTCACACTATTTCCAGTTGCTTTTCTTAGCTCATTTTTCAATGCTGTAACAGTGAAACCCATTTTCTGAAAATGAGCTTTGAATTCATCATTTTGGGCAATCAAAGAAGTTGTTTGTTCTAACGTCTTAGTTCTCATTTCTATGATTGTCTCATTAATATTTTTACAATTCACTTTCAAATACTCATTTTCATCAAGTAATTCAGCCACTTTTTGTTCAAATTCAATCGCATCACAATCATGTTTAGCCTTAACTTCACTACACATATCACACATCTCAGTAACACGTTTTTTCAGGTTGTTGATTGTCAAGTTCTTGGTTTCTAGCTGAGCTTTCAAATCATTAATCATAAAGTATTCACGGAAATCAGGAAGTTCTGGATTTTTACATGGTTGATTAGTTTGAAAACTTTCTTCCTTTTGTTGCATTGCGATTTCAAGTGAAATACAATGTTTTTCAAGTTGCAAAAATCTCTTTGAAAGTTCAATAAAAGTTTCTTTATCAACCATATCATTTGATTTAAAAGACTCTGCTGTAAACAAAGAACTTGATTCATCATCACGTTCAGCAACTTGATCACTTTCTCCCCCTTTATGATTCATATTTGTTAAATCAGAAATGGTATTACTATTAGTCTTTTTCAACAAATATGTGTCATAAGTGGGCATAACTTGATCAGTATGCAGTCGTTCATCAGAAAACACATTATGATGTTCAGTTAGGGGTACCTCAACACATGACATTTGTTCTTTTACTGGTCTTAATTCAGTGCCCATGTCTGGAGTATCACTAGTCACTGAGTTGCAGGGTGTGTCAAGCTTATCAGTCTCTGATTCTTTGCATATCGTGACACCTGACCCAACATCCGATGCTATACCCGAGTCACCAACACCATCACATGATTGTACCCTATATGCCTTCACCTTGTCATCATATGCAGGTATATGCTGTGCCTTTACGTTAATGAATCTTTTCACTTTATCCATAAGCTGGACAAGTGTGTCTCTGAACGTGTCAACCTCAATTCCCGTGTGATCAGCAAAGCACTTTTTCGTCATCTCACTATAATGGTCATATTCCAGAGTGAATTTCGAATCAAAGAACACTTGGAGTTGTTTGTTGATCACACAAAGGGCAGCCATGGATCCCATTTTGGAAGGTTCTGCTTGGTCAAGTTGTTGACGTAATTGATCTAAATTAAGAATCATTGTGTCTGTGAAAGTCTGAACATCTTGACCGAAGATAGTTGTAAATGCACGTTCGAATCCCATTTTGAATCCATTTCCCTCTAAAAGTAACGAGAGGTGTGAATGAAGTTGTCGAAAGCATTCAATGCAGCAATCCTTTGCATTATCGAGCAATTTAAGTGGCTGGTGAAGTACATTCTCAGATCTGACAGAGTCTGAAGTAGTAGACATGATGTAACCGTGCACGGGATTTTACAATTCTATGATTTAAACCGAGAAATAGATTCTTTCGCGGGATTTTACAAAATCAAGAATAAACCGTGAAACACCGAAGAATAGAGTTGAACGTGTATTGAGAACTGTTGGATCGGTACAATGACAAGTGATTGTATGTTGAACGTGAAGGTTGTATGATCGAAATCCGAATAAACCCCGAAATTCTATCTAACAAGCCCGAGAATATCTCACCCAAACAAATAATCACAATCGGATATCGAAACACGATGGAAGTCGCGGTCCAAAATTATATCCAAAAAAAATTTGCAGAACGAATCCTTATGACAAAATTTCTTGTAAGCCAAATACCACAATTTATGACCAACCTAAAATTTTCGCATGACATGCCAATTTAAACTAAAGCAAAATTTTAGTAACTCTCGGCCCAAGAAAATTTCACAATAAATCATTAAATCATCCCTTGTTGGATTATCAGTATCCCGAAGTTAGATGTAAGCCCAAACCAAGTAGTGAAGCCCAAATCCAAAAAAAAACACTTAACCCTTATTAAAAGAATATATAACAACCACTTAATCTTAACCCTATTCTAAAAATTACGCAGCCACCAGAAAAAAAACTCCTCTCACCAAACTTTCTTATCAACACAAATAGATAAGATAATCTCCCATGTAGAAGGCTTCAAGATCCTTTAAAAAAACGGGTAAGATGAGTCTGTTTGTTTGATGTGTCACGTTAACCGAGCAAGAGAACTAATGATATCACACTTGTTATTGTTATGTTCTTTATATTTCGGACATGAACTGAAGCAGTATCTTCGATAGGGATCAGTGATGTTAATCTCTTGTTGGTTTGTTTTTAGAACGAGTCTTCGAATTGACAAAGAGATGACCTGAGATCCCTCCTCCTAATTTGTTTTCGTTTTTAGAAACTCAATATGGATCGATGATGGTTAATCTCGTGTGATGTAATCTTTGGACAAATCTTCAAATTACAACGAGATATGAACTGAGATCAAATTTACCGTATCGTTTCTTTGATGCTTAAGAGTCTTGATAAGATGAAGTTTGGAGATTAAGATAAGACACTTGTTGAATGAATTGGATTTGATGTATATGATCAGCACTACTACTTGTCTACTTCACTTTTATCTTTTAATTGACCAAAGGATGGAATGAAAAACAGATGTGCTTCTTACTATCTTAAATGGTTAGGATATAAACTAGTTACAGATTAATGATTATATGAGAGGTAACCGCAAACTTTAGAAAGTTAACCGCTACTAAAGTAAACGCAAGGAAGAAAAAGATAGCCGCTAAATGCTATAGAGTTAACCACAATAATCTGCTAACCGCTGGACGGGACTTAATCGCTAGTTTGGAGAATGTGAGCAACTCGCAATCATTTAAAAAAGTAATCGCAACAACAACTTGAAAAAAATGCATCCGAGATAAAAGCAACATATATGCAGCCAAACTAGTCACTGTCACTTATTTGTTATTACTCACTTTATGGACAATAATTCCCAAAAGATGCTCAACCAGTACAATATACGCAACCAGGAATAGCAACGAAAAACTAATCGCAAGTAAGAAGCAATGGTAACCGCAATGAAGAACAAGCCACCAAAACAAACATTCGAACACACCTAATGGCTAAAAATAAGAACACCCAATGGCTCAAACATGAAAGAACAAGAGTATTACGAATCAACCCACAAACAAAGTAAAATTAATGAATTTCCTAAGAAACCATTCGAACTAAATACCAAACACAAGAACCAAGCTACAAGCTAGTCCCTAAGATGAAACCTTGGCTCTTGATACCAATTGTAAGATAACAAATATTTATAACTTATATGGTTCTTGTGTTTAGATGGAATTAAAGAAAGAAAGAAAGAATAGTAGATGAGAATTTAGAGAGAGGAAGAGAGTTGGATGATTTCTAGAGAGAGAGAGAGTTTAGAGAAAATAGAAAATGTTAGATTGAATGAAAAGCACCAACCCTCTCCACATGTAGAGAGGGGTATATATAGCTTTCTACAAACGCCCACACCCGGGCTGTGGATCAGGCATACAGTGGGTGAAGACCCGTCATTCTTCCACGGTGTTACTTAAACTACTACTAACTAACTAATATATAAACTAACTACGAGCTAACTTAATGCTATTACAATAATCAGGTGACCGAGACTTTTATAGGAATATTTGTATTCCTAACAGTTTTGGACCAAACCGACCCGAGACCGAAAAATCCAAAAATATGGAACCGAGACCGGACCGGCGGTCCTACGGTCCGGTTCGGTTTGTGTCGGTCCAGTCGGGTTTTTCGGTCCGGTCGGGTTTCAGAGCTGCCATGCTCAGCCTTACTTGTATTATGTCTCTTATCATTCCATCACTCAGTAAATTGTATAATCAGAATTGTTTGATTTAAGGTCATGGTCAGAAGCTTTGTATTATTGTAATAGCTAGCATCTAGTTTTTAGTATTTATATTATTCTCGGAATATTTCTTCCTTGAGTTTTTTTCCCTTATAGTAACTAGTTAATAACTTTTTTATTCACTCCCTTTAATCTTGTTAAATTTTCAAATTGATATACAGTAAGACAAAGTTGTACACATCAGCACAGTAGCGCCACACTCGCTGAGTCCCTGCTATCATAAGCCAAATGCATGCACACATTACAGTGTTACAACATCATCTCCTTCACAAATAAAAATGTCACTCACTCTCATCACTCTACTCTTCACAAGCCAAAAAAACCAGTTGCAACAAAAAAAAATGTCACTCACTCTCATCACTCTACTCTTCATCTTCACCGCAACCACCACTGGAACAACAACCACCCCACCCGAAAACCTTATCGCAGCTTTGAAGTCGAAAAACATCACATCCGTAAACTTACCCTCCCCATCCCCCGAAACCATTTCACAATTTTCAAACACAAACATCTCTCTCCTTCTCACCATCCCGAACTCACTCGTTCCTTCTTTTTCCAATATCAGCAGCTTTTCCTCCGCGTCAGCATGGCTTTCATCTCACGTGACACCTTTCCTCCCGCACGTGCGTATCTCCGCAATTTCACTCGGATACAACGTCACAGAACCTTACTTACTAACACTACTACCTCCCGGTATTGACAATGTTAAAGAAAAAGTAAAGGAGTTAGGGATTGAGGGGGTTAATGTTTCGACCACAGTGTCGTTGGATTTCGTACGTACGGATAGTGTTGCGAGAGGGTTCTTGCGTGGTTTAAGCAAAAAGAATGCTACTTTGTTTGTCAATGTGACGCCTTGGAAGAATGTATCGTTTGAAAAAGTGTTTTGTGGTGGTTTTGCGTTGGAGCGTGATTTAAGTTGTGATGTTAGCTACGAGAGTTTGGATAACGGTGAGATGATGGATTATGGTGTTGTTGAAGTAAGGGTTTCGAAAGCTGAGGAGGATGTGGTTATTAAGAAGGATGATAACACTATGTTATTTTTATTTATAATCTGCATCATTTCGACGTTCGTTTATAGTTTTTGTTGATAGTTGGCGACTATGAAGGAGTTAGGTTAGAAACTTGGATTATTGTTGGGTTTACTTTTAGTATGATGTATGTCAAATTGGTTATCTGATTGGATACATTTTGAAGTTAGTTTGTTGTAATCGGTCTTTCAATGGAATTTGGGTCTTTATTTCGTCGTTTTGAAGCTGTTTGATTTATATTGTGATTTTGTTGATGGTTTCTTTTGAAGTGAATCTATTCGTTTCTTCGTCGTTTTGAAGTATGTTTGTGGAAATAACCAATGAGTAATTGATCCATTACTATAGAAAGTTATTCTTGTTCAATCAACTAGTTATAATACATGTGCACGCACAGGGTTTTTAAAATTTCATTTTAATTATGTATTATTATCGATTAAGAAATGAACCACTTAATATGTTTAAAATGGTTTTACTTGGTGGATTAAAAATAAAAAATCATGAGAATGCTTTTGGATTAAAAATTATATTTTATTATTCAAGCAAAATCACATGATGACACTTGACTTGCATGAGATACTAGTGATATATGATTTTAGTTTTGCAAACCCGTGTGATCGTGCATGAGATGTTAGTGATATATGATTTTAGTTTTGCAAACCCGTGCTATCAATTTACGATGTGTTTTGCAATTGTGATATTTCTTTTACTTATATTTTCGTTAAAATATATAGCATATTTAGATAGCATTGAAGATTGAATCATTTCCTTCATTATGAATAACTATCATATCATTTTTACTAATGTATCTTTTTGTCTGAAAAGTTGTATTTTCATAAGTTTGTGTTATTATTATTTCTCATATTTGATCATAAAATTACCAAATTAATATAGATGCTTACACTATAGCTTCTTTATTAAATAAAGAGAAACGAAAAAAAATGTAATGGGTAGAACTCAAATTTAATCTTACGTTCATGTATAATGTATAAAAATAATTTTTCTCTAAGCCCGAACTATATAAGGAAATTATTAGCACTTGTATAAGTAAATTATAAATGCATAAAAAAAATAACAAAGATTATATTCGCAAGTCTTTTAGGATTGTTTGAATCCTTACCGACCTTTCACTTTAATGCAACTTTCTTCACAAATGCCCTAAATCATCAAGGTAAAAGACACTCATATTTTAAACCGTTGGTTGACACTCATAGTGTTATCAATGATAGTAAACACCTGCTAAGTTTCCTTAACTCATTCAAAGACAAATTACACTCCGAAAAGAATTCAAACCTTAAAATTCTTCATATAGGCACTAAAACACATCTTTACAACAACAACAACATACCCAATCCCGCCAAGGCGGGGTATGGGGGAGGTGAGATGTAGACAGATCCTACCCCTACCCCAGGGAACCCTGCAGGTAGAGAGACTGCTTCCAGAAAGACCTCCGGCAAGTGTGTGCAAAGTGTGCTCGAAGTAAATAAAACGAGAAAATGAATGCAAAACAAGGAAAAGCCAAAAAAGCATAAAAGCAAACATAGCAAAACAAACAAAAAGGCAAAACGACATAACAAGCATATAAGCAAACAAAAAGCAAATCGACACAACAAGTAAAAGAGCAAACAAAGCAAAACGACAAGACAACCAAGACAAAACAACCAGAACCAAACCACCTAGACAAGCGCCAGCAAAAAAGGGGGCGAGGGGACACAAGACCAAGGCCAAACCAAGCAGCTAAGACCAAAGAGGGCAACGCAAAGGGCCTAAAGCTAAGGCAAAGCAAAAAGAGCAAGCAAAAGGCACAGGCAAAGGGCCTAAAGCCTAAAGGCACAACAAAGGCAAAACCACAGCACTAGCCGAGGCAAAGCAAAAGCATCTATCTCCTAAAGTGGGCAAGCCAAGGGACCCTAAAAAGCCTAAACCACAACAAACCCCAAACCCAACCAAGCCCCAAAACTAACCACGAATACTAATCCTATCTCTCCACGCGTTCCTATCTGAGGTCATGTCCTCGGACAAGTGAAGCTCCTCCATGTCGAGCTTAAGCCTATCCTCCCATCTAAGTTTAGGTCTACCCCTCCTTCTCCGACCATCGACTATAAGCGATTCGACTCTCCTTACTGGCGCTGTTTGTGGTCTTCTCCTGACATGACCAAACCACCTCAACCTTCCTTCTCTCATCTTCGAGATAATAGATTCTACTTCAAGTGCCGATCTGAACACCCCGTTAGGAATCATGTCAGACATAGTTTTACCACAAGTCCATCTGAGCATTCTTAGTTCCGCTACTTCCACCCTGTTTGCTTGGGCTTTTGTGATAGGCCAGCACTCTGACCCGTACAGCATAGCCGGTCTAATAGCCACCCTATAAAATTTACCCTAAAGCTTAACGGGTACTTTCCTATCACATAGCACCCCTGACGCCGCCCTCCATTTCGCCCAGCCTCTTCCGATGCGGTGGGTTACGTCGTTGTCTATCGTCCCTGATTTGTGAATCACCGAACCCAAATATCTAAAAGACTCCTTAGGTGGGAGGATCTGGTCTCCGATACAGACTTCCGTTTCTTCGTTGTGGCAGATATCGCTCCTACCGAAAGCACATCTCATGTATTCAGTCTTCTCCCTACTAACCCGAAGTCCATTCTCTTCAAGAGCCTCCCTCCAATGCTCAAGTCTGTTGTTCAACCCGTCCGTTGACTCTGCCACCAATACAATATCGTCTGCGAATATCATGCTCCAAGGGATGCCCTCTTGGATCCCACGTGATAGCTCATCAAGAATCAAGGCGAATAGATAAGGGCTAATGGCTGATCCCTGGTGTAGTCCAACTTTCACAGGGAAAAACTCTGTGGTTCCCACTGTGGACCGAACACGTGTCTTCGCCCTCTCGTACATATCCTTTATGACTCTCAAGTATCTCCTTGGGGTTCCCTTGTCTATCAGAGTTCTCCAAATCAACTCACGTGGGACACTATCATATGCCTTTTCTAGGTCGATGAAGGCCATATGCAAGTCTCTTTGCCTTTCTCGATATTTCTCCATAAGGCCTCTGAGGAGGTGAATAGCCTCGATCGACGACCTTCCAGGCATAAAACCAAACTGGTTCTCTGACACCCTCGTTTCCCTTCTCAACCTTCTCTCAATAACCCTCTCCCAAAGCTTCATCGTGTGACTAAGGAGCTTAATACCCCTATAGTTGCTACACACTTGTACGTCACCCTTGTTCTTGTAGATAGGGATGACTTCACTGAGCCTCCATTCCTCTGGCATCTTATCACTAGAGAAAATCTTGTTGAAGAGGGAAGTCAACCATCTTAACCCCTCGTCACCTAAGCTCCTCCAAGCTTCTATGGGTATTTGGTCTGGGCCTACCGCTTTGTTTCTTCCCATCTTCATTAATGCAACCTTCACTTCACCTTGGCTGATATCCAAGTAGTCGCACTCTGGAAGCAAATCTTGGCTAGGGGTCCCTCTCTCCCCGCTTTCTTGTGTAGCCCTCTCGTTAAAAAGAGAGGAGAAATAATCTCCCCATCTTTTCCTAATATCCTCTTCGTTGACAATGCTACGTCCATCCACATCTTTAATGAATCTAATGTTTCCCAAATCCCTGCTTCTCCTCTCTCGGGCTTTAGCAATCTTGAAAATATCGTTTACCCCTTCCTTGGAGTCCAAGTTCTTATACAGAACCTCGTACGCTTTGTCTTTCGCCTGGGCTACTGCCTTTTTCGCTTCTCTTTTGGCTACTTTATACCTCTCCTCTGCCTCGACCCTATTCTCTAGATTACCCGCTCTACTCAAAAGGAGCTCTCTGAACCTAGATTGTTTCGCCGCTACCTTGGTTTGCACCTCATCACTATACCACCAAGATTCTCTTTGGTTTATTTGGGTTCTCGTTGTCCCAGAAGCCACACCTAGTGACTCCTTAGCTGCGTCTTTAATGATGCAGGATAGGGTGTTCCACATCAGATCCGCGTCCATAACATTTAAGTCCTCTGACCGATCCGACAGTCCCTCTGAGACTTTCGCTGCAAACTCCTGTACCGCCGGACCGTTCAATTTCTTCCACATAATCCTCGGCATGCCAGTCGCCCTCTTCCCACTTCGTTGCCTCTCATAAAAAGCATCCATGGCTAACAATCTGTGTTGGGATGAGCATGTCTCGCCTGGGAAAACCCTGCAGTCCCTACATGCTCTAAGGTCCCCTCTGCGCACCATCAGATAGTCGATCTGAGTGTTGTGCCCTCTACTCTGGAAGGTAATAAGGTGGACCTCTCTCTTCTTGAAGAAAGAGTTCACAACTACTAAGTCGTGCGCTCTCGCGAACTCCAATATAGAGCGCCCTTCGTCATTCCTCCATAGCCAAAACCTCCATGAACCCCTGCATATCCATCCGTTGCAGCTCCTATGTGACCGTTCAAATCACCCCCTATAATCAGACGCTGATCCGACGGGCACTCTCTCACTAGCTCGTCAAGGGCGTCCCAGAAACTCCTCTTTTCTGCGTCGCTGAGCCCCACCTGTGGTGCGTAGGCGCTGACAATGTTAATAGTCTCATTCTCAATTACCAAAGTAATCGCCATGTATTATCTAAATCAGCAACTCAACTAAATTATACATTCATACCTTGAGCGGGCGTAGAAAATTTTTCCACGACAATCATGTGTTGATACTTAATCCTCCTCTAAAAAACACACACAACAAATTGCATTACACTTTAGTGTGTACGATAAGATAATAAAATTGCAAAAACCACCAACATGTTGCATTATAGTGAAGATAACAAAAAAGTTAGTCATAACATCAAACAAGAAAACTTCATATTAGAACTAAATGGGTGTTTGGTTATTCTTATTAAAGGTGCTTATTGACATAATTAATTACCATAATACAATAAGTGTTTGATAAAGCTATAAGTTTTTTTTAGAAGCTTAGTGAAAAACCCCCGAACTCACAACTAATTCTATTATAGCTTAGTGTGTTTATAGTAAAAACCCAAATATTAAGTGTAGAAGTTTTCAATAAAACATAAAAAAGAGTTACTAAAAGTTGGAGTGTATAACAAAAAAAGTTAAACCATAAAAAAGGTTACTAAATACTATCAGCTAGATAAGGCATAAGTCAAAGTTCTATTGATGTCTCTTTCGGATTCTATTTAGAAGCAAAAAGAGGTTTACACATAAATCATAAGTATAGAATAATGCTTGTATCTCATATCCGTAATTACCAACTCAATATCATTACCACAATATAGTAACATAATAAGCTGATTAAAACTATATATTCTTGCTGAATAATTCTCATGTACATACTTTTAATTCGTTTACAACAGCCAACTATTACTTTTTTAAGGAGGTGATTGTTATCAAATAAAGATTGTGGTGCATGCATTTTTTATATATATAATTTAAGGAAAACACCTTCTATATTAAACACTGAATATCTAACCCATGTGTGTGTGTGTTTTTTTTATTATTATATTTTTTTTAATAATTAGCTTTGTATAACGTTTTTAACTGACAGGCATGTTGAGGTTGATTTTGTTGTTTAACTTTAACTATTGATATCATGTTGTACAAAATGTGTGAATTTATTAGCACATAATAAGCGTTGATGAAGTTAAAATATGCTCCATAAAGTTTTTAAAATATTTTTATGGATATCGATATATAAATTTTAAATAACAATTTAATGAGTCGTTGTTATAAGTAGAATAGCGTATATTTATTTTCTTATCACAGTATCGTGCTTACCATTTGATATTTATATTCCCGTTACTAATAATTTAGCCGTATTTTAAACCCGTGTAAGCATAAATTAAACATTTGGATAGTAACATGAGTCCTTATTAAAAAAAATATTCTAATGGATGAAAGTTTAAAACTAACATTACTTTAAAAAAATATTTAACGTATATTAAAACTAATTCACATATTTACCAAATTTTGTAATTTTAATGGATGAAAGTCTAAAAGCTAATACTAATAATCATGTAATTTTTAACAAAATTAATATTATAAAGTACAGGGGGTATAAAGTGTAACGGGTTATTTGTGTTTTTTATAAAATTATTAAAAAACATGAAAACTTGTAATTTTATACTTTACTCTATATAAATTATTTAAAATTCAATCACTAAAGTTTTATTAATTACTTCCTCTTTTTTTAAGTTTTTGTTTTTATAAATTTGACACCTATATTTTTATACTTTTTTTTCTTAATCAAATTTCTCCACCAAATTTATTAAGTTTGACCAAAATCAATTTAATTTTGACTTTTTATTGACCAATCACGTTGCTCGATTTCGCCTGGCGAAATCGAGCTCTGCTATTGGTCCAATTTTTTTTCAATGAGAAAGGATTTGCAAAAACAATCTGAAATGATGTAATTCTTTTACTATATAAAAGATTTATCTTGTTTCTATTTGGATGAATTTTTATATTGGAATGATAAGTTGCTAAAGTTGATATTGTTTTGAATTTGAATGTAAATCGATAAGAGAGACTTTTCGATATTGTAAAGTTGTCCTATTCTGAGAAAGCAGACATGGCAAATCACATTTTCCAAGTCATATATTCTACAATTAGATCAAATGTCTGTTGGAATATATGAATAATAATAAACTATAAACATATAAACATCAAAGAGTACGTAGCGAAATAGATCAAACACAAATAATAAATTAACCGAATATAAATGGATACGTACCTCTTGATTAATAGCAAGAACAAGAACTTATAAACCCTAGGAGAGGGCTTATATGGATCGACTAGGGCAAGTCACAAGGCAAAATCACCGTTAGCAAAAGTATGCTAACACTTTGTTCTCACACACACACGTACTAATAGCGTTTCAACGGAAATGCTAGATTCGCTTTTACACGAAAAGATTAAACTATTGGTCCTATCAATCAAAGATCGATTAGACACAAAGAAAGAGAATGAAGTGATTTGATTGCTCTGGAACCAAGGGATGAATGAATGAATGAGAGGAGGTCTCATTATATAGCATTCAAGAGACTTGGAGCAAAAGCCATCCCAAAACCCTATGGGAGGGGGGCTTGGCCGGCCATGGGTTTTCAAAGCCCAACCCGAACCAAACTTTCACTCTTTTCCACATTTAGTCCTTCATGTTTCGTCCAACGGTCGTTAGTTACCGTTAAGTTTATATTTCGTGTATTTAATAATTATTCGTCACTAAAACAATAATTATTAATTTATTGAAACTCATACGTAAAGTGTGCAATCCTGAAGTCCCGAGTTCGAATCCGGTCATGATATATTAATTTATTATCCGTCAAACTAACAGTGTCGACTCATTGGGATATAAATTGGCACGTTAAGTCGTTAACTACTTTTCATTTCAGATCATATGGTTATTTTACAGTTTTCAGTTTCCCTATTTCTTTTTCACTTCATAGTTTATGTGTTACTGAATGCAATGCAAACAAGCTAATTATGTTGAACATTTCGAATGATTCTAACGTATGCGTTTCTCAGATTTGTGGATGTTGCAGCAATAAACATGTAATGGCAAATTCCAGAACCAATTACGATTGTCAATTTGTTCATCTGTAGTTTTTCTGCTGGGTTCATAAGTTCATTTATGTCATTTTGCTTCATATTACGCTTCCAAGTGGATTTCACGTTCCTTGCGATTTACCCTTTAAAGAGGTTATGTTACATGTCTCACTCGGAGATGCTTTAAAGTCTAAACGCCATCATGATCTGTGGTACGATATATTAGGTAATAGGTTCCTTTTTGTTTCAGCACTACTTATATATGATGGTCTAAGATGTCCCAGTTTCTTCTAGTCTAACACGCCCATTTCACCCGTTACTAGTGGAATAAGGTTTCTTTGCAAGTAAATGTGGCCTGTTGTGGTGGTGGTGGTGAACAAGAGTAGTAGAGTGATGAGAGTGTAAAACTGATGACATTTTTGCAGGGTTCTCCTTTTTTTTTTTTTTTTTATGGTTGGTGTTGTTGGAGCTTATTTTTGGTTGCTTTATTTGTGATGGTGTAATGCGCACAATGGTAGCAGCGAGTATGACGTTCGTGGTCTGGACTCTGGACTATTGGGTACATTACTTTGTCTCTTTGTTCAATGTTTTTTCTTTTTAAATTTCTATTCAAATTAATGAAATATCCTTTTCTTTTTTTTTTAATATAATAAAACAAAACTCCTATTGGGAATTTTGCATTTCAAAAAATCAATTCATACCTGATTTAGTAATAATTTTATTTGAAAAAAAAAGATTATTTTCTTATTAGGTAATATTTTATATTTATCCATAACACAATTAGAAGATAAATATAAAAATATATATAACATATTTAAAAAAAAGATTATTTATTTTATATTTATCCACAACACAAGTAAAAGATAAATACAAAAAACATAAATAAGATGCAATTAACAATAGGATTAAAATTTTTAAATAAATATTTTTCAAAAAATTTTAAAAAAACCCGCGCATGCGCGGGAATTATAACTAGTGAATGTCAATACCAACTACAACTAATAATTATGAAGTAAACAAGATCGTGATCTTTATGTTGCTGGTGATCTTTATGAGAATAATGTTACTTCCTGCCATGATTGTTGTTCCTCGTGGACGAGTAAGTGCTTAAACTTTTGATGTTCATGTTATGTTTTAGTCCAGATAATAACACCAAAATAGCAAAATGTAACTAAATCTTTGTTTCAATTAAACTTATTAAAATTCTAACATTTTTACATGTAGAATATTTACACTTTTTTGTGAAATTGTATGTGAAGAATGTTACATCGAATATTAGGCTAGTCACGGTGGTGATCTGCAGGCGACCTGCCACATCAGCTTTGTCTCTCTAACGATTATAACTATAGAGTAAAAATGATAATGAAATCAAATTTCAAATATTTATACTGTAATTCAATTATTTGTATAAAAAAATGACTTATTTTATAGTCTTCTTCTTCATTACCCGCAAATGTCAAACACAAATATATATATATATATATATATATATATATATATATATATATATATATATATATATATATATATATATATATATATATATATATTTTAAAATGTGTTAGAAAAAAGAAAAAGAGAGAATAGTGGAGTTTGTGTGTATCAAAAGTCGGTCGAATATTCGAACTAGTTCGCCATTTCTTTGATCGACGACCGATTACGACCGACACCCCACAATGAGGACGACCAATCGCGACTGACAATGACTCACAAGGTCGACTGACCCACTGTAGGCAGCCTTAAGATACAAGAAATATAGATAGGTAATCAATTTTGTCCCATTTTTCTGGATTTTTTTAAAAGAAGTGTTTTTTTGTTTGCTGATATGTTGCATTTTGTTCATTATGGTTAAAGCACATTTAAATTTGTGTTTCTTGTTTTTTTGAGGTTTATTTGTTTCATTTTAGTTGTAGAAAGATAATATCTTCTTTGCATTATAAATAAACAAAAAAGACCCAAAACATGTTCTAAAGGAACAAAAATAGCTCAATAAACATAATTTGAAAGCCAAAAGAGAAAAAAAAAAATGCAAGTTCTAAACTTAAGTTTTACCATTAATTAAAAAATAAAAAGCCAAATACCGTGTTGCATGAAATTAAGGTCACATAAATGAGAGGTGGTTTTGCCCCACGCGTTGCAGTAGGGGTTTTACATGTTAAAACTTAGGTGGACCTTTTTACTCCCGCTCCATTGTAGGCCCGCAGCGTTCTACGTGAAAAAATTATTCGTTACACTAACATTCCGTAGATTTAACTAAGGGATTGTTTTAGGAATCGGTACGTAATTACAACAAACATTTATGTAATCTGTAGCTAGATATGTAACGTTTCTCGGACTATGTTTGTAGTCGCAAGTAAACTTCAGGGACAGTTTATGCCTGCGTATGTAATTTTTCAAGCACAACATTTGTAATTGAGAGTAAACTCTAGGGATCATATGTAATTTTTGTGGACTATATTTGTAATAGCAAGTAAATTTCAAGGACCTATTTTTGCCACTTTTTATTGAAGTTTACTATCCAGTAAATAACATATTATTCAGTGTGTTTCACAAATGTTTATATTTAAAACTAAAATTACAAAATGATTGGTTAATAATATATGTTTTGTATTTTTCTGAAAGTGTGTTTTACAACCAAGGTAGACATGTTGCGCATCGAGATGGCAACAAAAATTCGATCTACTTGATATCCACCCGATCTACTTCATTATTAGTGGCCAAATGTCTCTACTCCAAAAAGATACGCATTTGCTTCGCCAAGGGTCTTCCCTCCTAAAGCCACTATACTTCCACAAGCTTTTCAAACTATGAACATTAGAAGAAGCAACTTGTCACTGAAACTATATGATTTATTTATAATTTTTACGAGTTTTCATATCCACATTTCATAATGATGAGGTAGCGATAGGGTGTTCATGGGTCGGGTAATAAACCGAATAAGCCGCAAACTGAACCGAACCGAATCGAAAAAAACCTGAACCGAACATATAACCGAACCGAACTTGTTAAAACTGAACCGAGCCGAATTAAAAATTCGGTTTTCGGTTTGGATATGAGTTTGGCTATCTGAACCGAAAATCGAATTTATATAAATATATATATTTTTTTATATATTTATATTATTTTATATATAAAAAATATCCATTAAAATTTTATACTAATATAAAAAACATTTTTTTATGCTTGAAATATTTTTTTTGCCAAAAATATATATAATTAAATTAAAAAAAATATAAATAGTGTAATTCAAGTACAAATTTCGGTTTTCGGTTTTGACCCATAACCGAACCGAACTTCGGTTCGGTTCTCGGTTCAGTTCGGTTATAGATATTTTTGGTTCAGTTCGGTTTTCGGTTATGACCCAAAAAACTTTTTTAACCGAACAACCCGAACGAATAAACTGATTAACCGAGAACCGAACCGATAAACACCTCTAGGTAGCGATGTATGTTGTTTTCGGTTAGTGTTTCATGGTCGACTTTGGGTTGAGGTCCAAGAAAGTTTTTGGGTGTCATTTGGGTCCAAGAAAGTTTAGGGACTATTTTTGCATTTTACCCCTTGTATAACAACACAACGTACTTCATCTTTGACTTTTTTAGGTGCTACTATCTACCTTTGTAAGGAATACAAGAGCACACACCATGATTTAAAGGGGTTATCCCTATAACCTCATATACAAAAGAATTGTTGTACTCTTGCTTATCTAAGACCTCATTTATCTTGTTCATACTTCTATGTGAGTTGTCATTTTCCAGGTCAATACATGCAGCAATACTTCTTTCCAAAATTACCTTCACCATTCACGAACATATATTAGACGTTGGAGATTTCTCGCCTCTTTCAAATTTGATTTTAATTAGCCTTACTAATGAGAATATCTCACATTGGCCATGGTTATAACTGGTTAAGTAGTTATATAGAACATGTCAATCTGTAAATTCTTCCTTCATCTTATATCGTATCTTGGAAAATTGAGTAAAGTTCAATCCAATTATCAAAAATACGGTGTTGTGGGTACGAACATTGACGGATTTAGGTCCTGTTATCTATCTTCATAACTTCATCACACCTAGACTTTGTTATATAGTAAGCTTGTTTTGTAAGTAATGCGAGTTTATAACATGCACCAGAACAATTAGCTAGTGATGAAATGGTGTTGTTATATAGTAAGCTTGTGACTTTGTGAAGAGTGACTTTTCTGTTTCAACATAGAGTGGCTAAAAGGTAGAAAGCACAATGTATTTTCTTGACTGTATGTAGATAGCTAGTGATGAAATGATAAAAATCACAATATACCTCTAAAAGTTCAAAACCCATGATACTTTGAAATTTGAATAGACTGATTGCACAATTATATGGTCTTGTTTCTCGCTTCCAGGTTAGTCGATTATATTACTTTCTTTTGGTTCAAAAGAGTTAAACTTTCACTAAAAGAGAATGCACAACTTTTTTCATGGGTATGCACTTTTCATGTTTTTCCTATACGATAATAAAAGAAAGAAAACAAATGCATTACATGATTACACAACAGTCAAGACACAAAGGGTATCCGCGTAATAAGGATATACTTGCTTTTAAGAATGAAATACTAGTATGATTGTAATTTTTAAATACGGTATCTAGATTATAATAAATCATATCAAAACCAGAGAATGTCACAATCGTTGCTATCATTATAGTATCCGCATTACACGGTTTTCTCCTCACCAAAACCAATGGAGTATCAACATTATTCAGAATCCAAAATTCACCTCCATTTGAAAACAAAAAATAATAAGAATAAAAAAAGAAATAAAAAATAAAATAAGAAGAAGAATAGTTAAAAATAATGGACACTTTGTATAGGTACTTTACGAAAATGAACTGCGCATGAATAATTTACCAAAATGATATTTGGTGCACTAACAAATAGCGCTTCCATAGGATGAATGACACATTATTCATTGACAAATCTAATGATGACACATGACCAAAAATGCGGCCGTATAGGCGCGCTGCTTATGTACGTGCGCTTCGTTCTTAAATATGAAAAACACAAAAGACAACATTAGGCGCACTTCAAAATATAAGCGCACTTCATTTTTAACCTTATGTGCACTTCAAACAAACCCGACATTAGGCGCACATGAAACGATTGGCGCCCTCAGGAGCACTTGAAACAAAGGAGTGCGCTTCAATTTATTGAAATGACAAAGAAAACACAAAACAACAAACTTAAGGTGTCACAACTCGTAAATTCTGGTCTTTTCACGAACTTTCACATTTACTATTCATCATTTACTATTCATCATTTTTACTATTTATCTTTTTCGGAGTCAGTTTGTGATTCTGAGAAGCGTTCAAAGTTTTTACTATTCATAAAACACTATTCACCCCCGGAGAAAATTTGTAATTTATGCGTGAGATGCGTCATTTCTGTATACGTGCGGTTATCTACCTAATAAACGTTATCGTATAAACTATTACTATGAATAATTGATCCGATAATCCCAACTATGGTCCTAACACATTTTTATACTCATAATAATGATATAAAAATTATATTATTAATTTACCCGGTATTTTGGAAATTTATTTAATTTATATCGTATGCCAAATTTAATTACAACGATTTTCGTAGAAACTAAACAATAATCATCCAAACACTCAATATTGATACCCAACATATTTTTACAATTTTTATAACTTTATTATGTCCCGGTTAACTCTGTTAAAATTTATTTTTAGTTAACTCGGTACCCGGTATACTCTAAAACTATTAATATATACATACTAATACTTAAAATTGCACCAACTATCTTACACCAATCACACTTTTCTTCCACCCTCCATGCTAATCATCTTACACCCTTTGAAAATGTTACTAACTAATAAATGTATCAAATAATTGTCTAAATATAATATATATACCAACAACTACACATTTTTCATCTCATTTTCATCCAAATCAACTAGAAGACTTTCTTTCTCTTCTCTTCCTCCCTAGCCACGACCCAAACAAGATCTCCATCAAGAATCCATGGCTTTTCCAAGATCAAGTCATTATCTAGTTCCTTTAGTGATCCTTGTTTGAGTTTTGTAATAAAAACTCAAGGTTTCTTAGGTTTTACTCATCCAAGCTCTATAATCTTTCTATGTAATTTGTCAAACTCTTTTCCATAATTTCTTCATGTTATTTTTATGATCATATGATTTCCATTCAAGATCTACATGCATATGTTAGTTATACCACTCATTTATATATATATATATATATATATATATATATATATATATATATATATATAACTTTGAAACTCTAGAAATGGAAACTCTTGTTAGATCTACTTGATTTATGATGTTTAGGAATCCATGACACCCTAAGAAAGTGTATGGTAAGATTAGACTAGATTTGTGGTGATTGAAAGTGGTTTGGTTGATGTTGGAACTAGATTGGAACACTAGAAATGACTTTTGAAACAATATATATACCTACTGTCCATATTTTTAAAACGTGGGAAAATCAGTAGAGGATGGGTAATTTTTGACCAAAGATTTAGAAAATACTTTCAAAAACGAAGCCGTAGGCGAAAGAACGGATTAAAACGAGTTAATAACGAAGGAGATATGATTTTCCGAAATTAACGACGAAAACTATTTTTCTGAAAATTCTTTGCTGATGAACAGTTGTCACGACTGTTTCGAGGCGTAAAACTAAATCTAGCCATCCCGACTTATCAAAAATATGTTAGTATTTTGTCCCACAATTCCGGGGATATAAAGAACGAGGAAAATGAACTTAAAACGACAAAGTTATACATGTTTTAAAATCGTCAAAACTATATATATATTTAGTCACTACTAGAAATAATATAACTACGTACTAAATGCTATATTTTCTAGATTTCTTATTCAAGAGTTATATTCATAACTAATGAAGTACTAAGGATTATAAGTTTATCTTTACGGCGATTAGACGTTATCTCAAGGTTTTTCCTAAGTAAGGAATATAACACTAACATTCTATATACGATATATTACGACAAGATTTTACAAGTCTAGTTAAGACTTACTTTTCTCAAGTATGGAATATATTTTACTATGACTATAACTAGTATTTCCAAGTTATGAGTGATATAGGTATCATGTGCATGCATATTCTCTACATCATTTCATGATCTAAGTAGATCACTATCATTCATATTAGGTTGCGGTTAGAGATCGAACCTCATTTCTGTGTATCCACTTTTGTCATCGTAGCTATTCGCACCAGGTGAGTCATAGCCCATACTCTTTTTATACTTGTTTTAACTCTTTGGGGGGAGATACATGCTCAACTACTTACTTACTTGTACAAATACTCAAAACATACTTTCTTGATACTTGAAACATTTATACTTGATTGTCTTATACTTGATTACATTTATACTTGATTTCATACATACGAGATTGTGCTATACTTAACTGCGTTATACTAAACTGTGATTTTGTATTCTTGAGCAACTTATACTTTGGGAAATGGCACCCAGTAATCTTTTATACTTTGGGAAATAGCACCCAGTAATCTTTTCCAGTGGCTCCAGATTAAGTTGCTGGATGACCATTGAGACTGCCAGTGGCTCCAGATTAAGTTGCTGGATGACCATTGAGACATACAATAAACGTGAGGTCTTTGGAGATGAAGTATAGACTCACGACTAATTGCTTAACTGTTGTGATGAACTTATACATGTTTTACTCATACTATATATGTTAGCAATGGGTTGTGAACACACAGGTTACAAGTCTCTTATGGCGGGACTTGTAACTGAGTGGATTTACGATGCCTTTGCTGTGTGATCATTTTTCTATAGACTTTATTTGTTAAACAAACTCTATGAACTCACCAACCTTGTGTTGACACTTTAGCATGTATTTTCAGGTTTTAACTTATGGCACGCTACAGGAGGTTTTGGCAGGGCATGGCATGGTCATAGAAGACTCTGATTATTTATATGGGGACCGTTTTAAACTATTTTAAGGGCCTACTTCCGCACTACTTTTAACGATGTAAATTCAACATTTTTGATTAAACGATTTTATTCTAAATGATTAAAGTGAAAACCATTTTTGTACTTGTGTTGTGATACCGATTGAGTTACACCCCCTCTACATGAATGCTTCCGCCGGACCCGATTTTGGGGGTGTGACAGATTGGTATCAGAGCTTTGGCTATAGCGAACTAAGTGTTTTTAAAACCTAGACTATAGCTACTTTTACGAAAAACTTAACCCTATGGCCGTCACGTGCCTGTTTGCCAAGCTGAAGCCTCACTTGTGGTTTGTTGCTGACTTAGGTGATGAGATTTGTATCTCATTATCTGGTATATTATATTCACTTATTCTAGTTGATTACTATAATTGTCTTCCCTATTAGTATGCTTACATAACTTATGCGCCTCATGTTACGCCTTCTCCTTGCATAGTTTCATCATTTGACATCGAGTTTGGTCACCTGCCTTAGTCTTTCTGAACGTCTTGGTATTTGTGAAGGACATAGTCTTAGTATAACTGAGCTGAGTGTTTCAAAATTCATGAAACCTCGGTGGAATATAGACTAGTCACCTATATTCAACCCGGGATAGTGGGACATAGGCTGACTACCTATATCCGACTCAGAAATGAATTTTGCAACACTGAGAATGGTTATAATAAAATTCTGTCTAGATTGAATCCTCTACTCAATTTCTAAATGTTACATTTATGTATGTGTATACCCTCGTTGTCAGAACGCTTATACTTTTCATCACCTCGTAAACCGCCGCCTGGAAGCACGTCAACTGGTCATTTTGTCTCATGAATCTTCACCTTTATAACGCTTCAGAGACCAACGTTAACTGAACTTCGGGACGAAGTTCCCTTAAGGGGTAGAGACTGTCACAACTCGTAAATTCTGGTCTTTTCCCGAACTTTCACATTTACTATTCATCATTTACTATTCATCATTTTTACTATTCATCTTTTTCAGAGTCAGTTTGTGATTCTGAGAAGCGTTCAAAATTTTTAATATTCATAAAATACTATTCACCCCCGGAGAAAATTTGTCATTTATGCGTGAGTTGCGTCATTTCTGTATACGTGCGGTTATCTACCTAATAAACGTTATCGTATAAACTATTACTATGAATAATTGATCCGATAATCCCAACTATGGTCCTAACACATTTTTATACTCATAATAATGATATAAAAATTATATTATTAATTTACCAGGTATTTTTGAAATTTATTTAATTTATATCGTACGCCTAATTTAATTACGACGATTTTCGTAGAAACTAAACAATAATCATCCAAACACTCAATATTGATACCCAACATATTTTTATAATTTTTATAACTTTATTATGTCCCGGTTAACTCCGTTAAAATTTATTTTTAGTTAACTCGGTACCCGGTATACTGATTGGCCTCAGACAGTCAGATAATATCAACCAAGTTATGGTCAACAAGTCAAACAGCCTAAATAAATACTCCGGTGAGTTTAGTGTTTCCCCGGATCGTTAGATCCCAACGAGATGTGAAATCTGAAATAAAACGACTTCTAGATCAGGTGAATTGAACAGGAAAAGGGTTTAAGTGATTTGTGCTACTGAAATATAAGAGTGAATAGCTTTAATAAGCTATATCAACTAATACGTGAAATCAGATAAGTACAAGTGAAAAAGGGACTGAAAACGTAAACGTTTATTAATTAAACGTAAACAAAAACAACTTTAACAATAGTAGGATTTTATAAGCCTTAGGGGCTTAAATGCAAATTAAATAAATTTAAAATACTTATTTTATAATTAAAAACTATTTAATTAATTATTTTTATTTAATAACTATTATTAATTATTTAATAATTAACTAATAATTAGGAAAATGTAAAATAAGTTTAGAAAATTAAAATTAAAATTTCTAAAAATCTAAAATATTATAAAACTTATTTTAAAATTAAAATTATATTTTTCACACTATTTATCTATTTATTATTAATTAATTATTATTTAATTATTATTTAACTAATTATATTGATTAAAATTATTATAAATACTAAAAAGACTTAGATAATTATGAACATTTTTATATATCTAATTAACCATTACAGGAATCCTAAAAAATTATAAAAAGTTTATATTATGTATTTTTAATCTACTTTACTAATTATTATTCTATTTATTAATTATTTATCAATTAAACTAATTATATTATTAAAAATAGAAAATGAACAGTATAAATTCTAGAAAAATTTATAAAATTACTTTACCTTATATAAAAGCTATAAAAATTATAAAAACTATGTGGTACTTTATAAAATATAATTATGCTATTTAATTCTTATTTATTATTTAATTATTAATTTAACTAATATTAATTCTAAATAACACTAGATGACAAAAGAAAAATCTGGAAAAATTTATAAAACTACTTTAATATATAAAAGATTTAATAAAAATATAAAATAACAAAAGTGCTTATAAATAAGCTAAAAAGAAAATTAAATAGATAATTTCTATTAAATAGAAGCTATCACTATAATTAAGTTTGTCTTTTTCTGGTTTTTCTTTTATAAAACTAATAAAATACTTAAAATATGAAACTTTAATAAAGGAAAATAATTTATAATCACAGAATAAGCACTATGAGTGCTTATTAGACCACACAGTTGACTTTTGTTGACTGTGGATGGATTTAAGCACAAATGGTCTAATGTGGGGTCCACAAGGGCAAAAGCTTATCTCTATGAGTTATATGAACAAAATGAAACAAGATAATCACAAATAAGCAGTTTAAATAAGCTACTAAACACAAATAAGCACTTAGCTTAATAGGATTCTAAGACAAAATGGGGACAAAGTTCCAAGCTGATTTCAGGTGGGGCCCAGTGGTCAAATGGTCAAACCAAGGGTCAAGGGTTCAAGTCTGGTAGGAGGGGGTTGGAAGAACCCAATTGTGAGGTGTGGGACCCACTGAGTGATCCACAAATTACCACAAAAGTTGGTTGGGTGGCTTAGGTCTGCTGAGACAAGGTAATCACCTTGCCCTGCAGCTCAGTTCAAGGGGCATTTTTGTCCACAAAATAAAATCTTAAAAATATGACAACAATGAAAATCACAAGTTAAGCTGGTAGAGTTTACACAAATTAAGTTTCAGGTCCTAGATCATAACACAAAAATCACTAAAATTCTTGCTAATTTGGTGAAAATCTGATCATGTACTTTTGACTTTTTGAGAAAAACTAGAATTTTGACTTATGTGAACTTTGATCTCAATTTTATGACTGATATTGATTATTTAAGCTATATGGAGACTAAATTAAGCTAGGACTTGCACTTATGAGATAAAATGAAGCTTATGCCTTTCTAAATCCTTCACAGATTGATTTTAAGCCAAATAATTTGTGATTTTGACTTTCCTGCTTATTACTACCAAATACTTGACTATTTTGGTGTTCTAATAGACTGAGTATGATGTGAGAATACAAAGTGATCAATTATACTCAATAAGACACTCAATTCAGACAAATCCAAACACTCCTTTCAAACACAGTTCACTACTAAACTTGATTAATTTGAAATATAAACACAATCTATCAATTAGATATTATCTAATTAACTATAATTAAGCAGAATAAGCAACAATATTTCACAAATAAGCACTAGTAATCAAAAACTCAAATTTGAACTAGATTACTTACAATTTTGCAATCCTGCCAAAGAACCATGAACCAAAAAACACTTCCTAATGGCTTCCACAAGCCTACTAACCCTAGGGCAATCCCAAATCAACCCTGCTCCAGCTTGATGATTATCATAACACAGATTTTTGATTTTCTCTTTATTTTTCTTATTTTTTTTGTATTTTTTTGATTTTTTATACTAACTGGATTATTATTGTTTCTAAAAGCTTTATTAAGCTTTCTAGGAGCTTATGTGAGCTATTTCAGTTCATAATAACAACAAACATAAACATTTACTACGAATGCAATTTTTAGGTGAAAAATGGCAAACTTTGATATTATAACTAGAACTTGAAATTTATTTAACAAAAGGATTCACAATACACTTAGGATATTTGAAATAACATTGAAGATCTTTAAAATACACTGAAACTATGAAATTTAACTTAACGATTGAAAAATAAACTAAATTACACTAGATAACTATTACATTGCCTCCCTTCTTCTTATTTATTGACTCTAAAGCTTCCTTGTCGACCTCTGACTCTTTCCCACTTCATCTTAGCCCTTGAATTCATCAATTTCATCATATACGTACAAGTGGCAATTTTGGCGCCAAAATTGCTTTTGAGCTGTAAGAGTGGTTTGAGGGCAATTAAAGATTTGTGGAATCATGTGCAGGTGGAGGGGACAAATTGGGAAGTAGACATGGATTTTTGTGGAGTTTGGGTCAATAAACATGGTGTAAGTCATGGAGGTTGAGTGTGGAGGGTGGGGAAGCATTAAATGCTACTGTGGTGTGGAATGATGATGTTTAGAGGTGAGGTGGAAGTGGACAGGTGGTGTGGTGAGGTGGTGATACCACCCTGGTTTTGGAGAAGGAGGCTGAGGGAGAGAGGATGGAACAGTGGTGGTGGTATTGGGGAAGATGGTCAACGAGGGGTCAAACCCCCCGTTTTATTAAAAGGGTGCGTTGGGTTTAACTTGGTGGGCTGGGCCCAAGAAAAAATAAAAAGGGTTGGGTATTGGACTAGGCTTAGTTTGGTTTGGGGTTTATTAATAAAAATGGGGGTCCGGTTGGTTAATAATGAACAACAAGGACCAATTGTGTAATTCGGCCAAAGTTAAAGGACTTGCTGTGACAACTTTTCAAACTTCATCCAAGGGACCATAAATGCCATACTTGAATACCCCAAGGACCATAAATGTATATTTTCCATTTTATTATTTCCGGGGACCTTTTCTGCCAATTCCACAAACTCCAGGGACCAAACCTGTAATTTTCTAATTTTTGAAGGGTTAAACTTGTAATTTTCCAAATGTTATCATAAGGACCAATTTTGTCAATTTAGAATAGTATAAGGTTTATTTTTATTATTTTCTTATTTTTAAAACCTTAGGGACTAATTTTGACACTTTTCAAACTTGAGGGACCAAAGTTGCCATTTTGCAATTTTTAAACTTTAAAGGACTTTTCTTGACAACTTATGAATCTCTAAAGACCTTTGATGATATTTTGCATGTTTTGATTTACCAGGGACTAGTTTTGCCAATTTTCCAAAGTTCAGGGACTGAAACTGTAAATTATGTGAAATGTTTTGTTTTTCATCAGTTTTCAATCCTTTTGCATAAAAACACAATCCAGGGATAATTTTATGTATTTTAAGGCATTCCTGTGCGTTTTTATATGTTTTTGTAGTTTAAATATAACAGAAATGATGAGCATTTACACACTCATCATATACTCTAAAACTATTAATATATACATACTAATACTTAAAATTGCACCAACTATCTTACACCAATCACACTTTTCTTCCACCCTCCATGCTAATCATTTTACACCCTTTGAAAATGTTACTAACTCATAAATGTATCAAATAATTGTCTAAATATAATATATATACCAACAACTACACATTTTTCATCTCATTTTCATCCAAATCAACTAGAAGACTTTCTTTCTCTTCTCTTCCTCCCTAGCCACGACCCAAACAAGATCTCCATCAAGAATCCATGGCTTTTCCAAGATCAAGTCATTATCTAGTTCCTTTAGTGATCCTTGTTTGAGTTTTGTAATAAAAACTCAAGGTTTCTTAGGTTTTACTCATCCAAGCTCTATAATCTTTCTATGTAAGTTGTCAAACTCTTTTCCATAATTTCTTCATGTTATTTTTATGATCATATGATTTCCATTCAAGATCTACATGCATATGTTAGTTATACCACTCATTTATTTATATATATATATATATATATATATATATATATATATATATATATATATATATATATATATATATATATATAACTTTGAAACTCTAGAAATGGAAACTCTTGTTAGATCTACTTGATTTATGATGTTTAGGAACCCATGACACCCTAAGAAGGTGTATGGTAAGATTAGACTAGATTTGTGGTGATTGAAAGTGGTTTGGTTGATGTTGGAACTAGATTGGAACACTAGAAATGACTTTTGAAACAATATATATACCTACTGTCCATATTTTTAAAACGTGGGAAAATCAGTAGAGGATGGGTAATTTTTGACCAAAGATTTAGAAAATACTTTAAAAAACGAAGCCGTGGGCGAAAGAACGGATTAAAACGAGTTAATAACGAAGGAGATATGATTTTCCGAAATTAACGACGAAAACTAGTTTTCTGAAAATTCTTTGCTGATGAACAGTTGTCACGACTGTTTCGAGGCGTAAAACTAAATCTAGCCATCCCGACTTATCAAAAATATGTTAGTATTTTGTCCCACGATTCCGGGGATATAAAGAACGAGGAAAATGAACTTAAAACGACAAAGTTATACATGTTTTAAAATCGTCAAAACTATATATATATATAGTCACTACTAGAAATAATATAACTACGTACTAAATGCTATATTTTCTAGATTTCTTATTCAAGAGTTATATTCATAACTAATGAAGTACTAAGGATTATAAGTTTATCTTTACGGCGATTAGACGTTATCTCAAGGTTTTTCCTAAGTAAGGAATATAACACTAACATTCTATATACGATATATTACGACAAGATTTTACAAGTCTAGTTAAGACTTACTTTTCTCAAGTATGGAATATATTTTACTATGACTATAACTAGTATTTCCAAGTTATGAGTGATATAGGTATCATGTGCATGCATATTCTCTACATCATTTCATGATCTAAGTAGATCACTATCATTCATATTAGGTTGCGGTTAGAGATCGAACCTCATTTCTGTGTATCCACTTTTGTCATCGTAGCTATTCGCACCAGGTGAGTCATAGCCCATACTCTTTTTATACTTGTTTTAACTCTTTGGGGGGAGATACATGCTCAACTACTTACTTACTTGTACAAATACTCAAAACATACTTTCTTGATACTTGAAACATTTATACTTGATTGTCTTATACTTGATTACATTTATACTTGATTTCATACATACGAGATTGTGCTATACTTAACTGCGTTATACTAAACTGTGATTTTGTATTCTTGAGCAACTTATACTTTGGGAAATGGCACCCAGTAATCTTTTATACTTTGGGAAATGGCACCCAGTAATCTTTTCCAGTGGCTCCAGATTAAGTTGCTGGATGACCATTGAGACTGCCAGTGGCTCCAGATTAAGTTGCTGGATGACCATTGAGACATACAATAAACGTGAGGTCTTTGGAGATGAAGTGTAGACTCACGACTAATTGCTTAACTGTTGTGATGAACTTATACATGTTTTACTCATACTATATATGTTAGCAGTGGGTTGTGAACACACAGGTTACAAGTCTCTTATAGCGGGACTTGTAACTGAGTGGATTTACGATGCCTTTGCTGTGTGATCATTTTTCTATAGACTTTATTTGTTAAACAAACTCTATGAACTCACCAACCTTGTGTTGACACTTTAGCATGTATTTTCAGGTTTTAACTTATGGCACGCTACAGGAGGTTTTGGCAGGGCATGACATGGTCATAGAAGACTCTGATTATTTATATGGGGACCGTTTTAAACTATTTTAAGGGCCTACTTCCGCACTACTTTTAACGATGTAAATTCAACATTTTTGATTAAACGATTTTATTCTAAATGATTAAAGTGAAAACCATTTTTGTACTTGTGTTGTGATACCGATTGAGTTACACCCCCTCTACATGTATGCTTCCGCCGGACCCGATTTTGGGGGTGTGACATAAGGGCACTTGAAAGATAGAGTGCGTATGAAATACTTAAAATGGGGCGCCCTCAAGAATCTAAGAGCATGCGCAACCCTAACGCATGCACGGCGTTAAGGGTCCTTTAACGCACATTAAAGGGGCGTTAGCCAATGCGTGATTCCGAGTGAAGAACGAGTTAACGTGTGGTGTTAGCCAATTCACGCCGAGTTAAGCATTTCTTTTCTTTTCTTTTCTTTTTTTTCTTCCAATTTAAATGGGTTTTTGTGGGTTTTGTTGGGTATTTTGGTGTGTTTGTATAATAAAGTGTGTGTGTGTTATATGTATGTGTTTTAGTGTATGTTTCGTGTGTTTTTAGGTATAAATCCGAAGAAGAAGGTAACTTTTGCAAAGTTACATTTCGGTCCTTGTACTTTTTTTTAGTGAATAACAATTGTATTTTTAGTGATTTGTTTAAATAAAAATGTAATTTATTTTAATTTGTATTTTGTTTAAATAATTGCAAAAGAAGAAAAAAGTAGGGTTCAAAATATTGAGTTATGATTGAGAGTGTTTTTTTGTAAGTTAATGTAAAAAAGTTAAAACTAATATTACGCTGATGTGATACTGTGTTAAAATTTAAATTGTCAATGCTCGCAAAGTAAATCCAATTAAATGCATATGAGGGATATCGTCGTAACAAGATGGATGTGGACATGTGGTAGGTAAGCAAAGTAAATCCAATTAAATGCTAAAAAACCTAATATCTGGAAACAGCTGCAAGAGAAAATGTCACTCACTCTCCTCACCGTGATCACCCACCTATTCTTCATCTTCACCGCCACCACCACCGCCACCTCACCCGAGAACCTCATCGCAGCTTTGAAGTCGAAAAACATAACATCCGTACACTTACCATCTCCAACCCCCGAAACCATCTCATCGTTTTCGAACACCAACATCTCTCTCCTTCTCACAATCCCAAACTCACTCATTCCAACAATCTCCTCTAACCCTTCCGCCACGTCTGCATGGCTTTCATCTCACGTGACTCCTTTCCTCCCTCACGTGCGCATCTCCGCTATATCACTCGGAAACAATGTCATGGATGCTAACATACTAAAACTACTACTTCCTGCTGTTGATAATGTTAAAGAAAAGGTTTTGGAGTTTGGGATTAAGGAGATAAAGGTTTCGGCCTCGGTTTCGTTGAGATTTGTTAACTGTAGTAATACTGTTTCGAAAGGGTTGTTGGGTGGTTTAAGTGAAAAGATTAATGCTACTTTGTTGGTAAATGTGAAGCCTTGGAATGCATCGTTTAAAGAAGTGCTTTGTGGTGGTTTTGCGTTGATGCGTGATTTGAGTACTGATGTAGGCTACAAGAGTTTGGAAAATGGTGAGATGATGGATTATGGTGTCGTTGAAGCAAGGGTTTCGAAAGTAGAAGATAAGGAAAGGGTTAACAAACATAACTATGATGGTTTGGTATTTTTACTTTTTATCTGCTTCGTCTATATATTCCTTTTTTAAGTTACCATAGTTGGTGACTATGGTATGATTATCTAGTGGAGGTAATGTTTAGAGGTTAGTAAAGGGGTTATGTTAGAAATTCGGATTGTTAAATTTAGGGGTTTACTTTTAGTATGATGTATGTCAAATTGGTTAACTAATTGGACATAATTTGAAGTTAGTTTGCTATAATTGGTCTTTCAATGGATTCATGTCTTGTTCTCACGATGGCATTTTCCACTATAATTGATCTTTCGTCTTTTTGAAGTTGTTTGATTAATATTTGTGATTTGTTGATAGTTTCTTTTGAAGTTACTATATTTGTTTCTGGATCTTTTGAAGGTGAAAATATGTTTGAGGGAAATCTTTAAAATTGCATTATAGTTGTCACAAATGTTATTTTCGTGTACTGACTAAATATTTTTTCTTATATGGGTACTGAACTTTTATTTTTTTGTCTTTTTATGTACTTTGTGATGTTTTTACCCCTCAAATTATTAAAAATCTAGGGGCAACAATATCACAAAGTACATCAAAAAGACCAAAAAATGGAAGTTCAGTACCCATATAAAGATATATATTTGTTCAGTACACGAAAGTAATATTTGTGACAAGTATAGTACATTAATAGGTATTTTGCCTATAGAAAGTTATTGTTGTTCATTCAAATTACAAGCTTGTTTCTATTTGGATGGATTTGTGGCTTTGTGCAAATAATATTGATAAGGAAAACTTTTCGCTATTGTAACATTGTCCTATCCTTAGAAAGCAGACGTGAAAAATCACAATTTCAAAGTCATATATTCTACATTTAGATCATGTGTCGACTAATTTGGTTGTAAATTGACAACTAAACTGCATCATGGATTTAGTTTCAGATCATTTGGTTATTTTATTGTTTTCAGCAGGGCCGGATTTAGCTTGAACGTAGGGTATGCACGTCTGCCAAAAAATTGTTTTTTCTTCAAAGCAATAACAAAATACACTAAAAACTTGTGAATGCATACCTTTTCAAATACCCAAAAAAATACGAGTGCATACCCTAATCTAATTAACTTACCTTTGTTCAAAATAAAAAGAAAAACCTAAGAAGCACTGCTGGTAAATTTCAGTAATGAAGCGACATGTTTAAGATAGGAGGAGGCCATGAGGGCTGAGGCGTTATGTTTAAAATAGTCACTACAAAATTTGTGACATTTGCTCACTAATTCAAGAGTGAGCAAAAGATAAAAAAAAGAGTTATTAAAAGCTATTTTGGCAACTCCCACTAAAAAGGAAATAGTTACTACTGAAGCCATCACTAAAAGTCTATCCTTACACAATATTTAGTAAGCAAAAGGGTCAAATTTTAGTGACTATTCTCTTTTAATAGGAAAAGGTGTCAATTCTCTTTTACACAAAAGCCTATTTAAAATGTTTTAGCCACTTTCTTTTACAACTAACAGTGAGCAAAGGTTTCACTTTTAGTGACTAAATGATAAGTGAGTAAAGCTAATTCATAAATAATACACTTTTTGTATCCCCAAATGATGAAAAACCGAAATATGTTCAAAAAATAGAAATATTTCCAAAAATATTTTCCAAATACCATATTATATCAAATTCAAAACATAATATTTTCCAGGTTCTAAATACAATAATCTCATTCATCAGCATATAGATCGTAATTGTAAGCAGATTTAAAATAGAAATACTAAAATATCAACACATAAAAAAAATCTCGTATGTTTGAACAATCAAATATGCTGTTGTGGTTACGATTTACATGAAATGAATATCTTCAGATTTGCACGTGCATGACTCATATTGCAACTGACCTCGTCTTACTCCTCAAACTGTTATATCATAAAGTAAAAACGAAAAGTATTAACCAACTTCATACCGATTAAAACAAATAAATACGACAAAAAGAACAATTACAGGTTTATGTATGGGAATTAAAAGAACAAAATGATACAAACCTGATCTCTCATTACCACACATCATCCATAAACTGGTCGGTAGATCATTTAAGCAATATTCTAGCAACATTTTGTAGGACACAATAGTTCAAATATAGCATATAAGCTATATTTGAAATAAAATATATTGTTCTTTTAATTTTAAGTCACAAAACTACAATAAAGATAATATAAAATCGATATGCCTTTTAATTTCTTTGTATAAAATGATATAAGCAATATTGCTTAAATGTTATCTACAAAATGATAACTTAAGCAATATTCTAGATATACATCATTTTGTACTTAAGTCACAAAACTTAAATGCGATGATCTACTGATCTAGGTAATAATATTAATCGATAAGCTTAAAGATAAAGTTCCAGAATTTGATATGGGTCACTTTTAGCATAAACCTGTAATTTGATATGGGTCACTTTTACAGGTTTATGTATGGGAACAATTACAGGTTTTCACAGAAAAATTCCATATGTTTGAACAAACAAATTGTACCTGATTATTGTGACGTTTGATTAAAACTGACGCGTACTAAACTGACCCATTATATCTAATAGCATGATATGGGTCACTTTTAGTATAAACCTGTAATTGTTTATAAAATGACACGTACTAATTGTTTATGCTAAACTAACCCATTCAAACTTACCCATTCAAACTAATTTACTTGTCTTGTCCCAGCAGGTTCTGCATTTTCAAAGCCCCCCTTAAACTGAATTCCAAATTTCCTAAGTAGCTGAGCATCCTCTCTCGAGTCCTTTCAATGTCTGCACCAAAACAGAATCCAAATCTTTAAAAACAGATTTCTGCTTTACAAAGCTTAATAACTCTAAAAATCACAGACAAACAAAAGATGAAAATAAAATAATCGTATGAATTCTAGTTAAGAGCATATGAATGTATTACTCTAATGCTACTGATGACTCTACTCCTTACGTATTTCAAATTATTTTCAAAGCCCCCCTTAAACCTTTAACTACCCTGATTCTGTAGCAATAGCATTGACCACTTCAATTATTTTGTTCTTATTTCTTTTCATACAGGCCATCCTAGTTTTCGGCCAAGGTTTAAAAAAGATACACATTCGCAAGAAAGTACGAAACCAAATTCAACATGGGATACACCTTGTTGTGCATCCATTATTCATCTTCAATAAGCACAAAGCAAACTATTCTTTATAAGTGTATATCACACAACCGAAAAAAATCTCCTTATTCCTGCTTGTCACACAACCGAAGATGCATTCAATAACATAAGTTGAGCAGGATGTGCATATAATTCAGCAACATTATACAAAATATCTACACATAACTAGAAATATAAGACGAGCATCACGGACGTGATGTGAATAAACCCAAAGAACAGTTACAGTTACAGAACATTATACAAACTCACACTGATCTTGATCTGATGACTATGAAGCAGAAGCCAGTTCTTAGATCGGGTGAGATTCATGTTATTGTGGGCCCCATGTTTGCTGGTAAAACAACTACTCTTCTTCGTAGGATTAAATCTGAAGCAACTAATGGAAGGTAATTTTGTATTTTTATATCCGATAGATTCAGTTGTGACACATGATGGAACAAAGTATCCTTGTTGGGCACTTCCTGATTTGTTGTCTTTTAAACAAAGACTTGGGGAAGAAGCTTATGAAAAGGTATGATCTTTATGATGATGACCATAAGACTATATTACGTTTTTTAAATCTCAGATATTCGGCTTCCGAGTGTGTGGATGGAGGCCATCTGATTCTGATTATTTCAAGGTCATACAGTCAGTCTGAGAGTAGATAAGAGGGTGTTTGGAAATGCTTGTTTGAACTCCTTATATAGTTATATGCATATTTATATATTAATAAGGTTGAGTGTTTGGATGAAAGTGTTTATATGCTTATTTTGGGTCAAATAAGGAGTTTAAAACAAGCAATTCCAAATAAGTAAGCACTTTAAAGCAAACAATACCAGACACCCCTAAAGCCGATTATCTGGTTAGTGCTTTTAAGTAAGCACTTTTAAGTTAAAAATCTATAATATGCTTGCGCTTTGATGTGAATAACATAGTAATATGGTATTAACAAAGGTATAACCTATGCTATGGTCCCCATAGTTCCACTGCTACTACATTTGAATCACTGTGAGTTACTTTAACAAGTCTGCTCACCACATTGTAATTTCCTTCACTATTTAGTTACTGCCATTAGCATCCGCCAAGTTATCAAGAAATAGTAATGACTGACTCCACCATGGCATGCCATGTCTAGTGCTGACATGGAGAAGAGGAAATGACTCACTCCAACTTTGGTTATGGTTTATTAATAACGATTAATCATGGAAGTGTTTAAACACTATTCAATTTTCTTACTGTCGTCATTACTATGATTAATAAAATGTTGTATTAAGTAGAATGTACATCAACAGACACTGAATTGATTTAACACCTGGTTTTAATTAGATATTCTATAAGTAGACTGTACATCAACAGATACTGAATTGATTTAACACCTTGTTTTAATTTATGAACATTGCTTGTCCTCATATAATTTACAGTTTTTCTAAGATCGTTTGATAACTTTGTTGAATAATTTGAGTTGACTATTGAAATCAGTAAACTACACAACACGTAAATGTGACAAAATTTATTAAATGCGATTTTTTTTATTTAAGATTCTATTTGATGTGCCCTCACAAGGCTTTTAAACCCTTTAATATAAATGACATTTGAGGGATAGGGTCCTAAAATTATTAAGTATCGAAACTATGTTTGCAGTTTACTTATATAAAAAATGCTTGTTCATACAATATGAGAAATAAACATATCAGTTCATAATCTCTGGCAGAAAATTTGTAGCTTAAGCTACCACGGGGACTTCCAGGAAACATCTACCATCAAATACTCATCCCTAGCAGCTAGCAATTAAACATAATAGATCAAACAATCCAACTTCATGAACAATGAATCCAAATTACTAGACTAACAGACAAAAAAACTGAGAGAGAAATGAGAAATACAGCACCTTATATCAGCTACAGTATGTGTTTTCCTCAATAGGCCTAAGTCACTCGCTGCAACAGAGATCTGTTTTTCAACTTCTACAAATCTTTGGTTCCGCAAAAATCTACCTTTGAGCAATGACTGAAAAAGACCAAACCACCACTTCATTTCCTATCAGATTCACATCAAATACTACCTGAACTACTTGCAAAGTTGCAATAGGAACATCGATGGCATGGCATTCCAAATTTGTATCTTCGTTTCTAAAACTAATATACCATTTGAGCCAATAATGTCACAGTAATGAATACACTACAAGAAGTTCAGTGAAGGCTTATATACGATATAACATTTGTTAAAGTATAACTCATATACAATTCAATCTGACTGACATAATTAATGAACTGAAGATGCAGACTAAGCACAAGTATGACAACAAGATAATATACAACTCCTAACTCGTAGCATATGCACCAATCGATTATTGTTCACTTACCTCCGTTTTGGTTCACTCTAGTACATTATAATTATTTACAGCTATGTATGTAAGGAGGGAAAGCTTATAAACGAAACATCATCTATCAGTAGACGAATATTATACCTGAGTTAGGGTTTCAATCAACGATAGAGACGCTGCCGGAGTTATGGATAGAAGGCCGGATAGAGACAGAATATGGTGCCGGATAGAGACAAAAGATGGTGACGATTAACAATTATAGGGTTTCGATGGTGGATTTAGGCCGGATTTAGGGTTTCAGTGGTGGATTTAGGCCGGATTTGGAGTTTTAGTGGTGGCAACCATGGTGGATTTAGGCCCGATTTAGGGTTTGGGAGATGGGAGATGGTGCGGGTCGTTGAGAGAGGCAGGGAGAAAAAGAATTAAGTTCAATGATAGTTTGTGCAGGACGTTTTTTTTTTAAAAATTAAATAAATCGTTTCCTTACTTTTATTTAGATAGGCTTAAGTCAGCAAATATTACAAAGAAGGTTTTAGTAACTTTTTGACTCATTAGTGGGCATATGTTAAAATTTTATTTATTTTTTATTTTTATTTTTGTTTTTCACTTACTTTTGGTGACTTTGTAAAAGTTTTAGTGGGAAAATTTTTAGTGAGTATATGCCAAAGTTTTACTTTTATAATATTGTGTTTATTTTTTATTTTTTGGTGACTTTTAAAATTTTAGTGAGAAAAAGTTTTAGTGAGTATATATTCAAAATTTTGTTGATCATGATGCACAATTTTATTCTGCCCCCATAAGAGAATATACTAGTAAAACATTAACCAATAGCTATATCTTGGTCTATCGGGTAAGGACATTCTTTAATTTCGAAGAGATGATCTAATGTTCGATTTTTTGTGCTATTTTAATTTTTGTTATCTAAATTTCTATTTTCGTTTTCTTTATTCGTATTAATATTAATCAGGAAAACTAAGTACGTCCTAAATATTGTCCATATAATAACAACTAGTTTAGGTTCTAGTTAAACAAGTTCACTTTCATTCAAATTAAAATCGTTGTCATTACATCAACAAAGGTCGAGTTATTGACATGACCCGACTTGACATTTACTCTCAACTTTTGCCCATTTTAAAAAATTTATGGTACCGCCCATCCCTAGCTATAACCTCATTTACAAAAGAATTGTTGTCCTCTTGCTTATCTAAGAACTCATTTATCTTGTTCATACTTTTGTGTGAGTTTTCATTTTCCAGGTCAATACAGCAATGTTTCTTTCCAAAATTACCTTCACCATTCACCAACATATGTTAAAGCGTTAGGTATCGTGGTGCCATCCTGTTGGTGCCGTGAGGAAATGTGCTACCACATCAGCATTTTACTTCCAGCTCATTTCATTCAAACAAAAAAAAGGCACTTCGCCTCCATTTTACTTCATCTCATTTCATTCAAAAAACAATTGCACCTTCTTGGTCCCAAATCTTACATTATTCCTCCCTAAAACACAAATATCTAACATCGAAACTAAACTAACTGTTCCACTTTAAAAATAAAATAAAATATATCTATATACGGTGAAACGCGAAGAAATACGAGAACACGCAAGCCACGGTACCCATCTTGCGCCATCCAGTTGCGTTTTCCGGGACCATCTCGGCTGGTCGTGATGGCTTAGGACTCGAAAACGCGAGGGACGGTACAGTTCTCGCGCCATCGAGTTGCGTTTTCCAGGAAAACACGAGCGAAAACGCTGGGTACCCAGGCCTCTTAGATGTTTGAGATTTCTCGCCTCTTTCAAATTTGATTTTAATTAGCCTTACTAATGAGAATACCTCACATTGGCCATGGTTATAACTGGTTAATTAGTTATATGAGGTGAGTTATTTTAAGGACTAAGTTTTTGTTGCATACTGAGGGACAAATCCCCACCATCCATCTTGTTTGATCTAATGGTGGGATTAACCTAAGATTTATTATGGAAACTTAAGTCCATGTTTTTTTTCCAATTTTTCTTTGTCTTTTTGCCTTCCTTATTTATTCACTTTTTTTAAACATTTTTTTTTTACTTTTTTTGAATCACGTTTTCTTGGATCAATTTTTTTTGCCATTTTTTACTCACGTTATTAAATCAAGGTTTTTTTTTTTTTTTTTTTTTTTTTTTTTTTTTTTTTTAAATATATAAATTCACGTTTTTTTCACTTTATTCCGTTTTTGTCTGTTATCACATGTTTATATACGTTTTCAGACATTTTTTTTCCATTTTCATACGTTTTCGTCTGTCAGACGTTTTTATATGTTTTTGTCCGTTTTTTACGTTTTCGTCTGTTTTCAAACGTTTTCGTCCGTTTTTGTCCGTTTATATACGTTTTCATCTGTTTTCGTCTGTTTTTATACGATTCGACCGTTTGTATACGTTTCGTCCGTTTTTATACGTTTCATCCGTTTTCATACGTTTTCGTCCCTTTTTTTTTTTTTTTTTTTTTTTTACCTTTTTGGACGTTTTTTTACGTTTTCGTCTGTTTTCAGACGTTTTCGTCAACTTTTATACTTTTTCGGCCGTTTTTATACGTTTTTCTTCGCTTTTTGTCCGTTTTCATACGTTTTCGTCCGTATTTATATGATTTTGTCTGTTTTTATACGTTTCCGTCCGTTTTATACGTTTTTGTTTGTTTTCATCTATTTTCGTCCGTTTTTATACGTTTTCGTCCGTTTTTGGACGTTTTTAGCCGTTTTCGTTCACTTTTATACATCTTTGTCTGTTTTTAAACGTCTTCATCCGTTTTCATATGTATTCGTCCATTTTCTTACGTTTTCGTCTATTTTCATACGTTTTCGTCTATTTTTAAATATTTTCGGCCATTTTCAGACGTTTTCATACGTGTCTAAATATCAAAAGTATTATTATTTGATACTCAGAATATCACAAGTGATATTCTGAATATCACAAGTGATTTTCAACTAATGTTTTGTAACATGAAAATCAATTGTGATATTCGGAATATCACAAGTGATATTCAGAAATTACAAGTAATACTCAGAATATCACAAGTGATTTTCACGTTTTTTTTAATTCGCGTTTTTTTTTTCACTTTCATACGTTTTCAGAAAATCACGTGTGATTTTCATGTTATAAAGCATTAATTGAAAATCACTTGTTATATTTAGAATATCACAAGTCAAATAATATTCTGAATATCACAAGTCAAATAATATTCTGAATATCACAAGTGATTTTCAACTAATGTTTTGTAACATGAAAATCACTTGTGATACTCTGAATATCACAAGTGATATTCAGAAAATTACAAGTAATATTCAGAATATCAAAAGTGATTTTCACGTTTTTTTTAATTCGCATTTTTTTCACTTTCATACGTTTTCGTTCGTTTTCATACGTTTTTATACGTTTCTGAATATCACAATTGATATTCTTAATATCACAAGTGATATTTTGAATATCACAGAAAATCACTTGTGATATTTAGAAACGTATAAAAACTAACAAAAACATAAGAAAAAGAATGAATACGTATGAAAACACGCCTGAAAACAGATTAAAACGTGTGAAAAATAATACAAATTGACGAAAACGTATAAAAACTGTCAAAATCGTATAAAAACTGTTGAAAACGCATGAAAGCAGACAAAAGTACATAAAAACGGATGAAAACGTTTATGAACTTATGAAAACGGATGAAAACCATATAAAAACAGACGAAAACGTCTAAAAATGGGCGAAAACGTACAAAAACAGACGAAAACGTCGAAAAACAGGCGAAAATATATAAAAAAGCAGACGAAAACCTATAAAAACGGATAAAAACGTTTGAAAACGTATTAAACTACCGAAAATGTATGAAAATGAACGAAAACGTTTGAAAAAGGACAAAAATGTAGAAAAACGGACAAAATGGACAAAAACAGAGTATCACAGAATATCACAGAATATCACTTGTGATATTCAGAAACATATGAAAACGTCTAAAAATGGCATAAAAAATTTTAAAAACGGACGAAAACCTATGTAAATGGACGAAAACGTAAGAAAACAGACGAATATGTAGGAAAAACGGATGAAAACATCTGAACATGTACAAAAACGGACAAAAACGTCTGAAAATGGACCAAAACAGAAGAAAACGCGTGAAAATAGACGAAAACAAATGTAAACGTATGAAAACGGACAAAATCGTGTAAAACGTATGAAAACGGACGAAAACGTATATAAACGTATAAAAACGGATGAAAATGACTGAAAACGTATATAAACAGATGAAAACGTATAAAAACGGTTGAAAACGGACAAAAATCGAAGAAAAAAATGTGAATTAAAAAAAAAGAAAGAAAGAAAAAAGAAAAAAGAAGACTGAAAAAAATGACAACAAAAAAAAGAAACAAAAAAATAGAAAACAAAAAAGAAACAAAGAAAACAAAAAAGAAACAAAGAAAAGAAAAAAAAACATTGCAACGTAAAAAAGACAAAAAAAAAACAGAAAAAAAAATGAAAGAAAGAAAGAAAGAAAGAAAAATGAATAATCAAAAAAGACAAAAAGACAAAGAAAAAGGAAAAAAAAACATGAGCTTAGGTTAATCCCAACCATTAGATCAATTTAGATGGATGATGGAGATTTTTCCCTTAGTATGTAACAAAAAACTAGTCCATAAATGAACTTTTCTCTAGTTATATAGAACATGTCAATTTGTAAATTCTTCCTCCATCTTATATCGTATCTTGGAAAATTGAGTAAAGTTCAATCCAATTATCACTATATGGTGTTGTGGGTACGAACATTGACGGATTTAGGTCCTATAAACACTTATCTATCTTCATAACTTCATCACAACTAGACTTTTTTATATAGTAAGCTTGTTTTGTAAGTAATACGAGTTTATAACATGCACCAGAACAGTTAATGTTTGTAACTTTGTGAAGAGTACTAGAGTAGCTTTTCCGTTTCAACATAGAGTGGCTAAAAGGTAGAAAGCACAATGTATTTTCATGACGGTATGTAGATAGCTAGTGATGAAATGATAAAAAGCACAATATACCTCTAAAAATTCAAAACCCATGACACTTTGAATAGACTGATTGCACAATTATATGGTCTTGTTTTTTACTTCCATGAATCCAGGTTAGTCGATTATATTACTTTCTTTTGGTTCAAAAGAGTTAAACTTTCACTAAAAGGGAATGCACAACTTTTTTCATGGGTATGTACTTTTCATGTTTTTCCTATGTACCATGATAAAAGAAAGAAAACAAATGCTGTACACTACAGTCGAGACACAAAAGGTATCCGCGTAATAAGGATATAATTGCTTTAAGAATGAAATACTAGTATGACTGTGGACGGGGGTAGAATTTTTAGTCTAACGGGGGCTACACTTTAGGTGTACTTTTTATTTTATTTTTTTTGACTTTTACCCTATTTTGTCGTTTAGCGCCGGTTTTTTTTTTTTTTTTTTTTTTTTTTTTTTTTTTTTTTTTTTTTTTTAAGTAAATGGGATGTATATGTATAATATTTTGTGTTTAATAATGTTTTGTATATGTGTAATGTTTTGTATAATTATTTTGTTTGTATAATAGCACGTTAAATATTACCACGTTAAATAACTGCAACAAAAACTGTTATTATTAAATTAAACAACAACGTTATACATATTATTTAAAAACAACAACATCTACGACATATGAAGATTATTCATCTCATTTAAAAGATCATGGAGCCGGGCACTTGACTGACAAGCGTGATCCTCAGGATTCCTTGCCATTTCTAACTCCATTTCCAGCGCCTTTATTCTTGCCTTCAACAACTTGTTCTCATTTTTTGTAGCAACGCACTCATTTTTTGTAGCAACGCAGTTTGAGCAATGCGTTGAAGAAGAGGGTTGATTAAAGTGTTCTGCTTCAAATTCATCTTTCCACGCGAAGTATCGACACCCATAGTCTTGTGTACCTGGCTGTTACATGTTAAGAAAATAATAAGAAATGTATTTTTAACAAACAAATTATTTACATAACTAAGTAAACGTATGATTATTTACCACTGAAAGAGGACATGCATAAAACAGTCGCCCACGACTACCATCTTGCCAGGATTTCCGTTCTACAATAAATCCTTTATTACATCGGCACCAGAAAGGATTTCTTTGGCTCATCTGACAAAAGAATTTGCATAATAATTTACATCAGCAATCAATAATGTTATTACTAATTTAAACATTTTCAAACAATTAACATTTAAACGATGTTAAATAATCATTTACAACATTTTCAAACAATTAACATTTAAACGATGTTGAATAATCATTTACAACATTTTCAAACAATTTACATTTAAATAAATGAATAATCATTTACAACATTTACAAACAATTAATAAATGAATAATCATTTACAACATTTACAAAATACATCGATTGTTATATATTGCATCCCATTCGTTTGCAACTGGCTGTTTGAACCACCTCCATTGTGGGTGGTAATGTGGTAGATCTGAATCTCTGTCTATATTGAGACAAATGTAATGAGCACCACTGTTCTCCCCCACGCGCGCAATCACAATGGGGTAAATTCCATGTGATAAGTTTGGAGCAGAAAATAGGGGTAAACATGTGAACCAACCATGACGGTCTATATATACAAGAGGTCGGCGAATAGCTGAAGCGATGACCAGACCGTTATGTGGCATCGTCATCCAGTAATCTTCAGGCGCTGGTCCATTAAACCAGTTTAATGTTTCAAGAAGGTGGTTAAAGTCTTCTTCCCCCCACATACTCACGTAAGTTACACTATGTCTTTGTAACTCTTGCATTAACATGTATCTAGCATCGGCCCACCTATCTTGGTCATGCACAATCCAATGGGCAATGCACCGAAACCCACAATTTCCGTCACCCTCCACATTATTTATACTTATTACCTGTGAACGGAAAATCTCTGGAATGCGATCAATAAAATACTCGCTATCCTTATCTCCAACGTAAAATCTGTGTCTTATTTTTTGACCCGTGTACGAACTATGTCTCGCAGGTTCTTTGGCGCGTTTCGGGACTTTCGTGGATCTTGAATTTGTGCTTCTTCGATGATTCATGGTTGGCACATCATTCAAGTCATTCCAGTCCGGGACTTCATTCAAGTCCGGAACTTCATTCAAGTCCGGGACTTGTGTAGCCTTGCCCTTTTTGTCCTTTGCGCTCGGACGTCCACGGGTATTTTTTTGAATAGCTGGTTCACGTGTGTCAGCAGATTCAGGTTGGAATATATCTTTTAACTTCGTTAACATATTCTTCTTGACAAACGATGTTGATTTGCTAAAAATATTCTTGAATTGTCGCATGCCATCGTTAAACTTAGTATTATCATCATCATCATCACCATCATCAACAACACCACCATCATCATCATCGTTAAACGAAGAGCCATCTTTATCCGGGGGCCTATTGATAACAGGCCACGGAACAGATAGGGTTCTCCAAAAAATATCAACTCGTTCCAGTGGAATGGGTACTCCTGAAATCAATTAAAGTGACTTGTATAAATTACTGATATTAATGTGGAAAACAACTTGATAGTTATAAATTTAATATACTTACCTTGAATAACATAGATTCGCATCTCGTGAAAGCATGGTAGTCCGTATATTGCTCGATTATTATGGCTACAGTCTTCTGGGGCGATCGACAGGTGGAGTTCTTTGTGCATGAGGTTCAAAGCATGTTTAGAAACTTTATACGTTAATTCGTAAAATAGTGGTACATCACACTTAATTAGTTTCTCGTTCATGCTTCTGTTGAAAGTCTCTTTTATCGCATCTTCTTGCGTCATGAGAATCTTATCGACCGACCTCAACAACCTGTCTAATTTGGACTGTGTGCCGTCCAAATATAATTTCAACAACGCGTGGTGAGCCTCAACTCTGCACGTTGTTGTCTGGCCGTAGGATTTATATCGGTCGGTAATATACGAGACAAACATGGGTGTGTAATCTTGCACCCAGTTATGCAGATACAAAGCGACATCTGAAAAAAACAATGAATTAATTAAAGGTCATTCGGGTGCATATTTAAAAACAATCAATTAATAATTAAGTACCCTGATGGTTGACCAATAGCTCTTGTAGGCGTCGATAACGTCGCTCGAACGATTCGAAGGTCGGAGCTTTAACCATCGAATCCCATCGTTTTTTAACGGAGTCATAGTCAATATCCCCACCTGTGAATTTATTTTTGCAAAACTTAAGTATGTTTTGCTGTATATGCCATCGACAGAGTAATTGGTGAGCGTCAGGAAATTCTGCTCTTATTGCCCTAACTAACGCTAAATCTCTGTCAGTGACGACAACACGTGGGTAATATCTTTCGCCAATCACTTGCTTCACACGTTGAAATACCCATCTAAAATTATGCCCTTGTTCACTGGATAAAAAGCTATACGCCATTGAAAATGTTTTGTTTGTTGAAGTTAGTCCAACAATTTCCAACAACGGCAATTTAAACACCGTGGTATTGTACGTGGAGTCCATCAGCATGACTTCAGGGAATGTACACCATATAGCATACGACGTGGGGTGCACAAAAAATAGCTCCTCAAGCTCGTTGGTATGCTCATTTACCCTCGGGTACCATGTATACCCTGATTCTTGCAAATGCGAGTAAAGGACTTGAATTGGAGTTCTATCACCTACTCTGACTCTCCGGAACTTATCTTGTGCGTTATATATAGTTCTAACGCTAGACACGTTATCCGGATTACGACCCTTTATTGTCGAAAGTATATTAAGTGGTCGTACGTTATAATCTGTCAATTCTCTGACCATGCCCAACTCATCATCTTTTAATCGCATTGCATATGGCACACCATGCAACGACTCTAGCATATCATGATTATGCGTATCATCCTTCACCCTCAATACCCAATAATTTTTTGTTCGATGATATTTCGCATCTAATCTGAATGGACAACCAGTTTTGCATGTTTTGGTTTTCCGTCTGCCACTACCTTGATATATATACGGCCCACCCTTTGTACACCTATAATTGATTTCGTTCATATAACCATTTTCTGATTTGGTTCTATCTTTAACAATTACAAAACCGAGCTCACGAGCTATATTTTGCGCCCACTCAGTTACTTCCTCGTGAGAACCGAAAACCTGAAAATACATAACATTTTTTACTAATACTTTTGGTTTTAGTTTTTATTACAACTTTTACATTTTTATAACTTTTATTTCTTACATTTGTATAACATTTTTTATAACATTTTTTTTTGACATTTTTTTTACATTTTTTAGATTTTTTACATTTTTTTTACATTTTTTTTTACATTTTTTACATTTTTTACATTTAACATTTAACATTTAAACCTTTTACATTTATAACATTTTTATAATTTTTTTACATTTGTATAACATTTTTTTTTACATTTTTTACATTTAACATTTAAACCTTTTACATTTATACATTTAACATTTACTAACATTTTACATTTACTAACATTTTACATTTAAAAAAAAAATTAATAAAAACGTAAAAACGCGTTTACGCGTACACCTCACCCTCACATACTCACACTCACCCACTCACTTGTGTGTGTGTTATTCTCTCTCTCTCTCTTTTCTCTCTCTCTCTCTCTTTTCTCTATCTAACTTCTGGGTTAGATTATGATAACTTTTTGAGGGTTTTTGTTAATTTCTGGGTTAGATTTATGATGTTTATTGTCATTATGTGTTTGTTTCATGTTTAATTAGCCAGATCTATTTGATTAGAAAAAAACGCCCAATTTTTTTAATTAGGGTTTGGGAAAAAGTCATCTGTTTCTGGGTGATTTGTGATGTTTATTGTAATTATGTGTTTGTTTCATGTTTAATTAGCCATATTTATTTGATTATTAAAAAACGCCCAATTTTTTTAATTAGGGTTTGGGAAAAATTTATATGTTTCTGGGTGATTTGGTGATGTTTATTGTGATTTATGTGTTTGTTTCATTATTAATTAGCCATATTTATTTGATTATTAAAAAACGCCCAATTTTTTTAATTACGGTTTGGGAAAAATTTATATGTTTCTGGGTGATTTGGTGATGTTTATTGTGATTATGTGTTTGTTTCATGTTTAATTAGCCATATTTATTTGATTATTAAAAAACGCCCAATTTTTTTAATTAGGGTTTGGGAAAAATTTATATGTTTCTGGGTGATTTGGTGATGTTTATTGTGATTATGTGTTTGTTTCATGTTTAATTAGCCATATTTATTTGATTATTAAAAAACGCCCAATTTTTTTAATTAGGGTTTGGGAAAAATTTATATGTTTCTGGGTGATTTGGTGATGTTTATTGTGATTTATGTGTTTGTTTCATTATTAATTAGCCATATTTATTTGATTATTAAAAAACGCCCAATTTTTTTAATTACGGTTTGGGAAAAATTTATATGTTTCTGGGTGATTTGGTGATGTTTATTGTGATTATGTGTTTGTTTCATGTTTAATTAGCCATATTTATTTGATTATTAAAAAACGCCCAATTTTTTTAATTAGGGTTTGGGAAAAATTTATATGTTTCTGGGTGATTTGGTGATGTTTATTGTGATTATGTGTTTGTTTCATGTTTAATTAGCCATATTTATTTGATTATTAAAAAACGCCCAATTTTTTTAATTAGGGTTTGGGAAAAATTTATATGTTTCTGGGTGATTTGGTGATGTTTATTGTCATTATGTGTTTGTTTCATGTTTAATTAGCCAGATCTATTTGATTATTAAAAAACGCCCAATTTTTTTAATTAGGGTTTGGGAAAAAAGTCATCTGTTTCTGGGTGATTTGTGATGTTTATTGTGATTATGTGTTCTTATGTGGTGGTGGTTCTGTGTTCTTATGTGGTGGTGGTTCTGTGTAGGTGGTTATGTGTTCTTATGTGGTGGTGGTTCTGTGTTCTTATGTGGTGGTGGTTCTGTGTAGGTGGTTATGTGTTCTTATGTGGTGGTGGTTCTGTGTAGGTGGTTCTGTGTTCTTATGTGGTGGTGGTTCTGTATAGCCCCCGTTAGAATAAAAAAGTAGCCCCCGTCTTTATATCTCATGCCTTTTAGGTGTACTTTTATAAAAAAACTGCTTATTATGATACTACTTAAATGCCTATAAGAACGGGGTCTATGGTGGTGGTTAACCTGTGGATGTGGGTAGGTTAACATCTTGATCTGCCACCTTTGAGTGGTATGAATACCTGCTCTGGCCTACCCCCAGTCCACAGGCTCTAGTTTTAAGCATATTATAGGCAATGATGATTTTTTTAAAAAATTGATATTGGCGTGGCATTTCCAAATGGATGGCAATAGAAACTTGATTTTGCAACATTTGAAGTTGCAGCCATATAATCTGAGCCTAATGTAAAAGTGTAAAACTTGTTGTTACCTCATTTGTGGAAAATCGTGACCTAGACATTTTGTGTTACTTGTTGTGATGCTTTGGCCCAACCCTTGTGATACTCTGCCCCAATCCTTGTTACTTGTTACTTGTTGAGCTTTTGTTGTGATGCTCTGCCTATTGTTGTGATAATCTGAGCTTTTGTTGGTGTTACTTGTTGTGATGCTCTGGCCCAACCCTTGTTGTGATGCTCTTGCCTTTTGTTGTGATACTCTGCCCCAATCCTTGTTACTTGTTACTTGTTGAGCTTTTGTTGTGATGTTTGCCATTTGTTGTGATAATCTGAGCTTTGTTTATAGTGGAGCAAAGCTGATTGTAACTGTTGAGCTTGTGAGTATTTCACATGCTTCTGATACTACTTTTCTTGGTGATTTGAGGGTTGCTTGAGGAAAGCTGCAAAAGCAAGTGAGAATCTTGCTGTTTACTTGCAGGCTTTTGTTGTGAGAATCTTGCTGTTTACATGCTTGTGATGTTTTTTGGAATGGCTTGTGGATGCTGTTGAGGTTATGTAACATGTGCTTTATAAGGACGGGGGTACATTTTTTAGACTAACGGGGGCTACACTTTAGGTGTACTTGGAACAAAGGCGATGACGAATAGTTTTTAAAACCGAATGGCATGGCAAAGTGATATTTTTATCACTTTGCAGCCTTCATTATCCGAGCCTTAAGTCCATAACGAAATAGCCCCCGTTCTTGTTTATACATGTGATAGTACTTGTGATTCTGATACAGGTTACTTATGCTGTTTACAGGTTTGTGTAACTATCAATTTGTAACTAAGGCGATGACGAATGGTTTTTAAAACCGAATGGCATGGCAAAGTGATATTTTTATCACTTTGCAGCCTTCATTATCCGAGCCTTACTAAAAATCTGAGCCGATAAGGCGATGACGAATATTTCTTGTGTTTACTTTGTGTTGATTGTGTGAACTGCCTAAACATGAATCTGCACTTTGTGGTTGCTGCACTTTGGCATTTGGTTGCACTTTCTGGTTGCTGCACTTTTGGTCTTTGGTTGGACTTGGAGTTGGACTTTTTTGTGTGAATCTGCACATTTGGTCTTTGGTTGGACTTTGGACTTATTTTTGTGTGAATCTGCACATTTGGACACAACATTTGGACACAACATTTGGACAAAAAACTTGTCAAAAAAAACACTTCAAAAAATAAATTAAAACACTTGTAGTAAAAAAAAAAGAAAAAACTTAAAGATTTAAAAAAAAAAAAAAAAAAAAAAAAAAAAAAAAAAAAAAAAAAGCTGCAAAACCTGACACAACAGTAAAAAACAGTAAAAAGTCCCTCCCTAATGTATAGGGAGGGTTTGCAGAGCCCATCTAGACCCCGTTCTAATAGGGCATCCCCTGTAATTTTTACATACGTCATCTAGATTATGATCAATCATATCAAAACCAGATAGACCAAGAACGTCATAATCGTTGCTATCATTATAGTATCCGCATTACACGGTAACCAATGGAGTATCAACATTATTCAGAATCCCACATTCACCTCCATTTAAAAAAATAAAATAAAAAAGGAAAAATAAAATTAAATTAAAAAAAAAAGGATGAAAATTTTTAAATGGACACTTTATAGAGGTACTTTACGAAAATGAATGACGCACGAATAATTTACCAAAATGATCTTTGGTGCACTAACAAATAGCGCTTACATACGATGAATGACGCCTTATTCATTAACAAATCTGATGATGACATGCGACCAAAAATGCACGGGTATAGGCGCGCTTATGTATGTGCGCTTCCTTTCTAAATATGAAAAACACAAAAGAAAACATTAGGCACACTTCAAAATATAAGCGCACTTATTTTTAACCTTATGTGCACTTCAAACAAACCCGACAAAGTTTGGCGCACATGAAACGATTGGCGCACTCTGGATCACTTGAAACAATGGAGTGCGCTTTAATTTATTGAAATGACAAAGAAAACACAAAACAACAAACTTAAGGGCACTTGAAAGATAGAGTGCACTTGAAATTCTTAAAATGGGGCGTGCTAAAATTTTATATTCTTTCTGTTTCATAATATAAGTCAAGTTTGACTTTTTTATTTGCAACTTTGATTTTAATTTTTTTTTTTTTTTTTTTTTGTCATAAAATACTTGATCAAAAGTATATCAATGAAAATGTATTTAAAACATAATCCATTTATATATTTTGCACAAATTTTTATATAACACAAAAAAAAAATAGTCAATATCAAAGTTGAAAAAAAGAAGTTAAAATAGACTTATATTTTAGAACGAATGGAGTAAATCAAAATTCTAAGCAAGCATACAATCAAGATGGATGAGGTAGGGAACCAAAGGAAATCCAATTACGTAGTAAATGCTTTTGAGGGATATATGGTGGTAACAAGATGGATGTGGTAGGTAAGCAAAGTAAATCCAGTTAAATGCTAAAAAATCTAATATCTGGAAACACAAAACATATAAGCGCTCTTTTTATTTTGGTAAAACAGCTGCAAGAGAAAATGTCACTCACTCTCCTCACCGTGATCACCCACCTATTCTTCATCTTCACCGTCACCACCACCGCAACAACAACCTCACCCGAAAACCTCATCGCAACTTTGAAGTCGAAAAACATCACATCCGTACACTTACCTTCCCCATCCCCCGAAACCATTTCACAATTTTCAAACACAAACATCTCTCTCCTTCTCTCCATCCCAAACTCACTCATTCCAACAATCTCCTCTAACCCTTCCGCCACGTCTGCATGGCTTTCATCTCACGTGACACCTTTCCTCCCTCACGTGCGCATCTCCGCTATATCACTCGGAAACAATGTCATGGATGCTAACATACTAAAACTACTACTTCCTGCTGTTGATAATGTTAAAGAAAAGGTTATGGAGTTTGGGATTAAGGAGATAAAGGTTTCGATCACGGTTTCGTTGAAATTTATTAACTGTAGTAATACTGCTTCGAAAGGGTTGTTGGGTGGTTTAAGTAAAAATATTAATGCTACTTTGTTTGTAAATGTGAAGCCTTGGAATGCATCGTTTAAAAATGTGCTTTGTGGTGGTTTTGCATTGATGCGTGATTTGAGTACTGATGTAGGCTACAAGAGTTTGGAAAATGGTGAGATGATGGATTATGGTGTCGTTGAAGCAAGGGTTTCGAAAGTAGAAGATAAGGAAAGGGTTAACCAACATAACTATGATGGTTTGGTATTTTTACTTTTTATCTGCTTCGTCTATATATTCTTTTTTTAAGTATGATTATCTAGTGGAGGTAATGTTTAGAGGTTAGTAAAGGGGTTATGTTAGAAATTCGGATTGTTAAATTTACGGGTTTACTTTTAGTATGATGTATGTCAAATTGGTTAACTAATTGGACATAATTTGAAGTTAGTTTGCTATAATTGGTCTTTCAATGGATTCATGTCTTGTTCTCACGATGGCATTTTCCACTATAATTGATCTTTCGTCGTTTTGAAGTTGTTTGATTAATATTTGTGATTTTGTTGATAGTTTCTTTTGAAGTTACTATATTTGTTTCTGGATCTTTTGAAGGTGAAAATATGTTTGAGGAAAATCTTTAAAATTGCATCATACTTAGCACAAATGTTACTTTAGTGTACTGAACAAATATCTTTCTTTATATGGGTACTAAACTTTTATTTTTTGGTCTTTTTATGTACTTTGTAACGTTTTTGCCTCTCAAATTATTAAAAATCCAGAGGCAACAATATCACAAAGTATATCAAAAAGATCAAAAAATAGAAGTTCAGTACCCATATAAGAAAATATATTTGTTCAGTACATGAAAGTAATATTTGTGACAAGTATAGTACATTAATAGGTATTTTGCCCATAGAAAGTTATTTCATTCAAATTACAAGCTTGTTTCTATTTGGATGTATTTGTGGCTTTGTGCAAATAATATTGACAAAGAAAACTTTTCGCTATTGTAACGTTGTCCTATCCTTAGAAAGCAGACGTGAAAAATCACAATTTCAAAGTCATATATTCTACATTTAGATCATGTGTCGACTAATTTGGTTGTAAATTGGCAACTAAACTGCATCATGGATTCAGTTTCAGATCATTTGGTTATTTTATTGTTTTCAGCAGGGCCGGATTTAGCTTGAACGTAGGGCATGCATGTCTGCCAAAAAATTATTTTTTCTTCAAAGTAACAACAAAATACACTAAAAACTTGTGAATGCATACCTTTTCAAATACCAAAAAAATCTGAGTGCATACCCTAATCTAATTAACTTACCTTTGTTCAAAATAAAAAGAAAAACCGAAGAAGCACTGCTGGTAAATTTCAGTAATGAAGCGACATGTTTAAGATAGGAGGAGGAGGCCATGAGGGCTGAGGCGTTATGTTTAAAATAGTCACTACAAAATTTGTGACATTTGCTCACTAATTCAAGAGTGAGCAAAAGATAAGAAAAGAGTTACTAAAAGCTATTTTGGCAACTCCCACTAAAAAGAAAACAGTCACTACTAAAGCCATCACTAAAAGTCTATCCTTACACAATATTTAGTAAGCAAAAGGGTCAAATTTTAGTGACTATTCTCTTTTAGTAGGTAAAGGTGTCAATTCTCTTTTACACAAAAGCCTATTTAAAATGTTTTAGCCACATTCTTTTACAACTAACAGTGAGCAAAGGTTTCACTTTTAGTGACTAAATGATAAGTGAGTAAAGCTAATTCATAAATAATACACTTTTTGTATCCCCAAATGATGAAAACAGGAATATGTTCAAAAAACAGAAATATTTCCAGAAATATTTTCCAAATACTATATTATATCAAATTCAAAACAGACATATTTTCCAGGTTCTAAATACAATAATCTCATTCATCAGCATATAGATCGTAATCGTAATCAGATTTAAAATAGAAATACTAAAATATCAACACATGAAAAAATCTCGTTTGTTTGAACAATCAAATATGTTGTTGTGGTTACGATTTACAGGAAATGAATATCTTCAGATTTGCACGTGACATGACTCATATGGCAACTGACCTCGTCTTACTCCTCAGACTGTTATATCATAAAGTAAAAACGAAAAGTATTAACCAACTTCATATAGATTAAAACAAACAAATACGACAAAAAGAACAATTACAGGTTTATGTATGGGAGTTAAAAGAACAAAATAATACAAACCTGATCTCTCATTACCACACATCATCCATAAAGTGGTCGGTAGATCATTTAAGGAATATTCTAGCATCATTTTGTAGGACACAGTAGTTCAAATATAGCATATAAGCTATATTTGAAATAAAATATATTGTTCTTTTAATTTGAAGTCACAAAACTACAATAAAGATAATATAAAATCGATATGCCTTTTAATTTCTTTGTATAAAATGATATAAGCAATATTGCTTAAATGTTATCTACAAAATGATAACTTAAGCAATATTCTAGATATACATCATTTTGAACTTAAGTCACAAAACTTAAATGTGATGATCTACTGATCTAGGTAATAATATTAATCGATAAGCTTAAAGATAAAGTTTCAGAATTTGATATGGGTCACTTTTAGCATAAACCTGTAATTTGATATGGGTCACTTTTACAAGTTTATGTATGGGAACCATTACTGGTTTACATAGAAAAATCCCATATGTTTGAACAAACAAATTGTACCTGATTATTGTGACGTTTGATTAAAACTGACGCGTACTAAACTGACCCATTATATCTAATAGCATGATATGGGTCACTTTTAGTATAAACTTGTAACTGTTTATAAACTGACCCGTACTAATTGTTTATGCTAAACTAACCCATTCAAACTTACCCATTTAAACTAATTTATACTTGTCTTGTCCCAGCAGGTTCTGCATTTTCAAAGCCCCCCCCCCCCCCCCCCCCCCCCTTAAACTGAATTCCAAATTTCCTAAGTAGCTGAGCATCCTCTCTCGAGTCCTTTCAATGTCTGCACCAAAACATAATCCAAATCTTTAAAAACAGATTTCTGCTTTACAAAGCTTAATAACTCTAAAAATCACAGACAAACAAAAGATGAAAATAAAATAATCGTATGAATTCTAGTTAAGAGCATATGAATGTATTACTCTAATGCTACTGATGACTCTACTCCTTACGTATTTCAAATTATTTTCAAAGCCCCCCTTAAACCTTTAACTACCCTGATTCTGTAGCAATAGCATTGACCACTTCAATTATTCTGTTCTTATTTCTTTTCATACAGGCCATCCTAGTTTTCGGCCAAGGTTTAAAAAAGATACACATTCGCAAGAAAGTACGAAACCAAATTCAACATGGGATATACCTTGTTGTGTATCCATTATTCATCTTCAATAAGCACAAAGCGAACTATTCTTTATAAGTGTATATCACACAACCGAAAAAAATCTCCTTATTCCTGCATGTCACACAACCGAAGATGCTATCAATAACATAAGTTGAGCAGGATGTGCATATAATTCAGCAACATTATACAAAATATCTACACATAACTAGAAATATAAGACGAGCATCACAGACGTGATGTGAATAAACCCAAAGAACAGTTACAGTTACAGAACATTATACAAAATCACACTGATCTTGATCTGATGACTATGAAGCAGAAGCCATTTCTTAGATCGGGTGAGATTCATGTTATTGTGGGCCCCATGTTTGCTGGTAAAACAACTACTCTTCTTCGTAGGATTAAATCTGAAGCAACTAATGGAAGGTAATTTTGTATTTTTATATCCGATAGATTCAGTTGTGACACATGATGGAACAAAGTATCCTTGTTGGGCACTTCCTGATTTGTTGTCTTTTAAACAAAGACTTGGGGAAGAAGCTTATGAAAAGGTATGATCTTTATGATGATGACCATACGACTATATTACACTCAAAACCTTATACTTTTAATATTTTATAACAACCCGTAATGATAACTAACGTCTTACGCGATAAACCTAAATTTTACGACAAATCGGAAAAATTATCATTGTCAAAACAAAGTTTTCAAAAATAGATTTTCACACTTTTATAAGCATAACACATAAAAACAAACTCCTCGTAACTTGCTAACGCTCAAATACTTGAACGAAGACTCGTTACGCAAAAACACAAAAATCACTAAAACTACACAAGTCATTTCTAAACCACAAAGGCGATCAAAATGAACTTTCCCAAATTCCATACTTTCCAAATCACAATAAAAACCATTTACGCAAAGGGATTTAGTGCTAAAACTCACTTATATCACTCTTATATCACTTCAATCACCTAAGACACACCAAACAAACGTCAACCGAGTCAAGACTATCAGTCAAACTGACCTGCTAAAACCAAGGTTGTTACAATTTGAACTTTATTTTTTTCTACACATCCTATAAATTAGTCGCGCTCGAGCCAAGCTCGAGCTTGTGAAAAAATTTACGAGCCGAGCTCGAGCTCAAAATGTGAGGCTCGAAACGAGCTCGAGCTCGGCTCGGCTCGGCTCGTTTTCACCCCTACTTGCAGGCGACCTGCCACATCAGCTTTATCTCTACAAGACCAGACAACGACCAAGTTGCCACAGTGGCGACCAAGTTATTATTATTTTTTATTTATTTATTTTAAATTAAACAACAAAGTATTATATACTTTAAATAAAACAAATTATCACATACAAATTACAGTAATTTTTATCCATTCTATATGCTAAAATGTAAGAAAGTTAAAACTATAGAGAAAAAATGACAATGAAATCAAATTTCAAGTGTTTAAACTGTAAATCAATTATTTATATAAAAAAATGACTTATTTAATAGTCTTCTTCTTCATTACCTGCAAATCTCACACACACATACTTTTGTTTATTTATTTATTTTTAACGAATTTAAATAAAGAAAAAGTGAGAATAGTGGAGTTTGTGTGTATCAAAAGTCGGTCGACTATTCGAACTAGTTCGCCATTTCTTTGATCGACGACCGATCACGACCGACACCCCACACGGAGGACGACCGATCGCGACTGATGACAACTCACAAGGTCGACCAACCCACTGTGGGCAGCCTTAAGATACAAAAAATATACCTAGGTAATCAATTTTGTCCCATCTTTTGGATTTTCTTAATAGGAGTGTTTTTTGTTTGACATGTTGCATTTTGTTCATTATGGTTAAAGTACATTTATTTATTTATTTTTTTAGGTTTATTTGTTTCATTTTAGTTGTAGAAAGATAATATCTTCTTTGCATTATAAATGAACAAAAAAGACCAAAAACATGTTCTAAAGGAACAAAAATAGCTCAATAAACATAATTTGAAAGCAAAAAAAAAAAAAAAAAAAGAAGTTGTAAACTTAAGGTTTACCATTAATTAAAAAATAAAAAGCCAGATACCATGTTGCATGAAATTAAGGTCACATAAATGAGAGGTGATTTTGCCCCACGCGTTGCAGCAGGGGTTTTACATGTTAAAACTTAGGGAGGACCTTTTTACTCCCGCTTCATTGTAGGCCGCAACGTTCTATGTGAAAAAATTATTCGTTACACTAACATTCGCTAGATTTAACTCAGGGATTGTTTTAGGAATCGATAGGTAATTACAACAACTATTTATGTAATTTGTAGCTAGATAAGTAGGGTGCGTTTAGTTGGGGGAAACAAAATGATTGGTTAATAATATATGTTTTGTATTTTTCTGAACGTGTGTTTCACAACTAAGGTAGACATTTGCGCATCAAGATGGCAACAAAAATTCAATCTACTTGATATCCACCCAATCTACTTCATTATTAGTGGCTAAATGTCTCTACTCCAAAAGGATACGCATTTGCTTCGCCAAGGGTCTTCCTTCCTAAAGCCACTATGTTATTCGTATAATTAGCATAGTTCGTTAGTTATTCATATGGGCTAAGGCCCGATAGTATTATGTGTTAGGGTACCTTATCTATAAATATTGTATGAACTGATTATTGTGAGGATATGAAAGCATAGTTAATCTTAATATTCTACACAGTATCAAGCCTTTTTTACGATCCTTAAACCCTCAGTTTTCTTTTCTCGTATTTTTCTGTTCTTGCTCTTTGTGTGGTCGACCGTTGGTTTTGTGATAACCAGTCGCCACGTTAATCGTAGGCTTTATGATTGATAGCCAGTTGACGCGAAGGTTTTATTGTTAATGCACAGTCGATTGTTGGTTTGTCATATAACGAGTCCACTAGTTGCTGTGGTAATTTAGCTTTGTTTTTGTATCACTATTAAGTATCTTTTGTTGCTGTTGACAAACCCACCATCTTATACCTATGTATCCCACTTTACTACAAACTCTAGACTCCCATACCATATTATACCGAACCCTTAACTTGTCACTAATCCCTAATATCACATCATGACTGGTAGCTTAAATACTATACCATCTAATGTTTTGACACCCTCCGATATGCAAACTCTACAACGCTTATTGACTAAACTTGGGATTCAAGGGACTAACATTGTTGCACCTAATTTATCAAGTCCAAGCCCAAGTTACACTTTGAATAATCACTCACCAGGTTTCCAGGCCCATTCACCTTCTATGGCCTGATGGATCTAAACACCTTGAACTGTGTTAGATTGATACTTTGAGTTATATCACTAAGTATGCGGAATCTACTTAGTAACACTTAGAAGTTTGATTGTGAGTAAGACAGTTGTTTATGAATAAGAACAATGTATGTAACAAACGATTAGCTCCAATATTATTAATGATAATAATACGAGTGATCTTGATATCACTAGGGTTACACCTTGAAGCTCTAGAAACGTATATCTAACCTTTAACCTATGATCTCCTTTTATAGCACAAGGAGTCCTCTTCTACAAGATAAGTATATTGCCAATAGAATAGGATATACACAAGATCTATTCTATATTTATCTAAACACGTTTCCTAACAATTATCTAAACATCAGTGGTAATATATGTTCTTGCAGTGGTAATGAGTTTCCACTGCAAGTACATTCTTCAGCAGTTGTAACATCTTCACTAGCCGTGGTAACTGTTAGTATAATTCCCAACAATCCTCCCCTAAACTTATGATTAATAAACAAATCAATAAGTTTCTTCAAGTATTCAGCAAACATGAGGATATGGGAATTCTTCCAAACACTTATCTTCTTCTTCTTAACTCTTTATCAGCTCTCACACTTTGATCATAAATCATTTGCAGCAAATCTTCAATGACTTCAGTTCTCTCCCAGCACCTAAGCTTCACTGGCATCATCACAGTCAATACTCCAGCTCTTAATGGATATTCTTTCTCTGCAAGCATAAACACATCAACTCCATCTTGAGTAGAAAGATGATGCACAGAACTTGAGTCATAAAACTTCCACAAGGTATTCATGTTGTGAGCTTCAAATCTCCAATGTCTATCACTAGGATCAGGTTCATATAATCTTCTGAAGTGAACCCATAACTCCTTAGCCTTGACGTCAACAAGTTCATCCTTCTTGAACTGATCTTGAACAATCCTACACAAAGTATCCAAGTCTTCTCTACCACAAGATTTAACAATATCTTCAAAATCTCTGCAAATGCTTGTGACACTTCCAGTTCTAATGATCTTCCAAGCAACTCCAAAATCATCAGAATAAATTTCCCAACCAACAACTGGATATTTTGTTTGTAGAGGTTCAATATTAAGTATATCAGTCTCTATGAACATCATATTTGTAACTTGTTCTTCTGTTAACTTGCTAGGACCCTCTTCAGCTTGAGATGATTCATGAGTCTTCAACTTCTTTGTATCTCTTGATTCAAGACTCACTCCAGACCTTTTTGTCTTCATTACTATAGGTTCTTGATCCATTAGAATGAATTTACTATCCTGTCTTTTGATTCTGTAGTAAATACCTTCAATCTGATCATGTGACATTCCTTTGAATTGAGCCATCTTCATATTACCAACATGACAACAAAAAGTCTTCATCTCAGCAATGATATGTGCCTTTGTAAGTTTCCTTGGCTTCTTTTGACCTTTTTTAACATCCCCAATGATTTCATCAAGAGCCTGCTGATTCTTCATTTGAATGAAATCTTTAAGTTGAGCAGACTTTTGTTCTTCATTCAAGGTTGTATTTGCAATAAGTTCAATAGCCTTCTTCCTGATTATTTGATCATTGTTAATCAAGTAGTCAATCTCTTCTTCTGTAGGCACATAAGTGAACAAAGGAGGTTTCTCATGAATGACAGTTGGTGAAACAACTTAAATTGGTTCTGCCATTACAGCTTCAAGTTTATCCAACCTCTTAGCTTCCATAAAACTAGCAACTTCATCTTCCTCTAGCTTTCTCTTCCTTTCATTCTCTGCTGCTTGCTCTTGCTCTGTCAATCTTGCATCAAAGTCAATCTGAGCTTTTTGTTTCTTAGAAATCTTCCTTGTTTGTTCTGAAACAGTCACAATAGCTTTTCCTTTGACTGATCTTATTCTGGCAGCTTCTTCCTCTGCAGTGGTAATTTCTTGAGTAGCAGTGGGAACATTATCTCTTGCAGTGGAAATATGTTGATCAGTGGGAACTTGTTTTGCATCAGTGGAAATTGGTTGAGCAGTTCCAACTGTATCATCAAAATCAAAAGCAACATCAGTATCCATATCTTCAACATCTAACTTCCTCCCCTCAGTCTCAGCTACATCATCTCTTGCTTGAGCATTGTCAGAATCAGTAAGCTCAGCAAACAACTTATCAAAATTAGTGCTCCTCCCCTTAATCTATGCATCTGTTTTCCTCCCCTGTTTGGAAGAATCTCCCAAATCTTTACTAGAACTTGCAGAAAATTCATCCTGAGGTGAAGATAATGAAGATAACACAACTTTAACAGGTCTTTTCTTCTTGAGATTCTCAACTTCATTCTGCAATCTTTGAATCTCATCCTTTAGTTTATTCAGCTCTGTGGCATGTTGTACTTTGGTCTGTGCCAGATCTTTCTCCAGAACTTGAACTTGCTTTACTAATTTTGTACATATGTCCATCAATTCAGGTAGTTGCACAATGCCTTCATCACTTCCAACTGTGTTACCTGTTGGGAGAGGTGAATCATGAGGCATTGATTCAGGCTCTTCCCTAATTGGACTAGGATTAAGCCTTGAACCACCACTGCTTGTCCCTAAACCAAAAGGTTCAGCAACATGCAATGTTGAGATGAGAGAAGTTGGCTGTTTATGCCTTCTCTCATAAGTGTGAGTTACAACAGGGGTATGTTGAATTGGTGGAACAACAATATTGGGTGTGTTTTGGGATACAACTGGGATGGTTGCATCTTCTCCCTGTACTTGAGAAATTTTAGCAAGCATTTGAGGAAAAAGTGGATGAACCTCCCCATTCCAAAGATCAGCCTTAAACATGTTTTGAAAAACTTTTGGCTTAAGACAGCAAGGCTCATAAATTCTATTGTGAGGTTGCAGTTGAAACTCATTTAACACTGCTTGCACAAACCTTGGATACATCAAAAATTTATATTGACTCTTTACATTGCCTTGCATATTATTGAAAATAAACTTTGAAAAATTAAAAGTCCTATCAGTAGCCAAACAAACCAAAGGATAAGCCATGGTTGATGCAAATTGTTCATAAGATGTTTTCTTAGGACTTAGGCAATGTAAAAGAGTGTGAATTAGAAATCTCCAATGGGGACAAAAACATCATTTTCTAAAAGTTACTTTTTGTTCAGATGTATCATACCCCATTAAAGCAATATTTTCAAAAATATATGAATTGGGTAATGTGATGATACCATTGAGATCATCCAATTGGAGAATTCTCCTCAAAGATGACTCAGTAACATCAATAGTTACCCCATCCACTGTGGCTCTTAGAGCATCCACAGATTCATGTGTGTCTCCCTGTTCAAGAGTTATGGACTCCACAGTGTTCCAGAACTGTTTGATATGAGAGACATAGATTGTGGGATTAATAGTTAAGGCATACCTTATATGAGTTGTGTTTAGAAAATCCACAATCTGATGAAAAACAGGGCCACTCTTCTCGTTTGACTTTTGTAAGTAGGCCACTTGGTTGTGCTCCTCGACAAATTTTAGAATCGCCATGATATGTGTGAAAAAGAGAATGAAAGTGTTAGTAATCAAGATAAAAATCAAGCCGTATGAAGATCAATTTATACTAATAGGGTTTGAGGAGGTTGCGCAATGTGAATTATCTTTAGAAAGAATTATCTTTGGAAAAGAATAAACTAAAGTAAGTAAGTAGATAATTCACAAAAGATTTACCCTATTAATAAGGAAAGACGGTTATATTTATAACGGCTAGTAAAAAATAGATTACTGATACAACAGTTGTAACGGCTAGTTCATCAGTGGAAAAATTACTCTTGCAGTGGTAACTAATGAACTAGCAGTGGTAAAATTTTCACAACATATCAAAGAGTAGTGGTGAATAAAACATGAAAATTAGCTGCTCTTATCATAGTTTTTAGCAAACTACCAACTATCAATGGATTTGATATGTCTTTACCATGAGCCGTTTGCTATGGACTAGCCAACTCTTGATCACTTGGAGTATGGTGAGTTGATAACCATATAGTTTTTGGTAAACTATCAACCATAAACGGATTTGATAAGTCTTTACCAGAAGCCGTTTGCTCTGGACTAGTTGATTCTTATGTGGATGAGACATGGTGAATCAATAACCATTTGTTGTGTGTCTATTATACACACCTTATAACTCTAATGACTCCAAAAGCATGGGTGGTAAACATAACTGGACCCATAAACATAATCCCAAAGTAACTTTGTAGCCAAGTTACTATTCAAAAATATCTTCCAAAAGTCAACCCGATAATAACCAAATTTACTCCTCCAACCTACCAAAACAGGTAAGAGTAAATATTCTTCATTAAATAGAATTCGACCTTGACTTTGCTTATAAAAGGGGGCTCAAAAACCTTTATCTCTCATCAAACTTATCTTCAATATCACAAACCCTAAACATCATCATGAGTTGGTTTCCATTAATCTACATCTCATCTGATGACACATCTGATGATGAAATCAGTTACTGCTCTGACTCAGATGAACTTTCAGCTAGATGGAGTGGATATTTTCCTCCAAGTACTGCAACAGCTACATCTTCCAGTATAAAGCCTAACAAGAAGATTTCAGCTGGTCCTGCTCCATCTCTAGAGTTTTATTCAAGCTCTTCATCTGATGATGATTATGATCCAACCTTCAACCTTTCCAAAGAGCTTCCAAAGGCCCTCACCACAGCATTGACAACTGCCATAAACAACATGAAGTGGCCTGCTGTTGAGAAGCCTACCCAAGCACCAAGGCCTCCCAAGCAAGTTCTGGGACTTGCTTGTCCAAGGAAACAACTTTCTTTTGATGACAAGAGAAAGAGGGCTTCCAAAGGCAAGCATGATTATGAGGGAAAAGGAAAGAAACCTATGGAGTAGGTGTTAGGTTGTAGGTTTATGTCTTGTTATGGTTTCTGTGTTGATGACAATGGTATCTTGAATGGTTGTAATGTACTTTCTATCAATAAAAGCACTCTTTTTCTTTTTGCTTTTATCACCAATCTTTCCACTTTTGTATGATTATTTCCATTGTGCTCTTGATAATTCTGCATACAAGTTAGTAGAAAACCATACATACATATACAAACAATATTAGTACCTAAAAAACTATCCTGCAACACTAAAAAGTATTAGACATCAATGATTTATGGATTGAGCATGCCAATACCTGTTACCAAGTATTGAAACCTACCCACATCAAGCCCTTTTGTTAATAAATCAGCATAATTGTCATCAGTATGGATTTTGACAACATTAATAAGCTTTTTCTCAAAACAATCTCAAATAAAGTGATGTCTAATTTCAATATGTTTAGTTTTAGTGTGTTGCACAGGATTTTTAATAATGCATATGGTACTACTATTGTCTATATAGATAATGGTCATGAAATTGTACCCATAATCCAATAATTGATTCTGAAGCCATAGGATCTGAGCACAACAACTAGCAGCTGCAACATATTCTGCTTCAGTGGTTGATGTAGCAACCATAGTTTGCTTCTTGCACTGCCATGACACCAATCTACATCCAAGAAATTGACATCCTCCAGTAGTTGATCTTCTATCCAAACTTGCACCAGCATAGTCACTATCTGAGTATGTGATCAATTCCATAGGAGATGCTCTTGGATACCATAGTCCTAGATTAGGATAAGTCTTCAAGTACCTAAAAATCTTTTCCACTGCTGTTATATGTGATGTCTTTGGAGTCACTTGAAATCTTGCACAAGCACATACAACAAACATAATGTCTGGCCTTGATGAAGTAAGATACATCAAAGAACCAATCATAGATCTGTAAGTGTGAACATCAACATTAGCACCACTAGCATTCTTCAACAATATATGAGTGGTCTTGTCAGCAGGGGTATTTGAAGGTTTTGCATCAGTAAACTTGAACTTCCTAATGATCTCAGTCACATATTTGTCTTGACTGATAAAGATGCCTTCTTTACTCTGTTGTACTTGCAGCCCCAAAAAGAATGTAAGTTCTCCCATAGAAATCATTTGAAATTCATCTTTCATCAGCTCACAAACTCTTTGCACATCTCTTGTTTAGTAGACCCAAAGATAATATCATCAACATATACTTGAACAAGTAGAATATCACCCTTGTCTTTCTTGATGAACAAAGTTTGATCAATCTTGCCTCTATGAAACCCATTATTCAACAAATAATTAGCTAAGGTTTCATACCACTTCCTTGGAGCCTGATGTAAGCCATAAAGAGCCTTAACAACTTTATACACTTTATTTGGGTGTTGAGGATCTTCAAAGCCTGGAGGTTGAGAGACATATACCTCCTCATCAATAGTACCATACAGAAAGGCACTCTTAACATCCATTTGATAGACAGTAAAGCCCATAAATGATGCATAGGCTAAAAACAATCTAATAGCCTCAATCCTTGCAACAGGAGCAAAAACTTCTTCATAATCAATACCCTCCTCTTGAGTGTGTCCTTGAGCAACCAATCTAGCTTTGTTCCTGATTACAATACCTCTTTCATCTTTCTTATTTCTGAAAACCCATTTAGTACCAATGACCTTCATACCATCAGGCAAGTCACAAAGAACCCAAACCTTTTGAAGTTTAAACTGCAGCAACTCTTCTTGCATTGCTTCAACCCAGCTAGATTCTTCTAGAGCCATATAGACATTCTTAGGCTTCACTTGTGAGAGAAAACAGAAAAACAAACACTCATTCTTCTTACTATGTTTCTTGGAGTCATACACTTCACTTATGAACCCATGAATATCATCTTTCTTTGTCTGTCTTCTAGTCTTCACACCTGATTGAAGTTCACCAATAACATTATCAAGTGGATGCACTTTATGAATTGAAGCCTGTGATGTGCTAGGAATATCATATGTTGTAGGCATGTTTATAATCTCTACATCATCACTTGGTGATTTCTGAGAAGTATGTTCCACAGTGGAAACTTCTGGTGTAGCAGTGGGAATTGAGTTACCACTGCTAGAAGGAATTTCTTTATTCAATTCATCAAAATTCACACCATTTGCATCACTTGTCTTTTCAGAATTATCAACAAAGTCCCAAAGTGGCATAACAATTTGATTTTCGTCATCTTTACAAGCTTCATCTTCATCAATGAATTCTTCTGAATCTTCAAGATCTTTGTCTCCTGTGCTTGAAGTGAGAGGTACATAATTCATTGTATTGGATAATGTTTCAAGATCAAATAGCCAATCTGGTCCTGAACCTGCCATGTTAGCTTTATTTTCAAGAAACTCAACATGCAAATTCTCTTCAATCTTCTTTGTTCTTAAGTTAGACTCTAAAAGCCTTGCTAACCATAGAGTATCCAACAAAGAAGCCTTCATCAGACTTTTCTTCAAATTAACCCAGATGATCAATGGTATTGAGAATAGTAACATGACACCCAAATGGCCTCATAAACTCCAAAGTAGGAGGTCTTCCTCTGAATAACTCATAAGGTGTCTTGTTCTTTGTTTTAACCACTAAAACCCTGTTCTGAATATAACAAGCAGTGTTAACTGCTTCAGCCCAAAAAGTCACTGGAAGCTTTGAATCAGCTAACATGGTTCTAGCAGCCTCAATTGGTGTTCTGTTTCTTCTTTCTGCAACTCCATTTTTTTGAGGAGTTCTTGCAACACTAAATTCTCTTTTAATACCTTTGTCTCTGCAGAAATCATCCATAACTTTATTCTTGAACTCTGTCCCATTGTCACACCTGATAATCTTGATTTTCTTTTCAAATTGATTTTCAACTTCAGTGATGAATGTCTTAAGGATTCCAGTGGTTTCATCCTTGGTTCTTAAAAAGAAAACCCATGTGAATCTACTAAAATCATCAGTCACAACAAGACAATACTTCTTAAAATTGATGCTGCTCACAGAAGTAGGACCAAACAAGTCCATATGCAACATAAAGAGTGGATGATCAATTGAATTGAATGCTTTGGTCTTGCATGAAGCTCTGTGTTGCTTTCCTTTGAGACAGGCAATACAAGTTTGGTCATTTTCAAATCTTTTCTCTGGTAAACCTCTGACAAGTCCATCTTTCACAATTTTGTTGATGGTCTTGAAGTTAACATGACCAAGTCTTCTATGCCAAAGCATTGATTCATCCAAAGTGGCTTTTACAAGCAAGCAAGTAACATCATTATTAGCCACTATGTTCTTCATGTCAATGATATACAGATTACCTTTTCTAGGAATTTTAAGCAAAATGTCACATTCATCAAGGAGCTTATAATCCTTAGATAAGATATAACATTCATCTTCTGTGAATAGAACTCTATGCTTCTTGTCACACATCTATGACACACTAAAAAGGTTGTACTTGAGTTCTTTCACATACTGCACATCTTCAAAGTCAATGTTTCCAGCCTTGATTGTTCCTTTGCCAGAAACTTTGCCACCAATTCCTCCTCCAAAGCTGAAAAATTGTCCATCATAAGGTTGAAAATCTGAAAGATAGGACTTATTGCCAGTCATGTGCCTGGAACATCCACTGTCTGAGTATCCTTGATCATTTGTAGTTTTTGAATGTTCCTGCACACAAAATAAAGGAATTAGTTCCTTTTGGGGACCCAAGCCACAAATGACTTGGATCTGCCTCGTGTATCAATATAATTATATCTATCAAAGGTCATTGATACACCATTGGGATTGTTTGAGGTGTTGGTTCCTTTTGGTTTCCATTCCCAATGTGCTGAGGCCTTAACAAGATTTCCCACATTTGCCCTTTTCTTGTTTACATACCCACCAGTGGTAACCTTTGGCCTTGCAGTGGTAACTGCTGACTTAGCAGTGGAAACTGCTGATTTTGAAATTTTAGGTACCCACTTGTGATTATTGTAAACTTTCTTTTCAAAATTGGTCTTTTTCCCTGTTTGATTAGATTTAACAAAATTAGTAACAGGGGACTTAGGGTAAACTCTGTTTTTATTGCTGGCAGTGGTAACTGCTGGTCTAGCAGTGGAAATTTGTTTTATGCCAGAATGAAGCAAAACAGACCTGGGAATCATCTTGCTAAGTGGATTTGGGTGAGTTAAGTTATTAGCATTGTGGCCATTCACTCTAGTATTCCCAAACACTTCCCTTCTACCCAAGTGGTAGGTACAACTATAAGACAAATGATCAAAGCTAACACATATATGGCCATTCACTCTAGTATTCCCAAACACTTCCCTTCTACCCAAGTGGTAGGTACAACTATAAGACAAATGATCAAAGCTACCACATATATGACAGGGTTTGTTATTAAACACAAAATCACTACCAAATTGTCTAGACTTAACATGATTCCAACTCCTCATATTACCCCTAGGAGTTGGTGACCTACTTCTGTACATCTCTGCATATCTAGTAGTGGGCCTAGTAAAATTTGGTTGTGACCTAGGCTTCTCTTTAATAACATCAGGAATACTCTTTTTAACCTCCACTTTTACATTCTCAGGAACACTAGATGTAGACTCAACATTCAAATTTTCATCTTTAAGAGATGAGTCACTAGCACTTTCAAATGTATCAACCTCAACCTGAACCTTTTCAATAACAACTGGTTTAACAAATTTTGGTCCATAGGTCATAGGTGGTTCCTAGAATTCTTCTAATAGTGTGTGAGCTAAGTCAATTCCAGGAGGTGATGGAACACCTCTTAGAGGTGGTGGAACAGATTTGTATCCAACTCCTGATTTGGCTTTGTTCACAACTTGGGCTTCCCAAATTTTGTCAATACACTTGGATTGGTGGTCCAAGGTATTGCAAGTTATCGTTATATTCTCATTAGCCATTTTAACCTTTTCTAGTTCTTCCCTAAGAACCTTGTTAACAGCAACCTGATAATCTAAGTCTCTTCTTAATACTGCAATATCATCATTGAACTTAGATTCATTTGCCCTATAATGCTCTAATTGAGTTTCTAAAACACCTAGGCCTCTTTTATGATTTGCTAAGTTATAATTAGTATGATTTAACTCTAGCAATTGTTCATCATATTGTACTTTAAGTTTCTCATACTCTTTTAAGGCCTTACAAGATTTAGAACAAGCATTATTAATTTGTACCTCAGAGTCAGAAAAAGCCATTAGTGCAAGCTCAGTAGCAACCATTGCAGACTCTGAATCATTTTCCTCATCCTTAGTCATAAAGCTCCAATCAAAGCTCACTCCATCAATAGCCAATAGCCCCTTTGGCTCATCAGTAGTAGGTTCCTTCTTCTTGTCCTTCTTATACCAAGTTGACCTGTTGTCAGATTTCCTTGGTTTCCTGCACTCCCTGGCAAAGTGCCCCTTCTTATGACAATTATAGCACTCCACCTTCTGTTTGTCAAAACCTACTATTTCATTGCCACTGATGTTAATCTTTCTTCCAGTCTTCTTCCAAAACTTCTTTGTTCTTAAGCTTAGTAATGCCACCTGCCATTTAATGTCCATCTCCTCCATATCATCCTCATCAATTTGATCCAAATCCTCATGATTGAGAATTGAACCACCTACTTGACTTGATATAAAGGCATAAAAAGTAGTATCACTAAGTCCTGCAATCTGTCTCTTTGAGCTACCAGTGGAAACACTTCCACTGCCAGTGGAAACAACAATGTTAGCATTGTCATCATCACTATCACTGTCTTCATCTGAACTATCATCAAGAGATGATGATATGAGTGCTACACTTCCTGAACTTGAGCTTAATTTGCCAGCTTTCTTCAATATTTGTTCAATAACCTTGAAGTTATTGTACAAATCATTAAGTTTCATGGTCTCCAAATCTGGCTTATCTTCCCACACTGCAACATTGGTTCCAAACTCAGAAGGTAAGCTTCTTAAGAACTTTAGATTGAGGTCTTCCCTTTCAACCTCAATTCCAAAAACAGTGAGTTGTGTAACAATCTTTTGTAGCCTTGTGAGGATGCTATCAATAGATTCATTACTTGTTGAACCAAAGTTTTCATAAGTCTGCTTCAGCAGGGTCTTTTGAGTCTTCTTGGTGGAATCATTACCACCAAAAACATTACAGATCTCTTCAAAAAGAGTCTTTGCAGTCTTGTACTTGCTGAAAGCTAGGACTTGGTCTCTGGGAAGTGTCATCAGCAACAAACCTCTGGCCTTCAGATCATTCTTCATCTGAAGTCTTTCATCATTAGTAACAGGTCCAGTGTTGACCTTTATTACTTCCTTGCCACCAACCATCTCTGAAGTAGAACTTGGTTTGAAGGAATTTCCAACCATAATGATCTCCCAGAGTGTATAGTCTTGGACCATAAAGAATTGTTCAATCATCAGCCTCCACATCTCAAAGTCATTCAATTTAAGCTTTGGAAGCTTAGCAGCAATGTTAGATTGACTGGTTTCTGTCTCCATTGATTCTACTGAGTGAACTAGAGTCTTCTAAATCAAAGTATCAAAGCCTGGCTCTGATACCACTTGATGGATCTAAACACCTTGAACTGTGTTAGATTGATACTTTGAGCTATATCACTAAGTATGCGGAATCTACTTAGTAACACTTAGAAGTTTGATTGTGAATAAGACAATTGTTTATGAATAAGAACAATGTATGTAACAAACGATTAGCTCCAATATTATTAATGATAATAATACGAGTGATCTTGATATCACTAGCACCTTGAAGCTCTAGAAACGTATATCTAACCTTTAACCTATGATCTCCTTTTATAGCACAAGGAGTCCTCTTCTACAAGATAAGCACAATGCCAATAGAATAGGATATACACAAGATCTATTCTATATTTATCTAAACACGTTTCCTAATAGTTATCTAAACAGCAGTGGTAATATATGTTCTTGCAGTGGTAATGAGTTTCCACTGCAAGTACATTCTTCAGCAGTTGTAACATCTTCACTAGCCGTGGTAACTGTTAGTATAATTCCCAACATGGCCCAATCTGTAACTAATAGTATGGGGCAGTTTCCTTACCCACTAGTTACGACAGGTCAAAGGGGTGTGACAGGTTCTTTTGTGCCAGGTCACTTTGAGGAAGGGTTCAGGTGGCTACCAGGTTCAATTTGCTACGCCAGGTCATCAGGTTCAACAAGCAGGCCAGCATGGTTATCCGGTTCAACAAGGCAGTTGACCAGGCCCTTTCTTTTACCCGGTTCAGTTTGGTACACCAGTTCAACAAATAGGTCAAGGGGGCAGTTTGGTCCACCAAGTGGCATGCCAGCGGGTCCAGAAACTATTTTGCCACATGCTTTTACTGTCGGGACTCTACCGGATCCTACTTCCGGTAATTGGAATATGGACACAAATGCATCCTCACACCTTAATGATAATGTCAATAATCTTAATTAGTGATGTTTTTAATTCGTGTATTTATTCATCTGTTGTTGTTGGTAACGGGCAATCTATTCCCGTTACTAACTCTGAACATAGTATTTTGCCTACACCTTTTCTCTCCCTTCATTTAAATAATGCTTTAATTACTACTAATATAGTCAAAAATTTGATTTCCGTCCGTCAATTTGTTTGTGACAATTATTGTACTATTGAATTTGATCCTTTTGGTTTTTCTGTTAAAGACTTTCAAACTCGTCGAGTACTGCTCCACTGTGATAGCACTGGAGATCTATACCCTGTCACACAGCCCTCTCCTATTCTTCAAGCCTATCTTACTAGTCAGAATACGTGGCATCAACGAGTTGGACATCCATGAAGTGAAGTGCTACGTCGTGTTATTTCCAATAATTCTATTTCGTGTAATAAGGAGAAGTCTCCCGTGCTTTGTCATGCGTGTCAGCTTGGAAAACACGTGAAACTTCCGTTTGTTAGTTCTTCTACTTTCGTTCAGTCTTTTTTTGACATTGTTCACTTGGATTTGTGGACTTCCCCAATTCCGAGTCTGTCTGGTTTTCGGTACTATGTTTTATTTTTGGATCATTATTCACAGTTTGTTTGGGTTTATCCCTTAGTCAATAAATCTGATGTTTTTTCTAAATTTATGTTGTTTCGTAATTTTGTTAAAACTCAATTTAAGAGTGAAGTTAAGTCGTTTCAGTGTGATCATTGTGGTGAATTTGATAACCACTCCTTTCTTAAATTATTTGCTGACAACGGGATTCAATTTAGATTTTCTTGTCCACGCACTTCCCAACAAAATGGAAAATTCCAAAGGATGATTCGCACCATTAATAATCTAATTCGGACTTTAATGTTTCATGCTCATCTCCCTCCTAACTATTGGGTTGAAGCCCTCAACATGGCCGTTTACCTATTGAATATATTACCATCACATGCCATTGACAATGAAGTCCCATACACCAGTCTTACTGGCACTACACCAGCTTATAGTCTTTTACGTGTTTTTGGGTGTCTTTGTTATCCTCATCTTGACGCTGACCAAAAACTTGGAGCCCGTGCTACACCTTCCATCGTTTTGGGTCACGCTACTAAGCATCGTGGCTACCGTTGTCTGGACCTCAACACCAATAAAATAATCATTTCACGACATATTACTTTTGATGAAACAGTTTTTGTGTATGGTTCTGCGACACCCAATGTTAGTCCCTCGTATGATTTTTTAGACGACACCTCAAATTTCATCTCAAATATAATCAAACAGTCACCTATATTTACTACTGCTTCACCTCAACCTAAACCTAACATGCATGCTCCTACTATCCACACTGATGAGCATACTTCTCCTACACACGATCCACCTTCCCCAACTGTGCCTCATATTACCACCCTACTTCCTACACATGTCACTAGCCCATCTTACCAATATCCTACCCCTGTTTCTGTTTCCCAAGATCCACCAACTCCAACTGTTAACCCAAACCCGGTTTCGATTCACCTCATGGTCATACGTTCTTGTGTCGGGACTACTCGTCTTAATCCCCGTTATGCTGGTCATGTGTCTACTATTTCTCTTTCACCTAGGTCATATAAGGATGCTTTTAATGATCCCAATTGGTGAAATGCTATGTATGATGAGTATAATGCACTTATTAAAAATAAAACTTGGACTCGTGTACCTCGACCTGACGGTGTCAATATTGTTCATTGTATGTGGTTATTTCGCCATAAATATTTGGCTGATGGTACTCTTAGTCGGTACAAGGCACGTCTTGTTGCCAATGGTAGCACATAGATTGAGGGAGTTGATGTTGATAAGACTTTTAATCCAGTTGTTAAGTCAGGTACCATTCGGACTGTCCTTATCTTAGCTATTTCTTGACATTGGCTTATTCACCAGCTTGATGTCAAGATTGCTTTTTTACATGGTGATTTAGCTGAAACTGTTTATATGCATCAACCTCCCGGTTTTCGGGATCCAAAGCATCTGGATTATGTTTATTTATTACAGAGGTCACTTTATGGTCTTAAGCAGGCACCTTAGACTATGGGTTACAATTATTTTCATCCTCTACTTCCTCTTTGGTTGCTTATTCGGATTCTGATTGGGCTGGTTGCCCTACTACTAGGCACTTAACTTCTGGCTATTGTGGTTTCCTTGGCAACAATCTCCTTTCTTGGTCCTCTAAGCGTCAATCAACGCTTTCTCGTTCTAGTGCGGAGGCAGAGTATCGTGGTGTTGCCAATGATGTTGCTGAGACCTGTTGGTTACGGAACCTACTACGTGAGCTGTATACGCCTTTTTCTTCTGCTACGCTTGTCTATTGTGATAATGTTAGTGCCGTATACTTATATTCTAATCCGGTTCAACATCAACGTACGAAGCATATAGAGATTGATATTCATTTTGTAAGAGATTTGGTTGCTGCTAGTCAAGTTAGAGTTCTTCATGTACCGTTACGTTATCAGTATGCAGAGATTTTTACCAAAGGCTTACCATCCGCTTTGTTTGAGGAGTTTCGTACCAGTTTGAGTGTCCGATGTCCTCCCACTCAAACTGCGGGAGAGTGTTAGTCGTATAATTAGCATAGTCCGTTAGTTGTTTGTATGGGCTAAGGCCAATAGTGTTATGTGTTAGAGTTCCTTATCTATAAATATTGTATGAACTGATTATTGTGAGGATATGAAAACACAATTAATCTTAATATTCTACACACTATACTTCCACTAGCTTTTCAAACTATGACCATTAGAAGAAGCGACTTGTCACTGAAACTATATGATTTATTTATAATTTTTACGAGTTTTTATATCCAAAACCCCACAAGTCAACTAAATAAGATAGCATTTCATAATGATGAGGTAGCGATGTATGTTGTTTTCGGCTAGTGTTTCATGGTCGACTTTGGGTTGAGGTCCAAGAAAGTTTTTGGGTGTCATTTTTCGTCAAGGGTTGTCAGGTGATTTTCATACGTTCGAGTTATTTTCTTATTCGACCGTCTCTTCTTTTCGCTTTGCACCACTCGGTCTAATTGTGTGATGGAAACTGTTTGGTTTGAAGTTTACTAACATTCCGATCCGTACATTGTATGTTGTATTTTCATTCTCGTATACGTGCTTCATTGTTATTGTAAGTTTTGGGGGTAGACGGCCATGTTGTTAGTTTAGAATCCGTATGGTTTGTAGTGTCTAATGTTTTGAATATGCCAACTTTGAAAGTGTGTAACAACTCAAAGAGGGATGATAGAACCACAAAAATATATCAACAAAACCATCCACAAAACCATCCACAAAAGGATGTGGCACTTTATGATTAGGGCATTTTTTGTAGTTTCTCTCTCTTTACCTTTATAAGTCAATCATGGAGTGACACATCCTTTTATGGATTGTTTTGTTGATTTATTTTTGTGGCTGTATCATTCCTCTAAGAGCATTCACATTCATAACGCATGACTTGCGTTAAAGTTACTTTAACACGCGTTAAACTCGTGTTAACCATTGTGGGTGTCCAAGTGAAGAGCGTGTTAACACCGGAAGTTAACACCTTACCTCACGTTAAGGTGGTCTTTCGAGGGAGAAAAAAAAATTCACTTTCCTCTCTAAATGAAGAGGTGTTTTTTTTTAAATTGTTGTTGATCAGTTAAGGTTGAGTTATGATTAGGGGTTTTTTTATTTTTTTGAGTTAAGGTGAAAATGTTAAAACTAATGTGACGCTGACGTGACATTATGTTAAACTTTAACTCAAGTTATGGTTGCGTATACTCTAACTCAAAAGTATTTCATTGATCAATTTCTTCAACCATTGACCTAGTTACTTTTCCTTTTCTTTTGAACTTTTTACTAGGCTTTATATAACAACACAACGTACTTCACCTTTGACTTTTCTAGGTGCTACTATCTACCTTTGCAAGGAATACAAGAGCAAACACCATGATTTAAAGGGGTTATCCCTATAACCTCGTTTACAAAAGAATTGTTGTCCTCTTGCTTATCTAAGCTAGAACTCATTCACCAACATATTTTAGACGTTGGAGATTTCTCGCCTCTTTCAAATTTGATTTTAATTAGCCTTACTAATGAGAATACCTCACATTGGCCATGGTTATAACTGGTTAAGTAGTTATATAGAACATGCCAATCTGTAAATTCTTCCTCCATCTTATACCGTATCTTGGAAAATTGAGTAAAGTTCAATCCAATTATCAAACATATGGTGTTGTGAGTACGAACATTGACGGATTTAGCTTGGAATTACTATCTATACTACTATATAATGTATTTGGGACTATTCTATTATTAGAAAGGCTTAAAAATTCAGACTTTTACTTATTAATTATGGAAACAACCACCTCTAACAATCACCCCCAACAATTTATAATTACTGCTAATATAGTCAAAAATTTGATTTTCGTCCGTCAATTTGTTTGTGACAATTATTGTACTATTGAATTTGATCCTTTTGGTTTTTCTGTTAAAGACTTTCAAACTCTTCGAGTACTGCTCCACTGTGATAGCACTGGAGATCTATACCCTGTCACACAGCCCTCTCCTATTCTTCAAGCCTATCTTACTAGTCAGAATACGTGGCATCAACGAGTTGGACATCCATAAAGTGAAGTGCTTGTTGACATAAATTAATGCCTAAAAACATTATTAACATGTTATCAATATCTCTATGTTTTGATTATCACAAAATATAAACTCATAGAACTAAAACTTGTGACATAAACAAGTATTTAGTGATTAATATTTCTCTTTACATCCAAATCACTTAAGGTATGAATAAACAAAGTGTTTAGTGCAATTTATGATCAAAGGGGTATTTAATTAACTAATGCAAAGTTTATTTAATTATATAAACATATTATATATTTTTGAAAAACACTTTTGGTAATAAAGAAAAATGTTTTATTCATACTAAATATATGAATTCAAATTTTTAACCAAAAACAGTTAGTTTTTCACCAAATAAACTTTCCCCACTAAAAGACAAAGAATCTGGCCGTTTCAGCTGGGCGGCCCCCTTAATTATAAAGGGCGGTCCCCTTAATTTTAAGGGGGCCGGACATGATTTAAGGGGACCGGCCACGCTCCTCTGTCAGATTCTTTTGCCTATAAATACCACCTTAAACCTGGATTTTTTCCTTACCTTTTGCACTCCTAAACTTTCTGTTCTAGATCCCCATTTCTATTCTCTAAATCCTTTGATCATAAATACATAATCCTTTGTTTCAAAGTGATTCTTACATCATCCTCTCAAGTGCAAGAGAAGAATACTTCTATCCTCCAAGACAAGAAGTATTACAACTTGTTGTGACCTCCACATCCAAGTTGTTGGTGCATCATCAAGAATATTTACATATATCTTTGTGTAGTGTGTTGTGAATATTTGATTGTAGATAGTTGTGTTAGGAATATAGATTGTGTGATTGGCTAGTAGATTGTAGTGAAGATAATTGGTGTGTAGAAGATAGGTGTGAACTAGATTGTAGTAAAGATAGTTGGTGTGAAGTAGTTGTGAAGATAGGTGTGTAGTAGATTGGTGTGAAGTAGTTGTGAAGATAGGTGTGTAGTAGATTGGTGTGAAGTAGTTGTGAAGAAGGTGTGATTTCGTTGTGACGAAGCTTTGGTGTGTAAGTGGTGTGTATATTGGTGTGTAAGGTTTCTCCGCCATAAGGAGCTTGTTGACATAGTGAAGAAAACTCTCGAGTAGGTGACTCGAGGAGTGGAGTAGGGCAAGGAAGGTGTCCTTGTAGCCGAACCACTATAAATCCTTTGTCTCGCGGTTAGATCTTTCCATATCTTACTTATTATCTTGCTTATATCGTTATTACATTTGTAGACGTAGACGTATATATATAGTTGCTCATATAGTGCTAGTATTGATTTTACTTAAAGATCAAACGAAAGTTTCATTCACAAAACAAAGTTTTTACAATCAAACTAAAAAGGTTACATACATATAATTGATCATTTCGATCAAGTATAGTTTTTATACAAAATATAACTAAGGATTATAAAATAAACGATTACGTACTTATCTCTCGTATATAGCTATAATTGTTTATATTATGCATGTGTTGATTTCACATACTTAGCTTACATTATTATTATTGTTCATACTTAGATATACTTGTTCATATTGTTCAAGATTTGAGTTCACATAAGATTGAATCAAAGTTTTAAAAGCAAACAAGGTTTTAAAACTAAACTAAGTTTTCATAATAAAATTAAAAAGACGTAAAACTATTCAACCCCCCCTTCTAGTTTTCCACAATTGGTACTAGAGCCACGTCTAGCAAGATTTTTAAAATATATTGTATTTTAAAACTTGTAACGATCTATGGAATCTGAAAAATATTTAGAAGGGCAATCTATGCAAAGACCACCACTATTTGAAAGTGATGGATTTTTATATTGGAAAAATCGATTCGAAACTTATGTGAAATCAAAGGATCTAGATCTTTGGCATGTTATTACCTTTGGTGATTTTCCTCCTATTCAATATAATTTTGAAACTAAAAAGGATGAAATTGTATCTTTTGAAAAACAAAATGATGATTTGAAAAAGAAACTATCAAAATATAATGAGGCTAAAATGGTTATTTATAATGCGTTACCACGCAAAGAATATGAAAGAATTTTTATGTGTAAAACCGCAAAAGAGATTTGGGATTCTTTACTAATCACTCACCAAGGTAATAGTCAAGTTAAAGATAACAAAATAGATCTTCTTGTTCAACAATATGAACAATTTACGATTCCGGAGGAGGAATCAATAGATAATGCTTTTGCTAGATTTAACACTATTATCACAAGTTTAAAAGCACTTGATGAGAATTTTTCTAGTAAGAATTTTGTTAGGAAATTTCTTAGGGCTCTTCATCCAAAATGGCGAGCTAAAGTTACGGCGATTGAAGAATCGAAGAACTTGTCAACTCTTCAACTTGATGAGTTGATCGGCAACCTGAAAGTCTACGAAGCAATAATAAAGAAAGACTCCGAGATGGTCAATGGAAAAAGAGAGCAAAGCAAGTCAATTGCGTTGAAAGCTAGGAAGGAATCTAGTAACGAGGATAGCTCAACCTCCGAAAGTGATGACGAAGAATATGCGACGGCCGTAAGAGACTTCAAGAAATTCCTCAAATGGCGAGGAAGATTGGTTAGACAACCGTATGATGAAAGGAAAGCAAACCAAAGAAATAAAGATGACAAAAATGGCAAAAGTGATAGGAAGTGCTTCAAATGTGGTGATCCAAATCATCTCATCGGAAAATGCCCAATGATGTCAAGAAATCAAAATCAAAAGGCGTTTGTTGGAGGAGCTTGGAATGATAGCGATGACGATGAGAAAGAAATCACAAATGAGGAGAAATGTCTTATGGCTAAGACATCAAGCGAGGTACGTTCCGAAACCAAATACTTTAGTGACGAAAATTTATCATTAGATGAAAAAGACCTAGATAGTGAATATAATAGGTTACGCAAATTAGGTCAAAAAGTTATAGCTAAAAATAAGTCACTAAAACATATTAACAATCTATTAGAAAATGAAGTACTCGAATTAAAAATTAGACTACAACATTTGGAAAAAGGAAAAGAAGTTCTTATAGAATGTAAAACATGCATAGAGGTTAAAAATGAAAACGAAAAACTTAAAGATGAAATTTTCAAACTTGACAAGTTTAAAAATAGTAGTAACCCACTTAAGAAAATAATAAGTGTTCAAGAAACTTCGGGAGACAAAACCGGTCTAGGATTAACCTCAACTAATGTTTCAACTAGTGAAAATAAAAATATAAAGTTTGAATGTGAATCTAGTAAACAAAAACCATTAGAGTCAAAACCTAAGTATATACTTAGAGAAGATAGAAAAATACCTATTGCAAGTGATGTGGAAGTAAAAAGTTTTTATAAACCATCATTAAAAGTCAAAACCGGATTTTCTAAACCTAAATTAAGATCTAAAACTCCACCACCAAGAAAACCTAACAATCATCATCCAAGATCTAAAACACCTCAACCTAGAAGAAATCAAAATAGACAAAATTACAATAACACTAGAAATCAAATGTGGAATTATCTACCAAGTTACAATCCTTGGGAAATATTACCACCATACATGCATCATAGCCAAATGTTAAATATGTTTGGACCAAACAACTTTGGACCAATGAGACAATGGGGACCAAGTGGCTAAGTTGTCAATCTTGGAAGAAGTTGGAATATCATCTACTAATGACTTCTATAAGTCAACATGGTCACTTGAAGTGCTTGAAGATATTCCATTGAAGACTAAAAGGTACACGTTTCTTTTAAGTTCATCACTATAATTTGCATGCTTAGATAAATGATTAGTTAGATTAATGCTTAGTACATAATTGCTTATATTCTTATAACCTAGAAACATCATTGGTTGACTTTCCTAGGAATAAGATAAAATTGTTCATTGCCGAACAAAATAGAAAATGGAAATCTTCTATATCCACTATTAGGAAACTCATGGTGATGAAGTGAAATGAGTTAAGTGGATAAATCGTTAATATAGAAGTAAGATTAGATTCCTCGCGTAAGAAAACTATGGATGAAACAAGCTCTTGTAGACTATGGCATTAAGTCAGATAAGCGTGCGAAATCAAAGGAACTATAGATGTTAGGTTATACCCCATTCAACACTCTCGCATCCTACATATTAATTTTCGTCATCACTTCCTTTAGGATCATAGGATATGTAGAAACGATAGCATGAGATAATAGTAGGCTTAACCAATCCTCTTGAGCATGAGATCTATAACAAACATCTTTTAAAATATATGATTAATGATATTTGTTGTCAAAAATCTAATATCTTTAAAAATATGCAAAAACCTCACATTTTGGAAAATAGTTTTTCAAATAACTATCCCACTTTTAAATAAGATGTTTTCACAATAAATATCCACAATTTTGTTTTGATCAAAACCAAAGATTAAGAAAATTTTAGTTACCTTTCATTAACACATTTTGAAGTAAAACCGAATCTATTTTATTCAATTAACTCTCATATCTACATGAAAACCTACTTTCAAACATTGTTGAATAATGCTAAAAACGTCTCTTTAAATCATGCATGGTGATCTCATATTTGTCATCTATATTTATATAAATGACACTTATAAGTGAACTAAATCAAATCAAGAGGGCCATGGTTTATCTATTAAGACTTCGTTTGTAACAAGTCTAGAAACCCATGCTATCATAATACACATTAGGATTAATCCTCCTAGTTATGTAGTTATGAAATACTTGATGTTGCTTATTGTTTCCTAGCACTTATATTTTGCTTGCTAGATGAGTATGTTTGCATGCTAGATGAAATTGCTTGATTACTTAATCTCTTTGGTTAACATGCTTTAGCTACATAATTGCCTACATAATTAGTCTATATTTAATTGCCTCAAAGAGTTGGACTTGTTTGAAACCAAAAACACAACCTTTCTGCAATGCACTACCAAAAACCCTTTTCTGGCAATCTGGGAATCACCAGATGGGCGGCCCCCTTAAATCATAAGGCGGCCCCCTTAATTATTAAGGGGACCGGCCTCCAATTAAGGGGACCGGCCATCTGATGGTCGAATGTGTTGTTTCCCTTTTCTATTTTTTAGCCCATTTCATCCTACACTTCCCAAAATTCACAAACCTATTCTATCCTAAACCTTCCATCAAAGTTTATCCATCCTTGATCCCACCAAGCCTACATTATAAACACTCTCATTCCTCTCAATCTCCACTCATCTCATCATTTCCTCTCCCATTAAACCAAAACCACCAAGAAACTTGTTTGGAGAAGAAAGCCTAACTTCCTTTAAAAATCCGTCAAACCAAATGACGTTGTCAAACATTCAACACCAAATTCCACCTATGTTTTCAAACATTACTTACCTAACACCCCACTCTCCTTCTCACGAACATTACATATCAAAAACCTTTACTCACCCATATCCTTCTCCATTACACTCAAACCTCATAATCTTTTCACAACTCAAGCGATGTTGTTCATAATCAACCAACACCTAAACCTCACTCTCACACAAATGATCCATTTAACAACAAATCATCCATTCGTGCTTCGACTAATGTTCCTTCTTATGATGAGCATGCACAATCCCAAAACAATAATCCCAACCTCATTACCAACACTTTACATGTTGCTCATTCAACAAAAACACCATCCACTCATGAAGAATGTCTTCCACCCATATCATGTTTTCATGATTACCCAAGCTCAAACATGTCTCCACCACCAAGAGTATCACCACCACATCCTACAACTTCACATGCCATTCCTATGTTGCATGTTCAAACCCTCACCCAAGACAATTATCATGCTCCACCACCATCACCTTCCTCCGAACACTTGAAGTTCGTTGAGGCGCTAAAAGAAGCCCATGAGCTTAGTGCTCTTTTAGTCTTACATCTTGCTCAACGCAATTTGGATCCACCTTCATCTAGATCACCCTCATCACCACACAACATAAATCAACTTGAGAAGCATGTCAACAATTAACCTTGTTGCATCTTTCTCCTAAAAACGATTGCATTCAATGAACACTTCACTTGGATTGAATATCTTCTCACTAGATCACATCCAATACCCTCACTTGAACAACATCCAAAACCTCAATCAACCTCTTCCGCTACAAACTCTCCACCACCAAACTATCCAACATTCATGACCCGAACATATACCTCCATTAATCCAACAACCTCCATTAATCCAACAATCTTACCCTAACTCAACCATCCTCATTCCAAACACTCCATCATCAACCATCTAAGCATACCATATGCTTATGATGTTCACTTTCAAATACGAATCAACCAACCTTTGGTTGCAAGCAAGTCCAAGTGCTCTCTTAGGCAATATAGGACTATGTCTTTTCCTTTGTGTTATTTTTATCAATATGCTTCAAGCATATTGAGTGTTGTAATGCTTTTCATTTCTATAATGCTTGAATGAATCTTTGTTTAGTTGCATAATTGTTGCCTTGCATATATGTGTATCTTGCTCTCTTAAAATATTTTTGTAGCAAAGATCTCCATAGCTCGTTCCCTTGGTGCTCTCAAATGAGGGGGAGCATACATCAAGGGGGAGCATTCTACCCGTTTAAACTTCCCTCGCGAAGCTTACTCGGCTTAACCTTTTTGATTTTACAAAAAGGGGGAGAAGAGAAATGTAAACTCTATAATACTTGTCTAAAAACAAGTTTTAGATATATTGAGTTTAAGGTTTTGTAATAATCAAAAAGGGGGAGATTGTTGACATAAATTAATGCCTAAAAACATTATTAACATGTTATCAATATCTCTATGTTTTGATTATCACAAAATATAAACTCATAGAACTAAAACTTGTGACATAAACAAGTATTTAGTGATTAATATTTCTCTTTACATCCAAATCACTTAAGGTATGAATAAACAAAGTGTTTAGTGCAATTTATGATCAAAGGGGTATTTAATTAACTAATGCAAAGTTTATTTAATTATATAAACATATTATATATTTTTGAAAAACACTTTTGGTAATAAAGAAAAATGTTTTATTCATACTAAATATATGAATTCAAATTTTTAACCAAAAACAGTTAGTTTTTCACCAAATAAACTTTCCCCACTAAAAGACAAAGAATCTGGCCGTTTCAGCTGGGCGGCCCCCTTAATTATAAAGGGCGGTCCCCTTAATTTTAAGGGGGCCGGCCATGATTTAAGGGGACCGGCCACGCTCCTCTGTCAGATTCTTTTGCCTATAAATACCACCTTAAACCTGGATTTTTTCCTTACCTTTTGCACTCCTAAACTTTCTGTTCTAGATCCCCATTTCTATTCTCTAAATCCTTTGATCATAAATACATAATCCTTTGTTTCAAAGTGATTCTTACATCATCCTCTCAAGTGCAAGAGAAGAATACTTCTATCCTCCAAGACAAGAAGTATTACAACTTGTTGTGACCTCCACATCCAAGTTGTTGGTGCATCATCAAGAATATTTACATATATCTTTGTGTAGTGTGTTGTGAATATTTGATTGTAGATAGTTGTGTTAGGAATATAGATTGTGTGATTGGCTAGTAGATTGTAGTGAAGATAATTGGTGTGTAGAAGATAGGTGTGAACTAGATTGTAGTAAAGATAGTTGGTGTGAAGTAGTTGTGAAGATAGGTGTGTAGTAGATTGGTGTGAAGTAGTTGTGAAGATAGGTGTGTAGTAGATTGGTGTGAAGTAGTTGTGAAGAAGGTGTGATTTCGTTGTGACGAAGCTTTGGTGTGTAAGTGGTGTGTATATTGGTGTGTAAGGTTTCTCCGCCATAAGGAGCTTGTTGACATAGTGAAGAAAACTCTCGAGTAGGTGACTCGAGGAGTGGAGTAGGGCAAGGAAGGTGTCCTTGTAGCCGAACCACTATAAATCCTTTGTCTCGCGGTTAGATCTTTCCATATCTTACTTATTATCTTGCTTATATCGTTATTACATTTGTAGACGTAGACGTATATATATAGTTGCTCATATAGTGCTAGTATTGATTTTACTTAAAGATCAAACGAAAGTTTCATTCACAAAACAAAGTTTTTACAATCAAACTAAAAAGGTTACATACATATAATTGATCATTTCGATCAAGTATAGTTTTTATACAAAATATAACTAAGGATTATAAAATAAACGATTACGTACTTATCTCTCGTATATAGCTATAATTGTTTATATTATGCATGTGTTGATTTCACATACTTAGCTTACATTATTATTATTGTTCATACTTAGATATACTTGTTCATATTGTTCAAGATTTGAGTTCACATAAGATTGAATCAAAGTTTTAAAAGCAAACAAGGTTTTAAAACTAAACTAAGTTTTCATAATAAAATTAAAAAGACGTAAAACTATTCAACCCCCCCTTCTAGTTTTCCACAGTGCTACGTCGTGTTATTTCCAATAATTCTATTTCGTGTAATAAGGAGAAGTCTCCCGTGCTTTGTCATGCGTGTCAGCTTGGAAAACACGTGAAACTTCCGTTTGTTAGTTCTTCTACTTTCGTTCAGTCTTTTTTTGACATTGTTCACTTGGATTTGTGGACTTCCCCAATTCCGAGTCTGTCTGGTTTTCGGTACTATGTTTTATTTTTGGATCATTATTCACAGTTTGTTTGGGTTTATCCCTTAGTCAATAAATCTGATGTTTTTTTCTAAATTTATGTTCTTTCGTAATTTTGTTAAAACTCAATTTAAGAGTGAAGTTAAGTCGTTTCAGTGTGATCATTGTGGTGAATTTGATAACCACTCCTTTCTTAAATTATTTGCTGACAACGGGATTCAATTTAGATTTTCTTGTCCATGCACTTCCCAACAAAATGGAAAATTCCAAAGGATGATTCGCACCATTAATAATCTAATTCGGACTTTAATGTTTCATGCTCATCTCCCTCCTAACTATTGGGTTGAAGCCCTCAACATTGCCGTTTACCTATTGAATATATTACCATCACATGCCATTGACAATGAAGTCCCATAGACCCGCCTTACTGGCACTACACCAGCTTATAGTCTTTTACGTGTTTTTGGGTGTCTTTGATATCCTCATCTTGACGCTGACCAGAAACTTGGAGCCCGTGCTACACCTTCCATCGTTTTGGGTCACGCTACTAAGCATCGTGGCTACCGTTGTCTGGACCTCAACACCAATAAAATAATCATTTCACGACATATTACTTTTGATGAAACAGTTTTTGTGTATGGTTCTGCGACACCCAATGTTAGTCCCTCGTATGATTTTTTAGACGACACCTCAAATTTCATCTCAAATATAATCAAACAGTCACCTATATTTACTACTGCTTCACCTCAACCTAAACCTAACATGCATGCTCCTACTATCCACACTGATGAACATACTTCTCCTACATACGATCCACCTTCCCCAACTGTGCCTCATATTACCACCCTACTTCCTACACATGTCACTAGCCCATCTTACCAATATCCTACCCCTGTTTCTGTTTCCCAAGATCCACCAACTCCAACTGTTAACCCAAACCCGGTTTCGATTCACCTCATGGTCATACGTTCTTGTGTCGGGACTACTCGTCTTAATCCCTGTTATGCTGGTCATGTGTCTACTATTTCTCTTTCACCTAGGTCATATAAGGATGCTTTTAATGATCCCAATTGGTGAAATGCTATGTATGATGAGTATAATGCACTTATTAAAAATAAAACTTGGACTCGTGTACCTCGACCTGACGGTGTCAATATTGTTCATTGTATGTGGTTATTTCGCCATAAATATTTGGCTGATGGTACTCTTAGTCGGTACAAGGCACGTCTTGTTGCCAATGGTAGCACATAGATTGAGGGAGTTGATGTTGATAAGACTTTTAATCCGGTTGTTAAGTCAGGTACCATTCGGACTGTCCTTATCTTAGCTATTTCTTGACATTGGCTTATTCACCAGCTTGATGTCAAGATTGCTTTTTTACATGGTGATTTAGCTGAAACTGTTTATATGCATCAACCTCCCGGTTTTCGGGATCCAAAGCATCTGGATTATGTTTATTTATTACAGAGGTCTCTTTATGGTCTTAAGCAGGCACCTTAGACTATGGGTTACAATTGTTTTCATCCTCTACTTCCTCTTTGGTTGCTTATTCGGATTCTGATTGGGCTGGTTGCCCTACTACTAGGCACTTAACTTCTGGCTATTGTGGTTTCCTTGGCAACAATCTCCTTTCTTGGTCCTCTAAGCGTCAATCAACGCTTTCTCGTTCTAGTGCGGAGGCAGAGTATCGTGGTGTTGCCAATGATGTTGCTGAGACCTATTGGTTACGGAACCTACTACGTGAGCTGTATACGCCTTTTTCTTCTGCTACGCTTGTCTATTGTGATAATGTTAGTGCCGTATACTTATATTCTAATCCGGTTCAACATCAACGTACGAAGCATATAGAGATTGATATTCATTTTGTAAGAGATTTGGTTGCTGCTAGTCAAGTTAGAGTTCTTCATGTACCGTTACGTTATCAGTATGCAGAGATTTTTACCAAAGGCTTACCATCCGCTTTGTTTGAGGAGTTTCGTACCAGTTTGAGTGTCCGATGTCCTCCCACTCAAACTGCGGGAGAGTGTTAGTCGTATAATTAGCATAGTCCGTTAGTTGTTTGTATGGGCTAAGGCCAATAGTGTTATGTGTTAGAGTTCCTTATCTATAAATATTGTATGAACTGATTATTGTGAGGATATGAAAACACAATTAATCTTAATATTCTACACACTATACTTCCACTAGCTTTTCAAACTATGACCATTAGAAGAAGCGACTTGTCACTGAAACTATATGATTTATTTATAATTTTTACGAGTTTTTATATCCAAAACCCCACAAGTCAACTAAATAAGATAGCATTTCATAATGATGAGGTAGCGATGTATGTTGTTTTCGGCTAGTGTTTCATGGTCGACTTTGGGTTGAGGTCCAAGAAAGTTTTTGGGTGTCATTTTTCGTCAAGGGTTGTCAGGTGATTTTCATACGTTCGAGTTATTTTCTTATTCGACCGTCTCTTCTTTTCGCTTTGCACCACTCGGTCTAATTGTGTGATGGAAACTGTTTGGTTTGAAGTTTACTAACATTCCGATCCGTACATTGTATGTTGTATTTTCATTCTCGTATACGTGCTTCGTTGTTATTGTAAGTTTTGGGGGTAGACGGCCATGTTGTTAGTTTAGAATCCGTATGGTTTGTAGTGTCTAATGTTTTGAATATGCCAACTTTGAAAGTGTGTAACAACTCAAAGAGGGATGATAGAACCACAAAAATATATCAACAAAACCATCCACAAAACCATCCACAAAAGGATGTGGCACTTTATGATTAGGGCATTTTTTGTAGTTTCTCTCTCTTTACCTTTATAAGTCAATCATGGAGTGACACATCCTTTTATGGATTGTTTTGTTGATTTATTTTTGTGGCTGTATCATTCCTCTAAGAGCATTCACATTCATAACGCATGACTTGCGTTAAAGTTACTTTAACACGCGTTAAACTCGTGTTAACCATTGTGGGTGTCCAAGTGAAGAGCGTGTTAACACTGGAAGTTAACACCTTAACTCACGTTAAGGTGGTGTTTCGAGGGAGAAAAAAAAAATCACTTTCCCCTCTAAATGAAGAGGTGTTTTTTTTAAATTGTTGTTGATCAGTTAAGGTTGAGTTATGATTAGGGGTTTTTTTTATTTTTTTGAGTTAAGGTGAAAATGTTAAAACTAATGTGACGCTGACGTGACATTATGTTAAACTTTAACTCAAGTTATGGTTGCGTATACTCTAACTCAAAAGTATTTCATTGATCAATTTCTTCTACCATTGACCTAGTTACTTTTCCTTTTCTTTTGAACTTTTTACTAGGCTTTATATAACAACACAACGTACTTCACCTTTGACTTTTCTAGGTGCTACTATCTACCTTTGCAAGGAATACAAGAGCAAACACCATGATTTAAAGGGGTTATCCCTATAACCTCATTTACAAAAGAATTGTTGTCCTCTTGCTTATCTAAGCTAGAACTCATTCACCAACATATTTTAGACGTTGGAGATTTCTCGCCTCTTTCAAATTTGATTTTAATTAGCCTTACTAATGAGAATACCTCACATTGGCCATGGTTATAACTGGTTAAGTAGTTATATAGAACATGCCAATCTGTAAATTCTTCCTCCATCTTATACCGTATCTTGGAAAATTGAGTAAAGTTCAATCCAATTATCAAACATATGGTGTTGTGAGTACGAACATTGACGGATTTAGCTAGGAATTACTATCTATACTACTATATAATGTATTTGGGACTATTCTATTATTAGAAAGGCTTAAAAATTCAGACTTTTACTTATTAATTATGGAAACAACCACCTCTAACAATCACCCCCAACAATTTATAATCACCTCAACAACCACCCCTAACAATTTATAACCACCTCAACAACCACCCCAACAACCACTTTCCACCACCCCACCTCCCTCCTCTTCACCCCAATAATCCGCCACCGCATCGCGCGGGCACCTTTCTAGTTTAGTATAATTAGGATGCCCCACTGTGTTTTCGGTTCTATTGGTTCTAGTATCTATTAGGGGTGGCAATTCGGGTCGGGGTCGGGTTGGCGGGTTCGGGTTGTCAGATTGGCGGGTCAGAAAACCTCAACCTGAACCTGACCCATTTAAATCATCGGGTCAGCTATGTCAACTCTAACCTGTTTACACGTAACCCGAACCTGACCCATTTAACACGTATATATACTTTGGTTGACATGTTAAATAGGTTACATGGGTTGAATATGTTAAACGGGTTCGAGTTGACCCATTTAATTAAGAAAAAAAACTTAAACAGGTTGGCGGGTCGACCCGTTTATTTTATTCTCAACCCGAACCTGACCTGTTTAATAAACGGGTTAGATATATCGACCCAAACCTGACCCACAATCTATTTAGCTCAACCCGAACCTGTTAATTTTCGTGTCGGTTTCAGGTCGGGTTTCGTGTCGGGTCAGAAATTGCCACCCCTAGTATCTATCTTGTATTTAATTTATTCATGTATTACTTAGCTAGGTTTTACTGTTAACTAGTAATTAAGAACCATTATCAAATGGTGAAGACACGCGTTTTTTGTTAGACGTGTGGGTAGGCAACTCATCTCTTAAGGATTCTTACCCACGTTTATTTCGTCTTGAATCCATCCAAGATTGTCGAGTATGTGTTAGAGCCCCAACTCTATATGTTTCTGCTTCTAGAAATGCCCCTGGATCTTTAACTCCGTATGTGCATTTTAACCGGCCCAACCCCCAAACTGGGCCGCCTGGTGGTATAGATCCAACTTCACCTCCTGGTCTTTTGTTTCATTGGCAGTGGAGAAGGCAATTAAGGTCTTCTGTTGAATTAATTGAGCTTCAAGATCTCCAAAGCCTGCTCTCGAACATGTCTCTCTCAACAAGCCAAGATAAGTGGGAGTGCGTGTCGGATCCATCAAGATGTTTCACTGTAAAAGGCATGCGAAATTACATCGCCAACTCCTCCATTCCTTTGAACTTTACCCCCACAAGATGGAATAAACTTGTTCCTTTGAAAGTTAATATTGCATCATGGAGAATTGAAAGATTGAGAATTCCAACAAGAGTCAATCTTGACCGGAGAGGTATTGACTTACACTCGATTAGATGCCCGGTGTGTGACGAAGATCTCGAAACGGAAGAACATTTGCTTGTGAATTGCTCCGTTGCAAAGGATACATGGTCGGAGGTTCTCAAATGGTGGAAAGTCCAATACATTCAAATTCACAACCTGAATGATGTCTTCACTATTGCAAATCAAACAAACTTTTCTACAACAAATGTTATGCTTTTTGATGCCGTTGTCCAATCAACTCTATGGATCCTTTGGCGCTTTCGAAATGAGTCCACGTTTAACCAAAAACGTCCAATCCAAAGTCTCATTCTCAATGACATCAAGCTTCTTACGTATTATTGGATTTCAAGTAGATGTAGGAAAGCCTCGATTAATTGGATAGAGTGGAATTGTAATCCTTGTAATGCTTTGTTAAGCCCATAGCTGCTTGCTAGGGTCTTTTTTTAATAAAATGCCGTTCAAAAAAAAAGAACCATTATCAAATGGTCTAGTGGTAGATTCCTTGGTTGTAGATTCATTGGTTTTCTCACAAGTGGTTAAGGCCTAAGGGTGCTAGGTGTGTGCATTTGGGGTGGCCACGGAATGGTTGGAAATAGTGCCGAGATAAATCCGGTGAGGTCGCATCCATCTGAGTAAAAAAGTTTGCCCTCTCGTGTGCATCTAAGTAAAGAAGTTCGCCCTCCCCAAGTAACCTCAACAAGAAAACCTCGTCCATTTACCCGTTTTATTATAGGTCCTGTTAACACTTATGTATCTTCATAACTTCATCACACCTAGACTTTGTTATATAGTAAGCTTGTTTTGTAAGTAATACGAGTTTATAACATGCACCAGAACAGTTAATGTTTGTGACTTTGTGAAGAGTAGCTTTTCTGTTTCAACATAGAGTGGCTAAACCGCTAAAAGGTAGAAAGAACAATGTATTTTCTTGACTGTATGTAGATAGCTAGTGATGAAATGATAAAAAGCACAATATACCTCTAAAAGTTCAAAACCCATGACACTTTGAATAGACTGATTGCACAATTATATGGTCTTGTTTCTTACTTCCAGGTTAGTCGATTATATTACTTTCTTTTGGTTCAAAAGAGTTAAAACTTTCACTAAAAGGGAATGCACAACTTTTTTCATGGGTATGCACTTTTCATGTTTTTCCTATACCATAATAAAAGAAAGAAAACAAATGCTGTACACTACAGTCGAGACACAAAGGGTATCCGCGTAATAAGGATATACTTGCTTTTAAGAATGAAATACTAGTATGATTGTAATTTTTAAATACGGTATCCAGATTATGATAAATCATATCAAAACCAGAGAACGTCACAATCGTTGCTATCATTATAGTATCCGCATTACACGGTTTTCTCCTCACCAAAACCAATGGAGTACCAAGTATCAAACATTATTCAGAATCCAAAATTCACCTCCATTTAAAAACAAAAAATAATAATAAAAAATAAATAAATAAAAAATATAATAATAAGAAGAATATTTTTAAATGGACACTTTGTAGAAGTACTTTACAAAAATGAACTGCGCATGAATAATTTACCAAAATGATCTTTGGTGCAATAACAAATAGCGCTTCCATAGGATAAATGACACATTATTCATTGACAAATCTAATGATGACACGTGTCCAAAAATGCGCCGGTATAGGCGCGCTGCTTATGTACGTGCGCTTCATTCTTAAATATGAAAAACACAAAAGACAACATTAGGCGCACTTCAAAATATAAGCACACTTCATTTTTAACCTTATGTGCACTTCAAACAAACCCGACAAACTTAGGCGCACATGAAATGATTGGCGCCCTCAGGAGCACTTGAAGCAAAGGAGTGCACTTCAATTTATTGAAATGACAAAGAAAACACAAAACAACAAACGAGTTGTGGTGTTAGCCAATTCACGCCGAGTTAAGCATTTTTTTCTTTTTTTTTCTTTTTTTTTTCTTCCGATTTAAATGGTTTTTTTTTTTGGTTTTGTTGGGTATTTTGGTGTGTTTGTATAATAAAGTGTCTGTGTGTTTTAGTGTATGTTTCGTGGGTTTGCAGGTATAAATCCGAAGAAGAAGAAGATAACTTTTGCAAAGTTACATTTTCAGTCCTTCCAAGTTTTTTTTTTTTTTTTTTTTTTTTTTTTTTTTTTTAGTGAATAACAATTGTATTTTTAGCGATTTGTTTAAACAAAAATGTAAGTAGTTTTAATTTGTATTTTGTTTAAATAATTGCAAAAGAAGAAAAAAGTATGACTCAAAATGTTGTGTTAAGGTTGAATTATGATTGTTCGTGTTTTTTTATAAGTTAAAATGAAAAAGTTAAAGCTGATGTGACGCTAATGTGCCAATGTGTTAAAATTTAACCCGTGTTATGGTTGTGAGTGATCTAAGCACAGTAAATCCAATTAAATGCATATGAGGGATATGGTCGTAACAAGATGGATGTGGACATGTGGTAGGTAAGCAAAGTAAATCCAATTAAATGCTAAAAAACCTAATATCTGGAAACACAAAACATATAAGCGCTCTTTTATTTTGGTAAAACAGCTGCAAGAGAAAATGTCACTCACTCTCCTCACCGTGATCACCCACCTATTCTTCATCTTCACCGTCACCACCACCGCAACAACAACCTCACCCGAAAACCTCATCGCAACCTTGAAGTCGAAAAACATCACATCCGTACACTTACCTTCCCCATCCCCTGAAACCATTTCATTATTCTCACATTCCAACATCTCTCTCCTTCTCTCCATCCCAAACTCACTCATTCCAACAATATCCTCTAACCCTTCCGCCACGTCTGCATGGTTTTCATCTCACGTGACTCCTTTCCTCCCTCACGTGCGCATCTCCGCTATATCACTCGGAAACAATGTAACTGATCCTAACTTACTGAAACTACTACTTCCTGCTGTTGATAATGTTAAAGAAAAGATTATGGAGCTTGGGATTAAGGAGATACAGGTTTCGGCCTCGGTTTCGTTGAGATCTATTAACTGTAGTAATACTGTTTCGAAAGGGTTGTTGGGTGGTTTAAGTGAAAACATTCATGCTACTTTGTTTGTAAATGTGAAGCCTTGGAATGCATCGTTTAAAAAAGTGCTTTGTGGTGGTTTTGCGTTGATGCGTGATTTGAGTACTGATGTAGGCTACAAGAGTTTGGAAAATGGTGAGATGATGGATTATGGTGTCGTTGAAGCAAGGGTTTCGAAAGTAGAAGATAAGGAAAGGGTTAACAAACATAACTATGATGGTTTGGTATTTTTACTTTTTATCTGCTTCGTCTATATATTCCTTTTTTAAGTATGATTATCTAGTTGGTGACTATGGTATGATTATCTAGTGGAGGTAATGTTTAGAGGTTAGTAAAGGGGTTATGTTAGAAATTCGGATTGTTAAATTTAGGGGTTTACTTTTAGTATGATGTATGTCAAATTGGTTAACTAATTGGACATAATTTGAAGTTAGTTTGCTATAATTGGTCATTCAATGGATTCATGTCTTGTTCTCACGATGGCATTTTCCACTATAATTGATCTTTCGTCGTTTTGAAGTTGTTTGATTAATATTTGTGATTTTGTTGATAGTTTCTTTTGAAGTTACTATATTTGTTTCTGGATCTTTTGAAGGTGAAAATATGTTTGAGGAAAATCTTTAAAATTGCATCATACTTGGCACAAATGTTACTTTCGTGTACTGAACAAATATCTTTCTTTATATGGGTACTAAACTTTTATTTTTTGGTCTTTTTTATGTATTTTATAACGTTTTTGCCTCTCAAATTATTAAAAATCCAGGGGCAACAATATCACAAAGTATATCAAAAAGACCAAAAAATGGAAGTTCAGTACCCATATAAGGATATATATTTGTTCAGTACACGAATGTAATATTTGTGACAAGTATAGTACATTAATAGGTATTTTGCCCATAGAAAGTTATTTCATTCAAATTACAAGCTTGTTTCTATTTGGATGGATTTGTGCAAATAATATTGATAAGGAAAACTTTTCGCTATTGTAACGTTGTCCTATCCTTAGAAAGCAGACGTGAAAAATCACAATTTCAAAGTCATATATTCTACATTTAGATCATGTGTCGACTAATTTGGTTGTAAATTGGCAACTAAACTGCATCATGGATTCAGTTTCAGATCATTTGGTTATTTTATTGTTTTCAGCAGGGCCGGATTTAGCTTGAACGTAGGGCATGCATGTCTGCCAAAAAATTATTTTTTCTTCAAAGTAACAACAAAATACACTAAAAACTTGTGAATGCATACATTTTCAAATACCCAAAAAAATCTGAGTGCATACCCTAATCTAATTAACTTACCTTTGTTCAAAATAAAAAGAAAAACCGAAGAAGCACTGCTGGTAAATTTCAGTAATGAAGCGACATGTTTAAGATAGGAGGAGGAGGCCATGAGGGCTGAGGCGTTATGTTTAAAATAGTCACTACAAAATTTGTGACATTTGCTCACTAATTCAAGAGTGAGCAAAAGATAAGAAAAGAGTTACTAAAAGCTATTTTGGCAACTCCTACTAAAAAGAAAACAATCACTACTAAACTACTAAAGCCATCACTAAAAGTCTATCCTTACACAATAGTATTTAGTAAGCAAAAGGGCCAAATTTTAGTGACTATTCTCTTTTAGTAGGTAAAGGTGTCAATTCTCTTTTACACAAAAGCCTATTTAAAATGTTTTAGCCACTTTCTTTTACAACTAACAGTGAGCAAATGTTTCACTTTTAGTGACTAAATGATAAGTGAGTAAAACTAATTCATAAATAATACACTTTTTGTATCCCCAAATGATGAAAACAGAAATATGTTCATAAAACAGAAATATTTTCCAAATACTATATTATATCAAATTCAAAACAGACATATTTTCCAGGTTCTAAATACAATAATCTCATTCATCAGCATATAGATCGTAATCGTAATCAGATTTAAAATAGAAATACTAAAATATCAACACATGAAAAAATCTCGTTTGTTTGAACAATCAAATATGTTGTTGTGGTTACGATTTACAGGAAATGAATATCTTCAGATTTGCACGTGACATGACTCATATGGCAACTGACCTCGTCTTACTCCTCAAACTGTTATATCATAAAGTAAAAACGAAAAGTATTAACCAACTTGAGAGGATCACTTGATTTGATCACACACTATGAGGTGTTGGACCTTTGTAATGTGTAGATATGATACTTTGAGTGAATATGATTAAGTATGCGGAATCTACTTAACCACACTTAGAATGTTTATTGGAAATGGAACTGTGATGCTTGTGCTTATTCAACAAAGAACAATGAAAGTATTTCACCAAATGATTCAATATTATTCAGAATAATACGAGTGATTTTCACTATCACTAGGGTTACAAAGAGGTCAAGGGTTCGATCCTCACCAAGAGGTCAAGGGTTCGATCCTCACTCCCTACAAAAGGCTGGAGGTCCTTTTCTACCTTAGGTAGAACCGGAAGCAGCCTCTCTACCTTATGTAGGGGTAAGGCTGTCTACATATCAACCTCCTCCATACACCGTGGAAGACGGTATTGGGACCCATAACCCGTAGAAGACGGTATTGGGAGTTACTTTACTTTACTTTTACTAGGGTTACAAAGACCTTGAATCTTGTGTTTTGTTCTAATGTTTTACATATATCTCTATACACATACACACTCTTATCACATGTATATCTGTCACACGCATACTAAGATATATCTAAGATCTTCCTTTTATAGTCCAAGGAAAGATCTTTTTACAATCTATATGACTCATCTTAAATACTAGCTTATGACTAAGCTTCATTCTAGCTTCTTGATGACTTATCATGTTAGTCATTAAGATACAACATGTATCTAGGATTACAACTCACTTGGAGTGTTCAATTTGATGACTACAACAAAGATATTATTTTATATATGAATCAGTAGAATAAGTCGTACTTATCTACACAGCTGTTGTATGAGTCATAGTAGCATCAGCAGAATCCAGCAGCAGAAACACCTTCAGTATAAACCTTTCTTCAGCAGAATCCATCAGTGGAAACGTGCTTTGTGCTTTATCAGCAGAAACATACTTGATGTATTTCCTTAAGCCTTTATACTGATTCTTCTGATTATTTAATTCCCAACAATCCTCCCCTAAACATGTGAATTACATTCAAACATGTTTTTCTGAATTAAATGAGGACTTTGTGAAGATCTTTTAAACACTTCATTGTCAGACTGTGATCTGAACTTTCTTCTCTTTTGAGTGATTGAATGTCTTTCTCTGTAAATCATCTGCTTTCTTTTCTTTGCTCCAATCTTGGATTAAAAGATGGTGCAATATTCAACTTGAAGAATTATAAGAGACAATGATGCTGTGTATCTTGGATGCTTGTTCCAAGAAGTAGAAATCATCTTTCAGCATGTCTTTGGAAGTGATGAACAAACGTAGTGAACTGAACTTGAAACTTTTCATCTTTTGATCTAGATAGAACTTTCTCCTATCAGCTCTGTTCTTGTTCTTTATCAGTAGAAACCATGTCATCATCTTGTATGCTCTTATCTTTTCCTTCTTCTTCTTTGGTTAATCTTCCTTTAAAGGGCTTTTGTAACCTCCCCTGAGATTTATTTTTCTCTTGAGCAATTTCCTCCCCTGTTTGGAAGATCTCTCACAATCATATCATATGATAAAAAATCCACCATTAGATGATTTTCTGAGCCTCTCTGAAAATCCTTTTTAAGAAATATTTGACTTAGCAGTATGAACATGATTTTATGATAAAAAATCATACTGCTTCTAACCATTTTGAAGGGATTAAGTGTGGTAACTAACACTTAATCAAAATTTTGGTTTAATGCAACCTCTGGTTGTGTGAGAACCAATGTTTTCAGTTATTTTATAACTGCCTGTGTACAGATAAACCTATTCAAAAGGCTTTCTTTACAGGGTTTCCAGCTCGTGGCATTTGTTACCTTTAACACAAGTGTTAGATTCACTGTTGCTCGCTGTTCTTTCTATCAGATATCCGTAGATTAGTCACATTATACTTGAGAGTATAAAATGATAGAAAGTGAGTTGTATTAGTTAATGACTAATCAACTAATTTATCAATTCAATGTGAAACATCATAATCAGATTCCAAGAAAGAAGTTTTAAGGAGTTTTGAAATCCCAAACTCTTTCTATCATGAACCTATTATATCAGCAGCAATGATCAGCATTCAGTAGCAATGATCATAGATTTCACTTGAAATAGCCTTTGAGCTCAAACATTCATACATGAAATTGTTAGTCTAAAACCAAAAGAACAAAGTTCAAAGTACTTGTCTTGAATTAGAATAATCATAGAACTAACTGTATGAATAATTTTAAATTGGTAATAGTAGTTTTAGATGACAAAGTTAGATGCACTAACAAAATCTATATACAAGAACACATTATATTGAAAAATTTAAAGATTAAGCATTCCAATACCTGCTATCAAGTACTGAAATCTACCAACATCAAAAGCTTTTGTAAGAAGATATGCAAAGTTTTGTTCTGAAGCAATTTTCATTACTTGAATTAACCTCTTTTCATTGCAATCTCTAATAAAATGATGTCTTATTTCAATGTGTTTTGTTTTAGAATGTTGCACTGGATTTTTAATAATGCAAATTGTACTACTATTATCAATATGAATAACGGTATGTAAGAAATTGTACCCATAATCAAGAAGTTGGTTTTGAAGCCATAGAACTTGACCACAACAATTTGCAGCAGCTACATATTCAGCTTCAGTTGTTGAAGTAGCCACCATTGTCTGCTTCTTACACTGCCATGAGATAAGTCTACACCCAAGGAATTGACATCCTCCAGTTGTTGACTTTCTGTCCAAGCTAGCACCAGCATAATCACTATCTGAGTATGCTACCAAGTCAAAAGATGACTCCTTAGAATACCACAGACCCAACCTAGGTTGACCCTTGAGATATCTAAAAATTCTCTTGACTGCTGTTAAATGAGAAACCTTAGGAGTTACTTGATATCTTGCACAAGCACAAACAGAGAACATGATATCAGGTCTTGATGATGTAAGATACATCAAAGAACCAATCATAGATCTGTATGTGTGTACATCCACATTAGTTCCTTCTACATCTTTAAGAAGTGGCTTCTCAAGATCAATTGGTGTGCTTGCTGTTTTGGAATTAGCAAATTGAAACTTTCTAAGAATCTCTGCAACATATTTGTCTTGACTAATAAAGATTCCTTCTCTTGATTGTTTAACCTGCAAACCCAAAAAGAATGTAAGTTCCCCCATGGAACTCATCTGAAACTTATTGTGCATAAGCTTCTCAAACTCCAAACACATCTCCTTCCTTGTAGATCCAAATATGATATCATCCACATACACTTGAACTAGCAAAAGATCCTTCTTATGCTTCTTGGTGAAAAGTGTCTGATCTATCTTGCCTCTTTGAAATCCATTTGAAATTAAGTAGGAAGCCAGTGTTTCATACCAAGCTCTTGGTGCCTGATGTAGGCCATATAGAGCTTTAACAACCTTGTACACTTTGTTTGGATGGTCAGGATCAACAAAACTAGGAGGTTGTGAGACATACACCTCCTCTTCAATAGTACCATATAAAAAAGCACTCTTGACATCCATTTGATAAACTGTGAATCCCATAAATGAAGCATAAGCCAAAAAGAGTCTAATGGCTTCAATCCTTGCTACTGGAGCAAAAACTTCTTCATAGTCTATCCCTTCTTCTTGTGTGTACCCTTGAGCTACTAATCTAGCTTTATTTCTTATCACTATGCCCCTTTCATCCCTTTTATTCCTAAAAACCCATCTAGTGCCAATTACCCTTACACCACTTGGTAAATCAACTAGCACCCAAACCTTTTGAATCTTAAACTGAAGAAGCTCCTCTTGCATAGCCTCCAACCAGCTTGAATTCTCTAGGGCTTTATGAATATTCTTTGGTTCATCTTGTGAGAGAAAACATACAAATAAGCAAGAGTTTGAAAACTCATGCTGTTTTGAAGCATAAAGGGCATCAAGAAGCCCTTGTTGATCTGAAGACATCAATTGTTGTCTTGTCTTCACTCCTGATTGTACATCTCCAATTACATTGTCCAGGGAGTGGACTTTGTGAATCCTTGAGTGTGGAGTAGAAAGAACTTGATAATCAGTTGGAAGGTTGTTGAAATCCATATCATTTTCTGAGATATTTGCTTGTGTTTCTTCTGATGGTCCATCAGCAAAAACATTTTGCTCATCAGCAGGAACGATTTGCTTATCAGCAGAAACAGCAGTATTACTTCTGACTTGAAACGTTTGTTCCTTAGCTCCTTCTTCCTTGTATTCATCTTCAACATCTTCTTTAGATTTACTAGAAGAAGATTCACCATTTATTGAAGTTGAATCCACACTTGTATTTGTCCATATAGGCATTATCACATAATCTTGATCTGTCTCCTTCTCTAATCCTTCTCCATTTGTTGCATCAGCAGTTTGTGAACCTGAAAATTCATTAGTTTCTGCAACAAAAGGCACACAATTCATTGATTTGGATAGAGATTCAAGATCAAATAGCCATTTGGGACCTTGACCTTCTACATTGGTTTTATTTTCCAAAAACTTCACATGTAGATTTTCCTCTACTCTTCTAGTTCTCATGTTGTATACTCTGAATGCTTTGCTATTGATAGAGTATCCAACTAAGAATCCTTCATCTGCTTTTCCATCAAACTTTCCAAGATGGTCTAAGGTATTAAGAATTGTCACATGACATCCAAAAGGTCTAAGAAATCCTATTTCAGGAGTTCTACCTCTAAAAAGTTCATATGATGTCTTATTGTGAGGTTTTACAACTAAAACTCTATTTTGAATATAGCAAGCAGTGTTGACTGCTTCTGCCCAAAAAGTTATAGGCAACTTAGAGTCAGCTAACATAGTTCTAGCAGCTTCTATTAGTGTTCTATTTTTCCTTTCAGCAACTCCATTCTGTTGTGGAGTTCTTGCAACACTAAATTCTCTTTTAATACCTTTTTCTTTGCAGAAATCATCCATAACTCTATTCTTAAATTCTGTCCCATTATCACATCTAATGACTTTTACTCTTTTGCTTACTAGGTTTTCTATCTCTGTAATGAAAGTCTTAAGGATGCTAGAAGTCTCATCCTTAGTTCCCAAAAAGAATACCCATGTAAATCTACTAAAGTCATCAGTAATAACTAGACAATATCTCTTATGCAACAAACTTCTAACATTTGTAGGACCAAATAAGTCTATATGCAGCATAAATAATGATTGATTGATAGAGTTAAAAATTTTGGGCTTACAAGTGGCTTTATGTTGTTTGCCTTTAAGACAAGCAATGCATGTTTGATCATTTTCAAATTGTTTTTGAGGTAAACCTCTTACCAAACCATCTTTGACAATCTTATTTATGGCTTTGAAGTTAATATGACCAAGCCTCCTCTGCCATTTCATAGATTCATCCAATGTGGCCTTAGCAATAAGACAAGTAAGAGAATCTTTTGGAACAAATTTCTTCATATCAACACTGTACATGTTGCCTTTTCTTGGAATTCTAAGAAGTGCTTGACTTTCATCAGACATCTTAAAATCAGAAGAAAATACAAGACATTCAGTGTCAGTAAAGAGAACTTTGTTCTTTTTGTCACACATTTGTGATACACTAAAAAGATTATACTTAAGCTCTTGCACATAGTATACATTTTCAAAATCTAGTTTACCGGTTTTAATAGTACCTTTACCAGCAATTTTTCCTCCAATTCCTCCTCCAAAGGTAACATAGCCTCCATCTACTGATTGAAAATTTGAGAGATAAGACTTGTTGCCTGTCATGTGCCTTGAACATCCACTATCTGAGAATCCTTGATCTTCAGTATCTGCTGATGAATGTCCCTGCACATAAATAAAGGAATTAGTTTTGTTTTAGGATCCAAACCATTTCTGACTTGGATCCGCCTCTTGCATCAATGGGATGTAATCTTTTGAGAATTGTTGATGCAACATTGGATTTAAGAATCCAACATGCTGAGGCCTTAACAGCATTTGCCCTGTTTCCCTTAGCAGTGATATGAACTGTTTGGCTATCAGCAGAAACTGATGGCTTTGCAGTTTTATCTTTTGGTTTCCAAACTTGTTTTTGAATTACTGCTTTTGTTTGAATGGGCCTTTGAACAATATTAGATGCATGTTTGAAAGTTGTTTTTGCACCCTTAATTGTTGATTTTGGGTAAACAGTCATATATGGTTTTTCAGCAGAAACCATTTTTCTTTCAGCAGGAACAGTTTTTGCTCTATCAGCAGGAACTGCTTTGGTGACTGTTTTGGGTTTTGATCTTTTAGAATTAGAGTGAAAATGAGATTTAGGTGTTTGCCTTTTGTAGTTCACTCTATTACTTTCATACCCAGATACCCATTGGTTGCAGAAAGATGCAAGATGGTCAAAACTACCACATGTGTAACAAACTTTGTTATCTCTTTGTTGGAGAGACTTGAGGCTATACCAATTCCTTTGGTTACCTATGGGCTTGTTTATGGTTCTATATTGTTCACAATATCTTACTGGTTGCCTAACATGTTTTTCATTGGTCTTAGGCCTATCAGTATTGTGTTTGACTATCTTAAGAACTCTTGTTCTTGCTTTCTTAACCACTTCAGGTTTAGACATAACCTGTTTTAACTTTTTATCATCAGATGTTGAGTCCTCAATGATTGGACCATCTGACTTTCTACAAGAACACACCTTGTCCTTAGGAAGTGAAGTTTTACTTAAACTTTCACTTTCTTTCAAAGGTTCATTATCAACTACATTAGACTTTGTTTGAACTCCATATTTGAATTCAGGTAATCCTGTGTGTTCTAGGTCAATTCCTGGGGGTGAAGGAATACCTCTATATGGTGGAGGAATAGATTTGTATCCAACACCAGACTTAGCTTTATTAATAACTTGACATTCAATTAAGTTAGTCACACCCTTAGATGCATAATCTAGTGTATCTACACTTATTTGAATATTCTCTTTAGCCTTACTAAGCCTATCTACTTCAGCTTTCAAGTTACAAATGTCATTATCTTTAAACATTATTTCTCTTTCAAGAAGAATTTTGACATCAGTAAAGGTAGATTCATTTGTTCTAAAATGTATGACTTGTTCCTCTAGAGTAGCTATACCTCTTTTATGATTTGTTAAGCCATGAGTTGTATCAATTAATTCTTTCCTTTGATTCTCATGACGTTTGGTTAAGATTTCTAAACTTTTAAGAGCAGAACAATTATTTGAACAAACTTTATCAGGTTGTACCTCTGTGGTGAAAGCCATAAGAGCTGTCTGAGGAGAAGCTTCTTCTTCTTCATCAGCTGTAAAGCTCCAATCAAATCCTAATCCATCAATGGCTACCATAGCCTTTGGATTGGTTGATTCCCCTGTCTTGGACTTGCTTCCAAAACCTCTGTTCTTGCTATCTTGCTGCCTTGGCCTTCTGCATTCTCTTGAGAAGTGCCCCAACATATGACAGTTATAGCATTCTATCTTTGACTTGTCAAAACCAACAGTATCATTGCTGCTGATGGTGAGCTTCTTCCCCGTCCTCTGATAGAATTTCTTAGCCCTCATGCTAAGAAGAGAAATTTGCCATTTTAGGTCCATCTCTTCTAAATCATCATCATTTATTTCTAAGAGATCTTCATGAGTAAGCATGGACCCATTATTCTGGCTTGTGAAAAAGGCACAACAAACCTTTTCATTCAATATACCAAAGGTACTGCTTGATGAACTAGCAACACTAGCTTCACTATCAACCTTTTCATTTTTAACTAGGTTTGAACTACTAGGAGATGACATAAAAGCCATGTTCCCAGTATATGAACTAGAGACACCAGTTTTCTTTACTTCTTGTTCCACAATTTTAAAGTTGCTATACAAATCAATAAGATCCATAGTGTCTATGTCTGGTTTATTCTTCCAAACAACAACATGCATAGCCCACTCTTCAGGTAAGCCTCTCAGAAATTTTGAGTTTAAATCTTCTTGAGGTATATCAACCCCAAGAACAGCAAGTTGACTCACAATTTTCTGTAGCCTTGTAAACATGTGGTCAAGAGATTCATTCATGGTTGATGAGAAATTTTCAAACTGCTGCTTGAGAAGGGTTTTCTGGGTCTTCTTGGTGGCTTCATTCCCTCCATACCTTGCAACAATTGCCTCAAATAATGACTTGGCATCCTTGAATTTGCTGAAGTTTATAAGTTGATCATTTGGAATGGTCATCATCAGCATGCTTCTGGCCTTGAGGTCATTCTTCTTCTTTATTCTTTCATCAGCAGTTGTAGGGATAGTTTGAACAACTGAAATTTCCCTACCTTCAATTGTTGATAAAGTGGTTGTGGGTTTGAAAGAGTTTCCATCTTCAATAATTTCCCAGAGTGTGTAATCCTGTACTTGGAAAAACTGTTCTATTCTTAACCTCCACAATTCAAACTCATTCTGTTTGAGAACTGGCAACTTTGCAGCAACATTTGTTTGAATAGATTCTGTATCCTCTAAATCAAAAGTATCAACCTGGCTCTGATACCAACTGAGAGGATCACTTGATTTGATCACACACTATGAGGTGTTGGACCTTTGTAATGTGTAGATATGATACTTTGAGTGAATATGATTAAGTATGCGGAATCTACTTAACCACACTTAGAATGTTTATTGGAAATGGAACTGTGATGCTTGTGTTTATTCAACAAAGAACAATGAAAGTATTTCACCAAATGATTAAATATTATTCAGAATAATACGAGTGATTTTCACTATCACTAGGGTTACAAAGACCTTGAATCTTCTGATAAACTTCAGCAAATTCAAGGATTATTTAATTCCCAACACAACTTCATATAGAAACCTTTCTTCAGCAGAATCCACAGTGGAAACGTGCTTTGTGCTTTATCAGCAGAAACATACTTGATGTATTTCCTTAAGCCTTTATACTGATTCTTCTGATTATTTAATTCCCAACACAACTTCATATAGATTAAAACAAACAAATACGACAAAAAGAACAATTACAGGTTTATGTATGGGAATTAAAAGAACAAAATAATACAAACCTGATCTCTCATTACCACACATCATCCATAAACTGGTCGGTAGATCATTTAAGGAATATTCTAGCATCATTTTGTAGGACACAGTAGTTCAAATATAGCATATAAGCTATATTTGAAATAAAATATATTGTTCTTTTAATTTGAAGTCACAAAACTACAATAAAGATAATATAAAATCGATATGCCTTTTAATTTCTTTGTATAAAATGATATAAGCAATATTGCTTAAATGTTATCTACAAAATGATAACTTAAACAATATTCTAGATATACATCATTTTGAACTTAAGTCACAAAACTTAAATGTGACGATCTACTGATCTAGGTAATAATATTAATCGATAAGCTTAAAGATAAAGTTTCAGAATTTGATATGGGTCACTTTTAGCATAAACCTGTTTTTGGCCAAGGTTTAAAAAAGATACACATTTGCAAGAAAGTACGAAACCAAATTCAACATGGGATATACCTTGTTGTGTATCCATTATTCATCTTCAATAAGCACAAAGCGAACTATTCTTTATAAGTGTATATCACACACCCGAAAAAAATCTCCTTATTCCTGCATGTCACACAACCCAAGATGCGATCAATAACATAAGTTGAGCAGGATGTGCATATAATTCAGCAACATTATACAAAATATCTACACATAACTAGAAATATAAGACGAGCATCACGGGCGTGATGTAAATAAACCCAAAGAACAGTTACAGTTACAGAACATTATACAAACTCACACTGATCTTGATCTGATGACTATGAAGCAGAAGCCATTTCTTAGATCGGGTGAGATTCATGTTATTGTGGGCCCCATGTTTGCTGGTAAAACAACTACTCTTCTTCGTAGGATTAAATCTGAAGCAACTAATGGAAGGTAATTTTGTATTTTTATATCCGATAGATTCAGTTGTGACAGATGATGGAACAAAGTATCCTTGTTGGGCATTTCCTGATTTGTTGTCTTTTAAACAAAGACTTGGGGAAGAAGCTTATGAAAAGGTATGATCTTTATAATGATGACCATAAGACTATATTACACTCAAAACCTTATACTTTAAATATTTTATAACAACCCGTAACGATAACTAACGTCTTACGCGATAAACCTAAATTTTACGACAAACCGGAAAAATTATCATTGTCAAAACAAAGTTTCCAAAAATAGATTTTCACACTTTTATAAGCATAACACATAAAAACAAACTCCTCGTAACTTGCTAACGCTCAAATACTTGAATGAAGACTCGTTACGCAAAAACACAAAAATCATTAAAACTACACAAGTCATTTCTAAACTATAAAGGCGATCAAAATGAACTTTCCCAAATTCCATACTTTCCAAATCACAATAAAAACCATTTACGCAAAGGGATTTAGTGCTAAAACTCACTTATATCACTCTTATATCACTTCAATCACCTAAGACACACCAAACAAACGTCAACCGAGTCAAGACTATCAGTCAAACTGACCTGCTAAAACCACGGTTGTTACAATTTGAACTTTATTTTTTTCTACACATCCTATAAATTAGTCGCGCTCGAGCCAAGCTCGAGCTTGTGAAAAATTTTACGAGCCGAGCTCAAGCTCAAAATGTGAGGCTCGAAACGAGCTCGAGCTCGGCTCGGCTCGTTTTCACCCCTACTTGCAGGCGACCTGCCACATCAGCTTTATCTCTAAAAGACCAGACAACGACCAAGTTGCCACAATGGCGACCAAGTTATTATTATTTTTTATTTATTTTTTAAATAAAACAACAAAGTATTATATACTTTAAATAAAACAAATTATCACATACAAATTACAGTAATTTTTATCCATTCTATATGCTAAAATGTAAGAAAGTTAAAATTATAGAGAAAAAATGACAATGAAATCAAATTTCAAGTGTTTAAACTGTAAATCAATTATTTATATAAAAAAATGACTTATTTAATAGTCTTCTTCTTCATTACCTGCAAATCTCACACACACATACTTTTGTTTATTTATTTATTTTTAACGAATTTAAATAAAGAAAAAGTGAGAATAGTGGAGTTTGTGTGTATCAAAAGTTGGTCGACTATTCGAACTAGTTCGCCATTTCTTTGATCGACGACCGATCATGACCGACACCCCACACTGAGGACGACCGATCGCGACTGATGACAACTCACAAGGTCGACCAACCCATTGTGGGCAGCCTTAAGATACAAAAAATATACCTAGGTAATCAATTTTGTCCCATCTTTTGGATTTTCTTAATAGGAGTGTTTTTTGTTTGACATGTTGCATTTTGTTCATTATGGTTAAAGTACATTTATTTATTTATTTTTTTAGTTTTATTTGTTTCATTTTAGTTGTAGAAAGATAATATCTTCTTTGCATTATAAATGAACAAAAAAGACCAAAAACATGTTCTAAAGGAACAAAAATAGCTCAATAAACATAATTTGAAAGCAAAAAAAAAAAAAGTTGTAAACTTAAGGTTTACCATTAATTAAAAAATAAAAAGCCAGATACCGTGTTGCATGAAATTAAGGTCACATAAATGAGAGGTGATTTTGCCCCACGCGTTGCAGCAGGGGTTTTACATGTTAAAACTTAGGGAGGACCTTTTTACTCCTGCTTCATTGTAGGCCGCAACGTTCTACGTGAAAAAATTATTCGTTACACTAACATTCGCTAGATTTAACTCAGGGATTGTTTTAGAAATCGATAGGTAATTACAACAACTATTTATGTAATTTGTAGCTAGATATGTAGGGTGCGTTTAGTTGGGGGAAACAAAATGATTGGTTAATAATATATGTTTTGTATTTTTCTGAAAGTGTGTTTCACAACTAAGGTAGACATTTGCGCATCAAGATGGCAACAAAAATTCAATCTACTTGATATCCACCCAATCTACTTCATTATTAGTGGCTAAATGTCTCTACTCCAAAAGGATACGCATTTGCTTCGCCAAGGGTCTTCCTTCCTAAAGCCACTATGTTATTCGTATAATTAGCATAGTTCGTTAGTTATTCATATGGGCTAAGGCCCGATAGTATTATGTGTTAGGGTACCTTATCTATAAATATTGTATGAACCGATTATTGTGAGGATATGAAAGCATAGTTAATCTTAATATTCTACACGGTATCAAGCCTCTTTTACGATCCTTAAACCCTCAGTTTTCTTTTCTCGTTTTTTTCTGTTCTTGCTCTTTGTGTGGTCGATCGTTGGTTTTGTGATAACCAGTCGCCACGTTTATACGTTAATCATAGGCTTTGTGATTGATAGCCAGTTGACGCGAAGGTTTTATTGTTAATGCACAGTCGATTGTTGGTTTGTCATATAACCAGTCCACTAGTTGCTGTGGTAATTTAGCTTTGTTTTATTGTTAACCCACCATCTTATACCTACGTATCCCACTTTACTACAAACTCTAGACTCCCATACCATATTATACCGAACCCTTAACTTGTCACTAATCCCTAATATCACATCATGACTGGTAGCTTAAATACTATACCATCTAATGTTTTGACACCCTTCGATATGCAAACTCTACAACGCTTATTGACTAAACTTGGGATTCAAGGGACTAACATTGTTGCACCAACTATTGGCCATGTGGCACCTTCTGTGTCGAATGCTTCAAACTCTTGTTCACCAATTGCTTTCCATTCTACACCTAATTTATCAAGTCCAAGCCCAAGTTATGCTTTGAATAATCACTCACCAGGTTTCCAGGCCCATTCACCTTCTATGGCCTGATGGATCTAAACACCTTGAACTGTGTTAGATTGATACTTTGAGTTATATCACTAAGTATGCGGAATCTACTTAGTAACACTTAGAAGTTTGATTGTGAGTAAGACAGTTGTTTATGAATAAGAACAATGTATGTAACAAACGATTAGCTCCAATATTATTAATGATAATAATACGAGTGATCTTGATATCACTAGGGTTATACCTTGAAGCTCTAGAAACGTATATCTAACCTTTAACCTATGATCTCCTTTTATAGCACAAGGAGTCCTCTTCTACAAGATAAGTATATTGCCAATAGAATAGGATATACACAAGATCTATTCTATATTTATCTAAACACGTTTCCTAACAGTTATCTAAACAGCAGTGGTAATATATGTTCTTGCAGTGGTAATGAGTTTCCACTGCAAGTACATTCTTCAGCAGTTGTAACATCTTCACTAGCCATGGTAACTGTTAGTATAATTCCCAACAATCCTCCCCTAAACTTATGATTAATAAACAAATCAATAAGTTTCTTCAAGTATTCAGCAAACATGAGGATATGGGAATTCTTCCAAACACTTATCTTCTTCTTCTTAACTCTTTATCAGCTCTCACACTTTGATCATAAATCATTTGCAGCAAATCTTCAATGACTTCAGTTCTCTCCCAGCACCTAAGCTTCACTGACATCATCACAGTCAATACTCCAGCTCTTAATGGATATTCTTTCTCTACAAGCATAAACACATCAACTCCATCTTGAGTAGAAAGATGATGCACAGAACTTGAGTCATAAAACTTCCACAAGGTATTCATGTTGTGAGCTTCAAATCTCCAATGTCTATCACTAGGATCAGGTTCATATAATCTTCTGAAGTGAACCCATAACTCCTTATCCTTGACATCAACAAGTTCATCCTTCTTGAACTGATCTTGAACAATCCTACACAAAGTATCCAAGTCTTCTATATCACAAGATCTAACAATATCTTCAAAATCTCTGCAAATGCTTGTGACACTTCCAGTTCTAATGATCTTCCAAGCAACTCCAAAATCATCAGAATAAATTTCCCAACCAACAACTGGTTATTTTGTTTGTAGAGGTTCAATATTAAGTATATCAGTCTCTATGAACATCATATTTGTAACTTGTTCTTGTGTCAACTTGCTAGGACCCTCTTCAGCTTGAGATGATTCCTGAGTCTTCAACTTCTTTGTATCTCTTGATTCAAGACTCACTCCAGACCTTTTTGTCTTCATTACTATAGGTTCTTGATCCATTAGAATGAATTTACTATCTTGTCTTTTGATTCTGTAGTAAATACCTTCAATTTGATCATGTGACATTCCTTTGAATTGAGCCATCTTCATATTACCAACATGACAACAAAAAGTCTTCATCTCAGCAATGATCTGTGCCTTTGTAAGTTTCCTTGGCTTCTTTTGACCTTTTCTAACATCCCCAATGATTTTATCAAGAGCCTGCTGATTCTTCATTTGAATGAAATCTTTAAGTTGAGCAGACTTTTGTTCTTCATTCAAGGTTGTATTTGCAATAAGTTCAATAGCCTTCTTCCTGATTATTTGATCATTGTTAATCAAGTGGTCAATCTCTTCTTCTGTAGGCACATAAGTGAACAAAGGAGGTTTCTCATGAATGACAGTTGGTGAAACAACTGAAATTGGTTCTGCCATTATAGCTTCAAGTTTATCCAACCTCTTAGCTTCCATAAAACTAGCAACTTCATCTTCCTCTAGCTTTCTCTTCCTTTCATTCTCTGTTGCTTGCTCTTGCTCTGCCAATCTTGCATCAAAGTCAATCTGAGCTTTTTCTTTCTTAGAAATCTTCCTTGTTTGTTCTGAAACAGCCACAATAGCTTTTCCTTTGACTGATCTTATTCTGGCAGCTTCTTCCTTTGCAGTGGTAATTTCTTGAGTAACAGTGGGAACATTATCTCTTGCAGTGGAAATATGTTGATCAGTGGGAACTTGTTTTGCATCAGTGGAAATTGGTTGAGCAGTTCCAACTGTATCATCAAAATCAAAAGCAACATCAGTATCCATATCTTCAACATCTAACTTCCTCCCCTCAGTCTCAGCTACATCGTCTCTTGCTTGAGCATTGTCAGAATAGGTAAGCTCAGCAAACAACTTATCAAAATTAGTGCTCCTCCCCTTAATCTATGCATCTGTTTTCCTCCCCTGTTTGGAAGAATCTCCCAAATCTTTACTAGAACTTGCAGAAAATTCATCCTGAGGTGAAGATAATGAAGATAACACAACTTTAACAGGTCTTTTCTTCTTGAGATTCTCAACTTCATTATGCAATCTTTGAATCTCATCCTTTAGTTTATTCAGCTCTGTGGCATGTTGTACTTTGGTCTGTGCCAGATCTTTCTCCAGAACTTGAACTTGCTTTACTAATTTTGTACATATGTCCATCAACTCAGGTAGTTGCACACTGCCTCCATCACTTCCAACTGTGTTACCTGTTAGGAGAGGTGAATCATGAGGCATTGATTCAGGCTCTTCCCTAATTGGAATAGGATTAAGCCTTGAACCACCACTGCTTGTCCCTAAACCAAAAGGTTCAGCAACATGCAATGATGAGATGAGAGAAGTTGGCTGTTTATGCCTTCTCTTATAAGTGTGAGTTACAGCAGGGGTATGTTGAATTGGTGGAACAACAATATTGGGTGTGTTTTGGGATACAACTGGGATGGTTGCATCTTCACCCTGTACTTGAGAAATTTTAGCAAGCATTTGAGGAAAAAGTGGATGAACCTCCCCATTCCAAAGATCTGAAGCCTTACACATGTTTTGAAAAACTTTTGGCTTAAGACAGGAAGGCTCATAAATTCTATTATGAGGTTGCAGTTGAAACTCATTTAACACTGCTTGCACAAACCTTGGATACATCAAAAATTTATATTGACTCTTTACATTGCCTTGCATATTATTGAAAATAAACTTTGAAAAATTGAAAGTCCTATCAGTTGCCAAACAAACCAAAGGATAAGCCATGGTTGATGCAAATTGTTCATAAGATGTTTCTTAGGACTTAGGCAATGTAAAAGAGTGTGAATTAGAAATCTCCAATGGGGACAAAAACATCCTTTTCTAAAAGTTACTTTTTGTTCAGATGTATCGTACCCCATTAAAGCAATATTTTCAAAAATATCCGAATTGGGTAATGTGATTATACCATTGAGATCATCCAATTGGAGAATTCTCCTCAAAGATGACTCAGTAACATCAATAGTTACCCCATCCACTGTGGCTCTTAGAGCATCCACAGATTCATGTGTGTCTCCCTGTTCAAGAGTTATGGACTCGACAGTGTTCCAGAACTGTTTGATATGAGAGACATAGATTGTGGGATTAATAGTTAAGGCATACCTTATATGAGTTGTGTTTAGAAAATCCACAATCTGATGAAAAACAGGGCCACTCTTCTCGTTTGACTTTTGTAAGTAGGCCACTTGGTTGTGCTCCTCGACAAATTTTAGAATCGCCATGATATTTGTGAAAAAGAGAATAAAAGTGTTAGTAATCAAGATAAAAATCAAGCCGTATGAAGATCAATTTATACTAATAGGGTTTGAGGAGGTTACGCAATGTGAATTATCTTTAGAAAGAATTATCTTTGGAAAAGAATAAACTAAAGTAAGTAAGTAGATAATTCACAAAAGATTTACCCTATTAATAAGGAAAGACGGTTATATTTATAACGGCTAGTAAAAAATAGATTACTGACACAACAGTTGTAACGGCTAGTTCATCAGTGGAAAAATTACTCTTGCAGTGGTAACTAATGAACTAGCAGTGGTAAAATTTTCACAACATATCAAAGAGTAGTGGTGAATAAAACATGAAAATTAGCTGCTCTTATCATAGTTTTTAGCAAACTACCAGCTATCAACGGATTTGATATGTATTTACCATGAGCCGTTTGCTATGGACTAGCCAACTCTTGATCACTTGCAGTATGGTGAGTTGATAACCATATAGTTTTTGGTAAACTATCAACCATAAACGGATTTGATAAGTCTTTACCAGAAGCCGTTTGCTCTGGACTAGTTGATTCTTATATGGATGAGACATGGTGAATCAATAACCATTTGTTGTGTGTCTATGATACACACCTTATAACTCCAATGACTCCAAAAGCATGGGTTGTAAACATAACTGGACCCATAAACATAATCCCAAAGTAACTTTGTAGCCAAGTTACTATTCAAAAATATCTTCTAAAAGTCAACTCGATAATAACAAAATTTACTCCTCCAACCTACCAAAACAGGTAAGAGTAAATATTCTTCATTAAATAGAATTCGACCTTGACTTTGCTTATAAAAGGGGGCTCAAAAACCTTTATCTCTCATCAAACTTATCTTCAATATCACAAACCCTAAACATCATCATGAGTTGGTTTCCATTAATCTACATCTCATCTGATGACACATCTGATGATGAAATCAGTTACTGCTCTAACTCAGATGAACTTTCAGCTAGATAGAGTGGATATTTTCCTCCAAGTACTGCAACAGCTACATCTTCCAGTATGAAGCCTAACAAGAAGATTTCAACTGGTCCTGCTCCATCTCTAGAGTTTTATTCAAGCTCTTCATCTGATGATGATGATGATCCAACCTTCAACCTTTCCAAAGAGCTTCCAAAGGCCCTCACCACAACATTGACAACTGCCATAAACAACATGAAGTGGCCTGCTGTTGAGAAGCCTACCCAAGCACCAAGGCCTCCCAAGCAAGTTCTGGGACTTGCTTGTCCAAGGAAACAACTTTCTTTTGATGACAAGAGAAAGAGGGCTTCCAAAGGCAAGCATGATTATGAGGGAAAAGGAAAGAAACCTATGGAGTAGGTGTTAGGTTGTAGGTTTATGTCTTGTTATGGTTTCTGTGTTGATGACAATGGTATCTTGAATGGTTTTAATGTACTTTCTATCAATAAAAGCACTCTTTTTCTTTTTGCTTTTATCACAAATCTTTCCACTGTTGTATGATTATTTCCATTGTGCTCTTGATAATTCTGCATACAAGTTAGTAGAAAACCATACATACATATACAAACAATATTAGTACCTAAAAAACTATCCTGCAACACTAAAAAGTATTAGACATCAATGATTTATGGATTGAGCATTCCAATACCTGTTACCAAGTATTGAAACCTACCCACATCAAGCCCTTTTGTTAATAAATCAACATAATTGTCATCAGTATGGATTTTGACAACATTAATAAGCTTTTTCTCAAAACAATCTTGAATAAAGTGATGTCTAATTTCAATATGTTTAGTTTTAGTGTGTTGCACAGGATTTTTAATAATGCATATGGTACTACTATTGTCTATATAGATAATGGTGTTCATGAAATTGTACCCATAATCCAATAATTGATTCTGAAGCCATAGGATCTGAGCACAACAACTAGCAGCTGCAACATATTCTGCTTCAGTGGTTGATGTAGCAACCATAGTTTGCTTCTTGCACTGCCATGACACCAATCTACATCCAAGAAATTGACATCCTCCAGTAGTTGATCTTCTATCCAAACTTGCACCAGCATAGTCACTATCTGAGTATGCGATCAATTCCATAGGAGATGCTCTTGGATACCATAGTCCTAGATTAGGATAAGTCTTCAAGTACCTAAAAATCTTTTCCACTGCTGTCATATGTGATGTCTTTGGAGTCACTTGAAATCTTGCACAAGCACATACAACAAACATAATGTCTGACCTTGATGAAGTAAGATACATCAAATAACCAATCATAGATCTGTAAGTGTGAACATCAACATTAGCACCACTAGCATTCTTCAACAATAGATGAGTGGTCTTGTCAGCAGGGGTATTTGAAGGTTTTGCATCAGTAAACTTGAACTTCCTAATGATCTCAGTCACATATTTGTCTTGACTGATAAAGATGCCTTCTTTACTCTGTTGTACTTGCAGCCCCAAAAAGAATGTAAGTTCTCCCATAGAACTCATTTGAAATTCATCTTTCATCAGCTTCACAAACTATTTGCACATCTCTTGTTTAGTAGACCCAAAGATAATATCATCAACATATACTTGAACAAGTAGAATATCACCCTTGTCTTTCTTGATGAACAAAGTTTGATCAATCTTGCCTCTATGAAACCCATTATTCAACAAATAATTAGCTAAGGTTTCATACCACTTCCTTGGAGCCTGATGTAAGCCATAAAGAGCCTTAACAACTTTATACACTTTATTTGGGTGTTGAGGATCTTCAAAGCCTGGAGGTTGAGAGACATATATCTCCTCATCAATAGTACCATACAGAAAGGCACTCTTAACATCCATTTGATAGACAGTAAAGCCCATAAATGATGCATAGGCTAAAAACAATCTAATAGCCTCAATCCTTGCAACAGGAGCAAAAACTTCTTCATAATCAATACCTTCCTCTTGAGTGTATCCTTGAGCAACCAATCTAGCTTTGTTCCGGATTACAATACCTCTTTCATCTTTCTTATTTCTGAAAACCCATTTAGTACCAATGACCTTCATACCATCAGGCAAGTCACAAAGAACCCAAACCTTTTGAAGTTTAAACTGCAGCAACTCTTCTTGCATTGCTTCAACCCAGCTAGATTCTTCTAGAGCCATATAGACATTCTTAGGCTCCACTTGTGAGAGAAAACAGAAAAACAAACACTCATTCTTCTTACTATATTTCTTGGACTCATACACTTCACTTATTAACCCATGAATATCATTTTTCTTTGTCTGTCTTCTAGTCTTCACACCTGATTGAAGTTCACCAATAACATTATCAAGTGGATGCACTTTATGAATTGAAGTCTGTGATGTGCTAGGAATATCATATGTTGTAGGCATGTTTGTAATCTCTACATCATCACTTGGTGATTTCTGAGAAGTATGTTCCACAGTGGAAACTTCTGGTGTAGCAGTGGGAATTGAGTTACCACTGCTAGAAGGAATTTCTTTATTCAATTCATCAAAATTCACACCATTTGCATCACTTGTCTTTTCAGAATTATCAACAAATTCCCAAAGTGGCATAACAATTTGATCTTCGTCATCTTTACAAGCTTCATCTTCATCAATGAATTCTTCTGAATCTTCAAGATCTTTGTCTCCTGTGCTTGAAGTGAGAGGTACATAATTCATTGTATTGGATAATGTTTCAAGATCAAATAGCCAATCTGGTCCTGAACCTGCCATGTTAGCTTTATTTTCAAGAAACTCAACATGCAAATTCTCTTCAATCTTCTTTGTTCTTAAGTTATAGACTCTAAAAGCTTTGCTAACCATAGAGTATCCAACAAAGAAGCCTTCATCAGACTTTTCTTCAAATTTACCCAGATGATCAATGGTATTGAGAATAGTAACATGACACCCAAATGGCCTCATAAACTCCAAAGTAGGAGGTCTTCCTCTGAATAACTCATAAGGTGTCTTGTTCTTTGTTTTGACCACTAAAATCCTGTTCTGAATATAACAAGCAGTGTTAACTGCTTCAGCCCAAAAAGTCACTGGAAGCTTTGAATCAGCTAACATGGTTCTAGCAGCCTCAATTAGTGTTCTGTTTCTTCTTTCTACAACTCCATTTTGTTGAGGAGTTCTTGCAACACTAAATTCTCTTTTAATACCTTTGTCTCTGCAGAAATCATCCATAACTTTATTCTTGAACTCTGTCCCATTGTCACACCTGATAATCTTGATTTTCTTTTCAAATTGATTTTCAACTTCAGTGATGAATGTCTTAAGGATGCCAGTGGTTTCATCCTTGGTTCTTAAAAAGAAAACCCATGTGAATCTACTAAAATCATCAGTCACAACAAGACAATACTTCTTAAAATTGATGCTGCTCACAGAAGTAGGACCAAACAAGTCCATATGCAACATAAAGAGTGGATGATCAATTGAATTGAATGCTTTGGTCTTGCATGAAGCTCTGTGTTGCTTTCCTTTAAGACAGGCAATACAAGTTTGGTCATTTTCAAATCTTTTCTCTGGTAAACCTCTGACAAGTCCATCTTTCACAATTTTGTTGATGGTCTTGAAGTTAACATGACCAAGTCTTTTATGCCAAAGCATTGATTCATCCAAAGTGGCTTTTGCAAGCAAGCAAGTAACATCATTATTAGCCACTATGTTCTTCATGTCAATGCTATACAGATTACCTTTTCTAGGAATTTTAAGCAAAATGTCACATTCATCAGGGAGCTTATAATCCTTAGATAAGATATAACATTCATCTTCAATGAATAGAACTCTATGCTTCTTGTCACACATCTGTGACACACTAAAAAGGTTGTACTTGAGTTCTTTCACATACTGCACATCTTCAAAGTCAATGTTTCCAGCCTTGATTGTTCCTTTGCCAGAAACTTTGCCACCAATTCCTCCTCAAAGCTGACAAATTGTCCATCATAAGGTTGAAAATCTGAAAGATAGGACTTATTGCCAGTCATGTGCCTGGAACATCCACTGTCTGAGTATCCTTGATCATTTGTAGTTTTTGAATGTTCCTGCACACAAAATAAAGGAATTAGTTCCTTTTGGGGACCCAAGCCATAAATGACTTGGATCTGCCTCGTGTATCAATATAATTATATCTATCAAAGGTCATTGATACACCATTGGGATTGTTTGAGGTGTTGGTTCCTTTTGGTTTCCATTCCCAACGTGCTGAGGCCTTAACAGCATTTCCCACATTTGCCCTTTTCTTGTTTACATACCCACCAGTGGTAACCTTTGGCCTTGCAGTGGTAGCTGCTGACTTAGCAGTGGAAACTGCTGATTTTGAAATTTTAGGTACCCACTTGTGATTATTGTAAACTTTCTTTTCAAAATTGGTCTTTTTCCCTGTTTGATTAGATTTAACAAAATTAGTAACAGGGGACTTAGGGTAAACTCTGTTTTTTATTACTGGCAGTGGTAACTGCTGGTTTAGCAGTGGAAATTGGTTTTATGCCATAATGAAGCAAAACAGACCTGGGAATCATCTTGCTAAGAGGATTTGGGTGAGTTAAGTTATTAGCATTGTGGCCATTCACTCTAGTATTCCCAAATACTTCCCTTCTACCCAAGTGGTAGGTACAACTATAAGACAAATGATCAAAGCTACCACATATATGACAGGGTTTGTTATTAAACACAAAATCACTACCAAATTGTCTAGACTTAACATGATTCCAACTCCTCATATTACCCCTAGGAGTTGGTGACCTACTTCTGTACATCTCTGCATATCTAGTAGTGGGCCTAGTGAAATTAGGTTGTGACCTAGGATTCTCTTTAACAACATCAGGAATACTCTTTTTAACCTCCACTTTTACATTCTTAGGAACACTAGATGTAGACTCAACATTCAAATTTTCATCTTTAAGAGATGAGTTACTAGCACTTTCAAATGTATCAACCTCAACCTGAACCTTTTCAATAACAACTGGTTTAACAAATTTTGGTCCATAGGTCATAGGTGGTTCCTGGAATTCTTCTAATAGTGTGTGAGCTAAGTCAATTCCAGGAGGTGATGGAACACCTCTTAGAGGTGGTGGAACAGATTTGTATCCAACTCCTGATTTGGCTTTGTTCACAACTTGGGCTTCCCAAATTTTGTCAATACACTTGGATTGGTGGTCCAAGGTATTGCAAGTTATCGTTATATTCTCATTAGCCATTTTAACCTTTTCTAGTTCTTCCCTAAGAACCTTGTTAACAGCAACCTGATAATCTAAGTCTCTTCTTAATACTGCAATATCATCATTGAACTTAGATTCATTTGCCCTATAATGCTCTAATTGAGTTTCTAAAACACCTAGGACTCTTTTATGATTTGCTAAGTTATAATTAGTATGATTTAACTCTAGCAATTGTTCATCATATTGTATTTTAAGTTTCTCATACTCTTTTAAGGCCTTACAAGATTTAGAACAAGCATTATTAATTTGTACCTCAGAGTCAGAAAAAGCCATTAGTGCAAGCTCAGTAGCAACCATTGCAGACTCTGAATCATTTTCCTCATCCTTAGTCATAAAGCTCCAATCAAAGCTCACTCCATCAATAGCCAACAGCCCCTTTGGCTCATCAGTAGTAGGTTCCTTCTTCTTGTCCTTCTTATACCAAGTTGACTTGTTGTCAGATTTCCTTGGTTTCCTGCACTCCCTGGCAAAGTGCCCCTTCTTATGACAATTATAGCACTCCACCTTCTGTTTGTCAAAACCTACTGTTTCATTGCCACTAATGTTAATCTTTCTTCCAGTCTTCTTCCAAAACTTCTTTGTTCTTAAGCTTAGTAATGCCACCTACCATTTAATGTCCATCTCCTCCATATCATCCTCATCAATTTGATCCAAATCCTCATGATTGAGAATTGAACCACCTACTTGACTTGATATAAAGGCATAAAAAGTAGTATCACTAAGTCCTGCAATCTGTCTCTTTGAGCTACCAGTGGAAACACTTCCACTGCCAGTGGAAACAACAATGTTAGCACTGTCATCATCACTATCACTTTCTTCATCTGAACTATCATCAAGAGATGATGATATGAGTGCTACACTTCCTGAACTTGAGCTTAATTTGCCAGCTTTCTTCAATCTTTGTTCAATAACCTTGAAGTTATTGTACAAATCATTAAGTTTCATGGTCTCCAAATCTGGCTTATCTTCCAACACTGCAACATTGGTTCCAAACTCAGAAGGTAAGCTTCTTAAGAACTTTAGATTGAGGTCTTCCCTTTCCACCTCAATTCCAAAAACAGTGAGTTGTGTAACAATCTTTTGTAGCCTTGTGAAGATGCTATCAATAGATTCATTACTTGTTGAACCAAAGTTTTCATAAGTCTGCTTCAGCAGGGTCTTTTGAGTCTTCTTGGTGGAATCATTACCACCAAAAACATTACAGATCTCTTCAAAAAGAGTCTTTGCAGTCTTGTACTTGCTGAAAGCTAGGACTTGGTCTTTGGGAAGTCTCATCAGCAACAAACCTCTGGCCTTCAGATCATTCTTCATCTAAAGTCTTTCATCATTAGTAACAGGTCCAGTGTTGACCTTGATTACTTCCTTGCCACCAACCATCTCTGAAGTAGAACTTGGTTTGAAGGAATTTCCAACCATAATGATCTCCCAGAGTGTATACTCTTGGACCATAAAGAATTGTTCGATCATCAGCCTCCACATCTCAAAGTCATTCAATTTAAGCTTTGGAAGCTTAGCAGCAATGTTAGATTGACTGGTTTCTGTCTCCATTGATTCTACTGAGTGAACTAGAGTCTTCTAAATCAAAGTATCAAAGCCTGGCTCTGATACCACTTAATGGATCTAAACACCTTGAACTGTGTTAGATTGATACTTTGAGTTATATCACTAAGTATGTGGAATCTACTTAGTAACACTTAGAAGTTTGATTGTGAGTAAGACAGTTGTTTATGAATAAGAACAATGTATGTAACAAACGATTAGCTCCAATATTATTAATGATAATAATACGAGTGATCTTGATATCACTAGGGTTACACCTTGAAGCTCTAGAAACGTATATCTAACCTTTAACCTATGATCTCCTTTTATAGCACAAGGAGTCCTCTTCTACATGATAAGTACAATGCCAATAGAATAGGATATACACAAGATCTATTCTATATTTATCTAAACACGTTTCCTAATAGTTATCTAAACAGCAGTGGTAATATATGTTCTTGCAGTGGTAATGAGTTTCCACTGCAAGTACATTCTTCAGCAGTTGTAACATCTTCACTAGCCGTGGTAACTGTTATTATAATTCCCAACATGGACCAATCTGTAACTAATAGTATGGGGCACTTTCCTTACCCACTAGTTATGACAGGTCAAAGGGGTGTGACAGGTTCTTTTGTGCCAGGTCACTTTGAGGAAGGGTTCAGGTGGCTACCAGGTTCAATTTGCTACACCAGGTCATTAGGTTCAACAAGCAGGCCAGCATGGTTATCCGGTTCAACAAGGCAGTTCACCAGGCCCTTTCTTTTACCCGGTTCAGTTTGGTACACCAGTTCAACAAATAGGTCAAGGGGCAGTTTGGTCCACCAAGTGGCATGCCAGCGGGTCCAGAAACTATTTTGCCACATGCTTTTACTGTCGGGACTCTATCGGATCCTACTTCCGGTAATTGGAATATGGACACAAATGCATCCTCACACCTTAAAGATAATGTCAATAATCTTAATTAGTGATGTTTTTAATTCGTGTATTTATTCATTTGTTGTTGTTGGTAACGGGCATTCTATTCCCGTTACTAACTTTGAACATAGTATTTTGCCTACACCTTTTCTCCCCCTTCATTTAAATAATGCTTTAATTACTGCTAATATAGTCAAAAATTTGATTTCCGTCCGTCAATTTGTTTGTGACAATTATTGTACTATTGAATTTGATCCTTTTGGTTTTTCTGTTAAAGGCTTTCAAACTCGTCGAGTACTGCGCCGCTGTGATAGCACTGGAGATCTATACCCCGTCACACAGCCCTCTCCTATTCTTCAAGCCTATCTTACTAGTCAGAATACGTGGCATTAACGAGTTGGACATCCATGAAGTGAAGTGCTACGTCGTGTTATTTCCAATAGTTCTATTTCGTGTAATAAGGAGAAGTCTCCCGTGCTTTGTCATGCGTATCAGCTTGGAAAACACGTGAAACTTCCGTTTGTTAGTTCTTCTACTTTCGTTCAGTCTTTTTTTGACATTGTTCACTTGGATTTGTGGACTTCCCCAATTCCGAGTCTGTCTGGTTTTCGGTACTATGTTTTATTTTTGGATCATTATTCACAGTTTGTTTGGGTTTATCCATTAGTCAATAAATCTGATGTTTTTTCTAAATTTATGTTGTTTCGTAATTTTGTTAAAACTCAATTTAAGAGTGAAGTTAAGTCGTTTCAGTGTGATCATTGTGGTGAATTTGATAACCACTCCTTTCTTAAATTATTTGCTGACAACGGGATTCAATTTAGATTTTCTTGTCCACGCACTTCCCAACAAAATGGAAAATTCCAAAGGATGATTCGCACCATTAATAATCTAATTCGGACTTTAATGTTTCATGCTCATCTCCCTCCTAACTATTGGGTTGAAGCCCTCAACATGGCCGTTTACCTATTTAATATATTACCATCACATGCATTGACAATGAAGTCCCATACACCCGCCTTACTGGCACTACACCAGCTTATAGTCTTTTACGTGTTTTTGGGTGTCTTTGTTATCCTCATCTTGACGCTGACCACAAACTTGGAGCCCGTGCTACACCTTCCATCGTTTTGGGTCACGCTACTAAGCATCATGGCTACCGTTGTCTGGACCTCAACACCAATAAAATAATCATTTCATGACATATTACTTTTGATGAAACAATTTTTCTGTATGGTTCCGCGACACCCAATGTTAGTCCCTCGTATGATTTTTTAGACGACACCTCAAATTTCATCTCAAATATAATCAAACAGTCACCTATATTTACTACTGCTTCACCTCAACCTCAACCTAACATGCATGCTCCTACCATCCACACTGATGAGCATACTTCTCCTACACACGATCCACCTTCCCCAACTGTGCCTCATATTACCACCCTACTTCCTACACATGTCACTAGCCCATCTTACCAATATCCTACCCCTGTTTCTGTTTCCCAAGATCCACCAACTCCAACTGTTAACCCAAACCCGGTTTCGATTCACCTCATGGTCATACGTTCTTGTGTCAGGACTACTCGTCTTAATCCCCGTTATGCTGGTCATGTGTATACTATTTCTCTTTCACCTAGGTCATATAAGGATGCTTTTAATGATCCCAATTGGCGAAATGCTATGTATGATGAGTATAATGCACTTATTAAAAATAAAACTTGGACTCGTGTAACTCGACCTGACGGTGTCAATATTGTTCATTGTATGTGGTTATTTCGCCATAAATATTTGGCTGATGGTACTCTTAGTCGGTACAAGGCACGTCTTGTTACCAATGGTAGCACATAGATTGAGGGAGTTGATGTTGATAAGACTTTTAATCCGGTTGTTAAGTCAGGTACCATTCGGACTGTCCTTATCTTAGCTATTTCTTGACATTGGCCTGTTCACCAGCTTGATGTCAAGATTGCTTTTTTACATGGTGATTTAGCTGAAACTGTTTATATGCATCAACCTCCCGGTTTTCGGGATCCAAAGCATCTGGATTATGTTTATTTATTACAGAGGTCTCTTTATGGTCTTAAGCAGGCACCTTAGACTATGGGTTACAATTGTTTTCATCCTCTACTTCCTCTTTGGTTGCTTATTCGGATTCTGATTGGGCTGGTTGCCCTACTACTAGGCACTTAACTTCTGGCTATTGTGGTTTCCTTGGCAACAATCTCCTTTCTTGGTCCTCTAAGCGTCAATCAACGCTTTCTTGTTCTAGTGCGGAGGCAGAGTATCGTGGTGTTGCCAATGATGTTGCTGAGACCTGTTGGTTACGGAACCTACTACGTGAGCTGTATATGCCTTTTTCTTCCGCTACGCTTGTCTATTGTGATAATGTTAGTGTCGTATACTTATATTCTAATCCGGTTCAACATCAACGTACGAAGCATATAGAGATTGATATTCATTTTGTAAGAGATTTGGTTGCTGCTAGTCAAGTTAGAGTTCTTCATGTACCGTTACGTTATCAGTATGCAGAGATTTTTACCAAAGGCTTACCATCCGCTTTGTTTGAGGAGTTTCGTACCAGTTTGAGTGTCCGATGTCCTCCCGCTCAAACTGCGGGAGAGTGTTAGTCGTATAATTAGCATAGTCCGTTAGTTGTTTGTATGGGCTAAGGCCGATAGTGTTATGTGTTACAGTTCCTTATCTATAAATATTGTATGAACTGATTATTGTGAGGATATGAAAACACAATTAATCTTAATATTCTACACACTATACTTCCACTAGCTTTTCAAACTATGAACATTAGAAGAAGCGACTTGTCATTGAAACTATATGATTTATTTATAATTTTTACGAGTTTTTATATCCAAAACCCCACAAGTCAACTAAATAAGATATGTTGATCCCAGTTGAGCTTAAACGATCTTGTATAGAAGTTAACTTGATTAAACACTTAAGCTAATATGTGGAATGTAAAAGCTTAACTTAAGAATAATAATGATTCACTTTCAACACTTCAATATTATTAATACGAGCACTCGACAATGCTAGGTTTTACAACCTTGAAGTGAATAATAATACGTACATAAACTAACCCTAGGATCCTCCTTTTATAGACTAAGGAATCCTACTAGGTTTACAATACCTTTCTCTACACGATAAGAATATTCTAGATAAATATAATATTTACACAATCTATTCTGTATTTATCTAAACTGTATACATCCTTATCCCATCAGCAGTAGATTCTGTCAGCAGCATTTAATCTCAGCAGCACTTTGACATTAGCAGCAGAATCATTACCACTAGCAGCAGTTTCACTTAGCAGCAGTTTCAAACCCAACAATCCTCCCCTAAACTTATTATTTATTTCTAAATAAATAAGTTTCTTCTAAGCACAGTTAATCACTTGGAGGATGCTTCCAAACTCTTCAAACCTTGAGAATTCAGTTGATCAAATATCTTCTTATACTTTGACAGCAAATTGAATGCTTGATCATCAGAATCATAGTCAATCTGCAACTTAAGTGATCTATTACCATTAACCATCTGATTAACATTATTCCAGTATCTTACCACCGGGTAATCCTTTTCTGCTAGCATATACAAAGTAATTGGTCCAACATCTAGCATATGAACTCCAGAATCTTGAAAGAGTCTCCATTTTCTTACTTTGTAATCTACTATCTCTGTCCATTCAGAATCATCCATTGAAGGTTAATACATAAGTTTTAGAGCTTTCCATAGCACATTATCAGTCTTAGTTATGATATGATCAATTTGATCTTTCTCATACTTTTCACCATCAAACTTCTTTGCTCCAAACTTTGCCTTGTATAACTTCCACAAGTCATCAACATCCTCTCTATCAAAGTAGTATAGCATCTGTTGAAATCTAAGAAACCTGTGAGTCTTACCATTAGATCTCTCAACATCATGAAATGCTCCAATGTTTGTATCATATCCTGTAGTTACTTTGATAATAGGATATTTGACTCCTATTGGTTTGGCATCAACCACTTCAGGATCTTCCATCTTGCCAACCATAGTGCAAACCTTCAATTTTCTTTTAAATGCTCAGGAGGAATATGATCATAATCATTCTTGAACTCATCTCCTTCTGGCTTAGAACTGCTTTCTTCCCCAATTTTCCTTTTCTTCTTGGCAAATGATTTATGAACTACACCTTTTCTTTTACCACTTTACACAGAAGAAGTAATCTTAGCTGCATCATCAAGCTGCTTAACAACATCAGCTTCTTGAACATACTCTGCTTCAACTACTTTTTCAGGTACCAACTTCTTGTTCATCTGAGCAATTTGTTCCAAATCCTCAGCACATCCCATAGAATAAAAAGTATCTGTTATCCTCTTAGCTTGTTGATATAAGTCAAAAACTTCTTTATCAGAATAAGGTTTCAACTGTATCAATGTCCATCCAGCCATATTCTTTAGATACCTTTCATATTCTCTTCTTTGTTGTTTAACAGTTGGACCTTTAAGTATCTTTATCTTTCTTCTAGCAGTAGCATTTTCTTTTCTCTTCTTTGTAGTAAACTCTCTTAACCAAGATTGCACATCAAAAGTTGGAACTTCATTTTCTTCAATCTTGATCAGCTTATTGAGTTCAATATCAGCATCTATTCTGATCTTCTCATTTATCCATTCATCATATCTCTTTAAGCCTTCAGCCTCTTTCTCAGCTAACTGTTGATCTTCCATATCAATCAACTCTTGTGCTCTAAGTGCAGCAGCTGTATCATGTTCAACTTGTAATGCCTTAGGCCAAGACTCAAAAGGTACATCAGTGAAATCAATCCCCTTATACATAATCCTTGGTTTTTCAACTTGCTTGCCCTTGCCTTTATCAGTAGAAGATGAAGAAATAACCTTCTTTTGTTGAGCAGCAGGTTCCTTAATAACAATCCCTTTTCAGGTTTTCTAGGTGCTGATGATGTGATTGTTGTTGTTGTTTTTTGTTGTGGTAGTGAAGGAGTTGATAATGGGTAGTCTTCTTGCTCAACAATACCATAGCTTCAGCAGCAGCATTGTCACCAGACCCAACAGCAGAGTCTTGTGCATCAGCAGATCCACTAGCAGCAGAGTTAGTAAGATCCTTAGCAGTAGATTCTTGAGCAGCATTGTCTTGAGCAGCAGAGTCAAGACTTTTGTTTTTCACCAAATCTCCCAACTTCATCAATGTTTCACCCATCAACCCTGTTGCCTTCACAAATTGCTCAGGCTCCAAAGTATTAAGTTGTTCTACCACCTTTTCTTGAGTAGTAATCACCTCTTCCATAACAACCTCATTTCCTGATTTATCAGCAACCACAAAATTTTCAGCATCCTGAGGACTTTCAACATCCATATCACCAATCACTGGAGCCTCCCCTGAAACCATTTCATCATTCATACCCAGAGCACTATCAATCTTTTCTAAATTTGCCTCCCCTAACCCATTGCCTCTTCATTCCTCCCCTGTTTGGAAGCATCCTCTTCCAAGTGAGTAGAGATATCAGGAGAACTAACAATCTGAGAAGTGCCCACTTTCTTCAATCTTTTTAAAGAGGTTGAAGATCTTGATTTCTGAAAGTTCTTAATCTGTTTTTGCAATTTGGTGATAGTCTTGTCCTGATCAGCAACAACATATGAGAGACTAAGAACTTTGTCCTCCAATGTAGTACATTTCACCCCCAAGTTGGTACAAGTAACCGTCAATTCCTGAATGAGTTTCATAATAGTCTTATCACTTCGACCTGTGTTACCTGGTCCGAGAGGTGAATCATGGACATTGTCATCATGTACAAGAGTTTCCGTCAATTCATTGGTCACTGGCCTGTCCTCATCACTTCGACCTGTGTAACCTGGTCCGAGAGGTGAATCTTGGGACATAAACTCGGTATCAAACCTAGTTTGATCAGCTGAGCCCCCTGTATTTGCCATTTGGCTAGGGTTACCATCCTGAGAATTTGATTCAGAAGAATCATCATCTCTAGATGTTGCCTTGGTTTGGGTCTTAATGATGTTATCACTATCCTGCTCTGCTGCTAAGCTAGAAGCAGTAGTGACAGCCCTTGTCAACATGTCCTCTCCATCACCTAGGACAGCCTCATCTGGTACAGCCATACTAACACTATCCTGAGGTAGATCAGTGTTCTTTTTGGTTTTCCTACGGGTATAGAGTATTTTAGGTTGTGTAGCAGATGCAGTAAAATTGGGTGTGTGATGGGAGTCAGTGGGATTTCCTGATCCTTCACCCTGATTATTTTGCACAAGTTGCACCATGTAAGTTGTAAGATTTGTATGTGTGCCTGAAAAACTTTTTCCATGTTTAACCAAGAAAGTAAAGGTTTTAGAAACCAATTTTGGAGCATCATAGGTAGCAACATGTCCTCTAAACTTTGTAAGTTGATTTTGAACAAAGAGTTGTATAAACCTTGGATAAAGCAAATAAGAACCAGACTCTTTAACACTTTGAAACATCCCTTCCAATATCATTCTAGAAAAATTGAATGGTTGACCTTTGCTTAAGCATACCATTGCAGAAGCAATAGTAGTACTAAACTCATGCCATCCAGAAGTTTTAGGACTCAAACAATGAAGGAGAAGATGTACCAAAACCTTGTATTGAGGACAGAGGAGAGATTTTTGAAATTTTAAATTTGTATGATTCCCCTCATATCCCAAATCTTTTAACCCAACAAAAATAGCAGAATTGGCAAGACAAGTGGTCTCTGTTTCATCATCTAAGAGAAGAGTTTCTCTTATTAATGATTCAGTTACACGAACCTTTTGCCCATCTACTAAGGCACTAACATATTTTTCCCCATTTAAAGTTTTGATTTTAGCGGTAAACCAAAACTGTTTGATATGGGAAGCAAATATAGTAGGATTCACAGTGAGTGCATACCTAAGAGAAGTAGCATTCAAAAATTTTACCATGTCTGTGAAATCTTCATTAATTGATTCTGCATCAAGAATGACTACACTATTGTGTTGCTTTGCCCAGGTATGAACGCAATCCATGAGTTAGGGTTTAGGGAAATTGGGAATAATTGACTTTGAGAAAAATGGAGTGTTAGGGTTTGTGATAACTTCAATTTGAAACATGAGAAAACCAATTAGGAAGATCAATTAGGTTTTAAACTGATTGAAGAAGTTACACATCCCACCCTCACACTTTCAACCGTAGCAGCACAATAACACTAGCAGCCGAGTTATATAACTAGCAGCAGAGTGAAATAATCCAGCAGCAGAGTTGACAAAATAAGCTTGGTCAAAAAGTCAAGAATCGCAGCAATTAATGTGATGATATGCCGTAATCCCTATAAAAACGGACTAAATATTTTCCCTAAATCATCACTATCAAACCCTAATCGCAATCAAAACGCCAATCAACCAAATCAAAACATCCAATTACCCAAATCCAATCGAATCATAATGAAATCTACACCCGAAATCATCAATATCTCATCCGATTCATCATCGGAAGATGAAACAACTTATGAAACATATGTGCCTCCCTTCCGTCCTCCTCATAATGGTTGTAGAACCAAGGAGCAAGCTAAGAAGAGAAAGCATGATCTCCCTGTCTTTAAAGATCTCCTCAGTTTGAATCAAACCCCAAGCACTTCCAGGGGTAAAGCTGTGATGTCCCCCAAATCTCCATCATCTTCAGAATCATCAGAAGACCCAGCTTGGATCCCTGTCAGGCAACCATCTCCAAGGGAGCTTGTTTCCCCTTTCATCTACACTTCATCAGATGAGGATGAGCCTCCAAATGAACCACCTTCCACACCTGAGAGGCCTCAGTCATTAAGGCCACGACCAAAGAAATCCACCAAGACCAAGAAGACAAAGAAGACAAACCCTCCTCTTTTTAAGGAAAGAAAAATTGTTCTTGGACTTCCATGCCCTAGGAAGTAGTGCTTGTAGTCTTTAATTTCATCTTAGTTTGTTGCACTATTTTGTGGTTTCTGCAGTAGTCTTTGTAATTTCTCTTTTGATGTATGAAACTCTGAACTTGATAAATGATGAATGACAGATGTTCTTCTTTGTTGTCATAATTTTGTTATTGCAAATCATCATTTAGACTTATTCCTGCACAGTATTAGACCAAATACCACAAATCAAACAAACATATGTACTAGCAGTAGAGTGAGAAATAGCAGCATAGTACACTCCATCACAAACATATGTTTTAAGATAAGCAGCAGAGTAACAAGCAGCACAATGCCTTTACATACTTGTACAAAAACAAAGAGATAAGGTTTTCAAAGATTTATCATACCAATGTTTGCAATTAAAAATTGAAACCTCCCCACATCAAAATGTTTAGTGAGAAGATCAGCAACATTGTTATCAGTATGAACTTTAACAATTTGGATCAACTTCTTTTCATAGCAATCCCTGATAAAGTGATGTCTTATCTCAATATGTTTTGTTTTAGAATGAAAAACAGGATTTTTGATTATGCAAAGTGTGCTGTTGTTATCAATATGAATTTTGGTATTCATGAAATTGTACCCATAATCCAATAATTGATTCTGCATCCATAGAACTTGTCCACAACAACTTGAAGCAGCCACATACTCAGCTTCAGTTGTAGAATTAGCCACCATTGTTTGCTTTTTGCATTGCCATGACACCAATCTGCTTCCTAGAAATTGACAACCCCCTGTAGTAGACTTTCTATCCAAAGAAGCTCCAGCATAGTCACTATCTGAATATGAAACCAAATCAAAAGGTGAATCCTTAGGATACCAAAGGCCCAATTTTGGTTGATGCCTCAGATATCTAAAAATTCTCTTCATTGCATTGAGATGTGATTCCTTGGGACACACTTGAAATCTTGCACAGGCACACACAGCAAACATGATATCAGGCCTTGATACTGTGAGATACATCAATGAGCCAATCATGGACCTGTACAAGTGAATATCCACTTCCTTTCCATATTCATCTTTCAGCAATGGTTTGTTGGTTTCCATGGTAGTCTTGGCAGGCTTAGCATCTTCAAAGCCAAACTTCTTCAAAATATCATTGACATACTTATCCTGACTAATAAATATACCATTGTCTTTCTGTGTAACTTGCAGACCTAAGAAGAAGGTGAGTTCTCCTATAGAACTCATAGCAAACTTGTCCTTCATAAGCTTCTCAAAACTAACACACATAGCTTTGTTTGTAGACCCAAAGATGATATCATCAACATAGATTTGAACCAACAGAATGTCATCCTTTTGTCTTTTGAGAAACATAGTTTTATCAATCTTTCCTCTACTAAACCCAAACTCTAACAAGTATGTAGACAATGTGCCATACCAAGCTCTAGGAGCTTGATGTAAGCCATACATTGCTCTATTTACCTTGTAAACTTTGTCAGGATGATCAGGGTCTTCAAAGCCTGGTGGTTGAGACACATAAACTTCTTCTGTAATGGTCCCATATAGAAAAGCACTCTTTACATCCATTTGATACACTGCAAAATCTTTGTATGAAGCATAAGCCAAGAATAATCTAATTGCTTCTATTCTTGCCACTAGAGCAAATACTTCATCATAATCAAGACCTTCTTGTTGTGTGTATCCCTGTGCTACTAACCTTGCCTTATTCCTTATGACTATTCCTCTCTCATCTCTTTTGCATCTGAAAACCCATTTAGTACCAATCACTCTTTTTCCATTTGGCAGTTCAACCAAAGTCCAAACTTCTTGTAGCTTAAATTGTAGAAGCTCATCTTGCATTGCTTCCAACCAACTTGCTTCTTGTAGGGCTTTGTAAGTGTTTTTCGGTTCAATTTGAGAAAGAAAACATGCAAACAGGCAATTCTGAAGATCTTTATGACTATTTCTTTGATGCAGAGATCTGGCAAAGAAACTTTGATGTTGAAGATCTTTCAGTGCTTTAGTCATCTGCCTAGTTTGAATAGATGATTGTGGATCACTCAAAATTTGGTCTTTGGGATGATCCTTGTGTACTCTTGTGGTAGGTGTGGGACTAACAGGAATATTGAGTTCCAAATTAGTAATGTCTGCATCAGCTCCAAATAACTTACCATCAAGTGCATCATCATCTGTGTCATAATAAATATTCTCAAGAGCAGGCATATTTGGATCATCAGGATAGAAAGAATCATCAATAGATCTACCCTGAGTGTCCAAATTAGGAAACATTGAAGTAGCAGTAGAGTTAGTAGGCTTGGCAGCAGAATTTGGTGGAGCAGTAGTTGTAACTTTTGGCCTAGCAGTAGAGTCTTCTGGCTGTGTAGGAGAGACATCAACAACTACTTTGGGAACTTCATTAGTTTCTTTTTCTGCTTCAATAGGTATTTCAATACCTTCTTCAACTTCCTTTGGTTTCTCTTGAGGAACATCATCTTCTGTAGGACTTAGATCAGTCTGAAAGGGTAGTAAAGTAGGACCAACTTTTAGTTTCTCAACCAAAACAAATTCTTCTTGTGGTTGGTTAGTGTCAATACTAGCAATAACTGGTACATAATTCATTGTTTTGGTAAGCATATCAACATTAAACAACCATTCTGGTCCTCTCCCTTCAGGATTAGATGTATTCTCAGAAAACTTGATATGCAAATTCTCCTCTACATGTTTGGTTCTCTTATTGTATACCCTGAAAGCTTTACTAATCACAGAGTAACCAACCAAATTTCCTTCATCAGCTTTTTCATCAAATTTGCCTAGCTGATCCTTAGTGTTTAAAATTGTAACAGGACATCCAAATGGTTTGAGAAAATCAATCAGTGGCTTCTTTCCATGAAATAACTCATATGGAGTCTTATAGTGAGGCTTGACTACCTTACTTCTGTTCTGCACAAAGCATGCAGTGTTCACAGCTTCAGCCCAAAAAGGTATAGGTAGTTTTGAATCATATAACATTGTTCTTGTAGCCTCAATTAGTGTCCTGTTTCTTCTTTCTGCAACACCATTCTGTTGTGGAGTTCTTGCTACACTATACTGTCTAAGAATTCCTTTCCCCACACAGAATTGATTCATCACACTGTTCTTGAACTCCGTACCATTGTCACATCTGATTATCTTCACCTTGTGATTGTGCAGGTTTTCAACTCTTGTAATGAATGCCTTGAGTATTTCTGGAGTTTCATCTTTTGTGGCTAGAAAGAATACCCAAGTAAACTTGCTAAAGTCATCAGTGACAACAAGACAATATGACTTCTTGTTCAAGCTTTTTACAAATACAGGCCCAAATAAATCCATGTGTAGTATGTGTAATGGCTCAGTATTTGTGTTTACAGTCTTGGACTTGAATGAAACTCTGTGCTGTTTACCCTTTTGACAGGCAACACAAGTTTCACAATTTTCAAAAGTCTTTGTAGGCATTCCTCTGACAAGGTTTCCTTTTACCAATTTGTTCATGGTCTTGTAGTTCAGATGTCCCAATCTCCTATGCCATAATTTGGACTCATCAACAGTGGCCTTTGCAATTAGACAAGTCAAAGCCCTCTTAGGAACAATGCTCTTAATATGGTCACTATATATATTCTCATTTCTAGGGACCTTCAAAAGCACAGATTTATCATCTGGCAACTGATAGTCAGGAGAAAGAATCATACACTCAGTGTCTGTAAAAAGAACAAAATTCTTTTTGTCACACATTTGTGAAACACTAAAAAGGTTAAACTTAAGTCCTTTCACAAGAAACACCTTCTCAAAGTCCAAATTTCCAGTTCTTAGAGTTCCTCTTCCAACAATCTTTCCACCTTTTGGATCATTCCCAAAAGCAACATAACAACCATCAAAAGCCTCGAAGTCTTCAAGTTGAGACTCATCACCTGTCATGTGACCAGAACATCCACTGTCAATAATAACCATATCCTTAAGCTCATCCAGTAGATTGACCTGCACATGAAAAGTAGAGACATTAGTTCCTCTTGACGACCCAAGCCATTACAGACTTAGATCTGCCCTGTGGATCAACATAATCAAATTTCTTTAAATCACTTGATGCACTACTATTCTTGGAAACAGAATTTGAACCAATAGTCTTTGGTTTCCAAGTCCAGCAAGCTGAGGCCTTAACAGCATAAAAGTGATTACCAACAACTGTATTTGTTAAAACTTTTGGCCCAGAAGTAGAAAGTTTTGTACTAGCAGCAGGTTGCTTACTAGCAGCAGAGTGCATACTAGCAGCAGAATGCTTACTAGCAGTAGAGCCAGTAGAAGAACCAGTTGTGGTTTTGAAAACACCATTTGTTTTAGCAGCATAAATAGATCTAGTTGCACCAGATCTCAATAAAACAGCTCTTGGAACCTTATTCCTATTAGGATGTGGGTGACTTTGTTTAGTTACATATTTGTGATTCACCCTAGTGTATTGATTCCAAACAGGCTTTTGGTGTTCAGGACATCTAACAATCAAGTGGTCAAAGCTACCACACTTATAACAAGCCTTCTTTTGTAATTGAAACTGATTACCTAATCAGTGTGAAACTAGGTTGTTAAAGTTTCTCTGGTTACCCCTAGGCTTATTATTGAACCTTTCCATCTGTTCTCTAGGTACCTCATTGTACTCTACCATTTTCCTAGAGATGTTATTTCCTAACACAGGTTTGACAAACTTAACCTGTTCAATTTTAGGTTTAAACTTTGTAGGAATTTCTTCCTTTTTCACACTTTGTTCTGGTTTAACCTGTTCCTCATCACTATCACTACCAGAATACCAATCTTCTATAATAGGAGCTTCAGGAAATTTTTTAACCTCAACCTTAGGTGTTTCTTTAACACTTGTGCTACTTTCACCTACAGGTTTTTCAATATTTAGCTCACTGATGAAGGATAGTTCTTTTCCTGGTGGAGCAAAGGCACTTTTGGCTGGAGGAGCCACTTCATTATACCCAATTCCACTACCTTTTCTCATCAAGGTATTCTCTATAGATTTATGAACCAAATCAGAAGCATATTGTTGTTTTTGCACTCTTACTACATGTTTATCTTTATCAGCAAGAGCTTCCTCTTTTTCTTTTTCTGCTTCTTCTAACTTATTTTTAAGAACTTCTACTTCACTGTTTTTATTAAAAATTTCTATATCTCTGAGATTAAGTTGATCTACATATTCCTTCTCACACTCTTTGAGATATTCTAACATTCTTTCAACATTTTGAATACCTATTTTGTAACCTAAGTTATCAAGTTTTAGGTGTTCAATTTCTCTATTTAAACTCTGTAGGACCGTAGAACAACCTAAATCACATATGAATCAAGCTTAAACCTAGAGAGAGAAAGTAAGTAGAGAGAGAGAGAGAGAGAGTGGGAACTCTAGTGTGTGGAATAATAACTTTGTTAATACTAAATGAATCACTAAGAGAACCAACCTCTCAAATGAGGTTTACAAGAGTATTTATACATGAAGTCTAGCACATCATCTATCTTATACATTATTACACTAATGGCCCTTAGACTTTCACAAAACATGAATACTAAGCCTAAACTTCATCATAATGATATTCTAAAGCAACCTATAACAATACGTTAATGACCGACACTTTTTATAAATAAAATACGATGCTAACAATCTCCCCCTAAGTGTTGGTCATTGAAGGTTGCGCGACGTCATCATCTTTGTCTTCATACTTTAACATTCATAGCTCTTGACGTCTTTAAGAATCATTAGATGAGTCATAGTACTTTGTTCATTGTTCTTTGTTCATCGATGTTGATATGATCCAATGATGTCATCTGTCTTTCGTCACTTCTGTGTTTGTGGTGGTTGTCTGCCATTCCAACATGCTCATACGTCTTAAGTCTTTGTCATACATACATTTATTATTCCCGTTCTTTCACTTTGATCTTTGTCACGTTACTTTGTAGATTCTTCTTTTTGGTGTAGAATCTTTCTTTGACTGTTGCTATCCTTTGATCTTTGTGAGAACTTTCCTTTGACTTTGTGATGCATGTATGAGCATGTGGAATCTTTCGCCATGGAGATGATGTATAGCTGCAGGTAAACAGTTAGCAATAAACAACCGGTACTTACAGATAAGGAATTAGAGATCATCAACAGCATAGTGTGAAGACTCCTTCTAACCCTTACCATGGCCGTTCCCATATCAGATACTCTCGAAAGAGCTTACGAGACCTACTAAGTAGCTCAATGACTGGCTGAGTCGCTGGGGTTCACTCCACGACTGTAGACCGTTTAAAACCACCGCGAACACTAAGCGTAACCCATAAAGAATTACCGAAGTGACCTGCTGTCAGGGCTACTTGATGTTGACCCTGGCAGGAATTTCCGTTCAATCATTGAGAATATACATAAGTAATTCCTCCCATAAACGTTCTCGGCAGATTGCTAAGATCTGCGAAGGACTCTTAAGTTTACATCTGGTGTCCTTAATGATGAACAACCAGTGTAAAATATCATGTGTTCCTATGAGATCTTTTGATGAATCTCGGGGCTCTAGACTCGATAAGTGCACATTTGGTTTCCTATGCGGAGATTAGGGAGAGGTCTCCTGCTTCAATATCAACCATCTCTAAGAGACAGGTCGATAGATTACGCTGGTTCCCCGTGAGAATGAAACAAGCTCTTTTAAGAGAACTTGAGTGGTTAAGAAGGTTTAGTGCAGTGCGTCACTGGGTCCATGACGTCTTTATCTTCAATACCGGTGTCACCTTAGTAACAACCAGTAGCATATGAATTGAACCCGGTGTCTGCCCTAAGGTTGAACATATGGAGGGCTATTTCTTTTCACCCTTTTTCATAACTTTTCTTTTTAATTCTTCAACCCCTTCTTTCTCCTTTCGCATTTTCTCCTTTTTTCAATCATACCAAAGGACTTCTAATTCTAATCTATTGGAATTGTCCTTGGGTAGATCCCTCCGGCTCTGGCGGATCATAGGACGGTTTTCCCTAACCTTAGTCACCTTATAACTCCATGAATCGTATAATTGCCATGAAACCTTTGATTGTAAATCTCTCAAAGTGTTTATGAATATAAACACATTTTTGTTGACACTTTGAGAGTTTTTGTTTCTTTTGAAGGACTCCCCCTTCACATGTGCTTATGAATTTTTTAGAAATTTGCACATGCGTGAGGAGTTTGCACTTTTTGAATTGATCCACTTTCAGTGAACATGACCGATTCGAGACACGCTTACATCACTAGTTAGACTAGCTTGAAGTTATTACCCGTCCTGGTCAAGTCCAAAGAAAGTCTCTCGATACGGTACATTCAACTCAGACAAGTCCTATTCGAGACACGCTTACATCACTAGTTAGACTAGCTTGAAATTATTACCCGTCCAGGACAAGTCTTTTCGAGTACTGCCATTTAAAGCTTCGTCAATTCACTGGTACATCTGAGTCGAGCTCTTTTGAGATTCAGTCACAAGCTTTAAACATCTTTGATCGCATTTTAATCATGTCTTCTCCCCCTCAAAAATAGCATATCGTGATATTTTTTATATCAACTGATTAAGAAAAAGCTTTTTGGAGAGAAAGACAGATTTCATTTTGCATGAATTCGGAACAATTTTGTTTTTGTACTCCCCCTTAATGATAGCACATTTGAAAATCAATTAAGGGTTTAGAGGGAGTTATCTTGAGCACTCATTTGAAAGATTTTGAAAAATCTTTTGATGAATCTTGAAAAAGTGCTCAAGATTACTATTGTGAAAACGAGTTTTTGTTTGAAGTCTTTTTCGTTTGTTTAGACTCGAACTTTTTGAAAAAGATTTCGTCCTTGAAAATACGAGTCCTTGATTTGAAATAATCAGAAGTCATCGTTTAAGCCCGGGTTTCGTACTGAAGTATACGAAAGCCATTGTGAAGAAAGTTTTGAGAAACGACATGTTTTTAGAAAAAACATATAAAGAACTCCCGTTCAAGCATCTGTACATGTCCGTATCATTTTTGAATGACATTTCTAGAAACGTACAGAATATTGATTTATATGAGAGACATGTCGTGAGAAGAATATTTTTGGATTTTTTGATTGTATATTGTTTTTGTATTTTTTGAAAGATTTTATATTTTTGTATTTTGTTTTTGTTGGTTTTTCAAATTTTGTATTTTGTTTTTTTTCAAAAAATATTTACAGCGAAGCGATTATGAAAAATATTTTTCAAGAAGATTCGAGAAGACGATCTAGCTCCTCAGGAGTTAGGCTTCGCATGCCAATTCGTCGAACTAAATAGTCAAACCTTTCTTTTGGAAGGGCTTTAGTAAATAGATCGGCGAGTTGGTAATCAGTCTTAACGAAAAATAATTCAACAGTACCCTCTTCCACGTGTTCTTTGATGAAATGGTAGCGGACTTTGATATGCTTCGTCTTAGAGTGATGTACGGGATTGCACGAGATGGCTATGTCACTTTTTGAGTCACAATACATAGGTATTTTGTCAAAAGTAAAGCCATAATCTGTGAGCTGTGTCCTCATCCAAAGAACTTGGGCACAACACGCAGATAGAGACACATACTCGGCTTCGGCGGTTGATAGCGCAGTACAATCCTGTTTCTTTGACGACCAGCTTACTAGCCTTTCACCCAAAAATTGTGCTCCACCTGATGTACTTTTTGCTGTAACTTGATCTCCTGCATGGTCGGCATCTGAAAAGGCTGTTAGATTAAACCCCGAATCCTTAGGATACCAAAGTCCCATGTTAATGGTTCTTCGTAGGTACCGAAAGATCCTTTTAACCTCTTTGAGGTGAAGTTCGGTAGGCTTTGCCTGAAACCGTGCTAACAAACAAACAGCAAATTGAATATCAGGTCGACTATCAGTTAAGTACATGAGAGAACCAATCATGCTCCGATATTTTTTTGGGTCGACGGGTTTCCCAAACAAATCAGCATCAATTTTTGGTGAAGTGACCATTGGAGTACCAACAGAATCACAATTTTCCATTCCATGTTTTTTCAAAATCTCTATTGTATATTTAGCTTGATTGATAAAAATATCACGAGGGGATTGATGTATTTGTAAACCAAGAAAGAATTTTAGTTCCCCCATCATGGACATTTCAAATTTGCTTTTCATGAGATTTTCAAAATGTTTTGAATGGTTAGGATTGGTTGATCCAAAAATTATGTCGTCCACGTAAATTTGAACGATCAAAATGTCATCTTTGAATTTTTTGATAAACAAGGTATCATCAACCGTTCCTTTTGTGAAATTGTTTTTGAGCAAGAAAGATGATAGTTCGTCATACCACGCTCTTGGAGCTTGTTTTAAACCATAAATGGCTTTCTTAAGCTTGTAGACGTAGTCTGGATGATCTTTGTCGATGAATCCCTCTGGCTGACTCACATACACTTCTTCTTTCAGAGTACCATTCAAGAAAGCTGTCTTAATGTCCATCTGATAGACTGTGATGTTTTTGTGAGCTGCATAGGCTAAGAAAATCCGGACTGCTTCAAGTCTAGCTACAGGCGCGAATGATTCTTCGAAATCTATTCCTTCTTCTTGTGGATATCCTTTAGCCACGAGATGAGCTTTGTTACGAATTACAGTCATTTCCTCATCCAATTTGTTCTTCCACAACCACTTGAGATCAAGAACGCGTTTATCAAGTGGTCGTTCACCAAGTTCCCAACTATCATGTAACAGGTATTGAAGAAGTTCATCCTGCATCGCTTCTATCCAAGGGTATTTTGCCATTGCTTCCCGAATGTTCTTTGGTTCTTTGAGGCTAATTGAGCAAATGTAAATGCACAATTCGAGATCGGTGGCAAGTTGTCTCCTCGTCTGAACTGGCTTTGAAGGTTCACCAATAACTTGTTCTATTGGATGGTCTTTTGTCCATTGAAACGTAAAAGGGTACCTTGGGTGTAACGAATGTGTGTTAGATGGTTCTTGTAACCTTGAAGAAGATTCAGCAGAGTCTGTTGCAAACGGGTTTTCAAATACTTCTTCTCCTTCTTCTAACGCAACATCGTTTGAATTATTTGTTGGTTCTTCTTGAAAATTTGTGTTTTGATTTTGCTCATCAACTCTTGGTAGTTCAGTTTCAAGTACTGGAGTGGCTTGAGTATATGTAGATGATGTTGAGGTAGTTGGTGCTTCAGCTTCGATTGTTGTAGATGCATCCAGTGGTGGTGGTGGTTGATTTTGAGCGGGTGCAGCGGAATGTTGTTGAGATGCATTTGTCGAAGTTCCACCATAATATTCATCAAACATTAACTCGAAGAAATTTTCCAGTTCTTGTTCTGAAGGTTTGTCCGTGTTTGTTGACTGAGCTCCTTGAGGCACGAGTCCTGAACTGATGTGTCCAGAAGTCTGACTGTTTGGTGCGGGTCCTAATCCATTTTGATTAGAAGCCATTGGATTAAGCGCGGGTTCTAGAGCGTATCTCTCAGAAGCCATTTGTGAAATCTCGTCAAACTTCACATTCATCGTCTCCATTATCCTTTTAGTTCTTCGATTATAGACCTTGAATGCCCTCGAGTTTTCTGAATATCCAATGAAGATTCCAATATCACCCTTAGCTTTCAACTTTCCTAGATCTTCTCTGTCGTTCGTCGGATAGCACAAAGCGCCAAACACGTGAAGGTAAAAGATGTCAGGTTTACGGTTATTCACTAGCTCATATGGGGTTTTATTGAATCTTGGATGTACTAGGGATCGGTTTTGAGTGAAACAAGCGGTGGCAACAGCATCAGCCCATAAGAATAGTGGTGCACTAGAATAGATTAGCATTGTGCGAGCAGCTTCCACAAGAGTTCGGTTTCTTCTTTCAACTACCCCATTCTGCTGTGGAGTTCTAATAACTGATGTTTGGTGTGTGATTCCAACATCTTCAAAATAGGTTCTTAACTCCTGATTTGTGAATTCTGTGCCATTATCTGTTCTTACAATCCTTACTGGAGCTTGAAGTAGAACTTGAATACGCTTCAGAAAGGTGATGATGATGCCTGGTGCTTCGTCTTTTGATCTCAAAAACTTTCCCCAAGTATATCTTGAATAATAATCAACAATAACAAGAATATACTTCTTCCCATTAATGCTTTCAACTCTCATTGGGCCACATAAGTCCATGTGCAACAAATGTAACCTTGCTTCCGAACTAGGTACGGTTTTGGGTTTATATGATGCTCTTTTACTTTTTCCTTGTTCGCATGATGGACAAAGGTGTTCCTTGGTGTATTTGAACTTGGGAAGTTCGGTGACGATGTTGTCTTTGGCTAACTTATTGATCATGTCGAAATTGAGATGGGATAATCTTCTATGCCACAGCCAGGACTTAGTTTCGGTTGCCCTTGTCATGAGACAAATTGGTGATGTAGAAGCCATTTGGTTGATGTCGATAGCATACAAGTTTGTACCACGATTACCAGTTAAGAGATCATCACCAACCAAATTTCTTATGAAAACCGTGTTTCTCCTGAATGCAACTTCTAAATCTGCATCACAAAACTGCCCAACTGAAAACAAGTTGTGTCCCAACCCTTCGACGTAGTAAACTCGAGTGATCAAAAAATTCCCAAACTGAAGATCTCCAAAACCCAGGATAGCTGCTACATGATCATTTCCAAAGCGTACATTTCCCATGAATTTCCAGATGAAATTGATCAGCAGCTTTAAATTCCCGGTCATGTGCTTGGAGCAACCCGAGTCGACGATCCAAAGACATATTTCGATAACCTGCCAATAACAGAAGAGTTTGTATTTGGAAACCGATTTGAATTTGGTTCCATGGGGTTAGGGGTACAAGTAAAATCACACTCATAGACAGTTGCTACTTGTTTAGCTTGAACTATTTCTAATTTGCCATCCTTGAGTATAAATTCTCTACCCGTTGGAATCCAAACACAATGCTTAAGATAGTTCCTAGGCGTACGACTATTAGTGGTGTTCCTAATTCTTTTAATTAGGTTTCCAACAAATCTAGATTTTGCACTAGGACCTTTCGAAACGCTCTTCTGTTCAGGCGTACCATTCACATTCTTAGAAACACATTCATCATGAACATCATTAATTAAACATTTCTTGCATATTAAACAAACAGTATTAGAACCAGTACTTTCAACATTACATTCAGATGAATCATGTTTCTTATTAAAAAGCGATAAATTCCTAAGGTGTTCTTCTACTTTTTCAACTTTATTCTTGCTACTACTCGTAGAGGCAGGCGAGACTCTATTGTTCCTTGTATTGCTCCTAGGCTTTAGTCTGCTGCTCCTAGAGGTGCTGTCTAATCCTGTAGAAGTTGAGGCACACACATTAGGATTTATATTGTTGTCCTTTTTAGCATCACTAGACTCTTTAGAATTATCCTTTTTGCACGCATTTGTCTTAGAAGTGGAGGCAGACGCATTAGTGGGACTAATCCTAAACAGGCCAGGTGCTAGAACTTTTGGTGTTTCGACAACCGCTTTTCCTTTATCAACAATCTTTTCATTTTCAATTTTCTTGGGAAAGGGTGTTGGAGTGACTGGTTTTGTCAAATCCTTTTTCGCATCGACTTTTGGAGCAAACCGTGAAATAGACATTTTTGGTTTTTGAACCATATTTGGAACATTTGGTTTCTCCGAAGTCGAAGGTTTTGCAAACTTAGTTTCCTCACCCTTCCTTTTTTGACTTTCAAGCTGAGCCCTCAAAAGATCATTTTGCTCTTTCATATTCTTGAAAGCACACTCATACGACAGTTTGTCATACTTGCATTCTTCCTTTTTTCGATCAAGTTGTTTAAAACATGACACATTTTCTTTTTCAAGCTTTATAAGAGCATTTTCATATTTGGAAACAATTTCGGAGGTCTCAGCTCTCAATCTTTCATCGTCTTGAACAGAATATGTTTGTAAAATGATGGACATAATGTCAGTGGTCATAACAGCTTCGAAGAGAGAATCATTTAGGTTTTCCAAAACATTCATGTTTTCACGAGTATCATTAGCTTCGTTTACCAGGGATTTGTGGTCCTTGACAAAGTCGGCCGTTTCTTTTAAGAAAGCTTTTTCAAAATGGATTACCCTCGCACTGATGTTATTCAGTGGGATAGTAATTTCGTTTTCAAAAACTTTTTTCTGCTCAATATGAAAACTGGAATGCCAGCTGTTAATATCGATTGTAGATTTAGAAGCAACAATATTTTGAAGTTCTTGAATTCTCTTTTTAACGTCATCCAGAATGTTTCTAGCCTCACTTGTGTTAAAAGTGTTGTTAGAAGACATTTGTTCCATTTTTGAAAGAGATTTGGAAACAATTACTTTCTTAGAAAACATTTTTGAGAATGGTCGTTTTATGGAAAACACAGATGGTTCTTTTTGTGGAACAAAAGTAATTCCCGAAAGTTTGTTCAATTTGTTGTAATCAATGGGTTTCAAATCCTTTTGTTTCATTTTATTTATGCTCTCTTCGACATGTTCTATCGTTTGCACAGAATCCCGAACGACGAGAGGATCATGTTTAGCGTAAATCACATTACCATTATACAAAACATTCTGTTCCTACTGAGCTTTCTTGAGATTACTGGGGGTGTTGTTACCAAGAGCCACTTTATGTTTCGTATGGTAAATCGGATTAGTTTGATTTGAAATCATTTTCATTGTTTGACTTGACTGACCCGACTTAACCACTAATTCTTCTAAATATGCAATCATGTGTTCTGACTCTACAATTTCGGCCAAAATTTGTCTTCTTTCTTTGCAAAGTCCTTTTTCAACTCATCCCTTTCTTTTTCAAGATTGGTATAAGCTGTTTTTTGTTTTGAAAGTTGGTTTTGTAAATCAGAAATTTCCGCGTTTAAAGATTTTATCTTTTTGAAAGAATTAACATCAAGTGTATTAAACTTGAGTTGTAATTGTTTTTCCCTTGAAACGGAATTTTGATAACCAGTTTCTAATTCAGACAATCTTTTGTTATGAAACTCAAAAGCTTTAGCGTTTTCCTTGTAACTCTCAAGCTCAGCGGTCAATTTAACATTCGCGGCCTTAACATCGCGATTGACCTTTTTCACTTTTTCGATTTCAATACCACAGTTATTTAATAATGATTCAAATAAAGCACGTGTTTCCTCATCATTCTCAGCATGCTGTGAAACGAAGCCTCCATTATGATTCACATCTGGAGTTGCTGAAGGAGTATTGCTACTACTTGGCGTGTCCAGATATTTATCATAATTAGATGCTAGCTTCTCAGAATGCTGTTCCTCATGAGGAGACATATCAAATATATCATTATTGTGACATGTGTTGAAATTTGATACCTCAGATGGTGCATTGGTGTCATAAACAGGAAGTGTGTCAGAATCCGTGTCATACTTGGCTTCCTGAAGATTCGCCATGAATATGCAGTTCGCATCGATATCCTCTCTATCTTCCATGTCATCCATAAGAGCCATAAAGTCATTCTCCTCTGCGTTCAACTGAAATCCTGCCACTGTCTTTTGTGCCAACATCACTGCTTTCTGCAAGTACGCTAGATCTTTCTTGTTTGGCTTAGTAGGACAGTTCCTTGCCATATGACCTACACCCTGACAGTTGAAACACTTTACCGGATTACCCTGATTCATATTTCCCAAATTCCCAACTACTGGAGCTGCAACATTTCTATTCTGATTACCCATTGCCTGATTACCAACATTCTGACCCCTCTGATTTCTAACAAACTGGCCCAACTGATTCCCTGCATACTGACCATACGGATTCCCTGCAAACTGATCTGCATTCTGCATATTTTGATATCCCTGTTGATTCCCATAAACTCCAACCATTTGGCCTTCATTGCCCATATTGAAACACGGCTGAGCAAACTGCTTGTTGCGAGTGTTCGATGAGATCCTTTGGTTGTTGTTTGTTGGTGTAGAATAACGTCCTTGGAATATCCTTGACAGAAAAGCAAATGCTTGGGACAATGCTGCAGTAGCTTCATCATTGTCAGTGAATTCCGGTACTTGGAATTGTGGGTGTTGCTGTTGTGGAATAACTTGTTGTTGTTGTGGGTAGAACTGTTGTTGGTAGACCGGTGTTGGTTGTAGAATGCATGATGGTTGCATGTAGTTGTGAGTGGAAGATGATGATGGTTGTTGAGTGTTCACTGGTAATGGTGTTGGTGTATTAGCAATTAATGCGAGAGGATCATGATTCTTAGCCAATCTTTCTTTCCTTACTTCATTAGCCTCAGCTTGGTTTTGCTTCAAAAAGTCATAGAGTTGATCATAATTCACCTTGTGTAAATCCTTAGTTTGATTGACAATTGTAACATAACGACCCCATTCTTCTGGAAGGTTATTGATGAATTTGATGTTTGTTGCAATTGGCCGAGGTGTCAACTTGTTTATGATTAACTTATTCATCAAAGTGCAAAACCTGGTGTAGTATGATTCAATTTGTTCACTTTTGGTGGATGTAAAGTTCTCCCATTCAGTAAGAAGTTTGTTCTCAACGTCTTGTTGTCCAATCTCTGTTCCATGACATATCCTTCTAACACGTTCCCACATATCATGAGCAGTTTCACAGCTGTCGACCGCAGCAAAGATCTCCCGTGGTAAACCAAGTTGGATTAAATGCATTGCCATATCATCGGCTTTGATCTGCGCCTTGTCTTCATCTGTGTAATCTACTTCTGTTTGTACACGCACGAATGGTTGAGTAGGAGGTGTTTCATTTGGATTACTGATGAGGCGAAAAATGATCCGTTTTTAGGGGGTCATTTAAGCCCGAATCCGACTTTATTTGATCAAATATTGCCCTAAATCGTTCCTTTTGTGATTTTAGGTACTTGGAGAGTGAATTCTGGAAAAGAAGCCATTTTGGACGTTTTTGGAGCATAAAAGTGAAGAAAACGGCAAAGTCTCAATTTTCCATGCTGGGAACAGTACATGAAGGCGTCAAGAGTTGTTCTTGACGGCGTCAAAGTCCCAAGAATAAAATACCGTAGTTGATGACGGCGTCACACAGGCCGTCAGAAGTAGATCAAGGCCGTCCGAGGAAGTATTTGGCGGCGAGATGACGGCGTCACACCCTTGCTCTTGACGCCGTCACCCTTATTTTCCTATATATAGTTTTCTAGTTTTTTCACAAAAAAAAGAGAAGTTTTGGAGAAACCCTAAAGACGAATTTGGTGCAACTTTTACAGGTTTTTCAAGGGTTCCAAACCCTTGATACCTTGCATTGTAATTGAGATAAGTGTTCTTCTAATTCAATCAATATGTCTATGTGTTGGTTGTCTATATCTTGTTCTTGTCTCAATTCCATTATGCTAGGCTAGATCTCTTTTGTGTTTGCTTAGATCTAATGAAACCTAGATATTGATTATGTGTTGATTACTTGTTTATTCTTGTCTTAGATGAATGATTTTATATGTTAGGCTTAAGAAAACTGGCAGATCTCCAAATGGTAACATGCTTGAACGTCTTAAGAAACATGAACCGAGGCGTACTAGGTCTTTATTGGTTGTATTTAATGCATGAGCCACTGTTTACAATCCCTATAGTTGTGCTGGGTCATGGTGTAGGAGGAGATAAGAGCTCATAGAATTAGGGAGTTATGTATGCCACCCCATGAATGGTATTAAGGAATACAATCCGTCATCCATGCAATTATAACAAGTAATTAACGTGTAAAAGATATCTAGGGAGTAGTGAAGTCTAAGTAAACACATTTTCTCCAATTACTGCTCACAACCTTAGTATAAATTAGTTTATTTTCATTTTTAATATTTTATTTTGATTGCATCTTAGTTTTGGGTTAGTTGAATAGCAACTAATTCCGCCCACTCTTCCAAAACCCGAGATTTTACTTGCTTTCATAAAAATATAAAAATACAAAAATAATCATCCCTCATCTTTAGAACTAGTAATTAGGTTTTCTAATCCTAGCGACACTATTCCTAAGCTGAACGATCAATCCCCCGGTACTTGTCACTATACTATACTACAACGCTCAGGTACACTGCCTGGTGGGGGTTATAAGCTTCTCGAGATCCCTCGAGAGGTAAAGCCTGTTGCGATTCCCACGCATCAAGTTTTTGGCGCCGCTGCCGGGGAATAGTTATTGTCTAGGTTAGAATTTCTTTTTATTAGGTCTACTTGCTAGATTCCTTTCTAGTAAGATTTTATTTTTATTTTTAGGTTTTCTTTAGTCTATCTTATTTCTTCGTGCCTTTGTTCGTAACTCTTTACCATCCGACATCATGGAAGGTGGTAACATCTTTGAACCCGTCATTCCACCACAACAAAACCCACCACTAGAACCCCTTAGGCCCCGAACCTTAGGAGAGTATTCCCGACCTAGCCACCAAGGCTACCCAAACACCATTGAGCTCACCGGAGACAATGTGACCCCCTTGCGATCCGACACCATCCGGTTGGTGCAAAGCGGATGTGCATTCCATGGACTTCGTTCCGAAGATCCAAACCAACATCTTAAGGACTTTCTCAAAATCGTAGATTCCATAGACCTAGGTGTTGAAACTAGAGAGACTACCCGTTTACGCCTATTCCAATTCTCTCTACGGGATCAAGCTAGTCAATGGCTTGAGCGTTTACCCGCGGGATCCATCACCACATGGGATGATCTCACCACTCGTTTCCTTGCTCAATTTTTCCCACCGGGGAGAACTACTAAGCTTAGGAATGACATCTTGATGTTTCAACAACGTCAAAATGAATCTCTTTATGAAGCATGGACTCGTTTCAAGGACTTACTCCAAAAAGTCCCTCATCATGGCATAGATCTTTGGCTCCAAGTCCAAATCTTCTATGACCATATCGACATCTCCACGAGACGAACCATTGACCAATCGGCCGGTGGTAAGCTACGTGATCTTAGTGCGGAACAATCATGGGAACTCATAGAAGATCTTGCTCTCTATGACAACGAAAGTTGGAATGATCCCCGTGATTTGAACAAAACGGTCAAGGCAATATCTTTGCCTTCGAACAATTCTAGCACTCCCGACCGTAGGATCATGGAACTTGAGGACCAAGTCAAGTTTCTCATGAAATCTTACGAAGCTCCGAAGCCTTCAAGCCAAGTGAACAAAATCACTTCTTCATGCGAATTATGTAGTGGTCCCCATGACACTCGTGATTGTGTGGAACTCCCCGGAACAGCTTTTGCGGACTACGCATCCACGCGTACCGACGAAGCGGGAGATAAGTGGTACACTTTCAAGCCCGAGCCAAACACATACGGTGATTCATACAACCCCTCATGGAAAAATCACCCAAACCTTAGGTGGAAACAAAATCAACCCAATTCTTCCAATCCGCCTAATCGTTACCAACCAAACGGTCCACCATCCAACCGTACTTTCAACAACAATCCTTCTAACAACTATGGTAGTACCAACAATCTTGAAGGATTGATGTCCAAGTTCATGGCATCTCAAGAAGCTCGCATATCTAAGTTTGAAGCCGATTTCAAACAAAAGCAAAGCGAGATGACCACTAGAATTGATGCATTGTTGAAAGTTCTCAATGACCGAGAAATGGGAGCACTCCCGAGTGACACAGTCAAGAATCCGAAACTAACCGTTAATTCCATATCATCAGTTTCGGCACCCACTTCGTGTCCACAATATTACTCGGTTAGATCAACGAGCACGTGTTTCAAACAAAACCAAGTTCCCCAAAAGGACCAATCAAATAAAACACCCACTATAGAGCCGGTCAAAAGCATTGTTGAAACACCTCTTACGCAAGACCTTGATGATGAATTCAAAGAACTTCACCTTGAACGCCCCGTCATTGATGTCTTAGCGCGTGCTCCCTACTATAGTGCCCTCCTAGAAAAATATGAGAAATGTAAGCTAGGTAAAAATGGGACCGCCTTCGTTCAAAACAAGTTGCCTAAAAAGTTTGATGACCCGGGTATATTTGTTTTGCCTTGTAAGATAGGAAGATCCGAAGCTTTCGACACACTAGCCGATTTAGGGTCAAGCCTCAACTTGATTCCCTTATCCTTATTCACCGCTCTTAAGCTAGGAAAGTTAGAGGAAACGGAGGTATTGATAGGTCTAGCGGATGGGAGTATTGCACACCCGGTTGGAATGATTAAGGATGTAGTTGTCCACGTAGGAAAGTTAACTATATTAGCGGATTTTCACGTCCTAGACATGGTTAGTGACACTACATGCCCATTATTGGTAGGAAGAGGATTTTTAGCAACCGCTAGTGCCATGATAGATTGCAAGGAATCAAAGATAACGGTAGGTGAAGGCGATACTTGGTCGGTGTATGATGTTAAGAGGCATAGTTATGATTGTGATGATGAACCAACACCGCATTGGGTAGAGATGAATAGGAGACCGTCTAGATATGGACCTTGGATAGAAAGGAACTTTATAGGACCTCAATGCCCATTCTATCTAGAAAAAGACTTTGTTGAAAAGACACATTCGGTAGAACAACTCATAGCTAGAGATGAGGAGCTAGACCCCTTTGAGGACCCCTTAGTCTTTAGGAAGATGATTGAGTTATTAAGCGTAATGCCCATTAACATAGAAAGGAATAAATGGAAAAGAGAGGGAGATAAGTGTAAATGGAGGTGGGACAAGCCACCTAAAGAAGGTGACGGGTCATGGCATATTAGAATGACCTTGTATGATCCGGATGGAGAAAAGTTTGAAAGGTCATACCATACTAAGGAAACCGATAGAAAGTTGAAACCTAAGTTTGATCCCAAAGATGTCCTCAACGAGGAACTCACCCGAATCACGTAGTAACCCATGACCTTGAGTCTAGCTACAAGACTCGTAAATAAAGAAAAGTGCTTCTTGGGAGGCAACCCATGTTTTGTGTGATTTTATTTGTTTGATTGTTATTTGCTTTCGTATGCATGTTTTATTTTTATTGTTGGTTGATCATGTTTCTCAATTAAAATGTGGAAATACTTTACTATGTTGTTTGGCCTAGTCTTAACTCCAACTTAAAAGTATTTTTGCAAAAGATAAGTGTAAGGGGAGACCCCAAATATGTTTTTAAGAAACAACCCGATCATGATTCTCCACAATATTAAATGAACATGTATATTCGTATTTGTTAGAGTCAAATGCTTGTATTGAGTCATAATGAAGTTTTGCAGGATTTTCCAGGAAATAGGACCAAGTTTTTCCAGAAATTTTCCGGAAACTTAACATAAGAATTTCTGCAGGTCCATTCTGACGGCGTCAGAGTATTACTCTTGACGGCGTCAGGAGTTAAAATCTGGGAATTTTACCGGTTTTGTTTTTCTAACGGAGTCTTATGGTTTTTGTGAATTATTAAGTTTTATAATCTCCAGGAAATCTGCAAACTTCATTCCACAAGCATTATATCTTACTTTGTTTTCTAGGATTTAGAAACTTATATAGGATGCCGCCGATTTTACGCAAGGTTGTCTTGTCTATTGTTGTCAGGATTTACAGGTTATGTTCGACAAGGAGATGATTTATATTCTGGAAGGGAAGCTTTGATTGTTCATTTTCTTGGAGGAAGATTTAACCTGGCCAACCTATAATCCATACCGAGCGAATCAGGGGAGTATTTGATTTCATTCTCTTTACTTTTTCACTTTTACATTCTTTACTTGAACATTGGGGACAATGTTCATCTTAAGTGTAAGGGGAGGGTAAAAAGATGATACCTTACATATGCACTTTCGCTTGAGTTTGTTTTGTTTGATAGTAGATGTGTAATAAAACTATGAGAAATACGTGTTAGTGCAATTTTAGCGCCAAATTTAAAATTTTTTACAACATTTAGGAGTGAAACTTTAGCCATAGCAAGCGTCTCATGGATAGGAGGTTGTATGACTAGCACATAACCGTATATTCAGAAAAATTTTTCACCCAAAAATGTGAGGTTCGCCTTTAGATTTGATAGGAAAAGCATTCATTATTAGTGCTTATGAGTGTACCGGTAGCATTTAGATTCTAGAACTTGCGTTAGTGATGCATCCCGAGACCGCTAGTGAGACTACATTCGTGTAGAAGGATTTACTACATGATAAGAGGCATTAGGATCACCCTTGTGTTAAACCCGTATTATAATTACTTGACCATTTAAGTCATATTACTTGGCTAGTTAAGTCAACTAATTTTTCCCACACCCTTAGCGTTGTACTCATTTTTAATACACGAAACCCCTAGTACACCCCTCCGAGCCTATCTTTTCGTTTCTAACTTTAAGCATTTTACTTAAAGGAAGAATTTGTTACACCCCACTTAAATGTACAACCAAATCGCCTTAGCCTTCCATGTATACGCTCATTTTTAGTGCATTATTGTTATTTGTTAAACCCTAAGTTAACTTTCTAATTGATTACATGGTTGCTAAGTCGAGTCATATCCTTGTACATATTGTTTTGGGACGATTGGGACTCATGGGTAAGTACTTATTTTATGGAGTAATGGGGAAGAACATAATATTATTACCCCCATATGTACGTTAATCTTAAAAGTGCTCCAAGTGTTTTGATTTTCTTAATTCGAGTCATTAGAATAGTTGTATGTAAAGTATGTAAAGATTCAAGTGTAAGGGGAATGTTCATACCCCTATGATGTATTATTTTGGATGGTAGGGTAAGAGTGTATGTAAAAAAAAAAAAAAAAAAAAAAAAAAAAAAAAAAAAAAAAAAACATACGGACTACCATCCCGTTTCATTCTATGTTCATTTTATGTTTTTAGTTATTTTTCATTTATTAGCTTAAGTCGAGTCTAGTCTTGGCTTAGCAACGCCATATTGTACATGTAATTAACCAAGATTGTTAACTCGCCACCAGTAAAACTTCCTTTATCCAACAAAACCGTGTAATTCATATCCCTATACCTAACGTTACAACCCTTTAAAAGACCTCTTTGATAGTTTATCCTAGGTGCTTACGCCATGTGGTGGAGGTTTGATCCTTTCCCAAGCCTATGGTAATCTATTTTGCTATGACAGGTAGTGAGAGATATCTTCCATTTCCATAATGTTATATTACTTTATTACACCCGAGAGATGTGAGTATCTAAACACTATTTGTGAGGTGCTTGTGTATGACCTTCGTGCTTGTCTATTGGTCTTTAGTGGAACGATTATTTGTTGTAATTAATTTTATATTAGTGTTAAATGACCCCTAACTTGTCTTTTGAGTAGAATAAAAGCGCATTTACTTGAGGACAAGCAAATCTCAAGTGTAAGGGTATATGATGAGGCGAAAAATGATCCGTTTTTAGGGGGTCATTTAAGCCCGAATCCAACTTTATTTGATCAAATATTGCCCTAAATCGTTCCTTTTGTGATTTTAGGTACGTGGAGAGTGAATTCTGGAAAAGAAGCCATTTTGGACGTTTTTGGAGCATAAAAGTGAAGAAAACGGCAAAGTCTCAATTTTCCATGCTGGGAACAGTACATGAAGGTGTCAAGAGTTGTTCTTGACGGCGTCAAAGTCCCATGAATAAAATACTGTAGTTGATGACGGCGTCACACAGGCCGTCAGAAGTAGATCAAGGCCGTCCGAGGAAGTATTTGGCGGCGAGATGACGGCGTCACACCCTTGCTCTTGACGCCGTCACCCTTATTTTCCTATATATAGTTTTCTAGTTTTTTCACAAAAAAAGAGAAGTTTTGGAGAAACCCTAAAGACGAATTTGGTGCAACTTTTACAGGTTTTTCAAGGGTTCCAAACCCTTGATACCTTGCATTGTAATTGAGATAAGTGTTCTTCTAATTCAATCAATATGTCTATGTGTTGGTTGTCTATATCTTGTTCTTGTCTCAATTCCATTATGCTAGGCTAGATCTCTTTTGTGTTTGCTTAGATCTAATGAAACCTAGATATTGATTATGTGTTGATTACTTGTTTATTCTTGTCTTGGATGAATGATTTTATATGTTAGGCTTAAGAAAACTGGCAGATCTCCAAATGGTAACATGCTTGAACGTCTTAAGAAACATGAACCGAGGCGTACTAGGTCTTTATTGGTTGTATTTAATGCATGAGCCACTGTTTACAATCCCTATAGTTGTGCTGGGTCATGGTGTAGGAGGAGATAAGAGCTCATAGAATTGGGGAGTTATGTATGCCACCCCATGAATGGTATTAAGGAATACAATCCGTCATCCATGCAATTATAACAAGTAATTAATGTGTAAAAGATATCTAGGGAGTAGTGAAGTCTAAGTAAACACATTTTCTCCAATTACTGCTCACAACCTTAGTATAAATTAGTTTATTTTCATTTTTAGTATTTTATTTTGATTGCATCTTAGTTTTGGGTTAGTTGAATAGCAACTAATTCCGCCCACTCTTCCAAAACCCGAGATTTTACTTGCTTTCATAAAAATATAAAAATACAAAAATAATCATCCCTCATCTTTAGAACTAGTAATTAGGTTTTCTAATCCTAGCGACACTATTCCTAAGTTGAACGATCAATCCTCCGGTACTTGTCACTATACTATACTACAACGATCAGGTACACTGCCTGGTGGGGGTTGTAAGCTTCTCGAGATCCCTCGAGAGGTAAAGCCTGTTGCGATTCCCACGCATCAATTACCTTCAATTTTAACTTGTCTTGGCTGAAATGGACCTTTTTCTATGGATTTGATCATTAATTTGCCATTATCTTTAGTTTTGATGTAACGAAGCATGCGGCTTGTCCATGGAAGATATCCACCTTTTTCAAGCATTGGAGGTCGGTTTTCGGCACCGGCAGCATGAATGTCTTGTTGAGTTGCCATGATTTGAATTCAAAGTGAAACGTTGTTCTGAGGATCTTTTGAAAGATAACAAAGGTTGTTGTTGAAGATTAGATGTTTTGGTGAAGATGAAAGTTCGTTCTCGGTTGATCTGATTGATTTCGTAATTTCCCGCCAAAAAACTCTTTTTTTTTTGCTAACTCGATAAGTTTCTAACTCGCAGGAAATTTTCAAACTCGATAAGTCCTAAGAAATTTTCAAACTCGCAGGAAATTTCAAACTCGGTAAGTTTCAGTTTCAGTCAAACTCGATAAGTCTTAAAAAGTTTGCAAACTCGCAGGAAATTTCAAACTCGGTAAGTGCTGTTCTCATACTCGATAAGTTGACAAACTCGATAAGTCTTAAACTCGATAAGGTCTTAAACTTGGTAAAGTTATCAAACTCGGTAAGGTTAAGAAAATTTGGGCAGAGTTTCGCTTCGTAAGTAGCCACAAATATCCTTACTCGATGAACGATAAGGCAAAAAGGCTAACTCGCCAAACAAAAGTCCAAACTCGGTATGTCCAAAATCCTAACTCGATATGATTCGAACTAAACCCAAACTCGGTAAATATCAAACTCAAACTCGACAGTATCTTTCCTAACTCGATAAAAAACTGATCCAAACTCGAAAAAAAATTTTCTAACTCGAAATTTTTTCTCCTAACTCGAAAAAAATTTTCTAACTCGAAATTTTTTTCTCCTAACTCGAAAAAAAACTGATGAACAGTAACCGAATATTGCAAAATTCTCTTTTATACCAAGTTTTTTCAACCAAATCAAACCTAAAACAACCTATATTATCCCTAGGCGATTGATACCACTTGTAGGACCGTAGAACAACCTAAATCACATATGAATCAAGCTTAAACCTAGAGAGAGAAAGTAAGTAGAGAGAGAGAGAGAGTGTGGGAACTCTAGTGTGTGGAATAATAACTTTGTTAATACTAAATGAATCACTAAGAGAACTAACCTCTCAAATGAGGTTTACAAGAGTATTTATACATGAAGTCTAGGGCATCATCTATCTTATACATTATTACACTAATGGCCCTTAGACTTTCACAAAACATGAATACTAAGCCTAAACTTCATCATAATGATATTCTAAAGCAACCTATAACAATACGTTAATGACCGACACTTTTTATAAATAAAATACGATGCTAACAAACTCTCATTCCTAGACTTAAGTTCTTCTATAGTATCAGCACAAGATTTAAAAGAACACACAGATAAGTCTGAATCATTGGATACCTCAGAGTCAGAGCCCGATGATGAACCATAGGCCATAAGTGCAAAGTTCTGCACCTTGGGTTGAGCAACAACTACCAAAGAGAAATTTGGTTCTTCTTCCGCCATATCACTCCAATCATAATCTCCCAGTCCATCACAAGATACCAGTGCAGTCTTTGATTCTTCAGCAACCTTCTTTGTAACATCAGCATTCTTCTTTGGAGCTCTACACTCTCTGGCAAAATGTCCCTTCCTGTTGCAATTGTAACACTCTATCTTTGATTTGTCAAAGCCTGGACTGTCCTTAGCTTTATACTTGACTTCTCTTCCAGTCTTCTTCATAAACTTTCTTGCCCTCAAGGTCAACATTGCCATTTGCCATTTAAGATCAATTTCTTCAAGATCATCAGGATCAATATGATCCAAGTCTTGATTAATGACATGTGACCTTATAGTAGTTGTGAGCTCAACCAAGAATGCACACAAAGCAATATCACTGGTAGAAATCTTATCATTTGAATTAGCAGCAGATACTCCATAAGCAGTAGAATGAGCAGCAGAGTGAGATTCTTGAGATCCTTTTCCTGTAGAGGATACAAAGGCAAGATTTTGAGTACCAGAAGATGAAGTAGAAGAGGTAGATAGTTCTGATTCATACACTCTTAAATTGTTGTAGAGACTCTCCAACTTCATAGTTTCAAAATCAGGCTTATTCCTCCATACAACTGTGTGCATACTCCATTCAGGTGCAAGACTTCTTAGAAACTTTAGGTTTACATCTTCTTGTGGAACCACATAGCCAACAAGCTTTAGATGAGTAACAAGTTGGTTTAGCCTGTTGTATGTGCCAATTATCTTCTCTCCACTTTCAGAAGTAAAATTCTCAAACTGATGCTTCAGCATGTTTTTCCTGGATTTCTTAGTAGCATCATTCCCTCCAAACCTGAATTCAACAGCATCCATCAATTCTTTTCCAGATTCACAGTCATCAAAGTCCATTTGAAATTCATTAGGTATTCCCATTAAGAGAATACTATGTGCTTTGATTTCCATCTTCCTTACTGTGTTGGCTTCAGCAGACTTAATTGGTATCTCCTTACCATCAGCACTCTTCTCAGGTACAGAATCACCATTAACAATCACATTCCACATGTTGAAATCAATCATGTGAATGTACTGTTTGATTCTTCTCTTCCATAGCTCATACTCAGAAGGATTTAGCATGGGCACCCTTGAAGCAGTCACCATATAAGTTTCATCACCCATCTTAGCAATAAATTTGGAACAGCAAACTTTTAAGAAACAAAATCTTCTTGATAATAACTTCTAGATCACAAGCTCTGATACCACTTGTTGATCCCAGTTGAGCTTAAACGATCTTGTATAGAAGTTAACTTGATTAAACACTTAAGTTAATATGCGGAATGTAAAAGCTTAACTTAAGAAGAATAATGATTTACTTTCAACACTTCAATATTATTAATACGAGCACTCGACAATGCTAGGGTTTTACAACCTTGAAGTGAATAATAATACGTACATAAACTAACCCTAGGATCCTCCTTTTATAGACTAAGGAATCCTATTAGGTTTACAATACCTTTCTCTACACGATAAGAATATTCTAGATAAATATAATATTTACACAATCTATTCTGTATTTATCTAAACCGTATACATCCTTATCCCATCAGCAGTAGATTCTGTCAGCAGCATTTAACCTCAGCAGCACTTTGACATTAGCAGCAGAATCATTACCACTAGCAGCAGTTTCACTTAGCAGCAGTTTCAAACCCAACAAGATAGCATTTCATAATGATGAGGTAGCGATGTATGTTGTTTTCGGCTAGTGTATCATGGTCGACTTTGGGTTGAGGTCCAAGAAAGTTTTTGGGTGTCATTTTTCGTCAAGGGTTGTCAGGTGATTTTCATACGTTCGAGTTATTTTCTTATTCGACCGTCTCTTCTTTTCGCTTTGCACCACTCGGTCTAATTGTGTGATGGAAACTGTTTGGTTTGAAGTTTATTAACATTCCGATCCGTACCTTGTATGTTGTATTTTCACTCTCGTATACGTGCTTCGTTGTTATTGTAAGTTTTGGGGGTAGAGGGCCATGTTGTTAGTTTAGAATCCGTATGGTTTGTAGTGTCTAATGTTTTGAATATGCCAACTTTGAAAGTGTGTAACAACTCAAAGAGGGATGATAGAACTACAAAAATATATCAACAAAACCATCCACAAAAGGATGTGGCACTTTATGATTAGGGCATTTTTTGTAGTTTCTCTCTCTTTACCTTTATAACTCAATCATGGAGTGACACATCCTTTTATGGATTGTTTTGTTGATTTATTTTTGTGGCTGTATCATTCCTCTAAGAGCATTCACATTCATAACGCATGACTTGCGTTAAAGTTACTTTAATACGCGTTAAACTCGTGTTAACCATTGTGGGTGTCCAAGTGAAGAGCGTGTTAACACCGGAAGTTAACACCTTAACTCACGTTAAGGTGGTGTTTCGAGGGAGAAAAAAAAAAGTTTCACTTTCCCCTCAAATGAAGAGGTGTTTTTTTAAATTGTTGTTGATCAGTTAAGGTTGAGTTATGATTGGGGGTGTTTTTATTTTTTTGAGTTAAGGTGAAAATGTTAAAACTAATGTGATGCTGACGTGACATTATGTTAAACTTTAACTCAAGTTATGGTTTCGTATACTCTAACTCAAAAGTATTTCATTGATCAATTTCTTCTACCATTGACCTAGTTACTTTTCCTTTTCTTTTGAACTTTTTACTAGGCTTTATATAACAACACAACGTACTTCACCTTTGACTTTTCTAGGTGCTACTATCTACCTTTGCAAGGAATACAAGAGCAAACACCATGATTTAAAGGGGTTATCCCTAAAACCTCATTTACAAAAGAATTGTTGTCCTCTTGCTTATCTAAGCTAGAACTCATTCACCAACATATTTTAGACGTTGGAGATTTCTCGCCTCTTTCAAATTTGATTTTAATTAGCCTTACTAATGAGAATACCTCACATTGGCCATGGTTATAACTGGTTAAGTAGTTATATAAAACATGTCAATCTGTAAATTCTTCCTCCATCTTATACCGTATCTTGGAAAATTGAGTAAAGTTCAATCCAATTATCAAACATATGGTGTTGTGAGTACGAACATTGACGGATTTAGCTAGGAATTACTATCTATACTACTATATAATGTATTTGGGACTATTCTATTATTAGAAAGGCTTAAAAATTCAGACTTTTACTTATTAATTATGGAAACAACCACCTCTAACAATCACCCCCAACAATTTATAATCACCTCAACAACCACCCCCAACAATTTATAACCACCTCAACAACCACCCCAACAACCACTTTCCACCACCCCACCTCCCTCCTCTTCACCCTAATAATCCGCCACCGCATCACGCGGGCACCTTTCTAGTTTAGTATAATTAGGATGCCCCACTGTGTTTTCGGTTCTTTTGGTTCTAGTATCTATCTTGTATTTAATTTATTCATGTATTACTTAGCTAGGTTTTACTGTTAACTAGTAATTAAGAACCATTATCAAATGGTCTAGTGGTAGATTCCTTGGTTTTCTCACAAGTGGTTAAGGCCTAAGGGTGCTAGGTGTGTGCATTTGGGGGTGGCCACGGAATGGTTGGAAATAGTGCCGAGATAAATCCGGTGAGGTCGCATCCATCTGAGTAAAAAAGTTCGCCCTCTCGTGTGCATCTAAGTAAAGAAGTTCGCCCTCCCCAAGTAACCTCAACAAGAAAACCTCGTCCATTTACCCGTTTTATTATAGGTCCTGTTAACACTTATGTATCTTCATAACTTCATCACACCTAGACTTTGTTATATAGTAAGCTTGTTTTGTAAGTAATACGAGTTTATAACATGCACCAGAACAGTTAATGTTTGTGACTTTGTGAAGAGTGGCTTTTCTGTTTCAACATAGAGTGGCTAAACCGCTAAAAGGTAGAAAGAACAATGTATTTTCTTGACTGTATGTAGATAGCTAGTGATGAAATGATAAAAAGCACAATATACCTCTAAAAGTTCAAAACCCATGACACTTTGAATAGACTGATTGCACAATTATATGGTCTTGTTTCTTACTTCCAGGTTAGTCGATTATATTACTTTCTTTTGGTTCAAAAGAGTTAAAACTTTCACTAAAAGGGAATGCACAACTTTTTTCATGGGTATGCACTTTTCATGTTTTTCCTATACCATAATAAAAGAAAGAAAACAAATGCTGTACACTACAGTCGAGACACAAAGGGTATCCGCGTAATGAGGATATACTTGCTTTTAAGAATGAAATACTAGTATGATTGTAATTTTTAAATACGATATCCAGATTATGATAAATCATATCAAAACCAGAGAACGTCACAATCGTTGCTATCATTATAGTATCCGCATTACACGGTTTTCTCCTCACCAAAACCAATGGAGTATCAAGTATCAAACATTATTCAGAATCCAAAATTCACCTCCATTTAAAAACAAAAAATAATAATAAAAAATAAATAAATAAAAAATATAATAATAAGAAGAATATTTTTAAATGGACACTTTGTAGAAGTACTTTACAAAACTGAACTGCGCATGAATAATTTACCAAAATGATCTTTGGTGCAATAACAAATAGCGCTTCCATAGGATAAATGACACATTATTCATTGACAAATCTAATGATGACACGTGTCCAAAAATGCGCCGGTATAGGCGCGCTGCTTATGTACGTGCGCTTCATTCTTAAATATGAAAAACACAAAAGACAACATTAGGCGCACTTCAAAATATAAGCACACTTCATTTTTAACCTTATGTGCACTTCAAACAAACCCGACAAACTTAGGCGCACATGAAATGATTGGCGCCCTCAGGAGCACTTGAAGCAAAGGAGTGCACTTCAATTTATTGAAATGACAAAGAAAACACAAAACAACAAACGAGTTGTGGTGTTAGCCAATTCACGCCGAGTTAAGCATTTTTTTCTTTTCTTTTCTTTTTTTTTCTTCCGATTTAAATGGTTTTTTTTGTGGGTTTTGTTGGGTATTTTGGTGTGTTTGTATAATAAAGTGTCTGTGTGTTTTAGTGTATGTTTCGTGGGTTTGCAGGTATAAATCCGAAGAAGAAGAAGATAACTTTTGCAAAGTTACATTTTCAGTCCTTCCAAGTTTGTTTTTTTTTTTTTGTTTTTTTTTTTTTAATGAATAACAATTGTATTTTTAGCAATTTGTTTAAACAAAAATGTAATTAGTTTTAATTTGTATTTTGTATAAATAATTGCAAAAGAAGAAAAAAGTATGACTCAAAATGTTGAGTTAAGGTTGAATTATGATTGTTTGTGTTTTTTTATAAATTAAAATGAAAAAGTTAAAGCTGATGTGCCGCTAATGTGTCAATGTGTTAAAATTTAACCCCTGTTATGGTTGTGAGTGATCTAGGCAAAGTAAATCAATTAAATGCATACGAGGGATATGGTCGTAACAAGATGTCAAGATGGATGTGGACATGTGGTAGGTAAGCAAAGTAAATCCAATTAAATGCTAAAAAACCTAATATCTGGAAACACAAAACATATAAGCGCTCTTTTATTTTGGTAAACAGCTGCAAGAGAAAATGTCACTCACTCTCCTCACCGTGATCACCCACCTATTCTTCATCTTCACCGTCACCACCACCGCAACAACAACCTCACCCGAGAACCTTATCGCAACTTTGAAATCGAAAAACATAACATCCGTACACTTACCATCTCCAACCCCCGAAACCATTTCTTCGTTTTCGAACACCAACATCTCTCTCCTTCTCACCATTCCAAACTCACTCATTCCATCAATCTCCTCTAACCCTTCTGCCACGTCTGCATGGCTTTCATCTCACGTGACTCCTTTCCTCCCTCACGTGCGCATCTCCGCTATATCACTCGGAAACAATGTCATGGATGCCAACATACTAAAACTACTACTTCCTGCTGTTGATAATGTTAAAGAAAAGGTTATGGAGTTTGGGATTAAGGAGATAAAGGTTTCGACCATGGTTTCGTTGAAATTTATTAACTGTAGTAGTTATACTGTTTCGAAAGGGTTGTTGGGTGGTTTAAGTGAAAAGATTAATGCAACTTTGTTTGTCAATGTGAAGCCTTGGAATGCATCGTTTAAAAAAGTGCTTTGTGGTGGTTTTGCGTTGATGCGTGATTTGAGTACTGATGTAGGCTACAAGAGTTTGGAAAATGGTGAGATGATGGATTATGGTGTCGTTGAAGCAAGGGTTTCGAAAGTAGAAGATAAGGAAAGGGTTAACAAACATAACTATGATGGTTTGGTATTTTTACTTTTTATCTGCTTCGTCTATATATTCCTTTTTTAAGTATGATTATCTAGTTGGTGACTATGGTATGATTATCTAGTGGAGGTAATGTTTAGAGGTTAGTAAAGGGGTTATGTTAGAAATTCGGATTGTTAAATTTAGGGGTTTACTTTTAGTATGATGTATGTCAAATTGGTTAACTAATTGGACATAATTTGAAGTTAGTTTGCTATAATTGGTCTTTCAATGGATTCATGTCTTGTTCTCACGATGGCATTTTCCACTATAATTGATCTTTCGTTGTTTTGAAGTTGTTTGATTAATATTTGTGATTTTGTTGATAGTTTCTTTTGAAGTTACTATATTTGTTTCTGGATCGTTTGAAGGTGAAAATATGTTTGAGAAAATCTTTAAAATTGCATCATACTTGTCACAAATGTTACTTTCGTGTACTGAACAAATATCTTTCTTTATATGGGTACTAAACTTTTACTTTTTGGTCTTTTTTATGTACTTTGTAACGTTTTTGCCTCTCAAATTATTAAAAATCCAGGGGCAGCAATATCACAAAGTATATCAAAAAGACCAAAAAATGGAAGTTCAGTACCTATATAAGGATATATATTTGTTCAGCACACGAAAGTAATATTTGTGACAAGTATAGTATATTAATAGGTATTTTGCCCATAGAAAGTTATTGTTGTTCATTTAAATTACAAGCTTGTTTCTATTTCGATGGATTTGTGGCTTTGTGCAAATAATATTGATACGGAAAACTTTTCGCTATTGTAACGTTGTCCTATCCTTAGAAAGCAGACGTGAAAAATCACAATTTCAATGTCATATATTCTACATTTAGATCATGTGTCGACTAATTTGGTTGTAAATTGGCAACTAAAATTAGGGGCGTTGATCGGTTCGGTTTTCGGTTATTTTGTTAATTCGGTTCGGTTAATTCGGTTAAAAAAAAATTTAGGGTCAAACCGTGAACCAAACCAAACCGAATTCAAATTCGGTTTTTGGTTCGGTTTGGTTAAATTCTAGTTCGGTTTGGTTTAGTTCGGTTTTCAGTTTAACCAAATTACACATTTTATTTAAAAAAAAAGAAAAATATACAAATATATTTTGCCAAAAAAGTTATTTCAAACATAAAAAATATTTTTTAATATTAGGATAGAATTTTTTTGTTATTTATATATATATATATAAATATAAATATAAATATAAATATATATATATAACGTTTTATTGATCTTTTTATGTATATAAATATATAAAAAATATATAAATTTATATGAATTCGTTTTTCGGTTTTGATTACCAAAACCATATCCAAACCGAGAACCGAATTAAAAGTTCGGTTCGGTTCGGTTTTAGCAAATTCGGTTCGGTTATAAGTTCGATTCGGTTATTTTCGGTTCGGTTCGGTTTTGGTTTTCGGTTTATTCGGATATTTCGGTTTTTCTGCTCACCCTTGACTAAAATGCATCATGGATTCAGTTTCAGATCATTTGGTTATTTTATTGTTTTCAGCAGGCCGGATTTAGCTTGAACGTAGGGCATGCATGTCTGCCAAAGAATTGTTTTTTCTTCAAAGTAACAACAAAATACACTAAAAACTTGTGAATGCATACCTTTTCAAATACCCAAAAAAATCTGAGTGCATACCCTAATCTAATTAACTTACCTTTGTTCAAAATAAAAAGAAAAACCGAAGAAGCACTGCTGGTAAATTTCAGTAATGAAGCGACATGTTTAAGATAGGAGGAGGAGGCCATGAGGGCTGAGGCGTTATGTTTAAAATAGTCACTACAAAATTTGTGACATTTGCTCACTAATTCAAGAGTGAGCAAAAGATAAGAAAAGAGTTACTAAAAGCTATTTTGGCAACTCCCACTAAAAAGAAAACAGTCACTACTGAAGCCATCACTAAAAGTCTATCCTTACACAATATTTAGTAAGCAAAAGGGTCAAATTTTAGTGACTATTCTCTTTTAGTAGGTAAATGTGTCAATTCTCTTTTACACAAAAGCCTATTTAAAATGTTTTAGCCACTTTCTTTTACGACTAACAGTGAGCAAAGGTTTCTCTTTTAGTGACTAAATGATAAGTGAGTAAAACTAATTCATAAATAATACACTTTTTGTATCCCCAAATGATGAAAAACAGAAATATGTTCAAAAAACAAAAATATTTCCAGAAATATTTTCCAAATACCATATTATATCAAATTCAAAACAGACATATTTTCCAGGTTCTAAATACAATAATCTCATTCATCAGCATATAGATCATAATCGTAATCAGATTTAAAATAGAGATACTAAAATATCAACACATAAAAAAATCTCGTATGTTTGAACAATCAAATATGTTGTTGTGGTTACGATTTACAGGAAATGAATATCTTCAGATTTGCACATGACATGACTCATATGGCAACTGACCTCGTCTTACTCCTCAAACTGTTATATCATAAAGTAAAAACGAAAAGTATTAACCAACTTCATGTCGATTAAAACAAACAAATACGACAAAAAGAACAATTACAGGTTTATGTATGGGAATTAAAAGAACAAAATAAAACAAACCTAATCTCTCATTACCACACATCATCCATAAACTGGTCGGTAGATCATTTAAGGAATATTCTAGCATCATTTTGTAGGACACAGTAGTTCAAATATAGCATATAAGCTATATTTGAAATAAAATATATTGTTCTTTTAATTTTAAGTCACAAAACTACAATAAAGATAATATAACATCGATATGCCTTTTAATTTCTTTGTATAAAATGATATAAGCAATATTGCTTAAATGTTATCTACAAAATGATAACTTAAGCAATATTCTAGATATACATCATTTTGTACTTAAGTCACAAAACTTAAATGTGATGATCTACTGATCTAGGTAATAATATTAATCGATAAGCTTAAAGATAAAGTTTCAGAATTTGATATGGGTCACTTTTAGCATAAACCTGTAATTTGATATGGGTCACTTTTACAGGTTTATGTATGGGAACAATTACAGGTTTACACAGAAAAATTCCATATGTTTGAACAAACAAATTGTACCTGATTATTGTGACTTTTGATTAAAACTGACGCGTACTAAACTGACCCACTATATCTAATAGCATGATATGGGTCACTTTTAGTATAAACCTGTAATTGTTTATAAACTGACCCGTACTAATTGTTTATGCTAAACTAACCCATTCAAACTTACCCATTTAAACTAATTTATACTTGTCTTGTCCCAGCAGGTTCTGCATTTTCAAAGCCCCCCCTTAAACTGAATTCCAAATTTCCTAAGTAGTTGAGCATCCTCTCTCGAGTCCTTTCAATGTCTGCACCAAAACAGAATCCAAATCTTTAAAAACAGATTTCTGCTTTACAAAGCTTAATAACTCTAAAAATCACAGACAAACAAAAGATGAAAATAAAATAATCGTATGAATTCTAGTTAAGAGCATATGAATGTATTACTCTAATGCTACTGATGACTCTACTCCTTACGTATTTCAAATTATTTTCAAAGCCCCCCTTAAACCTTTAACTACCCTGATTCTGTAGCAATAGCATTGACCACTTCAATTATTTTGTTCTTATTTCTTTTCATACAGGCCATCCTAGTTTTCGGCCAAGGTTTAAAAAAGATACACATTCGCAAGAAAGTACGAAACCAAATTCAACATGGGATATACCTTGTTGTGCATCCATTATTCATCTTCAATAAGCACAAAGCGAACTATTCTTTATAAGTGTATATCACACAACCGAAAAAAATCTCCTTATTCCTGCATGTCACACAACCGAAGATGCAATCAATAACATAAGTTGAGCAGGATGTGCATATAATTCAGCAACATTATACAAAATATCTACACATAACTAGAAATATAAGACGAGCATCACGGACGTGATGTGAATAAACCCAAAGAACAGTTACAGTTACAGAACATTATACAAACTCACACTGATCTTGATCTGATGACTATGAAGCAGAAGCCATTTCTTAGATCGGGTGAGATTCATGTTATTGTGGGCCCCATGTTTGCTGGTAAAACAACTACTCTTCTTCGTAGGATTAAATCTGAAGCAACTAATGGAAGGTAATTTTGTATTTTTATATCCGATAGATTCAGTTGTGAAACATGATGGAACAAAGTATCCTTGTTGGGCACTTCCTGATTTGTTGTCTTTTAAACAAAGACTTGGGGAAGAAGCTTATGAAAAGGTATGATCTTTATGATGATGACCATAAGACTATATTACACTCAAAACCTTATACTTTTGATATTTTATAACAATTCGTAACGATAATTAACGTCTTACGCGATAAACCTAAATTTTACGACAAACCAGAAAAATTATCATTGTCAAAACAAAGTTTCCAAAAATAGATTTTCACACTTTTATAAGCATAACACATAAAAACAAACTCCTCGTAACTTGCTAACGCTCAAATACTTGAACGAAGACTCGTTACGCAAAAACACAAAAATCACTAAAACTACACAAGTCATTTCTAAACCACAAAGGCGATCAAAATGAACTTTCTCAAATTCCATACTTTCCAAATCACAATAAAAACCATCAAAGGGATTTAGTGCTAAAACTCACTTATATCACTCTTATATCACTTCAATCACCTAAGACACACCAAACAAACGTCAACCGAGTCAAGACTATCAGTCAAACTGACCTGCTAAAACCACGGTTGTTACAATTTGAACTTTATTTTTTTCTACACATCATATAAATTAGTCGCTCTCGAGCCAAGCTCGAGCTTGTGAAAAATTTTACGAGCCGAGCTCGAGCTCAAAATGTGAGGCTCGAAACGAGCTCGAGCTCGGCTCGGCTCGTTTTCACCCCTACTTACAGGCGACCTGCCACATCAGCTTTATCTCTACAAGACTAGAAAACGACCAAGTTGCCACAGTGGCGACCAAGTTATTATTATTTTTTATTTATTTATTTTAAATAAAACAACAAAGTATTATATACTTTAAATAAAACAAATTATCGCATACAAATTACGGTAATTTTTATCCATTCTATATGCTAAAATGTAAGAAAGTTAAAACTATAGAGAAAAAATGACAATGAAATCAAATTTCAAGTGTTTAAACTGTAAATCAATTATTTATATAAAAAATGACTTATTTAATAGTCTTCTTCTTCATTACCTGCAAATCTCAAACACACATACTTTTGTTTATTTATTTATTTTTAACAAATTTAAATAAAGAAAAAGCGATAATAGTGGAGTTTGTGTGTATCAAAAGTCGGTCGACTATTCGAACTAGTTCGCCATTTCTTTGATCGACGACCGATCACGACCGACACCCCACACTGAGGACGACCGATCGCGACTGACGACAACTCACAAGGTCGACTAACCCACTGTGGGCAGCCTTAAGATACAAAAAATATACCTAGGTAATCAATTTTGTCCCATCTTTTGGATTTTCTTAACAGGAGTGTTTTTGTTTGACATGTTGCATTTTGTTCATTATGGTTAAAGTACATTTATTTTTTATTTTTTTTTAGGTTTATTTGTTTCATTTTAGTTGTAGAAAGATAATTTCTTTGTATTATAAATGAACAAAAAAGACCAAAAACATGTTCTAAAGGAAGAAAAAATAGCTCAATAAACATAATTTGAAAGCAAAAAAAAAAAAAAAAAAAAAAAAAAAAAAAAAAAAAAAAAAAGTTGTTAACTTAAGGTTTACCATTAATTAAAAAATAAAAAGCCAGATACCGTGTTGCATGAAATTCAGGTCACATAAATGAGAGGTGATTTTGCTCCACGCGTTGCAGCCGGGGTTTTACATGTTAAAACTTAGGGAGGACCTTTTTACTCCCGCTTCATTGTAGGCCGCAACGTTCTACGTGAAAAAATTATTCGTTACACTAACATTCGCTAGATTTAACTCAGTGATTGTTTTAGTAATCGATAGGTAATTACAACAACTATTTGTGTAATTTGTAGCTAGATATGTAGGGTGCATTTAGTTGGGGGAAACAAAATGATTGGTTAATGATATATGTTTTGTATTTTTTCTGAAAGTGTGTTTCACAACTAAGGTAGACATTTGCGCATCAAGATGGCAACAAAAATTCAATCTACTTAATATCCACCCAATCTACTTCATTATTAGTGGCTAAATGTCTCTACTCCAAAAGGATACGCATTTGCTTCGCCAAGGGTCTTCCTTCCTAAAGCCACTATGTTATTCGTATAATTAGCATAGTTTGTTAGTTATTCATATGGGCTAAGGCCCGATAGTATTATGTGTTAGGGTACCTTATCTATAAATATTGTATGAACCGATTATTGTGAGGATATGAAAGCATAGTTAATCTTAATATTCTACACGGTATCAAGCCTCTTTTACGATCCTTAAACCCTCAGTTTTCTTTTCTCGTTTTTTTTTTTTTCTGTTCTAGCTCTTTGTGTGGTCGACCGTTGGTTTTGTGATAACCAGTCGCCACGTTTACACGTTAATCGTAGGCTTTGTGATTGATAGCCAGTTGACGCGAAGGTTTTATTGTTAATGCACAATCGATTGTTGGTTTGTCATATAACCAGTCTACTAGTTGCTGTGGTAATTTAGCTTTGTTTTTGTATCACTATTAAGTATCTTTTGTTGCTGTTGACAAACTCACCATCTTATACCTACGTATCCCACTTTACTACAAACTCTAGACTCCCATACCATATTATACCGAACCCTTAACTTGTCACTAATCCCTAATATCACATCATGACTGGTAGCTTAAATACTATACGATCTAATGTTTTGACACCCTCCGATATGCAAACTCTACAACACTTATTGACTAAACTTGGGATTCAAGGGACTAACATTGTTGCACCAACTGTTGGCCATGTGGCACCTTCTGTGTCGAATGCTTCAAACTCTTGTTCACCAATTGCTTTCCATGCTACACCTAATTTATCAAGTCCAAGCCCAAGTTACGCTTTGAATAACCACTCACCAGGTTTCCAGGCCCATTCACCTTCTATGGCCCAATCTGTAACTAATAGTATGGGGCAGTTTCCTTACCCACTAGTTACGACAGGTCAAAGGGTGTGACAGGTTCTTTTGTGCCAGGTCACTTTGAGGAAGGGTTCAGGTAGGGGTGAAAACGAGCCGAGCCGAGCTCGAGCCTGCCAGAGCTCGAGCTCGGCTCGTTTATATATATAAAGCTCGAGCTCGAGCTTGAGCTCGTTTCGAGCCTAATATTTTGAGCTCGAGCTCGGCTCGTGAAAATTTTCACAAGCTCGAGCTCGAGCTCGGGCTCGACTAATTTGTATGATGTTTTAAAGAAAACAAAGTTAAAATGGAGTTCGGCTCGTTAATTACATAAGGCTCGAGCTCGTTTACTACTTTTAAGCTCGTTTATACGTATAGACAATATATATACATATATATTTCTCGGGCTCGTTTAGGCTCGCGAGCCTACTCGAGCTTTTTGTATAGAGCCCGAGCTCGAGCTCGATTATTAAATGAGCTCAAACTTAGGCTCGAGCTCGGGCTCAAGCTCGTTTAAGCTCGGCTCGTTCGAGCTTTTTACCGATCCGATCCCGAGCTTTTCACGAGCGGCTCGGCTCGTTTCCACCCCTAGGTTCAGGTGGCTACCAGGTTCAATTTGCTACGCCAGGTCATCAGGTTCAACAAGCAGGCCAGCATGGTTATGCGGTACAAAAAGGCAGTTCACCAGGCCCTTTCTTTTACCCGGTTCAGTTTGGTACACCAGTTCAACAAACAGGTCAAGGGGGCATTTTGGTCCACCAAGTGGCATGCCAGCGGGTCCAGAAACTATTTTGCCACATGCTTTTACTGTCGGGACTCTACCGGATCCTACTTTCGGTAATTGGAATATGGACACAAATGCATCCTCACACCTTAATGATAATGTCAATAATCTTAATTAGAGATGTTTTTAATTCGTGTATTTATTCATCTGTTGCTGTTGGTAACGGGCATTTAATTACTGCTAATATAGTCAAAAATTTGATTTCCGTCCGTCAATTTGTTTGTGACAATTATTGTACTATTGAATTTGATCCTTTTGGTTTTTCTGTTAAAGACTTTCAAACTCGTCGAGTACTGCTCCGTTGTGATAGCACTGGAGATCTATACCCTGTCACACAACCCTCTCCTATTCTTCAAGCGTATCTTACTGGTCAGAATATGTGGCATCAACGAGTTGGACATCCATGAAGTGAAGTGCTACGTCGTGTCATTTCCAATAATTCTTTTTCGTGTAATAAGGAGAAGTCTCCCGTGCTTTGTCATGTGTGTCAGCTTGGAAAACACGTGAAACTTCCGTTTGTTAGTTCTTCTACTTTCGTTCAGTCTTTTTTTGACATTGTTCACTTGGATTTGTGGACTTCCCCAATTCCGAGTCTGTCTGGTTTTCGGTACTATGTTTAATTTTTGGATCATTATTCACAATTTGTTTGGGTTTATCCCTTAGTCAATAAATTTGATATTTTTTTTTAAATTTATGTTGTTTCGTAATTTTGTTAAAACTCAATTTAAGAGTGAAGTTAAGTCGTTTCAGTGTGATCATTGTGGTGAATTTGATAACCACTCCTTTCTTAAATTATTTGCTGACAACGAGATTCAATTTAGATTTTCTTGTCCACGCACTTCCCAACAAAATGGAAAATTCCAAAGGATGATTCGCACCATTAATAATCTAATTCGGACTTTAATGTTTCATGCTCATCTCCCTCCTAACTATTGGGTTGAAGCCCTCAACATGGCCGTTTACCTATTGAATATATTACCATCACATGCCATTGACAATGAAGTCCCTTACACCCGCCTTACTGGCACTACACCAGCTTAAAGTCTTTTACATGTTTTTGGGTGTCTTTGTTATCCTCATCTTGACACTGACCACAAACTTGGAGCCCGTGCTACACCTTCCATCGTTTTGGGTCACGCTACTAAGCATCGTGGCTACCGTTGTCTGGACCTCAACACCAATAAAATAATCATTTCACGACATATTACTTTTGATGAAACAGTTTTTCCGTATGGTTCCGCGACACCCAATGTTAGTCCCTCGTATGATTTTTTAGACGACACCTCAAATTTTATCTCAAATATAATCAAACAGTCACCTATATTTACTACTGCTTCACCTCAACCTCAACTTAACATGCATGCTCCTACTATCCACACTGATGAGCATACTTCTCCTACACACGATCCACCTTCCCCAACTGTGCCTCATATTACCACCCTACTTCCTACACATGTCACTAGCCCATCTAACCAATATCCTACCCCTGTTTCTGTTTCCCAAGATCCACCAACTCCAACTGTTAACCCAAACCCGGTTTCGATTCACCTCATGGTCATACGTTCTCATGTCGAGACTACTCGTCTTAATCCCCGTTATGCTGGTCATGTGTCTACTATTTCTCTTTCACCTAGGTCATATAAGGATGCTTTTAATGATCCCAATTGGCGAAATGCTATGTATGATGAGTATAATGCACTTATTAAAAATAAAACTTGGACTCGTGTACCTCGACCGGAGGGTGTCAATATTGTTCATTGTATGTGGTTATTTCGCCATAAATATTTGGCTGATGGTACTCTTAGTCGGTACAAGGCACTTCTTGTTGCCAATGGTAGCACATAGATTGAGGGAGTTGATGTTGATAAGACTTTTAGTCCGGTTGTTAAGTCAGGAACCATTCGGACTGTCCTTAGCTTAGCTATTTCTTGACATTGGCCTGTTCACCAGCTTGATGTCAAGATTGCTTTTTTACATGGTGATTTAGCTGAAACTGTTTATATACATCAACCTCCCGGTTTTCGGGATCCAAAGCATCCGGATTATGTTTATTTATTACAGAGGTCTCTTTATGGTCTTAAGCAGGCACCTTAGACTATGGGTTACAATTGTTTTCATCCTCTACTTCCTCTTTGGTTGCTTATTCGGATTATGATTGGGCTGGTTGCCATACTACTAGGCACTTAACTTCTGGCTATTGTGGTTTCCTTGGCAACAATCTCCTTTGTTGGTCCTCTAAGCGTCAATCGACGCTTTCTCGTTCTAGCGCGGAGGCAGAGTATCGTGGTGTTGCCAATGATGTTGCTGAGACCTGTGGTTACGGAACCTACTACGTGAGCTGTATACGCCTTTTTCTTCTGCTACGCTTGTCTATTGTGATAATGTTAGTGTCGTATACTTATATTCTAATCCGGTTCAACATCAACGTACGAAGCATATAGAGATTGATCTTCATTTTGTAAGAGATTTGGTTGCTGCTAGTCAAGTTAAAGTTCTTCATGTACCGTTACGTTATCAGTATGCAGAGATTTTTACCAAAGGCTTACCATCCGCTTTGTTTGAGGAGTTTCGTACCAGTTTGAGTGTCCGATGTCCTCCCGCTCAAACTGCGGAAGAGTGTTAGTCGTATAATTAGCATAGTCCGTTAGTTGTTTGTATGGTCTAAGGCCCGATAGTGTTATGTGTTACAGTTCCTTATCTATAAATATTGTATGAACCGATTATTGTGAGGATATGAAAACACAATTAATCTTAATATTCTACACACTATACTTCCACTAGCTTTTCAAACTATGAACATTAGAAGAAGCGACTTGTCACTGAAACTATATGATTTATTTATAATTTTTACGAGTTTTTATATCCAAAACCCCACAAGTCAACTAAATAAGATAGCATTTCATAATGATGAGGTAGCGATGTATGTTGTTTTCGGCTAGTGCTTCATGGTCGACTTTGGGTTAAGGTCCAAGAAAGTTTTTGGGTGTCATTTTTCGTCAAGGGTTGTCAGGTGATTTTCATACGTTCGAGTGATTTTCTAATTGGACCGTCTCTTCTTTTCGCTTTGCACCACTCCGTCTAATTGTGTGATGGAAACTGTTTGGTTTGAAGTTTACTAACATTCCGATACGTGCTTGGTTGTTATTGTAAGTTTTCACTCTCGTATACGTGCTTGGTTGTTATTGTAAGTTTTGGGTGTAGACGGCCATGTTGTTAGTTTAGAATCCGTATGGTTTGTAGTGTCTAATGTTTTGAATATGCCAACTTTGAAAGTGTGTAATAACTCAAATAGGGATGATAGAATCACAAAAATATATCAACAAAACCATCCACAAAAGGATGTGGCACTTTATGATTAGGGCATTTTTTTTGTAGTTTCTCTCTTTTTACCTTTATAAGTCAATCATGGAGTGACACATTCTTAACGCATGACTTGCGTTAAAGTTACTTTAACACGCGTTAAACTCGTGTTAACCATTGTGGGTGTCCAAGTGAAGAGCGTGTTAACACCGGAAGTTAACACCTTAACTCACGTTAAGGTGGTGTTTCGAGGGAGAAAAAAAAAAGTCACTTTCCCCTCTAAATGAAGAGGTGTTTTTTTTTTAAATCGTTGTTGATCAGTTAAGGTTGAGTTATGATTGGGGGTGTTTTTATTTTTTTGAGTTAAGGTGAAAATGTTAAAACTAATGTGACGCTGACGTGACATTATGTTAAACTTTAACTCAAGTTATGGTTGTGTATGCTCTAACTCAAAAGTATTTCATTGATCAATTTCTTCTACCATTGACCTAGTTACTTTTCCTTTTCTTTTGAACTTTTTACTAGGCTTTATATAACAACACAACGTACTTCACCTTTGTCTTTTCTAGGTGCTACTATCTACCTTTGCAAGGAATACAAGAGCAAACACCATGATTTAAAGGGGTTATCCCTATAACCTCATTTACAAAAGAATTGTTGTCCTCTTGCTTATCTAAGCTAGAACTCATTCACCAACATATTTTAGACGTTGGAGATTTCTCGCCTCTTTCAAATTTGATTTTAATTAGCCTTACTAATGAGAATACCTCACATTGGCCATGGTTATAACTGGTTAAGTAGTTATATAGAACATGTCAATCTGTAAATTCTTCCTCCATCTTATACCGTATCTTGGAAAATTGAGTAAAGTTCAATCCAATTATCAAACATATGGTGTTGTGAGTACGAACATTGACGGATTTAGCTAGGAATTACTATCTATACTACTATATAATATATTTGGGACTATTCTATAATTAGAAAGACTTAAAAATTCAGACTTTTACTTACTAATTATGGAAACAACCACCCCTACCAATCACCCCCAACAATTTATAACCACATCAACAACCACCCCCAACAATTTAAAACCACCTCAACAACCACCCCAACAACCACTTTCCACCACCCCACCTCCCTCCTCTTCACCCCAATAATCCGCCACCGCATCGCGCGAGCACCTTTCTAGTTTAGTATAATTAGGATGCCCCACTGTGTTTTCGGTTCTTTTGGTTCTAGTATCTATCTTGTATTTAATTTATTCATGTATTACTTAGCTAGGTTTTACTGTTAACTAGTAATTAAGAACCATTATCAAATGGTCTATTGGTAGATTCCTTGGTTTTCTCACAAGTGGTTAAGGCCTAAGGGTGCTAGGTGTGTGCATTTGGGGGTGGCCACGGAATGGTCGGAAATAGTGCCGAGATAAATCCGGTGAGGTCGCATTCATCTGAGTAAAAAAGTTCGCCCTCTCGTGTGCATCTAAGTTAAGAAGTTCGCCCTCCCCAAGTAACCTCAACAAGAAAACCTCGTCCATTTACCCGTTTTATTATAGGTCCTGTTAACACTTATGTATCTTCATAACTGTTGGTATTTTAGTGTAAAATAGATTGAATTTAATATGCATATAAGGGTCGACACTTATATGAATATTAACTGGACTAACAGGGGTTCCAAGTGGGCTGTAGCCCCCTTGGTGGGGGTTCGGGGGCAACGCCCCTGAGAGAAGCAGGGTCCAAGGGCCGGCAGCCCCTGGCAAAAGGCAGTTAACCCTAAATCCCTCAGAAAATTAAATTTTCGGAAATTGAGGGACTAAATTTGACAACTTGAAACCTTGAAACTGCCAAAAGGCAGTTAACCCTAAATCCCGTTTCAAAGGATACAGAAACAATTTGGATTGCAGATATAACAACATACACAAACTTGAATCAATTAGATTTTATCCGGTCGTTAATTCGTATCCACTTCAATTTAATCGATCTGAAAGCGTTCATACTCGTGACTTCTAATTGCTATCAGGATACCCTATCACCCCACATACGACACATAAACAACAATAACTTCATCACACCTAGACTTTGTTATATAGTAAGCTTGTTTTGTAAGTAATACAAGTTTATAACATGCACCAGAACAGTTAATGTTTGTGACTTTGTGAAGAGTAGCTTTTTTGTTTCAACATAGAGTGGCTAAATCGCTAAAAGGTAGAAAGCACAATGTATTTTCTTGACTGTATGTAGATAGGTAGTGATGAAATGATAAAAAGCACAATATACCTCTAAAAGTTCAAAACCCATGATACTTTGAATAGACTGATTGAACAATTATATGGTCTTGTTTCTCACTTCCAGGTTAGTCGATTTACTTTCTTTTGGTTCAAAAGAGTTAAAACTTTCACTAAAAGGGAATGCACAACTTTTTTCATGGGTATGCACTTTTCATGTTTTTCCTATACCATAATAAAAGAAAGAAAACAAATGCTGTACACTACAGTCGAGACACAAAGGGTATCCGCGTAATAAGGATATACTTGCTTTTAAGAGTGAAATACTAGTATGATTGTAATTTTTAAATACGGTATCCAGATTATGATAAATCATATCAAAACCAGAGAACGTCACAATCGTGCTATCATTATAGTATCCGCATTACCCGGTTTTCTCCTCACCAAAACCAATGGAGTATCAAGTGTCAAACATTATTCAGAATCCAAAATTCACCTCCATTTAAAAACAAAAAATAATAATAATAAAAAAAATAAATAAAAAATATAATAATAAGAAGAATATTTTTAAATGGACACTTTGTAGAGGTACTTTACAAAAATGAACTGCTCATGAATAATTTACCAAAATGATCTTTGGTGCAATAACAAATAGGGCTTCCATAGGATAAATGACACATTATTCATTGAAAAATCTAATGATGACATGTGTCCAAAAATGCGCCGGTATAGGCGCGCTGCTTATGTAGGTGCGCTTCATTCTTAAATATGAAAAACACAAAAGACAACATTAGGCGCACTTCAAAATATAAGCACACTTCACTTTTAACCTTATGTGCACTTCAAACAAACCCGACAAACTAAGGCGCACATGAAATGATTGGCTCCCTCAGGAGCACTTGAAGCAAAGGAGTGCACTTCAATTTATTGAAATGACAAAGAAAACACAAAACAACAAACGAGTTGTGGTGTTAGCCAATTCACGCCGAGTTAAGCATTTTTTTTCTTTTCTTTTCTTTTTTTTCTTCCGATTTAAATGGTTTTTTTTGTGGGTTTTGTTGGGTATTTTGGTGTGTTTGTATAATAAAGTGTCTATGTGTTTTAGTGTATGTTTCGTGGGTTTGCAGGTATAAATCCGAAGAAGAAGAAGATAACTTTTGCAAAGTTACATTTCAGTCCTTCCAAGTTTTTTTTTTTTTTTTTTTTTTTTTTTTTTTTTTTTTTTTTGTTAGTGAATAACAATTGTATTTTTAGCGATTTGTTTAAACAAAAATGTAATTTGTTTTAATTTGTATTTTGTTTAAACAATTGCAAAAGAAGAAAAAAGTATGGCTCAAAATGTTGAGTTAAGGTTGAATTATGATTGTTGGTGTTTGTTAAAATGAAAAAGTTAAATCTGATGTGACGCTAATGTGACAATGTGTTAAAATTTAACCCGTGTTATGGTTGTGAGTGATCTAGGCAAAGTAAATCCAATTAAATGCATATGAGAGCACAAGGTGCAGTCGACAAGGTGGCCCTCGCCGTCCGATGTGGCACTTCCAACGGCGAGCCGTTGCTCGCCGCCACACCGGAGAGGGCTCGCCGTTCTTCGCCGATGGTGAGTTCGTCGTGGCCACGGCGAAGGAGATGATCTGACAAATGTGCAGCCTTTTCAGTTGCAACGTTGTGTAACGTTTAAAAATTAAACGTTCGTCCTTTTTTTTTTAACCCCAAAAACCATATACACTATCCCTATATATATTTACATATTTCACACATATTTCATTCCCGAAAAACCAAAAAATTTATTCTAAAAAACCTAACTCATTTCATTCCAAAGCAAAAACAATGAGTGAATCACCTTTATTCGACGACCTGATTGACGATATAGGCCCTCAAGTTCCGTTTGAAGTACACGGACGTACATTTAAAAATGGCTATTATCTAGCAGATGGAATTTACCCGCAGTGGGCATCGTTTGTCAAGTCCTTTACTGTTGCAAACAACCCAAAACACGCCGCATGGAAAGCGAAACAAGAAAGTGCGCGAAAAGATATCGAGAGAGCTTTTGGTGTCCTACAAGGACGTTGGCATATTATTGCCCAACCGGCGCGTGCATATACTGTGGGCAAGTTACGGAGAATCATGTACTCGTGCATCATAATGCATAACATGATTTTGAAAGATCAACATTTTCATATAGCCGACGCTGCCGAAATGTATATTCCGCCGACACCAAATATACAACAGTCATGGGTCGAACGTTACGCAACGCAAAAAAGAAAAACCAAAGAACTACATGATAAACGCACACACTCAAGGCTTCAACTATGTCTCATCGAGCATGTTTGGCAACAACAACAATGGGAAGAATTTCAACGAAATAATAATAATTAGGTTCGGTTTTTAGTGTCGTATGTGTTATATTTTTTTTCCCGTATCGTATTTTTTTTCCGTATTGTAATTTTTTAATGTGATGAAATAAAATTAGTATGTTTTTTTTATTTTTTAGTATTTGTGAAATAATTTAATTTATTTAAAGAAATGAATAAAAAAATAAGTGTGTAAGAGGTGGGGTCCGAATGGAAAAGTGGAGGTTTGTTGTTTGGTGAGGGTGGGTTTGTTGTTGTTAGTTGAAGTTGAGGTGTTTTGGTGATGTGGCATGATGGGGCCCGAATGGGGAGGCAAAAACTTGCCTTTGCACCTAGTGCTCTGAGGGATATGGTCGTAACAAGATGTCAAGATGGATGTGGACATGTGGTAGGTAAGCAAAGTAAATCCAATTAAATGCTAAAAAACCTAAAATCTAGAAACACAAAACATATAAGCGCTCTTTTATTTTGGTAAAACAGGCTGCAAGAGAAAATGTCACTCACTCTCCTCACCGTGATCACCCACCTATTCTTCATCTTCACCGCCACCACCACCGCCACCTCACCCGAGAACCTTATCCCACTTTTAATATCAAAAAACATAACATCCGTACACTTACCATCTCCAACCCCCGAAACCATTTCTTTATTCTCACATTCCAACATCTCTCTCCTTCTCACCATCCCAAATTCACTCATTCCATCTATCTCCTCTAACCCTTCCGCCACGTCTGCATGGCTTTCATCTCACGTGACTCCTTTCCTCCCTCACGTGCGCATCTCCGCTATATCACTCGGAAACAATGTCATGGATGCCAACATACTAAAACTACTACCACGTGCTGTTGATAATGTTAAAGAAAAGGTTATGGAGTTTGGGATTAAGGAGATAAAGGTTTCGACCACGGTTTCGTTGAAATTTATTAACTGTAGTAGTACTACTGTTTCGAAAGGGTTCTTGGGTGGTTTAAGCAAAAAGAATGCTACTTTGTTTGTCAATGTGAAGCCTTGGAAGAATGTATCGTTTAAAAATGTGCTTTGTGGTGGTTTTTCTTTGATGCGTGATCTAAGTACTGATGTAGGCTACAAGAGTGTGGAAAATGGTGAGATCATGGATTATGGTGTCGTTGAAGCAAGGGTTTCGAAAGTAGAAGATAAGGAAAAGGTTAACAAAGATAACGATGATGCTTTGTTTTTTTTAGTTTTAATCTGCTTTGTCTATGTATTCCTTTTTTAAGGTGGCATAGTTGGTGACTATGGTATGATTTAGAGGAGGTAATGTTTAGAGGTTAGTAAAGGGTTTAAGTTAGAAATTCGGATTGTTAAATTTGGGGGTTTACTTTTAGTATGATGTATGTCAAATTGATTAACTAATTGGTCTTTCAATGGAATTCATGTCTTGTTGTCACTGTGGCATGTTCCACTATAATTGGTCTTTCGTCGTTTCGAAGTTGTCTGATTAATATTCGTGATTTTGTTGGTAGTTTCTTTTGAAGTTACTCTATTTGTTTCTGGGTCTTTTGAAGGTGAAAATATGTTTGAGGAAATAACCCCGAGTAATTAATCCGCTAGCTACTATAGAAAGTTATTGTTGTTCATTCAAATAATTACAAGCTTGTTTCTATTTGGATGGATTTGTGGCTTTGTGCAAATAATATTGATAAGGAAAACTTTTCGCTATTGTAACGTTGTCCTATCCTAGAAAGCAAACGTGAAAAATCACAATTTCAAAGTCATATATTCTACAATTGGATCATGTGTGGACTAATTTGGTTGTAAATTGGCAACTAAACTGCATCATGGATTCAGTTTCAGATCATTTGGTTATTTTATTGTTTTCAGCAGGGCCGGATTTAGCTTGAACTTAGGGTATGCACGCCCTGCCAAAAAAAATAGTTTTTTCTTCAAAGTAACAACAAAATACACTAAAAACTTGTGAATGCATACCCTTTCAAATACCAAAAAAAAAAAAAAAAAAAAAAAAAAAAAAAATCTGAGTGCATACCCTTTCAAATACTCAAAAAAAATCTGAGTGCATACCCTAATCTAATTAACTTACCTTTGTTCAAAATAAAAAGAAAAACCGAAGAAGCACTGCTGGTGTTCAGTAATGAAGCGACAGTTTTAAGATAGGAGGAGGAGGCCATGAGGCGTTATGTAGATTAAATTAAAGGATATCTTTTATTTTTAACAGCCCAGTTGTGTTAATTAAACTTCGACTTTAAAGTTTTAGTCCAGTGACTCCACGCATTTTCTATTTGGAAGGCCCAACCTATTAAAAAGTACTGCAGCTTAAAACATTTGTTTTATTATCCGAGCCTATATATTTTTGTTTCTTTCATATATATACTAGCTGGTTTTTACCTGGAGTACAAAGGTTTACTTTATTTATACTTGTAGTTGTACTACGATTATTTAAAAATGTTTTTATTACTTGTAGCACTCGATTACATAGGTTTACTTTATTTATACTTGTAGTTGCTAATAATACTATGTCAATTCTAGTTAGGATACTCAAATCCATCTAACCAGCTCAATTTTGAATAAACCCAAACTTGACAACGTAGATCAACTTTAATATCTCGGACCTGGAAATCAAAAAAGACGTGCCCAACCCAAGTTATGAAAAACCGGAACCAGGAAAACCCGACCCATAAAAAGCAACCCGAAAACCTAAAGTTATTAATAACTCTACCTAAAATTGTGCATTACCTACTTCGGAATCATGGATCCGCCACTGGTTTTTAGTGACGTCATGTTAAACGGTTCATTCATTGCTGCTTGTAAGTCCAATATAATGCTATCATGGTCTGCGGTATGATATATTAGGTTCTTGTTTTTGTTTCAGCACTACTTATTGTGGTATTATATGTATTGGTCTAAGATATCCCAACTTTTTTGTTCTAACACGGTAACTTTGAACATTACTAACCCGGCCCTATTGTCATCTTTACACTTTGTTTACTAAACTAAGTGGTATGAGTCTTTTTCTATATAAAACACTTATTGAGAGAGTCATTTTTATGAATCTCCATTAAGAGAGAGTAATAGATTGGCCCACTCATTAAGTGACAATAAAATAAAAAAGAAACATCCCTATCTTTAGTTTAAGATGTCAATTGAATTCGGTTTATAAGGTAGAAGAATAACTTACTTTGCTTCACTAGATGAGAACCAACTTGACTAGCTATCATCAAAATGCTAACCACATTTGGCCAACTATAAGAGCATTGGCAACACTCCCCTCACCTCAAATCCATTCACTCACAAACAACCAATCCTCTTATGCCACATCACTCTCCCACTTTTTCCTTCACCCACTCACTTTTTGTTGTCATCACACATTCACACCCCTCACCCTTCACTCATTTTTTTTTTGTCTTTTTTCTTTTTTAAATTTTATTACAATTTATTAAAAAAACTAAAATTTCATTAAAATTAAATAAACATTACATAATATTATTAGGCATACGATACCTATCTTCAAAAAATTCATCGTCAAATTTCGGATCTTCACAAAAATAATCACGATGCAATCTTTGTGCAGCAGAGATCCGATTGCGTTTAACTGATTTTCGTGTCGACCCACCCGTATCTTCTTCATCTTCGTCAATCGCGGCAGCAAAAACATCGAGACTACTATCGTTAGACCACTCGAATGGCTCATCTAAAAATAAAGTCGAACCAATTTTTTTATGCTCCATATACTTGAGGTTGGATCGGTTTTTTTTTTTTTTTTTAATGTTGTGTGTGTTTACTTTTGTTGTCCACTATATATGCACAAAAAAAAAAAAAAAAAAAAAAAAAAAAAAAAATAGCCGTTTAAGGCCAACGTTCCGATCTTAATTGCTTTCCAACGTTACAATTTCAAATCTTTTCATGCGATAAACATCCCCGCATCACTGCCTTGCCGTGCGGTGAGAGAGCACCGGCGGCGGTGTTCCCGCAAAAAATGGACCCCGTGCCGTGCCTCACCGCACCCAGTGCCAACGCCCTAAGTTATCAATCTAGCATGATTCTAATTTCTAAAGCTGGTTGACCGCAATCCATGTACGTCAGCTAATCAATGAGACAATATAGCCAACATTATCAAATGAAAATTAATTTGGTGAATGCAATCCCTAAAAATCAAACTTGAACTTTTTTTTTTTTTTTTTTTTGATAAAAACTTGAACTTTTTTTTGAAACATACCCCTCTATCCTCATTTACATGATTTGCCAAAACGTCTCTTACATAGTAAGAAAACAAACAAAATGAACAATCAACCCTTTTAGGAGTTTTCAATTGTATAAAAAAAAAATTTTGGCAAACTTTGATAAATTTGGTTGAGAAAATATCATAAAAATATGTCAAATTTGCGAGTAAAAAAAGAAAAGAAAATAAGAAGTAATTAATAAAACTTTAGTTGTTAAATTTTAATTAAACTATATTGATTTCAGTCAACTATCCGTTTTATGTTTTTTAATAACTTTATATATTTAACCAATACCCCCTAAACTTTAAATCTCTTAAACCTTATACTTTATAAAAAGAATAAAATATATGTTGCTATTTATAAACATTATTATCATTATAGATTAAATAATGTATATGCACTAAAAATGTAAATGAATACATGAGATTGTCCTACTAACACCTCATGTTATTCTTTATAATTAGTTCAACTCGTGCGCACACGGGTTAAATATGGCTAATATTATTATTAACAAAAATATACATATTAAAATGAAAGCGCGAGAAACCGTGATATGAAAATAAATAAAAGAGATTTACAGATAAGTATATAACAACGACTCATGTAATTCTTCTTTAAAATTTAAATAAGAATAAGAATATCCCGATTTTTTTTTATAATTTTTCTTTAAGCCCATCAAGTGTCAATACGTGCTATTAAACATACATAATTTTTGTTTTTCTTCTTTTTCTTAACAGATGCACAATTTTTAATTTTATAAGCAAGTTAGGAGTTGCTTATTTCAAATTGCTTATTTTATTTATTTATTTATTTATTTATTTATTTTAATAAGAAAAGCATTTTTTACATCCAGTCAAAACTTGCTTTTCGACTTTTTTTTTCAGCAGAAAATTTTAAATTATATAGGAATTTAGGAAATCGGATTTTAGGGTTTGACACAAATGGTACCATGGTACCTTTATATAATTAAGGTATATAAAGGGTACCGTTGGTAATTGAAGGTACGTCCGGTGTTTTTGACAGTTTTCCAAAAAAGTGTACATATGTTGTAACTTTTTTTGTGAAGAATTTAGTTCTCGGTAAATCCTAAGTTTTATGGAATGTTATTCTATCATTCCTAGTCCTAAACGAAGAAAATTAAAGGGTTAACGTTTGAGAGGCTTAGTAAGTATATCGGCTATGTTGTCTTCCAAATGAACCATTCTATTTGATATATTTCTTTCTTTTTTTTTTCTTAATTTTGAAGAAAATTTGAGGTGTATTTGTTCCGCTATCTTAGAAAATTAGATAACATGTTTAGGTAGCATTGCATTTTATATATTAAAAAAGCGAGTGATTTTGAAAATGATAAGAAAAACATAAAATATTACATGTTTCGCTTTTCTAATAATTACTCCCTCCGTCTCATATTAAATGTCCAGATAGACTTTTTGAAGTATTTCCATTTTACATTTGACCTTAAATATTTTTATTTATGTTATATAATACTTGATGCAAAATATGTAAATGAATTGAGTTTTAGATGTATTTTTATTGATGTAATTTTCATAAAATATTATATAACACAAACAAAATATTTAAGGTAAATGTTGAATAAGAATGACTTCAAAAGTCAAAGGTAGACATTTAATATAGGACGGAGGGAGTATGTTTTAAAAAAAATATGAATTTAAACATATTTTCTGATTCCTTAAAATATCTACTTTTTATCTCTTTTTTTACAAGTCCATTCTCTTTTAAAAAATTATGTTTTTCTTTTTAATTTTACGTTTGCTTCTTCAATCTATGGTAACCACTTTTTTGTATTAGAGCTAAATAACAGACATTAGTATCATTCTTTAACTATTATTCCTTTAATTTTTGCTCAATTTATTTTTTCACTTACATATATTAAATCATAAATTTACTCATAATATTGATTTATTCTTATCGCCACACGAAAATTAATTTAAAAACTTGTATAATATCACAAATTAAAAGCTTTTATATTTATTACATTTATTATGCATTAATAGAGCAAAATAATTTCAAGTACACGCCTGAAAATGACTAGTATTCATGGTGCACTTCTTGTTGATGTCCCGTCGACACCTCAATTGATCCCAGGATGAGCAAGAATAATACATTCACAAAAATTATTAGTACATTCTCCATATGTAATAAATGTACACCAACCACTACAATCACTATCGGTCTTGCATGGACGACCCCCGTCGTCTGCAAGTGAAACTTGAGGATAGTTCATCATACCTACACTCAAAGCAAATAAAATCATTTTTAATAAGCACATACAAATTGTGTCAATACGTGTGTAGCTTAGTTAATAAAAGCATGCTTTAAAACTTTTTACAACCAATGCATAAATAAAGAAAGTAATGTTAGATACAAAGTCATAGGCTTATATAAAAAACCAAACCTACACAAATTATTATGACTCAATGAAAAAATTTTGTTTTACCTGAAACGCAAACAAACAAGATGAACAATGTTGTCATTTTCATTGATGCCATCTTCCTCTTTACTGGGAAGAAATTAAAATATTTATTTTTTTGTTAATTATTTTTTATGATAATTTGTGGTATTTCTTTTGCTATTTATACACAAATTTTGGTCATCTTGGTCATGTAGCATTTAAGAAATTTTTTTTGTTTTGAATGTAATTAATAAAATACATTGAATCTACAATAAATACAATACACTCTTTTTGTGATAATAAATGCAATATACATTGAATGATTTGTTTTTCATTATTATCTATTTATAGGCTATAATATTTTCTTTTTATCATAACAATTTTTGTATTTCACATGTCTTAAATCTAACTCATAATAAATACAATAATTGTATTTCACATGTCTTAAGTACCCACAACCATTTGGTTGAAGAGTTTCTTACCCAATAAAGGGTATTATTAAGACACAAGCCATTTGGTTTTATTGCGGTAATATTATTGTCTGCCGTTTATCTAAACTAGACACATAGCTGCACAAAGCGATGATGTATAGTAGCAAGTAATTATTCTTGCGAATTTGTGGTTCTAGCATGACAATTGATGCAACACTTACGGGTTCAAATTGTAGTAATTGCGAGAGAAAAAAATATATGCATTAAAATTAAAAAATAATAAAAGTTTGAATATTAAACAGTATTTGTCATTCCTATTTCAAAATTATTTAAAAAAGCACCTTATTACTCACGCCTTCGTATCTTCGGGTGTCTTTGGTACCTGAATTTAGATTTCTCTCACAAACACTATACACCATGCATCTTTTTGCGAGACTATGCATACCATGAAGGCCATCGTTGTCTTACCTCTATAGAAGAGACAAACACTATATGTTGCTTAACAAGCAAGCATTAGAAATCACAAAGTTCAACGTTCACCATTCACTACTTACAACTGCTTTTAAACGCTCTGTGGTAAATACACCCTAGTTGCCAATTACTAGAATTATATAACTTAGTTTGATCGAGCTGACACATTACTTTAACTTAAATTTATTATTTAAACATTTAAAAAAGAATTAATTAATTAGTAAGGTCAAAACTATTATTCTACAAAAAATAGGGAAAAGAAAGCTGGAATAATTAATTTTTTTAATTAAACTTTTTACCTTTTTACGAGGGAAAATTATTTTACGACATAGAGATTATAATGTTATAGTTCATTTTCATATTTTGCTATGCTTTGGAAAACATACGGAAAAGTTATACTCTCTTTGTCCCAAATTATTATCTCTAGACAAATACACAGTTTAATAAAAGCGGAGCCACTACACTATTCAACCAATCAAATACCATGACCACCCACTAAAGTCTCTTTTGATTGATTGACATTCAGTACACGAAGAGGAATACCATTTTGAGACATTCCAAAATAAAAATTAGGACAATTATTTTAGGACAAAGTCAGTATGATTTTTCTTATTCGAATTGGGGATCTGGTATCATACTTGAAGAATCATTGGATGCTTTTGTTATGTGGGGAGGGTTTCGCGTATGGGGGTGAACATCAAAATCTAATAAGCTGGAATTAGACAAGTAACATGAGGGATCAAATCCATTATAGGAATACCTGAACTAATTCGTTTGTGACAACTATCCAAATTGGTAAATCTTGAATATCCATGGAGTGAATCGAGTTTATGAATTATTACAGTTAGGGTTTGAGTGATATATATGCATCGTATGTGTTATTTTACGATTGATTGTATCAATATCTTCCAATAAATCAATGCAGAAAACCAAGGAAATCGCTAAATATTAATGTTCCATGGATCTAATTTAGTTTATGAATTATTCCAGTTAGGGTTCGAGGGAGAGGGTTTGAGAGGAGGAGATTGTGTGTGTGCTTTGTTTTTTGTTGTGAAAGATGCAAATAACTCTTTCATTAGGAGTTCCGCCCAAATTGTGGGAAATAAAATGGACGATTGCGATAATTCATAGTTTACACGTGGAGGTTGATTAGATTTTTTGAGGGAAAAATAATAAGACTACATTGTATTATATAGGAGGTAGACATATGGTTTAGGCTATTATAAATCATATTTATAACTTAGGAAAATTTTAAATTATATAGGAATTTAGGAAAACGGATTTTAGGGTTTGACACAGATGGTACCATGGTACCTTTATATAATTAAGGGTACCGTTGGTAATTGATGAGTGTGTAAATACTCATCATTTTTACCAATTCTGAACTGCCAAAACATCCAAAAACACTCAATAATGAATCAAAATAGTGAAAATATCCCAGGAAAGTGTTTTACATGTTTTAAATGGAAAAATACCAAAAACAGATGAAAAACACATAAAGTTTGCATAATTGGCAGTTTCAGTCCCCCAACTTTCAAAAGTTGTCAAATCTAGTCCCTGGTCATTCTAAAAACTTGAAAAAGTCACCAAAGGCCCTTATAAATCAAAAAGTTACATAATTAGTCCTTTGGTGAAAAGTTTCACAAAATGTCAAGTTTAGTCCCTGAACTTTGAAAATTGTCAAAAATGGTCCCTGGGATATGAAAAACTTTGAGAAAAACAAATTTTGTCCTTGCACTAATCTCTTATGGCAGGTTTGGTCCTTGGTGGAAAGTTTGGTGATATTTACACAATTGGTCCCTGAAGTTTGAAAGTTTGACGGTTTCAGTCCCTGGTGAAAAATAAATTGAAAAATCACCAGAGGACCTTCTACTATTCATCATATGGCATTATACACCCTTGAAAACAAATTAAGAAAATGCCAAGTCTACACCCTCAACTTTCCAAAATTACAAAAATGGTCCTTGTGTAATAAACCTAAACCGGATCCCAAAAATAAACTAAACCAAAATCCAAATCCAAGCCTAGTCCATCTCATTTCACTTGGGCCCAAAATAATTACCCATTCCATAACCTTAGCCCACCCAATCCCCTAAAACCGTTCTAAATAACATTGACTGGTCAAAACCAGTCAAACTCACCAAACTACCTCCTTCCCCGTTTCCCTCTCAGTTTCCCCCACTTGAACCAACCTCCCCTCTCCTCCAATCACAAGCCAAAGCCCCCCACAATCATTACCTTCCCACCCCCTACACCTACCCCTCACCTCAGCATTAATTGCTTCTCCCCCAGTCCACTCAACCAGGGAGCAATTTGCAAATTGCTTTTGGCGCCAAAATACGTGTGAGCTTCTCATTGGACCAAAATGATCAGAGGATGGTGGGATTTGCTCAGAGTGCTTAGGGGAACCCTAATTTTCAGCTATAAAAGGAAGAGATGCAAGAAGAAGCAAGTAGTAGTTAGTTTTAGTTAAAATGTGTCGAATTTAAATTTTCAAGCAAATTAGTGTAAAATTTCCTAATTCAAGTGTTGTACTAGTGTTAGCATTGTAATGTGAACCTTTTTAATTTATAAAATTTCAAAGTTCAAGTTTAATTTTCATATTTGCAGTTTACTCATTTTCTAAGAATTCGAATTGCTCAAGAGTTAATGGTGTGTGGGATTATGGACTGAATTTAGGCTCATATAAGCTCCCCAAAGCTTTTTGAAGCTTGTAGAGATCCTAAAATCCAGTTTTAGTAAGAAAATCAAAATAAGATAAAAAAGTCAATGGAGGTCAACTGTATGCTTGATTTTTGTGTTTCAGGTTGAAGAAGGAAGTGTGGATCAACTTTGGAGCTGGATTTGCCTATCTAAAGATAGGCTGGCATAGTGAAACACTCCTTTTCATGCTGGAGTGAGAATTGGTAACTTGGTCTAGTTTTCTTTCTAAATCTGCATTAATCTTTTGATTCTGAGTAGGAAGCAATTTTATGTGCATTAGATTGTTAATTAAGCTTTAATATTAGTTAATATAGTTAGTTGAATCAGTGAATTGGTAATTGTTGATTGATTGTTTAGTTTCTTAGTATAAGTAATCATTTAAGGTAGTGTTTGGATTTGTGTGTTTCTGAGTGTTCAATTTGGTTCTGGTCATTAATTGTTGCTCACTTAGGTTTCTTAGTATCACATTAGCTCAGATTAACAAGCAAATACCAGCTGTGTTCATTAAAAAGTCAACATCCTAGAAACAGTCCTCATTACACCCTCTTTGATTGGTTAAAGTGTGGCTCAGTCCCCATTTCCAATCACATTTGAGTGGTTTAGGGTAATTTGAGCTTAAAACATCTTAAAACATCATAATCAAGCAGCTAGGTAGGATTAAAGTTCAGATTAGTCAACTATAGGCATTAATAAAAAAAAAAAGTCAAAAATACTTGTTCTCAGTTTTCACCAAACTTGCTTGTTCATTTCTAAATTTTGTGATTTATTTGGGATTGTGAGATTTTGAGGTTTAGTTTCCTACCAGCTCATCTTTGAGATTATACCTTCATTTCATTTTTAGAAAAATTAACCTGGGCCCCACAGACCCCCAAACTAAGCTGCAGGGCAAGGTTGTGCCCTGCTCACCCAGACACCCAGTCACCACCATCACTTTGGTGGTGTTTTGTGACCACCTCAGTGGACCCCAGACCCCATAATTAGGTTTTTACAACCCCCCTCCTACCAGAGTCTCACCTTTGACCATTTGTTTGACCCTTAGCCTAGTGGACCCCACCTGCATTTGCTCACCAAGTTTGTCCCCAGTCTGTGTTAAGTTTCAAATTGCAAAGTGCTTATTTTAGCTTATTCTGCTTATTTGTGTTGCTTACTAGTTGTATCTGGCTTATTTGAGTGTACTTAGCTTGTGTGTATCTGATTTCACCATTGTGGACCCCACCCAAGGCCATTTGACCCAAATTGACCACACAGTCAACATAAGTCAACTGTGTAAGCCAAGGGGGTGTTTTCAGCTTATTAATAAGCTAATTTTAAAAGTGTTTTCACAAAAGTTTGTCTTTTTAAGGTATTAAGTAGTTCTGTAAAAGAAAAATAAAAAAAAATCCAAGTTAAAGTAAGTGATAGTTTCTATTTAATTCAAGTTAATTTTAATTTTCATTTTTATATTTTAATTAAGTCACTAGTGTTTTTATAATTTTATTAAATACCTTATATAGTAAAGTAATTTTGATAATTTTTTCAGATTTTTATTTTGTCATTTAGTGTTAATTAGATTTAATTTTAATTTTCTTTATTATTAATTAATATCAAGTATTAAATAGCTTAATTAGTTTTTATAAGGTTAAATCTAGTTTTTATAATTTTCCTAGTTCTAATATAGTATAATAAGTTTTTAGAAAATAAATTTTGATATTCTACTGTTCATTTTCTGTTTTTCTTATTTTATTTGTTTAAAATAGACTTAAGTTAATTAAAAGGTAAATAATTAGTTATTTAATCTTAAAACATAATTTTTAGAGTTTTTATAATTTTGTAGGATTCCAGTGATGGTTAAGTAATTTTATAAATTTTATCTTAATTTTCCAAGTTAATTTAGTATTAATATAAATTAAAAGTAGTTTAATTAGCTTAATTAAGTTAAATAGTTTTTAATTAATAACTAAACCGCAAAAAGACAAAAATATTATTTTTAATTTTTTATACTTTCTTCAAGTTCTAATTTAGGTTTAGAAAATATTTTGGTTAATTTTTAGTTTAATTTAAATCATTTGTCATTTTTAGTTTATTTAAATTAGGTTTTAATTTAGATTTTAAATAGTTTAATTAATTAAATAATAGTTTAATATTATTTTAATCACTTTTATAATTTCTTTTTCATTTTTAATTTTAAGTTTTGAAAAGTGTCAAAAGCACCCCCTGTAGTTTGATAATTACCAAAAACCCACTTTTCCAGTCCGATACGTGATCTTAATTGTGAATTTGTGCATATATCTGGTATCTGATTATTGTGAATATTATATCTGTGTACCAATACCAAAATAACAGTAGCAAAATCAATTCCATATCATCTGGGCTACTGTCCTCAGTCCCACTCACTCATAAACGATTCCAAAAGCACCATTTCAATCTCGCTGGAACTTTAACGACCCGGGAAAACACTACACTATCACCGGAGTATTGATTCTAGGCTGTCTTTGACTTGTTGACCTTGGTCAATAATAATCTGACGGTTCAAGCTCAATCAGTAATTGAAGGTACGTCCGGTGTTTTTGACAGTTTTCCAAAAAAGTGTACATATGTTGTAACTTTTTTGTGAAGAATTTAGTTCTCGGTAAATCCTAAGTTTTATGGAATGTTATTCTATCATTCCTAGTCCTAAACGAAGAAAATTAAAGGGTTAACGTTTGAGAGGCTTAGTAAGTATATCTGCTATGTTGTCTTCCAAATGAACCATTCGATTTGATATATTTCTTTCTTTTTTTCTTAATTTTAAAGAAAATTTGAGGTGTTTTTTTTTCGCTATCAATTATTAGAAAATTAGATAACATGTTTAGGTAGCGTTGCATTTTATATATTAAAAAAGCGAGTGATTTTGAAAATGATAAGAAAAACATAAAATATTACATGTTTCGCTTTTCTAATAATTACTCCCTCCGTCCCATATTAAATGTCCAGATAGACTTTTTGAAGTATTTCCCTTTTACATTTGACCTTAAATATTTTTATTTATGTTATATAATACTTGATGCAAAATATGTAAATGAATTGAGTTTTAGATGTATTTTTATTGATGTAATTTTCATAAAATATTATATAACACAAACAAAAATATTTAAGGTAAATGTTGAATAAGAATGACTTCAAAAGTCAAAGGTGGACATTTAATATAGGACGGAGGGAGTATGTTTTAAAAAAAATATGAATTTAAACATATTTTCTGATTCCTTAAATATCTACTTTTTATCTTTTTTTACAAGTCCATTATCTTTTAAAAAATTATGTTTTTCTTTTTAATTTTACGTTTGCTTCTTCAATCTATGGTAACCACTTTTTTGTATTAGAGCTAAATAACAGACATTAGTATCATTCTTTAACTATTATTCCTTTAATTTTTGCTCAATTAATTTTTTCACTTACATATATTAAATCATAAATTTACTCACAATATTGATTTATTCTTATCGCCACACGAAAATTAATTTAAAAACTTGTATAATATCACAAATTAAAAGCTTTTATATTTATTACATTTATTATGCATTAATAGAGCAAAATAATTTCAAGTACACGCCTGAAAATGACTAGTATTCATGGTGCACTTCTTGTTGATGTCCCGTCGACACCTCAATTGATCCCAGGATGAGCAAGAATAATACATTCACAAAAATTATTAGTACATTTTCCATATGTAATAAATGTACACCAACCAATACAATCACTATCGGTCTTGCATGGACGACCCCCGTCGTCTGCAAGTGAAACTTGAGGATAGTTCATCATACCTACACGCAAAGCAAATAAAATCATTTTTAATAAGCATATACAAATTGTGTCAATACGTGTGTAGCTTAGTTAATAAAAGCATGCTTTAAAACTTTTTACAACCAATGCATAAATAAAGAAAGTAATGTTAGATACAAAGTCATAGGCTTATATAAAAAACCAAACCTACACAAATTATTATGACTCAATGAAAAAATTTTGTTTTACCTGAAACGCAAACAAATAAGATGAACAATGTTGTCATTTTCATTGATGCCATCTTCCTCTTTACTGGGAAGAAATTAAAATATTTGTTTTTTTGTTAATTATTTTTTATGATAATTTGTGGTATTTCTTTTGCTATTTATACACAAATTTTGGTCATCTTGGTCATGTAGCATTTAAGAAATTTTTTTTGTTTTGAATGTAATTAATAGAATACATTGAATCTACAATAAATACAATACACTCTTTTTGTGGTAATAAATGCAATATACATTGAATGATTTGTTTTTCATTACTATCTATTTATAGGCTATAATATTTTCTTTTTATCATAACAGTTTTTGTATTTCACATGTCTTAAATCTAACTCATAATAAATACAATAATTGTATTTCACATGTCATAAGTACCCACAACCATTTGGTTGAAGAGTTTCTTACCCAATAAAGGGTATTATTAAGACATAAGCCATTTGGTTTTATTGCAGTAATATTATTGTCTGCCGTTTACCTAAACTAGACACATAGCTGCACAAAGTGATGGTGTATAGTAGCAAGTAATTATTCTTGCGAATTTGTGGTTCTAGCATGACAATTGATGCAACACTTACGGGTTCAAATTGTAGTAATTGCGAGAGAAAAAAATATATGCATTAAAATTAAAAAACAATAAAAGTTTGAATATTAAACAGTATTTGTTATTCCTATTTCAAAATTATTCAAAAAAGCACCTTATTACTCACGCCTTCGTATCTTCAGGTGTCTTTGGTACCTGAATTTAGATTTCTCTCACAAACACTATACATCATGCATCTTTTTACGAGACTATGCATACCATCAAGGCCATCGTTGTCTTACCTCTTTAGAAGAGACAAACACTATATGTTGCTTAACAAGCAAGCATTAGAAATCACAAAGTTCAACGTTCACCATTCACTACTTACAACTGCTTTTAAACGCTCTATGGTAAATACACCCTAGTTGCCAATTACTAGAATTATATAACTTAGTTTGATCGAGCTGACACATTACTTTAGCTTAAATTTATTATTTAAACATTTAAAAAAGAATTAATTAATTAGTAAGGTCAAAACTATTATTCTACAAAAAATAGGGAAAAGAAAGCTGGAATAATTAATTTTTTTAATTAAACTTTTTACCTTTTTACGAGGGAAAATTATTTTACGACATAGAGATTATAATGTTATAGTTCATTTTTATATTTTGCTATGCTTTGGAAAACATACGGAAAAGTTATACTCTCTTTGTCCCAAATTATTATCTCTAGACAAATACACAGTTTAATAAAAGCGGAGCCACTACACTATTCAACCAATCAAATACCATGACCACCCACTAAAGTCTCTTTTGATTGATTGACATTCAGTACACGAAGAGGAATACCATTTTGAGACATGCCAAAATAAAAATTAGGACAATTATTTTAGGACAAAGTCAGTATGATTTTTCTTATTCGAATTGGGGATCTGGTATCATACTTGAAGAATCATTGGATGCTTTTGTTATTTGGGGAGGGTTTCACGTATGGGGGTGAACATCAAAATCTAATAAGCTGGAATTAGACAAGTAACATGAGGGATCAAATCCATTATATGAATACCTGAACTAATTCGTTTGTGACAACTATCCAAATCGGTAAATCTTGAATATCCATGGAGTGAATCGAGTTTATGAATTATTACAATTAGGGTTTGAGTGATATATATGCATCGTATGTGTTATTTTACGATTGATTGTATCAATATATTCCAATAAATCAATGCAGAAAACCAAGGAAATCGTTAAATATTAATGTTCCATGGATCTAATTTAGTTTATGAATTATTCCAGTTAGGGTTCGAGGGAGAGGGTTTGAGAGGAGGAGATTGTGTGTGTGCTTTGTTTTTTGTTGTGAAAGATGCAAATAACTCTTTCATTAGGAGTTCCGCCCAAATTGTGGGAAATAAAATGGACGATTGCAATAATTCATAGTTTACACGTGGAGGTTGATTAGATTTTTTGAGGGAGAAATAATAAGACTACATTGTATTATATAGGAGGTAGACATATGGTTTAGGCTATTATAAATCATATTTATAACTTAGGAAAATTTTAAATTATATAGGAATTTAGGAAAACGGATTTTAGGGTTTGACACAGATGGTACCATGGAACCTTTATATAATTAAGGGTACCGTTGGTAATTGAAGGTACGCCCGGTGTTTTTGACAGTTTTCCAAAAAAGTGTACATATGTTGTAACTTTTTTGTGAAGAATTTAGTTCTCGGTAAATCCTAAGTTCCATAGAATGTTATTCTATCATTCCTATTCCTAAACGAAGAAAATTAAAGGGTTAACGTTTGAGAGGCTTAGTAAGTATATCTGCTATGTTGTCTTCCAAATGAACCATTCGATTTGATATATTTCTTTCTTTTTTTCTTAATTTTAAAGAAAATTTGAGGTGTTTTTTTTCCGCTATCAATTATTAGAAAATTAGATAACATGTTTAGGTAGCGTTGCATTTTATATATTAAAAAAGCGAGTGATTTTGAAAATGATAAGAAAAACATAAAATATTACATGTTTCGCTTTTCTAATAATTACTCCCTCCGTCCCATATTAAATGTCTAGATAGACTTTATGAAGTATTTCCCTTTTACATTTGACCTTAAATATTTTTATTTATGTTATATAATACTTGATGCAAAATATGTAAATGAATTGAGTTTTAGATGTATTTTTATTGATGTAATTTTCATAAAATATTATATAACACAAACAAAAATATTTAAGGTAAATGTTGAATAAGAATGACTTCAAAAGTCAAAGGTGGACATTTAATATAGGACGGAAGGAGTATGTTTTAAAAAAAATATGAATTTAAACATATTTTCTGATTCCTTAAATATCTACTTTTTATCTTTTTTTTACAAGTCCATTATCTTTTAAAAAATTATGTTTTTCTTTTTAATTTTACGTTTGCTTCTTCAATCTATGGTAACCACTTTTTTGTATTAGAGCTAAATAACAGACATTAGTATCATTCTTTAACTATTATTCCTTTAATTTTTGCTCAATTTATTTTTTCACTTACATATATTAAATCATAAATTTACTCATAATATTGATTTATTCTTATCGCCACACGAAAATTAATTTAAAAGCTTGTATAATATCACAAATTAAAAGCTTTTATATTTATTACATTTATTATGCATTAATAGAGCAAAATAATTTCAAGTACACGCCTGAAAATGACTAGTATTCATGGTGCACTTCTTGTTGATGTCCCGTCGACACCTCAATTGAACCCAGGATGAGCAAGAATAATACATTCACAAAAATTATTAGTACATTTTCCATATGTAATAAATGTACACCAACCAATACAATCACTATCGGTCTTGCATGGACGACCCCCGTCGTCTGCAAGTGAAACTTGAGGATAGTTCATCATACCTACACGCAAAGCAAATAAAATCATTTTTAATAAGCATATACAAATTGTGTCAATACGTGTGTAGCTTAGTTAATAAAAGCATGCTTTAAAACTTTTTACAACCAATGCATAAATAAAGAAAGTAATGTTAGATACAAAGTCATAGGCTTATATAAAAAACCAAACCTACACAAATTATTATGACTCAATGAAAAAAGTTTTGTTTTACCTGAAACGCAAACAAACAAGATGAACAATGTTGTCATTTTCATTGATGCCATCTTCCTCTTTACTGGGAAGAAATTAAAATATTTATTTTTTTGTTAATTATTTTTTATGATAATTTGTGGTATTTCTTTTGCTATTTATACACAAATTTTGGTCATCTTGGTCATGTAGCATTTAAGAAATTTTTTTTTGTTTTGAATGTAATTAATAGAATACATTGAATCTACAATAAATACAATACACTCTTTTTGTAGTAATAAATGCAATATACATTGAATGATTTGTTTTTCATTACTATCTATTTATAGGCTATAATATTTTCTTTTTATCATAACAATTTTTGTATTTCACATGTCTTAAATCTAACTCATAATAAATACAATAATTGTATTTCACATGTCTTAAGTACCCACAACCATTTGGATGAAGAGTTTCTTACCCAATAAAGGGTATTATTAAGACACAAGCCATTTGGTTTTATGCGGTAATATTATTGTCTGCCGTTTATCTAAACTAGACACATAGCTGCACAAAGCGATGGTGTATAGTAGCAAGTAATTATTCTTGCGAATTTGTGGTTCTAGCATGACAATTGATGCAACACTTACGGGTTCAAATTGTAGTAATTGCGAGAGAAAAAAATCCATGCATTAAAATTAAAAAATAATAAAAGTTTGAATATTAAACAGTATTTGTCATTCCTATTTCAAAATTATTTAAAAAAGCACCTTATTACTCACGCCTTCGTATCTTCGGGTGTCTTTGGTACCTGAATTTAGATTTCTCTCACAAACACTATACACCATGCATCTTTTTGCGAGACTATGCATACCATCAAGGCCATTGTTGTCTTACCTCTTTAGAAGAGACAAACACTATATGTTGCTTAACAAGCAAGCATTAGAAATCACAAAGTTCAACGTTCACCATTCACTACTTACAACTGCTTTTAAACGCTCTGTGGTAAATACACCCTAGTTGTCAATTACTAGAATTATATAACTTAGTTTGATCGAGCTGACACATTACTTTAGCTTAAATTTATTATTTAAACATTTAAAAAAATTAATTAATTAGTAAGGTCAAAACTATTATTCTACAAAAAATAGGGAAAAGAAAGCTGGAATAATTAATTTTTTTAATTAAACTTTTTACCTTTTTACGAGGGAAAATTATTTTACGACATAGAGATTATAATGTTATAGTTCATTTTCATATTTTGCTATGCTTTGGAAAACATACGGAAAAGTTATACTCTCTTTGTCCCAAATTATTATCTCTAGATAAATACACAGTTTAATAAAAGCGGAGCCACTACACTATTCAACCAATGAAATACCATGACCACCCACTAAAGTCTCTTTTGATTGATTGACATTCAGTACACGAAGAGGAATACCATTTTGAGACATGCCAAAATAAAAATTAGGACAATTATTTTAGGACAAAGTCAGTATGATTTTTCTTATTCGAATTGGGGATCTGGTATCATACTTGAAGAATCATTGGATGCTTTTGTTATGTGGGGAGGGTTTCGCGTATGGGGGTGAACATCAAAATCTAATAAGCTGGAAACTGACAAGTAACATGAGGGATCAAATCCATTATATGAATACCTGAACTAATTCGTTTGTGACAGCTATCCAAATCGGTAAATCTTGAATATCCATGGAGTGAATCGAGTTTATGAATTATTACAGTTAGGGTTTGAGTGATATATATGCATCGTATGTGTTATTTTACGATTGATTGTATCAATATCTTCCAATAAATCAATGCAGAAAACCAAGGAAATCGCTAAATATTAATGTTCCATGGATCTAATTTAGTTTATGAATTATTCCAGTTAGGGTTCGAGGGAGAGAGTTTGAGAGGAGGAGATTGTGTGTGTGCTTTGTTTTTTGTTGTGAAAGATGCAAATAACTCTTTCATTAGGAGTTCCGCCCAAACTGTGGGAAATAAAATGGACGATTGCGATAATTCATAGTTTACACGTGGAGGTTGATTAGATTTTTTGAGGGAAAAATAATAAGACTACATTGTATTAATAGGAGGTAGACATATGGTTTAGGCTATTATAAATCATATTTATAACTTAGGAAAATTTTAAATTATATAGGAATTTAGGAAAACGGATTTTAGGGTTTGACACAGATGGTACCATGGTACCTTTATATAATTAAGGGTACCGTTGGTAATTGAAGGTACGTCCGGTATTTTTGACAGTTTTCCAAAAAAAGTGTACATATGTTGTAACTTTTTTGTGAAGAATTTAGTTCTCGGTAAATCCTAAGTTCCATGGAATGTTATTCTATCATTCCTAGTCCTAAACGAAGAAAATTAAAGGGTTAACGTTTGAGAGGCTTAGTAAGTATATCGGCTATGTTGTCTTCCAAATGAACCATTCTATTTGATATATTTCTTTCTTTTTTTCTTAATTTTAAAGAAAATTTGAGGTGTTTTTTTTCCGCTATCAATTATTAGAAAATTAGATAACATGTTTAGGTAGCGTTGCATTTTATATATTAAAAAAGCGAGTGATTTTGAAAATGATAAGAAAAACATAAAATATTACATGTTTCCCTCTTCTAATAATTACTCCCTCCGTCCCATATTAAATGTCCAGATAGACTTTATGAAGTATTTCCCTTTTACATTTGACCTTAAATATTTTTATTTATGTTATATAATACTTGATGCAAAATATGTAAATGAATTGAGTTTTAGATGTATTTTTATTGATGTAATTTTCATAAAATATTATATAACACAAACAAAAATATTTAAGGTAAATGTTGAATAAGAATGACTTCAAAAGTCAAAGGTGGACATTTAATATAGGACGGAGGGAGTATGTTTTAAAAAAAATATGAATTTAAACATATTTTCTGATTCCTTAAATATCTACTTTTTATCTTTTTTTTACAAGTCCATTATCTTTTAAAAAATTATGTTTTTCTTTTTAATTTTACGTTTGCTTCTTCAATCTATGGTAACCACTTTTTTGTATTAGAGCTAAATAACAGACATTAGTATCATTCTTTAACTATTATTCCTTTAATTTTTGCTCAATTAATTTTTTCACTTACATATATTAAATCATAAATTTACTCATAATATTGATTTATTCTTATCGCCACACGAAAATTAATTTAAAAACTTGTATAATATCACAAATTAAAAGCTTTTATATTTATTACATTTATTATGCATTAATAGAGCAAAATAATTTCAAGTACACGCCTGAAAATGACTAGTATTCATGGTGCACTTCTTGTTGATGTCCCGTCGACACCTCAATTGATCCCAGGATGAGCAAGAATAATACATTCACAAAAATTATTAGTACATTTTCCATATGTAATAAATGTACACCAACCAATACAATCACTATCGGTCTTGCATGGACGACCCCCGTCGTCTGCAAGTGAAACTTGAGGATAGTTCATCATACCTACACGCAAAGCAAATAAAATCATTTTTAATAAGCATATACAAATTGTGTCAATACGTGTGTAGCTTAGTTAATAAAAGCATGCTTTAAAACTTTTTACAACCAATGCATAAATAAAGAAAGTAATGTTAGATACAAAGTCATAGGCTTATATAAAAAACCAAACCTACACAAATTATTATGACTCAATGAAAAAAGTTTTGTTTTACCTGAAACGCAAACAAACAAGATGAACAATGTTGTCATTTTCATTGATTCCATCTTCCTCTTTACTGGGAAGAAATTAAAATATTTATTTTTTTGTTAATTATTTTTTATGATAATTTGTGGTATTTCTTTTGCTATTTATACACAAATTTTGGTCATCTTGATCATGTAGCATTTAAGAATTTTTTTTTGTTTTGAATGTAATTAATAGAATACATTGAATCTACAATAAATACAATACACTCTTTTTGTGGTAATAAATGCAATATACATTGAATGATTTGTTTTTCATTACTATCTATTTATAGGCTATAATATTTTCTTTTTATCATAACAGTTTTTGTATTTCACATGTCTTAAATCTAACTCATAATAAATACAATAATTGTATTTCACATGTCATAAGTACCCACAACCATTTGGTTGAAGAGTTTCTTACCCAATAAAGGGTATTATTAAGACACAAGCCATTTGGTTTTATTGCGGTAATATTATTGTCTGCCGTTTACCTAAACTAGACACATAGCTGCACAAAGTGATGGTGTATAGTAGCAAGTAATTATTCTTGCGAATTTGTGGTTCTAGCATGACAATTGATGCAACACTTACGGGTTCAAATTGTAGTAATTGCGAGAGAAAAAAATATATGCATTAAAATTAAAAAATAATAAAAGTTTGAATATTAAACAGTATTTGTTATTCCTATTTCAAAATTATTTAAAAAAGCACCTTATTACTCACGCCTTCGTATCTTCAGGTGTCCTTGGTACCTGAATTTAGATTTCTCTCACAAACACTATACACCATGCATCTTTTTACGAGACTATGCATACCATCAAGGCCATCGTTGTCTTACCTCTTTAGAAGAGACAAACACTATATGTTGCTTAACAAGCAAGCATTAGAAATCACAAAGTTCAACGTTCACCATTCACTACTTACAACTGCTTTTAAACGCTCTATGGTAAATACACCCTAGTTGCCAATTACTAGAATTATATAACTTAGTTTGATCGAGCTGACACATTACTTTAGCTTAAATTTATTATTTAAACAGTTAAAAAAGAATTAATTAATTAGTAAGGTCAAAACTATTATTCTACAAAAAATAGGGAAAAGAAAGCTGGAATAATTAATTTTTTTAATTAAACTTTTTACCTTTTTACGAGGGAAAATTATTTTACGACATAGAGATTATAATGTTATAGTTCATTTTCATATTTTGCTATGCTTTGGAAAACATACGGAAAAGTTATACTCTCTTTGTCCCAAATTATTATCTCTAGACAAATACACAGTTTAATAAAAGCGGAGCCACTACAGTATTCAACCAATCAAATACCATGACCACCCACTAAAGTCTCTTTTGATTGATTGACATTCAGTACACGAAGAGGAATACCATTTTGAGACATGCCAAAATAAAAATTAGGACAATTATTTTAGGACAAAGTCAGTATGATTTTTCTTATTCGAATTGGGGATCTGGTATCATACTTGAAGAATCATTGGATGCTTTTGTTATGTGGGGAGGGTTTCGCGTATGGGGGTGAACATCAAAATCTAATAAGCTGGAAACTGACAAGTAACATGAGGGATCAAATCCATTATATGAATACCTGAACTAATTCGTTTGTGACAGCTATCCAAATCGGTAAATCTTGAATATCCATGGAGTGAATCGAGTTTATGAATTATTACAGTTAGGGTTTGAGTGATATATATGCATCGTATGTGTTATTTTACGATTGATTGTATCAATATCTTCCAATAAATCAATGCAGAAAACCAAGGAAATCGCTAAATATTAATGTTCCATGGATCTAATTTAGTTTATGAATTATTCCAGTTAGGGTTCGAGGGAGAGAGTTTGAGAGGAGGAGATTGTGTGTGTGCTTTGTTTTTTGTTGTGAAAGATGCAAATAACTCTTTCATTAGGAGTTCCGCCCAAACTGTGGGAAATAAAATGGACGATTGCGATAATTCATAGTTTACACGTGGAGGTTGATTAGATTTTTTGAGGGAAAAATAATAAGACTACATTGTATTAATAGGAGGTAGACATATGGTTTAGGCTATTATAAATCATATTTATAACTTAGGAAAATTTTAAATTATATAGGAATTTAGGAAAGCGGATTTTAGGGTTTGACACAGATGGTACCATGGTACCTTTATATAATTAAGGGTACCGTTGGTAATTGAAGGTACGTCCGGTATTTTTGACAGTTTTCCAAAAAAAGTGTACATATGTTGTAACTTTTTTGTGAAGAATTTAGTTCTCGGTAAATCCTAAGTTCCATGGAATGTTATTCTATCATTCCTAGTCCTAAACGAAGAAAATTAAAGGGTTAACGTTTGAGAGGCTTAGTAAGTATATCGGCTATGTTGTCTTCCAAATGAACCATTCTATTTGATATATTTCTTTCTTTTTTTCTTAATTTTAAAGAAAATTTGAGGTGTTTTTTTTCCGCTATCAATTATTAGAAAATTAGATAACATGTTTAGGTAGCGTTGCATTTTATATATTAAAAAAGCGAGTGATTTTGAAAATGATAAGAAAAACATAAAATATTACATGTTTCGCTCTTCTAATAATTACTCCCTCCGTCCCATATTAAATGTCCAGATAGACTTTATGAAGTATTTCCCTTTTACATTTGACCTTAAATATTTTTATTTATGTTATATAATACTTGATACAAAATATGTAAATGAATTGAGTTTTAGATGTATTTTTATTGATGTAATTTTCATAAAATATTATATAACACAAACAAAAATATTTAAGGTAAATGTTGAATAAGAATGACTTCAAAAGTCAAATGTGGACATTTAATATAGGACGGAGGGAGTATGTTTTAAAAAAAATATGAATTTAAACATATTTTCTGATTCCTTAAATATCTACTATTTATCTTTTTTTTACAAGTCCATTATCTTTTAAAAAATTATGTTTTACTTTTTAATTTTACGTTTGCTTCTTCAATCTATGGTAACCACTTTTTTGTATTAGAGCTAAATAACAGACATTAGTATCATTCTTTAACTATTATTCCTTTAATTTTTGCTCAATTTATTTTTTCACTTACATATATTAAATCATAAATTTACTCATAATATTGATTTATTCTTATCGCCACACGAAAATTAATATAAAAACTTGTATAATATCACAAATTAAAAGCTTTTATATTTATTACATTTATTATGCATTAATAGAGCAAAATAATTTCAAGTACACGCCTGAAAATGACTAGTATTCATGGTGCACTTCTTGTTGATGTCCCGTCGACACCTCAATTGATCCCAGGATGAGCAAGAATAATACATTCACAAAAATTATTAGTACATTTTCCATATGTAATAAATGTACACCAACCAATACAATCACTATCGGTCTTGCATGGACGACCCCCGTCGTCTGCAAGTGAAATTTGAGGATAGTTCATCATACCTACACGCAAAGCAAATAAAATCATTTTTAATAAGCATATACAAATTGTGTCAATACGTGTGTAGCTTAGTTAATAAAAGCATGCTTTAAAACTTTTTACAACCAATGCATAAATAAAGAAAGTAATGTTAGATACAAAGTCATAGGCTTATATAAAAAACCAAACCTACACAAATTATTATGACTCAATGAAAAAAGTTTTGTTTTACCTGAAACGCAAACAAACAAGATGAACAATGTTGTCATTTTCATTGATTCCATCTTCCTCTTTACTGGGAAGAAATTAAAATATTTATTTTTTTGTTAATTATTTTTTATGATAATTTGTGGTATTTCTTTTGCTATTTATACACAAATTTTGGTCATCTTGATCATGTAGCATTTAAGAATTTTTTTTTGTTTTGAATGTAATTAATAGAATACATTGAATCTACAATAAATACAATACACTCTTTTTGTGGTAATAAATGCAATATACATTGAATGATTTGTTTTTCATTACTATCTATTTATAGGCTATAATATTTTCTTTTTATCATAACAGTTTTTGTATTTCACATGTCTTAAATCTAACTCATAATAAATACAATGATTGTATTTCACATGTCATAAGTACCCACAACCATTTGGTTGAAGAGTTTCTTACCCAATAAAGGGTATTATTAAGACACAAGCCATTTGGTTTTATTGCGGTAATATTATTGTCTGCCGTTTACCTAAACTAGACACATAGCTGCACAAAGTGATGGTGTATAGTAGCAAGTAATTATTCTTGCGAATTTGTGGTTCTAGCATGACAATTGATGCAACACTTACGGGTTCAAATTGTAGTAATTGCGAGAGAAAAAAATATATGCATTAAAATTAAAAAATAATAAAAGTTTGAATATTAAACAGTATTTGTTATTCCTATTTCAAAATTATTTAAAAAAGCACCTTATTACTCACGCCTTCGTATCTTCGGGTGTCTTTGGTACCTGAATTTAGATTTCTCTCACAAACACTATACACCATGCATCTTTTTGCGAGACTATGCATACCATCAAGGCCATCGTTGTCTTACCTCTTTAGAAGAGACAAACACTATATGTTGCTTAACAAGCAAGCATTAGAAATCACAAAGTTCAACGTTCACCATTCACTACTTACAACTGCTTTTAAACGCTCTATGGTAAATACACCCTAGTTGCCAATTACTAGAATTATATAACTTAGTTTGATCGAGCTGACACATTACTTTAGCTTAAATTTATTATTTAAACATTTAAAAAAGAATTAATTAATTAGTAAGGTCAAAACTATTATTCTACAAAAAATAGGGAAAAGAAAGCTGGAATAATTAATTTTTTTAATTAAACTTTTTACCTTTTTACGAGGGAAAATTATTTTACGACATAGAGATTATAATGTTATAGTTCATTTTCATATTTTGCTATGCTTTGGAAAACATACGGAAAAGTTATACTCTCTTTGTCCCAAATTATTATCTCTAGACAAATACACAGTTTAATAAAAGCGGAGCCACTACACTATTCAACCAATCAAATACCATGACCACCCACTAAAGTCTCTTTTGATTGATTGACATTCAGTACACGAAGAGGAATACCATTTTGAGACATGCCAAAATAAAAATTAGGACAATTATTTTAGGACAAAGTCAGTATGATTTTTCTTATTCGAATTGGGGATCTGGTATCATACTTGAAGAATCATTGCATGCTTTTGTTATTTGGGGAGGGTTTCGCGTATGGGGGTGAACATCAAAATCTAATAAGCTGGAATTAGACAAGTAACATGAGGGATCAAATCCATTATATGAATACCTGAACTAATTCGTTTGTGACAACTATCCAAATCGGTAAATCTTGAATATCCATGGAGTGAATCGAGTTTATGAATTATTACAGTTAGGGTTTGAGTGATATATATGCATCGTATGTGTTATTTTACGATTGATTGTATCAATATCTTCCAATAAATCAATGCAGAAAACCAAGGAAATCGCTAAATATTAATGTTCCATGGATCTAATTTAGTTTATGAATTATTCCAGTTAGGGTTCGAGGGAGAGGGTTTGATAGGAGGAGATTGTGTGTGTGCTTTGTTTTTTGTTGTGAAAGATGCAAATAACTCTTTCATTAGGAGTTCCGCCCAAATTGTGGGAAATAAAATGGACGATTGCAATAATTCATAGTTTACACGTGGAGGTTGATTAGATTTTTTGAGGGAGAAATAATAAGACTACATTGTATTATATAGGAGGTAGACATATGGTTTAGGCTATTATAAATCATATTTATAACTTAGGAAAATTTTAAATTATATAGGAATTTAGGAAAACGGATTTTAGGGTTTGACACAGATGGTACCATGGTACCTTTATATAATTAAGGGTACCGTTGGTAATTGAAGGTACGTCCGGTGTTTTTGACAGTTTTCCAAAAAAGTGTACATATGTTGTAACTTTTTTGTGAAGAATTTAGTTCTCGGTAAATCCTAAGTTTTATGGAATGTTATTCTATCATTCCTAGTCCTAAACGAAGAAAATTAAAGGGTTAACGTTTGAGAGGCTTAGTAAGTATATCTGCTATGTTGTCTTCCAAATGAACCATTCGATTTGATATATTTCTTTCTTTTTTTCTTAATTTTAAAGAAAATTTGAGGTGTTTTTTTTCCGCTATCAATTATTAGAAAATTAGATAACATGTTTAGGTAGCGTTGCATTTTATATATTAAAAAAGCGAGTGATTTTGAAAATGATAAGAAAAACATAAAATATTACATGTTTCGCTTTTCTAATAATTACTCCCTCCGTCCCATATTAAATGTCCAGATAGACTTTTTGAAGTATTTCCCTTTTACATTTGACCTTAAATATTTTTATTTATGTTATATAATACTTGATGCAAAATATGTAAATGAATTGAGTTTTAGATGTATTTTTATTGATGTAATTTTCATAAAATATTATATAACACAAACAAAAATATTTAAGGTAAATGTTGAATAAGAATGACTTCAAAAGTCAAAGGTGGACATTTAATATAGGACGGAGGGAGTATGTTTTAAAAAAAATATGAATTTAAACATATTTTCTGATTCCTTAAATATCTACTTTTTATCTTTTTTTTACAAGTCCATTATCTTTTAAAAAATTATGTTTTTCTTTTTAATTTTACGTTTGCTTCTTCAATCTATGGTAACCACTTTTTTGTATTAGAGGTAAATAACAGACATTAGTATCATTCTTTAACTATCATTCCTTTAATTTTTGCTCAATTTATTTTTTCACTTACATATATTAAATCATAAATTTACTCATAATATTGATTTATTCTTATCGCCACACGAAAATTAATTTAAAAACTTGTATAATATCACAAATTAAAAGCTTTTATATTTATTACATTTATTATGCATTAATAGAGCAAAATAATTTCAAGTACACGCCTGAAAATGACTAGTATTCATGGTGCACTTCTTGTTGATGTCCCGTCGACACCTCAATTGATCCCAGGATGAGCAAGAATAATACATTCACAAAAATTATTAGTACATTTTCCATATGTAATAAATGTACACCAACCAATACAATCACTATCGGTCTTGCATGGACGACCCCCGTCGTCTGCAAGTGAAACTTGAGGATAGTTCATCATACCTACACGCAAAGCAAATAAAATCATTTTTAATAAGCATATACAAATTGTGTCAATACGTGTGTAGCTTAGTTAATAAAAGCATGCTTTAAAACTTTTTACAACCAATGCATAAATAAAGAAAGTAATGTTAGATACAAACTCATAGGCTTATATAAAAAACCAAACCTACACAAATTATTATGACTCAATGAAAAAAGTTTTGTTTTACCCGAAACGCAAACAAACAAGATGAACAATGTTGTCATTTTCATTGATGCCATCTTCCTCTTTACTGGGAAGAAATTAAAATATTTATTTTTTTGTTAATTATTTTTTATGATAATTTGTGGTATTTCTTTTGCTATTTATACACAAATTTTGGTCATCTTGGTCATGTAGCATTTAAGAAATTTTTTTTGTTTTGAATGTAATTAATAGAATACATTGAATCTACAATAAATACAATACACTCTTTTTGTGGTAATAAATGCAATATACATTGAATGATTTGTTTTTCATTACTATCTATTTATAGGCTATAATATTTTCTTTTTATCATAACAATTTTTGTATTTCACATGTCTTAAATCTAACTCATAATAAATACAATAATTGTATTTCACATGTCTTAAGTACCCACAACCATTTGGTTGAAGAGTTTCTTACCCAATAAAGGATTTTATTAAGACACAAGCCATTTCGTATTATTGCGGTAATATTATTGTCTGCCGTTTATCTAAACTAGACACATAGCTGCACAAAGCGATGGTGTATAGTAGCAAGTAATTATTCTTGCGAATTTGTGGTTCTAGCATGACAATTGATGCAACACTTACGGGTTCAAATTGTAGTAATTGCGAGAGAAAAAAATCTATGCATTAAAAATAAAAAATAATAAAAGTTTGAATATTAAACAGTATTTGTCATTCCTATTTCAAAATTATTTAAAAAAGCACCTTATTGCTCACGCCTTCGTATCTTCGGGTGTCTTTGGTACCTGAATTTAGATTTCTCTCACAAACACTATACACCATGCATCTTTTTGCGAGACTATGCATACCATCAAGGCCATCGTTGTCTTACCTCTTTAGAAGAGACAAACACTATATGTTGCTTAACAAGCAAGCATTAGAAATCACAAAGTTCAACGTTCACCATTCACTACTTACAACTGCTTTTAAACGCTCTGTGGTAAATACACCCTAGTTGCCAATTACTAGAATTATATAACTTAGTTTGATCGAGCTGACACATTACTTTAGCTTAAATTTATTATTTAAATATTTAAAAAAGAATTAATTAATTAGTAAGGTCAAAACTATTATTCTACAAAAAATAGGGAAAAGAAAGCTGGAATAATTAATTTTTTTAATTAAACTTTTTACCTTTTTACGAGGGAAAATTATTTTACGACATAGAGATTATAATGTTATAGTTCATTTTCATATTTTGCTATGCTTTGGAAAACATACAGAAAAGTTATACTCTCTTTGTCCCAAATTATTATCTCTAGACAAATACACAGTTTAATAAAAGCGGAGCCACTACACTATTCAACCAATCAAATACCATGACCACCCACTAAAGTCTCTTTTGATTGATTGACATTCAGTACACGAAGAGGAATACCATTTTGAGACATGCCAAAATAAAAATGAGGACAATTATTTTAGGACAAAGTCAGTATGATTTTTCTTATTCGAATTGGGGATCTGGTATCACACTTGAAGAATCATTGGATGCTTTTGTTATGTGGGGAGGGTTTCGCGTATGGGGGTGAACATCAAAATCTAATAAGCTGGAAACTGACAAGTAACATGAGGGATCAAATCCATTATATGAATACCTGAACTAATTCGTTTGTGACAACTATCCAAATCGGTAAATCTTGAATATCCATGGAGTGAATCGAGTTTATGAATTATTACAGTTAGGGTTTGAGTGATATATATGCATCGTATGTGTTATTTTACGATTGATTGTATCAATATCTTCCAATAAATCAATGCAGAAAACCAAGGAAATCGCTAAATATTAATGTTCCATGGATCTAATTTAGTTTATGAATTATTCCAGTTAGGGTTCGAGGGAGAGAGTTTGAGAGGAGGAGATTGTGTGTGTGCTTTGTTTTTTGTTGTGAAAGATGCAAATAACTCTTTCATTAAGAGTTCTGCCCAAATTGTGGGAAATAAAATGGACGATTGCGATAATTCATAGTTTACACGTGGAGGTTGATTAGATTTTTTGAGGGAGAAATAATAAGACTACATTGTATTATATAGGAGGTAGACATATGGTTTAGGCTATTATAAATCATATTTATAACTTCGGAAAATTTTAAATTATATAGGAATTTAGGAAAATGGATTTTAGGGTTTGACACAGATGGTACCATGGTACCTTTATATAATTAAGGGTACCGTTGGTAATTGAAGGTACGTCCGGTGTTTTTGACAGTTTTCCATAAAAGTGTACATATGTTGTAACTTTTTTGTGAAGAATTTAGGTCTCGGTAAATCCTAAGTTTTATGGAATGTTATTCTATCATTCCTAGTCCTAAACGAAGAAAATTAAAGGGTTAACGTTTGAGAGGCTTAGTAAGTATATCTGCTATGTTGTCTTCCAAATGAACCATTCGATTTGATATATTTCTTTCTTTTTTTCTTAATTTTAAAGAAAATTTGAGGTGTTTTTTTTCCGCTATCAATTATTAGAAAATTAGATAACATGTTTAGGTAGCGTTGCATTTTATATATTAAAAAAGCGAGTGATTTTGAAAATGATAAGAAAAACATAAAATATTACATGTTTCGCTTTTCTAATAATTACTCCCTCCGTCCAATATTAAATGTCCAGATAGACTTTTTGAAGTATTTCCCTTTTACATTTGACCTTAAATATTTTTATTTATGTTGTATAATACTTGATGCAAAATATGTAAATGAATTGAGTTTTAGATGTATTTTTATTGATGTAATTTTCATAAAATATTATATAACACAAACAAAAATATTTAAGGTAAATGTTGAATAAGAATGACTTCAAAAGTCAAAGGTGGACATTTAATATAGGACTGAGGGAGTATGTTTTAAAAAAAATATGAATTTAAACATATTTTCTGATTCCTTAAATATCTACTTTTTATCTTTTTTTTACAAGTCCATTATCTTTTAAAAAATTATGTTTTTCTTTTTAATTTTACGTTTGCTTCTTCAATCTATGGTAACCACTTTTTTGTATTAGAGCTAAATAACAGACATTAGTATCATTCTTTAACTATTATTCCTTTAATTTTTGCTCAATTTATTTTTTCACTTACATATATTAAATCATAAATTTACTCATAATATTGATTTATTCTTATCGCCACACGAAAATTAATTTAAAAACTTGTATAATATCACAAATTAAAAGCTTTTATATTTATTACAATTATTATGCATTAATAGAGCAAAATAATTTCAAGTACACGCCTGAAAATGACTAGTATTCATGGTGCACTTCTTGTTGATGTCCCGTCGACACCTCAATTGATCCCAGGATGAGCAAGAATAATACATTCACAAAAATTATTAGTACATTTTCCATATGTAATAAATGTACACCAACCAATACAATCACTATCGGTCTTGCATGGACGACCCCCGTCGTCTGCAAGTGAAACTTGAGGATAGTTCATCATACCTACACGCAAAGCAAATAAAATCATTTTTAATAAGCATATACAAATTGTGTCAATACGTGTGTAGCTTAGTTAATAAAAGCATGCTTTAAAACTTTTTACAACCAATGCATAAATAAAGAAATTAATGTTAGATACAAACTCATAGGCTTATATAAAAAACCAAACCTACACAAATTATTATGACTCAATGAAAAAAGTTTTGTTTTACCTGAAACGCAAACAAACAAGATGAACAATGTTGTCATTTTCATTGATGCCATCTTCCTCTTTACTGGGAAGAAATTAAAATATTTATATTTTTGTTAATTATTTTTTATGATAATTTGTGGTATTTCTTTTGCTATTTATACACAAATTTTGGTCATCTTGGTCATGTAGCATTTAAGAATTTTTTTTGTTTTGAATGTAATTAATAGAATACATTGAATCTACAATAAATACAATACACTCTTTTTGTGGTAATAAATGCAATATATACATTGAATGATTTGTTTTTCATTACTATCTATTTATAGGCTATAATATTTTCTTTTTATCATAACAATTTTTGTATTTCACATGTCTTAAATCTAACTCATAATAAATACAATAATTGTATTTCACATGTCTTAAGTACCCACAACCATTTGGTTGAAGAGTTTCTTACCCAATAAAGGATTTTATTAAGACACAAGCCATTTCGTTTTATTGCGGTAATATTATTGTCTGCCGTTTATCTAAACTAGACACATAGCTGCACAAAGCGATGGTGTATAGTAGCAAGTAATTATTCTTGCGAATTTGTGGTTCTAGCATGACAATTGATGCAACACTTACGGGTTCAAATTGTAGTAATTGCGAGAGAAAAAAATCTATGCATTAAAAATAAAAAAATAATAAAAGTTTGAATATTAAACAGTATTTGTCATTCCTATTTCAAAATTATTTAAAAAAGCACCTTATTGCTCACGCCTTCGTATCTTCGGGTGTCTTTGGTACCTGAATTTAGATTTCTCTCACAAACACTATACACCATGCATCTTTTTGCGAGACTATGCATACCATCAAGGCCATCGTTGTCTTACCTCTTTAGAAGAGACAAACACTATATGTTGCTTAACAAGCAAGCATTAGAAATCACAAAGTTCAACGTTCACCATTCACTACTTACAACTGCTTTTAAACGCTCTGTGGTAAATACACCCTAGTTGCCAATTACTAGAATTATATAACTTAGTTTGATCGAGCTGACACATTACTTTAGCTTAAATTTATTATTTAAATATTTAAAAAAGAATTAATTAATTAGTAAGGTCAAAACTATTATTCTACAAAAAATAGGGAAAAGAAAGCTGGAATAATTAATTTTTTTAATTAAACTTTTTACCTTTTTACGAGGGAAAATTATTTTACGACATAGAGATTATAATGTTATAGTTCATTTTCATATTTTGCTATGCTTTGGAAAACATACAGAAAAGTTATACTCTCTTTGTCCCAAATTATTATCTCTAGACAAATACACAGTTTAATAAAAGCGGAGCCACTACACTATTCAACCAATCAAATACCATGACCACCCACTAAAGTCTCTTTTGATTGATTGACATTCAGTACACGAAGAGGAATACCATTTTGAGACATGCCAAAATAAAAATGAGGACAATTATTTTAGGACAAAGTCAGTATGATTTTTCTTATTCGAATTGGGGATCTGGTATCATACTTGAAGAATCATTGGATGCTTTTGTTATGTGGGGAGGGTTTCGCGTATGGGGGTGAACATCAAAATCTAATAAGCTGGAAACTGACAAGTAACATGAGGGATCAAATCCATTATATGAATACCTGAACTAATTCGTTTGTGACAGCTATCCAAATCGGTAAATCTTGAATATCCATGGAGTGAATCGAGTTTATGAATTATTACAGTTAGGGTTTGAGTGATATATATGCATCGTATGTGTTATTTTACGATTGATTGTATCAATATCTTCCAATAAATCAATGCAGAAAACCAAGGAAATCGCTAAATATTAATGTTCCATGGATCTAATTTAGTTTATGAATTATTCCAGTTAGGGTTCGAGGGAGAGAGTTTGAGAGGAGGAGATTGTGTGTGTGCTTTGTTTTTTGTTGTGAAAGATGCAAATAACTCTTTCATTAGGAGTTCCACCCAAATTGTGGGAAATAAAATGGACGATTGCGATAATTCATAGTTTACACGTGGAGGTTGATTAGATTTTTTGAGGGAGAAATAATAAGACTACATTGTATTATATAGGAGGTAGACATATGGTTTAGGCTATTATAAATCATATTTATAACTTAGGAAAATTTTAAATTATATAGGAATTTAGGAAAATGGATTTTAGGGTTTGACACAGATGGTACCATGGTACCTTTATATAATTAAGGGTACCGTTGGTAATTGAAGGTACGTCCGGTGTTTTTGACAGTTTTCCAAAAAAGTGTACATATGTTGTAACTTTTTTGTGAAGAATTTAGTTCTCGGTAAATCCTAAGTTTTATGGAACGTTATTCTATCATTCCTAGTCCTAAACGAAGAAAATTAAAGGGTTAACGTTTGAGAGGCTTAGTAAGTATATATGCTATGTTGTCTTCCAAATGAACCATTCGATTTGATATATTTCTTTCTTTTTTTCTTAATTTTAAAGAAAATTTGAGGTGTTTTTTTTCCGCTATCAATTATTAGAAAATTAGATAACATGTTTAGGTAGCGTTGCATTTTATATATTAAAAAAGCGAGTGATTTTGAAAATGATAAGAAAAACATAAAATATTACATGTTTCGCTCTTCAAATAATTACTCCCTCCGTCCCATATTAAATATCCAGATAGACTTTTTGAAGTATTTCCCTTTTACATTTGACCTTAAATATTTTTATTTATGTTATATAATACTTGATGCAAAATATGTAAATGAATTGAGTTTTAGATGTATTTTTATTGATGTAATTTTCATAAAATATTATATAAACAAACAAAAATATTTAAGGTAAATGTTGAATAAGAATGACTTCAAAAGTCAAAGGTGGACATTTAATATAGGACGGAGGGAGTATGTTTTAAAAAAAATATGAATTTAAACATATTTTCTGATTCCTTAAATATCTACTTTTTATCTCTTTTTTACAAGTCCATTATCTTTTAAAAAATTATGTTTTTCTTTTTAATTTTACGTTTGCTTCTTCAATCTATGGTAACCACTTTTTTGTATTAGAGCTAAATAACAGACATTAGTATCATTCTTTAACTATTATTCCTTTAATTTTTGCTCAATTTATTTTTTCACTTACATATATTAAATCATAAATTTACTCATAATATTGATTTATTCTTATCGCCACAAGAAAATTAATTTAAAAACTTGTATAATATCACAAATTAAAAGCTTTTATATTTATTACATTTATTATGCATTAATAGAGCAAAATAATTTCAAGTACACGCCTGAAAATGACTAGTATTCATGGTGCATTTCTTGTTGATGTCCCGTCGACACCTCAATTGATCCCAGGATGAGCAAGAATAATACATTCACAAAAATTATTAGTACATTTTCCATATGTAATAAATGTACACCAACCAATACAATCACTATCGGTCTTGCATGGACGACCCCCGTCGTCTGCAAGTGAAACTTTAGGATAGTTCATCATACCTACATGCAAAGCAAATAAAATCATTTTTAATAAGCATATACAAATTGTGTCAATACGTGTGTAGCTTAGTTAATAAAAGCATGCTTTAAAACTTTTTACAACCAATGCATAAATAAAGAAAGTAATGTTAGATACAAAGTGATAGGCTTATATAAAAAACCAAACCTACACAAATTATTATGACTCAATGAAAAAAGTTTTGTTTTACCTGAAACGCAAACAAACAAGATGAACAATGTTGTCATTTTCATTGATGCCATCTTCCTCTTTACTGGGAAGAAATTAAAATATTTATATTTTTGTTAATTATTTTTTATGATAATTTGTGGTATTTCTTTTGCTATTTATACACAAATTTTGGTCATCTTGGTCATGTAGCATTTAAGAATTTTTTTTGTTTTGAATGTAATTAATAGAATACATTGAATCTACAATAAATACAATACACTCTTTTTGTGGTAATAAATGCAATATACATTGAATGATTTGTTTTTCATTACTATCTATTTATAGGCTATAATATTTTCTTTTTATCATAACAATTTTTGTATTTCACATGTCTTAAATCTAACTCATAATAAATACAATAATTGTATTTCACATGTCTTAAGTACCCACAACCATTTGGTTGAAGAGTTTCTTACCCAATAAAGGGTATTATTAAGACACAAGCCATTTGGTTTTATTGCGGTAATATTATTGTCTGCCGTTTATCTAAACTAGACACATAGCTGCACAAAGCGATGGTGTATAGCAGCAAGTAATTATTCTTGCGAATTTGTGGTTCTAGCATGACAATTGATGCAACACTTACGGGTTCAAATTGTAGTAATTGCAAGAGAAAAAAATCTATGCATTAAAATTAAAAAATAATAAAAGTTTGAATATTAAACAGTATTTGTCATTCCTATTTCAAAATTATTTAAAAAAGCACCTTATTACTCACGCCTTCGTATCTTCGGGTGTCTTTGGTACCTGAATTTAGATTTCTCTCACAAACACTATACACTATGCATCTTTTTGCGAGACTATGCATACCATCAAGGCCATCGTTGTCTTACCTCTTTAGAAGAGACAAACACTATATGTTGCTTAACAAGCAAGCATTAGAAATCACAAAGTTCAACGTTCACCATTCACTACTTACAACTGCTTTTAAACGCTCTGTGGTAAATACACCCTAGTTGCCAATTACTAGAATTATATAACTTAGTTTGATCGAGCTGACACATTACTTTAGCTTAAATTTATTATTTAAACATTTAAAAAAGAATTGATTAATTAGTAAGGTCAAAACTATTATTCTACAAAAAATAGGGAAAAGAAAGCTGGAATAATTAATTTTTTTAATTAAACATATTACCTTTTTACGAGGGAAAATTATTTTACGACATAGAGATTATAATGTTATAGTTCATTTTCATATTTTGCTATGCTTTGGAAAACATACGGAAAAGTTATACTCTCTTTGTCCCAAATTATTATCTCTAGACAAATACACAGTTTAATAAAAGCGGAGCCACTACACTATTCAACCAATCAAATACCATGACCACCCACTAAAGTCTCTTTTGATTGATTGACATTCAGTACACGAAGAGGAATACCATTTTGAGACATGCCAAAATAAAAATGAGGACAATTATTTTAGGACAAAGTCAGTATGATTTTTCTTATTCGAATTGGGGATCTGGTATCATACTTGAAGAATCATTGGATGCTTTTGTTATGTGGGGAGGGTTTCGCGTATGGGGGTGAACATCAAAATCTAATAAGCTGGAAACTGCCAAGTAACATGAGGGATCAAATCCATTATATGAATGCCTGAACTAATTCGTTTGTGACAACTATCCAAATCGGTAAATCTTGAATATCCATGGAGTGAATCGAGTTTATGAATTATTACAGTTAGGGTTTGAGTGATATATATGCATCATATGTGTTATTTTACGATTGATTGTATCAATATCTTCCAATAAATCAATGCAGAAAACCAAGGAAATCGCTAAATATTAATGTTCCATGGATCTAATTTAGTTTATGAATTATTCCAGTTAGAGTTCGAGGGAGAGGGTTTGAGAGGAGGAGATTGTGTGTGTTCTTTGTTTTTTGTTGTGAAAGATGCAAATAACTCTTTCATTAGGAGTTCCGCCCAAATTGTGGGATATAAAATGGACGATTGCGATAATTCATAGTTTACACGTGGAGGTTGATTAGATTTTTTGAGGGAGAAATAATAAGATTACATTGTATTATATAGGAGGTAGACATATGGTTTAGGCTATTATAAATCATATTTATAACTTAGGAAAATTTAAAATTATATAGGAATTTAGGAAAATGGATTTTAGGGTTTGACACAGATGGTACCATGGTACCTTTATATAATTAAGGGTACCGTTGGTAATTGAAGGTACGTCCGGTGTTTTTGACAGTTTTCCAAAAAAGTGTACATATGTTGTAACTTTTTTGTGAAGAATTTAGTTCTCGGTAAATCCTAAGTTTTATGGAATGTTATTCTATCATTCCTAATCCTAAACGAAGAAAATTAAAGGGTTAACGTTTGAGAGGCTTAGTAAGTATACACCATGTGGTGGAGGTTTGATCCTTTCCCAAGCCTATGGTAATCTATTTTGCTATGACAAGTAGTGAGAGATATCTTCCGTTTCCATATTGTAATTTACACTTTATTACACCCGAGAGATGTGAGTATCTAAACACTATTTGTGAGGTGCTTGTGTATGACCTCCGTTCTTGTCTATTGGTCTTTAGTGGAACGATTATTTGTTGTAATTACTTTTATATTAGTGTTAAATGACCCCTAACTTGTCTTTTGAGTAGAATAAAAGCGCATTTGCTTGAGGACAAGCAAATCTCAAGTGTAAGGGTGTATGATGAGGCGAAAAATGATCCGTTTTTAGGGGGTCATTTAAGCCCGAATTCGAATTTATTTGATCAAATATTGCCCTAAATCGTTCCTTTTGTGATTTTAGGTACTTTGGGAGTGAAATCTGGAAAAGGAAGCAATTCGGACGTTTTTGGAGCATAAAAGTGAAGAAAACTCCAAAGTCTTAATTTTCCATGCTGGGAACAGTGCATGACGGCGTCAAGAGTAGTTTCCTGACGGCGTGAAGAGTAAAATTCCATGACGACCCAGAAGAGTTTTGACGGCGTCATGAAGGTAGGGCGTCAAGAGTTAAAGTCATGACGGCCTGGAAATGTATTGTTCTTGACGGTGTCAAATGTAGATCTAGGCAGTCCGAGGATTGTTTTGGCGGCGAGGTGACGGCGTCACCTATTTGGTCTTGACGCCGTCAGACCCCTTTTCCTATATATAGTTTTCTAATTTTTCACATTTAGAGAGAGAAGTTTTGGGAGAAACCCTAAGTACGATTTTAGTGTAACTTTACAGGTTTTTCAAGGGTTCCAACCCCTTGATACCTTGCATGATTAATCAAGATAAGTGTTCTTCTAATTCAATCAATATGTCTATGTGTTGGTTGTATATATCATGTTCTTGTCTTAATTCCATCATGCTAGGCTAGATCTATCTTGTGTTTGCTTAGATCTAATGAAACCTAGATATTGATTATGTGTTGATTACTTGTTTATTCTTGTCTTGGATGAATGATTTATATGTTAGGCTTAAGAAAACTGGCAGATCTCCAATTGGTAACATGCTTGAACGTCTTAAGAAACATGAACCAACGCGCACTAGGTCTTTATTGGTTGTATTTAATGCATGAGCCACTGTTTACAATCCCTATAGTTGTGATGGGCATGGTGTAGGAGGAGATAAGAGCTCATAGAATTGGGGATTTATGTGTGCCACCCCATGAATGGTATTAAGGAATACGATCCGTCATCCATGCAATTATAACAAGTAATTAACGTGCAAAAGATATCTAGGGAGTAGTGAAATCTAAGTGAACACATTTTCTCCAATTACTGCTCACAACCTTAGTATAAATTAGTTTATTTTCATTTTTAGTATTTTATTTTGATTGCATCTTAGTATTGGGTTAGTTGAATAGCAACTAATTCCGCCCAAATCCTTCAAACCCGAGATTTTAATTTGCTTTCCATAAAATATAAAAACACAAAAATAATCATCCCTCACCTTTAGAACTAGTATTTAGGCTTTCTAATCCTAGCGACACTATTCCTAAGCTGAACGATCAATCCCCCGGTACTTGTAACTATACTATACTACAACGATAAGGTACACTGCCTGGTGGGGGTTGTAAGCTTCTCCAGATCCCTCGAGAGGTAAAGTCTGTTGCGATTCCCACGCACCAAGTTTTTGGCGCCGCAGCCCGGGGAATAGTTATTGTCTAGGTTAGAATTTATTTTTATTAGGTCTACTTGCTAGATTCCTTTCTAGTAAGATTTTGTTTTTCATTTTTAGGTTTTCTTTAGTCTATCTCATTTCTTCGTGCCTTTGTTCGTAGCTCTCTACCATCCGACATCATGGAAGGTGGTAACATCTTTGAACCCGTCATCCCACCACAACAAAACCCACCACTAGAACCCCTTAGGCCCCGAACCTTAGGAGAGTATTCCCGACCTAGCCACCAAGGCTACCAAAACACCATTGAGCTCACCGGAGCCAATGTGACCCCCTTGCGATCCGACACCATCCGGTTGGTGCAAAGCGGTTGTACATTCCATGGACTTCGTTCTGAAGATCCAAACCAACATCTTAAGGACTTTCTCAAGATCGTAGATTCCATAGACCTAGGTGTTGAAACTAGAGAGACAACCCGATTACGCCTATTCCAATTCTCTCTACGGGATCAAGCTAGTCAATGGCTTGAGCGTTTACCCGCGGGATCCATCACCACATGGGATGATCTCACCACTCGTTTCCTTGCTCAATTTTTCCCACCGGGGAGAACTACTAAGCTTAGAAATGACATCTTGATGTTCCAACAACGTCAAAATGAATCTCTTTATGAAGCATGGACTAGTTTCAAGGACTTACTCCAAAAAGTCCCTCATCATGGCATAGATCTTTGGCTCCAAGTCCAAATCTTTTATGACCATATCAACATCTCCACGAGGCGAGTCATTGACCAATCGGCCGGTGGTAAGTTACGTGATCTTAGTGCGGAACAATCATGGGAACTCATAGAAGATCTTGCTCTCTATGACAACGAAAGTTGGAATGATCCCCGTGATTTGAACAAAACGGTCAGGGCAATATCTTTGCCTGCGAACAATTCTAGCACTCCCGACCGTAGGATCATGGAACTTGAGGACCAAGTCAAGTTTCTCATGAAATCTTACGAAGCTCCGAAGCCTTCAAGCCAAGTGAACAAAATCACTTCTTCATGCGAATTATGTAGTGGTCCCCATGACACTCGTGATTGTGTGGAACTCCCCGGAACAGCTTTTGCGGACTACGCATCCACGCGTACCGACGAAGCGGGAGATAAGTGGTACACTTTCAAGCCCGAGCCAAACACTTACGGTGATTCATACAACCCCTCTTGGAAAAATCACCCAAACCTTAGGTGGAAACAAAATCAACCCAATTCTTCCAATCCGCCTAATCGTTACCAACCAAACGGTCCACCATCCAACCGTACTTTCAACAAAAATCCTTCTAACAACTATGGTAGTACCAATAATCTTGAAGGATTGATGTCAAAGTTCATGGCATCTCAAGAAGCTCGCATAGCTAGGTTTGAAACCGAATTCAACCAACAACAGACGGAGATGACCAACAAGATTGACAACTTGTTGAAAGCCCTCGACAACCAAGCGTTAATCACACCTAGGAAGGACACTAGGGACACCAATAGTGGAATCCAAATTAAGGATCCCTCACCATCCAAACATGTCCACTTTGTCAATGTTGTCACCATTAAACCGATAGATAAGGAGATAGAAAGGAGTGACCAGGATGAAGTTAGAGTAGAGGCCGAGATTAAGGATGAGAGTAGGGAAGTTAAGGTTAACAAGGAAGAAGAGTTAGAGGAGGTAGAGCCTATAGAAAAATACTTTGATAAGTTGCCCACCGAAGAAGAACGGGAGTACCATAAGGATCTATTCGATAGTCCCGAGAGACCATATATCTTCGGCACACCCCTTATCAAAATGGGAGACCCCTCTAACATTAACATCCCATGCAATATCGGGCACATGCATATATGGAAAGCTTACATCGACCTTAGATCTCCCGTGAACATCATGACTAGGACTTATTACAATTGGGTGATGAAGAAGCAACTTAATTTTAGGATGATGCCCGGTAAGAATCTGATAAGTAATTTTGCAGGAAGAGTGAAGGGATTACATGTGATTATAGGGAATCTTACCTATGAAATCGATTTTATGATAGTGGAAGACATTCGTCCGGTGATAGATGCTTGCCTAAGCCAAATAATATTCGGAAAACCATTTGTTGAAGCCACTAGGATGAGTTATGATCCGACTTTAGGGATAGTTAGATTTAAGGAAGAGAACGATGAGGTTGCCTATCAAATGCCCTACAAGATTGAGCAATACCACCTTCTCTCTAATTTCGAAAAAGAACACAAGCAAGCGGCTTATTATAGGAATGAGGAGGATAGACGTAGAGGAGTAGAATATGTAAAGAATAGGATGCTTGGTTTCTATAAAGAATGATTACAACTAGGTCCGGAATACAAAACTGGTTTAGAAGACGACCTAGAGAGTGGAACCAATGATGAAGTCACGTAGTAACCCATGACCTTGAGTCTAGCTACAAGACTCGTAAATAAAGAAAAGAGCTTCTTGGGAGGCAACCCATGTTTTGTGTGATTTTATTTGTTTGATTGTTATTTGCTTCCGTATACATGCTTTATATTTATTGTTGGTAGATCATGTTTCTAAACTAAAATGTGGAAATACTTTACTTTGTTGTTTTGGCCTAGTCTTAACTCCACCTAAAGGTATTTTTGCAAAAGATAAGTATAAGGGGAAACCCCAAATATGTTTTTAAGAAACAAACCGATCATGATTCTCCATAATATTAAATGAACATGTATATTCGTATTTGTTAGAGTCAAATGCTTGTATTGAGTCATAATGAAGTTTTGCAGGATTTTCCAGGAAGTAGGACCAAGTTCTTCCAGAAATTTTCCGGAAACTTAACATAAGAATTTCTGCAGGTCAATTCTGACGGCGTCAGGAGTTTACTCTTGACGGCGTCAGGAGTAAAAATCTGGAAATTTTACCGGTTTTGTTTTTCTAACGGAGTCTTATGGTTTTTGTGAATTATTAAGTTTTATAATCTCCAGGAGATCTGCAAACTTCATTCCATAAGCATTATATCTTATCTTGTTTTCTAGGATTTAGAAACTTATATAGGATGCCGCCGATTTTACGCGAGGTTGTCTTGTCTATTTTGTCAGGTTTTACAGGTTATGTATGACAAGAAGATGATTTATATTCTGGAAGGGAAGCTTTGATTGTTCATTTTCTTGGAGGAAGATTTAACCTGGCCATCCTATTATCCATACCGAGCGAATCAGGGGAGTATTTGATTTCATTCTCTTTACTTTTTCACTTTTACATTCTTTACTTGAACATTGGGGACAATGTTCATCTTAAGTGTAAGGGGAGGGTAAAAAGATGATACCTTACATATGCACTTTCGCTTGAGTTTGTTTTGTTTGATGGTAGATGTGTAATAAAACTATGAGAAATACTTGTTAGTGCAATTTTAGCGCCAAATTTAAATTTTTTTACAACATTTAGGAGTGAAACTTTAGCCATAGCAAGCGTCTCATGGATAGGAGATTGTATGACTAGCACATAACCGTATATTCAGAAAAATTTTCCACCCAAATATGTGAGGTTCGCCTTTAGATTTGATAGGAAAAGCATTCATTATTAGTGTTTATGAGTGTACCGGTAGCATTTAGATTCTGGAACTTGCGTTAGTGATGCATCCCGAGACCGCTAGTGAGACTACATTCGTGTGGTAGGATTTACTACATGATAAGAGGCATTAGGATCACCCTTGTGTTAAACCCGTATCATAATTACTTGACCATTTAAGTCATATTACTTGGCTAGTTAAGTCAACTAATTTTTCCCACACCCTTAGCGTTGTACTCATTTTTAGTACACGAAACCCCTAGTACACCCCTCCGAGCCTATCTTTTCATTTCTAACTTTAAGCATTTTACTTAAAGGAAGAATTTGTTACACCCCACTTAAATGTACAACCAAATCGCCTTAGCCTTCCGTGTATGCGCTCATTTTTAGTGCATTATTGTTATTTGTTAAACCCTAAGTTAACTTTCTAATTGATTACATGGTTGCTAAGTCGAGTCATATCCTTATACATATTGTTTTGGGACGATTGGGTCTCATGGGTAAGTACTTATTTTATGGAGTAATGGGGAAGAACATCATTTATTACCCCCATATGTATGTTAATCTTAAAAGTGCTCCAAGTGTTTTGATTTTCTTAATTCGAGTCATTAGATTAGTTTATTGTAAAGTATGTAAAGATTCAAGTGGAAGGGGAATGTTCATTCCCTATGATGTATTATTTTGGATGGTAGGGTAAGAGTGTATGCAAAAAAAAAAAAAAAAAAAAAAAAATCGAAAAATCAAGAAAAAGAAAAAGAAAAAAAATAGAAAAAGGAAAAAGAGAAAAAAAAAAAAACATAAGGACTACAATCCCTTTTTATTCTATGTTCATTTTATATTTTTGTTATTTTTCATTTATTAGCTTAAGTCGAGTCTAGTCTTGGCTTAGCAACGCTATCTTGTACATGTAATTAACCAAGATTGTTAACTCGCCACCAGTAAAACTTCCTTTATCCAACAAAACCGTGTATTTCATATCCCTACACCTAACGTTACAACCCTTTAAAAGACCTCTTTGATAGTTTATCATATGTGCTTACGCCATGTGGTGGAGGTTTGATCCTTTCCCAAGCCTATGGTAATCTACTTTGCTATGACAGGTAGTGAGAGATATCTTCCGTTTCCATATTGTAATTTACACTTTATTACACCCGAGAGATGTGAGTATCTAAACACTATTTGTGAGGTGCTTGTGTCTAACCTCCGTGCTTGTCTATTGGTCTTTAGTGGAACGATTATTTGTTGTAATTACTTTTATATTAGTGTTAAATGACCCCTAACTTGTCTTTTGAGTAGAATAAAAGCGCATTTGCTTGAGGATAAGCAAATCTCAAGTGTAAGGGTATATCATGAGGCGAAAAATGATCCGTTTTTAGGGGGTCATTTAAGCCCGAATTCGAATTTATTTGATCAAATATTGCCCTAAATCGTTCCTTTTGTGATTTTAGGTACTTTGGGAGTGAAATCTGGAAAAGGAAGCAATTAGGACATTTTTGGAGCATGAAAGTGAAGAAAACGCCAAAGTCTTAATTTTCCATGCTGGGAACAGTGCATGACGGCGTCAAGAGTAGTTTCCTGACGGCGTCAAGAGTAAAATTCCATGACGACCCAGAAGAGTTTTGACGACGTCATGAAGGTAGGGCGTCAAGAGTTAAAGTCATGACGGCCTGGAAATGTATTGTTCTTGACGGTGTCAAATGTAGATCTAGGCAGTCCGAGGATTGTTTTGGCGGCGAGGTGACGGCGTCACCTATTTGGTCTTGACGCCGTCAGACCCCTTTTCCTATATATAGTTTTCTAATTTTTCACATTTAGAGAGAGAAGTTTTGGGAGAAACCCTAAGTACGATTTTGGTGTAACTTTACAGGTTTTTCAAGGGTTCCAATCCCTTGATACCTTGCATGATTAATCAAGATAAGTGTTCTTCTAATTCAATCAATATGTCTATGTGTTGGTTCTATATATCATGTTCTTGTCTTCATTCCATCATGCTAGGCTAGATCTATCTTGTGTTTGCTTAGATCTAATGAAATCTAGATATTGATTATTTGTTGATTACTTGTTTATTCTTGTCTTGGATGAATGATTTATATGTTAGGCTTAAGAAAACTGGCAGATCTCCAATTGGTAACATGCTTGAACGTCTTAAGAAACATGAACCAACGCGCACTAGGTCTTTATTGGTTGTATTTAATGCATGAGCCACTGTTTACAATCCCTATAGTTGTGCTGGGCATGGTGTAGGAGGAGATAAGAGCTCATAGAATTGGGGATTTATGTGTGCCACCCCATGAATGGTATTAAGGAATACGATCCGTTATCCATGCAATTATAACAAGTAATTAACGTGTAAAAGATATCTAGGGAGTAGTGAAATCTAAGTGAACACATTTTCTCCAATTACTGCTCACAACCTTAGTATAAATTAGTTTATTTTCATTTTTAGTATTTTATTTTGATTGCATCTTAGTATTGGGTTAGTTGAATAGCAACTAATTCCGCCCAAATCCTTCAAACCCGAGATTTTAATTTGCTTTCCATAAAATATAAAAACACAAAAATAATCATCCCTCACCTTTAGAACTAGTATTTAGGCTTTCTAATCCTAGCGACACTATTCCTAAGCTGAACGATCAATCCCCCGGTACAAAAATAATAGTTAGATTTTTAATATCACCTCGTATCAATTATCTTGTAAAAAATTATGTTTTTCTTTTTAATTTTACGTTTGCTTCTTTAATCTATGGTAACCACTTTTTTGTGTTAGAGCTAAATAACATACATTAGTTTCATTCTTTAACTATCATTCCTTTAATTTTTGCTCAATTTATTTTTTCACTTACATATATTAAATCATAAATTTACTCATAATATTGATTTATTCTTATCGCCACACGAAAATTAATTTAAAAACTTGTATAATATCACAAATGAAAAGCTTTTATATTTATTACATTTATTATGCATTAATAGAGCAAAATAATTTCAAGAACACGCCTGAAAATGACTAGTATTCATGGTGCACTTCTTGTTGATGTCCCGTTGACACCTCAATTGATCCCAGGATGAGCAAGAATAATACATTCACAAAAATTTTTAATACATTTTCCATATGTAATAAATGTACACCAACCACTACAATCACTATCGGTCTTGCATGGACGACCCCCATCGTCTGCAAGTGAAACTTGAGGATAGTTCATCATACCTACACGCAAAGCAAATAAAATCATTTTTAATAAGCATATACAAATTGTGTCAATACGTGTGTAGCTTAGTTAATAAAAGCATGCTTTAAAACTTTTTACAACCAATGCATAAATAAAGAAACTAATGTTAGATACAAAATCACAGGTTTATATAAAAACCCAAACCTACACAAATTATTATGACTCAATGAAAAAAGTTTTGTTTTACCTGAAACGCAAACAAACAAGATGAACAATGTTGTCATTTTCATTGATGCCATCTTCCTCTTTTCTGGGAAGAAATTAAAATATTTATTTTTTTGTTAATTATTTTTTATGATAATTTGTGGTATTTCTTTTGCTATTTATACACAAATTTTGGTCATCTTGGTCATGTAGCATTTAAGAATTTTTTTTTGTTTTGAATCTAATTAATAGATATATTTTCTTTTTATCATAACAATTTTTGTATTTCACATGTCTTAAATCTAACTCATAATAAATACAATAATTGTATTTCACATGTCTTAAGTACCCACAACCATTTGGTTGAAGAGTTTCTTACCCAATAAAGGGTATTATTAAGACACAAGCCATTTGGTTTTATTGCGGTAATATTATTGTCTGCCGTTTATCTAAACTAGACACATAGCTGCACAAAGCGATGGTGTATAGTAGCAAGTAATTATTCTTGCGAATTTGTGGTTCTAGCATGACAATTGATGCAACACTTACGGGTTCAATTTGTAGTAATTGCGAGAGAAAAAAATCTATGCATTAAAAATAAAAAATAATAAAAGTTTGAATATTAAACAGTATTTGTCATTCCTATTTCAAAATTATTTAAAAAAGCACCTTATTACTCACGCCTTCGTATCTTCGGGTGTCTTTGGTACTTGAATTTAGATTTCTCTCACAAACACTATACACCGTGCATCTTTTTGCGATACTATGCATACCATCATGGCCATCGTTGTCTTACCTCTTTAGAAGAGACAAACACTATATGTTGCTTACCAAGCAAGCATTAGAAATCACAAAGTTCAACGTTCACCATTCACTACTTACAACTGCTTTTAAACGCTCTGTGGTAAATACACCCTAGTTGCCAATTACTAGATTTATATAACTTAGTTTGATCGAGCTGACACATTACTTTAGCTTAAATTTATTATTTAAATATTTAAAAAAGAATTAATTAATTAGTAAGGTCAAAACTATTATTCTACAAAAAATAGGGAAAAGAAAGCTGGAATAATTAATTTTTTTAATTAAACTTTTTACCTTTTTTCGAGGGAAAATTATTTTACGACATAGAGATTATAATGTTATAGTTCATTTTCATATTTTGTTATGCTTTGGAAAACATACGGAAAAGTTATACTCTCTTTGTCCCAAATTATTATCTCTAGACAAAAAATACACAGTTTAATAAAAGCGGAGCCACTACACTATTCAACCAATCAAATACCATGACCACCCACTAAAGTCTCTTTTGATTGATTGATATTCAGTACACGAAGAGGAATACCATTTTGAGACATGCCAAAATAAAAATGAGGACAATTATTTTAGGACAAAGTCAGTATGATTTTTCTTATTCGAATTGGGGATCTTGTATCATACTTGAAGAATCATTGGATGCTTTTGTTATGTGGTGAGGGTTTCGCGTATGGGGGTGAACATCAAAATCTAATAAGCTGGAAACTGACAAGTAACATGAGGGATCAAATCCATTATATGAATACCTGAACTAATTCGTTTGTGACAACTATCCAAATCGGTAAATATTGAATATCCATGGAGTGAATCGAGTTTATGAATTATTACAGTTAGGGTTTGAGTGATATATATGCATCGTATGTGTTATTTTACGATTGATTGTATCAATATCTTCCAATAAATCAATGCAGAAAACCAAGGAAATCGCTAAATATTAATGTTCCATGGATCTAATTTAGTTTCTGAATTATTCCAGTTAGGGTTCAAGGGAGAGGGTTTGAGAGGAGGAGATTGTGTGTGTGCTTTGTTTTTTGTTGTGAAAGATGCAAATAACTCTTTAATTAGGAGTTCCGCCCAAATTGTGGGAAATAAAATGGACGATTGCGATAATTCATAGTTTACACGTGGAAGTTGATTAGATTTTTTGAGGGAGAAATAATAAGACTACATTGTATTATATAGGAGGTAGACATATGGTTTAGGCTATTATAAATCATATTTATAACTTAGGAAAATTTTAAATTATATAGGAATTTAGGAAAACGGATTTTAGGGTTTGACACAAATGGTACCATGGTACCTTTATATAATTAAGGGTACCGTTGGTAATTGAAGGTACGTCCGGTGTTTTTGACAGTTTTCCAAAAAAGTGTACATATATTGTAACTTTTTTGTGAAGAATTTAGTTCTCGGTAAATCCTAAGTTTTATGGAATGTTATTCTATCATTCCTAGTCCTAAACGAATAAAATTAAAGGGTTAACGTTTGAGAGGCTTAGTAAGTATATCGGCTATGTTGTCTTCCAAATGAACCATTCTATTTGATATATTTCTTTCTTTTTTTTTTCTTAATTTTAAAGAAAATTTGAGGTGTTTTTTTTTCCGCTATCAATTATTAGAAAATTAGATAACATGTTTAGGTAGCGTTGCATTTTATATATTAAAAAAGTGAGTGATTTTGAAAATGATAAGAAAAACATAAATATTACATGTTTCGCTTTTCTAATAATTACTCCCTCCGTCCCATATTAAATGTCCAGATAGACTTCTTGAAGTATTTCCCTTTTACATTTGACCTTAAATATTTTTATTTATGTTATATAATACTTGATGCAAAATATGTAAATGAATTGAGTTTTAGATGTATTTTTATTGATGTAATTTTCATAAAATATTATATAACACAAACAAAAATATTTAAGGTAAATGTTGAATAAGAATGACTTCAAAAGTCAAAGGTGGACATTTAATATAGGACGGAGGGAGTATGTTTTAAAAAAAATATGAATTTAAACATATTTTCTGATTCCTTAAATATCTACTTTTTATCTTTTTTTTACAAGTCCATTATCTTTTAAAAAATTATGTTTTTCTTTTTAATTTTACGTTTGCTTCTTCAATCTATGGTAACCACTTTTTTGTGTTAGAGCTAAATAACATACATTAGTTTCATTCTTTAACTATTATTCGTTTAATTTTTGCTCAATTTATTTTTCACTTACATATATTAAACCATAAATTTACTCATAATATTGATTTATTCTTATCGCCACACGAAAATTAATTTAAAAACTTGTATAATATCACAAATGAAAAGCTTTTATATTTATTACATTTATTATGCATTAATAGAGCAAAATAATTTCAAGAACACGCCTGAAAATGACTAGTATTCATGGTGCACTTCTTGTTGATGTCCCGTCGACACCTCAATTGATCCCAGGATGAGCAAGAATAATACATTCACAAAAATTTTTAATACATTTTCCATATGTAATAAATGTACACCAACCACTACAATCACTATCGGTCTTGCATGGACGACCCCCGTCGTCTGCAAGTGAAACTTGAGGATAGTTCATCATACCTACACGCAAAGCAAATAAAATCATTTTTAATAAGCATATACAAATTGTGTCAATACGTGTGTAGCTTAGTTAATAAAAGCATGCTTTAAAACTTTTTACAACCAATGCATAAATAAAGAAAGTAATGTTAGATACAAAGTCATAGGTTTATATAAAAAACCAAACCTACACAAATTATTATGACTCAATGAAAAAAGTTTTGTTTTACCTGAAACTCAAACAAACAAGATGAACAATGTTGTCATTTTCATTGATGCCATCTTCCTCTTTACTGGGAAGAAATTAAAATATTTATTTTTTTGTTAATTATTTTTTATGATAATTTGTGGTATTTCTTTTGCTATTTATACACAAATTTTGGTCATCTTGGTCATGTAGCATTTAAGAATTTTTTTTTTTTTTTTTTTGAATGTAATTAATAGAATACATTGAATCTACAATAAATACAATACACTCTTTTTGTGGTAATAACTGCAATATACATTGAATGATTTGTTTTTCATTACTATCTATTTATAGGCTATAATATTTTCTTTTTATCATAACAATTTTTGTATTTCACATGTCTTAAATCTAACTCATAATAAATACAATAATTGTATTTCACATGTCTTAAGTACCCTCAACCATTTGGTTGAAGAGTTTCTTACCCAATAAAGGGTATTATTAAGACACAAGCCATTTGGTTTTATTGCGGTAATATTATTGTCTGCCGTTTATCTAAACTAGACACATAGCTGCACAAGGCGATGGTGTATAGTAGCAAGTAATTATTCTTGCGAATTTGTGGTTCTAGCATGACAATTGATGCAACACTTACGGGTTCAATTTGTAGTAATTGCGAGAGAAAAAAATCTATGTATTAAAAATAAAAAATAATAAAAGTTTGAATATTAAACAGTATTTGTCACTGTTTAATGTCAGTGGTTGTGCGGAGAATGCGGAGGTAAAGTTTGCTTCTTTTACTTTCAAGGATGAAGCTTAAACTTGGTGGAACAATTACCGAAATTTGGTTAGGAGTGTGTGGCTTATGCTATGACTTGGGAGCAATTTAAGTCTTTGTTGATTCAGACTTATTGCCCAAGAAATGAGGTTAAGAAGCTGGAGATTGAGTTTTGGAATCACAAAGGGAAGGGTACTGATATGGCAACTTACAATCGTCGTTACCAGGAGTTGGCCTTGCTTTGCCCAGATATGGTTAGAACTGAGACTCAAAAGATTGAGCGGTATACCGATGGGTTGCCTGTGGCTACAAGGAATGATGTGATTGTTGCTAGACCTGCAAATATCCATGAAGCAATCACAATTGCCCAAGAATTAATGGATTCATTGGAATTGGAAGGAGCTGATAAGGAGAAGAATGGAAAGAGAAAGAGAGACCATCACTCTAAGGATAAAGATCACTGAAACAAGCGACAAGCTGTTGCTAAGGCTTACGCTATTGGGAATGGAGATAAAAGGAACCAAAATGGTAATGCACCCAAGTGTGGTCGTTTCCACCAGAATCACTTTGGATGGTGTAGTGTAATATGTCAGAACTGCTCAAAGAAGGGACACACATCTAAGGATTGTAGGGCTCGACCTCTTGCTATGGTTCAAGCTACTCCTGAAGTGAGAAGTAAGGCAGATGTTACTTGTTTTGGGTGTGGGAAGAAAGGACATTATATAAATGAGTGTAGGGAATCGTGGAACGGAGGAAATCAAGGATCGGGTGGTAATGGGTACAATCATGGAAATCGTGGAGCTGGAGGAAACCGTGGACGACAAGATAATGAGGACCAATGTGTGGAAGCTGGAGCTGCTCATGGAAGAGTGTATGCACTTGGGAACGAGAGAGGAGAAGATCCGAATGTCGTTACTGGTACGTTCCTTCTCAATAATCGTTATGCTTCCATACTATTTGATACTGGTGCCGTTAGAAGTTTTGTGTCCACTACGTTTGCACCATTACTAGAGAAACCCCCGATGGCCTTAGGAATTGGGTATGATGTAGAGTTAGCTAATGGAAACATAGAAAGGATTAAGACTATCATTCGCGGTTGCACGTTAAATTTCTTGAATCACCCTTTCAACCTAGATCTTCTACCCATCACGTTAGGAAGTTTCGATATCATCATTGGTATGGATTGGTTGTCGAAGTATCGTGCTCACATACTTTGCGATGAGAAGATCGTGTGTGTGCGTTACGGAAAGGAGATTCTAAATATACAAGGAGATCGAAAAGGTTCGAGGAGCCCATCCCGATTAGCAGTCGTTTCTTGCACAAAGTTACCGAAGCTAATAGAAAAAGGATGTTACCTTTTCTTAGCTCAAACATCTGAGAAAGGAGGGAAGGAGAAAAAGGAAAGGTGCATTGGAGATGTGCCTATAGTTCGTGATTTTCCTGATGTATTTCCCGATGATTTGCCGGGAATCCCGCCTACTAGACAATTGGAGTTTCAGATTGAGTTGATACCTGGTGCTGCACCTGTGGCACGAGCACCTTATCGACTTGCACCCACTGGACTGGAAGAGTTGTCGAAACAATTTGCGGAGTTAGCCGAAAAAGGATTTATAAGACCAAGTTCTTCGCCTTGGGGAGCCCCGGTCTTATTCGTAAAGAAGAAGGATGGATCGTTCCGTATGTGTATTGATTACCAAGAGCTGAACAAGTTAACGGTGAAGAATAGATACCCGTTACCGAGGATCGACGACTTGTTCGATCAGCTTCAAGGATCGAGTGTGTATTCGAAGATCGATCTGAGATCGGGATATCATCAGCTTCGAGTTCGCGAGGAAGATATTCCGAAAATGGCTTTCAGAACCCGTTACGGGCATTACGAGTTCCAAGTAATGCCATTTGGGTTGACTAACGCACCGGCGGTATTCATGGATCTCATGAATCGGGTGCGTAAACCTTAGATAAGTTCGTGATTGTGTTCATCGATGACATTCTAATTTATTCGAAGAATGAAAAGGAGCATGAGGAGCATCTAAGGCTTATCTTAGAATTGCTCAGGAGGGAGAAGCTGTATGCCAAGTTCTCCAAATGTGAATTTTGGATTCCGACGGTACAATTTTTGGGTCATGTGATTGATAGTCAAGTAGTTCATGTAGATCCCGCAAAAATTGAGGCTATTAAAGATTGGGCTGCACCGACAACCCCAACAGAAGTTCGTCAATTTTTGGGTTTAGCCGGTTATTACCGAAGATTCATTGAGGGATTTTCGAAGATAACAAAACCGTTGACCAAATTGACTCAAAAGAGTGTTAAATGCGAATGGGGAGATAAGGAAGAGGAAGCATTTCAATTACTTAAAGAGATGTTGTGTAGTGCTCCTATCTTAGCATTACCTGAAGGTAATGAGGACTTTTTCGTCTATTGTGACGCTTCGCATAAAGGTTTGGGAGCTGTGTTAATGCAACGAGAGAAAGTGATAGCTTATGCTTCCCGACAACTCAAGAAGCATGAGAAGAACTACACCACCCATGATTTGGAGTTAGGTGCTGTGGTTTTTGCCTTAAGGATATAGAGACATTACTTGTAGGGAACCAAGTGTGTTGTGTTCACGGATCACAAAAGTCTACAACACATCTTGAATCAAAAAGAGCTCAACATGAGACAACGACGTTGGATTAAGTTGCTAAGCGATTATGATTGCGAAATCCGCTATAATCCCAGTAAAGCAAACGTTGTTGCTGATGCTCTTAGTCGAAATGAGAGAATACCACCGTTACGAGTTAGGTCATTGGGAATGACTATCATATCGCCATTACCGTCTCAAATATTTGAAGCTCAAACGGAAGCGTTGAAAGCAGAAAACCGATCTGCTGAGAACATATTTGGGATGGCTGAAAATGAGAAAGGATTCGTTAAGCGTTCTGATGGAGTATTATGTTTTGGAGATCGGATTTAGGTACCATATTATGGAGGAATTCGAGAGTTGATTATGCATGAGTCGCATAAGTCAAGGTACTCTATTCATCCTGGGTCTAATAAGATGTACCAGGATCTTAAGAAGTTATACTGGTGGCCAAACATGAAGGCAGATATAGCGTTGTATGTTTGTAAGTGCTTGACATGTTCTAAGGTTAAAGCCGAACATCAAAGACCGTCAGGATTATTGACGCAACCAGAACTCCCAGTTTGGAAATGGGAGCGGATTACAATGGACTTTATTACCAAATTACCAAAGATAGCTAGCGGTTGTGACGCTATATGGGTAATTGTGGATCGATTGACTAAGTCTGCTCATTTCCTGGCGATTAGTGAAGATGATAGTGTCGACAAACTTGCGAGGTTATATATGAAGGAAATTATTTCTCGTCATGGAGTCCCGATATCGATTATTTCTGATCGCGACAGCCGCTTCACGTCAGCTTTTTGGCGATCACTTCAAACCGCTTTGGGGACGAGACTTGATATGAGTACTGCATATCATCCCCAAACCGATGGTCAAAGTGAGAGGACCATTCAGGCTTTGGAAGATATGCTTCGTGCATGTATAATAGACTTTGGTAAAGGCTGGGAGAAATATCTACCCCTTGCGGAATTCTCCTATAACAATAGCTACCACACAAGTCTTAAAGCTGCACCATTTGAAGCTTTATATGGTCATAAATGCCGTTCGCCTATTGGTTGGGCTGAAGTTGGAGATAGCCAACTCACAGGCCCCGAGCTTATTTTGGAGACTACTGATAAAGTGACTCAAATTCGTGATTGATTACAAGCAGCTAGAGATAGGCAGAAAAGTTACGCCGATCAGAGACGTAAACCCCTAGAGTTCCAGGTTGGAGACAAAGTGATGCTAAAGGTCTCGCCTTGGAAAGGTGTGATACGTTTCGGGAAACGTGGGAAACTCAACCCCCGCTACATTGGACCATTTCTTATTTTGGAGAGAATTGGGCCCGTGGCTTATCGGTTGGAATTACCACAGGAACTGAGTAAAGTTCACGATGTGTTTCATGTTAGTAATTTGAAGAAGTCTCTTTCTGATGAGACGCCGGTTATACCGATGAAGGATATCCGTGTTGATGAGAAATTGAACTTTGTGGAAGAGCCGATCGAGATATTGGATCGTGAGATTAAGCGACTCAAGCGAAGTCGCATTCCACTCATCAAGGTTCGTTGGAATTCCCGACATGGATCGGAATTTACGTGGGAATGTGAGGACGAGTTCCGAAAGAGATATCCGAAGCTTTCCATTTCCTAGATGGTTTGTTCCGAGAGAAACCCGGGACGGGTTTCTTCTGAGGCTGGGAGGATGTGACAACTGGCAAATTAGGGAGCCATTTTGAAAACCCGCATTACGTAAAAGTTCATTTATAAATTTATATTTGAAGTTTTATTCGTAACGAACTTGTAAAACCTACATTATGGTTGATTATATTTTTAAAATTTTTATGAGATTTTAAGATTTATTTTAAAGATTCGATATGGATATATATGTGGTGATTTATTTTGAATTTCTCATTTGGCACTACGCGTTGACTCCGGCACTAGGATAATCTAACAGAAATTTTTTGTCTTGAGCCTACGGATTCGACTATGTATATATATATATATATATATATATATATATATATATATATATATATATATATATATATATATATATATATATATATATATATATATATATATATATGGAACGTCTCGTGAGATATTAAACGAATTGAAACGAGTTACGGGTTTTGGTCCCTGTATTTTAAACCTAGCCACCTTAACCTTAAAGGTTAATAATACCTTTATTATTATTATTATTATCTATTACTATTATTATTATTATTGTTTAAGTAAAAGAAGAGATAAAAAATAAAAAATAAAAAAAAATAAAAAAAAAATAAAATAAAGATAGAGTAAAGCTACAAATCGTCCTTGTGGTTACTGTCACCTCACACACAACACAAACCTACACGAATATCATCTTCCATCTCTCTCTTAAAACTCCATAACCGCCGCCCCTTTATCCGATCACCACCATCACACCGCCACTCCCACCCACAAAATAATACCACCATCTTAACCATCTCGTCCCGATCTATCATTTGGTATACACCACGGGCCCTAAAACCTATCCTAACACCACGAAATCTTTTCAAATCTGATTCTATTATTATTGTTTTCACTTGATCCGCAGGCTTCGAGGTTCAAGAAGGTGAGGAAACGCGTTTTTACGCGTGGGTTTGACTAAGCCGAAGTCAAACTCGGATTATTTTGTGATGGGGTTTAAAGCTACATGTGTCTTTTAAAGATTTTGATAAGAAAATAATATGGGTATCCATTTTGGTGTGGTTTTGACTCGGATTTGTATAAATCCTTGTTGGGGTCTTGCTTGGATTGAATATTTGTTTGAAGTTTGGTTGTTTTTGGGTTATGTCGCGACCCCTAGGAGCCATTTGGCTCGGTTTTGGTTCGATGGAAATCAGGCTGAGACCCCTATGGGCTCGTGTCTCATGTTTTCTTTTGGATCCGTGGTTAGCTGTGACCCATTTGGGTCCGGCAATGGTTAATATTTTGTTCCCAGCTTTGGGTGCTCACAAATGTGTGATATGGTTATTGTTATTACTTGTTCTTGTGGCTTATTTTATTTATGGCCGAATGTTTTCATGGGTCGAGACCTTCGTGGTCTCGACAATGGGAATATTGTTACAATTGTGATTATTGAGGAGTTGTTGACGAATGGTAAATGTGGGGACCGATTGTGAGACGGTCACTTAGTTTGACGGAGATAGGTTAGTCGGGTGCCGTAGTCGGACCCTATTGTTGTAGCACGTGATATTGGGATTGTTGGACGAAGATTGATTACTTGATTTTGACTTGGTTATATTTTTATTTTGGACTTGGATAATGAGACGAGAGTGATGACTCGGACATGTGACCATTTCGTATGACTCGATAAATATTTATAATCATACACAAATAATAAAACTCGTAATAATATTATTGGTAATATAAACGTTTATATAAATATATAGATGTGAATAACGTATATATAAATATATTGTAGGACCATAGAACAACCTTATCACTTGTGAATCTAGGCTAGATCTTGAGAGAGAAAGTAAGTAGAGAGAGAGAGTGGATGGGATCTCCTAGTGTGTAAATGAAAGACAATGTAATTACCTAAGAGAACCAACCTCAAAATGAGGCCTTACAAGTGTATTTATACTTGTAGTCTAGGGCTTCACATATCTTTGACCATATTACATAACTAGCCCTTAGACTTTATACAAGCATGAATAATACACATAAACTTTAATAAACTAGCATTTACTAACTATTACATGAATATATTTAACTAACTATTTGACTCAATAATGATCGTCACTTTTAATCCTAACAATCTCCCCCTAAGGGACGATCATTGAGATCTCACTTTGATTTCATAAATGATCAACACTTCTAATGCTAACAATCTCCCCCTAAGGGTGATCATTGAGATCTCTCTTTTGTGACTTTGATCTTTGATCCTTGAAGCTTGTTCTCTTGAACTTTGAGTCCTTGTGTAATAGTTTTGCTAGATTCTTTGTTCCAATCATGCTTTGTGATCTTTCTTGCCTTTGATCAATATCTTTACTCTGTTGTCTTTACATCTTTTCCAACATGCTCATACTTTGTTTGGCTTTGAATCTTTATGAAGTTCTCTTCTCTTTGACTTTAATCTTTGTTTCTTTAGTTTGAAGATTCTTTGACTTTGACTTAGAAACGTTCTGAACTTTGCTTTGCTTTGATCTTTGAAGAGAGCTTTGCAGGGTATGAGCATGTGGATTTTTGAGTGATGGTAACGGTCTTTCTCCAAGGAACATTTATGAGTACCTGCATAAAACAGTTAGCAATAAATCAACCGGTACTTACTGGTTCGGAATTAGAGATCGTCAACAGCATAGTGTGAAGACTCCTTCTAATCCTTACCAAGGCCGTTCCTAAGCCAGATACCCTTGAAAGGGCTTACTAGATCCACCGAAGTACATCAATGATTCAGGTGAGTTGCTGGAGATCACCCCACAACTGTAGACCGTTTTGGAACATAGTAACCATCATGATAGATAAGGCAAGATCCGTAGATCTCATAAAGACTCTTACAACTTGTGTCCTTTTTAGCGAACACAAGTGTATTCATAGGAAGTGTATCCTAAGAGATCTTTTTAATGAATCTCATGGCTCTAGACTCGATAAGTGCATAATTTGGTTTCCTATGCGGAGACTAGGGAGGGGTCTCCTGCTTCAATATCAACCATCTCTAAGAGATAAGTCGATAGATTACACTGGTTCCCCGTGAGAATGAAACAAGTACCTTTTGAGAGATACTCGAGTGGCTAGAAGGTTAAGTGCAGTGCGTCACTGGGTCCATGACGTCTTTATCTTCAATACCGGTGTCACCTTGGTAACAACCAGTAGCATATGAATTGAACCCGGTTTCTGCCCTAAGGTTGAACATTTGGAGGGCTATTTCTTTTCACCCTTTCATTTGCTTTTCCTTTTAATTCTTCAACCCCTTCTTTCTCCTTTCATTCTTTTCTCCTTTTTTCAAATCATACCTAAGGACTTCTAATTCTAATCTATTGGAATTGTCCTTGGGTAGATCCCTCCGGCTCTGGCGGATCATAGGACGGTTTTTCCTAACCTTAGTCACCTTATAACTTCATGACTATCCTATTGTTGCCATCAAACCATTTGTAAAAAATCTCTCAAAGTGTTTATGATAATAAAACATACTTTGTTAACACTTCGAGAGTTTTGCATTTCATTTGAAGGACTCCCCCTTCACATGTGCTCATGGATTTTTAAGAAATTTGCACATGTGTGAGGAGTTTGCACTTTTGAATTGATTCACTTTCAATGAACACAACCGATTCGAGACACGCTTACATCACTAGTTAGACTAGCTTGAAGTTATTACCCGGCCTGGTCATATCCACAGAAAGTTTCTCAAAATGGTACATTTCTACTAAGACAAATCCTTTTCGAGACACGCTTACGTGGCTAGTTAAAGAGTTCCATTGTCAGCTTTTAGGTGACAACTAGCTCTAGTAACTAACTTGATGTTATTACCCGTCGAGGATAAGTCTTTTCGATTACTAACTTTCGTTGTTTCGTCAATTCTTGGGTCATTTCTGAGTCGAGCTCTTTTGAGATTCAAGACGATCACATTTTAATCACGTCTTCTCCCCCTCAAAAATAGCATATCCATGGTATTTTTGATACCAATTGATTAAAACCTTTTCTTTTTGGATAGCAAATGGGAGAAACGGATGTTTGTAAATTCCGAATTAGTTTCGTTTAAGCATGATTTTTTGGAACATCTTTGTATTACTCCCCCTCAAAAGTAGAACACTTTGAGTAAATTTAAGCTTTTAAGGATTTGAGGGAGTAATATCTTGAGCAACATCGTGAAAAGTTTTGAAAACCTTATGAAACATTTTTCAAAGTTTTGCTCAAAAAATTAAGAAGACTTTGATAAGCTTTTCGGTGAGAAGTCTTCTTATCTGTTAGGATTGTCGCACAGAAATGTACAACAGGGTCCTTTCTTTGAAAATCGCGGGTTATACACTGTTATGTGTGCATAAGCCATAGTGTTTTTAGGATAAGTGCTCAAAAAATATTTAAAACCTTTGAATGATTAAGTACTTTCCTTTCTATGAAGAACGAGTCCTTAGCTGAAATACTAAGAAGTCATCATGTTTTTGAAGTCCGGGTTTCGTACTGAAGTATACGAAAGCCATTATGTTTTAGATTAGACAACAACTTTTGGAACCCATTTAAGCACGGCGCTAACTGGTTTACCATATTTTGAAATCCAATTGTAAGTTGTGTCAATCCGAGACAAAGAAGTTGAATTCCAACGAGGATTGAAAACCGGTGTTTCATTTTGAAATAAAGCTCTTGGAATCAACGGTGATTTAAAACTCTTTTGCTTTTGAAAGTTGTTTGAGAAACTCGGTGTCTCTCTTGGAGTTTTAAAACTTGAAGAAGAAGTTTTCCATCCATTGTTGAAACTCGGTGTTTCATTTCGAAAATTCATTCTTGAGATGAATGGTAACCTTCCAGAATTGGAATTTTTCAAAGCATAGCCATTCTTTTGTTGTAGCGGAAGCATTTCAGAGTATGAATATTTCAAATGTTTTGAACGGCTTTGCTTTGGTTTCCACACTGGCTTTACCGGAGTAAAACGAGAGTATGGAGTTTGAAAACCTTGATTCTTTTCTTTATGAGCACTTGCATTTGAAACCTTTTGAGGAGTAAATGTTTCATAAAAATTAGATCTCTTTGAAAATTTCCTTCCTTTTTGCAAAGAATAGATTGAAAACTGAGAAACCTTTTTCGAAAATGGTTTGGAAGATTCACCCGTGTAAACCTTCTCCGAAACACTTACTTGTGGTTTAGACTCGTTTGAAACTTGAGATTTTCCTTTTGACCGGTTAAGAACATCAAACTTCGCTTTTAATGCATTGTATGACGTTCTCAAATCATTGTATTCTTTTTGAAGAGAAAGATGATCCGATGATGCCAGTTTTTCTTGCAAAGAAGCATTTTGATTTTCAAGATGTGCAAAATATTTTTCATATCTGTCTGTTTCGATTGAAAAATCATTTTTGGCATCACCAAAATCTTTGGTTAGTTGTGCAATCGTTTTTTTCCAATTCAACAATTTTCTTTTGAAGCACAGATTTTTCTTTTTCAAAAAGATGATTTTGTGTGATCTGAGAGTCAGATTTGTTTGAAGTTTGATTCTGAACACTTGACCGCTTGATTGAATCAAACAAGTTTTTGTAAGTCTGTTTCAAATGCTCATTTTCTTTTTGTAATTGATGAGGCGAAAAATGATCCGTTTTTAGGGGGTCATTTAAGCCCGAATCCGAACTAATTTGATCAAGGGTGCGTTTGGTATGTTGCGAGGAATGACAATGGGTATGAGTTTGATAGTAGTGGTGGGTCCCTCAACTATGAAAGATCCATTCCCCCCTCAAGAGTTGTATATGGAGTATGGAATATATTAGACTTTCATAGTCATAGTTATGGGCCCAGACATTCTAAACAAACACAAACTATCACTTTCATAGTGATAGTTTGATTCCCTTAGGAGGAAACCAAACACACCCCAAATATTGCCCTAGATCGTTCCTTTTGTGATTTTAGGTACTTGGAGAGTGAATTCTGGAAAAGAAGCCATTTCGGACGTTTTTGGAGCATAAAAGTGAAGAAAATGGCAAAGTCTCAAATTTCTATGCTGGGAACAGTGCATGAAGGCGTCAAGAGTTGCTCTTGACGGCGTCAGAGTCCCAAGAATAAAATACCGTGGTTGATGACGGCGTCACATAGGCCGTCATAAGTAGATCAAGGCCGTCCGAGGAAGTATTTGGCGGCGAAATGACGGCGTCACACCATTGCTCTTGACGCCGTCACCCCAGTTTTCCTATATATAGTTTTCTAGTTTTTTACATTAAGAGAGAGAAGTTTTGGTGAAACCCTAAAGACGAATTTGGTGCAACTTTTACAGGTTTTTCAAGGGTTCCAAACCCTTGATACCTTGCATTGTAATTGAGATAAGTGTTCTTCTAATTCAATCAATATGTCTATGTGTTGGTTGTCTATATCTTGTTCTTGTCTCAATTCCATTATGCTTGGCTAGATCTCTTTTGTGTTTGCTTAGATCTAATGAAACCTAGATATTGATTATGTGTTGATTACTTGTCTATTCTTATCTTGGATGAATGATTTTATATGTTAGGCTTAAGAAAACTGGCAGATCTCCAAATGGTAACATGCTTGAACGTCTTAAGAAACATGAACCGAGGCGTACTAGGTCTTTATTGGTTGTATTTAATGCATGAGCCACTGTTTACAATCCCTATAGTTGTGCTGGGTCATGGTGTAGGAGGAGATAAGAGCTCATAGAATTGGGGAGTTATGTATGCCACCCCATGAATGGTATTAAGGAATACAATCCGTCATCCATACAATTATAACAAGTAATTAACGTGTAAAAGATATCTAGGGAGTAGTGAAGTCTAAGTAAACACAATTTCTCCAATTACTGCTCACAACCTTAGTATAAATTAGTTTAATTTCATTTTTAGTATTTTATTTTGATTGCATCTTAGTTTTGGGTTAGTTGAATAGCAACTAATTCCGCCCACTCTTCCAAAACCCGAGATTTTACTTGCTTTCATAAAAATATAAAAATACAAAAAATAATCATCCCTCACCTTTAGAACTAGTAATTAGGTTTTCTAATCCTAGCGACACGATTCCTAAGCTGAACGATCAATCCCCCGGTACTTGTCACTATACTATACTACAACGATCAGGTACACTGCCTGGTGGGGGTTGTAAGCTTCTCGAGATCCCTCGTGAGGTAAAGCCTGTTGCGATTCCCACGCATCAAGTTTTTGGCGCCGCTGCCGGGGAATAGTTATTGTCTAGGTTAGGATTTCTTTTTATTAGGTCTACTTGCTAGATTCCTTTCTAGTAAGATTTTATTTTTATTTTTTTTTAGGTATTCTTTAGTCTATCTTATTTCTTCGTGCCTTTGTTCGTAACTCTTTACCATCCGACATCATGGAAGGTGGTAACATCTTTGAACCCGTCATCATACCACAACAAAACCCACCATTAGAACCCCTTAGGCCCCGAACCTTAGGAGAGTATTCTCAACCTAGCCACCAAGGCTACCGAAACACCATTGAGCTCACCGGAGACAATGTGACCCCCTTGCGATCCAACACCATCCGGTTGGTGCAAAGCGGATGTGCATTCCATGGACTTCGTTCCGAAGATCCAAACCAACATCTTAAGGACTTTCTCAAAATCGTAGATTCCATAGACCTAGGTGTTGAAACTAGAGAGACTACCCGTTTACGCCTATTCCAATTCTCTCTACGGGATCAAGCTAGTCAATGGCTTGAGCGTTTACCCGCGGGATCCATCACCACATGGGATGATCTCACCACTCGTTTCCTTGCTCAATTTTTCCCACCGGGGAGAACTATTAAGCTTAGGAATGGCATCTTGATGTTCCAACAACGTCAAAATGAATCTCTTTATGAAGCATGGACTCGTTTCAAGGACTTACTCCAAAAAGTCCCTCATCATGGCATAGATCTTTGGCTCCAAGTCCAAATCTTCTATGACCATATCGACATCTCCACGAGGCGAACCATTGACCAATCGGCCGGTGGTAAGCTACGTGATCTTAGTGCGGAACAATCATGGGAACTCATAGAAGATCTTGCTCTCTATGACAACGAAAGTTGGAATGATCCCCGTGATTTGAACAAAACGGTCAAGGCAATATCTTTGCCTTCGAACAATTCTAGCACTCCCGACCGTAGGATCATGGAACTTGAGGACCAAGTCAAGTTTCTCATGAAATCTTACGAAGCTCCGAAGCCTTCAAGCCAAGTGAACAAAATCACTTCTTCATGCGAATTATGTAGTGGTCCCCATGACACTCGTGATTGTGTGGAACTCCCCGGAACAGCTTTTGTGGACTACGCATCCACGCGTACCGACAAAGCGGGAGATACGTGGTACACTTTCAAGCCCGAGCCAAACACTTATGGTGATTCATACAACCCCTCATGGAAAAATCACCCAAACCTTAGGTGGAAACAAAATCAACCCAATTCTTCCAATCCGCCTAATCGTTACCAACCAAACGGTCCACCATCCAACCGTACTTTCAACAACAATCCTTCTAACAACTATGGTAGTACCAACAATCTTGAAGGATTGATGTCAAAGTTCATGGCATCTCAAGAAGCCCGCATAGCTAGGTTCGAAACCGAATTCAACCAACAACAAACGAAGATGACCAACAAGATTGACAACTTGTTGAAAGCCCTCAACAACCAAGCATTAATCACACCTAGGAAGGACACTAGGGACACCAATAGTGGAATCCAAATTAAGGACCCCTCATCATCCAAACATGTTCACTTTGTCAATGTTGTCACCATTAAGCCGATAGATAAGGAGATAGAGGAGAGTGACAAGGATGAAGTTAGAGTAGAAGCCGATAGTAAGGATGAGAGTAGGGAAGTTGAGGTTAATAAGGGTGAGGAATTAGAGGAGGTAGAACCTATAGAAGAATACTTTGATAAGTTGCCAACCAAGGAAGAACGGGAATACCATAAGGATTTATTCGATGGTCCCGAGAGAACATATATCTTTGGCAACCCCCTTATCAAAATGGGAGACCCCTCTAACATTAACATCCCATGTAGTATCGGGCACATGCATATATGGAAAGCTTACATCGACCTTAGATCTCCCGTGAACATCATGACTAGGACCTATTACAATTGGGTGATGAAGAAGCAACTTAATTTTAGGAAGATGCCCGGTAAAAATCTGATAAGTAATTTTGTAGGGAGAGTTAAGGGATTACATGTGATTATAGGGAATCTCACCTATGAGATTGATTTTTTGATAGTGGAAGACACTCGTCCGGTGATAGATGCTTGCCTAAGCCAAATAATATTCGGAAAACCATTTGTTGAGACAACTAGGATGAGTTATGATCCGACTTTAGGGATAGTTAGGTTCAAGAAAGAGAATAATGAGGTTGCTTATCAAATGCCCTACAAGATCGAACAATACCGCCTTCTCACTAATTTCGAAAAGGAACATAAGCAAGCGGCTTATTATAGGAATGAGGAGGATAGACGTAGAGGAGTAGAGTATGTTAGAAATAGGATGCTTGGTTTCTACAAAGAGTGCTTGCAACTAGGTCCGGAATACAAAACTGGTCTAGAAGACGACCTAGAGAGTGGAACCAATGATGAGATCATGTAGTAACCCATGTCCTTGAGTCTAGCTACAAGACTCGTAAATAAAGAAAAGCGCTTCTTGGGAGGCAACCCATGTTTTGTGTGATTTTTATTTGTTTGATTGTTATTTGCTTCCGTATGCATGTTTTATTTTTATTGTTGGTTGATCATGTTTCTAAATTAAAATGTGGAAATACTTTACTATGTTGTTTGGCCTAGTCTTAACTCCAACCTAAAAGTATTTTTGCAAAAGATAAGTGTAAGGGGAAACCCCAAATATTTTTTTAAGAAACAAACAGATCATGATTCTCCACAATATTAAATGAACATGTATATTCGTATTTGTTAGAGTCAAATGCTTGTATTGAGTCATAATGAAGTTTTGCAGGATTTTCCAGGAAGTAGGACGAAGTTTTTCCAGAAATTTTCCGGAAACTTAACATAAGAATTTCTGCAGGACCATTCTGATGGCGTCAGAGTATTACTCTTGACGGCGTCAGGAGTTAAAATCTTGAAATTTTACCGGTTTTGTTTTTCTAACGGAGTCTTATGGTTTTTGTGAATTATTAAGTTTTATAATCTCCAGGAAATCTGCAAACTTCATTCCACAAGCATTATATCTTACCTTGTTTTCTAGGATTTAGTAGCTTATATAGGATGCCGCCGATTTTACGCGAGGTTGTCTTGTCTATTTTTTGTCAGGATTTACAGGTTATGTTCGACAAGGAGATGATTTATATTCTGGAAGGGAAGCTTTGATTGTTCGTTCCCTTGGAGGAAGATTTAACCTGGCCAACCTATAATCCATACCGAGCGAATCAGGGGAGTATTTGATTTCATTCTCTTTACTTTTTCACTTTTACATTCTTTACTTGAACATTGGGGACAATGTTAATCTTAAGTGTAAGGGGAGGGTAAAAAGATGATACCTTACATATGCACTTTCGCTTGAGTTTGTTTTGTTTGATAGTAGATGTGTAATAAAACTATGAGAAATACTTGTTAGTGTAATTTTAGCGCCAAATTTAAATTTTTTTTACAACATTTAGGAGTGAAACTTTAGCCATAGCAAGAGTCTCATGGATAGGAGATTGTATGACTAGCACATAACCGTATATTCAGAAAAATTTTCCACCCAAAAATGTGAGGTTCGCCTTTAGATTTGATAGGAAAAGCATTTACTATTAGTGCTTATGAGTGTACCGGTAGTATTTAGATTCTAGAACTTGCGTTAGTGATGCATCCCGAGACCGCTAGTGAGACTACATTCGTGTAGAAGGATTTACTACATGATAAGAGGCATTAGGATCACCCTTGTGTTAAACCCGTATCATAATTACTTGACCATTTAAGTCATATTACTTGGCTAGTTAAGTCAACTAATTTTTCCCACACCCTTAGCGTTGTACTCATTTTTAGTACACGATACCCCTAGTACACCCCTCCGAGCCTATCTTTTCGTTTCTAACTTTACGCATTTTACTTAAAGGAAGAATTTGTTACACCCCACTTAAATGTACAACCAAATTGCCTTAGCCTTCCGTGTATGCGCTCATCTTTAGTGCATTATTGTTATTTGTTAAACCTTAAGTTAACTTTCTAATTGATTACATGGTTGCTAAGTCGAGTCATATCATTGTACATATTGTTTTGGGACGATTGGGACTCATGGGTAAGTACTTATTTTATGGAGTAATGGGGAAGAACATCATATTATTACCCCCATATGTACGTTAATCTTAAAAGTACTCCAAGTGTTTTGATTTTCTTAATTCGAGTCATTAGAATAGTTAAATGTAAAGTATGTAAAGATTCAAGTGTAAGGGGAATGTTCATTCCCTATGATGTATTATTTTGGATGGTAGGGTAAGAGTGTATGCAAAAAAAAAAAAAAAAAAAATCGAAAAAATTAAGAAAAAGAAAAAAAAAATAGAAAAGGAAAAAGAGAAAAAAACATACGGACTACCATCCCTTTTCATTCTATGTTCATTTTATGTTTTTGTTATTTTTCATTTATTAGCTTAAGTCGAGTCTAGTCTTGGCTTAGCAACGCCATCTTGTACATGTAATTAACCAAGATTGTTAACTCGCCACCAGTAAAACTTCCTTTATCCAACAAAACCGTGTAATTCATATCCCTATACCTAACGTTACAACCCTTTAAAAGACCTCTTTGATAGTTTATCTTAGGTGCTTACGCCATGTGGTGGAGGTTTGATCATTTCCCAAGCCTATGGTAATCTATTTTGCTATGACAGGTAGTGAGAGATATCTTCCATTTCCATGATGTTATATTACTTTATTTACACCCGAGAGATGTGAGTATCTAAACACTATTTGTGAGGTGCTTGTGTATGACCTCCATGCTTGTCTATTGGTCTTTAGTGGAACGATTATTTGTTGTAATTACTTTTATATTAGTGTTAAATGACCCCTAACTTGTCTTTTGAGTAGAATAAAAGCACATTTGCTTGAGGACAAGCAAATCTCAAGTGTAAGGGTATATGATGAGGCGAAAAATGATCCGTTTTTAGGGGGTCATTTAAGCCCGAATCCGAACTTATTTGATCAAATATTGCCCTAAATCGTTCCTTTTGTGATTTTAGGTACTTGGAGAGTGAATTCTGGAAAAGAAGCCATTTCGGACGTTTTTGGAGCATAAAAGTGAAGAAAACGGCAAAGTCTCAAATTTCTATGCTGGGAACAATGCATGAAGGCGTCAAGAGTTGCTCTTGACGGCGTCAGAGTCCCAAGAATAAAATACCGTGGTTGATGACGGCGTCACATAGGCCGTCATAAGTAGATCAAGGCCGTCCGAGGAAGTATTTGGCGGCGAAATGACGGCGTCACACCATTGCTCTTGACGCCGTCACCCCAGTTTTCCTATATATAGTTTTCTAGTCTTTTACATTAAGAGAGAGAAGTTTTGGTGAAACCCTAAAGACGAATTTGGTGCAACTTTTACAGGTTTTTCAAGGGTTCCAAACCCTTGATACCTTGCATTGTAATTGAGATAAGTGTTCTTCTAATTCAATCAATATGTCTATGTGTTGGTTGTCTATATCTTGTTCTTGTCTCAATTCCATTATGCTAGGCTAGATCTCTTTTGTGTTTGCTTAGATCTAATGAAACCTAGATATTGATTATGTGTTGATTACTTGTCTATTCTTGTCTTGGATGAATGATTTTATATGTTAGGCTTAAGAAAACTGGCAGATCTCCAAATGGTAACATGCTTGAACGTCTTAAGAAACATGAACCGAGGCGTACTAGGTCTTTATTGGTTGTATTTAATGCATGAGCCACTGTTTACAATCCCTATAGTTGTGCTGGGTCATGGTGTAGGAGGAGATAAGAGCTCATAGAATTGGGGAGTTATGTATGCCACCCCATGAATGGTATTAAGGAATACAATCCGTCATCCATACAATTATAACAAGTAATTAACGTGTAAAAGATATCTAGGGAGTAGTGAAGTCTAAGTAAACACAATTTCTCCAATTACTGCTCACAACCTTAGTATAAATTAGTTTAATTTCATTTTTAGTATTTTATTTTGATTGCATCTTAGTTTTGGGTTAGTTGAATAGCAACTAATTCCGCCCACTCTTCCAAAACCCGAGATTTTACTTGCTTTCATAAAAATATAAAAATTCAAAAAATAATCATCCCTCACCTTTAGAACTAGTAATTAGGTTTTCTAATCCTAGCGACACTATTCCTAAGCTGAACGATCAATCCCCCGGTACTTGTCACTATACTATACTACAACGATCAGGTACACTGCCTGGTGGGGGTTGTAAGCTTCTCGAGATCCCTCGAGAGGTAAAGCCTGTTGCGATTCCCACGCATCAGTAATGATGCCACAGCATGTTCCAATTCAAGATTTTTTGTATCAAGTTCGTCTAAATCAAACTTGATATTGGTATCTTCACAATTTTCTTCAAAAATCTTTTCTTTTTCTTTAAGCACTGATGTCAAAAAGTTTTCAGAAGACATTTTCTCATTCTTCTCTTGTAGTTTAAGTTGAAAAGAGATACTTTGTGCTTCGAGTTTTGCAAGATGTTTCTCAAACTGAGCTGTTCTTTTTGACAATTCTTCTTTGACATCAGCTGCTTCTTTTGAAAGCTCGGTGATTTTCTTTTTTAGACAAAGATTTTCAGATTTCAAAGAAGATGTTTGTTCAAAATTCTCATTCACTTTCACATGGCAAACAGATTTTGATTTGAAAGACTCTATTTGATTTGTGAAAAATTCCTTTTGAATGTCAAGTATTAAGCATTTTTCATCAAATTCGTCTTCAAGAGAATGAACGTACTTTAAATCTTCTCTCATTTCAGTGACAAGATGTTTTTCAAAGTACTCAAAACTTAAGTTGAGATTTTTCACATGAGGTTCAATCTCATCTTTCAAAATCTTTTGGACTTCAATCTTAAGGCGTACATCTGATGAAAGAGGATTAGAGAAAACGCTGTTATCGATGTTTACTTGCTTAAACCAAATGACCTTTAACGTATGCTCAATGTGATGTTTAAGATTACAAAATTGTTTCCTTGCTTTATTTTGCCATAACGTAGCATCATAAGTAGCAAGTTGAGCTTCTTTGAAAAATCTTTTCACATTTGTGTCTTTTCTTTTGAAAGGTTCTTTTGGTATATCAGTCAATTGTAGACCACCATACACAAAGCCGTGGTACGAGAGAGGGTTTTTTGTTTGTTTTACTTTCAAACGTTTTTCCTCTTCAGATTTTAAAATATCTTGAGACTCAAACAAAAGATCATCTGACAATTCTTTTCCCATATCTTCAGCGTTGTACAAAATAGGTGTCAACTTTTGCACTTTGTTTAAAAAACAAGGTTTTTCATTTTCCACATTAGCATTATTCACAAAACCAATCCCATATGTTTGTTTCTCAACCTCCTCATCTTTAGTAGGCAGCATGTTGATAGTCTGAGAAGTCTGTCCCAATTTTCGAAGTTTGTTTTCAAGATCGTTAGTTCGTTTCAAAAACTCTTTGTTTTCATTCTCAAGTTTTGTGTTTACAATCTCAAAATTTGATGTGGTTTTCTGAAGCTTTGAATTTTCACTTTTTAAATCATTGTTCTCTTTTAAAAGCGCTTGAACCTTTCTGTTGTTAACAACCATTTGAGTATCCAGATTTTGAATGGAACGTTTTTCACGAAGAACAGCTTCTCTATAACCAACTTCAAGTTCTTCATTTCTTTTTAAAAGTGGTTTGACAGACTCTCCATACATTTCAAACTTTTGAGCTTGAGATTTAAGGTTTGAGTTTTCAAATTCAAGTTCAGCTTTTCTTTTTGTTACATTTTGAAAACCTTTTTCCATTTCTTTAAATCTCTCAAGCTCTTTTGTCAATAAGACATTCGTTTGCTTAGCTTTGCGATTGTCCTCTTTGCACTTTTCAAGTTCATGTTTGAAATTATTGATCAATGAAGCAAATAAGGCACGGTCTTGTTCATAAGAAGATCCATCCTGGGCAGGCTCACCTTTATTAGGATCCATATCTGGAGTGTCAAAAGTGATATTGCTATCATTTTGTTCCTCCACATATGTGTCACTAATAGACTCAGAATGCTCATGATGTGTCTGATTATGAGCAAACACATTATCAAACACAACATCATTATTGTTTGAATGTTGTACCTTAGTGAATATCTCTGTGTCTGATGAAGGTCTGATATGATCATCTTCGGTGTCCCAAACAGCTTCATTCCTTTGGGTATCATCAGCATCCGAATCATAGCTAGGACTGCTTCTTTCAACCTGATGTCCTGAAGATGAATCACTTCTCGTGAAAACCAAACTATCATATGATGCATCACCCTCATCGACCGTATCATCTTCTTTTTGAAAATCTTTCTCTGTCTCTTTTATAATCACCTCAGTTTCCTTTAACTGCATCTCTCTTTCCTTCTGCTCTTTTTCCCGTTTTAGCTTCTCAATCTCATTCCTCGAAGTGCTTCTTTCTTTTTCATTTGAATCCCTCTTCTTTTTCTGCATCTCCATCAGATGAAGTGATCTTGCATTAAGCACAGTTTCCAGTATGTACATATGATTAAGCAATTGATTTCTAATGACTTCAACTTCTATGCTAGTGAAGTATTTTTTCCATAAACTGCTTGCTGATTCATAATCCCAAGAATTCTTAAACGCTCTAAAATCCATGGTCATGAATCCTTTTAACTGTGTCTTGAGCTCTCTAAATCCTACCATGCAATCACTTCCCTGTTCAATTTGCATTTCGAGTTGAACTATGTTGTTTTGAAGATTCCTTATGAAGGTAACAAAGTCCATTTCAGATCCGAAGAGTGTCTCAAAAGTTCTAAGAAATGATAAACCAAATAATGGTTGACGTGCTTCTGAGATGGCCACACATTGAAGCTTAACTGATTCAAAATGTATTAAACAATTTTCTTTGGAGTGCATTGCGAGCTTAATCCTTACTTGCGTCTCTCTTTCCTTCTGCTCTTTCATTTCCATTGTTTAACGATATGTTATAAAGTTGATCTTAGGATCTTTTAAGATAACAAAGGTTGTTGTTGAAGATTAGATGTTATGGTGAAAATGAAAAACGTTCTCGGTTGATCTGATTGGTTTCGTAATTTCCCGCCAAAAATTGAGTATGAAAATTTTCTTTCTCAAAATTTGAAAATCACTATAAAATCCAATTCTAAGGTTACTAGAAAAATTTGAGTTTTGAAAATTTTTTCGCCAAATTTTACCGAAATTATTTGAATTTTGGCCTAAAAATTTGAATTTCGGGCCAAAATTTTCAACCTTATACCAAAATTTGAATCTCGCGTAAAAATTGAACGTTAAGTCTCGTGTGAAAAATAAATTTTACTCAAATTTTCCCGCCAAAAAACTTCTTTTTTTTTTTTTTTGGTCTAACCCGATAACTTGATGTCTAACTCGAAAATAGTTCTAACTCGGTAACTTGATGTCTAACTCGATAAGTCCATGAAATTTTGGCAGAGTTTCGCCTTGGTATTAGCCACAAAGAACCTAACTCGATAAACGATTAGGTGAAACAGCCTAACTCGGCAAAAGTCCTAACTCGATAAGCAGACACCTAACTCGATAAGCAGACACCTGACTCGATAAGCATGCTCCAAACTCGATGACAGTTAACTCGATAACTTACACCTAACTCGATAGAAATCTCTAACTCGATAGACAACTACCTAACTCGATAACCAGAAAATATCCTAACTCGATATGACAATATCCAAACTCGATAAAACTGGTAATCCTAACTCAATAAAAAATTCTAACTCAAAAAGTTTTGGCGATGAACAGTAACCTCGAATCACAAAAACCAACTTTTTTCAACCAAATCAAACCTGAAACAACCTATATTATCCCTAAGTGATTGATACCACTTGTAGGACCATAGAACAACCTTATCACTTGTGAATCTAGGCTAGATCTTGAGAGAGAAAGTAAGTAGAGAGAGAGAGTGGATGGGATCTCCTAGTGTGTAAATGAAAGACAATGTAATTACCTAAGAGAACCAACCTCAAAATGAGGCCTTACAAGTGTATTTATACTTGTAGTCTAGGGCTTCACATATCTTTGACCATATTACATAACTAGCCCTTAGACTTTATACAAGCATGAATAATACACATAAACTTTAATAAACTAGCATTTACTAACTATTACATGAATATATTTAACTAACTATTTGACTCAATAATGATCGTCACTTTTAATCCTAACATATATAAATGCGTATATTAATAATAAAATGATCACGAGTAATATTATAACAATAACGTGACGATAAATATTATACTATGAAAGTGGTGTAATAAGTGTCGGCAGCGTTATTATAATTAAACGACTATAAATAACGATGAAATCTTGACGTAAATAAATATTAAATAAAATAATTTCTTTTAAATAAATGAGGGAAACTATCGAGTTATACGGAGTCGTGGTCACTTGAGTCCAAGTGGTTTATTATTTGTGACGTCGTGTTGTCACGGATATATGACGATTAATACCATCACTTTCGATAACTACGTAACTTATTTAATCGCGGGTTAAATAAGAGCTATTTAGTTATTTAAATTGAGTGTATTAATGGGCATCGTATCCTACGAAACCCATAGGTTGTGGTATGTGTACGAGAATAATAAATTACTAAGTATCTCGTGAGGTTGCCAAATTGACGAATTTGGTAAGCTTAACGGCATAATTAGAGAATTTATTAAACTTTGATATATACCATATAGTACTTTATGTGCAATGTGTGACCTAGGATTCAAGTATAATCTTAGAATAGTATATTAAGTAAATAAATATGGGGGATTACCAAATCGACGGATTTGATAAACTTCGATGATTTAATTAAATAATATATTGGACTAATATTAGACCTATAGAATGTTTTATTATCCTTTTTATTGTGACTTCTTGGTTTGAGTTGTGTCGACCCACCACCCGTATGGATACCAAATGCCAAACTCCAAACTAATATGAGATTTATACGACAAATGGATTTTCGGAAGTAAAATGGAATACGTTCGGGTTTGGGAATATTCGATTTTGAGGAATTGATTTCTGAACGAGTTGATATTGTTAGGTCGTGCCGAGTCCGTAGTTGCCGTCTTTTGAGTTACTATACGGCTTACATCTACCGATTTCTTCTTGCTGAATATCTGGACTTGAGGTGAGTCATAGCCCCACTTTTTACTCTTGAACTATGTTTTCAATACTTGGGGTGAGAAACGTGCAAATTATTTTATGTGGACTACTTTCGCTTTTATATTCTCTCAAAACTTGCTATGCGTATGGACTAGGATGAATTGTCAACTTTAGTCACATAGTTTCGTGTGTACTATTCAAGGTTGGCTTATTTAGATACTATAGTGTACACCTATAGGTTATTAATACTTCGGAGGTTATCCGAGTATTTATGATATTGCGGGGGGTACCCGAATATCTATGTTGTGGCGGAGGGTATCCGCAGGTTTGTTATGGAGGGTATCCGTGTATTATGATGGAGCAGAGGGTATCCGCAGGTTTTTAGTGAATCCCTAGTCTAGCTAGCAAGCGTTTTACGTATATGTCCACTATATTGAATTATGAATTTAAACATATGATCTCACCAGCGAAAGCTGACTTTTAGCACGTTTTCTCAGGTAATTAAGTGATGATTTGGATGTATCGATTAGAAGGCTTGTGTTGGATACCAATCCCTATAGCACCCCGAAAGCTTGTTGAGTCTTCCGCTGTACCAAATTGTGGGGGTGTTACAGTAAGTATATCGGCTATGTTGTCTTCCAAATGAACCATTCTATTTGATATATTTCTTTCTTTCTTTTTCTTAATTTTGAAGAAAATTTGAGGTGTTGTTTTGAGACAACTGGCAAATTAGGGAGCCATTTTGAAAACCCGCATTACTTTAAAAGTTATAATTTTGGAATATTTGAAAAGTTTATTTGTGACGAGATTTTGTGAATGTTGGAATGTGATTTTTAAATCGTACGTTATTTATGGAATTTGATTATTAATTATTGGGATGGTTTGGTTCATTCGTGATGATTTATTTTGAGATCATTATTTGGCACTACATTGACTCCGGCACTATGATAACCTAACAATTTTTAGTTATTTTAAATCTTGGTTCGGATATTTATATTTTTGGAACGTATCGCGAGATTTTTGATTATTTGGAATGAGTTCGGTTCGAGAGAGTTGATTTGTTATAAAAGGTTTCGGGTTTGGTCCGTGTATTTTACACCGGGTTACTTCACCCACTCTACCCTTAATAATATTATTATTATTACTATTATTAATAAAAATCATTTTTTTATAAGAGTAAAATACAAAACTCGTCCCTTGTGTGAACCTGGACCAAAGCAAACACACCATCACCTTCACCAACACAACACTCTCTCTCTCTTTCTTTTACAAACACCACCGCCGCCCCTAAAACCCCCATAAGCGCCGCCACCACCATCCCCCTAAACAAAATAACACCACCATCATCACCACCTCATCCCGATCACGAGTAAACGTTATATATATATATATATATATATATATATATATATATATATATATATATATATATATATATATATATATATATAAATGCGTATATTAATAATAAAACGACCACGAGTAAACGTTATAATAATATAACGATAATTATTATACTATGTGAATAGTGCAATAAATGTCGGAGTATTATTATAAGTAAATAACTATAAATAATGTCAAGAATTAATACGTCGGGTAAGTAATAAATAAAAACATGATGACTTTTATAAATTTGAAAAAACTTATCGAGTTATACGAGTTGTGGTTACTTAAGTCCAAGTGGGCTTTATGATGTGACTTTTGTGTTGTCACGGATATATGACGATTAATATATCCATCTTATATAACTACGTGACTTATTTAATCGACGGGTTAAATCGAGTTTATTTAGCTATATGAAATGAGTATATTAATGGGCATCGTATCCCACGACGCCCATAGGTTGTGGTACATGTATTAGGATAATAAATTACTATATATCTCGTGGAATTGGCTAAATTAACGAATTTGGCAAATTGGACGATATATATAGGGAACTTATTGGACTACGATATTTACCACATAGTATTCTTTGTGCTATGTGATTTTGGTTGGGTATAATCTTGGAACGATATATTACGTAAATAAATATGGGGATTACCAAATCGACGGATTTGATAAACTTCGATGATTTATTTAAATAATATATTGGGCTAATATTAGACCTATAGATGGTTTATTATCTCTTTTCGTTGTGGCTTCTTGGTTTGAGTTGTGTCGACCCTCCACCCATATGGATACCAAACGTCAAACTTCAAATTAATATGAAGATAATTCGAGAAATGGATATTTTTGGAAAGTTAAATGGAATACGTTTGGGAATGGGAATATTTTATTTTGAGGAAATGATTTCTGAACGAGTTTGATATTGTTAGGAAGTGTCGAGTCTGTAGTTGCCGTTACTTGAGTTTGCTTACGTCTTTCATCTATCGATTTCTTTTGTGGATTTCTGGACTTGAGGTGAGTCATAGCCCCACTTTACTCTTGAACTTTGTTTTCAATACTTGGGGTGAGAAACATGCAAATGCTTTATGTGGACTATTATCGCTTTGTTTATTTAAAACTTGCTATGCTTATAGAACTAGGTAGGATTAAGCGAGGCCTAGTCCCGAACTAGGTAAGCTATTGATTTGGTTATGGAGCGAGGCCTAGTCCCGAACTAGGTAAGCTATTGATTGGTTGTTGAGAGAGGCCTGGTCCCGAACTAGGTAAGCTATTGGATTGATTATAGAGCGAGGCCTAGACATGAGCTAGGTAAGCTATTGATTGGTTTGATTTGAGCTATAGCGTGCACCTATAGGGTTGGTTACTTTTGGTTGGATTATTTTGGTTGGTTGATTGAGGCCTAGTCTAGCTAGCAAGCGTTTTGCATATATGTCCACTATATTGAATAATGGAATTAAACCTATGATCTCACCAGCGAAAGCTAACTTTTAGCACGTTTTCTCAGGTAATTAAGTGGTGCCCTTGGATGCTTGGATCGGAGGCTTGGCTATGGCACCTGGTTATGGATCTATTTTCTGAAACTCTGATAAATAATTGTGGACCTATATTTCTTTCTTTTGGGCCTGACTTTGATTGACTTTGGGATAAATGTAAACTTTAAAACCCCGCGTGGTTGTATTTTTCTTATGTTTACTTTATCTCGTTCTTTTATGTCTTGTGTTGGATACCAATCCCCGTAGCACCTCGAAAGCTTGTTGAGTCTTCCGCTGTACCAAATTTTGGGGGTCTTACAGATTGGTATCAGAGCCAAGGTTATAGAGAACTAGGTAAATAAACACCTAAACTATAACCGATTTTTATAGAAAACGATCCTCGACCATTGCTCGCCAGCCCACCAAGCCGAAGCATCATTGTTATTATTGAGGTATATTGAGATGATTATTAGATATGGGATTCTTGAGATGATTAGAGGATTTGAGATTTATTGATTTAGTGATATGATGGCATTTTGAGGAATTATATGGCTTAATTATTTTATGAATGATTTTAGTAATGCGGTACTTTAAATCTTTCTTGATATATATGATTGGGAATTATATGATGATTTGATACGGTATTTTGAGTTCGTGGTTTAGTTGTTTTTGAAACACTTACACCTACCCTATGCCGTTGTCACAGACTATGGCCTCCCGTACGTTTGACGTTGTTGAGGATATTCTTACTACACCTGTACGCCCAACACAGATCACCATGGCTCCTGATGATCCTTACAGGATTGCCATGCATTCAGCTATTGTGTCACCGACAACTTCTACTTCTGCACCACCTTCTGCATCTACGCAGGGACCCTCATCTTCTCTTGGGTTCCCTGGTACATCGAGGCAGCTTATTCTTCATCAGGCTTTGGCTCGTGTGGCTCCTCGTTTTGCCCACCGAGCTACGGCACGTATGTCGGTAAGCCCTACTTCACCACCTTTACATTTGGATGCTCACACTCTCCTGTCAGATGCACCACCTGCATCATTGCATCGTCGTCCTAGATCACCTACCACATCTCCAAATGGTTCACCTGTTAGGAGACGATGATTGATGACGTACTCTTCCGATGAGTAGGAGGAGGAGTACAAGGATGAGGATGAGGCTGATGACCCTCAGGAGGCTGAGCAGGGTGATGATGACCCTGAGGAGGAGGATGACCCTCAGGAGGAGGAGATGCCTGATGATGATGGTTTGTTAGTGCCGCCAGCTCAAGCTGAGGAGCCTGATTCACCTATACATCCGATAGAGCTTGTTTCACCTGATCATCCATTTCTGTTTGAGTTACCACCTGGTAGTCCCGTTGAGTCGGATGCACCTTCTGAGGTTTCTGCTGAGCATGCAGAGTTAGGTGAGACTGGTAGGATGTGGGCTCAGATTACTGATCTTGGTGAGAGAGTTACACGTATGTCTGAGCGGATTGATAGGGTGACTGTTGAGTTCATTGGGGAGTTAAGGATTGACATGGTTACGGCTGAGAGGAGAGTCACTGAGATGAGGAGAGGTTTGATGGAGATTCATGAGCATATTGAGGGTTTACAGCGAGGTTTTATCACAGCTCAAGAGGCCGACCGCAAGTTATGGCAGAGGAATACCGAGCTAGAGAAGGAGGTGGCAGACATCAAGAGAGACAGCGACACCCATAGTGTGGAGTTAGGATCACTATGGAGAAAGCTTGATGGCTTGAGGAAGGAGTTGAGGAGCCTCCGCCAGCAGAGTGGCTAGATGTTTGAGTTATGTTGTCTTGTTGCTTTCTACACCGAGGAGTGTTCGGTTAGAAAAGCTAGTTATCATATTTTGATGTATTTTCCATAGATTATTCGTCTTGTTTGGAACGATTATTATCTTTTGTGTTTTTCGGTAGTTAGAACGATGTTGGATCTTTATTGTATGGTTGATGGCTATTAGTATATGGTATTATGTGGTTTTTGGATATTGTGGAAATTGAGTTCCTATTCGCCTTATTGATGTCTTGTGGTGTATTGTTGATATTCTTTCCATGACTTGTCTTCATTGATTTAATTCTTGTTGAGCATATAATAAGTTCTGTCGGAGACTCATGAACCTTGTATGATGTTTCAAATCAATGGCCCCACGACGAAGCCCTGTTAGAGCTACCAGAATTGGTTCTGCAACGACTACCCCTGGTCGTCGAGGACGCCGTCCTACTCGAAATGTTGAAACCCCTACTCCTGATAACCTAGACACTACTAACCGCAACAACAGTAATCAAAATGTTGATGTTTAGGGAGACAATGATCAGGTTCCACTTAACGTACCTACTGTGGATCAAGCAATGTGATACGTGGGAATCGCACCAGGCTTTACCTCTCAAGGGATCTTGAGAAGCTTACAACCCCCACCAGGCAGTGTACCTGATCGTTGTAGTATAGTATAGTGACAAGTACCGGGGGATTGATCGTTCAGCTAGGAATAGTGTCGCTAGGATTAGAAAACCTAAATACTAGTTCTAAAGGTGAAGGGTGATTCTTTTTGTATTTTTATATTTTATGAAAAGCAAGTAAAAATCTCGGGTTTGAAAGATTTGGGTGGAATTAGTTGCTAGTCAACTAACCCAATACTAAAGATACAATCAAAATAAAATACTAGAAATGAAAATAAACTAAATTAAACTAAGGTTGTGAGCAATAAGTGGAGAAAATGTGTTTACTTAGATTTCACTACTCCCTAGATATCTTTTACACGTTAATTACTTGTTACATTTGCGTGGATGACGGATTGTATTCCTTAATACCATTCAGGGGGTGGCACACTTAATTTCCCAATCCTATGAGTACCTACTTCACTCCTATGTCGAGCCGGCTAAGAAGCTCCTAACATGGGATCATTAGAATTTACTCATACATTAAATACAACCAATAAAACCTAGTGCACGTCAGTTCATGTTTCCTAAGACGTTCAAGCATGTTACCATTTGGAGATCTGCCAGTTTTCTTAAGCCTAACATCGAATTCATTCATCCAATACAACTATAAACAAGTAATCAACACATAATTAACATCTAGGTTTCATTAGATCCAAGCAAACACAAGATAGATCTAGCCTAGCATGATGGAATTAAGACAAGAATAAGATATAGACAACCAACACATAGACATATTGATTGAATTAAAAGAATACTTATCTCAATTACACATGAAAGGTATCAAGGGCTTAGAACCCTTGAAAAACCTGTAAAATTCGTACCAAGTTCGTACTTAGGGTTTCTCCAAAACTTCTCTCCTTTTAATGTGAAAATTAGAAAACTATATATAGGAAATAGGGTCTGAAGGCGTCAAGGCAAATCTTGTGACGCCGTCATCTCGCCGCCAAAATACTTCTCGGACTGCCTTGATCTACTTTTGACGCCGTCATGTGTTATGCATTTCCAGGCTGTCATGAATTTTACTCTTGACGCCCTACTTCGTGACGCCGTCAAATCTGTACTGGGTCGTAATGGAAATTACTCTAGACGCCGTCATGAATTCCTTCTTGATGCCGTCACCTACTGTTCCCAGCAAGGAAATTAAGACTTTGGCGTTTTCTTCACTTTTATGCTCCAAAAACGTCCGAATTGCTTCCTTTTCCAGATTTCCCTCCCAAAGTACCTAAAATCACAAAAGGAACGATTTAGGGCAATATTTGATAAAATAAATTCAATTTCGGGCTTAAATGACCTCCTAAAAGTGGTTCATTTTTCGCCTCATCATATACCCTTACACTTGAGATTTGCTTGTTCTCAAGCAAATGCGCTTTTATTCAAGTCAAAATACAAGTTAAGGGTCATTTAACACTAATATAAAAGTAATTACAACAAATAATCGTTCCACTAAAGACCAATAGACAAGCACGGAGGTCATACACTAGCACCTCACAAATAGTGTTTGGATACTCACATCTCTCGGGTGTAATAAAGTATAAATTACAAAATAGAAACGGAAGATATCTCTCACTACCTGTCATAGCAAAATAGATTACCATATGCTTGGGAAAGGATCAAACCTCCACCACATGGCGTAAGCACCTAGGATAAACTATCAAAGAGGTCTTTTAACGGGTTGTAACGTTAGGTGTAGGGATATGAAATACACGGTTTTGTTGGATAAAGGAAGTTTTTACTGGTGGCGAGTTAACAATCTTGGTTAACTACATGTACAATATGGCGTTGCTAAGCCAAGACTAGACTCGACTTAAGCTAATAAATGAAAAATAACAAAAAACATAAAATGAACATAGAATGAAACGGGATGGTAGTCCGTATGTTTTTTCTCTTTTTCTTTTTCTATATATATATATATATATATATATATATATATGTATATATATATATATATATATATATATATATATAATATATATTTTCTTGATTTTTCGATTTTTTTTTTTTTTTTTTTGGCATACACTCTTACCCTACCATTCAAAATAATACATCATAGGGGATGAACGTTCCCCTTACACTTGAATTTTTACATACTTCACAATAAACTAATCTAATGACTTGAATTAAGAAAATCAAAACACTTGGAGTACTTTTAAGATTAACGCACATATGGGGGTAATAAATGATGTTCTTCCCCATTACTCCATAAATAAGTACTTTACCCATGAGTCCCAATCGTCCCAAAACAATATGTACAAGGATATAACTCGACTTAGCAACCATGTAATCAATTAGACAATTAACTTAGGGTTTAACAAATAACAATAATGCACTAAAGATGAGCGCATACACGGAAGGCTAAGGCGATTTGGTTGCACATTTAAGTAGGGTGTAACAAATTCTTCCTTTAAGTAAAATGCTTAAAGTTAGAAACGAAAAGATAGGCTCGGAGGGGTGTACTAGGGGTTTCGTGTACTAAAGATGAGTACAACGCTAAGGTGTGGGAAAAATTAGTTGACTTAACTAGCCAAGTAATATGACTTAAATGGTCAAGTAATTATGATACGGGTTTAACACAAGGGTGATCCTAATGCCTCTTATCATGTAGTAAATCCTACTACACGAATGTAGTCTCACTAGCGGTCTCGGGATGCATCACTAACGCAAGTTCTAGAATCTAAATGCTACCGGTACACTCATAAGCACTAATAGTAAATGCTTTTCCTATCAAATCTAAAGGCGAACCTCACATATTTGGGTGGAAAATTTTTCTAAATATACGGTTTTGTGCTAGTCATACAATCTCCTATCCTTGAGATGCTTGCTATGGCTAAACTTTCACTCCTACATGTTGTAAAAAATTTTAAATTTGGCGCGAAAATTGCATTAACAAGAATTTCTCATAGTTTTATTACACATCTACCATTAAACAAAACAAACTCAAGCGAAAGTGTACATGTAAGGTATCATCATTTTACCCTCCCCTTACACTTAAGATGAACATTGTCCCCAATGTTCAAGTAAAGAATGTAAAAGTTAAATAAGTAAAAAGAATGAAATTAAATACTCCCCTGATTCGCTCGGTATGGATAATAAGGTGGTCAGGTTAAATCTTCCTCCAAGAAAATGAACAATCAAAGCTTCCCTTCCAGAATATAAATCATCTTCTTGTCATACATAACCTGTAAATCCTAAGAAAACAGACAAGACAACCTCGCATAAAATCGGCGGTAACCTACATAAGTTACTAAATCCTAGAAAACAAAATAAGATATAATGCTTGTGGAATGAAGTTTGCAGATTTCCTGGAGATTATAAAACTTAATAATTCACAAAAACCATAAGACTCCGTTAGAAAAACAAAACCGGTAAAATTTCCAGATTTTTACACGTGACGCCGTCAGAAGTGACCTACAGAAATTCTTATGTTAAGTTTCCGGAAAATTTTTGGAAAAACTTGGTCCTACTTCCTGGAAAATCCTGCAAAACTTCATTATGACTCGATACAAGCATTTGACTCTAACAAATACGAATATACATGTCCATTTAATATTGTGGAGAATCATGATCGGTTTGTTTCTTGAAAACATATTTGGGTTTCCCCTTACACTTATCTTTTGCAAAATACCTTTATATGCAATTAAGACGAAGTTAAAAACAAAATAAAGCATTTTCACAATTTACTTTGAAACATGAGCCACAAACAATAAAAATAAAACATGCATACGGAAACAAATAAAATCAAACAAACAAATAAAAACACACAAAACATGGGTTGCCTCCCAGGAAGCGCTTGTTTTTGTTCGAGTCACGAGCCTGACTCTACCCTTATTTAACGGAAATAGGGGAGGTTTTCCCTACACTTAGGATTAAGTGTGGGTGAAAGTAGCGGTACACACCCTTAGGGTGTGAATATGCCATGTGAGGTGAAGGGGGTGAGTGAATGGCTTCCTTCATCCTAAAACTACCCGGATAATATTGGTTGATGGGTGGGTCAGTTCCTCTTTTGTCTCCTAGATGTATATCTAAGGATGGAAAGTTGTGTAAAGGTTGAGGTTCCGGTTCATCAACATTAGGAAATTCCCTAGAACTAGGAGTAAGGTTATCACTACAAGTATTCAAACCTATATCCTCTAGTGGTGCCTGGTCCAAGGGTTCTACCTCCATCGGAATTCCTAAAGTTTCTTCTAATTCTTCCGGGTAAGTCACGGGCGGTGTGTGTGCCTCAAATGATGGTAGGACTTGTGGGGTACTTAGTGCGCTTGGGTTTTCTACTATCTCTTCCATCATATCAATATCACCTATGTGTTTATCTTGTATTATGGTAGTGCCTAACCATGACATGCAACTAGGTGGCTCAACTCTAACCTCATGTGTGTCGTATGTTTTGGTGAAATCTATCCCGCTCATGCAACTAGGTAGTTCAACACTAACCATATCATAATCTTGGTTTGATTCTAAGTTCATGTTCTTAGAAACTAGGTCATCTTGCTCATACGAATCCACCAATTCGTTGAACTTATGGGTTATGGTTAGGAAGCTTTTCTCAAAATTCATCCAAAGGGTCTCACTAAAAGGAATTGATCCTGATAATGATCGTCTAATAGAAAACACACATGCATAAAATTCATCAAACCCATCTAACTTTACACCCATCTCCTCTTGTATATATCTAAGATCACTTAAAAATTCATTGGAACAACAGGAGGCAAATCGATCCGAGTAAACTAATTGTTCCTCTATAGTTAATGATCTAAATGGAATTTCATCCGCCATGGAGACAAATGAAAATGGTTTTACAAACAAAGGGCACAAAGAAAAAGATAGACTAAAGAAAACCTAAAAATAAAAATAAAATCTTACTAGAAAGGAATCTAGCAAGTAGACCTAATAAAAAGAGATTCTAAACTAGACAATAACTATTCCCCGGGCTGTGGCGCCAAAAACTTGATACGTGGGAATCGCACCAGGCTTTACCTCTCAAGGGATCTTGAGAAGCTTACAACCCCCACCAGGCAGTGTACCTGATCGTTGTAGTATAGTATAGTGACAAGTATCGGGGGATTGATCGTTCAGCTAGGAATAGTGTCGCTAGGATTAGAAAACCTAAATACTAGTTCTAAAGGTGAAGGGTGATTCTTTTTGTATTTTTATATTTTATGAAAAGCAAGTAAAAATCTCGGGTTTGAAAGATTTGGGCGGAATTAGTTGCTAGTCAACTAACCCAATACTAAAGATACAATCAAAATAAAATACTATAAATGAAAATAAACTAAATTAAACTAAGGTTGTGAGCAATAAGTGGAGAAAATGTGTTTACTTAGATTTCACTACTCCCTAGATATCTTTTACACGTTAATTACTTGTTATAGTTGCGTGGATGACGGATTGTATTCCTTAATACCATTCATGGGGTGGCGCACTTAATTCCCCAATCCTATGAGTGCCTACTTCACTCCTATGTCGAGCCGGCTAAGAAGCTCCTAACATGGGATCATTAGAATTTACTCATGCATTAAATACAACCAATAAAACCTAGTGCACGTCAGTTCATTTTTTCTAAGACGTTCAAGCATGTTACCATTTGGAGATCTGCCAGTTTTTTAAGCCTAACATCGAATTCATTCATCCAATACAACTATAAACAAGTAATCAACACATAATTAACATCTAGGTTTCATTAGATCCAAGCAAACACAAGATAGATCTAGCCTAGCATGATGGAATTAAGACAAGAATAAGATATAGACAACCAACACATAGACATATTGATTGAATTAAAAGAATACTTATCTCAATTACACATGAAAGGTATCAAGGGCTTAAAACCCTTGAAAAACCTGTAAAATTCGTACCAAGTTCGTACTTAGGGTTTCTCCAAAACTTCTCTCCTTGTAATGTGAAAATTAGAAAACTAAATATAGGAAATATGGTCTGACGGCGTCAAGACAAATCTTGTGACGCCGTCATCTCGCCGCCAAAATACTTCTCGGACTGCCTTGATCTACTTTTGACGCCGTCATGTGTTATGCATTTCCAGGCCGTCATGAATTTTACTCTTGACGCCCTACTTCGTGACGCCGTCAAATCTGTACTGGGTCATCATGGAAATTACTCTTGACGCCGTCATGAATTCCTTCTTGATGCCGTCACCTACTGTTCCCAGCAAGGAAAATTAAGACTTTGGTGTTTTCTTCACTTTTATGCTCCAAAAACGTCCGAATTGCTTCCTTTTCCAGATTTCCCTCCCAAAGTACCTAAAATCACAAAAGGAACGATTTAGGGCACTATTTGATCAAATAAATTCAATTCCGGGCTTAAATGACCCCCTAAAAGTGGTTCATTTTTCGCCTCATCACAATGATCAATCAACTTGTGGAGCAACGAGTTGCTGAACTACTAGTTGAGTCAAATCATTCCAACAATTCTGCTGGAACATTTCCACCTGTTCATGCTAATGGATGTAACTACAAGGAGTTTTGACTTTGTGGACCCATTGAGTTTGGTGGAACTGAAGGAGTGGTCTACTTGGTCAGGTGGATAGAGAAAACTGAGTCAGTGTTTAATGTCAGTGGTTGTGCGGAGAATGCGAAGGTAAAGTTTGCTTCTTTTACTTTCAAGGATGAAGCTTTAACTTGGTGGAACAATTACTGTAATTCGGTTGGGAGTGATGTGGTTTATGCTATGACTTGGGAGCAATTTAAGTCTTTGCTGATTCAGTCTTACTGCCCAAGGAATGAGGTTAAGAAGCTGGAGATTGAGTTCTGGAATCTTAAGGTGAAAGGTACCGATATGGCAACTTACAATCGCCGTTATCGAGAGTTAGCCTTGCTTTGTCCCGATATGGTAGGACTGAGACTCAAAGGATTGAGAGGTATACCGATGGGTTGCCGGTAGCTACGAGGAACGATGTGATTTCTGCTAAGCGTGCAAACATTCATGAGGCTATCACTATCGCTCAACAATTGATGGACTCGTTGGTATTGGAAGAAGCTGAGAAAGATAACAATGGAAAGAGGAAGAGGGATAATCATTCTAAGGGTAATGATCATCGAAACAAGCGACAAACAACTACTAGAGCTTATGCTATGGGAGATGGAGACAAGAAGAACTACAATGGAGATGCACTCAAGTGTAACCGATGTTATAAGAATCATTCTGGACGTTGTACTGTGATATGCAAGAATTGCTCTAAGATGGGACACATAGCTAAGGATTGTAGAGCTCGACCACTTGCTATGGTTCAAGCTACTCCTGAAACTATGAGTAAGGCAAATGTTACTTGTTATAGATGTGAAAAGAAGGGACACTATAGGAATGAGTGTAGAGAATCATGGAACCGAGGAAATCAAGGATCGGGTGGTAACGGGTACAATCATGGAAACCATGGAACTGAAGGAAACCGTGGACGACAAGATAATGGGGACCGACGTGTGGAAGCTGGAGCTGCTCATGGGAGAGTGTATGCACTTGGGAACGAGAGAGGAGAAGATCCGAACGTCGTTACTGGTACGTTCATTCTCAATAATCGTTATGCTTCCATACTATTTGATACTGGTGCCGATAAGAGTTTTGTGTCCACTAAGTTTGCACCCTTACTAGAGAAACCCCCGATGGCCTTAGGAATTGGTTATGATATAGAGTTAGCTAATGGGAACATAGAAAGGATTAGGACTATCATTCGCGGTTATACGTTAAATTTTCTGAACCGTCCTTTCAATATAGATCTTCTACCCGTCACATTAGGAAGTTTTGATGTCATTATTGGTATGTATTGGTTGTCGAAGTATCGTGCTCATATACTTTGCGATGAGAAGATCGTGCGTGTGCCTTACGGAACGGAGATTCTAAATATACCAGGAGATCGAAAGGAATTGAGAGACCCATCTAGATTAGTGGTCATATCTTGCACTAAACTACCGAAGCTAATGGAAAAAGGATGTTGCCTTTTCTTAGCTCAAATTTCTGAAAAAGGAGGGAAGGAGAAGAAGGAAAGATGTATTGGAGATGTGCCTATAGTTCGTGGTTTTCCGGATGTGTTTCCCGATGATTTGCCGGGAATCCCGCCTACTAGACAAGTAGAGTTTCATAATGAGTTGATACCTGGTGCTGCACCTGTGGCACGAGCGCCTTATCGTCTTGCACCTACTGAACTGGAAGAGTTGTCGAAACAATTAGCGGAGTTAGCCGAAAAGGGATTTATAAGACCAAGTTCTTCGCCTTGGGGAGCCCCGGTATTATTCATGAAGAAGAAGGATGGATCGTTTTGTATGTGTATTGATTATCGAGAGTTGAACAGGTTAACGGTGAAGAATAGATACCCGTTACCGAGGATCGACGATTTGTTCGATCAGCTTCAAGGATCGAGTGTGTATTCAAAGATCGATTTGAGATCGGGATATCATCAACTTCGAGTTCGCGAGGAAGATATTCCGAAAACAGCTTTCAGAACCCGTTACGGGCATTACGAGTTTCAGGTGATGCCGCTTGGGTTGACTAACGCACCGGCGGTATTCATAGTTCTCATGAATCGGGTGTGTAAGCCTTACTTAGATAAGTTCGTGATTGTGTTCATTGATGACATTCTAATTTATTCGAAGAGTGAGAAAGAGCATGAGGAGCATCTGAGGCTTATCTTAGAATTGCTCAGGAAGGAGAAACTGTATGCCAAGTTTTCTAAATGTGAATTTTGGATTCCGATGGTACAATTTTTGGGTCATGTGATTGATAGGCAAGGAGTTCATGTAGATCCTGCTAAGATTGAAGCGATTAAAGATTGGGCTGCACCAACGACCCCAACAGAAGTTCATCAATTTTTGGGATTAGCCGGTTATTACCGAAGATTCATTGAGGGATTTTCGAAGATAGCAAAACCGTTGACCAAATTGACTCAAAAGAGTGTTAAGTACGAATGGGGGGGTAAGGAAGAGGAAGCATTTCAATTACTTAAGGAGATGTTGTGTAGTGCTCCTATCTTAGCGTTACTTGAGGGTAATGAGGACTTCGTCGTCTATTGTGACGCTTCTCATAAAGGTTTAGGAGCCGTGTTAATGCAACGTGAGAAGGTAATAGCTTATGCTTCCCGACAGCTCAAGAAGCACGAGAAGAACTACACCACCCATGATTGGAGTTAGGTGTTGTGGTTTCTGCCTTAAGGATATGGAGACATTATTTGTATGGTACCAAATGTGTTATATTCACTTACCACAAAAGTCTACAACACAGCTTGAATCAAAAAGAGCTCAACATGAGACAACGACGTTGGATTGAGTTGTTAAGCAATTATGATTGTGAAATTCATTACCATCCTGGTAAAGCAAACGTTGTTGCTGATGCCCTTAGCCGAAAGGAGAGGATACCACCGTTACGAGTTAGGTCATTGGGAATGACTATCGTATCGCCGTTACCGTCTCAAATATTAGAAGCTCAAACGGAAGCGTTGAAAGCAGAAAATCGACCTGCTGAGAACATATTTAGGATGGCTGAAAATGAGAAGGGATTTGTTAAGCGTTCTGATGGAGTATTATGTTTTGGAGAGCGAAGTTGGGTACCATCGTATGGAGGAATTTGAGAGTTGATTATGCATGAGTCGCATAAGTCAAGATACTCTATTCATCCTGGATCTGACAAAATGTATCAGGATTTGAAGAAGTTATATTGGTGGCCGAATATGAAGGCATATATAGCATTGTATGTTAGTAAGTGTTTGACATGCTCTAAGGTTAAGGCCGAACATCAAAGACCGTCAGGATTATTAACGCAGCCAGAACTCCCGGTTTGGAAATGGGAGCGGATTACGATGGACTTTATTACCAAATTACCAAAGACAGCTAGCGTGTGACAACTGGCAAATTAGGGAGTTATTTTGAAAACCCGCATTACATTAAAGCTCGTTTATAAATTTATATTTGGAATTTTATTCGTAACGAACTTATAAAAACCTATATTGTGGTTGATTATATTTAAAATTTTTATGGAATCAATTTAGATTATCGATGTGATGAGAAATTATTTCGAGATTTTATTGGCACTACGTTGACTCCGGCACTAGGATAACCTAACTAAAATTTTATGTCAATGGCCCCACGACGAAACCCTGTTAGAGCTACCAGAACTGGTCCTGCAGTGACTACCCCTGGTCGCCGAGGATGCCGTCCTACTCGAAATGTTAAAACCCCTACTCCTGATAACCTGGACACTACTAACCGCAACAACAGGACTCAAAATGTTGATGTTCAGGGCAATGATCAATCAACTTGTGGAGCAACGAGTTGCTGAGCTACTAGCTGGGTCAAATCATTCCAACAATTCTGCTGGAACATTTTCACCTGTTCGTGCTAATGGATGTAACTACAATGAGTTTCGAATTTGTGGACCCATTGAGTTTGGTGGAACTGAAGGAGTGGTCTACTTGGTCAGGTGGATAGAGAAAACTGAGTCAGTGTTTAATGCCAGTGGCTGTGCGGAGAACGCAAAGGTAAAGTTTGCTTCTTTTACTTTTAAGGATGAAGCTTTAACTTGGTGGAACAATTACCGAAACTCGGTTGGGAGTGATGTGGCTTATGCTATGACTTGGGAGCAGTTTAAGTCTTTGCTGATTCAGACTTATTGCCCAAGAAATGAGGTTAAGAAGCTGGAGATTGAGTTTTGGAATCACAAGTGAAGGGTACCGATATGGCGACTTACAATCGTCGTTACCAGGAGTTGGCCTTGCTTTACCCAGATATGGTCAGAACTGAGACTCAAAAGATTGAGCGGTATACCGATGGGTTGCCTGTGGCTACAAGGAATGATGTGATTGCTGCTAGACCTACAAATATCTATGAAGAAATCACAATTGCTCAACAATTAATGGATTCGTTGGAATTGGAAGGAGCTGATAAGGATAAGAATGAAAAGAGAAAGAGAGACCATCACTCTAAGGGTAAAGATCACCGGAACAAGCGACAAGCTGTTGCTAAGGCTTATGCTATTGGGAATGGAAATAAAAGGAACCAAAATGGTGATGCACCCAAGTGTGGTCGTTGCCACCAGAATCATTCTGGGTAGTGTAGTGTAATTTGTCAGAACTGCTCAAAGAAGGGACACACATCTAAGGATTGTAGGGCTCGACCTCTTGCTTTGGTTCAAGCTACTCCTGAAGTGAGAATTAAGGCGGATGTTACTTGTTTTGGCTGTGGAAAGAAAGTACACTATAGGAGTGAGTGTAGAAGATCGTGGAACCGAGGAAATCAAGGCTCGGGTGGTAATGGGTACAATCATGAGAATCGTGGAGCTGGAGGAAACCGTGGACGACAAGATAATGGGGACCAACGTGCTCATGGAAGAGTGTATGCACTTGGGAACGAGAGAGGAGAAGATCTGAACGTCGTTACTGGTACGTTCCTTCTCAATAATCGTTATGCTTCCATACTATTTGATACTGGTTCCGATAGAAGTTTTGTGTCCACTACCTTTGCACCTTTACTAGAGAAACTCCCGATGGCCTTAGGAATTGGGTATGATGTAGAGTTAGCTAATGGAAACATAGAAAGGATTAAGACTATCATTTGCGGTTGCACGTTAAATTTCTTGAATCACCCTTTCAACATAGATCTTCTACCCGTCACGTTAGGAAGTTTCGATGTCATCATTGGTATGGATTGGTTGTCGAAGTATCGTGCTCACATACTTTGCGATGAGAAGATTGTGCATGTGCCTTACGGAAAAGAGATTCTAAATAGACAAGGAGATCGAAAAGGTTCGAGGAGCCCATCTCGATTAGCGGTCATTTCTTGCACTAAGTTACCAAAGTTGATGGAAAAAGGATGTTGTCTTTTCTTAGCTCAAATCTTTGAGAAAGGAGGGAAGGAGAAGAAGGAAAGATGCATTGGAGATGTGCCTATAGTTTGTGATTTTCCTGATGTATTTCCTGATGATTTGCCGGGAATTCCGCCTACTAGACAAGTGGAGTTTCAGATTGAGTTGATACCTGGTGCTGCACCTGTGGCACGAGCGCCTTATCGACTTGCACCAACTGAACTGGAAGAGTTTTCAAAACAATTAGCGATTACCGAGAGCTGAACAAGTTAACGGTGAAGAATAGATATCCGTTACCGAGGATCAACGACTTGTTCGATCAGCCCCAAGGATCGAGTGTGTATTCGAAGATCGATCTGAGATCGGGATATCATCAGCTTCGAGTTCGCGAGGAAGATATTCCGAAAACGGCTTTCAGAACCCGTTACGGGCATTACGAGTTTCAGGTGATGCCGTTTGGGTTGACTAACGCACTGGCGGTATTCATGGATCTTATGAATCGGGTGTGTAAGCCTTACTTAGATAAGTTTGTAATCGTGTTCATTGACGATATTCTAATCTACTCGAAGAGTGAGAAAGAGCATGAGGAACATCTAAGGCTTATCTTAGAATTGCTCAGGAGGGAGAAACTGTATGCCAAGTTCTCCAAATGTGAATTTTGGATTCCGACGGTACAATTTTTGGGTCATGTGATTGATAGACAAGGAGTTCATGTAGATCCTGCTAAGATTGAAGCGATTAAAGATTGGGCTGCACCAATGACCCCAACAGAAGTTCGTCAATTTTTGGGTTTAGCCGGTTACTACCGAAGATTCATCGAGGATTTTCGAAGATAGCAAAACCGTTGACCAAATTGACTCAAAAGAGTGTTAAATATGAATGGGGAGATAAAGAAGAGGAAGCATTTCAATTACTTAAGGAGATGTTGTGTAGTGCTCCTCTCTTAGCGTTACCTGAAGGTAATGAGGACTTTGTCATCTATTGTGACACTTCGCATAAAGGTTTGGGAGTTGTGTTAATGCAACGAGAGAAAGTGATAGCTTATGCTTCCCGACAGCTCAAGAAGCACGAGAAGAACTACACCACCCATGATTTGGAGTTAGGTGCTGTGGTTTTTGCCTTATGGATATGGAGACATTACTTGTACGGAACCAAGTGTGTTGTATTTACTGACCACAAAAGTCTACAACACATCTTGAATCAAAAAGAGCTCAACATGAGACAACGACGTTGGATTAAGTTGTTAAGCGATTATGATTGCGAATCCACTATCATCCTGGTAAAGCAAACGTTGTTGCTGATGCTCTTAGTCGAAAGGAGAGAATACCACCGTTACGAGTTAGGTCATTGGGAATGACTATCGTATCGCCGTTACCGTCTCAAATATTTGAAGCTCAAACGGAAGCATTGAAAGCAGAAAACTGACCTGCTGAGAACATATTTGGGATGACTGAAAACGAGAAAGGATTTGTTAAGCGTTCTGATGGAGTATTATGTTTTGGAGATCGGATTTGGGTACCATTGTATGGAGGAATTCAAGAGTTGATTATGCATGAGTCGCATAAGTCAAGGTACTCTATTCATCCTGGGTCTAACAAGATGTACCAGGATTTGAGAAAGTTATATTGGTGGCCAAACATGAAGGCAGATATAGCGTTGTATGTTAGTAAGTGCTTGACATGTTCTAAGGTTAAAGCCGAACATCAAAGATCGTCAGGATTATTGACGCAGCCAGAACTCCCAGTTTAGAAATGGGAGCGGATTACAATGGACTTTATTGCCAAATTACCAAAGACAGCTAGCGGTTGTGACGCTATATAGGTAATTGTGGATCGATTGACTAAGTCTGCTTATTTTCTGGCGATTAGTGAAGATGATAGTGTAGACAAACTTGCGAGGTTGTATGTGAAGGAGATTGTTTCTCGTCATGGAGTTCCGATATCGATTATTTCTGATCGCAACAGCCGCTTTACGTTAGCTTTGTGGCGATCACTTCAAACCGCTTTGGGGATGAGACTTGATATGAGTACTGCATATCACCCCCAAACCGATGATCAAAGTGAGAGGACTATCCAGACTTTGGAGGATATGCTTCGTGCATGCATCATAGACTTCGGTAAAGGCTGGAAGAAATATCTACCCCTTGCGGAATTCTCCTATAACAATAGCTACCACACAAGTCTTAAAGCTGCACCATTTGAAGCTTTATATGGCCGAAAATTTCGTTCGCCTATTGGTTGGGCTGAAGTTGGAGATAGCCAACTCACAGGCGCCGAGCTTATATTGGAGACTACTGAGAAAGTGACTCAAATTCGTGATCGATTACAAGCAGCTAGAAATAGGCAGAAAAGTTACGCCGATCAGAGACGTAAACCCCTAGAGTTCCAGGTTGGAGACAAAGTGATGCTGAAAGTCTCTCCCTGGAAAGGTGTGATACGTTTCGGGAAACGTGGGAAACTCAACCCCCTATATTGGACCATTTCTTATTTTGGAAAGAATTGGGCCCGTGGCTTATAGGTTGGAATTACCACAGGGACTGAGTAAAGTTCACGATGTGTTCCATGTTAGTAATTTGAAGAAATGTCTTTCTGATGAGACGCCGGTTATACCGACGAAGGATATCCGTGTTGATGAGAAATTGAACTTTGTGGAAGAGCCGATCGAGATATTGGATCATGAGATTAAGCGACTCAAGCGAAGTTGCATTCCACTCATCAAAGTTCGTTGGAATTCCCGACATGGACCGGAATTTACGTGGGAACGTGAGGACGAGTTCCAAAAGAGATATCCGAAGCTTTTCACTTCGTAGATGGATTGTTCCGAGAGAAACCCGGTACGGGTTTCTTCTGAGGCTGGGAGGATGTGACAACTGGCAAATTAGGGAGTTATTTTGAAAACCCGCATTACATTAAAGTTCGTTAATAAATTTATATTTAGAATTTTATTCGTAACGAACTTATAAAAACCTATATTGTGGTTGATTATATTTAAAATTTTTATGGAATCAATTTGGATTATCGATGTGATGACAAATTATTTCGAGATTTTATTAGCACTATGTTGACTCCGGCACTAGGATAACCTAACTAAAATTTTATGTCTTTGTTGATATAAATAATGTTTAAAAATGTTATTAATATCTCTCAATAAACCTATGTTTTGATAATCACAAAACTCAAATCAAATTAAGTCAAGATTAAGTCGTAAACAAGTATTTGGTACCAAATATTTACCTCTACATCTAATATCACTTAAGGTATGCATAAACTAAGCATCTTATGCATTACATGATCAAAGGAAATCTTGTCTTAAGACATAACATCTTATAAAATGATATAAACATTTTATATATATTTGTAAATCAATTTTGGTATTGTTATAATAAACCACAAAGATATGATTTCAAATTTCCAACCAAAAAGGGCAAATTTTATCCATGAAAACTTTTCCAACGTTCAGAAGGGCGGCCCCCTTAATTTTACTAGGCGGCCCCCTTAATCATTAAGGGGACTGCCCCCTAATTAAGGGGACCGGCACGCTCTAGAACAGTATTTTCTGGCCCTATAAATATTGGATCATTTCAAATATTTTTCTCACCTTTTTGCACTATAAACTTTCTGATCCAACCTCCATTTCTAGATCTAAAATTCTTTGATCATATAATTCATAAGTATTTGTTTCCAAGTGATCCAAAGCTTCAACCACTCAAGTGCAAGAAGAAGAACACTCCTCTACATCCATCTAATTGTAGTAGTGTTGTGAATAGCTAGTTTTATATTGTAGTAGTGTTAGATATTTGTAAAAGTGTTGTGTGAATTTGTTGATTGTAGAAACTAGGTGTGTTGTAAAGTAGTTTAGTAGTTGTGACTTAGTTGTGCATAGAAGAAGGTGTGAAGTTGACAAGGTGTGAAGAAGGTGTGAAGTCTTGAAGAAGTTGTGAAGGTGTGAAGAAGGTGTGAAGCCTTGAAGAAGTTGTGAGATTGGTTCTAGCTACAATTAGAAATCGACATTTAGCTTAGTGTCGTTAACTCTTGTAAGCCAAGGTGTGTAAGGTTTCTCCACCATAAGGAGTTTGTTGACATAGTGAAGAAAACTCTCGAGTGTGGTACTCGGGGAGTGGAGTAGGGCAAGGAAGGTGTCCTTGTAGCCGAACCACTATAAATTCGCGTGTTGTGGTTTGATCTTTCTAACTCTATCTTTTCTTCATTAGATTTCAATACTTTCATTATTAGATTAGAATTGCTTATATTGGTTGTCACTTGAATTCACTTGAGATCGAATCGAAAGTTTTTAATAAGCTACAAAATATTTTGGTAATAAATTTAAAAAGGACGTAAAACTATTCAACCCCCCTTCTAGTTTTCCACAATTGGTATCAGAAGCCACGTCTAGCAAGATCTTTAAAATATATTGTATTTTAAAACTTGTAACGATCTATGGAATCAGAAAAATATTTAGAAGGGCAATCTATGCAAAGACCACCACTATTTGAAAGTGATGGATTTTTATATTGGAAAAATCGATTCGAAACTTATGTGAAGTCAAAAGATCTAGATCTTTGGCATGTTATTACTAATGGTGATTTTTAACCTATTCAAAATAACCCCGAAACAAAGAAAGATGAAATTGTATCTTTTGAAAAACAAAATGATGATTTAAAAAGAAAACTTGCTAAAAATAATGAAGCAAAAATGGTTATTTATAATGCGCTACCACGTAAAGAGTACGAAAGGATCTTTATGTGTGAAACCGCAAAAGAAATTTGGAACTATTTACTAATAACTCACCAAGGTAATAGTCAAGTCAAAGATAATAAGATAGATCTACTTGTTCAAAAATATGAGCAGTTCACGATTCCGGAAGAGGAATCAATTGATAATGCTTTTGCTAGATTTAACACTATCATCACAAGTTTAAAAGCACTTGATGAGAATTTTTCTATTAAGAATTTTGTTAGGAAGTTTCTTAGGGCTCTTGATCCAAAATGGCGAGCTAATGTGACGGCTATTGAAGAATCAAAGAATTTGTCAACATTGCAACTTGATGAATTAATTGGAAATCTAAAAGTTTACGAAGTTATTATTAAGAAGGATTCCGAAATGGTCAAAGAAAAACGAGAGCAAAGCAAGTCAATCGCCTTGAAAGCTATAAAGGAATCTAGTATCGAAGATAGCTCATCTTCCGAAAGTGATGACGAAGAATACGCCATGGCCGTAAGAGATTTCAAGAAATTCTTCAAAAGGCGAGGAAGATTCGTAAGACAACCGCATGATGAAAAGAAAACATTTCAAAAGAGTAAGGATGACAAGAACAACAAGATTGAAAGAAAATGTTTCAAGTGTGGTGATCCAAATCACCTCATCGGAAAATGTCCAATGATGACAAGAGATCAAAATCAAAGAGCTTTTGTTGGAGGCGCTTGGAGTGATAGTGATGAAGATGAGAAAGAAACGACAAAAGAAGAGAAGTGTCTTATGGCGAATACATCAAATGAGGTACGTTCCGAAACCGAGTATTTTAGTGATGAAAGCTTATCATTAGATGAAAAAGATCTAGATAATGAATATAATAGGCTATGCAAATTAGGACAACTAGTAATGGCCAAAAACAAATCACTAAAATACATAAACAATCAATTGGAAAGTGAAGTACTAGAACTAAAAATTAAAATACATAAACTTGAAAAAGGTAAAGAAATTTTTGAAGAATGTAAATCATGTCAAGAGCTTAAAGGTGAAAACGAAATACTTAGGGAAGAAATTCGCAAACTTGATAAATTTGAAAATAGTAGTCACTCACTTAGTAAAATAATAAGTATTCAAAGAACATCCGGAGATAAAACTGGTTTAGGATTTAATTCAAATGAAGCTTCAACAAGTGAGATTAAAAATGTCAAATTCGAAAATGAACCTAATGAACAAAAACCTCTAAAATCTAATCCTAAGTATATACTTATTAATGATAGAAAAATACCTCTTGCCTACAATGAAGAAGTAAAAGTTTTTTATAAACCGTCTTTAAAAAATGAGGTAGGATCTTCTAAACCTAAGACAAGATCTAAAACACCACCACCTGGAAAACCAAATAATCCTAATCCTAGGTCTAAAACACCTCAACCAAGAAGAAACCAAAATAGGCAAAACTATAATAACAATAGTAATCAAATGTGGAACTACCAACAAAGCTACAATCCTTGGGGTATACTACCACCTTTCATGCATCCTAGTCAAATGTTAAACATGTTTGGACCAAACAACTTTGGACCAAAGAGGCAATGGGGAACGAATAGCTAGATGAACATTCCTTGAGGCAATCTTGAAGTTTTTCTCAACGTAGACTTTTTCAAAGTCTATATGTCATCTTGATGATTTGGAAGATTTTTTGAAGACCACCGGGTACGCCACTCTTTCACAACTCATTACCATGCTTAGATAAATATGCCTTGTTTGATTACGATGTTTGCATAGATATAGATTGCTATTTTCCTCTATTTGTTCGATCATATATATATTATATATATATATATATATATATATATATATATATATATATATATATATATATATATATATATATATATATATAATATAATAAGTATAAGTATAATATATATATATATATATATATATATATATATATATATATATATATATATATATATATATACATACTTGCACAATAACCTAGATACGTCATTAGTTGACTTTCTAGAAATCCAGGAAATTGTTCGTTATTACGCGAGGGGGAAGGAAAGGGTTCGATAACGAACACTTTCCTGGAGTTCTAGAAAGTCAACTAATGACGTATCTAGGTTATTGTGCAAGTATGTATATATATATATATATATATATATATATATATATATATATATATATATATATATATTTCTTATACTTATTATATTAGATATATATATATATATATATATATATATATATATATATATATATATATATATATATATATATATATATATATATATATATATATCTAATATAATAAGTATAAGAATATATATATATATATATATACATACTTGCACAATAACCTAGATACGTCATTAGTTGACTTTCTAGAACTCCAGGAAATTGTTCATTATCGAACCCTTTCCTTCCCCCTCGCGTAATTCTATTAAGTCCACTTTTAGAAGACTCATGATCATGAAGGGATATGAGTCAAGTGGACCATTATCATGCAAGAACGCCTTCGCACGTGAACACTATGGATGAAACAAACTCCTTTCGCCGAATTTTCTCTATCTCCGTTATCATCTTTCAAACCTCATCCATCAACCCATCATTCACTCACATTTATACTTATATATATATATATATATATATATATATATATATATATATATATATATATATATATATATATATATATATATATATTCACATATTCCCGAACACACCTCAAATCTCTCATCAACTTAACACTTTGATCATTTTATCAAAAATTGTCAAAGGAATATTTTAATTATCAATAAGGTAATTAAAAATTGTTAAGTATCTTATCATCGTGCCAATAAACACTTACGTATTTTTGATATATTATAAATCTAATTATATACGTATAAATATATTCGTTCCAGAAACTGATTACGCGAAAATTCCAAAATTTAATGGGCGGCCCCCTTAAAGATTAAGGGGACCGGCTTGTTATCGGGGGCGGTCCCCTTAATGTTTAAGGGGACCGGCCATCTGATACTATCCGTTTTCCACCTTATTTCCATTCCCAAACACTCCATTTGCTCATATATTTCTTCCACACCATTGCTGAGTACGAACCAAAACACCCAAAACCATCAAAATCCTCCACCATATCACCAATCCGGGGTTGTTTCGCAAGGGGCAAACATTAACCAAACATATAACATCTTTTGTAAGTTTTCCAACATGCATTTCATCACATTTCATTCAATTTGGTGTCTAATCAATAATTAGGCATTTTATTGAAATTTATTTTAATTCAAATTTTAGTGAAATAGAAGCTAGGAATTGAACTACCAAATGCTTCTCATAGGATTAGAATGATGTATTGCAACTAAAATTTAGTATAACATATCATTTTGTCAAAATCATTAATCGCCCATAAACCCTTGTTGAATTTTGATTTTCAAAAGGGACATTGTTGATATAACTCTTAAAAACTATTTAAAACTTACTACATTACATTGTTTTAATGTTATAAACAATCAAAACATACTTTTCAATTCGTTATAAAATGGTTCATGAAGACAACATGGGCGTTTGGGTCATGAACAAACTATAACTATATGTAGTTATTTGAAACTTAAAACTAACTCATAAAATTTGTTAATACTACTAGAATCAATAGATGTCATCAAGATATATAATCAATATATATATTGATGTTTTAGGATAATTTTATCTACTTAAGGGAGCGTTTGGTTTATCTCGAAAAAGATCTTTTTGAAAACTAAAATTCGCATTTTAATCCTTTAAACAAGCTTATGTTGTGTCAAACTCTTATGAAATGGAAGATATATAATATAATATATATCTAGCCTTACTTCGAAATGAATTATGATATCATACTCTTTGACGTCATATATTTTAAACGAGTTTAAAATCAAAAATTACAAGGAACATTGTGAAACTACTTCATAGAATATTTTTTTTGTGTCGAAGTAGAATTTCGTTCCACAAATATTGCATATAATTTATATATATATATATATATATATATATATATATATATATATATATATATATATATATATATTGATGATGTATAGTCTATATTTGGGCCACGAGTCCAAATAACATACACTACTAGCGCCTAAGTCCACCACGAGTAGGCTGCCATGACAATGGTTTGGGCCGCAGTATCATTAGCTTGGGCCCACAAGGCCCAAAGCCCAACTAAACCCATTGGGTACACGATAAGGATTATCTATTCATAGAATAGATATCCTTTCCTCGGATAAGCACCACGCGTGCAAAAGAGTGAGGAGCAAGAAACACGGTTTCTACACTCCTATATATAGAATCACACGATTCTCATTCAAGGTACGATACAAAACCCTAACTCTCTACGAGAACCTAAAATCGATTACTTACTCTCACGTCGGAGTCTAATCGGGGGAGACAATCCCTCGATAAGCCTAACGGTGTTGTTTATTTTCTTAGTGCGCAGGTAACAAGTACTAAGAAGCGAATTGGTACGAGAGCAAAAGCCAATAACCAGGAACGCCCAACTTTTGTATCAACAAGTGGCGCCATCCGTGGGACCCTATTCTAGAATGACGAAACATAAGAATTCAAGCCAGCGGACTCCGCAGTCAGAAAAGCGTGACCATCAGAGGAAGAATCAACAAGATCCGACCTCCAGACAAGTTGCTGGTACAACCAGCGCACCTGGTCACCACGAGGCAGGGACAACCCCACCTCTTCTAGTAGTAGAACTACCTATAAGGACTACCCAAATCACCCCAGTGGTCCCAAGCGTTGAGGAACTCCAGCGCACCCTCTTCACCACTCCTCATCAAGCTACACCCGCAGTAAACAACACTGCGCCGCCAGGCGCGCCTGACCGAAATAGGGCGCCTAATACTGAGGCAGAAATTCTTGCAACAACTGAGGACGCACCCGATCTAACTTTGGGAAACTTTGTATCCCAAAATTATGAAACCCTAACCGCCCTCATGCAAGAAGAAGCAACAAGAAGGGCAAGCGCGAGCCTACAAGCCCGACTCAATTTTGGTCCTGAACGCGAACCAACACCACTGCGTCACCCACGAGGAAGACGCGCAGAACGTACCACTATCCATGATAGGTTGGGTACGATATCTGATTCACAATACTCAGAAGACAGCGAGAGGCGCACTAATGTTCACTCCAGACTTGGCAATCGGGGAATACAAGATCGATTAGGGCCTCAACATTCGCCAAGCCAAGGATCTTCCAAACCTGGGAGTAGGAGGATTCAAGATAGATTGGGGAGAAGAAGATCCCCAAGCAGAGATTCCTCAAGCTCTTCTTCTGAAAGAAGCCGGCGCAAGAGCCGAAAAAGAGACTACCCTTCTTCCAGTGACTCCTCGGACAATGAGGATAAAGAAACAGGACACTGGAAGTCAAGAGAAAAACGTCGCGAGGAAGAGAATGAAGATATGTCTCTCCCATGGCGACGCCAGAAAATCGATGCGTTTACACGGCGCATCAGCGATTACTCAGACTACAAATGCAGGCGCATGCCCACTAATGTAAAAACATATGATGGAACAGGTGATCCGGATGATCACCTAAAAATTTCCGAATCAGCCGCCACTATCGAAAACTGGCCACAGCCCGTGTGGTGCCACATGTTTAATTCAACGTTAGTAGGAAACGCGCGCACATGGTTTAGCAAACTCCCACGTAGGAGCATTGGTGGATTTGAGGAATTACGAAAAGCATTCCGCCTCAACTTCACCCAACGAAAGAAGTGCGCTAAAAACCCTGTGGAACTAGCAAGAGTGAAAGAGCATCAAGGCGAATCAACCAGCGCTTTTATGGAACGTTTCAAGGATGAGTGCATACAAGTCAAAGCATGTCCTGAAATCCTAAAAATTTCAGGGTTCATGAATGGGATTAACAACCCAGAACTCATCCGAAAATTGAACGACAAGGTTCCACAAACTTTTGATGAGCTAACAAAGCACACTAGATCCTTTACACAAGGAGAAGCAGCTACTGCGGATAGCAAAAAAGGTTATTCAAACTATAAGCAGCAAGAGCAGCCGCGGAGACAATCCAAAGATCAGAATAACAACCGCAGCAGGAATTATCGCAGTGGAAGAGACAATGAGAAATATACCCCACTTACAAAAACTCCGAGAGAAATATTTGTAACAGAAGGTGCGAACTTCCGAAAACCACCACCAATGCGCACTGCAGAGGAAAAGCGCATAGGGAGCGGGTACTGCGAGTATCACGGCCAAAAAGGCCATACAACTAACAAGTGCGTCCAACTAAAACAACTAATTGAAAAGCTAGTGAGAGAAGGCAGGATGGACCACCTCGTAAAGAACATCAAAGAGGGAAAAGACAAACAGAGAAACGGGGGTAAGAAAGAACCCCCAAAGGAAAAAGCTGATACTATATACATGATACAATCATGGCAACGCAAGATAAAGCAAAAAGTCAGCCAAAAATTCTCTCCAGAAAAAGAAATATCCTTCCATACTATAGTTGCGGACAACGCAGTCGTGGAGCCTCTAACTATTGAAATACATACAGGGGGGACATGACATCCACCGCATGTACATTGATGGAGGAGCATCCGCAGATATCCTGTACGATCACTGTTTTAAAAGACTGCGACCTGAAATCCAAAGTCAATTGATACCAGCTACAACGTCATTAACAGGATTCACAGGAGAAAAGATTTGGCCCATGGGGCAGTTACGCTTGTTGGTGGTCGTAGGAGATGAACAACACTCAACCGCAACATGGATAAACTTTATGGTAATAAAGTCTCCTTCACCATACAATGGTATCATTGGAAGACCAGGAATATCATCCATGCGCGCAGTACCATCCACAGCGCACGGAATGCTTAAATTTCCAGTGGAAGGAGGAGTTGTCACTCTCTATAACACAACAGTACCACCAAGAGAATGCATCGCAGTAACAACTGAAGCAGAGACTATTCCAGAACAGCGCACGGAAAAAACGCCAAATTTAAAAGTCGCTATTCATCTAGATTACCCAGAACAACAAGTTTTGATTGGAGGATCTTTATCTGGCAAAGGTAACGCAGCTGTATGCGCAGGTAACAAGTACTAAGAAGCGAATTGGTACGAGAGCAAGAGCTAATAACCAGGAACGCCCAACTTTTGTATCAACATATATATATATATATATATATATATATATATATATATATATATATATATATATATATATATATATATATATATATATATAACATATGCATGATAGTTGTTTCTATATTAATTTTATTTTTGTTGTTATATTGTTTAGGTGAAAATGCCTAAGACCACAGTTGGTGATGTTTCCAAAATCAAACAATACATTCCAAATGTCTCTTCTACTCCCGGCATGTCTCCTTCAGTTGCATGTTTCTATCGTCCCATTGAAAATAGAAACATTCACAAAGGAAGAATTGTCGATCCATCTTTCTATGAATCTGATCAAACCGAACGAATGTTCTCCAATATTCGTTTTGAATGTCTTTTCCAAATCAACGAACCAATCATTTCTCGTTTTATCCTCGACTTCTATAGCCAAGTGACGGTGCAAACCGATCCCTATGATCATCTCCTCATTTCCTTCATGATTCAAAATCAATTCATCACTCTCACTCTTACTCAATTTGGACAAATTCTTCGAATCCCATACAACGGCCAAGCCGTTTTCTCAAATGAATGGGATCTTTCCTCTCTTGAAAGAAATTGTCCTCAGGATGGCCCCTACTATTCTGAGATTCCTAGTCCTGAAGACATTCGTCGAATGCTTGAACTAGAACGTCGTACGACTAGTCGAGTAATCAAGTCGAAGAATGTCGATATTCATGAAAATCAAATCCTCCTCAAAGAGCTAAGCCAAGATATGAAAAAGTGGGAAGAACTCATTCGCGAGAATGCGTTCGGTATTGGTGGTCACCGTGATCATGTCACGGCGAGCATTGCCCACATGTTGTATTATGTAGTTGCTGAAGAGCAATACAACTTGGCTTATCTTTTTATTCATCGAATCATGTCCGCCAAAAACACCCCAAAGGCAAATCTTCCTTATGGTATGTTCCTCAGACGACTTTATCGTTATGTGATGGAACATTACCCACATCTTCAACGAGATTACTACGTTCATATCCTTCCTACTTTGAACCAACTTACTTGTGTTCGTACTCGTCGTTCTCGAAGTGACAAAGGAAAATCTCGTGTTCCTTTGTATTCTAGGCCTCGTGGTTCTACATCTCATCGTGAGGACGATGATGATGAGGAGGAAAATACCTCACGTGTTAGTACTCCATCCCCCACGACCTTTGTTGAAAATCTTTCCGATATTGACGATACCGAGTATCAAGTTCCTCTTCCTCATGAACGTACCGATGAGCTTCTCTTCACTCGTCAAACGTCCATCATCAACCGTCAACAACAAATACATGAAGAACTTCGAGGAGGATTCAAATCCGTTAGGAAGATGTTTAGGAAGATGCTTGGAAAGAAGAAGAAGTAGAAGATATTGACGTATTGCTACTTGTTATTATTTGTTTCTATTAGACATTTGTATGGTTTGCTATTTGTCCGATTTATTCGGAAATACTTGTGTTATTTTTTGTTTATCTCTTGAATGATGTTTAGACTTTAACTATTATCATGCTACTATCTTAATGTTATGCTATGCTTCTTTTCAATGTGGATTATAATATGTTAATTTGCATGCAAAATTTGGTTATTTATATATGTTTATATATCATCATTCCTAGAGTATATACTTCATAGAGCTTGCTGGAAAAACACACTTGAAAAATCACCAAATTTTGCAAATTTTGGGTTTTCAGTCGTCTGGGAAAACACCAGATGGGTGGCCCCCTTAATTCCCTAGGCGGTCCCCTTAATCATTAAGGGGGCCGGCATACAATTAAGGGGACCGGCCATCTAGAACTGGGTTCACTGTTTTCTTTTGCATCTTGTGAACCCTTTCTCTAGTATCAGCTACCATTTCCCATTTTAACCCAACTGATTTTAGAATCTCATTCAACCACTTCAAATATATACCTAAAACAACAATTTCCATACTATAAATTCCCTCCATAATCACCATTCTTCATCTCATCATTCATCATCTAAATCATCATGACTCCACCAAGCACCTCACACTCCAAAGCCTCCAAGAAACAAAAACTTGTGGTCATCCCCCCAAAACAACTCTTCATTGACTTAACAAATGAAGACAACAAAACCCCATCACCTCCACCCAAATGCTCATCCCCAAGTGCACCCAATGCACCATCTAAAACACCTTCCACTCATGGAACTTCCTCATCCTCCATACCCTCAACCTCATCAATCAATGACTACATTAACTCACACTTGTCACCACAAGTATCATCACCACTTCCTACACAAGAACCTATCTCTACCCATCTTACCATCTCACTTTCACCAATAACACCTCTTGATGCTCATCTCTCATCTCCACCAATTACACCACCATTCTTTGCCAATCCCGTGCCTTGGAGGCTACTTGAATCCCATGGGGATACTTGTCTTTGTTGCATCCACAACCGCACCGTCATCTTTGGCCTTAGAGATGAAATTCAATATATGTTTTCATATATTGAACATTTGCTTACCAACCCACCACCACCACCAACTCCGCCATCCTCTCCAATCATTCCTCCACCACAATTCTCACCCATTCCTCCACCATCACCATCATGCTCTCCAAATTAAGCATTTGATATGCTTAATAAATAAAGCATCTACAACCCTTTTGCTTGCAAGCTCTATGAAGACCATGTACTCTTTGCATGATGATGTATCTTCCTAGTTGTTTATTTGTGTACTAGTTTTCCTACTTGTAATCCTTATTGCTACTTGTGTGTTGTGTCTTGACACAATCATTTCTTTAATATGAATGCTTTCTTTCAACCATGCTTATTTTCTTTCTTATCACCTAATATATGTTTGCATGAATATACTTGTGCTTCTAATATTTTTGTTTTGCAAAGCATTTCATAGCACATTCTCTTGGTGTCCCCAAACGAGGGGGAGTACACATCAAGGGGGAGATAACTTCCCGTCAAATTTTCACGTTTAAAATTGTTGGCATAAACTTTTTGATTCTACAAAAAGGGGGAGAAGTAAATATAAACTCACTAAAATACTTGTTTAAAAACTAATTTTTGAGTTAATGAGTTTAAGTTTTGTAATCATCAAAAAGGGGGAGATTGTTGATATAAATAATGTTTAAAAATGTTATTAATATCTCTCAATAAACCTATGTTTTGATAATCACAAAACTCAAATCAAATTAAGTCAAGATTAAGTCGTAAACAAGTATTTGGTAACAAATATTTACCTCTACATCTAATATCACTTAAGGTATGCATAAACTAAGCATCTTATGCATTACATGATCAAAGGAAATCTTGTCTTAAGACATAACATCTTATAAAATGATATAAACATTTTATATATATTTGTAAATCAATTTTGGTATTGTTATATTAAACCACAAAGATATTATTTCAAATTTCTAACCAAAAAGGGCAAATTTTATCTAGAAAAACTTTTCCAACGTTCAGGAGGGCGGCCCCCTTAATTTTACTAGGCGGCCCCCTTAATCATTAAGGGGACCGCCCCCTAATTAAGGGGACCGACACGCTCCAGAACATTATTTTCTGGCCCTATAAATATTGGATCATTTCACATATTTTTCTCACATTTTTGCACTATAAACTTTCTAATCCAACCTCCATTTCTAGATCTAAAATCCTTTGATCATATAATTCATAAGTCTTTGTTTCCAAGTGATCCAAAGCTTCAACCACTCAAGCGCAAGAAGAAGAACACTCCTCTACATCCATCTAATTGTAGTAGTGTTGTGAATAGCTAATTTCATATTGTAGTAGTGTTAGATATTTGTAAAAGTGTTGTGTGAATTTGTTGATTGTAGAAACTAGGTGTGTTGTAAAGTAGTATAGTAGTTGTAACTTAGTTGTGCATAGAAGAAGGTGTGAAGTTGACAAGGTGTGAAGAAGGTGTGAAGTCTTGAAGAAGTTGTGAAGGTGTGAAGCCTTGAAGAAGCTGTGAGATTGGTTCTAGCTACGATTAGAACTCGACATTTAGCTTAGTTTCGTTAACTCGTGTAAGCCAAGGTGTGTAAGGTTTCTCCACCATAAGGAGTTTGTTGACATAGTGAAGAAAACTCTCGAGTGTGGTACTCGGGGAGTGGAGTAGGGCAAGGAAGGTGTCCTTGTAGCCGAACCACTATAAATTCACGTGTTGTGGTTTGATCTTTCTAACTCTATCTTTTCTTCATTAGATTTCAATACTTTCATTATTAGATTAGAATTGCTTATATTGGTTGTCACTTGAATTCACTTGAGATCGAATCGAAAGTTTTTAATAAGCTACAAAATATTTTGGTAATAAATTTAAAAAGGACGTAAAACTATTCAACCCCCCTTCTAGTTTTCCACAGTCTTGAGTTTACGGATTCGACTATATATTTATTTATTGAACGTACCGTGAGATTTTAAATGATTTGGAACGAGCTCGGTTCGAGAAAGAGTTGGAGTATTTTAAAAAGTTACGGGTTTTGGTCCGTGTAATTTACACCTAGCCACCTTACCCTAAAGTGTAATAATACTTTTATTTCTATTATTATTATTAGTATTGTTATTATTATAAGAAAGAAAGAAAAGAAAGGAAAGAACGAAAATAAAAAGAGTAAAGCTACAGTCGTCCTTGTGATTTCCTGGAAAAACACAAACAAACACAACTTCCCCAACATCTCTCTCTCTCTCCCACATCTTCCTCATCTGATCTTAAAACCCTAGCCGCCCTCTTATTCCGGCAGCCACCACCACACCGCCACTCCCACGACCACACCACCACCACCATCTTAACCCTCACCTTATTCTCTTTCTTTTGGTGTATACCACGCGCACCCAAACACCCCTATCACCTCGTTGGTTAAACCCCCGCCGCCGTACACACCGTCACCACCATTAATATTACCTGATTATTTAAAGATTCACAAGTTTGGAAGCACAAAAAGGTAGGTAGCATCAGTTTGGTATCATGGGTTCCACGATGTGAATTTAAATCTGTGGAAACATGGATTAACTTAATGGGTTTTAATGAAATCTTGATTAAAAATGATGGGGAATCAATATTTTTGATATAGAAATGAGTTTGGTATCCGGGTTAATGATTCTTGTGGGTGTCGAGTGAAAACCGAGAGCCTAGGCTCTCGGCTTGGGATTGTCTTTGAGCTTATGAAGTGTCGTGATTGATTTTTTTGGTCTCCTGGTTTTGGTGTCGAGAGTACTCGATTATATATGCTTTTGAGTTGTTTTTGGATTGGTTGATATACTTGGGATATGGTTGTTTGATTGTGGCATCGAGACCCCAAGGGTCCGTTTAGTTTAATGTTGTGCTCAGCCGAGCCTAACCGAGACTCTCGTGGTCTCGGGGTTGGGCTTGTGGCTCGTGGAGCTTAGCCGAGACCCAAATGGGTCTTCCAGTTCTTATTGTTGTTAATATTGTTGTCGTTGAGACTTGGTACTTTTGGTTACCATTTGTTGTTGCTGTGGTATATTAATATTGTTACAATTGTGAAGTGTTGACGATAAAGTGGTATTTGGGGACCGATTGTGAGACGGTCACTTAGAATGACGGAGATAGGTTAGTCGGGTGCCGTAGTCGGACCCTATTGTTGTAGCACGTGTTTTGGGTATTGTTGGACAGAGATTGATTACTTGATTTTGACTCGATTATATTTTTATTTTGGACTTGGACAATGAGCCGAGAGTGATGACTCGGACATGTGACCATTTCGTATGACTCGATAAATATTTATAATCAAACACAAATAAAAAAACTCGTAATAATATTATTGGTAATATAAACGTTTATATAAATATATAGACGTGAATAACGTATATATAAATATATAAATGCGTATATTAATAATAAAACGAGCACGAGTAATATTATAACAATAACGTGACGATAAATATTATACTATGAAAGTGGTGTAATAAATGTCGGGAGCGTTATTATAATTAAACGACTATAAATAACGATGAAATCTTGACATTAAATAAATATTAAATAAAATAATTTCTTTTAAATAAATGAGGGAAACTATCGAGTTATACGGGGTCGTGGTCACTTGAGTCCAAGTGGATTATTAATTGTGACGTTTGTGTTGTCACGGATATATGAAAATTAATACACTCACTTTCGATAACTACGTAACTTATTTAATCGACGGGTTAAATAAGAGCTATTTAGTTATTTAAATTGAGTATATTAATGGGCACCGTATCCTACGACGCCCATAGGTTGTGGTATGTGTACGAGAATAATAAATTATTAAGTATCTCGTGAGGTTGCCAAATTGACGAATTTGATAAGCTTAACGGCATAATTAGTGAATTTATTAAACTTTGATATATACCATATAGTACTTTATATGCAATGTGTGACCTAGGATTCGGGTATAATCTTAGAATGGTGTATTAAGTAAATAAATATGGGGGATTACCAAATCGACAGATTTGATAAACTTTGATGATTTATTTAAATAATATATTGGACTAATATTAGACCTATAGAGTGTTTTATTATCCTTTTTATTGTGACTTCTTGGTTTGAGTTGTGTCGACCCACCACCCGTATGGATACCAAACGCCAAACTCCAAACTAATACGAGATTTATACGAGAAATGGATTTTCGGAAGTAAAATGGAATACGTTCGGGTTTGGGAATATTTAATTTTGAGGAAATGATTTCTGAACGAGTTGATATTGTTAGGAAGTGCCAAGTCCGTAGTTGCCGTCTTTTGAGTTACTATACGTCTTACTTCTACCGATTTCTTCTTGCTGATTTCTGGACTTGAGGTGAGTCATAGCCCCACTTTTTACTCTTGAACTATGTTTTCAATACTTGGGGTGAGAAACGTGCAAATTATTTTATGTGGACTATTATGGCTTTTATATTCTTTTAAAACTTGCTATGCGTATGGACTATGATGAATTGTCAACTTTAGTCACATATTTTCGTGTGTACTATTCAAGGTTGGCTTATTTAGATACTATAGTGTGCACCTATAGGTTATTAATACTTCGGAGGTTATCCGAGTATTTATGATATTGCGGGGGTACCCGAATATCTATGTTGTGGCGGAGGGTATCCGCAGGTTTATTACGGAAGGTATCCGTGTATTATGTTGGAGCGGAGGGTATCCGCAGGTTTTTAGTGAATCCCTAGTCTAGCTAGCAAGCGTTTTGCGTATATGTCCACTATATTGATTATGAATTTAAACCTATGATCTCACCAGCGAAAGCTGACTTTTAGCACGTTTTCTCATGTAATTAAGTGATGATTTGGATGCTTGGATTGGAAGGCTTGGCAATGGCACCAGGTTTATGGATCTATTTTTCTAAAACTCTGATATTTAATTGTGTACCTACTTTTATTTCTTTTGGGCCTGACTCTGAATGAATTTGGGATAAATGTAAACTTTAAAACCCCGTTTGGTTGTGTTTTTCTCTTGTTTACTTTATCTCGTTCTTTTATGTCTTGTGTTGGATACCAATCCCCGTAACACCTTGAAAGCTTGTTGAGTCTTCCGCTGTACCAAATTTTGGGGGTGTTACATAGCGGTAGTGACGCTATATGGGTAATTGTGGATCGATTGACTAAGTCTGCTCATTTCCTGGCGATTAGTGAAGATGATAGTGTTGATAAACTTGTGAGGTTGTATGTGAAGGAGATCGTTTCTCGTCATGGATTTCCGATATCGATTATTTCTGATCGCGACAGCCGCTTTACGTCAGCGTTGTGGCGATCACTTCAAACCGCTTTGGGGACGAGACTTGATATGAGTACTGCATATCATCCCCAAACCGATGGTCAAAGTGAGAGAACTATCCAGACTTTGGAGGATATGCTTCGTGCATGCATAATAGACTTTGGTAAAGGCTGGGAGAAGTATCTACCCCTTGCGGAATTCTCCTATAACAATAGCTACCACACAAGTCTTAAAGCTGCACCATTTGAAGCTTTATATGGCCGAAAATGTCGTTCGCCTGTTGGTTGGGCTGAAGTTGGAGATAGCCAACTCACCGGCCCTGAGCTTATTTTGGAGACTACTGAGAAAGTGACTCAAATTCGTGATCGATTACAAGTAGCTAGAGATAGGCAGAAAAGTTACGCCGATTAGAGACGTAAACCCCTAGAATTTCAGGTTGGAGACAAAGTGATGCTGAAAGTCTCGCCTTGGAAGGGTGTGATACGTTTTGGGAAACGTGGGAAACTCAAGCCCCGCTACATTGGACCATTTCTCATTTTGGAAAGAATTGGGCCTGTGGCTTATCAGTTGGAATTACCACAGGAACTGAGTAAAGTTCATGATGTGTTTCATGTTAGCAATTTGAAGAAGTGTCTTTCGGAGGAAATGCCGGTTATGCCGATTAAAGATATTCGTGTGGATGAAAGTTTGAATTTTTTAGAGGAGCCGATTGAGATATTGGATAGAGAGATTAAACGACTTAAGAGAAGTCGTATTCCCCTCATCAAAGTTCGTTGGAATTCGCGGCATGGACCGGAATTCACGTGGGAACGTGAGGATGAGTTTCGAAAGAGATATCCGAAGCTTTTTACTTCGTAGATGGTTTGTTCCGAGTGAAACCCGGGACGGGTTTCTTCTGAGGCTGGGAGGATGTGACAACTGGCAAATTAGGGAGCCATTTTGAAAACCAGCATTACTTTAAAATTTATAATTTTGGAATATTTGAAAAGTTTATTTGTGACGAGATTTTGTAAATGTTGGAATGTGACTTTTAAATCGTACCTAATTTATGGAATTTGATTATTAATTATTGGGATGGTTTGGTTCATTCGTGATGATTTATTTTGAGATCATTATTTGGCACTATGGTCTCGGTGTGACCATTTTCTTGGCTCGTTGGGAGTCTAAGAGGACTCTTGGTCCGATATGATTTGATTCTAGGTTGTATTTGGTAACCAAATTGATGTTGTGGTTGTCTTGGTGTGCCGCGACCCTATAGGGTCCGTTTGGCAGTTTTGTTACGGCTAGAGTGAGCTATGTTGTGGCCTTGTGGCCTTGGTATTGAGTCCTCGTGACTCATGGTTCTAGCCGAGACCCAAGTGGGTTGTTTGGCTCGGGTTTGGCGTGGTAAACCAAACCATATGATATGCATCTTTGATTGTTTCTTGTTGTTGATTTTATTGTTGTTATTATTGTGGCATACTTTTGGATCGAAGCATTTGGATGGGTCAAGACCCTTTGTGGTCTCGACATGGTATGCTTTTGATTGATTGTGGAGTAGTGTTAACGAGTATGGATTTGGGGACCGATTGTGAGACGGTCAATTAGACGACGGAGATAGGATAGTCGAGTGCCGTAGTCGGACCCAAATGTTGTAGCACGTGGATTTGAGATTGATTTGGACGGAGTTGGTTTATTTATTATGACTTGGTTGCTTTATTTTGGACTTGGACTATGAGCCGAGGGTAATGACTCGGACATGTGACCAAATTCTTATGACTCGATAAATATTCAAAATCAAACACTAATAATAATACTCGTAATAATATTATTGATAATATAATCGTTTATATATGTATATAGACGTGATAAACGTGTATATATATATATATATATATATATATATATATATATATATATATATATATATATATATATATATATATATATATATATATATATATATATATATATATATATATATAAATGTGTATATTAATAATAAAACGACCACGAGTAAACGTTATAATAATATAACGATAATTATTATACTATGCGAATAGTGCAATAAATGTCGGAGTATTATTATAAGTAAATAACTATAAATAATGTCGAGAATTAATACATCGGGTAAGTAATAAATAAAAACATGATGACTTTTATAAATTTGGAAAAACTTATCGAGTTATACGAGTTGTGGTTACTTAAGTCTAAGTGGGCTTTATTATGTGACTTTTGTGTTGTCACGGATATATGACGATTAATATATCTATCTTATATAACTACGTGACTTATTTAATCGACGGGTTAAATCGAGTTTATTTAGCTATATAAAATGAGTATATTAATGGGCATCGTATCCCACGACGCCCATAGGTTGTGGTACGTGTATTAGGATAATAAATTACTATATATCTCGTGGAATTGGCTAAATTGACGAATTTGGTAAATTGGACGATATATATAGGGAATTTATTGGATTACGATAGTTACCACATAGTATTCTTTGTGCTATGTGATTTTGGTTGGGTATAATCTTGGAACGATATATTACGTAAATAAATATAGGGATTACCAAATCGACGGATTTGATAAACTTCGATAATTTATTTAAATAATATATTGGGCTAATATTAGACCTATAGATGGTTTATTATCTCTTTTCGTTGTGGCTTCTTGGTTTGAGTTGTGTCGACCATCCACCCATATGGATACCAAACGTCAAACTTCAAATTAATATGAAGATAATTCGAGAAATGGATATTTTTGGAAAGTTAAATGGAATACGCTCGGGAATGGGAATATTTGATTTTGAGGAAATGATTTCTGAACGAGTTTGATATTGTTAGGAAGTGCCGAGTCTGTAGTTGCCGTTACTTGAGTTTGCTTACGTCTTTCATCTATCGATTTCTTTTGCGGATTTCTGGACTTGATGTGAGTCATAGCCCCACTTTTACTCTTGAACTTTGTTTTCAATACTTGGGGTGAGAAACGTGCAAATGCTTTATGTGGACTATTTTCGCTTTGTTTATTTAAAACTTGCTATGCTTATAGAACTAGGTTGGATTGAGCGAGGCCTAGTCCCGAACTAGGTAAGCTATTGATTTGGTTATGGAGCGAGGCCTAGTCCCGAACTAGGTAAGCTATTGATTGGTTGTTGAGCGAGGCCTGGTCCCGAACTAGGTAAGCTATTGGATTGATTATAGAGCGAGGCCTAGACATGAGCTAGGTAAGCTATTGATTAGATTGATTTGAGCTATAGCGTGCACCTATAGGGTTGGTTACTTTTGGTTGGATTATTTTGGTTGGTTGATTGAGGCCTAGTCTAGCTAGCAAGCGTTTTGTGTATATGTCCACTATATTGAATAATGGAATTAAACCTATAATCTCACCAGCGAAAGCTGACTTTTAGCACGTTTTCTCAGGTAATTAAGTGGTGCCCTTGGATGCTTGGATCGGAGGCTTGGCTATGGCACCTGGTTATGGATCTATTTTCTGAAACTCTGATAAATAATTGTGGACCTATATTTATTACTTTTGGGCCTGACTTTGATTGACTTTGGGATAAATTTAAACTTTAAAACCCCGCGTGGTTGTATTTTTCTTATGTTTACTTTATCTCGTTCTTTTATGTCTTGTGTTGGATACCAATCCCCGTAGCACCCCGAAAGCTTGTTGAGTCTTCCGTTGTACCAAATTTTGGGGGTGTTACATTTTTTTCTGCTATCAATTATTAGAAAATTAGATAACATGTTTAGGTAGCTTTGTATTTTATATATTAAAAAAGGGAGTGATTTTGAAAATGATAAGAAAAACATAAAATATTACATGTTTCGCTTTTCTGATAATTACTTCCTCTGTCCCATATTAAATGTCCAGATATACTTTTTAAGTATTTCCCTTTTACATTTGACCTTAAATATTTTTATTTATGTTATATAAGACTTGATGCAAAATATATAAATGAATTGTGTTTTAGATGTATTTTTATTGATGTAATTTTCATAAAATATTATATAACACAAACAAAAATATTTAAGGTAAAAGTTGAATAAGAATGACTTTAAAAGTCAAAGGTGGACATTTAATATAGGACGGAGGGAGTATGTTTTAAAAAAATATGAATTTAAACATATTTTCTGATTCCTTAAATATCTACTTTTTATCTTTTTTTTACAAGTCAATATAGTGTTTTAATTATTGCATGTTTAATGAAGTGCATTGATTGTTGCTGCAATTGAAGATGTAATTGTAAATGTAGAATAAAGTAAGCTAAAAACACAAAAATTAATTTTTTTAAGATGCATAAAATAGCATTTGATATCAAAATAATATAAAATTTTAGTTTTTTAAATATTTTGTAAATCCAAACAGATCTCATAGATAAGCAAGTTGTTTTTTTCATGAAATGGATAAAGTTGCGACATCCTAAAAGAGAGAGTGAATTACACGAATAGTTCATGTGGTTTTCGTTAACTATTACGTATAGTCCTTTGACTTTTTTAGATTGAGATAACTCTAAAATCCTATACACTGACTATCATTTGTCCAAAGGAACATTAAGCTTGACCATTAATAATCAACATGTGAGTTGCACGCGCGAGTAATATTGCACTTTATTCATATACCCATTTCTTTCTTTCAACTTTTCACTCAATAAAGATATAATAATTTTTTCAATTTATACATTTTATTAACACATGCAACATCTCTGTCCCAATTTTATTGTACATCTTCTGTTATATTATATCTAAAAATTATTGTCCATTACCAAAAATAATAGTTAGATTTTTAATATCACCTCGTATCAATTATCTTTTAAAAAATTATGTTTTTCTTTTTAATTTTACTTTTGCTTCTTCAATCTATGGTAATCATTTTTTTGTGTTAGAGCTAAATAACATACATTAGTTTCATTCTTTAACTATTATTCCTTTAATTTTTGCTCAATTTATTTTATCACTTACATATATTAAGTCATAAATTTACTCATAATATTGATTTATTCTTATCGCCACACGAAAATTAATTTAAAAACTTGTATAATATCACAAATGAAAAGCTTTTATATTTATTACATTTATTATGCATTAATAGATCAAAATGATTTGAAGTACACGCCTGAAAATGACTAGTATTCATGGTGCACTTCTTGTTGATGTCCCATTGACACCTCAATTGATCCCAGGATGAGCAAGAATAATACAACGACAAAAATTTTTAATACATTTTCCATATGTAATAATTGTACACCAACCACTACAATCACTATCGATCTTGCATGGACGAATCCCGTCTGCAAGTGAAACTTGAGGATAGTTCATCATACCTACACGCAAAGCAAATAAAATCATTTTTAATAAGCATATACAAATTGTGTCAATATGTGTGTAGCTTAGTTAATAAAAGCATGCTCTAAAACTTTTTACAACCAATGCATAAATAAAGAAAGTAATGTTACATACAAAGTCATAGGTTTATATAAAAAACCAAACCTACACAAATTATTATGACTCAATGAAAAAAGTTTTGTTTTACCTAAAACGCAAATAAACAAGATGAACAATGTTGTCATTTTCATTGATGCCATCTTCCTCTTTACTGGGAAGAAATTAAAATATTTATTTGTTTGTTAATTATTTTTTATGATAATTTGTGGTATTTCTTTTGCTATTTATACACAAATTTTGGTCATCTTGGTCATGTAGCATTTAAGGATTTTTTTTTTTTTTTTTTTTTTTTTTTTTTTTTTTTGAATGTAATTAATAGAATACATTGAATCCACAATAAATACAATACACTCTTTTTGTGGTAATAACTGCAATATACATTGAATGATTTGTTTTTCATTACTATTTATTTATAGGATATAATATTTTCTTTTTATCATAACAATTTTTTTATTTCACATGTCTTAAATCTAACTCATAATAAATACAATAATTGTATTTCACATGTCTTAAGTACCTACAACCATTTGGTTGAAGAGTTTCTTACCCAATAAAGGGTATTATTAAGACACAAGCCATTTGGTTTTATTGCGGTAATATTATTGTCTGATGTTTATATAAACTAGACACATACCTGCACAAAGCGATGGTTTATAGCGGTAAGTAATTATTCTTGCGAACTTGTGGTTCTAGCATGACCATTGATGCAACGCTTTCGGGTTCAATTTGTAGTAATTGCGAGAGAAAAAAAATCTATGCGTTAAAAATAAAAAATAATAAAAGTATGAATAGTAAACAATATTTGTCATTCATCTTTCAAAATTATTTAACAAAGCACCTTATTACTCACGCCATCGTATCTTTGGGTGTCTTTGGTACCTGAATTTAGATTTCTCTCACAAACTTGCCCCACGAGTTACACCATGCATCTTTTTGGGAGACTATACATACCATCAAGGCCATCGTTGTCTTACCTCTCTAGAAGAGACAAAAACTATATGTTGCTTAACAAGCAAGCATTAGAAATCATAAAGCTCAACGTTCACCATTTACTACCCACAACTGCTTTTAAACGCTTTGTGGTAAATACACCCTAGTTGCCAATTACTAGAATTAGATAACTTAGTTCTATCGAGCAGACACATTACTTTAGCTTAAATTTATTATTTAAATATTTAAAGAAATAATTAATTAATTAGTAAGGACAAAACTATTATTCTAAAAAAAATAGGGAAAATAGAGTAGCAATAATTAATTTTTTTATTAAACTTTTTACCTTTTGTCTAGGGACAATTATTTTACGACATAGAGATTATAATGTTATTGTTCATTTTCATATTTTGTTATGCTTTGGAAAACATACGGAAAAGTTATACTCTCTTTATCCCAAATTATTATCTTTAGACAAAAAAATACACAGTTTAATAAAAGTGGAGCCACTACACTATTCAACCAATCAAATATCATGACAACCCACTAAACTCTCTTTTGATTGATTGACATTCAGTACATGAAGAGGAATACCATTTTGAGACTTGCCAAAATAAAAATGAGGACAATTATTTTAGGACAAAGTCGGTATGATTTTTCTTATTTTTGCCAAAAAAATTGAGGTGTTTTATTTCGCTATCAATTTATTAGAAAATTATATAACATGTTTAGGTAGCGTTATATTTTATATAGCAAAAAAGTAAGTGATTTTGAAAATGATAAGAAAAACATTAAATATTACTTATTTGGCTTTTCTTAGAATTATGTTTTAAAAGAAATATGATTGGGTGGAATGAAAATGTGAGAAAGAGCTGAGTTATACCCATTTTTGTGGACAGACGGTACCACGGTACCTTTATATTATTTAGATATCATTGGTAATTGAAGGTACCGTCTGGTGTTTTTTATAGTTATCCAAAAAAGTGTACATATGTTGTAACCCTTTTTTCTGAAAAATTTATTTCTCATTAAATTCTAAGTTTTACGGAATGTATTCTATCGTTCCTAGTCCTAAACGAATATAATTAAAGGGTTAACGTTGAGAGGTTTAGTGAGTATATCGGCTATGCTGTCTTCCGAATGAACCTTTTTAATTGATATGTTTACTTTTTCTTAATTTTGCAGAAAAATTGAGGTTTTTTTTTTTTTCACTGTCAATTATTAGAATTAGATGACATATTCATGTAGTGTTGTATTTTATATATTAAAAAAGTGGGTGATTTTGAAAATGATAAGAAAAACATAAAATATTACATGTTTCACTTTTCTAATGATTATGTTTTAAAAGAAATATGAATTTAAACATATTTTCTGATTCCTAAAAAATCTATTTTTTATCTTTGTTTTACAAGTGAACATGGTGTTTTAATTATTGCATGTTTAATGAAAGTGCACTGTATGTTGCTGTAAAACCTAAAAATTCTGTTCATCTGAAATTCCCATTTTGCCCTCTAATTTTGAATTTTTTTAGAAAACAAGTAAATGTATGAATGAATAATGAAATCCATAACCTAATGTAAATTATACCTTATAAGTCAAGACTTGTAATACTACAGCACATAACCTAAGATAATAAAATTTGACATATTTGGCATTCTAAAATACACATCACACACCTAGCTAAGTATTGAAAAGGTCCATTTTTATTTTTATTTTGTAGAAGATTTGTATATATGGTAAAAGAAGATTATCTAAACCATTTTTATATATTAATTAAATATATATATATCCTATTACCATTTAATAATTAAATTTATTTTTATTACTTAAGATTTAATAATTAATTAATTTATTTGTATGGGATTATCGTATATGAATCTTGTGTTTTCGGGAATACTATCTTTATTTAATATATTCTAATTAGACCTAAACATTAATTAAATGATACGTAGAATTGTTCGAGTAATTTCATTATTTGACCTTATGTACTGAATTCAATTGGAAATCTGAGACTAAGTGGCAATATGGGCTGGTTGGGTAATGGGGAAAATAGGTTCGGGTCTGAACAGGTTTGTGTGTTGATCAAAAACTGTCGAGTCGCGCTTAGCATGTTTACAAAAACTACAACCTCTTAAAGTTTGACTTTACGGGTAAGACTTTCAACCTAAGATGAAGACCAATATGCATACCACAGACAAATCATATCTACATCAAAAAGTTATTATCAATAAAGAGGATCGTTTAGTGTCAACTATTTGTAGATGATTGCTGGTAAATATGAAATAATCATAAACTTACAATTCAAATATGTACGCATGCAGCACACCATACAGGACTACATTTTGACTGTAACTCTCATTTCCGCTACAGAAAGTAGTCATAGATGCTACAGGGAAATTTCTATTTACGCCATGTCAAGTTTAGTGATTATTGTAGTATTTACTGTTTCGTCATGTTTTCATCTAAACCATACTCTACCTAAAACTTAGACCATGACACCAAATATCAGTCCTGTTTCAACTTTCACCCTCCTATGTATTCCTTCTCATCCTTGTATCATGATGCCAATGGATATATGCGTTATCGACAAATTACCACTGAAAGATGAAAAACCTCTCAACAGTTCAGATAAGTACATAGTTAGAAAGCTTAATTGCCTTTATGTTACAAATAAATGTATTCAGAACCATACGGATATAGCTAGTCAGACTGTGTATGTTACCTGCACTTGCAATATGTTTTCGTGACCTAAATGACCATTAGCTCCATTGGCCCGAAGGATAAACTTATGTCCTGGATGTCACATGATGGGCCCCATAAGCTATCTCCTAGTTGACCATAAACAGGGCACCACACTTTATAGACATAGCCCGAGGTACTGAATAGAAGTTATCAGAAATCATCACTAATTGGCAGATAAAATGCCAGTAACAGTACAAACTCTATCAAAAATTAAGTAGAATTAAGGGAATTATGCATCTAGAATATGATCAATGTCCCCGGTATCAAGTCATATAGAAGTGAAACCAAGAATGGATAACAAAAGTTCTATTGTTGAACACAACCACCATATACAAACATCATATGCACATCACACACACAAAAGTGTGCATTTATGAACGGGAATTGGTTAACCGCATAAAACCAGTTAACCGATTAGCGATTATACTTCCATGAACACCCACAACTATAGAAGAAAAAACATTACAAAATATAAGAGCTCATTATCAAGATGCCTTCGTAAGAAACAAAAGAGACTTCAATATCTTAATAACAAGAGACTTCAATATCTTTAATTCTTAATAACAACCGTCTAACATACAAATAGAAACTAACACTTAAAACTTTAACCTTGTAGTTTGAGCATATCTAACTAACTTACCACAAATTCAAAAACCTCTCAGTTACTCCTAAACCGAGGAAAACAGTTACAAAGGAGAAAGAGATAATGAGCATCTCATAGCCCGCTGATTGGTCGTATAAAAAAAATGTAAATATTAGTGACGTGGACGCAACCAACCCGATGAACACGTTGAATTCATAGAATACCCCTTTCTTCAACAACCTTGCAGCCGTGAACATCCAAAAAGCAACAAATTCATATCCTCGTAGCCACTCAGCTGTTCTACGATATTCTTTCTCAAAATCCGGCCATAAAATACTTGCACCCATTAAGAAAACGCCCATTGCAACCGATATACATATATCATACTCGACTAAGTTCTCTAACTTCATTTCATGCTCCGTCCGTTCATTAACCACATTCACATCACCCAGTTGCATCTGCAAGTTGTAAATATACATCAGCTTAGAGCGTGTTTGGGCTGCTTAATGTCTTATTTGTTGGGCTTATGCTTAGATATGCAGCATACAAATAAGCGCTTCAGGATATAGGTATTGGATTTGCCTATTTCGTGTCTTTCATTAAAAAAAGAGGGTGTTTGGGCTGCTTAATGCCTTAATTCTCAAGGGTTTTTAGTAGACACGAAGGTAAAAAGTCGATTTTGTCCCAAAATAAGCAGATAAGCATCATGTTAGCAGATAAAAAGGACCGGTTTGGATTGTTTAAAGTTTTAAACACCAAAAACTGCTTATCTGCTTAGAATCAAGAAGATAAACAGAACCTCACTTATAAACACAAGCTGTTTGGCTTATTAAGACACTCAAAACTGCTTATCTTCTTGGATATAAGCAGAAAAATAAGCAATCCTAAACACCCTCTTAATGACAAAATATGCACAAAAACAATCGATCTACATAGTAACATCTAAGGTTATGAATAAATAAAGTACCGCATAGATGATCACGAAGAGCACATAGAGAGATGAGACAATAATGAAAACAGCCGGTGTCAATAATAAAGGCAAGGAGCAAATGCCGATGATGGCCAACTCTGTGATAATAGTGACAATGACAAAGAAATTGCAAATGAAACGCCTCTCAGTCAATCCGGCTCTACAGTAGGACCAAAACCCATGAATAGATAACCAAATGAAAACACTCGCTTTGTAAGGATCATCATCGGCAAGCATGAGTCCGTTACCAAACCCAATCACACTCACTCCAAAAACTACGACAATGTTATCTCCATTGCCAACCATGTCTCCTAGGACCATGTCAAGATGTCCTTGTAGTCCGGAAAGAAGGACAAGACACCTAGGAAAACGGTTACAAACTCGAATAACAATCTTGTGAATCAGCCTTTCACTCAATGGCCATAAGCAGATTGAAGCCAAACAACAGATAACGATATCGCACACAGGTGACTCCGAGAAAATCATCTGCACAAAAATAAAATATCGTATCATGTCAAGAGAATTGTTTGCAGTGTTTCATAATATTTCCTAAGAACTTTTTAAACTTGTACGTTTAGTTAATAGTTGGGATGAAGCACAGTTGTTTATGATCCGTATTAATAAGCAGTCAGTATTTCAGCATAACATAGCCAGATCGATAAACATATACAAAGAGATGTTCTAAAGGGTGTTTGGTATCACTTATTAGTATGGTTATCCGATTTAAAATAACTAACAACTCAACTTTCTTCGGGTCTTAACGCGTGTCTTTTACAAAAGTAGTAAATTTAAAACACTATTTCCAGGTGTTTTTTTATAGCTGCTTCTGAAGCAGAAGTATAAGCAGTCCCAAACACCATCTAATAATGCAAAAAAGGATGAAGAACAATAAGCACTTTAAAAAAACAGTGTTCAGACTTTTTTATGGTTTAAATAGCTTAAAAAATCCAAAAATCCGAAGCTGATAAACTTAGGGGATGTTTGGGTGATCTCATGTGTTTTCAAAATTCCGCAAACTAAGAGATTCTGCTTATTAGCTTATTTCCTTCCCAAAAATGACAAAAACCCTTTTGACATAAGCTTAGCCAAACACCTTCAAAGTGCTTAATAGCTTTTCAAGATACAATAATTAGCTATTAAACACTTAAAATAAGCTTACCCAAACACCCCATTACCCAATAACTAGAATTGGGTACGCTTATTATGTTCTCTTAAGCCAATAAACCACGAATATTACATAAACCTTAAAAAAACAAATCACGTATATCAAAAGAGATGATGTAGTAATATATAATGCAAATAACGCGTATAAAAAGTTTAAAACTTGTCAACTAAATAGGTCATGAAACAAAATGAAATCGTGAACAACATATAAACAAATCCTTACCAACTTATGCTTATAAAAAAATTGATTCTCTACTCTAAAATAAGCAGATGATAGAAAAAAATTGCTTATATGGTTAAAAATAAGCTCAATATATTCTAAAGACGCGCGTACCCTCCAGGGACGAACCCAGGATTTTGAGAGGGTGTTGCACAATTTTTTTTTTTTTTAACCGTGAGTACTAAAGTTGCCCGATAAAGAATTTATTATGTGAAAGGCTGTTGCACGAGCCCAGAAAATGCATATTTTATAAAAAAATTTACACTTCGTGACCTAAAATTGGATGTTGCTATAGAAAGTTAAGTTTAATATTCAACAAAGAAACACATAAATGCTTTCATAATGTATGATGATGAAAAATTATAAAGGCATATATATAGTAAATATTAAAAACAACAGTTAGAAGAAAAAACAAACCAACCTTTGTTATTTGTTGTGCAGTTGGTAGTGGTGGAGTAGTGTAAATGGGAAATGATATGAAGGTGGTTTTATTTGTTGAGCCCGGGTTAAGTTAACAATGGAGAGTAATTAAACGGTGTGTGGTACGTTAACTGACTGGAGCAGTGTATTATGGAGTATGGACCTAGCTAGCTAGTAGTAACGTCATTTACCAAAGGTGGTGTCTGTATGGTTGTCATATACCGAAAGGGGGAATAACTAGCACTAATTCTAGTTCAAATATATATATATATATATATATATATATATATATATATATATATATATATATATATATATATATATATATATATAAAATAAACGAAACTTTTTTTGAAAGTAGACACGTCATTTAATCCACGTGTGCACACTGCCATGTCATAAATGCCACGTGTAAAAGCCAGCTGGACATATTGTGGCATTCAAATTCTGCTAAATACTGAGGGGGCGTTTGGTTCGCTGTAATCTGGCGTAATTCGATGTAATTGTAATTTGATTACATTACGTAGGCTGTTTGGTTCGCAGAATGGAGAGAATTGTAATTCAGATTACATTACGTAGGTTGTTTGGTTTGCGTTGTAATTGTAATTCAGTCATTACAATTACATCAAAGGAGGGAATTCAGATTACATAGGAAGTTGGAAGGAAAGTTTTAAATTACGTTGTAATTCAGAACTTTATAATAATAATAATAATAATAATAATAATAAATAATAATATTTATTATTTATTTATTTATTTATTTATAATAATAATAATAATAATAATAATAATAATAAATATTTATTTATTTATTATTATTTAATAATAATAATAATAATAATAATAATAATAATAATAATAATACTAATAATAATAATAATAATAATAATAATAATAATAACAACAATTATTATTATTATTATTATTATTATTATTATTATTTAATTATTTATAATAATAATAATAATAATAATAATAATAAATATTATTCTTGTTATTTATTCTTATTTTTTTTAATTTATTATTATTATTATTATTATTATTATTATTATTATTATTTTAATATTTATATAGTAATAATAATAAACAATAATAACGTTTATTATTTTTATTATTATTATTATTATTATTATTATTATTATTATTATTATTATTTATGAATATTTTTTTGTTATTATTATTAATTTTAAGTTTTTATTTTAATTTCTTTTGAATTACATTACGTTGAGATCCAACCAAACACAGTGACAGAATATGTCAATTACAATTCCAACACATTACAATTACAAAACATTCCAACTCTTTGAATTACAATTCATTCAAATTACAATTCCTTTGACAGATTACAATTCCTTTCAAAACATACTGCGAACCAAACGCCCCCTAAAGTTTTTAAAGATTCACATAAAATAAGCCAAGTCGTTTGCTTTATTGGAGGAAACTCGATCATCCCATTAAAATCTATACGATTGCATACCATTCTTTCTTTAATTGGCATGTTCATCTTCATCTCATAAGTATTATCATCACTATTAGTGTTTAAAATGTAACGTCAACGTGAGATATCTTGAAAAAGTTCGGATTGGAGATTGAATTTCAGTATGTCAACTTCGTGCTAACTCAGGTTTCGTTTGGTTTTTTCATTAACTTCATGTAAAGTAACTGTATCATTGTTTTTGAGATCTGGACTCATCTATTATAATTGAAATATTTGATGTTGTCGTTAATAGTTTGAATTCTTCTATGGGTGTAGAATAAGTCAAGTGAATTAAGGAGTGCATCTAACGTGTTCGATGAAATGTCATAAGGAATTGTAAGACAGTAATCTAAAAGTTTGTATTTGAAATTATGCGGTGACGAGTCGAATTTAAGTTTAACTATTGTTGCAGGGGTATGTATGTGACTCCAAGAATATTTTAGCGTCTATAGCGTTTAGTCAAAAATACAACTGAATCTTTTGTATTTGTGAGATGGGTCTCTTTATTAAAGCTTATCTTGAGGTTGCAATGTAGAGTAGTTGCGCAAACTAGCAGTTAGTTTGGCGGTGGTTTAATGGTGTTGTTTTGGACTTATATTTGGATATCTCAATAAATTTATCTTATTTGGTAGCACTGTTAGATTAAGAAGTACCTTAAATGTTATCAACTGCAATGATGGTATAAGTGTGTTGTTTAGAAGATTGTAAATTGGCTATTTGTGGACCATAAAGAGTGGAAGTGTTCATGTTTATGCTATTGAAATTTGAAAGGTAGTGATTTGTTTACTTCGAAAGGATATAGTTTACCGAGCAATCGAGCATTATGGATTCTTTAATTGAGATTTCAAGTGGTTATAATAGAAAGCTTCGCTTGAGCGCGAATTCAAGTCCAATACTTCTTTGTATTCTGTATATGTGATGTGGAAATCAAAATAGAATGGTTAATTATCACACATATCGTATTTAAGTTTGGTTATTGACTTCTTATTTAGTTGTATCTTATAGGTCGTGGTTATTGCAATCACAAATGAATGATGTTTCGATCTTATTCATCACTATAGAGTTTTATTCATCGCCTGTGCAGAGGAATAGGATCATGGTAGCTAAATTTATTATAACATGAATTTTCATCAATTGTTCAAGAAATACCCTTCTAGGTGTATGTGAACTTGAATTTTTCTCTACTTACAGTCACACAGCTTGTGTATACGACACATTTACTATGTTTACTTAGACGAGGACGATTGACATTGCTTCCGATGAATCTCATATTCGGGTTATTTTAATTAAGCTATAGCCAATAGCTTTCCCTTAGCACTAAAATTTGAGTAATGTTGTTCTATTCTTTTTTGGTACTTACATAGTTATATATATTATCATACCAGGTTGAGTTATTATAGCCTCAACAAGAAAACTTGCTGAAGTTATTGTCACTTCCACATGAAAACTTCATCTTGTCCGAGAAAGATTTTACAAAGGAATTAAATGTTTTAAAGTCACTAAGAAACTGGAAACCCGAGGGCAATCCTCTCTTAAAACTACTACAATAATCAAGTGTTCCTTTCAATTACTTGAGTCAAAACCTATTTCTTTTTGGTAAATATTAATTTGATATTTCTGAGTTATATCATTTGTGTGTGCAGGTATATTTGTGCATTTGGCATAATGGGGCGGGGCAAGTACAAAATTAGTGCATTCGAAAATGTTGTGACCGGTGACCGCCTCCTGCTTTTGGCGATGACTAATGAAGGTTATAAAAGATTCACCTTTAAAGATGTCATAATTGTCATCCAAGCTGATGAACCTCATCCGTTGATGTTATAGTATTTTTCTATGGTTGATGAACCCCATCAGCTAATTGTCATCTAAGCCTTATTGCCTTAGGCATTTGATCATCAAATGGTGATCTACTATGATAGTCCATAATTTTTTAGGTGATCTGTCATGTTGCAAATTTCTGCTTAAATTCGCTGATAAGCTTAATAACTCTTTATAATTTATTCGCCGACTCAAATGTAATTGAATAAGGTTATGTCATGAATTAACTTTGTTGTATTAGTTCAGATATAGAACACCATTTACTATACTTCATTTTAGATTATCTATCTCAGTGTTCATTACTTTTTTTTTTCTTCTTTATACTGCATACTTGAAAGACAGTAATTTACTATACTTTTCTATTCAAAAGTTAACCCATGCTTTTATGAAATCTAACAATTATTTTGAACTTCTTATAAGTTAGCCCATGACTGTTACATGTTCATTCGATTTTATAGTATTTAACTATGTTTACAAATTTTATAAGCCACCCGTGATTTATCACGGGTTTATAGGCTACTATATATATATATATATATATATATATATATATATATATATATATATATATATATATATATATATATATATATATATAACAAAAAGAACCTAGATACCTTTCAACACAATGCAAAAAGTCTTTAATAACTTTTTACATTTAGGGGTATTTGATTTCGGCTTATATAACATAAGCCCCAGTTTTCTTGCTTATATTGAGACTTGTGGGCTTATATAAGTTTATTACGATATGATAAACTTATATAAGCTCATAACTCTTAATATAAGCCACAAAATTAGAGCTTATTTATATAAGCCAAATCAAATAAGCTCGTAAGCCCACATTTAATGAATAAGACTTTGAGAAAAGACTTGAAGTTTATCAAGTCTTTCTAAAAAGCTTTTAATGCAATACGATGAAAAAAAAATTAAAAAGATTTTTTTGTAGTAGTAAAAAGCTATTGTTAGTTTATGTATTAGAGATTCTTTAACTTTTTATGTTTAAACAAAAAGTAAAAAAGAATAATAATCCACATCTAAATTTTAAACTATGAGTAAATTGGCCCCACTTTTGCAGAGTAAATTTCTCGTCGTGCAGACGACGAGAGGGAGAGTGGCGAGGGATGACGAGATAGTGGGGTGTGGTGGCGAGCTGTGGCAAGGGTGCCATGTAGGAGTGGCGAATGTGGTTTGTCACGACACCTTAAGCTCTGATATTTACTATCATATTAAATAAATTCAACCATGAGTTTTGAAGAATATACAATGTCTTTTAGACGAAACAATTATCAGTTGTAAAAGTCATGTCGACACATAAAGTATGTTATTAACTTATTATGATCCTTTATGTAAGAACCGTCATGACAGATTGACAGGTACTCAAGGCAATCTTTAAACAAGAAACGTGATAAAAAATAAAAATTAAAAAAAAAAAAAAAAAAAAAAAAAAAAAAAAAAAAAAAAAAAAAAAACTATTGCGCGAAATGTTTACGACTAATCCAATCATCCAAGACATCAACCATGAACTAACACTGTATCATGCCAAAATATGTTCGATAATAAAGGTTCAGGCTGACAAGGAAAGCCACACGTTTAACATGATATGATAAAGGTTCATGTGTACACCAAATTATATCTCACGATATAAATTTGATATAAATTTGGTGTACACAATGACAGAAATTTAGTTGTGCATGGTACACATTTTACAAGATTTGTAACCTTTTTTGTATAAATAATGACCATGTTTAATATAATTATATAAACTATATTAAATATACACTGGATCTAATAAAGACATAATTTGAAAAAAATAAATAAGTAAATAAATAAAATAAAACCATATATTAACTAAAATCAACTTGCCCATAGTCAAAAATCAAATCATCAGCACAGCTCATAAGCATTTGAAAGACCAACTAAACAAGCAACCACCATCACTACCTTGCATTAAGAAGAAACATTCACATAACTAACACCAGAAACATCATAGATCGGTAAAATGAAGATACACTCGAAAGAAAATATATTAGAGAAAAAAACGGTGAATATTATAGATGATAGCAAACTACAAGCAATCAGTAAGATTTTAAGATATGACAACTTTAGAAGCTAAAAAAAGAAAACTCAAAAGGCACTATGGATATACACAATAACTGCATATAGAATACCTACAATGAATTTACATATTCATCATCAACCATGAAAACCGGAAACAAGTTAATGGAATCTATAAAGGGCAGACATATGGGAGAATAACAAACGAAGCTCGTATTGCGTCATAGGAAACCTTTGCTTCCAACCTCCTGATGATAAGATGATGTGGCAAACGCGAACAAATCGAATCAAAACTAGCTTTCAGAAAAATGATTTACATACAATGTTTCTACATGTCATTGTGCTAAGTCATCACTCGCGACACCTATGCTTGATTTATCAACTAGTCTGACATTATAGCGTTGATAAACTCTGGCACGATTTTCAGACCACCATTGTTCAGCTTGTTTCTCACTGAATCGCTTTCGACTGCATTCAAAAGTTTTAAGTTACTCAGAATCTTTTTCCATGGAAGTAGGCTTCAAAACAGGTCGTAATTGTTCAGGTCAAAACACGTCATATATTGGTATGTTTCAGGTCACGCTGACCAGAAACACTTCAAAAATTATATTTGTTTGAAAGTGACCTTTTGTTAAGACAAATGGGTTAAAATGACCTCCTGTAGACAAATACTAGTAGCAGTTATGCAGCTAAGTGTCTAGTGCTAGTTTTACCCAACCTATCCTTGTACCCCATAGCATCCACACCTTCCGTTTGAGCTATGAAAGTTGAAGGCAGTTTTATTTATGACAAACAGATTTAAATTATAGGTAGACTTGTAATTTCATTATTTGACCTTAAATACTGAGTTCAATCGAACATTTTAGACTAGAAAAAGTAATATGGGCCGATTAATAACAGTTCAGAAGAGTTTCGGGTCAGGATGGATTTTCTGGCTGATCAAAACGGGTAGGGAAAATATGGGTACAAAAACTATTTTACAAGATTGACCAAACGATTGGGGTTCATGCATAGTAAAGTTCAACGAATTAACTCGTTTTATATTTTTTAACTTTTCCCCATTTGACCCGTTAGGAACAATTATAACCGAAATTAACTTGTTCACCCATAGATGGGTAGAGATTGCGACCTGTATATTATAGACCTTCAGAGAGAAGGAAAAAAAAAAAAAAAAAAAAAAAAAAAAAAAAAAAAAAAAAAAAAAAGAAGAAGAAGAAAGCAGCATACCTGAAGCGGACTCGCTTAAGATCTTTAATACCTCCAGGCAAGGAAGTGAGTGTAATATATACACCAGGTTCATCTTGCTCAACCCATTCATCATCACCGCGAGACTCACCATCTCTGCTTCTGCTGCTACCATTTCTTGCTGTTGCTTCTGATTGACCTGCTTTGTTCTGGCTTAAACTGCGGTTCACAATGGTGCTTGATCCATTTAATGCTAACTGTGTGTTTGAACCACTTAAATCAGGTTCTTTATATGATGGCATTTGACCGTTAGGCAGGTCATCCGAAGCATTTAATAAGACGTCACTGGATGAAAGATTGGAGCCGAAAGAAGTGAAGGAAGGAGATCTGATGTCCCTTGCAGCTCCCACTGGCAGCCTTTCGGCCATGTCTTTCAGCTTTTTCAACAAACAGGAAGAAAAAAAATGTTACTAAACAAAAATATCCAGCATAACATTCAACATTATTGTTATGTGAGCAACACATATAACAATCATTATACTAGTTTGCTTGTCCATTCCTAACTCATGATTAAAGAGAGAACACATGATGCCCTCATAAATGGAACAAGTATCAGTATCACCAGCATTTCAGCCATCATTTAGCATAGGTAAAGCATAATTTGACTCTACCAAATCAGGGTTGCCTAATACAGTATCCACAAAAGGAGTTCCAAGAGACTCATTAAAACTCAAACCTATTTAATTAACCAAATTAGCTTTTCTAATCAATTAACTCTCAGTGATCCTTTGACCCAACTAATGTTTGACCAGCTTCCAAAACAAGTTCACTGTTCATTTACAAGACAAACCAAAGGTTCAGATGTGATGTTGCTTGTGATACATAGACACGTGCTCCCTCTAGTGCGTTTTTAGTGAAGGCTTCGCTAGCATTGTAACGGAAAGCAAAAGATTGTGCATTTCAAAGGAATTAAGAACCTATTCTTAAGATATATGACACAAACTCTATTTAAAATAGAAAAAAATAAATAAATAAATAAATAAATACTGAAATAATCATGTACGATTCACATTCCTAGTTGCAGTTAGGAGTAAAAGCCGAATAACAGGTTCAGTATTTTGTAGCACAAAGACGAGGTATCCATTAAATGGGACAATCAAAAGTCAAAATTCATCTTACTTGTGCTGTAAGTGATTTGATCACTTCTTTTGCTGCCTTGCATTTTGAGGTTTCCTCCCCTGCAATTGCTATTGCCTCCTTGAGTTGTTTAGTAGTTCTTTCCAGCTCAGCTTCTTGAAGTTTAGCTTTACGGGTAAGACTTTCAACCTAAGATAAAGACCAAATTGATTACAACATACACACAAATCATACTTGCATAAAATTTTATCAATAAAGTAACTCAAAGAAGAATTTTAATCTTGAATTTGCTTCTTCAAACACAGATGATTTCTGGTCAAAATGAAATTATCATAATCTTTTACTACTGACACATGTAACTCGCCAACATGTTTGACCTAACTCTCATTTTGAGGTAATAAACTCGGTCCATGTCTCTTCGAGGTGTTTTATTTTTGCCATCTACATGATAGAAAGTAGTTATAGATGCTACAGGCGATATTTTATTCGGGTGATATCAATTATTACTGGAGTTAGTTTAATTCCCCAAGGCTTTTAGCATCCTTTGGAATACCCCACAGAACAATTTTGGATCTTGGTATGACTACAGGTAACTCCTCTAATCACGTTTTATGCAAACGATGCTCAACTTAAAACTTAGACCATGGCATCAGCTATCAGCCCTGTTCCCTCCTTTAATGTGTTACTTTTCAGCCATGTGTCATGATGAATTAACTAAAGCTTTTAGACAACTTACGATTACTAGGATGCAAGCCAATGGATATACATATGGTGAATAAACTACTACCTAAAGATCGCAAACCTCCCTATGATTCAGATAAACACATAGTTAAGAAGCTTGATTACCTTTAATTTACAGACAGGTATGTAGAACCGTATACATATAGTTAGTCAGTCTGTGTTACTTTGTATCCTACACACACTTGCAATTTAGATGACCCTTTTGCAATTTCTGAATTCTGAGAACAGCGCACACCCTCTATATTGATTGAACATGTGAAAAATCCAACCGAGTAAGAACTTTCTGTTATATCAACAAGGCCTTTACAATAACACGTTACAACCATGGGCATACGTGTACTACTCAATGTATTCAGAATTTGCCCCTCAGTAATTAGGCATTCTTTTTGTATGGAAAATATAGAATTAGTATTATGCATTATACTGCCTCCTAAGATTAGCAATAGCATATGAACATATATGACTAAAGCCATATAATTATCTATATGTGATAATATCATCATGCCAAGATCTTTTCTTGTCTTGTCTCCATATATGTGTTTGTCTTTTTTTTATGTGTTCTGCGAAAGTTGGGCATTTCCATTACTTTCTATAAATGCATCAATTAGGTAATACAATGAATGACAGGTACTATACCTGAGCTCTTAGTTTAGTTACTTCTTGATTGAGGCTATCATTTATCCTTTTAGAATCGTCGATAACGATCTTTGGTGAAGATAGTCCAGCCAACGTTGGAGTCGGCGTGGTGGACCGAGGTGGGCTGGGCCTTCTTGATACCGGAGATGTTGCTCTAGAAACAATTCTTGAGCCAGGAACTGAAGCTGAGAAAAACTTCTTGGAAGAACCAAAAACCGGATTGAAAGATTTGGAAATATTTAGAGCTCCCCATTGAGAGCTTCCGGATGGAATAGGCGATACACGACTGCTATTAATCTCTAATTTCTTGTTTCTCTTAATATAATTTTCTGCTGGTCTTATAGATTCCATTGAAGCTAACCTAGCAAGACGAGGACGAGATCGTTGCTCCAAATTATCATTCTTTTCATTTTGCTCACTGAAACTTTGATTTATACTTCCTCTTCTACTAACAGAAGACTGCGATGAAGCATCGGTCTCAATAGCTTTCTTCAATTTAATAACACAATTATCGCATACACGATACGGTTTGTTTGGATTCGGTGCCATAGAGGCTCTGAGTGACTTCTTGCTACTACACGAATGACAGAAAACAAGACCACAGTTGTAACAATTATGCCTTTTTCTTTTGAAATTAAACGGAAGTCGACACCCAGAACACATAGACTGATCAATTCCTGACACCCACTTATGAAGACATATAGCTGCAGTAAAATTGGTACCACAAGCAATACCTTTAACTTGCTTGTCTTTTAAAGCTTCTACTAAAGTTGGATAATTTCTATCATCTGTGTCTCCATGACCTAATCGACCATTAGCCCCTTTACCCCAAGTATAAACTTCTGTCCTCGAAGTTAAAACTGCAACATGATGGGCACCGCAAGCTATTTCCTCTACAAAACTCTTTGAGAGCTTACCTTCAACACATGACGGGAGTTTCCCGTCAACATGAGGATTTCCTAACTGACCATAAACAGGACTTCCCATTGTATACACATGGCCAGAAGTAGTAAGTGCAACAGTCATACTATGTCCACATGCAACTTGACAAAAATTTGGTTCAACAAGTGCAGCAACACAAGTTGGTACTAATTTAGTTTCTTTATCACCATGACCTAATCGACCTTTATCCCCATCTCCCCATGTAAATAATTTTCCGGAAGAACAATTACTAGAACTTGAATTACCAACCATAACTTCTACAACTGCAGCAGTATGCCAAACACCACAAGCGGCTCTTACTGTTCTAAGTCCTTTTAGTGACTCGACTTCTTTAGGTATTGAAATACTTTTTCGATCTCCATGACCTAAAACACCGAAAGTTCCATCACCAAAAGTAAATAATTGACCAGCTGATGTAACTACAGCTGTATGCCAGGGCCCACATGCAATAGCCGAAACGTGAATACCTTCTAATGGACCATTAACTCTTTTTGGAACCCAATGACTAACTTCATTCCCATGTCCTAAAATACCAAAATGCCCTTCACCCCATGTGTAGAGGTCACCGGAGAGGGTAACAGCGCATGTATGATACTCGCCACATGCTAAAAGCTCAATGTTTGTATTGCTAAGGGCATCAATTAGTTTTGGATGTAAAACATCAGTATCTATTCCATGACCGAGCCTACCACCCAATTCTTCGCCCCAAGAGAACATTTCACCTTGTTTCGTAACTAGTGCTGCGTGTCTACCACCACAAGCGATGTTCTGAACATCAAGAACTACTGCAGATTCTAAGGCTTTTGGTAATAGAGAATCAACTTTAGTACTAGAACAACCACCAGCTCTGTGGGATCCACCATCTCCGGTGATCTCACCCCAAATGAAAACATCACCCAATGCATCCCCATCATCATGGCCAGAACCTTGACTTGAGGAGCTAACAGCACTTGATAAGCTTACTCTAAAGGCATCCACCCCCACGCCCCTCATGTGGCCATGCATGCTGTCAGAACCACCAGATGAAACTGAATGGACAGACCCATTGGCAGGAATGGGAGGATAGAAACTCTTGGGAGGAAGCTTATACAACATCGCATCTGGAAATGTTTTCTCCGGACCGTTTTTTGGAGGACTTCCGTATGGACTATGAAGGCTGAGCTGATCAATAATGTCCTGAAAATGCAATAAAGTAAACTTAACCTTAGTATTTTAAAGTAAATATACCTGACATACAGACGCAAATGTAAATCTATACCTTTTGTGAACTATTGCCACTACCAAACGGAGAATGCAAAGGGGAGCTTCTTTGTGTGTATGTTCTGGGACTATTAGCTTCAGATGGGATTTCATCATTTCTTGAGTGTGAACTCCAGTTTCTTTGATGGCCACGTGATATTAGTGCTTTAAGGCCACTAAACCATACTTCAGCTTCATCCTTATCCTTACAGATCTAAGAAAGCAACCGAATAGATAAATATAAAATTTTGATATCTATTAATAATTGGCAGATTATAAGGCCAGCCATAGTCCAAAATGTAAAAAGAATAAATTGAGCAAAAATCTGGAAGTCCTACCACATCCAGAGACCGATCACTGTATATTAAGGAAAACGATTGATACTCCTTCTCAGGCCGTGGATACCTTTGGAAGATTGGCTGCATAACAAAATGAAATCATAGTAAATATAGATATCAATAGAAAATATATACAGCTGAATTTTATTAATAAGAAACAAGCTCATAGTAAAACACCAATTTTCAGATGATAACGACCTAAAACGAATTATACAACAAGTACAGGATCAGTGGCCCATCAAGTCAGATTTAACAGAAACTAAGAATGGAAAACAGAACCATGGTTATAAAACCATGAAATGTACAAGCTGCACACGCATATGTGTATATACCTTGTATGTCTGTAGTCCTATAGAAAAAGGTTATTTTTCTCAGAACTGAACCATGGTCATTTAACATTACTAAGGAATGACTTATCAACAGTCTTTTTTAGCTTTATGCATTTTTAACTAAAAGCAATAATGTTTTATATGAGTGAGACTGATAACTTTCACTTATTAGCACTGATGACTGCAAAAAACATAGCTATTGCTTTCGATGTTAACTGTTAAGTGCTGAGCTGTTATAAGCTCCTTTTAGGTTCAAGATCCATATAAGATATAAGGTCTTCGAGGTTAGAAGGCATGGTATTGGTGATCATGAAACTAATCAAGGTGCATGATTATAACAATAAAAAAGTATGGAAGCAAAAGGGAAAAAGTAACTATGTTTCTAAACATATCAGTCCTTGAAGTACCCTGAAAATCGAATAACAATCCAAACAGAAATCATGATCAGGGAAAGATATGAAACCTAGTTCTAAGGTTCACTTAGATAGTCCTTAAAAATCACATTATGCATACGCACAGTAATCTTATATGCAGATTATATACCAAAAGTAGAAAGAAAGCAAAATTCCAGAGGATAGTTTCCAGTCTTCCCAAGTACTTCTTAAATTTGGTAGGCACATAGTCAAGACGTCAAGTCCACAAGAAAAAGGCACACAAAACATAGGTTTCTTAATATAGAGTGGCCACTATAACTAAAATTCTGATTCACTAATACTGTCTGTCTGTGTGTATACATCATGCATATCGTATACTAATCTATATTAGACTGTTTTTACATATGATAGCTATATATTCAAATAGTTACTTGTTTACGTTCAAAATTTATACGAAGTCAATTAAGTGTCGCCGATTTCTGCACTCGATAAGTAATTTTCTTGCCAATTAATCCTTCTTGTACTAAGTAATTTTTCAGATCTTCCCCTTAATTTAGCCTAACTAATCTTGTGCACATAAGATATTTTAAGCAAATAACTTACAGTTCGCTGCCCTGATACAATTCTGGTGACATGACTTAGTCTAAGTTGTTTTTCCTCTTTCCCAGAAAACCATATGAGAATAGACTCGTCCTGAAACAGCAGAGAAAAACGAGCATCAATCGAGTTGTGCACAAAGAGATTGATGTTACTTATACACTCTGTTAATTCTGTTTATAATACAAAAATAGACAAGTAAAAATGTTTTAAACGGCATAAATTTCTTCTCCTAAAACGTGGGAGATGATGCGGAAGCGGAAAGATTCATCAAATAGACAGAGTGAGAGCACTCGTACGACTTTTACACTAGATTAATTAGGAGATTACCAAGTAGACTTATGGAAGTCTATTTAGTAGTTAAGGGACAAAGCCCAGTCAAGACTTTATGCAGGATTGTAGGAATAATGTAAATACAAATTTATTTTTATTTTTTTGGGTAACCATGGTTTCCGACCTTTTGGCCGACTAATCCACGGGGTTTGAACCCACCACCACACAGACTCAAACCGGGTAAAGCCCTCCCTTTTCAGGAGGTTGGCGTGGCCACTTCAGGGTTGTATAATGTAAATACATTTATAGCACATACCGAAGGTAACTGATCACAAAAGATAAAAGTAAAACTTACATTAGCCAATCTGAAGGGACAAAACTTAGGCCTTCCCCTTCTTCCATACTTGAGAAGATACGCCCCTTTCTTTAGAGCAGTAATGGCCTGTTGTAAAATAATACAAGACGCTAAGTTCAACATACTTGAATTATTATTGCTACAAAGAGAAATTGATAAAATATGCGTCTAACCAAAAGTACTGCTACTAGAACAATAAAAATATTATTAATTTTACAAGTAATCAGGTATTTCTGAGTACAAAATATCAGTTAAAAAAAACAATTACAGACATACTAAAGACATGCAGGAAGCTGATTTTTTCTACTACTTCTAGCAATCAGTAATTAGCAGGGCCGTCTTTGAGGGTGTGCAAGGTGGGGGACCGCTTAGGGCCAGTCAACAATTATATGCATGTGTACACGTATTTTTCACGAAGAAAAAAGCCTTTAGATGAGAAAACATCTTAAATGAGTAGTTTGTTGAACGTTTAGATAACTAATTGCATTATATCTTATAAACGATGACACTTTATATATAACATTCCTTCTCGAAAGGCCTTATAGTTAATAATTTGTAAAGTAGCTATGCGTTTCAATCATGTGAAACGGATGGCAAGTTGAACAATATGATTTGATTTTGGCGCAATGTGAATACGTTCTTCAAATTCATAATAGGACGAGATTCAGCACTTTGACAGTATCAAAAAGTCCAATACTCAAATTTATTCAACTGACATTCGTTAAACACCAACGTAACAACTAATACGCAATACGGCAGTATAGTATGATTCGTCGCTTATTTCCATCACAGCATAATCAAATTCACGAAAACTCGCAAGTCAACCGAATCACAAACACAAACACTCAATGCACCACAACAAATATCATCATCACCACATAAAAATCCTAACTAACAAATTCACAAACCCTAATTAAATTAAATAAAACAAATAAATAAATTAAATTAAATTAATCAACACCTGTTCAATATCTCGTTCAACTTGACCATTCCCACCACCAACACCACCAGACCTACTAACAACAACATCTGAACCACTCATCTCACCAAAACCCTAACTTATTACTCTCATCATTACAACAACAACAACAACAGCTATCCTCATTCATTAACTGAATTCAAATTGAGCTGATTTGAAGTGTGTGTGTGTGTGTATGATTAGATCAGTAAAGTGTGATTAATGGAATGATGTTATTAAATTTGTGAAATGATGAATGTGATTGATCTGGTGATGGAATGAATTTTTATTTGTTGAGAGAGATGAGAGAGAAAGAGTAGTGGTGGTGGACTAAAAGCTAAAGTGATTGTTTGTTGTCATAAAAAAAAGCCTATGTTGACCACACCCTGGTCTATTTTTTAGCCACACCCCCCTATTTTTTTATTTTTTTTTTATTTTTTTTTATTTTTTTTTTATTTTTATAATTTTATTTACATCAAAAAGCTATAAACCTGAAAGTGCGGAACAGAAAATGTAAAGTTTAATAAGTCAAACGGTTAAAACTGTCAAAAATACGGAACAAAAACTGACAAAAACTGGGATACACTGAAAAAAAATAGGGGACAAATGGGGAGACAAGTGGGCCTGCCACCCTTGTCCCCCCGTCAGGTTAGGGCCACCCAAAAAAAAAGTGAGTAATACAGTGGTGTAATCATTTGGTGATTAGTTTTGTCAAGTATTGACTGACTCACTCACTCGCTTGCATTTAATTTTAGGTGTAGCAAAGAGGTTGGAAGGGTAAAGTGAAACTGTGAAAGTATTAAAAGATACTCGGCAATGCTAGAATTTTCAACCACCCTATAATTACTACTTTACTGATTCATCTTTCACTTCAGCATCACATCAATAGTCCTCACGTGTCACTACCCTCCCTCCCAATGATCCTTATGCATGAAAATGAGTCTCACGCCCTCTCACGAGGCTCCATTATGAGCACCCTTAGACCACCAGAGGTAATAACAGCGAAAATAATTATCAATTTAACATCATGTCAGTTTTTCTCTTCTTAACCAACGTCACCACCAACACAGTGTAATAACACAATTAACATCACCACTCAAATATGTCTCACTTATACACAAATATACTTCACAAAAACAAATTAAACAACTCACGCAACTAGCTTCACTGGTAACGATTGATTTCTCCTTTTTTTTATGTGCGTCTTATTCGAGTGTGGCTAATAAAGACAACACGTCTTTGAGGCCTTAGGCCTTATTACTACTAGTTTTACTCTTTTGTGAAATACTTATAATTCGTCACAAATTAAATTTTAATTTTTCACTTTTAATTTGCATACAATTTAACAAATATGTCACAAACATATTGTCAATTAATACAATTTTACTTTGATTACAAAAATATATATTTTGATAGGTTAAAATTTAAAAATAAATATGTATTTTGAGACAAATCAAAGTAGAAATGTTGACATTACTAGTTTTGTTTATCTCAATATAATCGTTCAGTTTCAAAAAATAAAAGTTATAACAGATAAAAAAATTTGGTTTTACCTTAAATAGATCTCATATCATATAATTAGTGTATAATATATCTCTTATGTAATACCCATAAGAGAATTCCACAAATTAAAAAAAGAACCTAACAATTTGCAATTAAACCAATGGGAGTGCATCATTCTGCCTATGTTTCAAAATTCAGCATTCTTGCTAGCAAATAAAAGTCCGAATTGAAGCTTAATTTGGTCGAGCTATTAAATTTTCGTCTAATTTATAAATGTGCTAAAAACACATGTATCAATTTTGTAAAAAAACAATTTAAAAATGAGGGGTAATTAATAAAACTTTAGTTGCTAAATTTTAAATAAAGTATACTCATCAATTTTCACGTTGTATAATAACTTAACAAATTTAATAAATATCTCTTATACTTTACACCCCATTTACTTTATATTTTATAAAATAATACAACGATATGTTGTTATTATTTATAAATATTATTATCAGTATATATTAAATTAAAGTATTTGCACGGAATTTTAAATATAAAAAGAAAAACATGAGTTACTGTGACATGTAATGAATGCACGAGATTATACATATACGAACGACTAATGTTATTCCTCTTTATGAGACTAAATAAAGATATCTGGGAAATGTATTCTTTTTTAACTATCTGCATTCAATAACGATTCATGTTAGTCCTCATTATAAGTTTAACCCGCTCACAAGTTTAAAAATCAGCTTAAATTATTCTTAACAAGAATATAAATATTAAAATAAAGGCACAATCTCACACGTTATTATGAGATGAAAATAAATAGACGAGATTCTACATATAACAACGACACATATTTTTTCAAGGTCTATGTGATACTAAACACACATAATGTCTAGAACATAATATCAATCACAAAATTTAAACAATATCTACTTAAACATCATGTTTGTTAAACAAAGTTAAACCCTTCGTTCACAAAAACCTATGAAAAATATAAAGCAATATTAACCCATAATAAAAAATTGTGTAAAAACTCGTGCGTGTAAGGGTATGATAACAATATAAGTATTAAAAATTTAATATAATTTTATAGAAGAATTTTAAACATTACAAAACTATGGATTTATAAATTGTCACAATATTTGACTATAAAACAAGGCTACTAAAATATTATTAACCATTGTACTATCTGCTTAAGCATAGGTTCTAAAACTAGTACTACTTATAAAGCATAAAGAAGATTGTTGAAAATTCAACATAGTTAAATTACAAACTTACCCTCAATTGTTTTTGGAATTATACAAAATAGTTCTCCTTTAATGTTTTGATATAGTTCCAAAATTAAAGAATCGATAAAATAGAAGAAAGCAACAACTTCCAAAATTACAAAATCATAATTTAATAAGCGTTTTACTAACAGCAACCTTTTGGGTGTTGTATAAGCTTTCCTTAATTAAAAACATTTTCATGTACGAACTTACTAGATATCTACATACCATATTGAAACTCACTTACCTTAATTATATATTTTATATGTGTTTAAATCGTGTATTTATAGAAATTATTAGTTAATATTCAAAAATAAGCTTAAACAACACCCATAAGGTTGTTGTTAGCAAAACTCATTTAATAATAATTTGATATTTATTCAGGAAAACAAAAATTACAAATTACATTCTTACTAAAAGTAAACTCCTTCCCATTTAACCCATATAAATAGAATTACACAATCATATTAGACATATACAACCATTTAGTGACGCTTGTTCAAAAGAAAATGAAAGATGTTGTTATATGGATGAAAGAGTTGGAATCACATTTTACTTGGTAAATCAATCACGCATATTTATTGTTGGCATATATGTGTATGCTATATTATATCTCATTCTGCAATGACGCTTTTATTTTAATATATATCTTTGCAAGATGATAGTTATTTCTTTGTATTTTGATGGTGTGACTAATTTTTACATAACATTTGATTGTAAATTAATTAATTACAAGGTACATGCGGTTATGTATTACATGTAATGATAAAAATAACATTTTGTTAACTGAAATGTGTTTTTCATTTCATATTTCTAAAGCGTTGCACCTTTCTTGGCGTTTGCTTCTCATGGAAGGCCATCGATGGCCTCATGGTTTCAATATCAAGCCAAAAATAATGGGTTTGTTGTTTCTTCAAGGCATATGAGAATACACGTGTGTGAATTATATTTTAGTTAATAAAATGATTAGGAGTGATGATGAACTATGATGGTTGAGAGGAAAACTAATGTGACGTTGATATACTAACATTGGTCAAAGGACCATTATTTAGCTCTTAGAAAGCAATTTGCAATTGAAGGCTTCATCACGCGTGACAGTCCTCGGCCTCGCGTGAAAGTTGTTAACCCCCCTCATTCGCAAGCGTAAGGATTCATTTTAGGTTGCTCAAGTTTGAAGCAAAGGTGAAGTTTGTGTGTGTTTTGTGAGTGAGATAAATGATATGACGTTGATATAAAAATGTAATTACCATGATTCACGTATAATAGAAAAAAAAGGAAAATAACAAAAATAATCAGTTTTACAAATATATTTCATCAAATACCCATTTTTTATCAAAAAACCTAAACTTCCCATAAAATCGAAAGACCTTGCTTGTCATCAACAAAAAGGGGGAGATTGTTAATACAAATATCGCCTAAAAACGTTATGTATATTTTACGATATTTGCTAAGTTTTGTTAATGACAAAGTATGAACTTTAGCTAGAAGTAAATCATCACTTTAAGTGTTTAAGTCTTGTTTAAACTAATGTTTACATTTTCTTTTAAACAAAAAATTGTTTTTATTTCTTAAATTAGAAAGTGTCTTGTCACATCACATTTATTTCTTAAAATAGTAATGTCATATCACATTTAGGGCAAGCCTTGTCAATATACATTTATGGTAAGAAAGAGCCTTTGACTAACCATATGTTTGCTTGCAAGTCTTGTGTTTGACTAGGTGTAATGAGATGTGACCTTGTTTGGTTTGGAAGATTTATTGCAAATCCAACTGCAGCCCTGGCGGAACCCTGGGGGTACACGGGCGGAACCCATCTGAGGGTTCCGCCGTATCCGCCAGACTTGCAGAATGGTTTGCTATAAATACCAAACCATTTGTTAGTTTTGAGTGATGACTTTAGGACATATTTTCACATACTCTCTCAACTAACTCAGTAACATTTTGACTTGTGTGATTCTCTTATATAGCAAGGGACTTCACAAGATCATTCAAGTTACAAGCTTCAACTCTAAAGTTGCAAGTCTTGTTAGCTTTGTCATGTATAAGCTTTGGTAGTTTATACTTCATTTGTATCATGTATGTAGAAGTGATTAGTTAGTATTTTAGGCCTCAAAATACGTAGTGTGTCGGGAGTTGTTGTACCCTTGTAAAAGAACTAACGGGAGTGGTTGTACCCTTGGTAAAGAACTCGACATCTAACTTAGTGTCGGTAAAAGTGTAAGCGACAGTGGGAGTGGTTGTACCCGTGTAAAAGAACTCGACATCTAGCTTAGTGTCGGTAAAAGTGTAAGCGACGTTGTAAAGGTTTTCTCCGCCGGTGAAAGGAGCTTGTTGATTAGTGCTTATAACTCTCGAGTTGGAAACTCGGGGCGTGGATGTAGGGCAAGGAAAAAGAGTCCTTGTAGCCGAACCACGATAAATAATCGTGTTGTGGTTTGATCGTTTCTTTCTTTATCTTTGCTTATTACATATTGTCTTTTAGTTAGAATTGCTAATAACATATAAAGCTTTTCAAAGAATTAAACAAGTAAAGTTGTGTTTATATCCTTAAACAAATGTAAAGCTTTTCAAAGAACTAAATAAGCAAACTTAGGATTATCACATGTAATGATTTTCAAAGAATGAAACAAATAATGTTAGAATTGTCATTCACATGTAAAGCTTTTCAAAGAATCAAACATGCAAAGTTGTACTTACATCTTTGAATAAACGTAAAGTTTTAAAAGGATATTCAAGCTAAAAAGATTTGAAAAAGCGGTAAACTATTCAACCCACCTTCTAGTTTTCCACAAATATGTTTGTAACTTTTTTTTTTCACTGGAAAAAATCTTATTCAATAATCCATATCTATATAAAGCATTTAAGTTGTGGGCTCCACCAAAAATTAAGATAAGGAGCTTCAATTATGGAGTGACATGTGTCACTTCTCAACTAAAAAATCACCTTTATTTTCAAATTGAAATATCTTTTGATCTGTTTATTTTTTTATTGATCTAATTTCACCATATTTTCTAAAATTTTATGTTCTTTAATTCAACATACATTTTGATATATTTTTATAAGTTTTTAGTTTTTGCATTTTTAATGGGTTATTTTGATTCAAATTTTTACAACTTTAACATTTATTTGAATCAATACAAACTTGATTCGTCAAAATTATAACTTTTGAGGAGTGTTTGACGGGTAAAAAATTGTGATGGTATTTATGCGAGAATAATAATGTCACGGGAAAGTTACGAGAAACCCAAACAAACACATACAACGAACACAAATACTTTCGAAGTGTTGTGTAACCAATTCACTAAGCTGGTACGGAATTGTAGAGAGTTGGATTAGCAGACCATTCATTATATTTCTTCTATAACTATATTTTTTTTACCGCCGTTGTGCGCGGGTATCCAACTAGTACTATATGGAAAGTGATTGGCATACTCTAAAAATTTATTAGAACACTCATTGTACAAGCAGTTAAAGCATATTATATTTAAAGTACAACTACCTACTGCATATAAAAGAGTGTCCTAATAAATATTTGAAGTGTGTCAATCAATTCCCGTAACATATACAGTGTTAGGATAGAGAGTATTTGGTGGTTAAAAAAATATATAGAAAGTCAAAGGGTGAAGACTGTAAGTTTGATAAAACTAAAGCGATTGAAAGGATTGGACAAAACAAGTCTTGGTGACTATAGAAGAAGAAGCAGTTTGAAGATGGTGACGACATTAATGATGATGAATGCTCCTCCATCTTTTTTCCAATCTAATTACTCCAATGTAAACTTTCTGCTTTCATTTCCGTACATTATATAACTCATTAAGTTTTCTTATTGACAGATATTCTTATCTACCTTATTCAAGAGTGCAATTAAAAAGGATTATAAATACTTTCAATTTAGGGGGTGTTTGGGTTAGCTTATTTGAATGACCTTGTGTTTATTAGCTTATAATACGTTTAACAAGCTCTTTTAGATAAGCATTTTCACAACTGCTTTTCGCAGAATAGCTTACTTGTGCCAAATACACTGTGACACTTGAAACAAGTTATTGTGCTTTAAAATGAAATAAGCCAATAAGGTGCTAAAATAACGGTTAACTAATATTGAAACATTTGATTATTATGTACTTACGACTCCAAAGGAAGAAAAAAGATTTTGATTTTGATTTGCAATGTATTGGCATTGATATCTTTTGTAATGCGATTAGCTGATTTTGGTTATGGAATGTCATATAATTACTTTTGGAATGCATATTAAATCGCCCCTATAGCATGTTAAAACTTAGAGTTTATATGTTAGTGTTATAATGTGTATTGACGGTTACATTGCTTCATGTTCTGCAGCATTTAACTGTTAAGAGCAACAATGTACATGTTCCGACATGGCAGACGGTATCAAGTATCAATCTTTTCTCGACAAAACTAAGCATAGATGGGAGGTAAGTTGCTATAATATGTTAAACTCGTGATAGCTCTTCATTTTGACCGATTTACTTATGAATGGGTCATTTTGGATTATGTTTATACTTTATATCAAATGGGTCAAATAAGAAGGAATTTAGCCAAAAGGTCAATGGGTTGAAAGTTCCCTGAAGTGTACTTCCAAGTTCCAATTCAGATAATCTTCCAAATCATTTTATTAATTAAAAAAATGCCGTTATAATATACTTTTTTGAATATATGTAACAACTAATTAATTATTAAAAAATTTCTAAAAAAAAGGGTCTTCATGGGCAGGGGCGAAGCTTGGAAATTTCGAGTGGGGGGTCGGGATCTAAAATTTTTTTTTCCTAACACTATGGGGGGTCGAAACCGAATTAAATTGGGGGGGCGAAACCGAAAATACCGAAATTTTTCTACACGAAAACTATATACCCCTACATCGCAAAAAAAATTTCGGGGGGTCGGCCGCCCCTCCCCGCCCCTTAGAAGCTGCGCCCCTGTTCATGGGTCAACCCAGCTCGACCAGACGAGGACCATAGTCGAAATGACCTCCTCAAAGTGACATGTTACCTAACCACCCATGGCATATAATAGAATGCTGGTTTCATGATTTGTCTCATATATTTATTATGTTTCGATATATACAGAGCATTGGACTCGTGCATCTCTCATAAGAGTCTCAGCTCCTTTGTTAGACCACTATTTGCTGCTAAGACAGGTGATTGACGCCTTTGACCAAATCACCCAATCTTTCGACACATAAATAATTAAATTTGAATTATGGTACATAAGTTATTTTTAAGATACATTGCAGGTGTAGAAGCTTCAGTATCGGATGAGAATTTGGTATCAGTAAAAAACGCCAACGTACTTGTGGAGTCACAAGATGATGAAAAGATGCAAGTGAGCTCGGAAGCATGACTTATCTACAAATTCTTTCTGCCACTTTCTGAGATTTTTATATGTGGTGCTAAGCTATCTCGTTTATAAGAAAAGATATACATTCTTTGTTTTTTAAGGTCAAGCCTATGAGTTCCAATTCAAAACCTACAAAATTTTCTGTTACCACTTTAGATCAAACACTCTTATATGAAATTCAAAGAAATATTGTAGTTATAAGGTAGAAGTAAGATATGGTAGAAATGACTTTCTTTACTGTCTTGACGTTCGATTACCTAAATCTCATTATTGAAGCGTGTTTCAGTCTATATAGATGTTTGCATTTGGATTTGTTCTAATTTATTCAGAAATTTACTAGAGGATATTATGTTGACAGGTAAAAGTGGAATTACCAGGGAAAGAGACACAAATAGTATTTGACAAGGTCTTGGCAAATTTGGCCCGTACAGCACCACCAGTTCCAGGCTTCCGCCGACAAAAAGGAGGTAACTATAATTTGACTAATGGGTGAAGTTTTTATTATTTTTTATTTGATTCATGTTCACAAAGTATCCCTATAGTTCGTAATGTTAGGATTTAAGAATACCATAATTTGTGCTGATTTCAATGTGATTATATGTTCTATGGCTGATTTTAAGATGTATATTCCAACAAAAATGAAAAATCCAAAATATTTGAAACCAGTGCTTGTGGTTCTCTTTTCAGCCCTATATGACTACTCTTCACTCACTTACTCGAGTCCTAACTAATTATATTACATATTTTAATTCAGTGAGGGCCAATGTAGTATAATTTGCACTTGTTGGTTACTATATTATTGTTTAAAGAATTGAGTTATTTGGTCTAATTGTTTTTTTCTGGTGTACATGTTACAATTAGATAATGCCCATGTATATGAATATGGCTATGCAAATGTGACAAGTACATATGTGCACACATCATGTCTATGCAGGCAGGTCCGTCAGTAACTTTAGAGGTGCCAAGATGGACCGACTGTCTATTTGGGTAACGGATCAAAGTGGGATTGGTTTAATACTTGCCATGTTCTTAGAGGGTCAAAGCAGACATTTGTGTTGAAACACCACTTAGACATATAATAAATTTGTTAACTACAATTACAAACAATTATATAACACCAAGTATCTATTGTTTAAATAAAAATAGTCTTTGGGTGACTTTCAACCCATTCAACTCATTTGTCCCTTTTGCCTTTCAGCCAACGTAAAATGGCCCATTCTAGATAAAACACAATCCCAATCGACTCAATTACAAGTAAATGGGTCAAAATTTCCACCTCTAGTAAAATGCATCTTGACTAACAGATGGCTACAAATGACAGATATAGTCATACTCGACAAGTCAGTGATTAGAACTATGATAGTCAACATCTCTGTTTTCCTACAGCATTCTTTCACTCATATTACTTATTATATATCTCTCCACTCCATTATTGTAACTATGATGGTCCTAAGTCCTAACACTGTTTCTGTTTTGCATGTGGATGATGGCTTTCAGGGAAAACATCCAAGGTAACATCGTCTGATTTTTCTTAATTTTGTTTTATTAATTTTAAAGACCAAATCAGATGTTTTGTCTGGTTGTACCTCTACTCCACGTCTCCACTTGATCGTTCACCTTCCAAAGTTACAAAGTTCACCCTACACAACCACTAAAACTTTTTCAATGCTTCTATCATTCTTTTTGTAATGACAGTAGAATAATGGTAACTAGGATTATTTGAGCTTCATACTCAATGACGTGAATTTTGTGTTCCCATAGTAAAACGCAGCCTAGTTGGCTGCACGCTGCATGATAGCGCTATTATGTTTTCCAATTTGTTATATACCTCAAATTCCATGTAGTGTGTTATCATAAGTTTCTAGAAGAAGGCTAATTCAGAAACAATTTGCAGGTCCCCAAAAGCTTTCTGTTGTCAATTATTGGTGAAGATCGTGTGACAAAATTCGTTATTCAAGAAATAGTTAGCTCCACCATGGCCGATTATGTGAAAAATGTAAGTAAACTAATACTTAATATTAGTGTTTGGTTGAACTAGGTGATATTAATCATTTAGTGGTCATGTCTTTTGGCCCAAGCACCTAAAGGCTAAAGCTTTCCCGAGTCTTGTGCAACTGTCCTCATAGATTATTTGGGCAAAAAGTTCCCCATACTACGAGGTGACAATTTCAACACATTTACTTATAAACAGGTTGAATTGGGTTATGTTCCATCGCTAATGAGTGAAAGAAAACTTTTAGCAATAAACAATAGGGTCAAATGGTAGTGTTTCGTGTCAACTTGGATTATGTTTAATACATACAAACAACTAAATCGCTTTGTTCAGTAAACTAGATTAAGTCTAGTTTTATATAATGTGTAGCACATTATTTATAAGAAACACAAAAATGGTAAAAGAAATTGTTTTCTATCAACCCGATCCGTTTCAAACCATACTATAATAAATTAAAACTACTTTGATACCCACCTCGCCACCTCTAATGGTTGTTGATAAAAAGAATAAGCTTGTCCCCTTTTTTTTTCTATCTTATGACCTGAGTGCAGAATACCTTTTTTAACTCATGACACATTATGCAGAACAATATACCTGTAAAGGAAAACAGGGTCAACACCATTCAGAGTATAGAAGAGCTACAATCATCATTTACTCCGGGGAATGACTTTGGATTCAATGCAACACTTGAGCTTGAAAAAGTAGATACCGAAACAAGTAGCACAGACTCATCTGAAGCATGAAACAGAAAATACTCACATAATCTAGAGCTTTTGATTTGAGTCATACTATCATTCCTAAATTAACTATTTATTCTAAGGAATGTGTTTGTTTTCTCTTTGAAGTATAATCATGTAAATTACTTGTCAAATGTAATATTTTCATCTTACAAGAATTGTGTTGGTCTTATATGAGATTTCCCATAAAATCGTAGTTGAACGGGTAGAAATGATTTATTGTTGAATAGTGTTTTGAACTTAATGCTGCTCCTAACTAGGATCAAACAGAGATATGGCCAACCCATTTTTAGTGTTTGTCATTATTTTTACCACAACTACACCATTCGCTCATACTTATTGCAAAGTTTAGTTTCTCTACGTGATTTTAATCAACTCGATGTTAGTCCTATAAAATAAAACTAGTTATAATACCTGTGCACGCACAGGGTTTTTAAAATTTCGTTTTGATTATTATTATTATCAATTAAGAAATGAACCATTTAACATGTTTTAAATAGTTTTACTTAGTAGACTAAAAATAAAAAATCATATGTATATATGTTATAATCTACCTATTATTTTAGAAGAATGATTTTGGATTAAAAATTATATTTTATTATTCAAGCAAAATCACATGATGATACTTGACTTGAATGAGATGTTAGTGATATATGCTTTTAGTTTTGCAAACCCGTGCTATCAATTTATGATGTGTTTTGTAATTCTGGTATTTCTTTTACTTATATTTTCGTTAATATATGTAGCATATTTAGATAGCTTTGAAGATTGATTCATTTCTTTGATTATGAATAACCATCATACCATGTTTACTAATGTACTTTTTTGTTTGAAAATTTGTATTTTCATAAGTTTGTGCTATTTACTTCTCATTTTTTATCATAAAATTACCAAATTAACATAGATGCTTACACTATAGTTTCTTTATTACATAAAGAGAAACAAAAAAAAATGTAATTGGTAGAACTCAAATTTAATCTTACGATTATTTATAATGTATAAGAATGATTTTTCTCTAAACCCGAACTATATAAGGAAATTAAAATTACTTGTATAAGTAAATTATAAATGCATAAAAAATGACAGAGTACATCCGCAAGTCTTTTAGGATTGTTTGAATCATTACCGACTTTTCACTTTAATGCAACTTTCTTCACAATTGGCCTAAATCATTAAGGTAAAACACACTTATATTTTAGATCATTGGTTGACACCTATAGTGTTATCAATGACGGCAAACACCTGCTAAGTTTTATTAATTCATTCAAAGACAAATTACACTCCGAAAAAAATTCCTGTCTTTGGTAAAATTCCCCATATAGGCACTAAAACACATCTTTGGTACATTAACCTTCCATAACAATCATGTGTTGATACTTAATCCTCCTCTAAAAAGCGCACACAATAAATTGCATTACACTTTAGTGTGTGCGATAAGATCATAAAACTGCAAAAACCACTAACATGTTGCATTATAGTGAGGATACCAACAAAGTTAGTCATAACATCAAATCAGAAATCTTTATATTAGAACTAATGGGGTATTTGGTTGTGCTTATTAAAGGTGCTTATTGGCTTATTCAATTACCATAACACAATAAGTTTATGATAAAACTATAAGCCTTTTTGAAAAGCTTAGTAAAAAACCCCTGAACTCCGAACTAATTCTATCATAGCTTAGTATGTTTATAGTAAAAACACAAATATTAAGTGTAGAAATTTTCAATAAAACATAAAGAAAAAAATTACTAAAAGTTGGTATGTATAACAAAAAAGTTAAACCATAAAAAAAATTTACTAAAAACTATCAGCTAGATAAGGCATAGGCCAAAGTGCTGTTGAGGTCTCTTTCGGATTCTATTCAGAAGCAAAAAGGGGTTTACACATCAATCATAAGTATAGAATAATGGTTGTATCTCACATCCGTGATTACCAAGTCAATAACATTATCGCAATATAGTAACGTAATAACCTAATTAAAAACTATATATTCTTGCTGAATAATTCTCATATACATACTTTTAATTCCTTTACAACAACCAACTATTATTTATTTATTTATTTATTTTTATTATTTTTTTTTTTGAAACATCAAGTCAATGAATAAAGTTAGGTTATCACCTACGTAATTTTTCTTTTTTTGATTTAGGAGGTGATTCTTATCAAATAAGGATTGTGATGCGTGCATTTATTTTTTTTATAATTTAAGGAAAACACCTTCTATATTCAAGAATGACTATCTAGCCGATGTTTTTTTTTTTTTTTTTTTTTTTTTTTTTTTTTTTTTTTTTTTTTAATAATTAGCTTTGTATAACATTTTTAACAGACAGAGATGTTGAGTTTGAGGTTAATGTTGTTGTTTAACTTTAAATGTTGATATCATGTTGTACAAAATGTGCGAGTTTAGTAGTACATAATGAGCGTTGGTAAAATTAATATATGTTCCATAAAATTTTTAAAATATTTTTATGGATATCCATATATAAATTTTAAATAACAATTTCATAAGTCGTTGTTATAAGTAGAATCACGTATATTTATTTTATATCACAGTAACTCATGCTTACCATTTGATATTTATATTTCCGTTACTAATAATTTAACCGTATTTCAAACCCGTGTACGCATAAATTAAACTTTTAAATAGTAACATGAGTCCTTATTTTAAAAAAAATATTCTAATGGAAGAAAGTTTAAAACTAACGTTAGTTTAAAAAATATTTAACGTATATTAAAACTAATTCACATATTTACCAAATTTATTTTAATAGATGAAAGTCAAAAAACTAATACTATTACTCATGTAATTTTAAACAACGTTAACATTATAAAGTATAAGGGATATGAAGTGTAAGGGGTTATTTGTTTATTATCTAAAGTTATTAAAAAACATGGAGACTTATAATTTTACACTTAACCACTAAGGTTTTATTAATTACCTCCTCTTTTCTTAAGTTTTTATTTTCACAAATTTGACACCTATATTTTTATGTGTTTTTTTTATCAATCAAATTCTCCACCAAATTTATTAAAGTTTGACCAAAATCAATTCAATTTTGACTTTTTATTGGCCAATCATATTGCTTGATTTTGCTTATATGTCAAAATCGAGCTCTCCTATTGGTCCAATTGTTTTGTCAATGAGAAGGGTTTTGCAAAAACACTCCGAAATGATGTAATTCTTGTATTATATGAAAGATCCTGAAAGTAAATATAAAATATTTGTAACAAGTATAGAATCGTAATGCAAAATTACAGTGTGTTTTGCATTATGTGTTTCCCATATTTATATATAAGCCCATACACAGCCTGTGCCTTTAGTTCAAGTCATAAAATTTACAAATTTGGTTTTGGTATATATTATATCGTTGCTAAAGTTTTTCTTGATTGTTCGACTCTGTAAAAAACTGGCAAATTAGAAAACAAATAAACCTTTGCAAATGTAAATAATTGAGATCAAATTGTTTCCCAAAACTTGTAATAAGTAGTTCCCATTTGGAACCTTTTCCGCAGTGAAAATAGAGGTGGCAATCCAGGTAGGGTTCGGGCTGGCGTAAGAGAATCTCAACCCGAAACACAACTGTCCGGTCAAAACTCAACTAGAAACATGACTATACGGTCAATAGTCTCAACCCTAACCCGTACATGACCTATTTAACCTGTTTATCAAAAAAGGTCAACCCACTTGACCCATTTAAACCTTTTACCTAAACAAGTCGTCATGTTACACATTCAATAGGGCTGGGACAACCCCTTTAACCCACCTACTATCCGAACATGACTCAAGACTTGTTTAGACCTAATTCTAACTTGTTTGTTTCGTGTCAGTCTTGAGCCGTGTCAGAAATTGCCACCCCTAGGTGTGACCTTGAGATAAGTGTTGTATACTTTAAGAGATCATAATAATATTTGACTGATTTCATACCCATATCAAACTCAAAAGTTAGAGCAGTATACATGGTCAAATCATTTGTGGTCACGAGTAAAAAATCACCAGCCACATGTAAATGGTTATGTTCGCTTACCTTAAACAATTTTCATCATAAGACGAGAACTAGAATTGTAACATGCTACAATCCATAATTTCCCATGACAATAAATATCCAAAATTGTCTGCTTCTCAGTAAAACAACAAAGTCTCACCATCCTCAAATTTTCCATCCCGACTCTCTACATTCAAACAGATCTATAGACATAGTTGAGCTCCGAGATGCATCACACACAACGGAAAAATAAAATAAAACATGTCAACAGTTTCTATAAATCTACGTACGCGTATTTAAATATAGCTTTTGGTAGCACACGTGTTAGTGCATGGGAGGGCGAGTTGTACGTGGACGAACTGGGGTCTTTGAAGGGCTCACCCTGCACCGGAATAAAAGGGTACATATATGTCAACACAACAATTCAAAGTAGACTTGGAAGTTTTGACTCATTTACTTATAAATGGGTCAATATAAGTTTTTATCTCCAACGGGTCAAACAAGTACACCAAAAGAGATTGACTAAAAAAAAACAGGTTAAATACTACAAGCATATAAAACCTCCTAAATTATAATGTTCAAATTGTTATATTGTTATTATAACAACAATTTTGTAATCATACTTGACACAAATAAAATTTAAACTTCTTGAAAAGCGTTTTCCTGGCCAGACAAACCTGACCCCTGACCCAACGAGTCGCAACTCGTACAAAAACACTGCATTTACCTGACCCCTGACCCAACGAGTCGCAACTCATACAAAAAAACTGCATTTGGTACAATATAACTTCACATTGGTGTTTTATTTCCAACAGGTCAAACAAGTAAAGCACATATAAATTGGCTAATAAATAGGTCAAATTTGTTAATACATGAAACCTCCCAGATTATTAAACTATGGTATTACATTATTATTGAAATAATATAGCTTTTGCAATCATATTTGACACATACCATCTATAAAGAATTGCTGACCCAAATAGTAGCCACTCATACCAAAGAAAGTCCCCGTTATGACCCATTATCTAGCCCGCCCTGCCTGTTATGCGGGCTTGGATGTGGATATATGCCAAAATGAAATATCAGAAGTGTTTCAAGTGGGACAAAAGTACCTTATTGGCAATGATCCCAATACTGCACCGCTACAGTTCAGAGCAGCAATTGCACTCTCAGCCTGTAAGATCCAACACAATTACCACCTTGTATTAATATAGACCGAATAGTTCTATAAAAAGTAAGAGAGTCAATGCAAGAAAGAATAATGAATTATCACTCTAGGTTACATGATACTGTAGCATTGATTGAGTTTCACTGAAGGGTCGTTTGTTTAATAATTTACCAGAAAACAAATCAGTGAAAAGCATCCAAAAACAAGATTTCAGAAGACTGATAATGGCAAAACAAAAAAGAAAAACGAGGAATAAATAACTGAACTCAAGAAAATAAAAATGCTAATCAAGTAGTTTCCTAAGCTGTAGTGTCAATCAGGTCAAGAGAGGAGGAGCCACACACACGGTTAAATGCAATTGCAGCAAAAGTAAAGATAATTATTGTAAGGTTATGGTATATATCATTATGGCATTCAGAATAACTAGGTCCTTGGCATTGCATCTTATTAAGAACTATTGAAGTCGAGCAGAAAATCAGTGTGTAGTCTGGAGCACTGCTACTCATAAAGCAGTGCTTCTAACTGATAACACTCCTTGGCCTTCTTCATAAGCTGACCCGACAATCCCTTAGCCTCAAACGAATGAACATTGCTTGAATACAGAAAGGTGAAATAAAGGCAACTTCTACCCATTTATTTAAGAATATGTCAATTCGGTTTACGTTTTATTTGTAAGGATCATAGAGAAAAGATTATTAAAAAAAAAAAAAAAAAAAAAAAAAAAAAAAAAAAAAGGAAAGAAAGAAAGAAAGATGAAAAAATGGGCAAAGGTCAAAAGTAGATGCATCTCCCCTTAAAATTCTCCCTCTTATATGAAATGTGTGGCTAGAAATCCTTCTTATTCTTCTCATTTTAGTTTTTCTTCTCACGGGATCCCTTCCCAAGTGTTTATTTAATGCACAAAACCTCCTTTTATCATTGTATCAAAAACTTATATTAAGATAGAAATAAACTAAAATTATAACAGTGATGTTTAAGCAAAGAAAATTATAAAATAAAAACTTTATAAAAAGAGTCAGAAATAAACTTTTTGGGTCAACCCAACCTTACCTGGCAAAAGCTAACCGTTTTTGACCTGTTACCCTCCCCACCTACTTTTCCAGCTCTAATAATGATATCCCTTAGTTACTAACTCTTAAATACCTTGAAAACATCAATAAGAAACACCACTAATTCATAGTGTGATCACATAAAACCCACCCTTGGCATTCAGAGACACAGTTTTCTCCAGTCACCTAAGAACGATTTACTCATATACTGACTTCCAAAAGCGTCACTTCCATAAGCTGTACAGTCACCGAAGGGAAACGGAATCCACGTTAAAGTCCTTTTTACCCTTTGCCTTTAAATCATTTTTACTAGATAGATAGATAGAAACAGAAGTGGCCCTGGACAGGAAGTTCCCAGCAAGCAATGTGGACATCACAGTCAATAAGTTAATTACTATGGAAAGGTCAACAAACTCACAGCCATAGGGTTGTAGAGATCCAGCTATGCCATTGGGTCAAAAGCCACTTGGTCAAACAAAATTGATACCATGTCTATTCGTACCCCCTAATGACACCAACAAAATAAAAAATACTACTTTTCCTACAACTTGGTAAATGTTATTGTGCACCCTCATTTCTCCTTCCGACTAGAAAAAGAAAGCAGTCCGACTTAAGATCTGAATGGAACCTAAGTTTTTTAAAAAGTTAAAAAAAAAAAAAAAAAAAAAAAAAAAAAAAGGATAATAATTAACACAAAATAACAAGAGGTCCATCTTATCTTCATATACGGAAGGGAAATCAGGAAACATCATTACATAAAATATATCATGATTCTTGAAATGTGGCTCTTTAGGAACAAGAAAGAAACTGAAAGATAGAAATGTCAAACGGAAGTTCAAACGAACCCTCAAAATGCGATGATGAGATCTACTATGTATTAAAGACAGCAACTTGGAGCTTTTGTATTAAAAACACTAAAATGAGTAGACAACAATGTTGATGCTAAATCTACATACTTTGAGGAAGACAATTTACAGAAAATTGAAGTAAAGAACACAGTGTTAAAAAGTTCCTTATAATAAAGTACTAAACTATTGTTTTAAAGTTTTAAAGTACGACATGGGCATATAAACACATTAGTGTAAGTGGCAATAAAATGTCCAAGTATGAAAAGTGAAACAAGAACTTTGTAAAGACACTAAACAAATTTGCTTAATATCAAACGGAAGGTAGTTCATTTCCAATGGAAATGGATCAACACATGTGATGTGTTCTGCATTGATAATCGTGGGAAGTGCTGTTATTACCAAAATAATGGCAGTGAAGTGAAAATTTTGAAACTTTTGAAAGTCAGGATAGTGAAATCTATTAGGTGACCAAGAAATTAAGTAATTAACGTTATATGTCTTTCTGTGAAGAATCACATTCTGGATACTTTGACTTCACTTCACCTAAAGACTGTACATTAATATTCAATCTGGAAGAAAAGTAGAAGACTGTAAGTTGGCAAAAGTCTCTTACATGCACATAAAACAATGTTCCAAAAAACAAAGTGCATAAAAATCAATCCTTAAACGGAGAACAAAACCCAAAAGACAGAATGAACAAGTAATGACAACTATATAATACTTGAATAAAATTAAAATTAAATTTAAAATGTGAACTTCGAGATATAGATATTCAAGCCACATAGGAACGCATAATTATTCAAGGAAATTGTAGTATTAAAAGCAGCTTCAATATGCAATTATTTATTAGAGTTTTAGTTAAAAATGAATTTTGGTATACACAAAATAAAAATTCTATGTCGAAAAATATGGACTACTCTCAAGAAACAAGATGAAAGAACATGTAATTGAGTTTCAGTTTTTTAGCATCCGTTAATTCTCGTAAGTCATAAGTCCTATAATTGTTTTAATGAGAGTTGTGCTTTAAATGTAGAAACCACCCCCAAGTTTTGTAAAATCATGTTACTCACTAATCTATAATTCCCATGAAATGTTACGTTTTTGCAATATAATCTAGTTTAATAAATGCATTGCACATATAAGGTAACAAAACAGCTATTAAGTTCAGAAGAATCACCATCACAAACTCCACAAATGCAATACGAGATGAATGATGATAGTCTCCAAGCAACCTCAAGCGGTATACCTATGTAACAAAAGTTCAATAGAACATTAACATTTCAAATAGCAACAAGATTTTTAAAATACAGTAAAAAGGATAGCTGTTAACCTCTCCACAAAGTGATTCAAAGAACAGTTTAACATCTGCCTGAGTAACCTGTTTCAAACAAAATACAAATCACATAAATACTCACATGCTAATGTTCATCAAACAGGATGAAAGTTACAAACTTGAACTACCTTCTTATCGATGTTAGTACAATAAATAGTCCTTGCACACATTTCCCTTTCATCCTCAGACTAAACAAAAACAATAGCAAGTATAATTCAGTTAGCAAAACTGTACATAAATAACTAGTTCTAATTTCTCAACTCACTGTAAAAAAAACTTACTCGTGGCAAAAAAGTTGGATTTACTGGCGCGATTGCAGTTTTTGAAGGCAGAACCCTAACTGGGTAGTACCCGAGCATTGTTCCAGCAAGACTCAATGCATTCCTTGCACCTTCTGCAAGTACATGAAAACAAAACTTAATTAAATATTAAGTATGACTCATAGTCTCATATACTTATTGAGGTAAAAAGGTTATATATGTATACCTTCATCAGTAAATTCAATAAAGGCAAAACGAAGAACAGAATTAGGGTCGCCACATACACGGCAATCCACAACCTTATGTGGAAACAAGAAAATAAGACGTTAGACCATGAAACATACCAGCAAAAACCAAAGGCTTTCCATATTAATCGGACTAACATATTTACCTGCCCACAGTTAATAAATAGTGCTGCAAGCTGTTCTTCAGTAACCTAAACTCAAACCATCACAAAATAGAAAACAGTATTAAAATATAATTAGGAAACAAAAGCCAGCATATTGAAGTAAGCAACTGACATTAGTACGTTGTATGACTTTTTACCTGCTGATCAATGTCAGACACATGAACTGTTCTCTTAATGGCATCTTCTCGTTGTGCCATGTTGGTTCGGCTATTCATCCTACGCTTTCCATTACCAAAATTACCCTTCTTCTAATCACAAACAGCATAAAACATAACAATAAGCAACAGAAACACCCCACAACCAAAAGAGGAAGTCAACATATGTATATCCTTTTTGCTATTAACCACAAGGGTTATTTCGATAAGGTACCAATATGCTTTTAAATTTTCCGTTTTAGTCTTTGTACTTTCATTTGAGTAGCCGAAAAAAACAACATTTTTAGAGATAAAGTTAACATTTTTACATAGAATTTAACATTATTAGACATAAAGTTAACATTTTTACATAGAATTTAACATTTTTAGACATAAAGTTAACATTTTTACATAGAATTTAACATTATTAGGCATAAAGTCAACCTTTTTATACAAAAGTTGTCATTTTTTTAAAGGTGATTTTAAGGGTTTTTATTTTTTTGGTTACAAGATGATTTAAACGAGACACAAAGTACTAAAACGAGAGAAAAAAAACATATATACATTGCTATTTTACGCAAAAATCCTTACACATAACCACCTTGGTTTTAAGTAAGCAAGCATAACAAAACTAAGCAGTTCGATAAGAGCATACCCTTCCATTGTTCACACCATTGCCATTGACAAAGCCCACACCATTTCCATTAACAAAGCCCACGTTATTCGCTTGTCGTAAAAAATCATGAACAGCAGCATAACCAAAATGAGCTCCACCACCTGGCGGTAGCTGCACTTGCACCATACCACCCCTCATCATATACCCATTATTCCCAGGCACAAACTCTTCCGCCATTGGATTCAATTTCGACAACATTTCCTCCAAATCCCTCATCTCTTTCTTAAAACCACCATTTCCATTAACACCATTATTCTCATGATGACCATTAACATCATTTCCATTACTACTAATTACCATCATCTTATTATCACTATCATTATTAGCACTATCATTTGACCCGTTATTCGCTATCGAATTCGACTGATCAACGACAACATCATTCGACTCAACGACATCATTATCGTTATTCACAATATTCTCAACAACAGCCATATGGATGATCCTTAAAACACTGACACTAGTATCAACCAAAATAAATTAATTAATCAATACCCATGTTACAAATTAAATATAACAGATCAGAATTTATATAAAAACAAATTAATATACCTGATTAAAGAGTCTTGAAATGAGTGATTAAGCTGAAAGAAATAAATAAAGATTGTATAAAATTAGTAATATATATTGTTAGGATCAGATGAAAATAAAGATTATTAAAGGGAAAAAAATTAACCTTTTTATTTTTATGTTGTTGATGTTCAAAGATGCATCACTGTTTTTTGATGATGTTGTTGTTGGTGTTGGTGGTGAGTTTGAGAGAGATGAATAGGGGTGTGTTGTTTGGTGTTGTTCTTTGTATGGTCCGTTTTGGACTTTATTTTTTGATATGGCACATAGTCCAACAACTTTTTCATTTTTCATTTTTTTGTTTTTTTTATATATGGTGATTTGATGATGACACTTTTTGACCACCGGAGGTCTCTTTGGAAGCAGTCTCTTTACTTCAGGGTTTCCTGGGGTAGAGGTATGATCTGTCTACGTTCTATCTCCCCCATACCCTGCTCGGGCGGGATTGGGTTTGTTGTTGTTGTTGTTGTTGTGATGATGACACTTTTTGTGTATTGTGGTAGATTATATTACAACAACAAACTCATTATCGCCGAGCCACAGTATGGGAGGTATAATATAGACAGATTCTACCCTTACTTCAAAATAAACTCGGGAGTAAAGAGACTGCTTCGAACGAGACCTCCGGCAAGTGCAAGTGTGCGAGTGAGAAAGAAAAGAGGTGGCATATTATATTGTGTTACAAAATTATTACTACTATATAAAAATGTTTAAGACTTTTTGTTTAAAAAAAATAATAAAATAAAAAAAAAAAAAAAAAAAAAAAAAAAAAAAAAGATTAAGGGGTAAATTACACCGATCGTCCCTGAACTCAAGCACATTTCCGCATTTGGTCTTCCGTTTTGATTTACTGGTGTACGTCGTCCTTGTTTTGCCAAATGGTTACCCGTATGGTCCCTCGAGCCCCATTATAGCTAACACTAGTTAAATGGTCTCGTTAAGTGCCTTGTTAAGTTACTAAAATGCCCCTTATTTTTCTCTTATTTTACAAAGACATTTAACAAAGACACACAAATCTGTTAATCCAAAATCCTTTAATATCATCACATGTAACTCAAGACTTATCCCAAAGCTTAAGCAGTTACACACTACCTTACAAGCAAAGTTAATTAAGTATTCAGTTTATGTCTCTTCTATATCATCACTTTATATTTTTGGAGTGTGATGATTACGGAATGCTTTGATGTTAACAAACATCTGAATTGTCTGATATTGTTAAAATTGGGCATACTCACACTCAAGATGCAACACCCCTTACTCTTGGTCAAGAGTTCAGTGAAATACCAAACAAGTATGCTTCTTTTGGCACACACACCTTCGATTATTGGCTAAGAATTTGAATTTGGAATAATAAGACCTAATGTTTGTATATAAAATTAATTTTGTAGTTTGTGTTTCTATGTAAATTCTTTACTTCATCCAAGATTGCAGCACCTGGACCAGGACTATAGTATAATGGCATGGCACCCTGAGTGGGTGTATACATGAAGGATGTTAGGTTTGCTTCTACAAACACTAGTATTTGGTAAATGTGCATTTAGGTGCGGAAATTGTAGGGGGTGAATACGTTTTCCTTTAAAAATCTTAAAACGTTTTGTATCAAATTATCGATTAAGTTAAACTCAATATGAGAAGAGTGAATAATACATCTAAATCCATTAGACCATATCATATAATTATACATACAATTACAATATTAACTTCTATCCATAACACAATCAACATCAAAACAATATAAGCAACAATCAACACACATTTGCAAGACTAAATAAAGTGATAAATGTGAGAAAAAATGAAAAGAGATAAAAGAAAGAAAATGCAAACCGGACACGATGATTTATAGTGGTTCGGTCATGAAGCACCTCTTTGCCCTACTTCACTCCTCGAGTACCCAACTCGAGAGTTCACAACACTACTCAACAAGCTCACTTTAGGCAGAGAAAACCGTACACGACTTTTGCTTACACCATTTTCTGACACAAAGCTAAATGTCGAGTTCTAATCTTAGCTAGAACCAATCTATCACAACTTAGCACGACTTCACGACTTCAACACCTTCACGACTATACACACCACTACTAATCTTCACGACTTCAAACCAGTTCTTACACAAGATCTTCTTAATCTACTTATTACATATAATTACACAACACACTTCTACAAATGTACACAACTTCACATCAACACTAACTAGACTCTAATACTTCTTTGACTTGATGATAAGAAGTATTCTTCTCTTGCACTTGAGAAATTAAACTTGAATCACTTGGAAACATAACCTTATGATTAAATGATCAAAGGATTTGGAAGGATGTATGAGATAGATTTATACAGAAAGTTGGGAGTGCAAAAGGGTGAGGAAAAAAGGTTGGAATAGTCCAGTATTTATAGGCAAACTGAGAAGCTGAGGAGCGTGGTCGAGCCCCTTAAAGTTTGGCAGGTCCCCTTAAACTTTAAGGGGACCGCCCAGTACAAAACGGTCCTCAGTTTGTGTTTTTCCTGGGGAGGTTTTTTCTGAAATCTTCTAGTCGGTTTTTGGTAGAAATTTTGAATTCAAAATATTTATTTTGAATAAAACATTTCTTATAAATACAAAAATACTTTGTATAAGTTTAAAGAAATGTTTGTCCCATTTTATAAAAAATGCAAGGTTTGTAAAAATAAATATTCCTTGATCATTCAACAAAATAAAGTTTGTTTGTTCATACATTTAGTGATTAACGTTGGATGCAAACTTGTTTGTTGTTGAAGCATACTTGAGACGTCAAGAGATGTTGTATGAATGCATAGATGATTTGTGATAACGAGTAACTTAAGCACTTTATGTTATGTGTTGTAACTTATATCTTTGTCAACATCAAAACATGAAGAGAATGTATAGATTAAATATCGTAATATTTATGCCAACAATTTCGCCCTTTTTGATGATGACAAAATATATAACTCATAGTAAAATGTATAAGTTACTTGTTTACACTTCTTCTCCCCCTTTTTTCGAAGCAAAAAGGTGGACTCTTAGTGGATCCATGGATCAAATAAATTGCAAACTCTTAACCTACATCAAGAGTTAGTTTTGTGCAACAAACAAAAAAAATATAGATAGGGATGAAATACACATATCAAGAAATGTGTAGATGTCATTAGAAACGTAATGACTTGGACACTTTCCAATGCTCCCCCTTGGTGTATGCTCCCCCTTGGTATATACCCCCTTGTTTGTGGCACCAAGAAATCAAGAAATGGAAGAGTGCTACAAGGCAAAGTTAGTAGGAAAAAATGCACAAATACATAATGATGATGATAGATATATGCATGACACTAATCGAGGAACAAAATATGGATGTCTAAGGTATATGCACTAAAAATATGCCACATGCAATTATTGTTTTAAAAACAACAACCTAAATCCCAAAAAAAAATATCATGACCAATGCTTAAGACATGACAATGACTAGGACCCAATGAAAAGATTCGACCGACATATTTTGGCGAAATATGTCAAAATATATACTCTAAAAGAGTTAAAAGGAAATGAAGATGAAAATGGTAATTAAAAACGTAGAAAAATGAAGAAGGATGAATGAGAATGGAAAGGGTATGTGATGACAAAAGGTTGACAAATATGGTTTAGATTAATATATCGTTTGACAGAGGTGGATGATTGAAAATCATGGAATTTTTAGGTGTTCTGTTAGTTGACGACCGAAGGTGGATATGTGAAATGAGGTGGTAGTAATTTCATGTTTGGATATGATGGTTGCCCTTTGATTCAAAGAGCGACATAAGGATGAACATAGGTTTGTGTATCATGAAAGATGGTTTGACCTTCATGGGTTAAGTTGTAGTGGTGATGACACACTTATTAGAATATAAGGAATGGTTACATGGTTGAGTCTTCTTGTGAAGATGACTAGGTGGAGTTATTGGTGAAGATGGGAAATGAGCATCAAGTGGTGTGATTGGTAAGAGCGAAAGACTCATGTCCATGGAAGGTATTTCTTAGGTAGGAGGTGGTGGTTATTGTGAGAACCCTCACCTAATCTGGTTAGTCAGCATTGACCTTGACCTAGTATTGACTTTCACCCTAAATTCTGGTCTCATAATTTTATACCTAAGTTAAATTGTAACCTAGATTAATAAGTAATTATAACCTTATGTTATATGATAATTAATTAATATGTGAATTTAACCTAAGTTCTGGTAAATGAATGACCTATGTTAAACTATACGTTATGAATTAAACTACAGATATTAACCTTTAACCTAAGTATACTATTAAATTCGGCTCACCCTTATGTCAAATGGTATCACACGTTAATAGGATATATTGGACCGGTTCTTAGCTTTTGAAAATATTATACACGATTAGGACTTGGGAGGATAATACCAAAAATAAATGGAAAGATTTTAAAGAATAAATACCCCTCTAATCACTCACCAAATCTCGGCATACTCCTCATATGTAGAAATTATTTAGTTTTTTAAAGTAATTTTACTTAGGATTTTAGGTCTAATTTGAGTCTTCAAAATTTCATAATCTAAATCTGTTAAAATAATCTTACCTAGCAAAAAATTAAAAAAGGTTCTCTTTAGTTGTCACTTTTTGGTTCAAAATAGTCCTAATATCATGTCTTAATGTTTTGGTCAAAATTTTAAAGGTTTTAAAGTCATTTGTTTCAAGTTCAAGTCTGTGTCATTAAACAAAAAGCCAAAAAAAAGTTGTCTGAGGTGCTCTCTTCTCAGCTTATTTATAAGCTGAAATTGAGTTCAAAATCTCTCAAATTTATTTTATAAGCTCTTTGCTAGATGATCCATGCTTTTTTTCCACGTTATAGCTTATTCAGAAGTCATTTGATTGCTTATTTCATTGGTCAAAAGTAAGAGGTCAGTCTGTCTTTAGCTTTACAAAATTCCAAAACAAGTTTCAACAAGCCTTTTTATCATCTGGTTTTTAAGCACTATATAAGCTCATAATTGTCTGATTTTGTTTTTACAAGTTCATTAGAAGCTTATCTATGTTGTTTGATAGTTTTTAGGGAATAGCTTTTTGATTATTTAGCTTATTAGGTAGCTTATACTTGGCCTTTTAGGCTGTTTGTTATAGGAGTTAAAGCTTAACTTGCTTATTAGCTTTTTAGGTTAGCTTCTGAGAGTTTAGATGTGCTTATTAGTTTAGGTTTTAACCTTTTTATAGCTTGTTAGAGTTAGCACAAGCTTTTAGAAGCTTGTACTTAAATCAATTAAGTCATTCTTTTACCTTTTAGAGTTAGTTAAAATTGTTTACCAGTTTTAGCTTTTCCCAGCTTATTTTTAAATTTTAAAAAATCACGTCTTCACAAAAAAGTCTTAACATTAGCTTATAATCAAGTTCCAAAAAGAAAATTAGCAAAAGGGGAAGTATGGAAAGTCAGGGGTGAACCAGGGCTCCAACCCCTGACCTCAACTACATCTCAACCTTTACAACATACCATAATACCACCAGCGCCCTTGGGTCTTTCCAGCAAAGGGTTGCATCATTTATTCTTTTAAGCCTTATTTTCTCGTTAGCTTATTTTACGAAACTGTTTATTTTACGAAAATGCTTATTTTATGCTTATTTACAAAAGCTGTGGGCCCCACTTTATTTTTCCCTTATTCTACTTTCCTTAAAGTATCTTTTATTAAATTTTCAAATGTTTCCCTTTTGATTTACTATTTTTAATTATTTAATTAGTATAAATTAGTTTTTAATTCACAAAAAATAAAATAAAAATCAGAAAAATACAAATCTTTTTCCTAAAATTATTTTTAAGTATTTAACACTTTTAAAAAATAATTTTGTGATTTTAGGGTTAATTTTCCAAAATTTGGTATCTAAGGCTTGTTAAATTCCCGTAAATGCGCGTTTTTAGGTTTAATTGCATTTTAGGTTAATTGTGCTTTTGTTATTTGTTTTATTTGATTAATTAATTGTTTTACTTTATATTTCATAATTTTTGTCTTAAAAATTCAAATATCTTTCACTATTCAAATCACCCCGATCACGAACCGAATCACGAATTTCCATTCACACTTTATATTTTTACTATAGCATTAAAGTCAAAACACAATATATTCCAGAAATATATGATATTCCCACAAAAATTATAGCATTGAAAAATACATGTAAAACCTAATCCATTCATAAATTTTTGCATCAAATATTATATAACACCCACAAAAATATGTAAGGTCAAAGTTGAACCAGTTTAACTATGAAAAGTCAAACTGGACATTTATTTAGGGACGGAGGGAGTAAATAGTAAGTACACACATTTTCAGAAACACACACCGAATAACACTTGTAGTCATAACCGGTGAGAAACCAGCACTAGACAAACACACTTGTACTTTAACAGCATGCACCACACCCCAATTTCTCCACATCACTTGGCCACATTACTAGAAAATGCATAAAATAAAAATCACTAAAAGTTCTAAAACCATGCAAACAAATTCATGCATTAATCATAACATCAAACATAAACACCTCTTTTTTACATTCCAAATTAGTAGCTACTTACACTAATTGTAATTGTTTAACTTCTTCCAATTCACTCTTTCAAAATAACAACAATAATAATCTCAACCTTTTTGCTTTCAATTCCATCATTTCTTATTTATCTTCCAAAGGCTTTTTTAAACAAGCTTTTAACTATTTTCATTTGCTGAAAACTAATAATAACCTTGTTCCTAATAACTATACTTTTTTTTTTTTTTTTTTTATTAAAATGTTGTGTTGGGTTAAAGGGTTTGAATATGGGTTGATGCGTGGAATTGGGCCATCGCAAAAGGTTTTACCTCTCAAGGGATCTTGAGAAGCTTGCAATCCCCACCAGGTAGTGTACCTGACCGTTGTAGTATAGTATAGTGACAAGTACCGTGGGATTGATCGTTCAACTCAAAGAATAGTGTTCGCTAGGGTTAAAACTCACTTAAACTAGGTCTAGAGATGAGGGATGATTCTTTTTTTATTTTTATATTTTATGGAAAGCAAGTAAAAATCTCAGGTTTGGAAGGAGTGGGCGGAATTAGTTGCTAATCAACTAACCCAAATAACTAAAGATGCAATCAAAATAAAATAAAATAAACTTAAACTAATTATGGCGGAAACAATAATTAGAGAAAATGTGTTTACTTAGATTTCACTACTCCCTAGCTATCTTTTACCGGTTGATTAGTTTGTTACAATTGCATGGATGACGGGTTATATTCCTTAATACCATATGTAGGGCCGTGTACGATCTTCCCTAACTCTATAAGCTTCTACCTCTTCCTATGTCGAGCCGACTACTAGCTCCTAACATGGCCTCATTAGCAGTTACCTATGTGTGGAAAACTAGAAGGGGGTTGAATAGTTTACCGCTTTTTAGATCCTTTTTAGCTTGAATATCCTTTAAAAAACTTTACGTTTGCTTAAAGATATAAACACAACATTATATGTCTGATTATTTGAAAAGCTTTTCATGTGAATAACAATTCTAACATTACTTGTTTCATACTTTGAAAAGCTTTACTTGTGATGATCCTAACTTTGCTTGTTTAGTTCTTTGAAAAGCTTTACATTTGTTTAAAGATATAAACACACCTTTACTTGTTTAATTTTTTGAAAAGCTTTATATGAGATTAGCAATTCTAACTAAAATACAACATGTAATAAGAAAAGATAAAGAAAGAAACGATCAAACCACAACACGATTGTTTATCGTGGTTCGGCTACAAGGACTCTTTTTCTTTGCCCTACATCCACGCCCCGAGTTTCCAACTCAAGAGTTATAAGCACTAATCAACAAGCTCCTTTCACCGGCGGAGAAAACCTTTACAACGTCGCTTACACTTTTACCGACACTAAGCTAGATGTCGAGTTCTTTTACACGGGTACAACCACTCCCATCATCGCTTACACTTTTACCGACACTAAGCTAGATGTCGAGTTCTTTACCAAGGGTACAACCACTCCCGTTAGTTATTTTACAAGGGTACAACAACTCCCGACACACTACATATTTTGAGGCCTAAAATACTAACCAATCACTTCTACATACATGACACAAATGAAGTATAAACTACCAAAGCTTATACATGACCAAGCTACCAAGACTTGCAACTTTAGAGTTGAAGCTTGTAACTTCTTGAATGATCTTGTGAAGTCCCTTGCTACATAAGAGAATCACACAAGTCAAAATGTTACTGAGTTAGTTGAGAGAGTATGTGAAAATATGTCCTAAAGTCATCACTCAAAACTAACAAATGGTTTGGTATTTATAGCAAACCATTCTGCAGGTCTGGCGGATACGGCGGAACCCTCAGCTGGGTTCCGCCCGTGTACCCCCAGGGTTCTGCCAGGGCTGCAGTTGGATTTGCAATAAATCTTCCAAACCAAACAAGGTCACATCTCATTACACCTAGTCAAACACAAGACTTGCAAGCAAACATATGGTTAGTCAAACACTCTTTCTTACCATAAGTGTGTATTGGCAAAGCTTGCCCTAAATGTGATGTGACATTACAATTTTAAGAAATAAATGTGATGTGACAAGACACTTTCTAATTTAAGAAATAAAAACAATGTTTTGTTTAAAAGGAAATGTAAACATTAGTTTAAACAAGACTTAAACACTTAAAGTAATGATTTACTCCTAGCTAAAGTTCATACTTTGTCATTAACAAAACTTAACAAAGATCGTAAAATATAAATAACGTTTTTAGGCGATATTTGTATTAACAATCTCCCCCTTTTTGTTGATGACAAAACATAAACTTTATTTATAAGTAAGTCACTAGTTTTAGTGTTAAGTCTTGTAAAGTTAGTATAAAAACTTGTTTTCGCAAAGATGAGGTGATAAGCACAAAAAAAATTTGAAACAAGTAATTATATAATTCTCCCCCTTTTTGTCGAAACAAAAAGAAGAGTAGCGAAGCGGAAGTAAGCACTTGCTCCCCCTTGGATGATACTCCCCCTAAATGGAGTGCCAAGAGAGGAGACATGGATTTTGAACCTACAAGAAAAAGGTTAGTTGTCGCATAAGACAAGTCATGAGAGCATTTCATGTCTAAAACACAACTACGAGTTGTGAAGTGGAATAATATCATACTCATGCTCCCCCTTGAATATTACTCCCCTAAATGTAGTATCAAGGAAGGAAAACATGGATAATGATCCTACAAAAAGAAAGGTTAGTTTCTAAAACACAAGATATATGTATGCTACCATAGCAAGGTATATTTCACTTATTATACCTAAATGGTCAACAAACAATGCAAACCTTGTAGTAAAATGAAGTTCATTTCATGTAGAATTTTGACTCTTAAAAAGTCAAAGACAAGAAATTTGGATGACACCATCCTACTTCTAAAAATAAAGAAAAACTAAAAATAAACTAAGAACATGAAAAGCTACAAGGAAATCCTCATTTTCCTTAATGAGAAACATTTTCCAAAAACAAGGCTAAAGTTATTTAAGGATGAAAATGTGTGTTGGAGGTTGTAGCGGGCTTTATTTTGAAGGTTGAAAGGATGACACGGTTTTGGTTTGTTGGTTTAAATGGGAAACATTTTCCAAAAGAAACGGTTTTGTTTCATTTTGGAGACTATAAGGTTGAGGTGTGTGAGACAAGGATTGTAGACGATCCAAAATGTGGTTTAGTATAAATCTCATTTCTTCGGATAGCTCACGAATTTCCCTTCGACACCCTTCACTAATGTGAGCGGTTCTTTCGCAATGATTGCAATCATGGCGGGGAAAGTTTGGTGGAAGAGTGGTTTGATTTGTTGGTGGTGGATGGTTTGAACTTGAAGGAGCAAAGGTGGATGGTTGAGTGGTGTTTTTGCTTCCTTCATTTGTTGAGTGTAGTGTTGTTTGTAAAACCATAATATGGTTGATTTGTGCCAACCATACGTTTGAAGACATGAAGGTGGTTTAAATGAGTGTCAACCTCATTATTAAGGTTTGGAGGTTTTTCCCATATGAATGCTTCTATTTTCTTATACGAAGAAAGTAGAGATTCAAATTGTTGGGAAGGTTCTTGTGGTGATGGTTGTTGTTGTTGTGATGGTTGTTGATTTTGAACAAAATAGCGGAAGCTTGGTTCGCCGGAAGGATTGCCATGAAGGTCTTTGTAAATTGGGTGAAACACAAATGATTGTGAGTGGGTATGACCTTGATCATTTGAAAAAATGGATGGTCTAGCATAATGGTAAGCCAACCGTTCTACTAATGATGGTTGATGGGGTTCATCATCTAGTTGCTCACTAGGTTGTTGTTGGGTTTCCATTTGAGCAATGGTGTCAAAGAGCGACAAGGATGGTGGACTTGATGATTTGGGTGATAGGTCTTCTAATGTTTCCAAATAGGGTAGTGGTGATGTTGGTGGTGTATGGAAAAGTTCCATTGGTGAAATTGTTGGTGATTGAGGTGATGGAGTTTTTGATGGTTGAGCTTGTTGAGAAGGTGATGTTGAATCACTTGGAGGTCTAGTTGGTGAAGGAATGGTGGCTATGTTTGTGTAGCAATGTGTTGGAGAGGGTGTTGGAGTATCAAAATTAAGCAAATCTTGAAAGGTGATTACATTGGTATCGCAATGTGTTGAGGATGGTATTGAGGTAGTGAGGTTAAGGAAATCTTGGATAGGTGAAGAAATGTTAAGCGAAGCATCACTTGAAGATGATGAGCTTGACTTGACGGTTTTGTTGAAGCAACAAGGTTTGACACTAATCCTAGTGGTTTTTGAGAAGGATTTTGATGACTCGGATGATGTGTTGGATTTAGTCATTTCAAAGGTGTGGTTTTGATGTTTTGAGAGAAGAAGTTTTGATGGTGATGGTGTGATTTGAGTTGTTGCAAAACTTTCAAATTTATAGGGTGGAAAAGATGTTGAAATGGGTGTTTGGATTTGATGTTTTACCATTCAAAGAATGAGGTTTCAAATGATTTTCATGACCATGTCACATCATTTGATGTTAATCTAATGGAATAGGGTGGAGTGAAAGACCAACATATGCACTCAATGCTTTGTGATCATGGGATGTGATTTGGTTGAAAATGTTTCAATGGTTTGAAGGATCCTTTAAAAGGGTTCCTTGGGTTAGTTATGTTTGAATTTGAATTTTTGGAGGGAAGTGGCTTCCTAATTGTTTTAGTGAGTGAGAGTTGTTCTAATATGGTTATTTGAGTTAATGGAAGATGTTTCTCACTTAGGATAATGGTTTGACACTTTACAAGTTTTGGACTAAAGAAAAATGACAAAAATTTTCTACAGGTGACTGGCGGAACCCTCGCGGTACACAGGCAGAACCCTGTTATGGGTTCCCTCTGGTCCGTTGGGCCATTTCTGGGTTGCCCAGAAATTACACTGGCGGAACCCAATTTTGGGTACCGCCAGATCCGCCAGGGCTGAAAAAATTGGCAGTCCGCGATTTTGACCCGCGAGACGATTTTCAAATTTTTCGAAAACTCCTAAAATCAAAAAGATAATGCATATCTAGTTAGGCAATGCAAAAATTGAACATGTAAACACACATATCATTGGACTTTGACCTTGAGGTCGAAAATTTCACTATACTTAGTGAAAATTGCCATAAGCTTAAAAAATTGACAAACTCGACAAACATTGTCATTATGCATAAAAGCTCATACAAACATAATCCGACAAACGTAATAAACATGAACGTGAAAAACAATACAAATCACATAGTTTAACACATAAAAGGTTCTAAAACATTCATAAGCCAAACACTCCTTAATCTTCTCACAATCGGTCTATCTTCTTATTGAGCTTGCTTAGGTACCTTCCAAAGCACTTGAAAATTCATTTGGTTTGCTTGAACTCTTCGGATGCATTGTCAATGACGGGGAGTTCTTGAGGGTATTCTAAAGGAGGTAACTTAGAGTTAGGAAGTTTATCGTCATCGCTCATGTCGGATGGTGATGATGATGGTGTAGGTGAGCGAGTACGTTTGCCCTTGCCTTTGAAAACTCGTTTATCACTTAGAGGAACGAAGATGTGAGGAACGAGAGAATAGTCAAGGCGCATTCCATTATCGTTAGGAGGAATTGGTGAGATTGCTCTAAAGAGGCGAGTAAGAAGCATTCTATAAGGAAAAGCGGTTGTTCCAACTAAGGGTATGTCAGCCATTCTTTTGGCTAGGTAGTAGGCTAAGTTGAATGGTTGACCGGTGGAAATGCTATAGAGCATGTAGCAAAGGCGTGTGTTGATATGATCTCTATTTCCTATGGTACTTATGACGTTAGCTATAAGAATTTCTTCCCACTTCTTAAATTGTGGTTTAAGCTCATTGAGCTCCATACCAAAAGGATCCTTATCCACAATATTCCCCGAACGATTCTTCCTAGTGGTAGAGGTTCTAACAAAGAGATGTTCCTTAATTGTTTCCTTACTAGCTAGAGGGTTGTCGTATGGATGAAAACGCTCAATCGAGTCAAGGCTTGAAATAGGCCACTTATCCGTGTAGAGACAAGTACCCGCATTTGGGACACCAAAGATGATAGCTAAGTCTTTTAAATCTATGAAATTTGGTATTTGATTTGTTGTGAAGTTTAATGATATCTTACCAAAATCATTTGTGGAGAGGTTTACGGTTGCATAGAATTCTAAGATGAACCTAGGACAAATTGGCTCATCGATATCAAGGAGACAATCAAAGTTGATTGCAACAAAGCTTTGGCGAATAGATGTTCCTTCTAGAAAGGATGGATCAATGGTTCTACCTTCGTGAACATAGCATTTTTCTAGTGCCTTAAAGGTTTCTACTTGAACTTTGTTGAGACCTTTGGTCCTATGGTGTTTGGGCATGTACTTAAGGGTTTCCTTGTGATCGAATTTATTTGCGGGACGCATGTTGATTCCTAGAAAACACAAAATTATATGTTAATAACTTTTAACAATGTGGATGCTCTAATGTGTTCCTATATGCAAACAATGTGGAGACTTGGTTATTGATGCGTGGGAATCGCACCTTGCTTTACCTCTTGAGGGATCTCGAGAAGCTTACAACCCCCACCAGGCAGTGTACCTGATCGTTGTAGTATAGTATAGTGACAAGTACCGGGGGATTGATCGTTCAGCTTAGGAATAGTGTCGCTAGGATTAGAAAACCTAATTAATAGTTCTAGAGGTGAAAGATGATTATTTTTGTATTTTTATATTTTTATGAAAGCAAGTAAAATCTCGGGTTTTGAAGGAGTGGGCGGAATTAGTTGCTAATCAACTAACCCAAAACTAAGATGCAATCAAAATAAAATAATAAAAATGAAAATAAACTAATTATACTAAAGTTATGAGCAGTGGTTGGAGAAATTGTGTTTACTTAGACTTCATTACTCCCTAGATATCTTTTACATGTTAATTACTTGTTACACTTGTATGAATGACGGATTGTATTCCTTAATACCATTCGTGGGTGGCATACATAACTCCCCAACTCTATGAGCTCTTATCTCCTCCTACACCATGACCCAGCACAACTATAGGGATTGTAAACAGTGGCTCATGCATTAAATACAACCAATAAAGACCTAGTACGCCTCGGTTCATGTTTCTTAAGACGTTCAAGCATGTTACCATTTGGAGATCTGCCAGTTTTCTTAAGCCTAACATATAAATCATTCATTCAAAACAAGAATAGACAAGTAATCAACACATAATCAACATCTAGGTTTCATTAGATCTAAGCAAACACAAAAGAGATCTAGCCTAGCATAATGGAATTGAGACAAGAACAAGATATAAACAACCAACACATAGACATATTGATTGAATTGAAAGTACACTTATCTCAATTACAATGCAAGGTCTCAAGGGTTTGGAACCCTTGAAAAACCTGTAAAAGAGGCACCAAAATCGTCTTTAGGGTTTCACCAAAACTTCTCCTTTTTTTATGAAAAAACTAGAAAACTATATATAGGAAAAACAGGCTGACGGTGTCAAGAGTTACTTGTGACGCCGTCACCTCGCCGCCATATACTTCCTCGGACGGCCTTGATCCACTTATGACGGCCTATGTGACGCCGTCACCACCCACGGTATTTTATTCTTGCCACTTTGACGCCGTCATGAAGCCTTCTGACGCCGTCACCACCTACGGTGTTTAATTCCTCATGTCTGACGCCGTCAAGATGGTAGTCTTGACGCCGTCACCTTGTATCTTCAGCATGGAAATTTGGTACTTTTCCGTTTTCTTCACTTTTATGCTCCAAAAACGTCCAAAATGGCTTCTTTTCCAGAATTCACTCTCCAAACACCTAAAATCACAAAAGGAACGATTTAGGGCAATATTTGATCAAATAAAGTCGGATTCGGGCTTAAATGACCCCCCTAAAAACAGATCATTTTTCGCCTCATCATATACCCTTACACTTGAGATTTGCTTGTCCTCAAGCAAATGAGCTTTTATTCTACTCAAAAGACAAGTTAGGGGTCATTTAACACTAATATAAAAGTAATTACAACAAATAATCGTTCCACTAAAGACCAATAGACAAGCACGGAGGTCATACACAAGCACCTCACAAATAGTGTTTAGATACTCACATCTCTCGGGTGTAATAAAGTAATATAACATTATGGAAATGGAAGATATCTCTCACTACCTGTCATAACAAAATAGATTACCATAGGCTTGGGAAAGGATCAAACCTCCACCACATGGCGTAAGCACCTAGGATAAACTATCAAAGAGGTCTTTTAAAGGGTTATAACGTTAGGTGTAGGGATATGAATTACACGGTTTTGTTGGATAAAGGAAGTTTTACTGGTGGCGAGTTAACAATCTCGGTTAATTACATGTACAAGATGGTGTTGCTAAGCCAAGATTAGACTCGACTTAAGCTAATAAATGAAAAATAACAAAAACATAAAATGAACATAGAATAAAAACGGGATGGTAGTCCGTATGTTTTTTCTCTTTTTCCTTTTTCTATTTTTTTTTCTTTTTCTTGATTTTTCGATTTTTTTTTTTTTTTTTTTTTTTTTTTTTTTTTTTTTTTTTTTTTGCATACACTCTTACCCTACCATCCAAAATAATACATCATAGGGGATGAGAATTCCCCTTACACTTGAATCTTTACATACTTTACAATTAACTAATCTAATGACTCGAATTAAGAAAATTAAAACACTTGGAGCACTTTTAAGATTAACGCACGTATGGGGGTAATAAGTGATGTTCTTCCCCATTACTCCATAAAATAAGTACTTACCCATGAGTCCCAATCGTCCCAAAACAATATGTACAAGGATATGACTCGACTTAGCAACCATGTAATCAATTAGATAGTTAACTTAGGGTTTAACAAATAACAATAATGCACTAAAGATGAGCGCATACACGGAAGGCTAAGGCGATTTGGGTGTACATTTAAGTGGGGTGTAATAAATTCTTCCTTTAAGTAAGATGCTTAAAGTTAGAAACGAAAAGATAGGCTCGGAGGGGTGTACTAGGGGTATCGTGTACTAAAAATGAGTACAACGCTAAGGGTGTGAGAAAAATTAGTTGACTTAACTAGTCAAGTAATATGACTTAAATGGTCAAGTAATTATAATACGGGTTTAACACAAGGGTGATCCTAATGCCTCTTATCATGTAGTAAATCCTACCACACGAATGTAGTCTCACTAGCGGTCTTGGGATGCATCACTAACGCAAGTTCTAGAATCTAAATGCTACCGGTACACTCATAAGCACCAATAATAAATGCTTTTCCTATCAAAACTAAAGGTGAACCTCACATTTTTGGGTGGAAAATTTTTCTGAATATACGGCTATGTGCTAGTCATACAACCTCCTATCCATGAGACGCTTGCTATGGCTAAAGTTTCACTCCTAAATGTTGTAAAAAATTTTAAATTTGGCGCTAAAATTACACTAACAAGTATTTCTCATAGTTTTATTACTCATCTACTATCAAACAAAACAAACTCAAGCGAAAGTGCATATGTAAGGTATCATCTTTTTACCCTCCCCTTATACTTAAGATGAACATTGTCCCCAATGTTCAAGTAAAGAATGTAAAAGTTAAAAAGTAAAGAGAATGAAATCAAATACTCCCCTAATTCGCTCGGTATGGATTATAGGTTGGCCAGGTTAAATCTTCCTCCAAGAAAACGAACAATCAAAGCTTCCCTTCCAGAATATAAATCATCTTCTTGTCACAAATAACCTGTAAATCCTAACAACAATAGACAAGGCAACCTCGCGTAAAATCGGCGGCATCCTATATAAGTTACTAAATCCTAGAAAACAAAGTAAGATATAATGCTTGTGGAATGAAGTTTGCAGATTTCCTGGAGATTATAAAACTTAATAATTCACAACAACCATAAGACTCCGTTAGAAAAACAAAACCGGTAAAATTTTCAGATTTTAACTCCTGACGCCGTCAAGAGCAATACCCTGATGCCGTCAGAATGGACCTGCAGAAATTCTTATGTTAAGTTTCCGGAAAATTTCTGGAAAAACTTTGTCCTACTTCCTGGAAAATCCTGCAAAACTTCATTATGACTCAATACAAGCATTTGACTCTAACAAATACGAATACACATGTTCATTTAAATATTGTGGAGAATCATGATCGGTTTGTTTCTTAAAAACATATTTGGGGTTTCCCCTTACACTTATCTTTTGCAAAAATACCTTTAGGTTGAAGTTAAGACTAGGCCAAACAACATAATAAAGTATTTTCACATTTTTAATTGAGAAACATGATCAACCAACAATAAAAATAAAACATGCATACGGAAGCAAATAACAATCAAACAAATAAAAATCACACAAAACATGGGTTGCCTCCCAAGAAGCGCTTTTCTTTATTTACGAGTCTTGTAGCTAGACTCAAAGTCGTGGGTTACTACGTAATCTCATCATTGGTTCCACTCTCCAGGTCATCTTCTAAACTAGTATCGCTTTCATAGTGTAAGTACTTCGGATCTTCGAATTCGAAAACATCCCGTCGATACTTAGAGCCAAGCTTACTAACATCCTTAAAGAACCCACAAGATAAATCAGAAATATTTCTACACCCTCTCCTAACATCGTCATCACACAAGACAAGTTGGGAGCTCATCACATCGAGCCCGTCGCAATCTATCTCCCTAAGGTCTCTTCTTTTGTATGGCGTTTGGTATGAAATCCTCCTAATCCCGTCAGTGAAAGTCATGATTCCGTTCAAGTCATCCACTATCAACTTAGTGATTTCACAAAAGGGTGCTCCAAAGACGACTTGCGATATCCTAGGGTCAACAAAGTCCTCTATGTTGTCCACAATCGTGAACTCCATAGGGAATGCCATATTTCCTACGAACACTTGGATTTCATGATCCTTACCAACCACTTTCTCTCCCTTGTAAATCATCCCCCATCTGCAGATATTGTTATAATGAAACAATGACATGAAATTCTTTGGCAGGAATACATTAATGTATATGTTTTCGAAGTACTTATGACCGATCATGCAAGGGATTTTTAGGTTATTCGGATCACGTCGTTTGATCTTTCTCAACTCTCCATCCTTTGACCCATATAGATTCCTCTCAAGGGAGGGACGATACTCATAAACCTCCTCACCATCCCTACGAAAAATTACCATTCTAACACCATTGGTGAGTAATACACTACCATCTTTCTCGTCAAGGATTGCTCCCGATTCATTGATGAATGGCATCCCAAGGACAAGGTTAGTTAATGTTTGATTGGCGAGAGGGTCCATGTCATCAACCATGGTGAGGTCAGTATTGTAAACAAGCTCTCCAATCCTAATTGACAAATTTTCTACTACCCTTTCGCACGCAATGTGTTCTGGGAAAGCCATGTGATATAGGGAAAGTGGGATTATGTTGACTGGGAAGCTAGGATCTATATGACTATCAATTAAGACCTTTCCCTCAATGGTACAGGAGATTTTGAAAAGTTTAGAGCCGCTCTTCTCGGTTTGATTGCTACCTATACTAATAACATCCTCTATTTCGGATTCTTCTATAACAGATTTACTCAAAATGGTTGGGTCTTTCTCCTGTTCCTCCGATGTCTCGTTCCTTTCATTCGGTTTGTCGGATTTCTGCGTGGTGCACTGCTCGGGTGAGTTGGTAGGTTTCCTTGCCGAAGCGTGGTCAACCTTTGAGGTCTCATCCTTCGCTGTCTGACTGAGTTTGTCAGTTTGTTGTTGGGTTGGATTGGATGCTGCAGCTGATATTGTGGTGATGGTGTTTACGAAGTGGATTGGTCCAGGGGGGTTGATAGGTCCTTTTTCGTTAGGAGATAGATGTTTGAATAGCTTGCTAGTACTTTTTATTTTTACAGGGGAGGCTGGTGGACTCATGACGGTAGCAGACTTAACCTCATCAACGTGAATGGGCTTATTATCAATATGCTCTTTGATAGCAGTCAACAGATTACAAATCTTGTTGTTCACGTCAGCCTGCTGTTGTTTGAATTTTGTCTCGAGTGTAGTGAGCTGCAATTCTTGAGAAAGAATGAATTTTTTTAAATCATCTTCACAGCTTCGCCTAGGGGTACTTTGCGACGGAAAATGTTCGGACCAAGTGAGTGGTGAGGAGTCATTGAATGATACACTTCGTGTTTGGTACCCTCTAAAATCAGGTTTATCCTTCCATGCCTCATATGCTTCGGCAGAAGTTCGAGGACCCTGCCCTACGTGTGATGATGTGAATTCATTATAAGCACGTTTTGGAAGTTCCATGCAGTTGTAGGTCTCATGAGGGCCATTGCACAGTTTGCATGTAGAAGCGATTCTGCTTACTTGGCTTGAAGGCTTATGAGCTTCGTAAGATTTCATAAGAGACTTGACTCGACCTTCAAGTTCCATGATCCTACGGTCGGGAGTGCTTAAATTATTCGAAGGCAAAGATATTGCCTTGACCGTTTTGTTCAAATCACGGGGATCATTCCAACTTTCGTTGTCAAAGAGAGCAAGATCTTCTATGAGTTCCCATGATTGTTCCGCACTAAGATCACGTAGCTTACCACCGGCCGATTGGTCAATGGTTCGCCTCGTGGAGATGTCGATATGGTCATAGAAGATTTGGACTTGGAGCCAAAGATCTATGCCATGATGAGGGACTTTTTGGAGTAAGTCCTTGAAACGAGTCCATGCTTCATAAAGAGATTCATTTTGATGTTGTTGGAACATCAAGATGTCATTCCTAAGCTTAGTAGTTCTCCCCGGTGGGAAAAATTGAGCAAGGAAACGAGTGGTGAGATCATCCCATGTGGTGATGGATCCCGCGGGTAAACGCTCAAGCCATTGACTAGCTTGATCCCGTAGAGAGAATTGGAATAGGCGTAAACGGGTAGTCTCTCTAGTTTCAACACCTAGGTCTATGGAATCTACGATTTTGAGGAAGTCCTTAAGGTGTTGGTTTGGGTCTTCGGAACGAAGTCCATGGAATGCACATCCGCTTTGCACCAACCGGATGGTGTCGGATCGCAAGGGGGTCACATTGGCTCCGGTGAGCTCAATGGTGTTTCGGTAGCCTTGGTGGCTAGGTCGGGAATACTCTCCTAAGGTTCGGGGCCTAAGGGGTTCTAATGGTGGGTTTTGTTGTGGTGGGATGATGGGTTCAAAGATGTTACCACCTTCCATGATGTCGGATGGTAAAGAGTTACGAACAAAGGCACAAAGAAATAAGATAGACTAAAGAAGACCTAAAAATAAAAATAAAAATCTTACTAGAAAGGAATCTAGCAAGTAGACCTAATAAAAAGAAATCCTAACCTAGACAATAACTATTCCCCGGGCTGCGGCGCCAAAAACTTGATGGGTGGGAATCGCACCTTGCTTTACCTCTCGAGGGATCTCGAGAAGCTTACAACCCCCACCAGGCAGTGTACCTGATCGTTGTAGTATAGTATAGTGACAAGTACCGGGGGATTGATCGTTCAGCTTAGGAATAGTGTTGCTAGGATTAGAAAACCTAATTAATAGTTCTAGAGGTGAAAGATGATTATTTTTGTATTTTTATATTTTTATGAAAGCAAGTAAAATCTCGGGTTTTGAAGGAGTGGACGGAATTAGTTGCTAATCAACTAACCCAAAACTAAGATGCAATCAAAATAAAATAATAAAAATGAAAATAAACTAATTATACTAAAGTTGTGAGCAGTGGTTGGAGAAATTGTGTTTACTTAGACTTCATTACTCCCTAGATATCTTTTACATGTTAATTACTTGTTACACTTGTATGAATGACGGATTGTATTCCTTAGTACCATTCGTGGGGTGGCATACATAACTCCCCAACTCTATGAGCTCTTATCTCCTCTTACACCATGACCCAGCACAACTATAGGGATTGTAAACAGTGGCTCATGCATTAAATGCAACCAATAAAGACCTAGTACGCCTCGGTTCATGTTTCTTAAGACGTTCAAGCATGTTACCATTTGGAGATCTGCCAGTTTTCTTAAGCCTAACATATAAATCATTCATTCAAAACAAGAATAGACAAGTAATCAACACATAATCAACATCTAGGTTTCATTAGATCTAAGCAAACACAAAAGAGATCTAGCCTAGCATAATGGAATTGAGACAAGAACAAGATATAAACAACCAACACATAGACATATTGATTGAATTGAAAGTACACTTATCTCAATTACAATGCAAGGTCTCAAGGGTTTGGAACCCTTGAAAAACCTATAAAAGAGGCACCAAAATCGTCTTTAGGGTTTCACCAAAACTTCTCCTTTTTTTATGAAAAAACTAGAAAACTATATATAGGAAAAACAGGCTGACGGCGTCAAGAGTTACTTGTGACGCCGTCACCTCGCCGCCATATACTTCCTCGGACGGCCTTGATCTACTTATGACGGCCTATGTGACGCCGTCACCACCCACGGTATTTTATTCTTGCCACTTTGACGCCGTCACCACCTACGATGTTTAATTCCTCATGTCTGACGCCGTCAAGATGGTAGTCTTGACGCCGTCACCTTGTATCTTCAGCATGGAAATTTGGTACTTTGTCGTTTTCTTCACTTTTATGCTCAAAAAACGTCCAAAATGGCTTCTTTTCCAGAATTCACTCTCCAAACACCTAAAATCACAAAAGGAACGATTTAGGGCAATATTTGATCAAATAAAGTCGGATTCGGGCTTAAATGACCCCCTAAAAACGGATCATTTTTCGCCTCATCAGTTATCTTGACTCATTTTGATTCCCAAATTGTTTTGTTATGCAAGTTTTGTTATAAAAATAAAAGATAACCAACAATCTCCTAATTGAATGTGTCTTCGATTGAATGTACCCGAAAATACATATTAGTTATGTATCCCCTTTAGCATTCAAGAGATAGTGTGCAAGTGATGTTTCAATGATGTTTTTCATTTGTTTTAACAATGTGGTGAAGAATTATGTTCTAGTCTTGGATTGCAATTTTTTAAAGACAATGCATTTGGTGTGTTTGGCAAATCAAAGTAACAACAAAAAGGATACAATTCTTAACTAATGGAAGACATGATTGGCTAGCAACCAAGTTTTTCATGAATCAAGAAGTTTTATGCATAAACCCTAAGATTCTAGTTAATGAATGTAAATGGGAATGTTATACTTGAATCAAAAATGCAATTATGATTAGAACACTTACAAAGAAAATTGGATTTGAAGAGATTTGATTGAAAGCCATAAATTTCGTATGCTTATGTGTTTTTGAGAGGGTGATGGCTGTTTGAAAGTGAATGATTAAGTTAAGACGGTGTTTGGTTTTGAAATTAAAAATAAAACATTTTGTAGCTTTGGCGGACCAGGCGGAACCAAAAAGAGGGTTCCGCCCGTATGGTCTGAGGGTACCATGGGAGCTGCAGGGAAAAATTCAAAAGGGATTGTCTTGATTTTTGTGGTTTTATCCTAATGCTCAAAACTAAGGTTTTAGGTCTTATGAGTCTTTGACTAAGCCTAGGAATGATGAATGCTTCACATTCGAGATGTTTTGTAAAAACGTTGATAGAATGGTTAACATGGAAGACTTTCTTAGTTAAGACGTTCCTCAATGAACAATTTTACCAAGGCGATGATGATGGATCACAATATGTCTATTAAGACCATAATGGATTGAATTGTTGCCGAAGTCGATGATTCCTTTGTTGAAGGGATAACAAAGTTGATAAAAAAATTCCGTTGTTGACACGAATTCGCTTGTACAAGTGGAGCTTGTTGATGTGCTTCTCCATCCGAAACTAATTTGAGAACCTTACGTGTTTTGGAGAATCATTGGGTAAGTAAGTATAAAAGTTCAAGTACCACTTGTGCTTTTCTTATCAACTTATTACCGGCATAATTCCATTTGGCATACACTATGGTTTCTATTCCAATTCTTTTGGGATACCATAATCCTAGTTGTGTGGTACCTTATGATGTATCCAAACAAGCTCAACTAAAGAGTTGTTTTAGGATTTTCTTTAACACGAGCACATAGACAAATGCTAAACATAATGTTGGATCTAATTGTTATGAGAACAAGTAGTCTTCCAAACATTTCTCTACGTTTAGTTTTACCTACGGATTTACTAATCTCATTCTTGAAAAGTCATCAATAACTTAACCGTTGAGAACAAGAGAGTAACTAGGAATGTCTTTAAGTTAAAATCCCTTGCTTTTGGAGCTTGCTTTTATAATCAAAAAGACTTTCAAATATTGACACTTATAATCACATGATTACTTTGAAATATTTATTTTGTTTCACTAGTTGTTTTACTCTAAATTCCAAAAACTGTTATTGTTGAATTTGTTTAGACACAACTATGACCTATAAATCAAGTTTTATAACTTATGTCAATTTTGCTTGATTCAATGTTTGACTCAAGGTGAGAAGATGTTATTTTGAACTTTTATTCTTAATGTTTTACACAACATACTTGTCTTGCCATCATTGGACTTTCGACTAAGTTATCATCTACCAAAGATGATATCTTAGAAGGAGGAGATCACTCGTTAAATGTTATATTCAACGACTCCTCGATTCTTTGGGTTTTCTTACTTAAGACACTATGAACTCTATTTGTTTTGAAAAAGTCCAAGAGGTACAACATCATGAGACTAAGTGTCACATTTGATGTGTAAATCCTAGATGTTGAAAACTCATTTTCTTTCACACATCCTAATGTATGCTAATGTGATTTATTTCACCTTGTGTGTTTTATGTGAGATTATCATAAAGGAGTGATTGAAGAAAAACACAATTTAAGACTCAAAGTATGGTGTTTGAGAATGTTGTTTTAACAAAGGTTTGTTTTGCAAGCATCACAAAAGTGTTAGACATTTTAACACTTAGGAAATTCTTAGTTAGCTCACTTGTAAGCAAGAGTTGAGTGAGACTCACTCAAGAGTTTCTCGTGTTTATCTCTTGATGGTTAAAGAACCAAAACACCTTATATCTCCTACTAGTACTAATGACGAAATTCCTTGTTGCATAGAATCTAATCTTAGTTATTACTAATAGCAGGTAAACACTTTAGAGTATAACTAATAACACATATTCCAACACATAATGCTAGAAACAAGAGACAATCAAAGTCAAGTTGAAGTAATGCGTACCTTTTAAATTGCATAGAGATGCTATCATGAGGATAAACGCAACGCGTAAAATCTTGGTTTGACGATACGCTTTGAAACTCAATTACTCATGTATCCAAGAAGGTTAGATAATCATATAAAAGCATAGAGCATGATAATCATGAATCTTTTATCATGAGTTTCTATTAGAGATTGAATTATATCTAAATCTCTCTTCTAGGTTTGACAAATTTTACTTGCTTTGTTTTATTCGTTGATGGTGCTTTTGAGTTAAATCCTAATCCGGTTTTATCTTTAAACAACCTTTGACTCCTCAACAATCTTTCAGGAGATTTTGAGCTTTCATCAAATTTAGCTAACATTTTACCTTTCTCATTTTGCTTTTTAATGTCATTTTTGTAATCTAGACATAATTTACATTCTAGATCAATTTCAACATTACTCTCAAGTCTAGACATTTTATCTTCTAACAAGATTTCCTTTTCAAAGATATTCTCAAAAGATTTTGAAGACTCATTGTTAAAGATAGTTTTTAGATCCATGTTGCATAAACGTTTAGACTCATTTTCTAGTTTAGAAAACTCTAGGATAAATTTGTCAAAGCAAAAGTGTTTGGTTTCAAAATGTACCTTGCTTGATGTTTTATCTAGTTGAGAATCACAATCCGGATGGTTGGCTTCATCTTCATCCGTGTTATTCCATGAATCATAAACAAGTCCACTAAGAGCTCGACATGAGTAATCATCTTCACTTACACCTTCATTTAAAACATTTAAACTAGTAGTACATGTATTTATCTCAACTAAATGTCTATCTATTAATATTTTGAAGACTTCTAATTCATATGTGAGATCAAATTGATTATCTTTGACTTGACATATTTCTAAATGAAAGTTTAACATATTTTTCCAAATATCATTAGCCGTTTGACAAAAATACATTCTTTCATATTTGGTACTAAAGATTTATAAATCATTGTTTTAGCTTTAGTAATTTTATCAAGTTCAAGATAGTTATCTTGGTTTTCAAAACTTGTTTTCTTTGGTTTGAAATCACCAAAAGAAATAATATGCCAAAGATCTTGATCAATTGATTTCACATAGTTTTAAAAATTACTTTCCCATTCAAGTAAGTTTTCTTTTTCAAATAGCGGTTGGTTTTGAATAGGTTGCCCTTCTTTGAGATTTTCAAAATCCATGGATCGATCCAAGTTTTAAAATACATTCTATTTTAAAGATCTTGAGTAACGTAGCTCCTGATGCCAATTGTGGAAAACTAGAAGGGGGTTGAATAGTTTACCGCTTTTTAGATCCTTTTTAGCTTGAATATCCTTTAAAATACTTTACGTTTGCTTAAAGATATAAACACAACATTATATGTTTGATTCTTTGAAAAGCTTTTCATGTGAATAACAATTCTAACATTACTTATTTCATACTTTGAAAAGCTTTACTTGTTATAACACCCCCAAAATCGATCAATACAGCGGAAGACTTAAAATGTCAGCGGAAGACTTTTGGGGTATTATATTGTGGATCTTTCGTCACAATTATAGGAAACGATTCAAGTGATCATTTTAAGTTTTATTTAAAATACCAAATATTCATAATTCAAGAGAATTCGTTATTCAACAACAAGTTTTATTTAAAGAGAAATAAACGTTTCTTTATTTGCCCACTTCGTGCCGTTGCCATCCATTCCATTTAGTTACCTGAGATAAACATGCTAAAAGTCAACAAAAGTTGAGTGAAATTCATAGGTTTATATTTAAGAGTTTGAACACAAGAGATAGATGTTTATTGTAATATCGATACAAATAAACAAGTTAAAAAAATTATATTCATTATTGCATTAAGCTCATGACACTCAACGATTCAACAGACATCAATATTTTCATAATAATGATGTGAAATATATAGCCCCCAAGATAGGTATTTGCCAGTAACCTATTATATTCAAATAACGTGCATTTGGTGACTTTCCTCTAGCAACCAAATGGGGATTGTCAATCCCTAATAGATCTATTCACAATTATTTACGTTCACTTTTCAAGTGATTAAGGTTCATGATCGAGGGACTTTTGGCAATAGCTACTTAAGCAATAATAAGATCAGGAAAAGACTTGTGTTCGGTTTTTAAGCATGTATCCCCCCCACAGAAATTAGTTAAATGTGGGCTATGAACTCACCTTAGTAGGATAGTAGAACAATTGTAATCTCAACGATGCAAGGCAACGGCTTCACACACAACCTAAAAGATATGGCACGTTTTAGTTCTTAAGTCTCGTTTTATTGCGATCGTTTATTATTAATTATAAAGAATTGATAAAGTGCATATGTGATGTGTTACGTCGTATAAAAATAAATAATGGTTACGTATTGTTTTATTCGTCTAAATTTGTTTATCGTTATATAAGTTTTATTCGTATTATATATATAATAAGTTACGTTTTGTTATTTATCATTTTAATATATAATCAAATATATATATATAATAAATATAGAATTATTATTAAAAGTAAATATTTCAATTCGATCCTTAATGTTTTCTCAATTTTACACTTTTTACCCTTAACGGAGAATATTTACGCCGTTAGTCCAAAAGTTATATATATTTACATTTCTAGTCCAAATATCAAATATTTACATTTATAATCCTTAAGTTTCAATATTTACAGTTTATATCCCTTAGAAAACAGTTTTTATACTTTTCACTCAAGTTTATCAATTTGGCAATTTTAGTCCTTATCCTTCGTACATTTGCAAAAATAGTCCCGACTTTACCAAATTCAAAACTTAACATTTTTATTATTTCATTAAGCTCAAAACATTTAGAAAAGCTTATTTTCACAGCTTATAAGCTTATTATTTGCTTATTTCGTTTAGTGGGCTTAACGATGCAATATTAAGGGCCCATTAAGGTTTTATGATCCAAAGGGTTTGGGGGAACACTAGGTTAGTCGAAATCCATCATTTTAAGTTATAACACCATTTCAAAATAGCTTATTCTCATAGCTTATCGTAATAAGCTAAAAAGAGCTTTTTGGGCCTTTAAGCCCACGTAAGGTTTTTAATGTTTCTGAAAACTGTTTCAATGTCGCTTTACTTTGGTTCTCGTTAGGTGCTTAAATGAAGTTATTAGGTCGTATTATTTATCATTCTCGTTTCTATTTCAAGTAGGCAGTTAGATCGTACGAAAATAATAAGGGGTCGTGTGTTAAATTTAGAAATGGCGAGGTCAAATTGTAAGCCAAAACCATTACGTAAAAACTATATAGGTTGAAAAATAAACTAAGTCTTTTAGTATTCTTCGTATAGGTCCAATGTGACTTAGAATCGTATGATCTTTAGTGTGTATATGTTATTATAAGTTCAATATTATTATAGGTACTTGTTAATGGCTTTGCCAACAAATGATACGATATATATAACATAGTTATCGTGTTTATGTTTTACGAGTTATAGATAGAAAGTGTGGGTGTAAAAACATAAGGTACGTATATATATAAATAGAAAGAAAAGTTTGTGGTCTCACCTCACCTCAAAAGGTGGAGTAAAACGAGTGTATGGTTCGTGTGATGGTTCAAAAGCTCCGTGGTTCACTTCTCGTCCTTCCAAAGGTTCAAGTAGCTCAAGCTTTGCTTCCTAGGTTCTCTTCAAGGTGTGGTACACTTGGTGATTCGTTCGTCCCTCCACAGCTCCTCCTCGTTAATATTTTTAGTGTAATGGGTAGTTTAAGTGCATGTAATTCTTGTGATTGCATGGGAGGCTTATATAAGCAGTTTTTTTGAAAGGGTAGAAACAAGATAGGTTCACAAGAGGGGAGGGTAGCATGTTAGGCGAATAGTAATGCCACAAATCATGGCCAATCGAGAGTTTACATGGTTAGGATCTTGTAAGATTGTTCCCTATTCATTCCTGACGATCACATTGTGTTTAGAGTTTGTTTCGTTGTCATTGGGAAACATGGGAGGTGTGTAGGAATGTTATGCCACGTTTTGGCCTTATCCCCATGGAAGGTTTTGGTGCTTCACATAGGGTGTATCCAGGGTAGTAAATGAGCAAGAAAAGGTGTAATATTTATCGATTCTGTTTCTTTGGTACTAGGGGAGACGAGGCAAGCAAAAATATATGTAGGTTGTGTGTAGAAATCGTAAGATACTAGGGGTGTTTTGGGTGTGTCGCGACTGAAAACAAAAGAAAGAAAATAAAAATTAAAGGGTGCGTTTGGGCTTTAAGCCTGGTGGGCTTGTGTTTGGTCTCGGCCCAGCAGAAAAGAAAGAAAGAAATAATAGTACTAGTCCGTTTGGTTTAGTGATTGGATTCGTGGCCCATTGAGTGTTGGGGGCCCACCTGGGGTGTCTCGATTATCGTGTCGAAGTTCAAAAATATTAGTGAGCGTACTCGGGAAGTTTCGTAGGTTCGGGAAATATATAAATAGTATACGTTATTTAAACGAAACGTATTATTAAATATAAACGTGTTATATAATCATTTATCATTCGCAATAATCATAGGCAACCTAGGTTGTGTGTAAGCATCGTTCCTGGGTAAACGGTCAATCACAGTTATCATAGTGGTTCAATATCAAGCCATATCATAAAAAAAAAATTTGTTACCCGTAAAATGGTGTTAATTCCTTGTAACATCGTTTTATTTATTTGTTTGCATTTACTAATCGAATGGGAAATTTACGAGAGGTTACATTACCTACCTCTTACAGAGAATTCCGTCCCGGAATTGTAGTCTAAGATAGTTGTCGAGGGTGTCTTAGGTGAAGAGATGTGGGTACTTGGAGCGAATCTGGTCCTCGCGCTCCCAGGTATATTCCGGTCCTCGCTTGGAGTCCCAACGAACTTTGACAATAGGGATACGGTTTTGTTTTAGTTGTTTGACTTCTCTATCCATGATTTCAATAGGTTCCTCAGTAAAGATAAGGTTATCATCTAGTCGAATTTCCTTCAATGGAATCACGAGAGATTCATCGGATAAACACTTCTTAAGGTTTGACACATGAAAGGTGTCGTGAATCCGACTAAGTTCTTCGGGTAGTTCTAGTCTATAAGCCACGGGTCCTATCCTTTCCAGGATTTTGAATGGACCGATGTATCTGGGGTTCAACTTTCCATGCTTTCCAAATCGTACCATTCCCTTCCAGGGAGATACTTTCAATAAGACTCTGTCTCCTAGTTGAAATTCCATGGGTTTCCTTTTTAGGTCTGCGTAACTTTTCTATCGGTCTCGGGCTGCTTGTAAGCGTTGCTTAATCTTAATGATTTTCTCGGTTGTTTCTCTAACAAGGTCTGGTCCTATAAGTTGTCTTTCTCCGACTTCTGCCCAACAGACGGGCGATCTGCACTTTCTACCATACAGTGCTTCGAAGGGTGCTGCTTTTATACTGGCGTGGTAACTATTGTTGTATGAAAACTCTGCTAATGGTAAGTGCTTATCCCAACCTTTTCCAAAATCGATAACACATGCTCGGAGCATATCTTCCAAGGTTTGAATAGTTCTTTCACTTTGACCATCAGTTTGAGGGTGGTAGGTTGTGCTCATATCTAGTTTAGTTCCTAAGGCTTTCTGTAATGATTTCCAAAAGTGTGAAGTGAAACGACTATCTCGATCCGAGATAATCAAAATTGGTACTCCATGTCGAGTGACAATTTCCTTCACATATATCCGAGCTAGTGTATTCATCTCATCGGTTTCTTTGATGGGTATAAAATGAGCGGATTTTGTTAGACGATCCACAATAACCCATATTGTGTCGTGTCCGGATGAGGTTCTTGGGAGTTTGGTGATGAAGTCCATAGTGATTCGTTCCCATTTCCACATAGGAAGTTCTGGTTGTACAAGTAAGCCTGAAGGTTTCTGATGTTCTGCCTTTACCCTTGAACATGTTAAACATTTACTGACATATTCTGCGATGTCAGCCTTCATGTTTGGCCACCAATATAGTCTCTTTAAATCCTGATACATCTTGTCAGAACCTGGATGAATGGAGTATTTTGACTTGTGAGACTCATACATGATGAGCTCACGAATACCTCCGATCATCGGGATCCAACTTCTGTCCTTGAAACATAGTGTTCCATCAGATTTCTTCACGAAACCATTCTTATTCTCGGGCATACCGTAAATCTTTTCTTTGGGTCGGTTTTCTTCTTTAAGTGCTTCGTTCTGCGCGTTAAGGATTTGGGATGGAAGGGGTGAGTGGATAGTCATCCCTAGTGATCTAACTCGAAGGGGTTTCAATCGTTCCTTTCGGCTTAACGCATCTGCTACTACATTAGCCTTTCCTGGGTGGTAACGGATCTCACAATCATAATCGCTGAGCAACTCTAGCCAGCGACGTTGCCTCATATTCAAATCCTTCTGATCCAAAATGTGTTGAAGACTCTTGTGGTCGGTGTATACGGTGCATTTGGTGCCATATAAGTAGTGTCTCCACAACTTGAGTGCAAACATTACAGCTCCTAACTCCAAGTCATGAGTCGTGTAGTTTTCCTCATGTTTCTTTAGTTGGCGGGATGCATAAGCTATCACTTTGCTTCTTTGCATCAAGACTGCTCCTAATCCATGATAAGATGCGTCGCAATATACTATAAAGTCCTCGTTTCCTTCTGGGAGGGCTAATATTGGAGCTTCACAAAGCTTTTGTTTTAACAACTGGAAGGCTGCTTCTTCCTTTTCTTCCCAGATGTACTTCTCATTCTTTTGGGTCAACTTAGTCAACGGTTTTGCAATCTTGGAGAATCCTTCTATAAATCTTCGGTAGTAACCTGCGAGACCTAAAAATTGACGAATCTCCGTGGGGTTTGTAGGAGATGACCAACCTTTAACAGCCTCAATCTTTGCAGGGTCTACGTGAATGCCTTAACTATCGATGATGTGTCCTAAAAACTGTACGGTGTGAATCCAAAAGTCGCATTTAGAGAACTTAGCGTACAATTCTTCCTTCTTGAGCAGTTCTAAAATGATTCGTAAATGTCCCGCGTGTTCTTCTTCATTGTGAGAGTAGATCAAAATATCGTCGATGAATACTATTACAAACTTATCCAAGTAAGGTTTGCATACTCGATTCATTAAATCCATGAAAACTGCTGGTGCATTGGTCAGACCGAACGGCATTACTTGAAATTCGTAGTGACCATAGCGCGTTCTGAATGCAGTTTTCGGAATATCTTCTTCTCGAACTCTTAGCTGATGGTATCCTGATCTTAGATCAATTTTTGAGTACACACTTGATCCTTGCAATTGGTCGAACAGATCATCAATTCGAGGTAATGGGTATCGATTCTTTACCGTAAGTTTATTCAACTCCCGGTAATTGATGCACATTCGAAAGGATCCATCCTTCTTCTTAACGAACAAAATTGGAGCTCCCCAAGGTGATGAGCTTGGTCGAATAAATCCTTTATCCGATAATTCCTTTTGTTGTTCTGACAACTCTTCCATTTCAGATGGCGCTAGTCTATAAGGTGCTTTAGCTACTGGTGCCGCTCCAGGCACTAGTTCAATCTGAAATTCTACTTGACGTACGGGTGGAATACCAGGTAATTCTTCAGGGAATACTTCAGGGAAATCCCTAACGATAGGAACGTCATCAAGCTGCCTTTCGGATGACTTACTTTCCGTAACTTGAGCTAGGAATACTTGACATCCTTCTTTCATGTATTTTATTACTCGCATACATGAGATAACTCCATATCGAGGTTTGCTTTTGTCGCCCTGGACAATGAGTGTTTCATCCTTGAGTGGTATATAGACGGCCTTTTCGTCACAGTGAATCCTAGCACGATGATGGGATAGCCAATCCATGCCGACGATAGCGTCGAAGCTACCAAGTTGAACCGGCATAAGATCAATGGCAAAAGGTTTTTCAGATAAGGTTAGGGTGCAATCTTTCATGATAGTATTGGTGTCTATTAAATTCCCGTCAGCCATTTTGACTTCGTAGGTGGTGTTTAGCTTAGAGGGGGTAACATTAAGTAAAGGGGCAAACGTATCCGATATAAAACTCTTATCGGCGCCCGAATCAAACAATATTCTAGCATTATGATGGTTTAGTAGAAACGTACCGGTGACTACATCGGGCCCGTTTCCATCTCCGAGTAGGTATACTCTAGCTTGGGCGTTGGCTGGTTCCTTTCCTTTTGGGCAGTTTCTCCGGATGTATCCTACTTCTCCGCATCCGAAACAAGTGGGTGGTATAGCTAATGCGTTGCTTCCCGTAGCAAGAATCTTACAGTTCCTGGTTTGATGCCCGATTTTATGACATTTGTCACATCGGACGGTACAACGACCCTCATGATGAAGTTTGCATCGCTGGCACAGGGGTTTCTGTCCGTTGTACCCTACACCTTCCGTAGCGGTGTAGACTCGGGGTTTTTCTTGTCTTTGATTCTACTGCTGAGTGCTTCGGGTGTTGTGATATGGTTGGTGGTTCCGATTATTGTTGCGTTGGTTGTTGTTGCGGTGATGACTGTTGTAGTTCTGCTGGTTGTTGTTGTGATGGTGAGTGGTCCTTTTATCGTCCAATTTCCTTTTAAGTTCATTGTATTTCACTTCTCGATCCAGAAGTTTCTGAGCAAGTTCCATTGCTGCTTCTAAGGTTGGCGGATTTGCTGAGGTGACATTTCCTTCAATACTCCTAGGGAGTCCTTCGACATATTTCTCTAATGTCTTCTCATAATCGGGTACCATGGTAGGGCATAGTATCTTAAGTTCTTGGAATCTCCGGTTGTAACTTCTCAAATCAACTCCTTTCACTATTAAGGCATGGAACTCATCTTCGAGTTTTCGCAGTTCGGAACGGGGACAATACTTCTTTAGTATTTTAGCCTTGAACTCAATCCAAGTAAGCTGATGTGCTGCTTCTGCTCCTAGTGTTTGAACGGTAGAGTTCCACCAGGATAGAGCGTCTTGCATTAGCGTTCCCGTTGCGAAGCTCACTTTGTTGTTTTCCGAGCATCCACTTCTTTGGAAAACAGTTTCACTTCTTTCAAACCAATGAGCTAATTCCGACACTCCTTCAATCCCTTTGAAATACGTCGGTTGACATGCTATGAAGTCTTTGTAGGTGCAGTAGCGGGGTGCCGGTGCATTTCCGTCTCTATTACGGTTTTGTTCAGCTAAAACGGCATTAACCCCGTCAGCGATTGCTTGTTGGATTGCAGCTGGGGTCATAACTTCGGGGTTTGCTGGTGCGGCGTTCGTGGTTGTTCTCCTAGTTCTAGCCATATTGCTATAAAAGAAGGTATATTATTAGAACATTTACAATAATCTTATCACGTTGAAAATACATATCGAGTAATGAATAGTTAAATATAGGTCGTAGTTACAATGATTCGATCATCGTAAGTTTTCGTATGTTGGGATAACACACATAACGAATAAGTTTGACCTGTATGAACCAATATATTACGATATAATGCAACGTAAATAAAGATAAAATAAACTTCCATAAATCAATGTCATGGTGTTACAACACTTATTTGTACTTGTGCAAATGTTTACAAAACACGACAAGATATTCTTATTTGTAGGACATTGATTTTTCTTAACAAGGTGGTGGTCTCATGGTTTTCCTAAGGCCTTGTCTAGGCAGTTTTGGAGTTCTTGAATGGCAGTGGACATGGTTTCCATGGTTTGATCTCGAGCTCTTTCCCTTTCTCGAGCTTCTAGTAGGGCTTGCCTAAGGCGTAGGTTTTCAGTGTTAATCCTTTCAATTTCTCGGTCTAAAGTTCCCAATGCTATTTCGGTTGAAGTGTTAGCCCCACAAAGAGCTCCTATGAATTCCATTGATTCCCAAAATAGAGAATCCAACTTTTCGACCTTATCCTCTACTGCAAGATGACCAATTATGAGACTGTTCATGTCATCTTCAAAGGTTTCTAGAAGTTCCTGTGGAATCTTGTTGAGTATACTAGCGATGGAATCAAGTCGGTCTTCGTGGCGAACCATTCTTGCAGCTAACAATGGTATGGTATGGTGTATGGGTTCCCCAGTGACTGGCAGTATTCGGGAGGTAGAGTAAGAACTTTCCCCAAGTTCCCTTGTTGTTGGTGTTCCTTCTTGAGATCTCCAATATCGCATAATGGGCAATAAGAAAGACCATTTACGAGCATCTGTCCGCTTGTGGGTCCTTCGGTGACTACGGTGAATACTAGATTCTGAGGCGGTTGGGCGGATTGGGTAAATCTTTCGGTGAGGTGTTAGAGGGACACTTTGGTAAGGTGCTGGTGGTGATGCTAGTGGAGGTGATACTATAGGTGATGGTGTTAGTGGTACAGTAGTAGTTTGGCTGTAGAAGATAGTTGGTACTGGTGGTATTACTGGTGGTGCAGGTGGTGATGGCACAACTGATTCAGATGGTATGACAAGAGCTGGTGCTGGTACAGCAGTACTTGCTTCATACGGCTGAAGTTGTCTAATTTGCTTAGATCGGCGAATCGGACCAGATATTGCCAGAGGAGAAGCCTCTGTGTCAGATGCTGGCAGAAATTGCTGGCTTTGCATGTATCTGTCGGTAGCAGGAGACATAGGCATAGGTGAGGTAGCATAGGCTGAAGTAACATCTTCAGTTCCTGAGTTTGAGGACAAGCTGATAGGGTGGGTGTTCGAAGACATGATACTGTAATAAATTTCCCGATTAGTAAATGTAAGCATAATTATAACCAATTTAAAAATGCTATAAAGGTAAATAATACTTTTTACCAATTACTGGGATGCGTAGGCACGAAGGGCGTAGGATGGTATTTTATGAAAATTTTGTCCCGTTTAAAGTGTAGTTATAGTCCAATGTTCCAAAAACACTTGGTTCACTATAACCGTAGCTCTGATGCCAATCTATAACACCCCCAAAATCGATCAATACAACGGAAGACTTAAAATGTCAGCGGAAGACTTTTGGGGTATTATATTGTGGATCTTTCGTCACAATTATAGGAAACGATTCAAGTGATCGTTTTAAGTTTTATTTAAAATACCAAATATTCATAATTCCAAGAGAATTCGTTATTCAACAACAAGTTTTATTTAAAGAGAAATAAACGTTTCTTTATTTGCCCAATTCGTGCCGTTGCCATCCATTCCATTTAGTTACCTGAGATAAACATGCTAAAAGTCAACAAAAGTTGAGTGAAATTCATAGGTTTATATTTAAGAGTTTGAACACAAGAGATAGATGTTTATTGTAATATCGATACAAATAAACAAGTTAGAAAAATTACATTCATTATTGCATTAAGCTCATGACACTCAACGATTCAACAGACATCAATATTTTCATAATAATGATGTGAAATATATAGCCCCCAAGATAGGTATTTGCCAGTAACCTATTATATTCAAATAACGTGCATTTGGTGACTTTCCTCTAGCAACCAAATGGGGATTGTCAATCCCTAATAGATCTATTCACAATTATTTACGTTCACTTTTCAAGTGATTAAGGTTCATGATCAAGGGACTTTTGGCAATAGCTACTTAAGCAATAATAAGATCAGGAAAAGACTTGTGTTCGGTTTTTAAGCATGTATCCCCCCCACAGAAATTAGTTAAATGTGGGCTATGAACTCACCTTAGTAGGATAGTAGAACAATTGTAATCTCAACGATGCAAGGCAACGGCTTCACACACAACCTAAAAGATATGGCACGTTTTAGTTCTTAAGTCTCGTTTTATTGCGATCGTTTATTATTAATTATAAAGAATTGATAAAGTGCATATGTGATGTGTTACGTCGTATAAAAATAAATAATGGTTACGTATTGTTTTATTCGTCTAAATTTGTTTATCGTTATATAAGTTTTATTCGTATTATATATATAATAAGTTACGTTTTGTTATTTATCATTTTAATATATAATCAAATATATATATATAATAAATATAGAATTATTATTAAAAGTAAATATTTCAATTCGATCCTTAATGTTTTCTCAATTTTACACTTTTTACCCTTAACGGAGAATATTTACGCCGTTAGTCCAAAAGTTATATATATTTACATTTCTAATCCAAATATCAAATATTTACATTTATAATCCTTAAGTTTCAATATTTACAGTTTATATCCCATAGAAAACAGTTTTTATACTTTTCACTCAAGTTTATCAATTTGGCAATTTTAGTCCTTATCCTTCGTACATTTGCAAAATAGTCCCAACTTTACCAAATTCAAAACTTAACATTTTTATTATTTCATTAAGCTCAAAACATTTAGAAAAGCTTATTTTCACAGCTTATAAGCTTATTATTTGCTTATTTCGTTTAGTGGGCTTAACGATGCAATATTAAGGGCCCATTAAGGTTTTATGATCCAAAGGGTTTGGGGGAACACTAGGTTAGTCGAAATCCATCATTTTAAGTTATAACACCATTTCAAAACAGCTTATTCTCATAGCTTATCGTAATAAGCTAAAAAGAGCTTTTTGGGCCTTTAAGCCCACGTAAGGTTTTTAATGTTTCTAAAAACTGTTTCAATGTTTCTTTACTTTGGTTCTCGTTAGGTGCTTAAATGAAGTTATTAGGTCGTATTATTTATCATTCTCGTTTCTATTTCAAGTAGGCAGTTAGATCGTACGAAAATAATAAGGGGTCGTGTGTTAAATTTAGAAATGGCGAGGTCAAATTGTAAGCCAAAACTCATTACGTAAAAACTATATAGGTTGAAAAATAAACTAAGTCTTTTAGTATTCTTCGTATAGGTCCAATGTGACTTAGAATCGTATGATCTTTAGTGTGTATATGTTATTATAAGTTCAATATTATTATAGGTACTTGTTAATGGCTTTGCCAACAAATGATACAATATATATAACATAGTTATCGTGTTTATGTTTTACGAGTTATAGATAGAAAGTGTGGGTGTAAAAACATAAGGTACGTATATATATAAATAGAAAGAAAAGTTTGTGGTCTCACCTCACCTCAAAAGGTGGAGTAAAACGAGTGTATGGTTCGTGTGATGGTTCAAAAGCTCCGTGGTTCACTTCTCGTCCTTCCAAAGGTTCAAGTAGCTCAAGCTTTGCTTCCTAGGTTCTCTTCAAGGTGTGGTACACTTGGTGATTCGTTCGTCCCTCCACAGCTCCTCCTCGTTAATATTTTTAGTGTAATGGGTAGTTTAAGTGCATGTAATGCTTGTGATTGCATGGGAGGCTTATATAAGTAGTTTTTTTGAAAGGGTAGAAACAAGATAGGTTCACAAGAGGGGAGGGTAGCATGTTAGGCGAATAGTAATGCCACAAATCATGGCCAATCGAGAGTTTACATGGTTAGGATCTTGTAAGAGTGTTCCCTATTCATTCCTGACGATCACATTGTGTTTAGAGTTTGTTTCGTTGTCATTGGGAAACATGGGAGGTGTGTAGGAATGTTATGCCACGTTTTGGCCTTATCCCCATGGAAGGTTTTGGTGCTTCACATAGGGTGTATCCAGGGTAGTAAATGAGCAAGAAAAGGTGTAATATTTATCGATTCTGTTTCTTTGGTACTAGGGGAGACGAGGCAAGCAAAAATATATGTAGGTTGTGTGTAGAAATCGTAAGATACTAGGGGTGTTTTGGGTGTGTCGCGACTGAAAACAAAAGAAAGAAAATAAAAATTAAAGGGTGCGTTTGGGCTTTAAGCCTGGTGGGCTTGTGTTTGGTCTTGGCCCATCAGAAAAGAAAGAAAGAAATAATAGTACTAGTCCGTTTGGTTTAGTGATTGGATTCGTGGCCCATTGAGTGTTGGGGGCCCACCTGGGGTGTCTCGATTATCGTGTCGAAGTTCAAAAATATTAGTGAGCGTACTCGGGAAGTTTCGTAGGTTCGGGAAATATATAAATAGTATACGTTATTTAAACGAAACGTATTATTAAATATAAACGTGTTATATAATCATTTATCGTTCGCAATAATCATAGGCAACCTAGGTTGTGTGTAAGCATCGTTCCTGGGTAAACGGTCAATCACAGTTATCATAGTGGTTCAATATCAAGCCATATCATAAAAAAAAATTTTGTTACCCGTAAAATGGTGTTAATTCCTTGTAACATCGTTTTATTTATTTGTTTGCATTTACTAATCGAATGGGAAATTTACGAGAGGTTACACTTGTGATGATCCTAACTTTGCTTGTTAAGTTCTTTGAAAAGCTTTACATTTGTTTAAAGATATAAACACACCTTTACTTGTTTAATTCTTTGAAAATCTTTATATGAGATTAGCAATTCTAACTAAAATACAACATGTAATAAGCAAAGATAAAGAAAGAAACGATCAAACCACAACACGATTGTTTATCGTGGTTCGGCTACATGGACTCTTTTTCTTTGCCCTACATCTACACCCCGAGATTCCAACTCGAGAGTTATAAGCACTAATCAACAAGCTCCTTTCACCGACGGAGAAAACCTTTACAACATCGCTTACACTTTTACCGACACTAAGCTAGATGTCGAGTTCTTTTACACGGGTACAACCACTCCCATCGTCGCGTACACTTTTACCGACACTAAGCTAGATGTCGAGTTCTTTACCAAGGGTACAACCACTCCCGTTAGTTCTTTTACAAGGGTACAACAACTCCCGACACACTACATATTTTGAGGCCTAAAATACTAACCAATCACTTCTACATACATGACACAAATGAAGTATAAACTACCAAAGCTTATACATGACCAAGCTACCAAGACTTGCAACTTTAGAGTTGAAGCTTGTAACTTCTTGAATGATCTTGTGAAGTCCCTTGCTACATAAGAGAATCACACAAGTCAAAATGTTACTGAGTTAGTTGAGAGAGTATGTGAAAATATGTCCTAAAGTTATCACTCAAAACTAACATATGGTTTGGTATTTATAGCAAACCATTCTGCAGGTCTGGCGGATACGGCGGAACCCTCAGCTGGGTTCTGCCCGTGTACCCCCAGGGTTCTGCCAGGGCTGCAGTTGGATTTGCAATAAATCTTCCAAACCAAACAAGGTCACATCTCATTACACCTAGTCAAACACAAGACTTGCAAGCAAACATATGGTTAGTCAAACACTCTTTCTTACCATAAATGTATATTGACAAAGCTTGCCCTAAATGTGATGTGACATTACTATTTTAAGAAATAAATGTGATGTGACAAGACACTTTCTAATTTAAGAAATAAAAACAATGTTTTGTTTAAAAGGAAATGTAAACATTAGTTTAAACAAGACTTAAACACTTAAAGTGATGATTTACTCCTAGCTAAAGTTCATACTTTGTCATTAACAAAACTTAGCAAAGATCATAAAATATAAATAACGTTTTTAGGTGATATTTGTATTAACACTATGCATTAAATATAACCAATATATCGTAGTACACCTCCGATCATGTTTCTTAAGACATTCAAGCAAGTTACCAATTGGAAGTCTGCCAGTTTCTTAAGCCTAACATCGAATTCATTCATCCACAACAATTATAAACAAACAACCAACCAATAATCAATATCTAAGTTTCATTACATCTAAGCAAACACAAAGAAAACCTAGACTAGCATGTTAAAGAGAAGACAAGCATAAGATATAATCAAACAACACATAGACATATTGAATGATTTGATAAAAGACTTATCTTCAATTAAGCATGGATGAAACAAGGGTTTGAAACCCTAAAAATATTAGTATAATTCGTCTAGGGTTTACTCCCTTCAAAGTTGCACACCATGAATGAAAACTAGAAAACTATATATAGATTTTACATTCTGACGGCGTCAAGAGTAAGGTTTGACGCTGTCAACTCGCCGCCAAAATAATACTCGTATTGCCTATATCCACTTCTGACGCAGTCACTTTTTGCATACTCTGGGCCGTCTCTCTTTGTGATATACGTGACGGCCTTGGCGACCCTAAAGGGTGACGCCGTCACGACTCCTTTAGAAAACTCTCTGGCGCGTCACATGTAATTGATTTATCCACCTCTTTGTCAAGTCTTGACGCCGTTACTAACAACCTGTGTCGCCGTCATGTACAATTTTCAGCATGATTTTGAGACTTTGTTGTTTTCTTCACTTTTTTGCTCTAAAAACATCCAAAATGCTTTCTTCTGTAAATTTCCTCTCAAAAGTACCTAAAATGACAAAAGGAATGATTTAGGGCAATATTTGATCAAATAATCTCGACTTTGGCCTTAAATGATCCCCCAAAAGTGGTACACTTTTCGTCTCATCATGGGTCAACAGGTTCATTGTTTGGTTTGTAAATATGGGTTATGTTTTGATTTGTTTGTTGCTAATGGTTTGATTGAGATGCATTGTAAATGTGGGTCTTTGAGCTATGCGCGTAAACTGTTTGATGAAATGCCTGAAAGGGATGTTGTTTCTTTGACGAGTATGATAACGGGTTATTCGAATGTGGGAAGCGTTGAGGAGTCGCGGGTGTTGTTTGAGAGGATGGGGTTGGAGGGTTTGGTAGGGAATGAGTTTACATTGAATGCGTTGATAACAAGGTATGCTAGAGTTGGAGATTGTGACGAGGCGTTTAGTTTGTTTAGGAAAATGAGTGGACTTGTCTGAGTAGAGTGTACCATTTCGAGAAACCTTTTGTGGATTTGATCAGGCCGGGTAATAACTTCAAGCTAGTTTATCTAGTGATGTAAGCGTGTCTCAAATGCCTGCTCATGTTCTCTAAAGGTGGATCAATTCAAAAGTGCAACTCACCCCGACATGTGCAAATTTTGATCCAAAATCTATGAGCACATGTTAAGGGGGAGCATTTAAAAATGGTAAAACTCTCAACGTGTTAACAAAATGTGTTTCTTAATCATAAACACGTTAAGAGAATTTTCAATGATTTGGTTGATGGCAACATAGGTTAGTCATGATGTTATAAGGTGGCTAAGGTTAGGAAAACCGTTCTATAATCCGCCAGAGCCGGAGGGATCTACCCAAGGACTATACCAACTAGATAGTATTAGAAAGTCCTTAGGTATTGGTATGTGTTAATTCACATACCATTTTATGGCCAAATACCGACCCAAATTGACTAAATGTACTAACAAATGCCAAAGAAATATATGTTTTTATGTTGTGAACATGCAGGTACGGATTTATCACAAAAAGTCAAATAATCAAGCAAATACCGGAAAAACAGGCACGAGAGTGGGAGATGGTCAAAAAGTCAAAGCTGAGATCCAAAAGTCAACACAAGTCCTTCATGAATTCAAGTTTGGAAGAATTAATCCTTGGAAGTACTTTGCAATAATGGCATTTTCAGTCCTTGAAGTATTGGCAAATTACAAAATTGGTCCTTGGATTCTAAATATCATAATTCTGAAAATAAAACACAAATCTTAGCCCATGGTGTAATCCAATAAATTCCCAAAAGTCCAATGAACATATCCCAAGCCCACACTAGGTCAAATGGTCAAATATCAAGAGCCTGGTCAATACTAATAAATCAAACGCACCTTATTTCCCCCATTACCAAGGAATACCAACACACCATGAACCCTAGTTCCTAACCATGGCTCGATTGGTTCAATTCCATTCAATTAACTATGATTAACCAATCATTGGTTATTCTAGAAGTCTAGTCACGTGCTCAGAAGATGTCAGAGAGAGTATTAGAGGCTATGGTTAACACTTGGCTACTCACCATTGGACAAGACGCGTCAATCAAATCATTGGATTCGCCTTCTAGAAGGGTCTAACACGGACAGAGAATGTGAGCTCATTTAGGACAGATTGCATTATACTATTGGGCAAGCCACGTCTAAATTTTTGATCCAAGGGTGTGTATTTGATCAAAGAAACACATTATTAATCCAAGGGATATGAAGAGATGAGAAGAATCACAAAAGTGGTGTGGATTGCCAGCATGGATTTTCACCCCCAACTCCTTCACCTCATCTATAAATAGGGTAGTATTTTAGTTGATTAGTATGTAGATTTAGCTTAGTGTTACTCTGTCAAATTGTTTACTCAGCTTATTAGTTTTATAAACTTTCAATTTATTTTGTAATTCAGTTTGAGTTTCAATAAAATTCTCAGATTGTTTTTCATTTAATTGCCTTACTGTTTCATTTTAAATACATATTAGTGTAGTTTATTAATCTCTAAAGTTCTGATTCATGTTTTCAATAAGTTTACAGAAGCCTATTCAGCAATTAGTTATACTCTTTTCTTCTCATTAGTGTTCAAAAGAAAGTATAAAAATTTATTAAATCAGAAAATATAAAAATTTATAAAAATTACTTTGTTACTTTTGAGAAATCAGCTTGCAACCAAGCTTATTATAGAAATATTAAGCTCATTTAAGCTATCTAGCTTTTGTGAGTTTTAGTTCCAATATAGTGATCAGTTATCAACAAAAACCAAAGAAGAGGTGATCTAATGTATCCTATGGAGTTATTGTGGTATGCTAAGACAGACAGGGAAGGTCTTAGCCTATCTTAAAGATAGGCTAGCTCAGGGAACTCCCTCTGTTCTGCTGAGGGAGAGGATTTGGTAATTCTGATTTGTAGTTTTCAATTTATAGTATTTGTTTATTGAGTTCTGAGATTGTTCATTAGATCTGTTTCAGTATTTGAAATTGTTGTGTTGAGATAGTTTTAGTTTTGTAGTTTAACTTGTTTGAGATAGTAGTATTACTGTTTGATTAAAATTGGTGGTATCTGTGGTGTATTGTTACCTAGTAGATCTGTCTTGCTAGTGGTAATTTCATATCTGTCATATTGAATATTTGTAAGGTAACATACTTGATTGATCCTGTGGTTTTTGGATGATTGATTTAGCTTTTTAGAGAGATTTGAAGTTAATTAGAATTGTAGTTTAGTAATTTGTGGGTAGACTAATGGATTTTTAGTAATAACTTTCATAATAAGAGTGTTTGGATTGCATTGATCTGTCACTATTTAGATTTTGTAGGTTAAGAATAATTGTAGCATTAGTTTTACTAGATAAGTAGTAGTCTAATAGCTGAATAAAAATAGTGTTAAATCATTTTTAGTCAAACTTAGCTTAGTCTCTTTTTAACTGTTAGTAATTAGTTTAATACAATTAGCATACTAGCATTTGTAGTAGTTTAATAGTTCAATCAAGCCTAATTTTGTTGTAAACCTGCTGAATGTCATCATAAAAAGTAGTTTTGAGTGATTGAAATTTGGAATAAGTCAAACTAATAAGTACAAGTTATTAGTCAACTGTTTTCAGTTTTTATTACTCATAGGTTGCTGATATTGATTCATTTTAGGTTAGCAATTGAATTAATGTGATAGGGCTTTTGGAAAATCTAGAATCTCAGTTGTGTATTGAGCTTTTGCCCCCATAAGCTGTTACATTTGAGCTTATTTAGTAACTGTTTGCTCCTGCTTATTTGCACAAGTGGGACAGGGGTCTGTTTTTGAACTAGGGACTGCTTGTGCAATTTTGTGCTTGTTTGTGTGATCTATTGGCATCTGTGAGTTCTTTGGTAGTTGAATAAGAATTGTACATGGTGATATTGCTTCTGTATTAGCTTATGCTTGAACTGCTTATCAATTGTGATATCATTTGATATATTTCTGCATAACTGAGCTTCTTTTATCATCAAAAGGCTGTTTTAAAAGTTTCATTGAGATTGGGTCACAAGTGCTTAAAAATAAGCACTTGTGATAAGCAGTTTGCATTAAAAAAACACTTTTAGTGTTCATTTTGGTTTCAAAATTTTTCTCTGAGTTCTTTTTATTATTTTTGATTTTGTGGAATTTTTCCAGATTTTTCCAAGCATTTTTAGTATTTTTCTTAATTTCCTTTTGATTTTATTCATTTTTAAATAGTTTTTAAATACCAAAAATCAATAAAAATTTAGAAAAAGCTGTGAAAAATACAAAAATATTTTTTAGAAATTCTTTTATAATATTTTAGAATTTTCAGAATTTAATTTCCATTTTTTCACTTTTATTTTCTATTTTCTTTCATTTTTAATTCATTTAAAATTACAAAAAGCAAAATAAATTCATAGAAAATAATAGAAAAGTCAAAAAAATATTTTTCTTTTTCTGGAAATTCATTTTATTATTTTAAGATTTTTAGAAAATATTTTCAAGTTTGTAGGATCATTTTTTAATAAACGTTACGTTTTAAATAACGCGGTTGCATTTCCGTTTTTACGTTTTAGACTTTTGTGCATTAATTGCTTGTACTCTTTGCATATTTCATCTTTGATTGTGAATACTTGAAGTACTTGATTGCTATTTTCACTTTTTCACTTCTCAATTCACGGTTTCACGAATCAATATTCTTGATTCCATTCGCCTTCACTTGGATACGACTCGAGTGATCCGTATTTTACGCGGATCATTTCGATATAATACTACTATATAATATATAAGTTGATTTTCACACAATCAGGTATGATTATAAAAAAAAATAAAAAAAAAAGAGGAGTAGTGTGAGAAACGGGAAAGAAGGGATTGAAGAATTAAAAAAAAAAAATGAAATGAAAAAGGGTGAAAAGAAATAGCCCTCCCATTATTCAACCTTAGGGCAGAAACCGGGTTCAATTCATATGCTACTGATGGTTACTAGGGCGACATCTGTATTGAATACAAGACGTCATGGACCCAGTGACGCACTGCACTAAACCTTCTAACGACTCAAGTTCTCTCAAAAGAGCTTGTTTCATTCTCACGGGGAACCGGTGTAATCTATCAACTTATCTCTTAAGGATGGTTGTCATTGAAGCAGGAGACCTCTCCCTAATCTCCGCATAGGAAAACCAATTGCACTTATCGAGTCTAGAGCCATGAGATGCATCAAAAGATCTCAGAAGAACACGTGCTACTCCTACCCTGGTCGTTCAACGTTAAGGACACCAGTGGTAAACTTATGAGTCCTACACAGATCTTAGCAATCTGCCAGAACATTCATGAGAAATTACTGATGTGATTTTCAGTGATTGAATGGAAATTCCTGCCATGGTCAACATCAAACAGCCCTGAAAGCAGGTCACTTCAGTAATTCCTTGTGAATTATGCTTAGTGGTCACGGCGGTTGCCAATGGTCTACAGTCGTGGAGTGATCTCCAGCGACTCACCCAGTCGTTGATTTACTTAGGTAGATCGTGTAACTCCTCTCAGGTGTCGTTGATTGGGAACGTTCATGGTAAGGATTAGAAGGAGTCTTCACACTATGCTGTTGACGATCTCTAACTCCAAACCTGTAAGTACCGGTCAATTTATTGCTAACTATTTGCTTACATGAATATCTGATGATTGCTGCTGATTGCTGAAAAGATGCCGATCCATCACCACGTGCTCACACTATGTCTTCTATGTCAAAGATATCATGATAACTTAAAGGCCTTCATCTAAAGCTTCTGCTACTCTGATGCTGAAAACATGATTTAAGGAAAGTGTGAACACGCCAATTCTACAATCACAACTTCACATGGAGACGGTGATGCTAAAGATGACTGGAAGATGAAAGTTGGATGATTATCTCAATGAAATATCGAAGATCATCCTAAATGTACAACGAGTCATCTATAGCCCATTGCCTAAAGCACAAAGATCAAAGACTTTGAAGAATCAAGGACTACGAGCTACGAAAATTCAACTTGAAGAATAGAATGCTAGAATTCAATTTGTATTTTCCGGGGTGACCTCCCTTAGGGGGAGATTGTTAGGAATATAAATATTCATCTGAAAGACTCGGTCACCCCGAGTATCATTTAGCATTAGTTAGCTCGTAGTCGTAATCATTTAGTTTTAGTTATAGTTTAGTTTACGTAACATCGTGGAGTCGGGTCGGGTCTTTACCCACTGTCAGCCCGCTCCACAGCCTGTTTTATGGGGCGTTAGTATGTAACTATAAATACCCTCTCCCACCAAGGGAGAGGGTTGGACCTTTCACTCTAATCTAATATTCATCTTGTTTCTCTCTCTAGAAAAGGCTCCCAACTCTCTACTCTTTCTCTAGAATACACAACACTTAATCCACTTAAACACAACACCATACATGTTTACACATTAGAGTATACTACAGAACTTAAAATGCTTCATGTTCATGTAAATGAGAAAGGAGGAAATAGTGTGGATCAAAAACAACCAAACGAAAACAAAACATTCTAAACCCGCGTGAACTGAACCAACATTACTCGCCTCAGTTTTCAGTTTTATGTAATATCATATCTTAATTAAGGAAGTTCCATCAACTATACCAGCCGGTTCCCAATATGATTAAAAACGATATTCAGATTTTAGCAAAGCAATTAAGTTTCCTACAAAGGTAACCACTGTCAGCTTTACCTTACTCAACTAATCTAATTAAACAAATACCTTTTTGATCATTAACAACAAAATTTTTTTATTGTCGCGTATTCATACAAATCAACAATGTTATAACAAGAAACTGTTTATCCTTATTCAAACACACAATCTAATCATAAGTGACTTAACAAGCTTATAGTTTAATCCAAAACAAAATATAACAACAGTATCAAACATAACAACAGCTAAAGACATATTAATAAGTATTTTAGCAATCAGTAAGAACACCATAACATTTTGATCAAGATCCAACCTAAAACATCACTACCAAAGAATTAAAATCCTTATAAACAACTATAATTTTCTTAATCCTGTTCCTAAAAAACAAACACAATAAACAATCAATCTCAAAGAACAACCAAAACATAAGATCAAACACAATCAAAACATGCAATCAAAAATTATTCATTTAAATATAAACTTAAAAGAATTAAAATTAACGCATCACACGATTTAGGGTTTCAGTTTCTTAACAAGTAAACCATATAACAAAGATAAAAAAACCATAAATAAAAATAAAAGATCAAGATTGAAATCCTTATAAACAACTATAATTTTCTTAATCCTGTTCCTAAAAAACAAACACAATAAACAATCAATCTTAAAGAACAACCAAAACATAAGATCAAACACAATCAAAACATGCAATCAAAAATTATTCATTTAAATATAAACTTAAAAGAATTAAAATTAACGCATCACACGATTTAGGGTTTCAGTTTCTTAACAAGTAAACCATATAACAAAGATAAAAAAACCATAAATAAAAATAAAAGATCAAGATTGAAATCTTTACTTTTTGATTCTCCGGGAACAAATATTTTAATCAGAGAGATAGTGTTAGTTTCGGTAATGTAATTATGAAAACTTTGAAGAGAGTAAGAAAATTAAATGGAGGAGATGAAATGGCCAGGAGTAGAGTAGGCTTACATTCATGAGTAAGCTAGACCACTTGCATGCTACTCAAATACATTTGCGTTAATATTTTACAAACACAACCTAATACTATAACAAAATAAAACAAACAAAATTTATTCACTTAAAAATACACTTAAAAAAGGTTATTAGAAAAACATCAATAAACATAATTAAAACCATAGATATAATTAAAAAAAACTACAACTTAAAACATAATAATAAGTTAACTAAAACCATCCAAATTATGATTACAAGTCATACCTGCCCATTAGAAACGTGCACAATAGAAACTTTTTGTTTTTATGCTTATGATGTGTTTACAACAACAATATAAGAAAAACAAAGGTTGGATTCACACAATCACCAAAAGTGTCGTTCGATGCATTTTTTTTTTTTTTTGACATTTGCCCGTTAAATAATGACAACTATAATGTTTATATTTTAAAGTGGTATTTGAAAATCACGCTCTTCACCAAATGAATTTAGCCGACAAATGTAGTGACACTAGCCGCCCCATCGGGGTGGGCCTGGCATCTAGTATGCATATTTTTAAATAAGGCTCCCACTCGGTTTTCGAGAAAATTACCAAGTGTACCACATACACCGATAAAGATTGATAGCGTAAGCCCTAAATTAAAAATACACACTATAACACATAAAAGTTGATTAAAAACAATAAAGACCGAGTCTTCTCCAATCTTAAAATTAATTACAAATCTTTAGTAATCATGTGTCATACAATAATTAAGTAAACCATCTTAATTAATTTTATTAATCATCGAATAAGCATTAACTCAGCATGTATATACAATTAACAAATAATTCAATAATTATATACCATCAAGAATCAAGATCCATGACAAAACATGCATGTTTTTATCATGAATAACATATTGACAATTAATTATAGTAAACAAGATTGAACATCACATAATAAAAAATTACACGTTATAAGCATGTAAAAATTGCATGCACCTTAGGTTTACATTCTACTAATTTTTAAGATCATAAAGATCTAATTTTTTATACACTAAAATCGCCCAAAGGGCTTATAATATTACAAGAACAATAGAAATCATGTAACAATAGATAAAGATCCAATTTTTACGCGTTTTTAGGTAATATACAACACTATTTAACGGCTCGTGATGCCACTGTTGTAGTTTAAGCATATTAATCCCATGATATAAACATAGTTAATAAAAAGTACGCAGCGGATTAAAGATCAAATAATGCAAGTAATTAACCTAACACATTGTTTACCTTTGATTGTAAGTCGGATCGGATCAGGAAGCCAGGAACTAAATCTGTAACACCCCGTGAACGCTTTGACCAAAAGTTAGAACTTTTTACGCGGAAACGCTTGACTTTACGTACATTCCATCTTTCCTTTGACTATTGACTAAAATTTGTTAACGTATAGACCTTGGAACCATTTTTAGATGAAACTAGACTCAGATACCTTTAAAATGATAGGTGACATGACTTCTAACAAGTCACGGTTGATTTTCTACAAAATAAAGAAAAGTGCCAAACACCTCTTGTGCACTAAGGGACCCTAAAGTGCACTATTGACCCGTAACACCTTTAAACACTAAATCAACACTTTGGACCTATATTTAAACACATGTAATCCATATTTAACTTAAAATATACATTACATGTGTTTAAATATAGGTCCAAAGTGTTGATTTAGTGTTTAAAGGTGTTACGGGTCAATAGTGCACTTTAGGGTCCCTTAGTACACAAGAGGTGTTTGGCAGTTTTCTTTATTTTGTAGAAAATCAACCATGACTTGTTAGAAGTCGTGTCACCTATTGTTTTAAAGGTATTTGAGTCTAGTTTCATCTAAAAATGGTTCCAAGGTCTATACGTTAACAAATATTAGTCAATGGTCAAAGGAAAGATGGAATGTACGTAAAGTCAAGCGTTTCCGCGTAAAAAGTTCTAACTTTTGGTCAAAGCGTTCACGGGGTGTTACAACTTGGTATCAGAGCTTCGGTTTAAGTGAATTAGGTTTCCACTATAGGTTGCCTAGTCTTAAACCACTCGTAGAAACGTTGAATGTAAGTGCTAGTGATGCGGGAAGTAGTTGTTAAGTATGAGGTGGATTATGTCTTTTGTTAGATGAGCCTAATGATAATAAGTAGATGAATGTGTTGAAGTGTATGATATGTTAGCCCGTAGGGGACTTGAATTGTTTAAATGATTAGTTTGCCGTGCACCTTGGTTGGTGCCGGTGATTATATTGTGATTATACGAGTGTGTGTTAGAGTAATGGTAATGGAATATGAGTAGGAATGATAAGTGGTATTAGAGATGGGCTAACAAGTGAATTAAGTAATGATGCTTTAAGTGTGGATCATAATGATATTAAGCATACTAAGGTATAGCGTGAAAAGACAAGATGAAACTAACGAACTAATGATTAAGTGTTTAATGACTTAAAGGTTAAAGAATGACGTTAGGTTATGATAGCATGAAATGTGACCAACATATGGTCACATTATATTTAGTGACTAAAGACTAGTGTTAAAGTGGTATAGAGATGAGTTAATTGTAAGGTAAAGTACTTGAGATTTAAGGGTGAACGTGAAGTAGTGATAAAGTGTGTTTGTATGTAAAGGATGGAATTGAACGAAAATGCTTAAATGCTAAAAGTTAAATGCGATAAGTTAAGAATGTAACTGAGAATGAGATGCGTGTGTATGAGGTTAAGGTGTTGCCTTGAATATTATGTCACGGTTAATGTGCCCCATTAGCGGTGATTATTATTATAACGGAAGTGTGGGATACTGAAACCTATTTAAAATGTGTAAGATGAATGAATAATGCTAATGAATGTGTTAATGTTTAAAACGTGAAAGAAGGATAAACGAATGGTAATGAGTATGTTATAATTGATAACTGATGAGTGCTTAATCACACATCCTTTTTAGACCTAAAATCAGACCAAATACACCAAATACTAACCAAATATGCCAAGAGAATGTATGTTTTTGTATTTGTGTATGTGTAGGTACGGATATGTGAAAAATGAACAAAAACAAAGCAAAACTGACAAAAACGAGCACGAGATTGGAAAAAGGTAAAAAGCCGAAGCCGAGGAAGAAATTTATCCAAGAAAAGCGCAAAATGACAAAAGTAATCCTTAGAGATTCAGAGAATAACAAAAGAGATTCTTAGTTGAAATATGAAGACCTTTACAATAATGGCCCTCCAAGTTTCAGCAAGTTGTCAACTTTGGTCCTTTGAAGAACTTTGGAAGAAAAGTCAACTCAATTCCTCCAAGTTACAAGATCGTTATGTGTAGTATTTAGTTGCATTTGTAGCGTTTTAATATGTTTTAAGTAGTTTTCTCATGTTTTGTAAAAGTCTAGGGGCTAATTATGCAACAAATTAAAAGATTAGAGAAGCCCTAGCCCCTAGCCTATAAATACCCCTTAAACACCAACTTTGAAAGGTTGGTTGTTGAGGGTTGGTCCTCTTAGTATAGGAGTAGTGTAATGAATTAATGTTAAGTTTTATTTTACTTTCTCTCTCTAGCTTTATATTTCTAAAAATCTTTAATTTTTAGTTGTTAAAATCTTGTTTTTATTGGTGGGATTTAAAGTTTATGGTTAAACTAGGTTGTTTAATAATAGATTTGGTGAAAAACATTAACTTTTAGGCTTTATTTTGGATCAAAATGGTGTTTTGTCATGTTTTTATCGAGTTAGAATTTTAAAAAAAAATTATCGAGTTAGGGACCAAACATAGGTTATCGAGTTAGGAACCAAAAAGGTTATCGAGTTAAGTGCAATTCTATCGAGTTAGGTGTCAACTTTACATACCGAGTTAGGTGTCAACTTTACATATAGAGTTAGGTGCAACTTTACATACCGAGTTAGGTGTCAACTTTACATATAGAGTTAGGTGCAACTTAACATACAGAGTTAGGTGCCACTTTTACATACCGAGTTAGGTGTCACTTTTACATACCGAGTTTGAAACCAACTTTAACATACCGAGTTTCATTTCTTTTGGCGAGTTAGCCAAGATTATCAAGTTAGATAATCATTACCTCATCGTTTATCGAGTGAGGTTCTTTTATGCTTTATGCTTAGGCGAAACTCTGCCGAATTTTATTTTGGCTTATCTATTTTGTTTCTTTTATCGAGTCTTTTTATTTTATCAAGTAACTTTATTTTATTAATATGAGTTTCGAGTAGTTTATTTTTAGTGTTTGCTTGGTGGCACGAGTTTGTGAGTTAAGTGTGGATTAAAAGGGGTCGTGATTAATAATCGTTATGATTATTTAGATTTGTAATTTTATTATTTGAAGGGCAAAAGCCGGAGAATAATCAAATTACACATCTAGTAATTATTTTCTTTTTAAAGGATTATTTTCAAAATAAACCAACGTTGTGAGAAAATAGTCTTGTTTAAGGAAAATAATTCGTCGTCAATCCTTGGCCCACACTTGATGAACTTATTCACGTCGCTTTGCAAACATATTGTTTTTAAATTCATTTCCAGTCTTAATTTTTTTTCGCGTTTTAAATCTCGTTTTCTTTAGTCATTTTATCTTACACTTGTTTTAGTTGTTTGTTTTTACTTTGCGTCATTTTATTGTTTCTTTTTACTTTAACTGCGTTTTAAATCCTTTTAGTAGTGTAATCAAAAACCAACCAAATCATCTTTTTAATTCCATTCACTTCACAATCACGCGACTCAAGCCGACTCAATCGCCGTCTTACCTTCGTTGGGACATAACGACCCGGGGAACATACTTTCACGAGTATTTCTTCGGAAAATAAACCTATACTATAAAAACGACTAAATCAAAATGGCGCCGTTGCCGGGGAAGGTTTGAAACGAGAGCGTCGTACTTGTATCGTTTGTTGGTGATTTGAAGACCCTTCTCCCGAGAAGTTATCGTTTTTTGTAAATATTCTCAAAAATTTTAAAATTCAAAAAAAAAAAAATAAAAAAAAATAAAAAAAAAGCAAAAAGATTTTAATTTTAAGTTTCTTTAAAATATTAAATCCAAAAATATTTTTTCTTTTTCATATTTGATTTTCACTTTTATTTTGATTTGTTTTTATAATACGTAAAAACCAAAAATAATCTTCTTATCCTCTTATCATTTAATTCTTCTTCTTTAAACCCTCTAAACCGATAATTCTTATGGATCCAATTTGTTTTAACTGTGGAGAACCGTTCTTCGGAGGGTTGTGTGTGTGGTGTACGTGCGACGAATGTGGAGATAATATTCGTGATGGCGTTTGTTTGAATTGCAATTCTCATACGTATGATCAAAATTCGTTCAACAATTCGTCAAACATTCCCGATTTTTATACACCACCACCACCTTCGTTTTATTGTTATATTTGTGGAAAACCGTCTGAAGAAGGAATGTCATGTGGGTGATGTTTTTGTAACGAATGTGGATGCATTAACTGTATGTGCTATACTCCGAGTGCTCACACGTCATATGCTTGTGATACGAGTTTTGATAATTCTCCTCAAAATGATTTTAATCATCTTTATCAAAATTCTTATGAGCAAGTACCGTTTTTTAATGATAATTCGTTTCAAAATACATTGAGTTTTGAACATTGTGGGGGATCGTTTGAAAATTCTTATCATGAACCTAATTCTTGTTACGATTCTAATGGTTTTTACCAACCCCCACAAACTTCCGATTTTAATAATGATATTTTTGAACTTAAATCCATGATCGAGAAGTTGAAAGAGATGGTGATTAATCGTTATACATCTACTCCCGAGCCTAATGAGAAATCGATGGAAGAACCTCTTGTTGAAGAAAGAAAATTCCAGTTTTGTGAGTGTTGTTTGTATGATGATAGTTCCACGATCACGATCAATCTAAATCCTCAAAATGATTCTATCTCTTCTCCCGTAGAACCAGTGGACTCTCTAACAATGGGGGACAAGCCTCTTAACACTATTCCGGCAACGGAATCTGACGAATTCAATGAGTCTAGTGTTGAGAACCTCGTTCCAATCCAAAGTGAGTCCGGGGAAAATTCTAACGGTGATTCTGAAATTGTTTCCGATTCTTTCCATCCTTCTTTCACACCGGTTGAAGGGAGTGATGTCATTTTAGATGAGATCGAGGCGTTTCTTGCTAATGATTCTATTCCGATAATGATTGACGATTCTAATTTTGATCCGGAGGGGGATATTCGTTTACTTGAAGAATTATTGAATGCAGAACCATCAACTTCTCTCCCTCCAATGAGCAATGAAGATTTTGATGAAGTTGAAAGTTATTCTGATTCTCACAATGAGTATACTACGAGTGATGAAGACTCTTGTGGAGATACCGATGATATTGATGAAGATGATGATGCGGAAATTCAAGATGAAACTCTTCGTGAGAAATTATCCAAAGTTTATCTTCTTATCTCTAAGATCGAGGCGTTGAATGATCCTCTGATTTCTTCTCCTATCCCCAATATGGATAGTGATTTCTTACCCGAGCTTGAAATTTTTCGATTTGAAGAGACGAGTAGTGGCAGTCCCACTATTCATGCTGATATCTCTCTTCCGGATTATGAGTGTTTTCACTTTGAGATCGACTCTTTACCTATTTTCGATAATCCGTTACGTAACCCTCTTTTAGAGGATGTCGATTCATTTCTTGTTGCGGATGACTTGATACCACCGGGTATTGAGAATGACGATAATGGCCTTCAAAGAAATGTTTTTGAAGAAATGTATAATGATGATTTACTTACCGATGCTGATTCATCTATCTTTGATTTACCTTCTTCTCGTCCACCCGCGAAACCACCGGATGAAGTTTTTGAATCAGATACGAATGATGTCATTTTTGGAGTGGTGGACGAGATTTATGAAAAAGATGTTCCTGTGCTTGATATTTTACCCACCCATGATTCTGAACTTGAATTTGCTTTTATCATCTGGGTGTTTTATCCGTTCTTTGCTTATCCCCTCATTTCTTCACTTTTCCACTCTACCGGGAGTGAGGATACCGTTTTTGACCCCGGCATCTTCGTTTATGCCGAGTGTCCGTTCCATCTGCTCTCCCCAAGGATGAATTAATTCGGGGATCGAGTCAAGCTCATGTGACTCGGTGAACAAAAACAAGCGCTTCGTGGGAGGCACCCCATGTTTATCCATTTCATCTTCTTAATTTTCTATTTTCTTTAATAACGTGACGTGAGGGGGGCGACCCTTTCCAAACTAGTGTTTTCGTGGTTGTTTGTGATTGTTCAGGAATTTCCCCGAAGTTTGAGGACTCTCGTGCTCGTGGTTTGTAGTTCTCTCCACTCGAGTCTCATCCTTCGCTGCTCTTTCGGAAATTCACCATATTCAAAATCTTATCGACTAACGTTTATCTCTTGGCATACTTAATAAACGGCCTTAGATTTTACGTAGGATTACCCGTCCCTTAAAACATTGAGGACAATGTTTCACTTTAGTCTGGGGGGGGGGGTGAATCTTCGATTCGATTTGACTTGTACCATCGTCTGAGCTGTTAACTTACGCAACTCCGTTTTCCACCAAAAAAATTAATTTTTGTCACCGCTTTATAATTCACAAAAAAAAAAAAAAAAAAAAAAAAAAAAAAAAAAAAATGATGAAAAATGAAAAAATGAATGAAAAAATATATATGATATGAATAATGAGTTTTGACACCTTGTTTTGACTTTCCTACCGGCGAGAGTAGAAATAAATGTTCCGACTTGACCGGGCGTGTTGAGCCCTAGCTCGTCTCCCTTAACCAAAATAATCATAAGATTATGGCTAAGCATCCGCGGATCTCATTATTTGGGATTTTAAATTTGCGGAGATCGAGGAATGATAGAGTTTATCTAGAAGTTTCGTGCTATACACGGATCGCATTACTGGGATTTAAAAAACCCACGAGAGGTACTTGTGGCCTCCTTGTTCCCATCAGAAACGTCACCTATATATAATAGATGTTCTAGGTTAATTAGTGGTATTTCGGTTTGAATAATATTTAGTTCTTTGTTTTCTTAAGAGAATTTTTGCTTTAGAAGTTGGGTACATATCAAGGAACATCAAAAATAAGAGCAAAAAGTGAAAAAATCAAAACTCAAAAGTTGATTATCTATGTGGTTTTGGAGCTACCCGATAAGCTTCCATTGATGTTATGAGATAAAAAAATCAAGAAAGAAAGAAAAAAGTGAAAAATATGAGAAGAGTGAAAAAAAGTAAGAAAATTGAAAGTTAAAGTTGTATCAAATAAGAGTTATGTATGTATAAATAAGTTGTTGGCGCGTGAGGTGCATGTGATAAGTGATTAGTAATCAGTCACATGAGGTGCACGTGATTGTACTCCGCAACTTATATCCTTGATATTGTATGTACCCCAAATTCCTTGATGTGGACCGAATTTCTATTGCAGTGGTTCTTAAGAGAAAATGAATAACTACTTATCGTTTTAACTTAGGTATCACTATCGGACTAAAAAAATATCAAAACGAGAAAATATGAAGCAATTCATTTCTCACAATTAAAATCTTTAGATACAAAACTTAGGACCTGGGGACAAGAGGTAATACACAAGTAACTTTTGTGGGCAGTGTTAGCATCTAACTTCTGGATAAACAATGATCTCGATTTTACGCTTAGTTTGGGGGCTTGTGAAAAATCAAGGATGACGATTTTTATCCGTATGGTCTCTTCTCTGTGAGAAGTGTTTCTACTCGTTGACCCTGAAAGTTATCAACAGATAAGAATTGATAATGAGAGTCAAAGCAAACCGTCACTTATATATATAAAAAAAAAAAAAAAAAAAAAAAAAATACAAAAAGAGTAGTTGTAGTGTTATTCCTGAAAATCGGAAAACGAAGCGTTTTTGAGAATAAATGATTTTAACATTGAGAATAAATGTAAAGGATGGAATTGAACGAAAACGCTTAAATGCTAAAAGTTAAATGCGATAAGTTAAGAATGTAACTGAGAATGAGATGCGTGTGTATGAGGTTAAGGTGTTGCCTTGAATATTATGTCACGGTTAATGTGCCCCATTAGCGGTGATTATTATTATAACGGAAGTGTGGGATACTGAAACCTATTTAAAATGTGTAAGATGAATGAATAATGATAATGAATGTGTTAATGTTTAAAACGTGAAAGAAGGATAAACGAATGGTAATGAGTATGTTATAATTGATAACTGATGAGTGCTTAATCACACATCCTTTTTAGACCTAAAATCAGACCAAATACACCAAATACTAACCAAATATGCCAAGAGAATGTATGTTTTTGTATTTGTGTATGTGCAGGTACGGATATGTGAAAAATGAACAAAAACAAAGCAAAACTGACAAAAACGAGCACGAGATTGGAAAAAGGTAAAAAGCCGAAGCCGAGGAAGAAATTTATCCAAGAAAAGTGCAAAATGACAAAAGTAATCCTTAGAGATTCAGAGAATAACAAAAGAGATTCTTAGTTGAAATATGAAGACCTTTACAATAATGGCCCTCCAAGTTTCAGCAAGTTGTCAACTTTGGTCCTTTGAAGAACTTTGGAAGAAAAGTCAACTCAATTCCTCCAAGTTACAAGATCGTTACGTGTAGTATTTAGTTGCATTTGTAGCGTTTTAATATGTTTTAAGTAGTTTTCTCATGTTTTGTAAAAGTCTAGGGGCTAATTATGCAACAAATTAAAAGATTAGAGAAGCCCTAGCCCCTAGCCTATAAATACCCCTTAAACACCAACTTTGAAAGGTTGGTTGTTGAGGGTTGGTCCTCTTAGTATAGGAGTAGTGTAATGAATTAATGTTAAGTTTTATTTTACTTTCTCTCTCTAGCTTTATATTTCTAAAAATCTTTAATTTTTAGTTGTTAAAATCTTGTTTTTATTGGTGGGATTTAAAGTTTATGGTTAAACTAAGTTGTTTAGTAATAGATTTGGTGAAAAACATTAATTTTTAGGCTTTATTTTGGATCAAAATAGTGTTTTGTCATGTTTTAATCGAGTTAGAATTTAAAAAAAAATTATCGAGTTAGAGACCAAACATAGGTTATCGAGTTAAGTGCAATTCTATCGAGTTAGGTGTCAACTTTACATACCGAGTTAGGTGTCAACTTTACATATAGAGTTAGGTGTCAACTTTACATATAGAGTTAGGTGCAACTTTACATACCGAGTTAGGTGTCAACTTTACATATAGAGTTAGGTGTCAACTTTACATATAGAGTTAGGTGTAACTTAACATACAGAGTTAGGTGCCACTTTTACATACCGAGTTAGGTGTCACTTTTACATACCGAGTTTGAAACCAACTTTAACATACCGAGTTTCATTTCTTTTGGCGAGTTAGCCAAGATTATCAAGTTAGATAATCATTACCTCATCGTTTATCGAGTGAGGTTCTTTTATGCTTTATGCTTAGGCGAAACTCTGCCGAAATTTATTTTGGCTTATCTATTTTGTTTCTTTTATCGAGTATTTTTATTTTATCAAGTAACTTTATTTTATTAATATGAGTTTCGAGTAGTTTATTTTTAGTGTTTGCTTGGTGGCACGAGTTTGTGAGTTAAGTGTGGATTAAAAGGGGTCGTGATTAATAATCGTTATGATTATTTAGACTTGTAATTTTATTATTTGAATGGCAAAAGTCGGAGAATAATCAAATTACACATCTAGTAATTATTTTCTTTTTAAAGGATTATTTTCAAAATAAACTAACGTTGTGAGAAAATAGTCTTGTTTAAGGAAAATAATTCGTCGTCAATCCTTGGCCCACACTTGATGAACTTATTCACGTCGCTTTGCAAACATATTGTTTTTAAATTCATTTCCAGTCTTAATTTTTTTTCGCGTTTTAAATCTCGTTTTCTTTAGTCATTTTATCTTACACTTGTTTTAGTTGTTTGTTTTTACTTTGCGTCATTTTATTGTTTCTTTTTACTTTAACTGCGTTTTAAATCCTTTTAGTAGTGTAATCAAAAACCAACCAAATCATCTTTTTAATTCCATTCACTTCACAATCACGCGACTCAAGCCGACTCAATCGCCGTCTTACCTTCGTTGGGACATAACGACCCGGGGAACATACTTTCACGAGTATTTCTTCGGAAAATAAACCTATACTATAAAAACGACTAAATCAATAACCTATGTAAGGTTAAATATGGAAAGAGTTGGGTAGACTAAAGAGTAAGTAATAATGTGAAAATGATTAATGTGGGTTAAGAAAGAAGGTTGTAATGAAAAGTGCAAACACATAGAGAATGTGTTAATATATATTAAGTGGGTTTCGTATACCCTATGATACTTGCTTAAACTAAATAAATGTATGGGATAATGTGGGTGTTACAAAATCACCTTAGTAAAAATCGACTAAGAACCCTAGTTAGTGTTTATGTTGATCGATCAAGAACAACCATAAGAATCAACGGATTTGATTCCTCTATGTCCTCACACACACACACACACACACACACACGTTTTATTAGCGATTTTAGAATGTTAGTTCTCAAAACCAATAAGCAAGCAAATCATTTAATTACAAAACCAAATCAAACCTTGCACAACAAATTAGATTGGTTTAGTAGAGAGGGAAGAAGAGGAGAAGAAAAACTTGCTTTTTGATTCCAAGAGATAACCTAATAATGAATAAGGGATCCATATATGTAGTTATCAAAACTTGGAGCTCAAGAAACAAATCCTACCTCCCTAAGGAGTGGGTCGGCCGAATATGGGAGGAGGGGAGGGTTTCTAAAACCTTCTCTCCTCTATTTTACATCCGGGTCCCTTTTCTTTCGTCTAACGACCGTTGTAACTTCCGTTAAGTAACTATTAATATAACAGTCATTACAGCTTATTAGTTATATATAATTAATATAATACTTTTTTTACTTGGGTTCCGACTCGACATTGCGAGCCGACTAATCTCAGGGCGACTACCCTTTTAGATAGCCCGAAGTCAACACAGGTGAACCTTTGTGGCCACATACGAATTGAATCTTAAATGTAACGCGTGCAATCCCATAGACTCGAGAACTTTCCGGACATACGTTACGAAATATGTTCATATTCCAACAAATTCGTGGTTAGTTATATAGGTGAAATGGGTGGTTAAAAATTAGTAGTTGGTGAAAATATATGCATGGTGAGCGGTTAAGAATGAATGGATGAAATTATTTGATTACGTGATCCAATGATCATCTAAAATCAAGAATTAATACGCCCAGGAGTTAATGCACAAAATGTCGGTTTACAAACGTCTTCTATCATGTGAAACATTCTGATAATTTTTTATTTTTACTCTTTTATTTGTTTTTTGCATTTTTCATTTATATTTGTCTTTTTATTTTAACTTGTCTGTATACACGTTTATTGTTTCTCTCTACCGAGTCATTAAGATATGAGTTGTTTAATCCGGAAGGGGGGAGGTGTTTGAGGAAGTCTTGCAAAAGAAAATGGGGGAGTTGTTGACTTCTTGTCATAACTGGTGCGAAACCAGTACTAGACAAACACACTTCAATTTAACAGCATGCACCACACCCCAATATCTCCGCATCACTTGGCCACATTACTACAAAAATGCATAAAATCAAAATCACTAAAAGTTTTAAAACCATGCAAACAAATTCATGCATTAATCATAACATCAAACATAAACACCTCTTTTTTACATTCAAAATTAGTTGCTGCTTACACTAATTGTAATTGTTTAACCTCTGCTAATTCACTCTTTCGAAATAATGTTAATAATCTCAACCTTTTTGCTTTCAATTCCATCATTTCCTATTTATCTTCCAAAGGGTTTTTTAAACAAGCTTTTAACTATTTTCATATGCTTCAAACAAATAATAACCTTGTTCCTAATAACTACACTTTTCCTTATTTGTTACAATGTTGTGTTGGGTTAAAGGGTTTGAATATGGGCAAACAGGTTCATAGTTTGGTTTGTAAACATGGGTTGTGTTTCGATTTGTTTGTTGCTAATGGTTTGATTGACATGTATTGTAAATGCGGGTCTTTAAGTTATGCGCGTAAAGTGTTTGATGAAATGCCTGATAAGGATGTTGTTTCTTGGACGAGTATGATAGCGGGTTATTCGAATGTGGGGATGGTTGAGGAGTCACGGGTGTTGTTTGAGAGGATGGAGTTGGAGGGTTTGGTAGGTAATGAGTTTACGTGGAATGCGTTGGTAACAGGGTATGCTAGAGTTGGAGATTGTGATGAGGCGTTTCGTTTGTTTAGGAAAATGAGTGGAGGGGGTTTGGTTCCTGATGTGGCTACTTGGAATGCGATGATTTCTGGTTTTGTGCAAAGCCGAGAAATGGTTAAATGTGTGGAATTGTTTAGGGATATGTTGGTCACGGGTGTTAAGCCCAATCCTGTTACCATCACAGGTTTACTCCCTGCATTAGGATCCATGGGGAAAGTAAATAGTGGGAAAGAAATTCATGGGCTCATCTATAAAACAAATATGTATAACAATGTTTTTGTAGTTAGTGCACTTATTGACATGTACTCTAAATGTGGGTGTGTTATGCATGCAAGAAATGTGTTTGACACCGTATCATCTAAGAATGTTGCTTCGTGGAATGCAATGATTGGATGTTATGGGAAACACGGGATGGTTAATTCCGCTTTTGAACTTTTGGATAAAATGGAAGATGAAAATGTTAAGCCAAATCAAGTTACTTTAACTTGTGTTCTTGCATCTTGTAGCCATGGTGGGATGGTTAAAAAAGGTTTGACATTTTTTAAGTCAATGAGAGAAAGTCAACGGGTTGAGATAAGGGAAGAGCATTATGGCTGTATTATTGATATGCTTTGTCGGTCTGGGAAGATTGAAGAGGCCTATGATTTGGTGCATGAGTTGGATACAGAAGTGACGGATTCCATGGTTGGATCTTTCTTAAATGGTTGTGTGTCTTATAACAGGCCAGATTTAGCTAAGAAAGTGGCTGCGGCTTTGATGAAAATGAAGACTAATAAACCGGGAGGGTTTGTTACTTTGTCTAATGTTTATGCTGGTGAAGGAGAGTGGGCAAAAGTTGAGATGTTAAGGGAAGTAATGAAGGTGCAAGGGGTCCAAAAGCTACCTGGTTTTAGTTCCTTGTCTAATGATATATAAATTTCGAATCAGATGTGGTGTTTCTTTCCTCCTTTAACCTGTTTGAGATATTAAAACATAACTCAAGTCAAATCATTCCTAAATAAACAGATAGATCCGCCTAGTGACAACCTTTGTGCGATACATGAAGATTATGGGAATCATTCCTAAATAAACAGATAGATCCGCATGTGACTCGGTAGTCTGAATCGTATACTGCAGTTGTAGGCTAAGCTCTTAAAACTTAAATTCCCTGAGAATAGGAGATGGTGATGTCTTTTAAAATTTGTTAACACAGAAAGGGGATGATCGTTCAAGAACATAAGATGGTGCTGTCAAGGGCCTTTATGTTCCATTGTTCTCTGGGTCACTTGTCTGCCTAAGAGTACTTGGCTGTTGGTGTGATACCATGATTGCAATTATCTTTATTTCCCCTGTTTTGCTCCAATATTGATAATAATATCCTGGTTATTATATTTGTACAATGTAATGTATTATAAGTATATAATCTCTTTTTAAGCGAAGCTTTGGCATCCATGCTTTATACATGGTTTGAGTCATAAATACCAAATTTGGATCTTGAAACTATTTAAAATTTATCGAGTTAAATCACATATTAGTCTTGTGATTTTCTCTATATTTGATTTTGTTAAGAGAAGCATTAACAAAGTTTGTCAGGAATAAAGGTTACTACTTATTATCATATTCATCATATACACCAAACAGTCATATGTAGAAGTCGAGGTTCAAGTACAGTTCTGCATCCATGATAAGGTTTACCCTTTTCTCAAAGCTTCTTTGTCTTGATGAAGTTTTTTGAGTTGCAGTTCATCACATCAGATGGCCGTATACCTTGGATACTTGAAGCATTTCTTCATTAGTTTATTTTTGCTTATCTCTAATAGGCCTCGGTGAGGTAATTAGGATTTAGTATGGATAGCTATTGTTGAATGTGGACAGTCAAGCCATAAAGTAGGTTTTCTGAGTGTGAAGGGTATTATGATTTGAGTGGGCAATGTAAGTAGCTTTGAATTGAGAGTTGTGAAAGATGAAGCTTCATGGTCTTAGCTTTACATTGCCATTGGAGGTTAGGTTGGTGTCCCTCTGAAGTAACCTATCTGTGTTAATGAGGCCTGATTCCATTATGAGTTAGACTCATCAGTGAGGATGGAGCTGCTTCTTGTTCTTATCTTATAATGTTATGCAGGAAATGTAGTTAACATAGCAGTATCCTTCTTTGGTGAGTATGGGATTGCTATAACCCACATGATTAGGCTTTACAACTGAATTCAGTAGATCATGTAAAATGTAGAGGAAGTATTTTCTTGATCTTCTGGGCTCATTGTAATGGAAATGTAGTCATGAGGTTATGGTCTTTGGTGAATAAAGGTGAATATGGTGTGTTTGGGATTACAGTAATCTAGTATGGTTGTCTGAATTCAGATTGTTGTTTTGTTTCTTCACTGTATGTTTCCAGTTTGTATTCAGATTGTATCAAGGGAGTTGGGCATGTCCAACTTTCCCTCTTATTCGTTGTAAGCTTTTGAAAGTTAATATATTTTCACCTTTTTCACCTAAAAAGTATTATAACAAATAAATGTGATTTTCAGGTTTCATTCACATTTAGGTGAGTAGCATTATGCTTGTCCATGACCAGAAAAGTCTGGCGAAAAGAGTAATGCATCAACTTCAGCAAGTTATATATCCCGTAAACAAATGACAGTATGGGAAAATAGGTATATGAGATCACTTGTGGTTATTGCAGTGTAAAAGGTACATCATGAACAGAGAAGAAGAATTACATTTATCAAGAAAAAGAAGTAACAAGGTACTAGACGATAATCAAAGAAATGGAAAGAAAACAAAAAGTAACAAGGATTAGAGAAGAACGATTACAAACATGAGAACAAAAGTAACAAGGGGCATATAATTTGTTTCAGAAGACAGTCAAACCCCTTGCTCTACATATGCCTCGAAATAGGTTCTGAACGCTTGAACAAAAAAAAGAAATAGAACACTGCTAGATTAATAAACTCGTAATTCTGATACTCATGCATACTTGGTGTTGATGCTTTTGATGGCTGGTTAAAGTACACCCTACACAGGAAAGGGATCTTGTAAAGAAGGCCAAATGTCTGATTATTCGATGAGCAGCAATTGGACTGTGGTCAAGCAACTATACATCTAAATCATATTGCATCCGGCCACTAACATGTGATCTTTTATTGTCTAGCTGTAAGTGGTGTAGCAGTGTGAGATGAGCGAACAACATATATATACATCAAGTGCTGCATTGTGAATCAAAGTAACATGGGAGAAAGGGATAATGGGGCTGTAGTCACCATGCCTGAAAAAGTAATCCAATAAAGACTGTTTGTATACAAATATGTACCGAATAATGTATATACATATATATTAAATATGTAAGAACCATAAGGAACCTTAAAATTTTATAAATGGGAGTGAAGATAGTCATAACGTACCTGCTGTAACTAAGAAACAAATGTAGTAGCTTGCGAAGTTGTACATTTGAAGAAATCCCTTTGTAAATAATTCAGCCCATTCTAGAAAAGAAGTAAATATTAGAAAATGCCCAGGTATATTTTGTAGACTCTATATGATTGTACATGGAAAAAAAAAAAAAAATCACTGCTGATCCTTTAAGAAGATGTACATATGAAGTACATTCGTTGTACAATTTTCAAGTGATCTCAGAATTTAATTAGCAAGTCCAAACTTTAAACTATGAATCCAACCAACTTGATTTTAAAATCAACTGGATATGCAAAAATGATGATCCTTATAATTTAATTTCCTGATTTGCAATGCCATTCCACAAATACATATAATTGTCAATAATATGAAAAACACACTTCGCATTTGAGTGATTTGACTTTTAATAGTACTTTGTAGAGGTGGCAAAAACTACAGGTCGGGTCACGGGTCACTTTCACATGATGGATATAACGGGTCAAATGGGTTTGGGTCGGGCCGGGATGGGTCAACCTACTTTTTGGGAAGCTTTTGAAAAAAAAAAAAAAAAAAAAAAATCACATCTGTTTCTGGACTTGAAAAATACCTGAGGTTAAATGTGTATAAATATACAATGTTGTTTTAGTAATTACTACTACGTACATTATACATTTGTAAAGTCTAAAGAAAAGTTAAAATACCAATTCAGTTCTGTTATTGTCACTTTATAAAATCAAAGTTAAATGTATATTCAACCATCAAGATATTTACAGTAATAAAATTTAACGTAAAACCTCAAAACTTGAAACACTGAATATAAATACACTAAACACTGAATATAATAGACACTAATTACGTTCATATTTCAAATTTAATAGTTTCGGAGTATTTCTCAATCTTCTTTTTTAGTTTTTTTTATCAACTACACATTCTAACAAACTCGAAATCTTCCTTTTATATTGACATGTTAACCAATTCAACAAAAAGAAATAAAGGAAAAATCAAACAAATTAAAGAAAAATTAATTATATAAATAGGCATTGGGAGAGAAATAGGCACACCTTCAATCTATTTCGATTCTGGGGATATGTGAGATTTGAGGCCAGTAGGAGCCTCCTCTACTGCATCTCTCTTCCAGATCTGGAGATCTCCGTATACACAAACCTAAAAGTGAAGGCAACAACATTTCTGGTAGATCTTTTATCTTTGGACATTCCCATATGATGAGATGTTGGAGGGAGGTGAGGTGTTGGAGTCCCTCTGAAACTCTTTCCAAATTGTCAAAACATTCAATGCGAAGTCGAGTAAGAGATGAAGGAAGATGAAGATGAGACAATTCACTCCAATTAGTCGCTTCTTCTTTTTCTTTTGAACCCGTTAAGGTTAAGTCAACTAGTGAGGTTGGAAACTTCTGTGGGCTCCATTCTGAGATTGGCTTTTTTAACTCACCTATTTCAAGCTGATGCAAGTTGGGGGGCCAAAGCCCAGTTGGAACATCCATGCTTGGACAATTTATTATGTACAGATCAGTTAACGAGGTAAGACTCGGCAATTGGTGGTCTGCAAATAACGACTCCGCCTCCATACTATTGCAATCTTCTAGTACCAATCTGGTGAGGTGAATGAAGTTACCCCCAAAATCAATGATCGATGCCACATTTGGATGATCTATTATCCTTACAATTTCAAGCATTGGCATGCTTTTGCTGTTGATAAGTAACCTATTCTTCTTTCCTCCTTCTCCCAACTCCTTTATCATTAGTTTCTTACAGCTTGAAATGAAAACTGACTTGAGCTTCTGCCCTCCCGTCCCCATTGAGAAGGAGACACGTGTAATTGATTGACAACTAAGGATGTTCAACGTCTCAATGTTGTTTGGACAACTCAAATGCTTGAAATTTTGACAACAATATATCTCTAATGACCTAAGAGATGTTAGGAGGTTGCTCCCATAATTGAACTCCTCCTCATCTTTCTCCCCTAAACTCACCAATTTTTCACAAAACCATACTTCCAACTCCCTTAAATTCACGAGAACCTTACTACTTTTTGATTCCCACAAATATCTTATTTCATAACATTCCTTGACTGACAATTCTTCAACTGCCTTAAGATCCAATATAACACCCCTCCACACCTCATTAGTAAGCCCTGAAATAGAAACTATTTCCAACTTGGTAACTGATGGAGCTACATGAACCAGACTTCTCATCAAACCATCGCCACAGTGATCTATTCTCAGACTCCTTAATGAAAGTAGTCGTGCTTTAAGTGAGACTTCAACCAAATTAGGACAACCTTCTATATTGAGCTCTTTCAGGCATGGAAACACAGAACCTCCAACCCCACTTCTACTATTGGTTGACCATACCTCCCACCCCGACATATTTCGAAAACTTAGACTTTCAAGTGAAGGAAATGCAAGGCCAGTACCAAAAAACTCTGAACCAACAACTTTTACATCACCCACGTCTTGAATAGATAACTCCTTAAGTGACTGTAGATGCCCGAGTGGTGGTAGAGACGTACAATTTTTACAGCCACGTATAGACACACTAGCCAACTGACGAAACGAGGGATCCCCAACCCATTTTGGAAACTCTAAACCCATATAGTTCACAATGCCTAGCTTCTCCAAACAATCATTATATGGTTTCAATGCATCAAGGATAGCGTTTTCAGTTGTTTCCATTGGGGTAATACGTGATGCATCACTCCATTCCACCTCAAACTCCGTAAGCCTCTTTTGTGATAAGTTTGCTTCTCGTGCTTCCGTCGCGTTTTTTACTTTTTCCAGGCTCTTAATGGAAACTTTCCCGTGAAGATTCTCAAAATCTTTAAGTTGGGTTATCGAAAAGTCATTTTCTCCTCCAATAATGATTTTTGAAAGAGTTTGTAGGCTTTTCAACTTAGCAACCCCTACTGGCAAGTCTTTTAAACGCGGAGTATCTCTAATGTCTAGATGCCGCAAGCTTTTAAGCTTCATGAAGTTGTTGGGAAGCTTAGTTAAACAAGAACAACCAAAAAGGATCAACGTCTCTAAGTTATAGAGATCACAAACACATTCTGGAAACTGCGTGATTTCAGTTTGAGATAAATTAAGATAGCGTAAATGCTTTAATTTACCAATTGACTCTGGAACCTCACTTATCTCATAACCACTCAAACTTAAAACCCTTAAGAATTGCAACTGGGGGAGTAAGTTAACAAAAATCTTATTCGACAAGTAGTTACTTGGCCACCTTTTTTTAACCCCTACAGACAAAAAAGTTCTCAAACCTTTAGCTCCTTCGATTCTCTCAAACTTCTTGTAAGCTCCATATTTCTCACAAACAAAGGACATGTGACGACACTTATCCAAAGCTTGTTTCCCAACATTCTTTCCTAATTCCTTCTCTAACCTGAAATAGAAATCTCCAGCAACAGAGGTGGCCAAATCATTCATCAGATCATGCATAACAAACAAAGACTCGTCATTAGGTGAGTGTTGAAAAAATGACCGTGATAACAACTCATCAAAGCATTCGTGACCCAAACGTTCTATAGTTGACTTAATTAGACGTACTTGGTGCAAAAATCCTTCTGCCATCCAGAGCAGAACCAAATCCTCCTTGTCAAATGCATAGTCCTTTACGAACAAGGAGCAATATGCAAAGAGCTGCTTCAAATAGGCAGGAAGTTCGTGGTAGCTTAGTTTAAGAGCTGGAATTATTTTACCTCCCTCTTCTAAGCTCCATATCTCACTATCCTCTATTTCCTTCCATTTTACTTCATCTTCATTTGTCCTCAATAACCTTCCAAGTGCTATTAAAGCCAAAGGCAAACCATCACACTTTCTCACAATACCTTCACCAAGTGCTTTAAGTCTTGGATGTGAATCAAAGTTATTTGCACCCAACGCATGATGAGCAAATAAACACAAAGCATCGTCATGTGAGAGACTTTGTAAATGGTTTAATTTACCACAACCCAACTGTTTGAGCAACTTCTCCTTCCTAGTTGTCATGATTATTTTACTTCCATGAGCACATGCTGATAAAGGGGCCACTAGTGATTCCCAATCATCACTACTTTCACTCCACACATCATCCAGCACCAATAAAAACAATTTCTCTCTAACTTGATCTCTTAGAGCCACTTGAAGGAGATTTAAATCTTTAAATTCCTTTGTTTCCCCGGTCACTGACTGAAATATTATATAGCTCATACTGAAGGTGTCCCACTCATCAGAGACACAAACCCACGCCTTAAGTTGAAAATGATCATTCACTTGTTCATCTTCGTACAATAATTTAGCTAGAGTGGTTTTACCTACACCACCCATACCAACTATGGGCAAGATCGTAAAGTTTTCACTATTATGTGGTTCATCAACTAACAGCTTGAGAATCAATGCATCCTTATCACGTTGTCGGCCAACAATCCTAGAAGGGTCTACCAAAGAGGTCTGGGATTGTCTATTTTTATCTTTTGTCCTATCATCCTTCACTTCTAAACTACCACTCTTCACCATTAAACCAAGAGATTCTTTTTCACTTTCTAGATCTTGTAACTTGTTGGTGATATTATCTAACTTAGGATACAGCCTAGTACTTAGTGAGAAATTTGTGCAGCAAGTTGGAATGAGCTTTCTTATCTTGCTGGTGCTGGCTCGGGATTGGTCGGTCTGCATAGCCTCGGTTGCCAAGTCATCAAGTATGTCGTCTATTTCATAAGCCAGATGTTGGAGATCATTGAGCCATACTTGAACAGCTTCATTAGTTATTTCTTTATTCGAAGCATCATTAAGCAGTGCTTGGATCCTCGACAAAGTCCTCCCTAGTTTCTTCAGCTCAGAATGAATTCCCTTTGCGCGAACAACTTGCTTAACGGCTTCATTGGCTAGCTTCTGAAAAACGGCTTCAATGATGGTAGAAGCAATGACTTCAGCCATTGTTTAGTGATGATTGATTAAGTAACTGCGAGCAGCGTGTATCTGAAAGGGATTTGAATGAGTTATTAAGTGTATGAAAAACAAAAGTTCTCAGCCACCACTTATAATTGTTTGGAGTTGTTGGGGACCCTTTTTCTTACTAAATTTTAGGGGCAATTCCATATTTACCCAACTTAAATATGATAATGCCATATTTACTCAAAACATGCTTTATTTGCATTGTAAATCATGCATTCAAAACTTGTATTTTGGGTATATATGACATTTTCATGTTTAGATTGGGTAAATATGAAATTATCCCTAAATTTTAATCAACTTTTGAAAATAAAACAAGAGACGTGTAGAAAATGCGTGGTGGGTGGGAACTTTTGTTGACTTGTGAGATTGTGTACTCAAAATTAGAGGGGACATGTATATGGTCCATTATTCATTACCACTTTCCACAATTTTCTACGGACAACAAAAGTAGGAGGTGAAATTCCTTTTTTTTTTTTTTTTTTTTTTTTTTTTTTACGTTAGTTAAAGACGCATAAATTAAAGACTGTACAAATTATTATGTTTCTTACTTCTGAAAAACGACTACAGTGAGGGTAGAAGCAATGACTTCCGCCATTGTTTTATGGTAATTCGGTAAACTGTGAGCTCTTTTGAATGAAATGAACTGGAAGAAAATTATTGGTAGTATTTTTTGTCTTCTCCTGAACAATCTGCAAGTTACTGAATGAATGGTGATCAAGGCAATTGAGCTACATCTGTACCAACTTGACCATATACACTACAAGAAACACGAGAACAGGCGACGACCAGTTTCCCGTCGACACAATGTCGACGGCATAAGGCAGAAAACGACAAAAAAAACGCTTGACCGAGCCCCACCGCGTTGAATTTTTCACACATATTTTCCCGTCGACATGTCGACGGGACAATATCAACATACTTTTTTAGCCTCAATAATTCACTAAAGTTGGGCGCGAAATTTACCCGCTAATATTTTCCCGTCGACATGTCGACGGGAATATATTAATCACGATTTTTCCCACAATTAACGTGTGATTAAAGGTAATAAATTTTTGTTTTGAGATTCCCGTCGACATGTCGACGGGAATTTATTACTAAATTATAAATATTTTTAATAAATGGATAAAATATTGGGCCGATTTTTCCCGCGTTTTTTTTACCTATATCTTCACAAATACATTCCCGTCTCATTTTTTACCTATATACATTCTCACAAAATTATTTCCGTCTCATTTTACACATCTCACAAATAAGTCAATCGTCAATTCTTACAAGACACACATGACTTGGCGTGGTTGCACAGTTGAAGAGGAGTACTCAAAAATCTTGTCACACGAGCTCCTCTTTAATGAAGTTATGTTAACTTTTGGTCATGCAGTTTATGAGGAATATGGTTCTTTTAAGGACGTTGAACCGTGGATGAGAGACAAGATTATCGAATGGTGTAGGAAAAAGTCGTACTACAAAGAGTACATGGAAGAGCTAGATGCTGCTGATGTTGGAGGTGACAACGAAGCTGAAAGTACGTTGGAAACCAAACTTGATAATATGGGAAATAGGGTCACAAATCTTGAAGCTACGTTTGCACATATCAAGGAAATGAGAGCAAGGAAGGGAAAAGATGGTGCGAGTTCGAGTAAAGCGGGAAGTAGCCGCAAAAAAAAATAAACGGGTTGTTTCGTTTGATCTGTTCTTTTGGTTGTCGAGTTGTTTAATTTGAGTTGTTTCCTTTGGTTGTCGAGTTGTTTAGTTTGAGTTGTTTCCTTTGGTTGTCGAGTTGTTTAGTTTGGTTGTCGAGTTGTTTAGTTTGAGTCTATATGAAAATGCATGTGGTTGAGAACTCTTGCTTGTTTTAAATAAACAGTTTGCCTTTGTGTTTGATAATTATTGCTCCTTCAGTTCTATTATTTGTGCGTACGAATTTAAAATATAAAGGACGTTCAACATCAGTTACCACAACAACAATAACATTTTATTAAACAACAACAATAACATCAACAAAAACATCAAACAACATCAACAACAACAACAACAACAACAACAACAACAATAACAACGATAACAGCAACAACAACGATAACAGTACTACATATGAAATTTATCCATGTCACCTAAAAGGTCACGGAGTATTGCATCTGACTGACATGCGTGGTCGTGGTTGGGATACGTTGCCATGTCAAGTTTTGCCTCCAGCATCCTTAATTTTGTCTCTAGCACATGTTTTTGTGCCTCCAACACCTATTTTTGTGCCTCCAGCATGTTTATTCTAAGATCTTTTTCATGACAGTTTGATCACCTTGTTGGAGCAGATCCAGAACCGCTTGATGTTGAAGCTCCCAGAGAACCGATCATCATTTTGGCGAGTCGTTCCTCCTTCCATAAAAAAAATCACATCCATGGTCTGTTGTCCCAGGCTGTTAAAGAGTAAGTAAAAACTATTATTTTTAACAACTAACCAAATTATTTATATAATACACGAAAAAGTATGTAATTGTTCACCTGCGAGAAAGGACACGCATAGTATAGTTTACCACGGGAGTAAGATTTACGCGATTCTCGCAGAATCACGTCTCCTCGTCCACAAGGACAAGGAAAAGCTTCAAATTCTGCCATCTTCTTCACCATGATAACAATATATGTTTGTGGTTGTGATGTTGAGTGGTTGAATCGTGACCGGGGTGGCCCGATCTACAAGTTGAGGTGATAAAAGGTGGTGGCCAGAAAAAGATTCCGGCGGCCGAAAACTGCTGGTGTCGCCAGAAAACAGAAACTGCTAGAGAGAGATAGAGAGAGAGAGATATATAGTGAGATGAGTGTATGTGAGAGTTTTTATTAGTTAGATGAGTGTGTGTGTGTGTGTGTGTGTGTGTGTGTTTATATTGTGAGGATAAGTTGTTAGGTGGAAAAAAAGTTGTTAGGTAGAAAACAGAAACATCTCATGTATAACCATTGCATCTCGACTCGTTCGTTTAACATCTCATGTATAACCATAGCATCTCGACTCGTTCGTTTAACATCTCATCTATAACCATAGCATCTCGACTCGTTCGTTTAACATCTCATGTATAACCATAGCATCTCGACTCGTTCGTTTAACATCTCATGTATAACCATTGCATCTCGACTCGTTCGTTTAACATCTCATGTATAACCATAGCATCTCGACTCGTTCGTTTAACATCTCATGTATAACCATTGCATCTCGACTCGTTCGTTTAACATCTCATGTATAACCATTGCATCTCGACTCGTTCGTTTAACATCTCATGTATAACCATAACATCTCGACTCGTTCGTTTAACATCTCATGTATAACCATTGCATCTCGACTCGTTCGTTTAACATCTCATGTATAACCATTGCATCTCGACTCGTTCGTTTAACATCTCATGTATAACCATTGCATCTCGACTCGTTCGTTTAACATCTCATGTATAACCATAGCATCTCGACTCGTTCGTTTAATATCTCATGTATAACCATAGCATCTCGACTCGTTCGTTTAACATCTCATGTATAACCATAGCATCTCGACTCGTTCGTTTAACATCTCATGTATAACCATTGCATCTCGACTCGTTCGTTTAACATCTCATGTATAACCATAGCATCTCGACTCGTTTGTTTAACATCTCATGTATAACCATTGCATCTCGACTCGTTCGTTTAACATCTCATGTATAACCATTGGGTCAAGGATACAAGACTTGAATTTTGACCGGTTGTGATCTCGAGGTTATCTAATGGTTGGGATTTAGTATTTTGTGATATTCTAATTATTATTTATTTTATATTTTAATAAATGATTTTTTTAATAATAATAATATAAGTAATTAATTTTAAATATATATATATATTTTAATTTTATAAAAGTATTTATAATAAATAATTTTTTTTAATTATATCAATTTAGTTTATTAATTTTATAAAACTTATTTTTTAATATTTTATAAAAGTATTTATAATAAATAATTTTTTTAATTATATTAAAGTAATTTTATAAAACTTAATTTTTAATATTTTATAAAAGTATTTATAATAAATAAAAATTTTTAATTATAAAAGTTATTATCCCATCGACATGTCGACTGGAAAATAACCGCCAAAAATTTTGGTGAAATTTTAATACACCCGCCAAACGCAAACGACAAAATTATTAAATTGTCCCGTCGACATGTCATAACCACTTAAACTTAAAACCCTTAAGAATTGCAACTGAGGGGGTAAGTCAACCAAAACCTTATTCGACAAGTAGTAGTAACGTTGCCACCTTTCTTTCACCCCTATGGACAATAATGTTCTCAAACCTTTAGCTCCTTCGATTCCCTCAAACTTCATGTAAGCTTCATGTTCGTCTCTCACAAATGACATATGACGTAGCTTGTCCAAAGCCAGTTTCCTAGCATCCTTTCCCATCTCTTTCTCTAACCTAAAAAAGAATTCCCCAGCAACTGATGTGGCCAAATCATGCATCAGGTCATGCATAACAAAACAACGACTCGTCATCATCAGGCACGCGTTGAAAAAATGACCGTGACAACAACTCTTCAAAGCAGTCATGACCTAAGCGTTCTTTGGTTGATTTGCTTAGATCTGATTGGTGCAAAAATCCTTCTGCTATCCATAGTAGAACCAAATCATACTTGTCAAACAAGTAGTCTTTGGGGAACAAGGAGCAATATGCAAACAACTGCTTCAAAGATGCCGGGAGTTCATGGTAGCTTAGTTTAAGAGCTAGAAGAATTCCACCTCCCTCTTTTAAGCTCCATATCTCACTATCCACTATTTCCTTCCATCCTACTTCATCTGTTTTTTTTTCTCCTTAATAACCTTCCAAGTGCTATTAAAGCCAAAGGCAAGCCTTTACATTTTCCCACAATGTCTTCACCATGTGCTTTGAGTGTTGGATACAAATCGAAGTTATTTGCATCCAATGCATGTTGACAGAATAAAGACACAGCATCATCATGGGAGAGACATTCCAATTCGTTTAGTTGACGGCAACCCAACTCTTTAAGCAATTGCTCCTTTCGAGTTGTTATGATTACTTTACTTCCCCGAGCACATACACTAAATGGACGCACTAAGGTTTCCCAATCCTTATAGCTCTCTGTCCATACATCATCTAAAACCAGTAAAAACTGTTTTTCCCTAAGTTTATCCTGAAGAGCCACTTGAAGCAGATCAAAATTTTTATATTTCTTATCATCCCATTCCCCACCAACATATTGAAAGATATCTTTACTTATTTGGAAGCTATCCCACTCCTCAGACACACAAACCCAAGCCTTGAGTTCAAAATGAGAAACCACTTTTTTCGTTATACAAAAGTTTAGCTAGAGTCGTTTTGCCTACCCCGCCCATACCAACTATGGGCACGATGGTAAAGTTTTTGTTATGTGGATCATCGCCTAAGAGCTTGTCAATCAATTCATCCTTCTCACCTTGTCGACCAACAATACTAGATGCATCTACCACAGAGGTCTCTAAAACTCTGTTTTTATCTTTTGACCTATTATTCCTCACTTCTAATCCTCCATTCTTCACCGTCAAACCAAGAGTAACTTTTTCCTTCTCTAGATCTTGCAACTTATGGTTAATATCATCTAACCTGTAACGCATCTTACTACTTAATGAGAAATTTGTGCAGTAAGATGGGATGAACTTTTGTACCATGCTAGTGCTGCCTCCGGATTTCTCGGTCAACTCACGATGGATAGCCTCAGTTGCCAAGTCATCAAGAATGTCATCTATCTCATAAGCTAAGTGTTGGAGACCGTTGAGCCACTTTTGAACAGGAACTTCTTTTATTTCCTTGTCAACAGCATCAATAAGGAGATCTTGGATATGGGATAATGTCTTCTCCAAGCTCTTCAGCTCGGAACGAATTCCTTGAACTCGACCAACTTGCTTCAAGGCTTCATTGGCTAGCTTCTTAAAAACAGCTTCAATAAGGGTAGAAGCAATGACTTCAGCCATTGTTTAGTGATGAGTGATTAAGTAACTGGGAGCAGTGTGTATGTGAAATGTGGATTTGAATGAGTTAACGAGTGTATGAAAAAGAAAGTTCTCAAGCTACTGCTTATAATTATTTGGGACTTGTTATGGTCCCTTTTTCTTAATAATTTTTAATCAACTTTTGAAGATAAAAAGAAACGTGTAGAAAATGCAATGCATGGTGGACTGGTGGGTGGGTTTTTTTTTTTTTCTTTTTCTTTTTCTTTTTTTTTGAACATGGTGGGGGTGTTCACTTTGTATTCTTTTAAGGCATGTGATATCCACGCCCTCCCTATTTGGTTATCCAAGCCCTCCCTAAATAAATAGGGTGTACTTGTTTGTTATTTGTTTTTTTGACTTTACCCTTTTTTGTCGTTTTTTTTTTTTTTTTTTTTTTTTTTTTTTTTTTTTTTTTTTTAAATAAAAAGGAGTATGCATGTATAATAATGTATTGTATATATATAATGTTTGGTATATTTGTGTTTAACAATGTTTTGTATATGTATAATGTTTTGTATAATAGCACGTTAAATATTACCACATTAAATAACTGCAACAACGTATATGTATAATGTTTTGTATAATAGCACGTTAAATATTACCACATTAAATAACTGCAACAACAACTGTTATTATTAAATTAAACGACAACGTTATACATATTATTTAAAAAAACAACATCTACGACATATGAAGATTATTCATTTCATTTAAAAGATCATGGAGCATTGCACTCGACTGACAAGCGTGATCCTCAGGATTCCTTGCCAATTCTAACTCCATCTCCAGCGTCTTTATTCTTGTCTTCAACAACTTGTTCTCATTATCTTTAGCAACGCAGTTTGAGCACTGCGTTGAAGAAGAGGCTTGATTAAAATACTCTTCTTCAAATTCATCTTTCCACCTGAAGTATCGACACCTATAGTCTTTTGTACCTGGCTGTTACATGTTAAGAAAATAATAAGAAGTGTATTTTTAACAAACAAATTATTTACATAACTAACCAAACGTATGATTATTTACCACTGAAAGAGGACATGCATAAAACGGTGGCCCACGACTACCATCTTGCCAGGATTTCCGTTCTATAATAAATCCTCTATCACATCGACACCAGAAAGGATTTCTTTGACCCACCTGACAAAAGAATTTGCATAATCAATCAATAATGTTATTTACTAATTTAAATAAATATTTAATCATTTACTATATAATACAAACATTTATTTACAACATAAATCAATAATTATTTACAATGTTTTACAAATACAAATAACTTTTTGTTGAGTGTGTAAATACTCATCATTTTTACCTTCTCTAAGCTGCCAAAACATCTAAAAACACTCAATATTGCATCAAAATAGTGACAATATCCTAGGAATGTGTTTTATATGTTTCAAATGCAAAAATCTCAAAAACAGATGAAAAACGCACAAAGTTTGCATATTTGGCAGTTTCAATCCCCCAACATTCAAAAGTTATCAAATCTAGTCCCTGGTCATTCTAAAAACTTGAAAAAGTCACCAAAGGTCCTTATAAATCAAAAAGTTACATAATTAGTCCTTTGGTGCAGAGTTTCACAAAATGTCAAGTTTAGTCCCTGAAGTTTGGAAAATTGTCAAAATTGGTCCCTTGGATATTAAAACTTTGAGAAAAACAAATTTTGTCCTTATACTAATCTCTTATGGCAGGTTTGGTCCCTGGGTAAAAAGTTTGGTGAAATTACAAGTCAGGTCCCTGAAGTTTGGTGATTTGGCAGATTTGTTCCTTGGATTTCTAAAATTGCAAAAGTGGTCCTTGGATAATTCAACCTTGGCAAGACTCACCCCTTGGAATACTTTGGAAGATTTACATACCCAATCCTCCTTTTTCAGTATTTACACTTCTGGTCCTTGTGATTTAATTACTAATACCAAATGGGCCTAAGTATTAAATACCATATCTAATACCATCACAAACCTGATCCAGAAACACCCACAGCCCACTCCCTCATAAACCAGGCCCAATCCTTAGCCCACTTTACACCCTAAACCGTTCTAAATAATCTAAGATAGTCAAACCACGTTGACCCGTCCCTTCTTCCTCACCACTTGCCCCTGCTACTCACCCTGCACACTCAACCTTTCCCCCTCCTCCACCTCAGCCAACCCACACCCTTATCCCTTCCATTACACATCCCAATGCATCCCCCCTTAGTGGTACGTTGTCAGACACAATTGGGTTAAATCACATTTTCCTGCCAATTTGCAATTGGAGCTATAGTCCACCAAATAATCTAGAAACAAGTGGGATTTGATCCTTGGGACCCACTGAGTCCAACAAGCCTCTTATTAAAGCAGAAAGAAGCCAGGAGAAGTAGTGTGTAGTTGTAGTGTAACTTTAGGATACGTATTAGTGTAATTTGTTCTCTCAGTTATAATTTTCAATTAAAAAGTATTGTAATCAGTTTTATTAATGTAATTCAAACTTTCTTTAATCCCAATTCCAAGTTCTCTAGTTAAATTCAAAAATTTGCAATTTTAAACTTGAAAATTCCATTTTAGCTTATGTTGTTAAAAGTTGTCATTTCGTGTTTCTTTGGGTTAATTCAAGCTTATATATAAGTTTTTAAAGAGTAAAAAGCAGTTAAACCAGTTTTAGATAAGAAAAAAAAATAAAAAAAAAAAACCAAAATTACCAAAAATAAAAGATAAATAGCAAATAAATCAAAAATTAGTGTGGAAGAAAGAAGAAGCAAAGGAGGATGGTTGATTTTGGATGGAAATGGTTTTAGAACTTCATGGGAAGTGTTAGGATGTAAATTTGGACTTTGGTTCATGATTCTGAGCAATTGGATGATTTGTAAGCACTTTGTATGAAATTTCTTCAATATTGCATATCTGTGTTTCTGTGGTTGTTGTTGCATTTCTTTTATTCCATTAGCTTTAAATACAGTTAAGTAGTAGTGTTAGATCATTAGGTGTAGAAAATTAAGCTTAGAAATCTAAGTCTTAGTGTAGGTTAGCTGTTAAGGGAGTGTTTGGATTAAGTAGTTGCTGTTGGCTCTTGTTGTTTTGTAACTGCTTATTCTGCTTAACTAGGTTAAATTAGGTATAGAAATCTTAGTTCAAGCATTAAATCCACATGCCACAAAGCAGAAAGTCAAAATAATCTCCAAACTCCTTCATTTACTTAACTGTTAGGATTTAGGTGTTTTCATTTCACCATTTCAGTTATAAGTAGCTAATGTAGCTTCAGTTAGTTGTATTTTAGCCTAAATCATCACAATTAATTAGTAGAATAAGCCCAAAGTTCAACTTAGTCAACTGTTTCAAGTTTCATCAAAAGTCAAAACATAACATTTCAGATTTGTTCAAAAGTCCAAGGATTTTTATAGATTTTTGTATGGTGATTCAAACCATGAGCTTTTGAGTATTTGTAGCTTACCACCTCAGCTTTACAGTCCCATAGTCATTAGATTTTTAATATTTTACCTGTGGGCCCCACAACCCTCTAAAGAGAGCTGCAGGGCAGCTATCTGCTCTGTGCAGCAGATATCACAGCCACCACCACCACTTTGGTGGTGGTTTGTGGCCACCACAGTGGTTCCCAAACCCTAAACTTGGTTCCTTTCAATCCCCCCCCCCCATTGTAGGCTTTCAAGTTTGACCCTTGGTTTGACCTAGGGATAAGTGGACCCCACCTGAATAAGCCACTCAATTATGTCCCAATTCTGAGTAGGATTTGGTTTAGAGAAATGCTTAATGTGACTTATCAGCTTATTCTGTGATCCCCATTGGGTTTTTCTGGCTTAAATTTGTTCAAACAACTCATGTGAATCTGATTTATCCATAGTGGGACCCACACAAGCTCATTTGAGCTCATTTGCCCAAACAGTCAACAAAAGTCAACTGAATAAGCAAAGGGGGTGCACAGTGCTTAATTTTTAGCTACAAAAAAGTTGTTTTTACAAAAAGTCTTTGTTTTTAGGTATAAAACAAGTTTGTAAAAGAAAATCCAAGAAAAAACCAATTTAAAATAAGTGATAGTTTCTATTTAATTCAATTTAATTTTAATTTTCATTTTTAGATTTTAATTAAGTATTTGGTATTTTTATATTTTTATTAATTACCTTATATAGTAAAGTAATTTTAGTAATTTTTTCAGATTTTTATTCTGTAATTTAGTATTAATTAGATTTAATTTTAGTTTTCTTAATTATTAATTAATATTAAGTAATAAATCTCATATTTAGTTTTTATAAAGTAAAACTTAGTTTTTATATTTTTCCTAGCTCTAATATAGTATAATAGACTTTTAGAAAATATAATTTGAATTTCTACTGTTCATTTTACATTTTTCCTATTTTAATTGTTTAAATTAGAATTAAAGTAATTAAAAGGTAAAATAATTAGTGGATTAATCTTAAAACTTAATTTTTAGAATTTTTATAATTTTGCAGGATTCCTGTGATGGTTAAGTAATTTTATAAATTTTATCTTAATTTTCTAAGTTAATTTAGTATTAATAGTAATTAAAAGTAGTTTAATCAGTTTAATTAAGTTAAATAGTTTTCAATTTATAAAAAACCCATAAAAAGACAAAAATATTTATTTTTATTTTTTATACTTTCTTCAAGTTCTAATTTAAGTTTAGAAATTGTTTTTGCAACTTTTTAGTTTAATTTGTAATAGTTATAATTATTAGTTAATTTAAATTAGATTTTAATTTAGTTTTTAAATAGTTTTATTAAATAAATAATATTTAAATACTATTTTAATCATTTTCACAATTTCATTTTCATTTTTAGTTTTAAGTTTTGAAAAGTGTCAAAAGCACCCCCTGTAGTTTGTTAAATACCAAAATCCCACTTTTTCAGTCCACTTGCGTAAATCTGAATTGTGAATACGTGCATATATCTGTATATCTGATTTTTGTGAATATTATATCTGTTTACCAATACCAAAATAACAGTAGCAATATCAACTCCACATCATCTGGCTACTGTCCTCAGTGCCATTTTCTCATAAACGATTTCAAACGACACCATCTCAATCTCGCTGGGACTTTAACGACCCGGGAAAACACTATACTATCACCGGAGTATTGGGACGAAGCTGTCTTTGACTTATTGACCTTGGTCAATAATATCTGACGGTTTAGACCCAATCAAAATTTGGCGCCGCTGCCGGAGAGGTTGTTGCGTGTTTTATAAAATCGTTTTAAGTTTAGTGGTTTTCAAAACCCTCCCTGTACAAATTTCACACAAATTTGTAAAAAGTTTTTGTAAAAATATAATCATATCAAAAAAACGTTCATTAACACTTCTCCTGAAGTGTTGAAAACACCAAAAAAAATTAAAAACAATCAAAAACAAACTGTGAAGTTAAATTACTTCGTGTTCTTTAAGATTACAACTTGAAACAGTTGGTTTAAGGTAAGTTCTGACATTAAATTGCGAACTGAAGAGGAAACCTATTTACTTCCTCCCGCCAGCCTGCGAGTAATCTTAAAGGGACGATTTCGGTTAACGAATCAGTTCCAAAAATATTTCCCAAGTTTTCTGCACACACACCCATAAGCCTAAAGCAGTTTTTCAAATTAATTAATAAACCCATAATAAGTTCCCAAACTTAAGATTAAAACTTGCCTTTATATCCCTGTGAGTGGTGTACCTTTTTCAAAGAAGTCATTCACTTGTGATTTCTGGTTTAAGTTCACTGTGGTTTTGCCTCAATTTTGTGTTGAAAAATTGTTTTTTTGTGCATGTGCACTAAACATGTTTCTCGAAAATACCAAAAATATTCACCTTTACCCTCTCACCTTTTTGATTCTTCATCCCTTTACCCTCTATCCTTTTGATTCTAACTTCTTCTCCTGTAATTGAGTCAAATGGCATCTCTCGATGACGATTTCTTTGAACAAAGGGCCTATGAGAGCAACATTGAAAAACTTATGGCCTTGTCAAAGATATCGAGATGTCGTGTTGATTATGATGGACCATCGATTCCTATTCCCTCTCCGATGAGGGAAATGGAACGAGAAACCGGGGTGACAAAGGACCCTGTACTTTCCTCTGAATATGAAAGTGCTAAATATGTCCAACCTTCGGTTTTCCAAAAATCTAAGCTCACAATTGCTCCCAACCTTTCACGATATACGGTTATACATAAAAACCAAGAGCTTAGAGCTGTGACTGAAAATAACGGCTTACCTAATCTTCACATTCAAAAACCCGAGACCATAACGGAAATGGTGGATATTGCTAGCTCTAAGAGCACACCACTTGTCCCACCTCCGGCTTTTGTTCCTTGTGTCGGGTGTGGTGAGCCACTTTTCGGTTTTCCATGTCGTTGGTGTACATGTGTACAATGTGGTAACGATATTCGAGACGGGAGTTGTTTGTTTTGTGGTTCGAGGAATTCATTTGCTTATGATCCTAACCAGAACTCATTCAACAACTCCTCAAATTTTTTCAACTACCCATCACATTCATACAAGCAAGATACACCAACTCAGATTCAACAGTTTTACTGTTGTGAGTATTGTGGAGGCCCTCACTACAGCTCTGATTGTCAAATTAGGGATCAGTTTGTCTATGAACAGGTTCCTTGTAACAATCATGAATTTGGTTTTAACCAGCCCTCACAATACACAAACCCTCAACCACCGCCTCAGGACGAGTTAGCTAGAGCTGAATTGATTACTAAAATAATTATGAATCAAACTCAATTCAACAAGACCATTCAAGATAGTATAAACTGTCTTAAGGATTTGATTCTTAGAAAACAAAAGCCTCCTGTTAACTCATTTTATTTTGAGGATGAAAGTGATGAGGATGAGCCATTTCAAGAGGTAAAACCTAAGAAAACTTCAGATATCTTGCAAATGGGGGACAAGGAAGTCAAAAGCAATCCTCTTGAGGAAATTGATGACCTTGTTCCAATCCCAAAGGTATCTGAGAAACCTCTTGAAACTGCTTCAGTAAAAATACAGGGAGAAAAGAATATGATTGAATCACTAGTAGTAGAAATCATGGAACTTGTAGAAACCATGACTACTAGTCCTTCTCAACTCCCTCAGTCTGCTGTTATCACACCCGAAGTTCACACTCACTCTCTAATCATGGGGGATGAGCATCTTAGCACTGTTCCTAATAAGGAATCGGACGAATTAATAAAGTCTAGTGCTGAGATCCTTGTCCCAATCCCAAGAGAGTCACAGGGAACTTTTGATCATGTGTGTGATCTACCTGCTCACCCTGAAAATCCAAAAGATCAATTTGAGACTTTCTCCAATTTTAATGATGATTGTACATCTTATGGAGAAGTTGAGTATGAAGAGGCACGATTGCCTCTTTTGGATGTTGACCCTCTTATTGAGGAGTTCACAAATGACCTTACTCACATCAATCCACTTCCTTTGGGAAATGATGATGGTCTCCTTGATCTTGAAGCCGATGTGGGAGAAACTGAAAATCTTTTAAACTCTAATCCCAACATCGAGCTTAGTACTTCACATGCTGATGAAAATTCTTTATCTTCCGGAGACATCAGTCATGTGGAAGAATTACCTTCTCAGTTAGTTAGCTTAGAAGAAGAGAATGATGAGATTGACACTGAAATCAAAGATGAAGCACTTCGTGCAACATTAGTGAAAGTCAATCTCCTCATTTCTAAATTCGAGGCTTTCAATATGAAACCTATTTCATCTCCTATCCCCATAAAGGATAGTGACATTCTCTCCGATGACCCTATACCGGAATTTGAAGCCTTTACTTTTGATCCTTTGGGAGAGAAGATTAGTGGCAGTACCACTTCTCATTCTCATAATTCTCTCCCCGATTATGAATCATTTACCTTCGATGAGTTCTCCTGTGAACTCACGCACATTAATCCAGAATATGATTCATTCACATTTGATGAGTTCTCCTGTGAACTCACTCATATCATGACTCCTCCGGAGTATGATGACCCGGGGGGAGATGCACTCAATCATGAGAATTTGCAAATTCCCACCCACCCTCCCGGGATGTTTTCGAGCTTAACCTTTGAAATCCAAAATCAGGCTAATGAGCCTGCCTTCGAGGAAGAAGATCTTATCATGATTTTCATCATGGTTTTCTTCCTTTTCTTCACCTACAGGGTGACTTCTCCTGTTCTTCACTCCTTCGGGAATGAAGACACTATATTTGACCCCGACATTTTCATGTACCATTATTTTGAGCCGGGATTATATCTCATCGGTGTGGAACTTTCACGTGCTTCAAATGTTTATCCAAACATCTTGAATGAAAGTCCGATGGAGATTGTTTCTTCCACATCATGCTTCCCCATGGACAAATGAATTCGGGGTTGAGTCAAGCTAGCGACTCGGTAAACAAAAACAGTAGCATGCTTATAGGGTTTTCACCCTAAAGTGTGGGGGAGTCCCCCATGCTGTGGTTACAAAAGTGAAAACAAAATTGTGTTTCCACATTTAGCTTGTAATGTTCTCCTTTTACGTTCCAAGAGTCGGCATAATAGCCGGGACTTTGAATATTGAGGACAATATTCATGCTAAGTGTGGGGGGGGGGGGGGTATTCGCTATTCTAGCGAATTTCATCATATTTTACTATCTTATACCCCCGTTTTGACCAAAATTTTCAAAAATTTTTCACTAAAGTTCAAAATTTTTGTGGTAATCAGTCCGCCTTGTCTAACCGACAAATGGATTGGCTAGTCCAGGAGCAAACGGCTCTTGGTAAAGACATCTCAAATCCGTTGACGGCTTGCAATTTGCCCAAAATTGTATGGTTCCTCAACTCCCCGAAAACAAATGAGTTGGCTAGCCCGCAAGATTATGGCTTGTGGTAAAGGCCGTGGAAAATCCATAATTGGTAATCAGCTCACCAAGATGTTGACTATTCCATAAAGAGCTGGCTAGTCCAGAAGCAAACGGCTTTTGGTAAAGACAAATCAAATCCGTTGAAAGCTGGTGGTTTGCTCAAAATCACACGGTTATCAGGTGTGCCACAGTTCTTACACCTGGCTACTCCAGAAGTGATGGCTTTTGGTAAAGAGAATTTCAAATCCATCAGGTTTTTCTCAAAAGATTGCTAGGGACTAGCAAGGTTTTAGTGTGGGGAATTGATGAGTGTGTAAATACTCATCATTTTTACCTTCTCTAAGCTGCCAAAACATCTAAAAACACTCAATATTGCATCAAAATAGTGAAAATATCCCAGGAATGTGTTTTATATGTTTCAAATGCAAAAATCTCAAAAACAAATGAAAAACGCACAAAGTTTGCATATTTGGCAGTTTCAGTCCCCCAACTTTGAAAAGTTGTCAAATCTAGTCCCTGGTCATTCTAAAAACTTGAAAAAGTCACCAAAGGTCCTTATAAATCAAAAAGTTACATAATTAGTCCTTTGGTGCAAAGTTTCACAAAATGTCAAGTTTAGTCCCTGAAGTTTGGAAAATTGTCAAAATTGGTCCCTGGGATATTAAAACTTTGAGAAAAACAAATTTTGTCCTTATACTAATCTCTTATGGCAGGTTTGGTCCCTGGGTAAAAAGTTTGATGAAATTACAAGTCAGGTCCCTGAAGTTTGGTGATTTGGCAGATTTGGTCCTTGGATTTCTAAAATTGCAAAAGTGGTCCTTGGATAATTCAACCTTGGCAAGACTCACCCCTTGGAATACTTTGGAAGATTTACATACCCAACCCTCCTTTTTCAGTATTTACACTTCTGGTCCTTGTGATTTAATTACTAATACCAAATGGGCCTAAGTATTAAATACCATATCTAATACCATCACAAACCTGATCCAGAAACACCCACAGCCCACTCCCTCATAAACCGGGCCCAATCCTTAGCCCACTTTACACCCTAAACCGTTCTAAATAATCTAAGATAGTCAAACCACGTTGACCCGTCCCTTCTTCCTCACCACTTGCCCCTGCTACTCACCCTGCACACTCAACCTTTCCCCCTCCTCCACCTCAGCCAACCCACACCCTTATCCCTTCCATTACACATCCCAATGCACCCCCCCTCTTAGTGGTACGTTGTCAGACACAATTGGGTTAAATCCCATTTTCCCGCCAATTTGCAATTGGAGCTATAGTCCACCAAATAATCTAGAAACAAGTGGGATTTGATCCTTGGGACCCACTGAGTCCAACAAGCCTCTTATTAAAGCAGAAAGAAGCCAGGAGAAGTAGTGTGTAGTTGTAGTGTAACTTTAGGATACGTATTAGTGTAATTTGTTCTCTCAGTTATAATTTTCAATTAAAAAGTATTGTAATCAGTTTTATTAATGTAATTCAAACTTTCTTTAATCCCAATTCCAAGTTCTCTAGTTAAATTCACAAATTTAGAATTTTAAACTTGAAAATTCCATTTTAGCTTATGTTGTTAAAAGTTGTCATTTCGTGTTTCTTTGGGTTAATTCAAGCTTATATATAAGTTTTTAAAGAGTAAAAAGCAGTTAAACCAGTTTTAGATAAGAAAAAAAAAATAAAAAAAAAACCAAAATTACCAAAAATAAAAGATAAATAGCAAATAAATCAAAAATTAGTGTGGAAGAAAGAAGAAGCAAAGGAGGATGGTTGATTTTGGATGGAAATGGTTTTAGAACTTCATGGGAAGTGTTAGGATGTAAATTTGGACTTTGGTTCATGATTATGAGCAATTGGATGATTTGTAAGCACTTTGTATGAAATTTCTTCAATATTGCATATCTGTGTTTCTGTGGTTGTTGTTGCATTTCTTTTATTCCATTAGCTTTAAATACAGTTAAGTAGTAGTGTTAGATCATTAGGTGTGGAAAATTAAGCTTAGAAATCTAAGTCTTAGTGTAGGTTAGCTGTTAAGGGAGTGTTTGGATTAAGTAGTTGCTGTTGGCTCTTGTTGTTTTGTAACTGCTTATTCTGCTTAACTAGGTTAAATTAGGTATAGAAATCTTAGTTCAAGCATTAAATCCACATGCCACAAAGCAGAAAGTCAAAATAATCTCCAAACTCCTTCATTTACTTAACTGTTAGGATTTAGGTGTTTTCATTTCACCATTTCAGTTATAAGTAGCTAATGTAGCTTAAGTTAGTTGTATTTTAGCCTAAATCATCACAAGTAATTAGTAGAATAAGCCCAAAGTTCAACTTAGTCAACTGTTTCAAGTTTCATCAAAAGTCAAAACATAACATTTCAGATTTGTTCAAAAGTCCAAGGATTTTTATAGATTTTTGTATGGTGATTCAGACCATGAGCTTTTGAGTATTTGTAGCTTACCACCTCAGCTTTACAGTCCCATAGTCATTAGATTTTTAAGATTTTACCTGTGGGCCCCACAACCCTCCAAAGAGAGATGCAGGGCAGCTATCTGCTCTGTGCAGCAGATATCACAGCCACCACCACCACTTTGGTGGTGGTTTGTGGCCACCACAGTGGTTCCCAAACCCTAAACTTGGTTCCTTTCAATCCCCCCCCCCCTTGTAGGCTTTCAAGTTTGACCCTTGGTTTGACCTAGGGATAAGTGGACCCCACCTGAATAAGCCACTCAATTATGTCCCAATTCTGAGTAGGATTTGGTTTAGAGAAATGCTTAATGTGACTTATCAGCTTATTCTGTGATCCACATTGGGTTTTTCTGGCTTAAATTTGTTCAAACAACTCATGTGAATCCGATTTATCCATAGTGGGACCCACACAAGCTCATTTGAGCTCATTTGCCCAAACAGTCAACAAAAGTCAACTGAATAAGCAAAGGGGGTGCACAGTGCTTAATTTTTAGCTACAAAAAAGTTGTTTTTACAAAAAGTCTTTGTTTTTAGGTATAAAACAAGTTTGTAAAAGAAAATCCAAGAAAAAACTAATTTAAAATAAGTGATAGTTTCTATTTAATTCAATTTAATTTTAATTTTTATTTTTAGATTTTAATTAAGTATTTGGTATTTTTATATTTTTATTAATTACCTTATATAGTAAAGTAATTTTAGTAATTTTTATTCTGTCATTTAGTATTAATTAGATTTAATTTTAGTTTTCTTAATTATTAATTAATATTAAGTAATAAATCTCATATTTAGTTTTTATAAAGTAAAACTTAGTTTTTATATTTTTCCTAGCTCTAATATAGTATAATAGACTTTTAGAAAATATAATTTGAATTTCTACTGTTCATTTTACATTTTTCTTATTTTAATTGTTTAAATTAGAATTAAAGTAATTAAAAGGTAAAATAATTAGTGGATTAATCTTAAAACTTAATTTTTAGAATTTTTATAATTTTATAGGATTCCTGTGATGGTTAAGTAATTTTTTAAATTTTATCTTAATTTTCTAAGTTAATTTAGTATTAATAGTAATTACAAGTAGTTTAATCAGTTTAATTAAGTTAAATAGTTTTCAATTTATAAAAAACCCATAAAAAGACAAAAATATTTATTTTTATTTTTTATACTTTCTTCAAGTTCTAATTTAAGTTTAGAAATTGTTTTTGCAACTTTTTAGTTTAATTTGTAATAGTTATAATTATAAGTTAATTTAAATTAGATTTTAATTTAGTTTTTAAATAGTTTTATTAAATAAATAATATTTAAATAGTATTTTAATCATTTTCACAATTTCATTTTCATTTTTAGTTTTAAGTTTTAAAAAGTGTCAAAAGCACCCCCTGTAGTTTGTTAAATACCAAAATCCTACTTTTTCAGTCCACTTGCGTAAATCTGAATTGTAAATACGTGCATATATCTGTATATCTGATTTTTGTGAATATTATATCTGTTTACCAATACCAAAATAACAGTAGCAATATCAACTCCACATCATCTGGCTACTGTCCTCAGTGCCACTTTCTCATAAACGATTTCAAACGACACCATTTCAATCTCGCTGGGACTTTAACGACCCGGGAAAAGACTATACTATCACCGGAGTATTGGGACGAAGCTGTCTTTGACTTGTTGACCTTGGTCAATAATATCTGACGGTTTAGACCCAATCACTTTTACATATGATTCACTATGTTTTGTCGGTATCTCTATTATTTACAACATAAATCAGTAATCATTTACAATGGTTTTGTCGGTATAATTATTTACAACATAAATCAATGATTCATTAGTCGATGTTGATACAAAGTTTCCCATTCGGCTGCAACTAACACTCTGAAAAACCTCCATTGTGGGTGGATATGGGGTAGAGGAGAATCTCTGTCTAGCATCAGTAAAATGTAGTGAGCATCCACACGGGCAATCACAAGGGGGTTGGTTCCATGTGATAAGTTTGGCCTGGTAAAAAGTGGAAAACATGTGTTCCAGCCTTGCTGGGATATAAATACAACAGGTCGGTGAATTATTGAAGTGATAACCAGCCCCGTGATTGGCATCAGCATCCAGCGATCGATAGGTGCACCTCCATTGAACCAGTCTATTGTATACCAAATAGGTCAAAGTTATGTTGCAGCCACATATCTATGTAAGTTTGCCTATGATAATCTAACTCTTGCAATAACATACGTCTGACTTCGGCCCACCTATTTTCGTTTTGAGTAAGACTGTGGGCAACGCACCGAAACCCACAATTTCCATCACCCAACACATTATGTATGCTTATTACGTATGGACGGAAAATATGTGGAATATGCTCAATAAAATCATTGCTCTCACTATCTCCAGCATAAAATCTGTGGCGTAGACTTTCACCCGTGTAAGAACTATGTCTTGGAGGTTCTTTCCGCAAGTTCGGGACTTTTGTAGATCTTGAATTTGTACTTCTTCGGTGATCTACGATTGGTACTTTATCAAAGTCAGGGACTTCATTCAAGTCCAGGACTTGTGTAGCCTTGCCCTTTTTGTCCTTTGCGCTCGGACGTCCACGAGTATTTTTTTTGAATAGCTGGTTCACGTGTGTCAACAGATTCAGGCTGGAATATCTCTCTCAACTTCGTTAACATATTTTTCTTGAAAAACGACGTTGATTTGCTAAAAATATTCTTGAATTGTTGCACGTCATCGTTAAACGAAGTATCATCATCATCACCAGGTTCGCTGGAAGAGCCATCTTCAGTCGGAGGCCTATTGATAACAGGCCACGGAATAGATAGGGTTCTCCAAAAAATAGGAAGTTCATCTAGTGGAATGGGGCGTCCTGAATTCAGTAAAAGTGACTTATGTAAATTACTGATAATAGTGGGGGAAACAACTTGATAGTTATAAATTTAATATACTTACCATGATATACATAGTATTGCATGATGTGAAAGCATGGTAGTCCGTAAATTGACAGCAACTTATGGCTACATTTGTCTGGAGTGATCGACAGTTGGAGTTCTTTGAACATGAGATTGAAAGCATGTTTGGAAACTTTATACCACAATTCTTCAAATAGTGATACATTACAATGATTTAGTTTCTCGTTGATGCTTCTATTAAAACTCTCTTTTATCGCAGTTTCTTGCGAAATGAGAATCTTATCGATCGACCATAACAACCTGTCTAATTTGGACTGTGTGCCGTCCAAATATAATTTCAACAACGCGTGGTGAGCCTCAACTCTGCACGTTGTTGTCTGGCTGTAAGAGCGATATTGGTCGGTAATATACGAGACAAACATGGGTGAGTATTGTCGCAGCCACGTGTTATACAGATACTCAGCGATATCTGAAAAAAACAATGAATTAATAAAAGGTCATTCGGGTGCTTTTTTATTAAAATAATTAAAAACAATGAATTAATAATTAAGTACCCGGATGGTTGACCAATTGCTGTTGTAGGCGTTGATAATGTTGCTTGAACGATTCGAATTTCGGAGCTTTAACCATCCAATCCCATCGGTGTTTAACGGACTCATACTCTTTTTGGTCAGTGAATTTATTTTTGCAATACTTAAGCAGATTTTGCTGTATATGCCATCGATAGAGTAAATGGTGAGCGTCAGGAAATTCTGCTTTGCATGCGCCAACCAACGCTAAATCTATGTCAGTGACAATAACACATGGGTAATATCGTTCGTCCATGACATCCTTCACACGTTGCAATACCCATTGAAATTTATGCCCTTGTTCACTGTTTAAAAAGCTATATGCCATTGAAAATGTTTTATTTGTTGAAGTTACTCCAACAATTTCCAACAACGGCAATTTAAACATCGTGGTATTGTATGTGGAGTCCATCAGCATGATTTCAGGGAATGTACACCATAGAGCATACGATGTGGGGTGCACAAAAAATAGCTCCTCAAGCTGTTTGGTATGCTCATTTACCCTCGGGTACCATGTATACCCTGAATCCCTCAAATGCGAGTAAAGGACTTGAATTGGAGTTCTATCACCTACTCTGGATCTTATTTCGTGCGTTATATATAGTTCTAATGCTAGACACGTTATCCGGATTACGACCCTGTATTGTCGAAAGTATAATACGTGGTCGTACGGTGTAATCTGTCAATTCTTTGACCAAACCGAACTCATCATCCTTTAATCGCATTGTATCTGGTAAACCATGCAACGACTCTAGCAAATCATGATTATGCATATCATCCTTCACCCTCAAAATCCAATAATTTTTTGTTTGATGATATTTTGCCACCAATTTGAATGGACAATTTGTTTTAGAGGTACTGGTTTTCCGTTTTCCAGCACCTTCAGGTTTATAATTCTCACTCTTTGAACACCTGTAATTTATTTCGTACAAATAACCCTTTTATGTTTTGGTTCTGCCTTTAACAATGACAAAACCGAGCCCACGAGCTATATTTTGCACCCAAGCCGTTAGTTGCTCGTCAGATTCGAACGTCTGAAAATAAATCACAAATTTTACAACATTTATAACTTATAATTACTACTATTTTTTACAACTTTTTAACATTTACAACTTTTATAACTTTTTTATAACATTTTTTTATAACTTTTTAACATTTTTATAACTTTTTAACTTTTTAACATTTACAAACTTTACATTTTTTATAACTTTTTAACATTTACAACTTTTTAACATTTCCAACATTTACAACTTTACATTTTTTTTAACTTTTTAACTTTTCTAAACTTTACTTAACAAAATAAATTTTTAAAAAAAAAAGATAAATACGCAAAAAACGCGTTTATACCCCGGGTATAAAACACGTTTTCTCTCTCTTTTCTCACACCTGTGTGTGTGAAACGCGTTTATCTCTCTCTCTTTATTAGATCTAAAAACTTATTTTTGTTGTGATGGATTTGTGATATACTGATATGTGATACTATGTGATGGATTTGTGATATACATTTATAACTTATCTCTCTTTTCTTTCTCTCTTTTCTGTAGTTTTTTGATACGTTGGTGATTATGTGATATTATGTGGTGGGTGATTATGTGATACGATGGTGGGTTGGTGGTTCTGTGGTGGGTGATTATGTGATGTATGATACTTTGTGATGATTTATTGATAGATCTGTGATTTTTATGGTTTCAAAATATTTTTGGGGTTTTTCCAAATTCGTTTGATTTATTACAATTAAACATTCTTAATTGTAAGATACGTTATCTAATTGAGTCGATCTATAAGTTTTTTTTGAAACACCTAATTTGTTAAAAATTAGGGTTTGGGTTGGTGGTTCTGTGGTGGGTGATTATGTGATGTATGATACTTTGTGATGATTTATTGATAGATCTGTGATTTTTATGGTTTCAAAAAAATTAGGGTTTCACATGCCTTATTTATGTGATGGATCTGTGATTTTTATGTGATGTATGACCGTTTAGGGGGGCGTGGATATCACATGCCTTATTTATGTGATGGCTGACCATTATGTGATATGTTGTGTTGGTTGGTGGTTCTGTCGTGGGTGATTATGTGATGGATTATATGTTGTGGGTGGTTCTGTGGTGATTATGTGGGTAGGTTAACACCTTGATCTGCCACCTTTGAGTGGTATGAATACCTGCTCTGGCCTACCCCATTCCCCACAGGCTTTTGATGAAACTGTTTATATTTAAAAAAACTTGATATTGGCAATGATGATTTTATAAAGAAAAACTTGATTTTTGCATGGAATTTCCAAATGGACGGCAAAAAAAATTGATTTTGCAACCTTTGATGTTGCAGCCAAATATGAAAGCAGTTTTGTTATTAATCTGAGCCTTTGCCTGAGTTGTGTAAAATTCTGAATTCGACATTTGTTGATATGGTTCCCAGCCCTCCCTAAAATGTTATCCAAGCCCTCTCTAGACCTTAGGGTGTACTTCTTGATGGTGGATTATGGTTGGTGATTCTGTGGTGGGTGATTATGTGATGATGGATTATGGTTGGTGGTTCTATGGTGGTTGATTATGTGATGGTGGATTATGGTTGGTGGTTCTGTGGTGGGTGATTATGTGATGGTTGACTCTAGTTGGTGGTTCTGTGGTGTTGTTGATATGGTTGTAGTGTTTGTGGTTCTGTGGTTGTTCTATGGTTCTGTGGTTCTATGGTTGTTTTTGATATGGTTGATGTGGTTGTAGTGTTTGTTGTGAGCTTTGTTTGTGATTGAGCTTTGTTTATAATCGAGCAAAGCTGTAGTTTGGGAATCTTACTGTTGGGTGATGCGTGGGAATTGCACCAGGCTTTACCTCTCGAGGGATCTCGAGAAGCTTACAACCCTCACCAGGCAGTGTACCTGATCGTTGTAGTATAGTATAGTGACAAGTACCGGGGGATTGATCGTTCAACTTGTGAATAATGTCACTAGGATTAGAAAACCTAAAGACTAGGTCTAGAGATGAGGGATGATTCTTTTTGTGTTTTTTATATTTTATAAAAGCAATTAAAAATCTCGGTTTTGAAGGAGTTGGGCGGAATTAGTTGCTAATCAACTAACCCAATTACTAAGATGCAATCAAAATAAAATACTAAAAATGAAATTAAACTAAATTAAGATAGAGGTGTGAGCAATATATGGGAGAATTGTGTTTACTTAGATTTCACTACTCCCTAGATATCTTTTACAGGTTAATTACTTGTTACAGTTGCGTGGATGACGGATTGTATTCCTTAATACCATTCATGGGGTGGCGTACTTACTTCCCCAATCCTATAAGCTCCTACTTCACTCCTATGTCGAGCCGGCTAAGAAGCTCCTAACATGGGACCACTAGAATTCGCTCATGCATTAAATACAATCATAAAAACCTAGTACACATCGGTTCATGTTTCTTAAGACGTTCAAGCATGTTACACAATGGAGATATGCCAGTTTTCTTAAGCCTAACATTGAAATCATTCATCCATTACAACTATAAACAAGCAATCAACCTATAATCAACATCTAGATTTCATTACATCTAAGCAAACACATGAAAGATCTAGCCTAGCATGTTAAAATCAAGACAAGCATAAGATATATTCAAACAACACATAGACATATTGAATGAATTGAAAGAGGACTTATCTTAATTGAACATGAAAGGTTTCAAGGGGTGAAAACCCTTGAAAATACTGTTACAAACGACCTAGGGTTTATTAAGTTCGACCCTAGTATTCTCCACACAAGTTCCTCCCTTAATGAATGAAAAATAGAAAAGTATATATAGATTTTGTGAGGTGACGGCGTCAAGAGTAAATTTCTGGCGCCGTCATCTCGCCGCCAATAAACTCCTCGGACTGCCTAGATCTAGGTTTGACGCCGTCACGTGTAGTCCATCTTCAGGCCGTCACCATTTTAACTCTTGACGCCCTTCTCTTGACCCCTTCAGGTTTTCACTGGGTCGTCATGGATTTTACTCCTGACGCCGTCAGGTACTGTTCTCAGCATGGAAAATTAAGTCTTTGCCGTTTTCTTCACTTTTATGCTCCAAAAACGTCAAAAATGCTTTCTTTTCCAGAATTCACTCCCAAAGTACCTAAAATCACAAAAGGAACGATTTAGGGCAATATTTGATCAAATAAATTCAATTCCGGGCTTAAATGACCCCCTAAAAACGGTTCATTTTTCGCCTCATCATTGGGCTTGTTTGTTTTTTACAGGCATGCAGTTTGGGAATCTTACTGTTTTGCGACATGCTTGTATCAACTTGTGATTGTGGAATATGCTTTTGTGGATTGTGTTAACAATCTGTGATATCCACCCCCCCCCCCCCTATTTGGTTATAACCCTTGTGTGCAACTGTGTGGAATCTGCACTTGGATAATGGTTTTAACTTTGTGTTTCACTTTTGGTTATAAGGCAATGACGAATGGTTTTCTAAAAACCGAATGGATGGCGAAGTGATATTTTTATCACTTTCGCAACCTTTAAATCTGAGCCTTACTAAAAATCTACATTTTTTTCGATTACGTTTTCAAATCTGAGTCTATAAGGCGATGACGAAATCTGCACTTTGTGTTGTGTGGAATCTGCACTTTTAACTTTGTGTTTCACTTTTGGTTTAAACTTTGTGTTTCACTTTTGTGTTTGTGTTTCACACTTAGACCTGGATAAAAAAAATACATAGACAAAAAAAAACACCAAAAAAAGTTATTACTTTAACTTTGGGACAAAAAAAATAAAGAGAGAAAAGACAGCAAAGGACAAATCTGACAAAAAACAGAAAAAAAAACAAAAAAACTGACAAATAGTAACCCTATTAGGCATAGAGAGGGCTCGGATAACACAACCCTTCTTTTAATCAACTTTTTTTGAGTGAGGTGTACTCAAATTTAGAGGGGACATGTGGTCCATAATTTTCTACCGACAACAAAAGTAATATAAATCTTTTTCTTTTTTCTATTCTTTTGCTTTAGTTAAAGATTGTACAAATTATTATGTCTCTTGCGTCTAAAAAAGGGATTCAATGATGAGGGTAGAAGCAAATGACTTCCGCCATTGTTTTTTGGTAGTTGGCTAAACTGGGAGCTCTTTGAATCTGAATGAATGGTAGGTGTTTTGAATGAAATGAACCGGAAGAAATATTATAGATAGTATCTTTTGCTTTCTTCTGAACAATCTGCACGTTGTTAGAAACTTAGAATGAATGGTAGTGAAGGACTAAAGGCAATTGAGCTACGTGTGTACAAACTTGACCACTGCACATATGTAATAAAAAAAGATAATCATAGTTGCAAAAGCTCAATTACTTATATGTAAGCACGCCGTTTTTGAGTAGAGTATATATTATTTCTCTCTTAAATCTGTAAAATATACTGTATAATATTTTCGGTATTATTTGTATTAGCTTTGGCAGTTCTTCCGATAAACTTACGAAGGTGTTAGTAGTACCGTTACCAACTAATTATGGTGGTTAAGAGGATCACATCAAACTAGAGCGAATACCATTTTCCCTTGAATGTACAAGACATGGGAGTAGTCGAGTAGGAAGCAGTCTTGTAATTGCTCCCATAATACCTTTTATTGCACAATCCAACTAGCTAATACCAACGTTGTTCCTGTTATCAAGAAAAATACATCGGGTTGTGATTCTAGACTCCATAAAGTGTTACTAATGCAAATTCAACTAAAACTTAAGAGATTGTAAGCATTAATAATTCATTAAAACACTCAACCAGTTTCCTTTATAGCTAATTTTTCGATTTCGCCCATTTGGTCATTTAACCCGCTATAAGCAAAACATAACCCAAGATGACCCATTCATAAGTAAATGAGTTAGAGTTTCTACCTATGATGAAAAGTAATCCATTCGGCAACAAGTAAAAACTTCTTGCCAATTTTAACCACAAAAGTCAAACTACAACGTACAAATTTCCTGGTAACTTCTTCAAACAAATTCTTAGGAGAATCCAAATATTCAACACAATCGTTCTTGATTATGTCAGCAAGATCACCTCTACCAGCATTTTCAAGATTTCGTATCATGATCATTAAGGTCAACCAGTATGGGATGCAACTTGACGGCTTCATTATCTCATATGTTTCCATTGCCTTATCAATCATTTCCACTTTAGGATATGCTCCGATAAGAGGCATTAAGAGACAATAAGAGGTAAAATGTAGAAGTCTTACTCAATAAGAGGTGGGGAAGTATCTTATTGTCTCTTAATGCCTCTACTTTTACTATTGATTTTGTTTTTCAATTTTGTTTCTTTACTAATTATATAAATTTATGAAATATATATATATATATATATATATATATATATATATATATATATATATATATATATATATATATATATATATATATATATATATATATATATATATATATATATTATTTTTTATCCATTTTTGTTTTTGATAAATGTAACTAAAAATGATTTGAAACTTCGTGATTTCAACATATATATAAAAAAAATTACATGTACACACATGCACTGATTTAACATAAATTAATGATTTACATTGTTGAAACGTTTAACGAGTTCCTATATAAAACAAATGCAATGCTTTTATATTTAATTTGCAAAATTTGACAATTTACACCATTTAGACATTTTAGGAAAAAAAAAAAAACGCTTTGCTTTATGATTCATATTTAAACTCCTTAACCACCTCTTGACAATAAGACGTGGTATTGAGATTCAAACCTAATACATTTTAATGAAACAACAATCATAATTTGATTACCATATAGACATATAGTTACATAGGAAGAATCTGGAACTTAGAGGAAAAGCTGCAACTCTTGTTGTTTCGATCGGAACAGAAAAAGTTACAACTAGTGTTTTGAAACCCGGTCAACCCGGTCGATTGAACAGGTTGAACCATTTTTGGACGAAAATAGGGATCAAAATGAACCGGTTTTTTTAGGCTTACTCATTTTGACCCACCGAGTTTCATGTGACCCGAGTCAAACCGGATCACCAAAGTCGGTCGTGTTTGATATATTTATTTATTTTTATTTTAGGTAATATATATATGATACGTTTGGATTGATCATGATGATGGATATTCTTGTTTTTAAGTTTAAAACTTGTAGTGTCCTTCAATTATATGTGTTTGGTGTTTTATAATACAATATATGTTTTATAAACCTATTATGTGATAGACTGATAGGTATTGAATTTTTTAGGCTTTGTGTATGTTTCATATTAAATATTAAAAGTTTTATAGGTGTATGGTGAGACGAAATCGTGCAATATACTTAAATGAAAAACTGGGTTGACCCGGTGACCCAATAACTCGATCGGATCGATTATAAACCTAGTTTTTAAAACATTGGTTACAACCAAAAAAAAGTTTACGCAATTTTAGAATTTGGGAACTAGTAGGTTATCGTCAAAGCTGTAACGAACTTTAACCAACTGTTATTGTATGTAACAAAGTATCTCTTTTAGCCTTTCAATGTAAGGCTAAATGGCAAGGTGCATGTTTTTTCACCATACACATCAGTGCCACGTCAACTTTCTCTCTCCCCCCCACTCCCCTTCACCTCACTTCACCATTCAGTGGGCAAGAGAAACCCATCTTCACCTTAATTCCCATTTTTTTAATACTTACATAATTAAAAACGTAAACGTAAAAATATAAAACCGTAAACGTTCAAATTTTAAAAAACAACGTACGAAAATGAAAACGTTACATAAACTTAAAATAAACATTACATAAACTTAAAATAAAACATTACATAAAGATAAAATTAAAACATTACATAAACATAAACATAAACTTAAGTTTTATAGATAATCCGGGTGATTCCAGGTTTCAGAGTTGTCTGAGTGGTAGCCATCGTCGTACGCAGAGTAGTTTGCAAACTTCTCTGCTTCTAACTGTGCTTCCATCCTACTAAGCTCCCGCTCCTTACTCTCGTTCAAGCCCGCATCCTCTTCATAACCTAGCCGAAATTGATCCAGATGAGGTTGATGTTGTTGTTGCTCAACAGATCTTGCTGCATCAGATGAAGTTGAGGCACCTTGCACAAATTTTGGTTGTTGTTGTTGCTCAGCAGAACCAGCTTCCACATTTTCCTAAAAACACCAACGGATCTTGTTGGATTTTTGGGCAACCCCACAATGTCTCAACAACGGCAGCGTCTTTACGATATTCATCGTACAAAAACTGATCGATCACAACTTTTCGTTCTTCAGAGATGTCTTTGCACTCTGTGTATCGTGTTCTCAATTGTTGTTTCAGTGCCTTTGCGAGCTCAAACTTCTTAATAACTTTGACAATAGCCTCTTGTCGATCTGTGTCGTCTTTGTCGGCTTGTTTTGGATATACTTTTGAAGTTGTTCGAAGGTATGAGGGGGTTTACAAGCCATATTAGAAGTTTTGATGATTTCTTTGTGTTTTGATGAAGTTGTGGTTTAAAAAGTATGAATTTAGTGGGTATTTATAAGTAAAAAGGGGGTAGTGGAGATTTTTTTTTTCTTAACTTGCAACGGATAAAAAAGGGGGTGGGGGCTTTTTTTTTTCTTTTTCGTTCGGTGAACGTTTCACCATATCTTGTTTTGGGTTTCGTGTTTCGCGCGTGAACTTGGGAGTAGGCAAAGGACATGGCGCGTGAGCCTAGGTGAATTGGTGAAGGATTCACCTCCTTGCCGTTTAGTCTAACAAACCTATCTTGTTACGTATTATGTAATTAATATTCTAATACCCCATGAAATGGTATCTTGGCACGAGTTTTATTTACATGTTATAGAAAGTCACTTGCATGTATCGTCAAGTAGAAGATATGCATCAACCTATGATTATATTTGAGAAATTTAGTATATTTTTTTAAAAACGACGGATATTATTAAAACACTAGCAAGAAGCTAGAAAAAAATAAACAATTACAGATAAATAAGCAAAGGGTTTTTTAATCGATCTACCCAACTAAAATTTGTTTGCATCTAAATCTACACCAAGTAAAGGAGTGAGCCACAATATCATCAAACATGCATGCTGCTGGATGTTGGAACCAAACACCACTTTGTTGCGATAGTTCCAAACAAACCACCACGTGATACGGAGATTCTTGAGCCAAGACCACCACTACTCATATGAAAACAACTCCAACAAATTTAAATCCCACCAACTCTAACCATGGATCATGAAAAGAAAATGTGACAAGAAGATTCAACCACCATGTTACAAATCGGACAAGAAATGGAGCCGAGCTCCATTCCTCTTCGAGAAAGATTAAGGCGAGTAGGTAAGTTGTCCAATTTGACTCTCCAAGCATGAACATTTACCTTCCTTGGGACAACCTTGATCCAATGAGTTTTGGAGGAAACAACTGAGAACTCCCCTGAGCCCGACAAAGACCAGAACCATCTATCTTGCATCGAAGATGATGACGTATAGTCTATATTTGGGCCACGAGCCCAAATGATAAACATCACTAAGGCCCAAAACTACCATGAGTGGGCTATTATAACTTGGGACGCATTGATAATGGGATTGGGCTCACGTAGACTGATGAGGCGAAAAATGATCCGTTTTTAGGGGGTCATTTAAGCCCGAATCCGAATTTATTTGATCAAATATTGCCCTAAATCGTTCCTTTTGTGATTTTAGGTACTTGGAGAGTGAATTCTGGAAAAGAAGCCATTTTTGACGTTTTTGGAGCATAAAAGTGAAGAAAACGGTAAAGTCTCAATTTTCCATGCTGGGAACAGTAGGTGACGGCGTCAAGAGTAATTTCCTGACGGCGTCAAACCTCAATAATAAAATCCGAGAGTTCATGAAGGCGTCAAGAGTTTTCTTGATGGCGTCAAAACCCCAAGAATTAAAATCCGTAGTTGATGACGGCGTCACACACAGGGCGTCAAGAGTAATTTGTGTGACGGCCTAGGCCTTGACGGCGTCAGAAGTAGATCAAGGCCGTCCGAGGAAGTATTTGGCGGCGAGATGACGGCGTCACACCTTTGTTCTTGACGCCGTCATCCCTATTTTCCTATATATAGTTTTCTAGTTTTTCACATTAAAAGGAGAGAAGTTTTGGGAGAAACCCTAAAGACGATTTTGGTGTAACTTTACAGGTTTTTCAAGGGTTCCAACCCCTTGATACCTTGCATGATTAATTAAGATAAGTGTTCTTCTAATTCAGTCAATATGTCTATGTGTTGGTTGTCTATATCTTGTTCTTGTCTTAATTCTATCATGCTAGGCTAGATCTCTTTTGTGTTTGCTTAGATCTAATGAAACCTAGATATTGATTATGTGTTGATTACTTGTTTATTCTTGTCTTGGATGAATGATTTATATGTTAGGCTTAAGAAAACTGGCAGATCTCCAAATGGTAACATGCTTGAACGTCTTAAGAAACATGAACCGAGGCGTACTAGGTCTTTATTGGTTGTATTTAATGCATGAGCCACTGTTTACAATCCCTATAGTTGTGCTGGGCATGGTGTAGGAGGAGATAAGAGCTCATAGAATTGGGGAGTTATGTATGCCACCCCATGAATGGTATTAAGGAATACGATCCGTCATCCATGCAATTATAACAAGTAATTAACGTGTAAAAGATATCTAGGGAGCAGTGAAATCTAAGTAAACACATTTTCTCCAATTACTGCTCACAACCTTAGTATAATTAGTTTATTTTTCATTTTTAGTATTTTATTTTGATTGCATCTTAGTATTGGGTTAGTTGAATAGCAACTAATTTCGCCCACTCTTTCAAAACCCGAGATTTTAACTTGCTTTCCATAAAATATAAAAACACAAAAATAATCATCCCTCACCTTTAGAACTAGTAATTAGGCTTTCTAATCCTAGCGACACTATTCCTAAGCTGAACGATCAATCCCCCGGTACTTGTCACTATACTATACTACAACGATCAGGTACACTGCCTGGTGGGGGTTTTAAGCTTCTCGAGATCCCTCGAGAGGTAAAGCCTGTTGCGATTCCCACGCATCAAGTTTTTGGCACCGCAGCCCGGGGAATAGTTATTGTCTAGGTTAGGATTTCTTTTTATTAGGTCTACTTGCTAGATTCCTTTCTAGTAAGATTTTATTTTTTATTTTTAGGTCTTCTTTAGTCTATCTTATTTCTTCGTGCTTTTGTTCGTAACTCTTTACCATCCGACATCATGGAAGGTGGTAACATCTTTGAACCCGTCATCCCACCACAACAAAACCCACCACTAGAACCCCTTAGGCCCCGAACCTTAGAAGAGTATTCCCGACCTAGCCACCAAGGCTACCGAAACACCATTGAGCTCACCGGAGCCAATGTGACCCCCTTGCGATTCGACATCATCCGGTTGGTGCAAAGCGGATGTGCATTCCATGGACTTCGTTCCGAAGATCCAAACCAACATCTTAAGGACTTTCTCAAAATCGTAGATTCCATAGACCTAGGTGTTGAAACTAGAGAGACTACCCGTTTACGCCTATTCCAATTCTCTCTACGGGATCAAGCTAGTCAATGGCTTGAGCGTTTACCCGCGGGATCCATCACCACATGGGATGATCTCACCACTCGTTTCCTGGCTCAATTTTTCCCACCGGGGAGAACTACTAAGCTTAGGAATGACATCTAGATGTTCCAACAACGTCAAAATGAATCTCTTTATGAAGCATGGACTCGTTTCAAGGACTTACTCCAAAAAGTCCCTCATCATGGCATAGATCTTTGGCTCCAAGTCCAAATCTTTTATGACCATATCGACATCTCCACAAGGCGAGCCATTGACCAATCGGCCGGTGGTAAGCTACGTGATCTTAGTGCGGAACAATCATGGGAACTCATAGAAGATCTTGCTCTCTATGACAACGAAAGTTGGAATGATCCCCGTGACTTGAACAAAACGGTCAAGGCAATATCTTTGCCTTCGAACAACTCTAGCACTCCCGACCGTAGGATCATGGAACTTGAGGACCAAGTCAAGTTTCTCATGAAATCTTACGATGCTCCTAAGCCTTCAAGCCAAGTGAACAAAATCACTTCTTCATGCGAATTATGTAGTGGTCCCCATGACACTCGTGATTGTGTGGAACTCCCCGGAACAGCTTTTGCGGACTACGCATCTACGCGTACCGACGAAGCGGGAGATAAGTGGTACACTTTCAAGCCCGAGCCAAACACTTACGGTGATTCATACAACCCCTCATGGAAAAATCACCCAAACCTTAGGTGGAAACAAAATCAACCCAATTCTTTCAATCCGCCTAATCATTACCAACCAAACGGTCCACCATCCAACCGTACTTTCAACAACAATTCTTCTAACAACTATGGTAGTACCAACAATCTTGAAGGATTGATGTCAAAGTTCATGGCATCTCAAGAAGCCCGCATAGCTAGGTTTGAAACCGAATTCAACCAACAACAAACGGAGATGACCAACAAGATTGACAACTTGTTGAAAGCCCTCAACAACCAATCATTAATCACATCTAGGAAGGATACTAGGGACACCAATAGTGGAATCCAAATTAAGGACCCCTCATCATCCAAACATGTCCACTTTGTCAAGGTGGTCACCATTAAGCCGATAGATAAGGAGATAGAGGAGAGCGACTAGGATGAAGTTAGAGTAGAAGCCAAGATTAAGGATGAGAGTAGGGAAGTTGAGGTTAATAAGGATGAGGAATTAGAGGAGGTAGAACCTATAGAAGAATACTTTGATAAGTTGCCAACCAAGGAAGAACGGGAATACCATAAGGATTTATTCGATAGTCCCGAGAGAACATATATCTTTGGCAACCCCCTTATCAAAATGGGAGACCCCTCTAACATTAACATCCCATGCAATATCGGGCACATGCATATATGGAAAGCTTACATCGACCTTAGATCCCCCGTGAACATCATGACTAGGACTTATTACAATTGGGTGATGAAGAAGCAACTCAATTTTAGGATTATGCCCGGTAAGAATCTGATAAGTAATTTTGCAGGAAGAGTGAAGGGATTACATGTGATTATAGGGAATCTTACCTATGAAATCGATTTTATGATAGTAGAAGACACTCGTCCGGTGATAGATGCTTGCCTAAGTCAAATAGTATTCGGAAAACCATTTGTTGAGGCCACTAGGATGAATTATGATCCGACTTTAGGGATAGTTAGATTTAAGGAAGAGAACGATGAGGTTGCCTATCAAATGCCCCACAAGATTGAACAATACCGCCTTCTCTCTAATTTCGAAAAAGAACACAAGCAAGCGGCTTATTATAGGAATGAGGAGGATAGACGTAGAGGAGTAGAGTATGTTAGAAATAGGATGCTTGGTTTCTACAAAGAATGCTTGCAACTAGGTCCGGAATACAAAACTGGTTTAGAAGACGACCTAGAGAGTGGAACCAATGATGAAATCACGTAGTAACCCATGACCTTGAGTCTAGCTATAAGACTCGTAAATAAAGAAAAGCGCTTCTTGGGAGGCAACCCATGTTTTGTGTGATTTTATTTGTTTGATTGTTATTTGCTTCCGTATGCATGCTTTATTTTTATTGTTGGTTGATCATGTTTCTAAACTAAAATGTGGAAATACTTTACTTTGTTGTTTTGGCCTAGTCTTAACTCCACCTAAAGGTATTTTTGCAAAAGATAAGTGTAAGGGGAAACCCCAAATATGTTTTTAAGAAACAAACCGATCATGATTCTCCACAATATTAAATGAACATGTATATTCGTATTTGTTAGAGTCAAATGCTTGTATTTAGTCATAATGAAGTTTTGCAGGATTTTCCAGGAAGTAGGACCAAGTTTTTCCAGAAATTTTCCGAAAACTTAACATAAGAATTTCTGCAGGTCCATTCTGACGGCGTCAGAGGTTTACTCTTGACGGCGTCAGGAGTTAAAATCTGGAAATTTTACCGGTTTTGTTTTTCTAACGGAGTCTTATGGGTTTTTGTGAATTATTAAGTTTTATAATCTCCAGGAGATCTGCAAACTTCATTCCACAAGCATTATATCTTATCTTGTTTTCTAGGATTTAGTAACTTATATAGGATGCCGCCGATTTTACGCGAGGTTGTCTTGTCTATTTTTGTCAGGATTTACAGGTTATGTTCGACAAGGAGATGATTTATATTCTGGAAGGGAAGCTTTGATTGTTCATTTTCTTGGAGGAAGATCTAATCTGGCCAACCTATAATCCATACCGAGCGAATCAGGGGAGTATTTGATTTCATTCTCTTTACTTTTTAACTTTTACATTCTTTACTTGAACATTGGGGACAATGTTCATCTTAAGTGTAAGGGGAGGGTAAAAAGATGATACCTTACATATACACTTTCGCTTGAGTTTGTTTTGTTTGATAGTAGATGTATAATAAAACTATGAGAAATACTTGTTAGTGTAATTTTAGCGCCAAATTTAAAATTTTTTACAACATTTAGGAGTGAAACTTTAGCCATAGCAAGCGTCTCATGGATAGGAGATTGTATGACTAGCACATAACCGTATATTCAGAAAAATTTTCCACCCAAATATGTGAGGTTCGCCTTTAGATTTGATAGGAAAAGCATTCACTATTAGTGCTTATGAGTGTACCGGTAGCATTTAGATTCTAGAACTTGCGTTAGTGATGCATTCCGAGACCGTTAGTGAGACTACATTCGTGTAGTAGGATTTACTACATGATAAGAGGCATTAGGATCACCCTTGTGTTAAACCCGTATCATAATTACTTGACCATTTAAGTCATACTACTTGACTAGTTAAGTCAACTAATTTTTCCCACACCCTTAGCGTTGTACTCATTTTTAGTACACGAAACCCCTAGTACACCCCTCCGAGCCTATCTTTTCGTTTCTAACTTTAAGCATTTTACTTAAAGGAAGAATTTGTTACACCCCACTTAAATGTACACCCAAATCGCCTTAGCCTTCCGTGTATGCGCTCATTTTTAGTGCATTATTGTTATTTGTTAAACCCTAAGTTAACTTTCTAATTGATTACATGGTTGCTAAGTCGAGTCATATCCTTGTACATATTGTTTTGGGACGATTGGGACTCATGGGTAAGTACTTATTTTATGGAGTAATGGGGAAGAACATAATATTATTACCCCCATATGTACGTTAATCTTAAAAGTGCTCCAAGTGTTTTGATTTTCTTAATTCGAGTCATTAGTTTAGTTTATTGTAAAGTATGTAAAGATTCAAGTGTAAGGGGAACTCTCATTCCCTATGATGTATTATTTTGGATGGTAGGATAAGAGTGTATGAAAAAAAAAACAAAAAAAAAAAAAAAAAAAAAAAAAAAAGGAAAAAGAGAAAAAACATACGGACTACCATCCCTTTTTATTCTATGTTCATTTTATGTTTTTGTTACTTTTCATTTATTAGCTTAAGTCGAGTCTAGTCTTGGCTTAGCAACGCCATATTGTACATGTAATTAACTAAGATTGTTAACTCGCCACCAGTAATAACTTCCTTTATCCAACAAAACCGTGTAATTCATATCCCTATACCTAACGTTACAACCCTTTAAAAGACCTCTTTGATAGTTTATCCTAGGTGCTTACGCCATGTGGTGGAGGTTTGATCCTTTCCCAAGCCTATGGTAATCTATTTTGCTATGACAGGTAGTGAGAGATATCTTCCGTTTCCATATTGTAATTTACACTTTATTACACCCGAGAGATGTGAGTATCTAAACACTATTTGTGAGGTGCTTGTGTATGACCTCCGTGCTTGTCTTTGGTCTTTAGTGGAACGATTATTTGTTGTAATTACTTTTATATTAGTGTTAAATGACCTCTAACTTTTCTTTTGAGTAGAATACAAGCGCATTTGCTTGAGGACAAGCAAATCTCAAGTGTAAGGGTATATGATGAGGCGAAAAATGATCCGTTTTTAGGGGGTCATTTAAGCCCGAATCCAAATTTATTTGATCAAATATTGCCCTAAATCGTTCCTTTTGTGATTTTAGGTACTTGGAGAGTGAATTCTGGAAAAGAAGCCATTTTTGACGTTTTTGGAGCATAAAAGTGAAGAAAACGGTAAAGTCTCAATTTTCCATGCTGGGAACAGTAGGTGACGGCGTCAAGAGTAATTTCCTGACGGCGTCAAACCTCAATAATAAAATCCGAGAGTTCATGAAGGCGTCAAGAGTTTTCCTGACGGCGTCAAAACCCCAAGAATTAAAATCCGTAGTTGATGACGGCGTCACACACAGGGCGTCAAGAGTAATTTGTGTGACGGCCTAGGCCTTGACGGCGTCAGAAGTAGATCAAGGCCGTCCGAGGAAGTATTTGGCGGCGAGATGACGGCGTCACACCTTTGTTCTTGACGCCGTCATCCCTATTTTCCTATATATAGTTTTCTAGTTTTTCACATTAAAAGGAGAGAAGTTTTGGGAGAAACCCTAAAGACGATTTTGGTGTAACTTTACAGGTTTTTCAAGGGTTCCAACCCCTTGATACCTTGCATGATTAATTAAGATAAGTGTTCTTCTAATTCAGTCAATATGTCTATGTGTTGGTTGTCTATATCTTGTTCTTGTCTTAATTCTATCATGCTAGGCTAGATCTCTTTTGTGTTTGCTTAGATCTAATGAAACCTAGATATTGATTATGTGTTGATTACTTGTTTATTCTTGTCTTGGATGAATGATTTATATGTTAGGCTTAAGAAAACTGGCAGATCTCCAAATGGTAACATGCTTGAACGTCTTAAGAAACATGAACCGAGGCGTACTAGGTCTTTATTGGTTGTATTTAATGCATGAGCCACTGTTTACAATCCCTATAGTTGTGCTGGGCATGGTGTAGGAGGAGATAAGAGCTCATAGAATTGGGGAGTTATGTATGCCACCCCATGAATGGTATTAAGGAATACGATCCATCATCCATGCAATTATAACAAGTAATTAACGTGTAAAAGATATCTAGGGAGTAGTGAAATCTAAGTAAACACATTTTCTCCAATTACTGCTCACAACCTTAGTATAATTAGTTTATTTTTCATTTTTAGTATTTTATTTTGATTGCATCTTAGTATTGGGTTAGTTGAATAGCAACTAATTCCGCCCACTCTTTCAAAACCCGAGATTTTAACTTGCTTTCCATAAAATATAAAAACACAAAAATAATCATCCCTCACCTTTAGAACTAGTAATTAGGCTTTCTAATCCTAGCGACACTATTCCTAAGCTGAACGATCAATCCCCCGGTACTTGTCACTATACTATACTACAACGATCAGGTACACTGCCTGGTGGGGGTTGTAAGCTTCTCGAGATCCCTCGAGAGGTAAAGCCTGTTGCGATTCCCACGCATCATAGATCCAAGCCCAACCAAATTATCCGGGCATAGATAAGGATCTTCTATTTACGGAATATATATCCTTAACCCGGATAAGCACCACGTGTGCGAAGAGTAAGGAGCAAGAAACCTACGAGGATTCTACACCTATATAAGGAATGACATAACTCTCATTAAAGGTACGATTCACAAACCTAAACTCTTTACGAGAACCCTAAAACCGATTACTTACTCTCACGCCGGAGGATAATCGTGGGAGACAATCCCACGATAAGCCTAACGGTGTTTGTTTACTTTCTTAGTGCGCAGGTTTCAAGCATTAAGAGCGAATTAATACGAGAGCAAGAGCCCAAACTAGGAACGCCCAACTTTTGTATCAACAAGTGGCGCCATCCGTGGGACCAACACTAAGAACTAAGGAACTAGAATGCCGAAGAATAAAAATTCAAGCCAGCGGACTCCGCAGTTGGAAAAAACAAGTGACCCCCAGAGGAAGAACCAACAAGATTCGACCTCTAGGCAGGCTTCTGGGACAACCAGCGCGCCTGGTCACCAAGAGACGGGAACAACCCTACCTCTTCCAGCGATAGAATTGCCTATAAGGACTACCAAAGCCACCACAGTGGTCCCAAGCGTTGAGGAACTCCAGCGCACCCACTTCAATACTCCTCACCAAACGGCACCTACAGTGGACAACACTGTACCACCGGGCGCACCTAACCAAGATAGGGTGCCCAATACTGAGGCAGATATTCTTGCAGCGAATGAGGACGCGCCTGACCTAACGTTGGGTAATTTTGTATCCCAAAATTACGAAACCCTAACTGCCCTCATGCAAGAAGAAGCGAGGAGAAGGTCGAGTACGAGCCTGCAAGCCCGGCTCAACTTTGGTCCTGAACGCGAAGCATCACCACCGCGCCACCCACGAGGATGACGCGAAAATAACGAAATACGTACCACTATCTATGATAGGCTGGGTACGACATCTGACTCACAATATTCAGAGGAATATGAAGACGTTGAGAGGCGCACTAATGTTCATTCCAGACTTGGTAGTCGAGGGATACAAGACAGATTAGGACCTCAACATTCGCCAAGCGAAGGTTCCTCCAGGTCTGGGAGCAAAAGAATTCACGACAGATTAGGGAGGAGAATATCCCCAAGTGAAAGCCCCTCAAGCTCTTCCTCTGAAGGAAGCCGGCGCAAGCGCCGCAAAAGAGATTACTCCTCCTCCAACGACTCCTCGGACAACGAGGATAAGGAAACAGAACACTGGAAGTCAAGAGGAAGACATCGTAAAGAAGAAGACGAAGACATGTCTCTTCCATGGCGTCGCCAGAAAGTTGATGCATTTACACGACGTATCAGCGATTACTCCGACCGCAAGAGGAGGCACATGCCCACTAATGTCAAAATATATGATGGGACAGGTGATCCGGATGACCACCTAAAAATTTTCAAATCGGCTGCTACTATCGAAAATTGGCCACAACCTGTGTTGTGCCATATGTTTAATTCCACATTAGTAGGGAATGCGCGCACGTGGTTTAGCAAACTCCCACGACGGAGCATCAGCGGGTTTGAAGAATTACGGAAAGCATTCCGTTTAAACTTCACCCAAAGAAAGAAGTGCGCTAAAAATCCTGTTGAATTATCCAGAGTAAAACAGCGCCAAGGGGAATCAACCAGTGCTTATATGGAACGCTTTAAAGATGAGTGCATACATGTCAAAGCGTGTCCCGAAGTCCTAAAAATCTCAGGGTTCATGAATGGGATTAACAACCCAGAACTCATTCGGAAGCTAAACGACAAGGTTCCCCAAACTTTTGATGAGCTAATGAAGCGCACAAGATCCTTCATACAAGGAGAAGCAGCCGCTGCGGACAGCAAAAAAGGCTACTCGAATTATAGGCAACAAGAACAGCCTAGGAGACAATCCAATGATCAGAATAGCAACCACAGCAAGAATTATCGCAGTGGACGAGATAATGACAAGTATACCCCTCTCACAAAGACTCCGAGGGAAATATTTGTAACAGAAGGAGCAAACTTCCCAAAGCCTCCGCCAATGCGTACCGCAGAAGACAAGCGCATAGGGAATGGATACTGCGAATATCATGGCCAAAAAGGCCATACAACCAACGAGTGCGTTCAGCTACGACAACTAATTGAAAAATTAGTAAGGGAAGGTAGAATGGATCACCTCGTAAAAAACATTAAAGAAGGGAAGGACAAACAAAGGAATGGGGGCAAAAAAGAACCTTCCAAAGACAAAGCGGACATCATCTACATGATACAGTCATGGCAGCGCAAAACAAAACAAAAAGTTAGTCAAAGGTTCTCTTCAGAAAAGGAAATATCCTTCCCCACTCTAGCTGCGGACAACGCAGTAGTAGAGCCACTAACTATTGAGATACATACTGGGGGACACGAGATTCGCCGCATGTATATCGATGGAGGGGCATCCGCAGATATTCTATATGAGCATTGCTTCAAAAGGCTATGACCTGAAATACAAAGTCAATTGATACCAGCTACAACGTCGCTGACTGGATTCACAGGGGAAAAGATATGACCTATGGGGCAATTACGCTTACTTGTAGTTGTGGGCGATGAACAACACTCAACGGCAACATGGATAAATTTCATGGTAATTAAGTCTCCCTCACCATACAATGGCATCATTGGGAGACCTGGAATATCATCCATGCACGCTGTACCATCCACAGCACATGGGATGCTCAAATTTCCGGTGGAAGGAGGAATTGTCACCCTCTACAACACCACAGTACCACCCAAAGAATGCAACGCAGTAACCAGTGAGGTGGAGAATATTCCAGAACAGCGCGCAGAAAAAATGCCAAACTTAAAGGTCGCTATTCACCCCGATTACCCAGATCAACAAATTTCGATTGGAGGATCTTTATCTGACAAAGGTAAAGCAGCTGTGTGCGCACTCTTGCAAAAGAACCTGAATATTTTTGCGTGGGAACCAAAGCACATGACTGGAGTGCCACGCTCCATTACGGAGCATAAGCTACAAATCCGACAAGGATATCCCCCAATACGACAAAAGAAGCGCGGCCAAGCCCCTGATCGCGCAAAAGTTATTCTGGAAGAAGTACACAAACTTGTAGACGCAAGCATTATGCGTGAAGTATACTATCACGACTGGCTCTCTAATCCAGTGATGGTAAAGAAGAGCGATGGCAGTTGGAGGATGTGCGTAGACTTCACAGACCTTTACAAAGCATGCCCACAGGACTGCTATCCACTGCCAGAGATAGACTGGAAGGTAGAATCCCTATGCGGATATCCTTTCAAGTGCTTCCTAGACGCATACAAAGGGTACCATCAAATCCAGATGGCAGTGAAGGATGAAAAAAAAACAGCTTTCCACACCAGTCAAGGGGTCTATTGCTACACGAAAATGCCTTTTGGCCTAAAAAATGCAGGCGCAACATACCAGCGATTGGTGGACACGGCTTTCGAAAAACAAGTAGGTCGAAACTTGGAAGTCTAAGTTGACGACCTTGTCATCAAGAGCCACACAGAGGATGAATTGGTGCGCGACATCGAGGAAACGTTCAAAACATTGGGACAAATACACATGAAGTTAAATCCCAAGAAGTGCACTTTTGGCGCGACAGAAGGCATGTTCCTCGGATACTTAATAGAACCTGATGGAATCAAGCCTTGCCCAGAAAAAACAAAAGCTGTTATTGATCTTCCCTCACCGCGTACACTCAAAGAAGTCCAGTCATTAAACGGAAAGCTAGCTGGGCTAAACCGTTTCTTATCTAAGTCAGCAGACAAATCACTCCCTCTCTTTAAAACACTCACGAAGTGCACCAAAAAGGGAGACTTTCATTGGACTGAGGAAGCAGAAGAAGCTTTCCAACAGCTAAAACAGCATCTGGCATCACTCCCCAAACTTGTCGCACCGCGACCAGGGGAAGAATTAATCATGTACTTATCTGCAACCCACGGAGCAGTTAGCGCAGTGCTATTGACAGATAGAAACTCCGTCCAGACACCCATATACTTTGTAAGCAAAGCATTGAAGAAGACAGAGACTAACTACAGCGCCATGGAAAAGCTGATCTTAGCTCTAGTATTCGCAGCTAAAAGACTGCGCAGATACTTTCAAGCGCACCCAATAGCTGTAATCACAGACCAGCCAATCAAACAAGTTATCTCTAAACCTGACGCATCAGGGCGGCTACAAAAGTGGAGTGTGTTGTTAAGCGAGTATAACATCTCGTATAGACCACGCACTGCAATCAAGGGGCAAATATTAGCCGACTTTATTGTTGAAAAGACAGATACTGACAGTCCAACTTCAACAAGCCAAACAGACCTATAGGAACCTTGGATTCTATTCACAGATGGATCCTCATGCGTGGATGGATCAGGCGCAGGCCTTATCCTTACTAATCCCGAAGGAATGGAGTTCACCTACGCACTGCGCTTCGAATTCACAGCCACAAACAATGAGGCAGAATACGAAGCCCTACTCGCTGGACTGCGTATTGCAATTCAAATGGGTGTACGCAACCTGGAGGCAAACGTGGATTCCAGGCTAGTAGCTAACCATGTGCTAGGTGAGTATGAAGCCAAGGATGAACACATGATCCAATACCTGGAAAAGACGAAGTCCTTAATCCAGAACTTTGATAGGTTCACAATCAAACAAGTACCTAGAGGGGACAACAGGAAAGCCGACGCGCTTAGCAAGATTGCATCTACAAGCTTCGTGCACTTATCAAAACAGGTATTGGTAGAAACTCTAAAAAACAAATCAATCTTGGAGATGGAAGTATCCACGGTGATAGAAGAACAAGATCCCACGTGGATGACACCCATCATTAAATTCATCAGCAAAGGAGTCTTACCACAAGATCATAAGGACGCTCAAAGAGTGCGGCGCACAGCGCAACGATTTGAACTACGCGATAACATCCTATATCGACGTTCGTTCTTGCAACATTGGCTCCGATGTGTTGGACCTCTTCAAGCAGACTATGTACTCCGAGAAATCCACGCTGGATCATGTAGCATGCACTCAGGACCAGGGTCCGTTGTAGCGCGCACTCTACGGTCAGGATATTATTGGCCTACTATGCACCGCGATGCGCGAGATATGATAAAAAAATGCAGCAATTGCCAAGTACACAGACCAATTCCGCGCCAACCACAACAAGAGCTAACCCCCATCACCTCACCATGGCCATTCTATAAATGGGGCATTGACATCGCAGGCCCTTTCCCAGTTGCAGTGGGAGGGCTAAAATTCCTCATCGTAGCTATAGACTACTTTACGAAGTGGATTGAGGCAAAGGCAGTGGTGAGTATCACGGGAAACCAGGTAAAACGCTTTGCATGGAACAATATTGTGTGTCGCTTTGGGCTACCAGGAGAAATCATATCAGATAACGGAAAATAATTCTGTAACAACCCATTCAAAGATTGGTGCGCGCAATTGAACATCACACAACACTTTGCTTCAGTAAAACACCCACAAACCAATGGTTTAGTTGAGCGCGCGAATCGCAGCTTAGGCAAAGGGATAAAAGCACGCCTCGACAGACACAAAGGAAAATGGGTGGACGAGTTGTCACACGTTTTATGGGCGCACCGTACCACAATTAAAACCAATACCGGAGACACGCCATTTTCTCTTGTCTATGGGACAGAAGCCGTCATACCAGCTGAAATAGGGATGCCAACTATACGAACAGCAGAGGTCAACGTCACAACAAATGACGAGGAGCGGCGCATATACTTGGACTTGCTAGAAGAAAGGCGTGAACGCGCAGCTATACGCGAAGCAAAGGCAAAAGCAAAAATGAAGAAGTATTATGACGCAAAAGTCAAACATACTTCCTTCAGGCCAGGAGACTTCGTATACCGCGCTAACGACGCGAGCCACGCAGAAGACACAGGCAAGCTTGGACCAAAATGGGAAGGACCTTACGAGGTCACTGATGCGCTAGGTAATGGTGCATATAGGTTGTGCGATATGGAAGGTCATGACATGGCGCGCACTTGGAATATCTGCAATCTCAAAAGATGCTATCTTTAGGAAAGGCTACGGCCCACAAACAGGCAACTTTGCACTTTAGTATGTGCCAATAATTGTTTGTTTTTTCTTTTCTTTGTTAGGAATTGTTTTTTACTTTTTAAAAAACTTGCAAGTATCAATAAAACGTTATGGTTTCTAGCTAACTCCATAACACATTTTACTTTATTGCGTACATTCTTATATATGTCAATATTGTTATACTATATTTTTGCCTACATGGCGTGCATGCACTAATTAAGACCCACGATGGCATAAAGGATGAGTAAACCTACTAACTAACTCGTTGAGTAAGAGGGTTGCAAACCCATCAACATTGGATCACGCATCCTTGCTAGGCGCCTTACCTTCAAGACGTTGAAGTAAGTTTTCCTTGCGCATCCCACGAAGGATGCACAAATGTCATGTACAAGCTTAGCAAACAACGAGCCAAGACTCTTGGTCACACAATAAAACTCTGCAAACATAATGCAAGTTTATACTTATAATTTATCTTAAGTCACGCACTTAATTTAAACATAACACCAAAAAGAGTATCTTATTTAATCTTTTTACATAAAAAGACAACAATCTACGAACAGATACCATAACACGCAAAAACTATACTTTGTTATTTATACAATAAATATACAAGTCACAAAAAGCCTACATGCTATGACGATGCTCAGGACTATCTTCTGGGGCAGCGGAACTTCCTGCCTCTTGAAGCTTTCTCAAGAGCAACGCATCCTTAGGCGATACGGTCGCTACACTAACAGGAACCCCATCTGACCTGGGAATATGCGCAGCGCCCACACCGCATAAGACGGCCTTGCCCTTAATACCCTTTTTCTTGGCAGCTCTTTCTGCGTGCAGCTCCAACACCTCCTTAAGAGGAATCTCTTTTTCAAGAGCAAAAGGATTCAACATATGGCGTGGCTGTGCAAAAACAGGAACCTGCAGCTGCGACTCGTCAGGCTTGAGAAAGTAGTCTGGCTGCGCCTCTGCATCCTCCAAGATATGGCGCCCCAAGGTCAACCCCTCCATAATTTCCTTTATAGGGTTATCCTGGTCGCGCTCCAACCGCGCAATATGGGGAAGTTCGAGCAGCTTCATCCCCTCCATGGCCTGCATCAGTTCGTCATAAGCACTGGTGTTGTAGCCAGGCACCTCAGTAAGTGCCACGTTCAACGCCTTTGCCTCATGGAGCTCCTCCATAGCTTGCGCCCTACCACGCTCCACGGCGCATGCACCACCTTTCCAAAGGTCCCCAACACCTCCGGAGACTCTAAGGTGCCCATCGCAGCCAGGCGCAATCCATGACTAATCAACCACCTACATAAACAGGAAAATGATGCATTAGAAGAAAAGAGACAAACAAATAAATCTGATAAAGGCAACATCTCAGAAAAAAAAAATATATATATATATAAAGGCATACCTGCGCTCAGCTATTGTAGACATAAGATGAGGGTATAACTCCTCATCATAGTCTATGCTCAGACCGCGCAGCTTCTCCTCCTGCTCCTTTAGAAGCTTCTCCATACGCAGGCGGAACTCATCAATATGGCCAAAGTGTTCAGCCTTCTTCTCCTCAAGATACCTTACCCCCCCCCCCCCCCAGGTAAGGTTAGCCCTGAACTGATGAAGTTCACCCCGCGCATGCTGCAGCTCACACATCATGGTCAATTTTTCATCAGTGACCTTGACTGCGTGCGCCTTGGCAGATTCTGCCTCCGCTTGCGCCTCAGCCAGCTGCGCACGGAGAAGAGCAATCTCCTCATCCTTCTGAGCAATAGTGCTGCTCTCCCCGACGTATCGCGTCTTCAACTGAGCGACAAGCTCAGTTTGGCGCTCAGCAGCAGCAGCCAACTCCACCAACAGTTGCTGCGCAGATACATCCTCAGCCACCTTCACTCCCTCCTCCACGTTTTCATTCTGAGGAGGGACCACACTCTCGACAAAGGCCGCATCATCCTTCGCAGCATGGTCACTACAATGAATGAGGAAGCAAGTCAGCGCATATTACGACAAGTAATAATACATATATAAAGAACAAGGAGGAATGTGGAATATCACTTACAGAAGCGAAGAAGCCTTTGCAGTCTCCTTCTCCGCGCCAGTAGCGGATGTATCATCCTCCGCAGACGACTCTTCATCCGCAATCAGATGACGCCTCCTCTTGGAAGTACCAGGGGCATCATCCTCTCCCTTGCGCTTCAGATTCTGCGCTACCACCTGAGGCTCTACTACCTCCACGCTGTCAGAAGATTCAGCTTGCAACTTCTCCGCATCTGCAGACTCCACAGTAGGAGCCATGCTCTGTACTGGCATCACAAGAAGAGGGGGCGAATCTTCATGACAAGCTGGCCCTAACACAGTCAGATGCCCAGCAGTCGCATCCAAGAGCGGTTGCTCGTTCTCCCTTAGAGGGCGCACACCAACGGTCACCTGTTTCGGCTTCTCAAGCTTCACCACGGCAAACAAATCCATCTCTGCGCAGCACATAAACAAGTAACAAAACACATGTTAGTTATTAAAAGTGCGCATCCAGGAAAACTTACATTATTTAAAGCAAACAATAAAAAGGGATGAACACCCACCCCGGCCTTCCTCATCAATGAAGGTTGGCACCTCGTCAGCACCATGGAAATAGTTGCGACTCAACCCCATGTGCACCAAAAACTCCTCAGGGTAAGGGTTAATAGGGATGCGGTTGGCATCAATAGTCTGCGCATCTGCCAAGCTATACGAACCGGGTGCGGGGCGCCCATCCCTCGGCAGCGTCTCTTGAGTATAAAACTCAAAGGGTGAAGGACACACCACATCATCCACCCAGAAAAAATATTCCCTCCAATGCCTCAAGGAATCTACCTTATCGGTATAACACTGAAGGCTCCCCGCGTGCTTCGCAAAGGATACCCATCCATGCGACCACGTTGTGTGGTAAAACGCACGGTATAGGTCGACGGTCGGGTTTATTGCAAGTAAACGACAGTTTACTTCAAAGTTTGATATCTTCGCCGCACCTATACAGTGCAGCTGAGAGATATGAAGGTGATAGAAATTGAGCACGTTGCTCAAAAATACGGATATTGGTACGCGATAGTTAGCGTACTCAAAAAAGCGCGTGTATAACCCTATCTTCCCTTCGGGGAAATCGGCAATACACGCATCGACGTCCGGGGCCTCTGGATGCACATCCAGAGGAATAAAGTAATCAGATGAGAACTGACGCACGTCATCCTCATCCATCGCAGAGCGAAACTCCTCTAACTGGGCAACCATTTCTACGATATAACAAGATCTACTAAGATGCGCACGCGCAATTACCTAATGAAACAGTTGATTTCTTTGAAAAACGCTTTGAAGAAATGTAAAATGGTGAATGTGTGTTTTTACTGTGTGTTTTTTGGTAAAAGGGAGGCGGTTTTATATAGGGTTACCAAAACCCTAGGATGTGAGCCACGTGGATCCCACTCATAAAAACGTGTGGCTGGAATACGAAAGGTACATGCACTTGTTCCCGTTTTCCAAGAACTACGTGGACACACCCCCCGTTTTCCGAGGCACCTTTTTGAAATATCTTGGGCTAGATACATAGTTCTTGTATTGGGCGGCAAATTTCTAAATTTGTCCCGCCACGCTTACCGCTGTTCCCACTAGTCTAGCATCCGCGGCTACGAGCCGCGCATACTAGACTGGGGGGACATGATGACGTATATTCTATATTTGGGCCACGAGCCCAAATGATAAACATCACTAAGGCCCAAAACTACCATGAGTGGGCTATTATAACTTGGGCCGCATTGATAATGGGATTGGGCTCACGTAGACCCAAGCCCAACCAAATTATCCGGGCATAGATAAGGATCTTCTATTTACGGAATAGATATCCTTAACCCGGATAAGCACCACGTGTGCGAAGAGTAAGGAGCAAGAAACCTACGAGGATTCTGCACCTATATAAGGAATGACATAACTCTCATTAAAGGTACGATTCACAAACCTAAACTCTTTACGAGAACCCTAAAACCGATTACTTACTCTCACGCCGGAGGATAATCGTGGGAGACAATCCCACGATAAGCCTAACGGTGTTTGTTTACTTTCTTAGTGCGCAGGTTTCAAGCATTAAGAGCGAATTGATACGAGAGCAAGAGCCCAAACTAGGAACGCCCAACTTTTGTATCAACAGAAGAAAGAATGAAACCTTCCATATTAGACGATATTGCCATGAACTGCTAGAGCTCAGCCCCTCCCCTCGGACTATGCCTCAAAGAGAAACCAACATTGAAATGAGACCATTTAGACACTACAGAAATGTTTTTGAACAATTCCAAAGCGTTAACTCGAGGATACAAAGATTTGAGAGGAACTTCGATCTCTTTCTCCCAAAACAACGAATTCTCACCATTACCCACCTTTTTCTTTATGAAACCAAGAAGATCAATAACTTTGTTATTGAGAAGAGAATTGTCACGTACTATACCTATCCAATTTGACGAGTACCCAGATTTTGGATTGCCAAGATTACCATCCTCACCATGAATAGCCTTTCCTAGACCATAAAGAACAATTTTGAGTTCGAAAACACCAAACCCACTTAAAAAAAAGAGCATGGTTCAGCGCGTAGAAACTTGAAACACCAAGGCCCCCTTTATCTTTTGAAGCCAAGTTATTCCATTTTACCGACATCATTTTCCGATCATTAAAATCCAGAAAAATAACTACGAATGGCCTCCATTTTTTTAAGACCTGAGAAGGAACTTTAAACATTGTCATATAATATATAGGCATCGAACCCAACACCGATTTAAGAAGAGTTATCCTTCCTCCAATTGAAAGAGTCTTTAACTTCCATTTCGAGAGCCGCCGATGAAGTTTATTAATGATCTCCTCCCAGGATTTAATAAGAGTCATGAGGCCGCCAAATTTTATACCTAAATAAGTGAGAGGAGATTTAAGAGTCATGCAACCAACATTCTGAGCTGCGAGATCAACTTTGGAGTCATCCACTGCTATACCCATTAGTTTGCTTTTGTGCATGTTGATACGCAGACCTGAAGCACGGAAAAAACATTCCAAAACATGCACAATGGTACTGATGTTCAAGTCGCACCATTGTCCCAAAAAAATCACGTCATCCGCATAAAAAAAATAAAAAATAAATAAAAAATAAAAAATGAGACAATTGCAGAGATGAATCTAACAAAACCTTTGAATAAACCGGTGTTTACCGCATTTTGGAATGATAAATGAAGGCTTTCCATAACCAAAATAAATAAGAAATGAGATAGCGGATCTCCCTGTTTGAGGCCTTTGTAGAATTGGAACTCGATTGTAGGGCTTCCATTAACAAGAATCGAGCCCCTTAATTGAGAAACTTAATTGAGAAATATTGTATATTAGTGTATGTTGACTGAGTTTGACGCAATTTCATAGACGTATGTGTTGTTTGACGCAAAATTCCTTTATATATTCGTATGAATCAATATGCAATCAATCTTTATTTTCTTTTGTTTAGTAAGTTTAAACATTATCAACACCTCTAATCTTTTTATATTCATTAAAATAAAATCATAGGACTAGCCCGCCCATCGAGCGGGTCTTGAAGCTAGTCTATATAATGTAGACAGATTTTTAGATACCCAAAAATAAAACCAATAGAGTTATCTTTGTTCTATTCTTTGCATGGTACGTTGAGCTCCTACATCTCAATGTTGGTTACTTTTTACCATGATCCACAATTCAAGCATCATCGTTTGGTCATCAGATGTGCAGAATTTACGACGGGTTATAGGTTGTCAATAAGCGTCTAGACTCGTGACTTGGTTTTTCTGTACGGCAGCTATATATGAACAATGAATAAAAACGAATAATGCTGCTACGAAAAAGAAGCCTCTTTAGTCACGTGTTTGGTATCAATCTTGACATACGAGCATGAAATTATGATGCTATACTCCACCCACAGAGAAAGTGATAGCAGGTAACATAAGTTGCAAAAACTATATATATAGTCAAAATCAATAACTTTTTAGAATGATCAAAACAGGTTAGGGTCCGGCCAGCCTTCATTTTATTTAATGAATTTTGGATATGTCTATCTATAAAGTATAAACTATTGCATAACATCTAATATAAAAGATTTAATATCAACTCAGGAAAAGAGACTAAATAAATACTTGATTTTGTTAGAGCTGATATACAACAAATTAGAACTCAAATCAACACATTTTCACACAAAGTGATCGACATTTGCCCTTTTGCGTGTAGCCTTCCATGTCCATTGATAATAACCCTGGCAATAATCTCTAATGACACCATACAATCAACTAAAAGACAACCACAAAACGCAAATACTATGATGCTTATAACCCAAATATTTCTATAGTTGAACTATCTTGCTTATACAAAATAGTCGACATAAACAAAAGCTTCCCCAACTGTTAAATTACAACTGAAAATCTTATACTAGTATACTACTCCTATCTTCTGCATACCTATACAAGTAACACCATGTTACCATTATACATGATTATTCAAATTCAACTAAACCTTAAGCTTCCCCACTCTTCAACACCAAAATGTCCCTTTAGCTCTTCAAAGAGTAGGCTGACACATGAATAACCATTTTTATTGAAATTTAATAACAAAAAACACGCTGTTTTTTAGATTTACCTCTAGTAGAGTGTCAAGAACCTCCCATCAAGAAACAATTGCTACCACCTGAGCTTCCCATAGTAGAAGTAGCATCACGAACAAGAAATTTCACGCTACGAGTCCCAAGATAATCTAAAATCTCTAGACACTCATTCCAATCGGATTCACATACCAACAATACCCATTCCTCTTCATCGTCCTTATACTTAAGCTGGAACGTCCCTGTTTGTATCTTAAACCTTTTAGCAACTTCTTCATAAAGCTGAAAGCACCCACATGTTGGCTCAAATTTAAACCTAACCGTATCTTCTTTATATGTTGCTTTTACAGTAATTTTAGATCCTTCATCCCCAAATGAAGTTTCGTTTTTGGGATTTTTAAGACCACTAAAGCTTGGAGAGCTAGATGAACTACCATTCATCAACGAGCCATTTGATGATTCAGTCATGCCTGAAGAAGTAGACTGATTATGATCATCAATGGCATCATTGTCATTCATTGAAGTATCCATATCATCACCAGCAGCTATGGAGCTCCAGCTATGAGATAAGAAATTGCGGTTTGACTTTTCTACTTTCATTTGGGCATCAATTGGTTGGCTGCATCCTTTCGGTGAAAATGTCCAAGGCAAGGTCTTAGCCCTATCTAATGCAGCCATTTTTGAACCATCACTGCAAAATTCACCCATGGAAGTTGTAACTGGGAGGCTATTAGACGGTCTTAAATTGTCTATCCCCATGTAACAGTCATCTTCCAGTTTCACTATCGGGTTTTCACTATTTAAACATGATGATGGAGGACGTGGCGATGCACCTTCAGGGCTGTTATTGGAAAGCGTTGGACTTTTTTGTGCATCAAGATCTTGGATAACAGTGTTTGCTGCTACAAGGCCACCTGTTGTTGGGTCAAACTTCAACCCTCCTTCTACACCCTGTACAGAGTCGAGGACCGTCTGTATCTTCTTTAAAGAACGGTTTACCTTATTTATCTTCCGTGATGGCCATCTGGAGATACCATGTTGTCTGCAGATCCTTTTTAGCGTAGTAGGACAAACTGCAAAAGTACAAAGTAACAACATAAAAACTCAACTACTACGTATTATCTCTTATATATAACATATACAATGGCATTTTCTAATTGATTTGGATTTGGGTTATGTTACATATGATTAAGTAATAGATTATTTTTTTTACATAAGATAATATGGTTTGATAGTATATATACATATTACAAGCTATATTGATTCGGTGTCAACTTTAGAAGTTCAATCTACTACCTGTTTAGTTTCTAATGTAGTTACGATTTTACAAAGGTTCTTATAAAGGTGGAAAAGTACCTCCAATGGCTTTAGCAGCATCCTTAAGGCTCCCAGAAAAGTATTGCTGTAGGACACTTAAGCTAACATTCTTTTCTGCAGTACTTCGTTTTTTCTCAGATTGTCTCCTTGATCCACCAGCCGTCTACAAGAAAACATTGCACTTTAGTAAGTTTTAAGCCCCAGGAAATAAAATGCCTTAAACAGATAAGGGCCGTGTTCACTTTAACCACATGCAATCACATACATTCTACTAAAGGGCCAGTATGGAACCCCTGGAAACTGATTCACGTGAGAAGAAACGTCAGGCCTAGATACAAGTGTCATCGTGTTCTTTAATTTCTTAGTTGATAGTTTCAACAAGGTTCCAAGTTTGTCTTCTAAAACTATTCGGGTTCCTATTAGCATATTAAAAATTTATTCACATGGCCCTTCGGAGTGGAATCGGACCCTACATCCTGAATATTGCTCAACTACAAAGAGAAAGTGGCAACACCTTCCTTCGTCATTTCTACCGAAGCCCCTCCAGCTCATGCATATTTCACATGCTTATTAAAGGTCTAAACAAAGTGGTTAGGACCTTACCAAGTATTTGACTCAGGTATCAAAAGGTTTAGTTGAAAATGTCATTTGAAGAGAGAGTATAAAACAATATGAAAGCACGAATTCTATTGCAGGCTCTATCCCAGATGCCGCGATACGCTAGCGTTAGACCTTTGTTGTTAGGACAAGCTGCATCAAAATCTTATCATTCTGTATTGTTGACTACAGATCATATAACTTGAATAAAAAACTACCATCCACTTTAAATCCAAATATCAAATTCTTACCAAACACGTGTTTAATTAGCCGGGATTCATCATACATATCCTATTTGTGGTATAAGCACGATTGTATAAGTATTTTAGTGTAAACTGGTTTGCCCATTTTGACACAAATCATCCCTGTCAAAAACTATTGGCAATAATCATCTCTCGGAGGTTTATTCTCTAACATAAACCATCCCTATCAGGGATGATTCATGCAAAAAGTTTGGCAAAAACCATCCCTCTATTGATGGTTTATGATAGACATATGAGCTCCTAGCGATAATGATTGCCAATAGTTGGTATGATTTGTGCCAAAAATGGACAAACCACAGAGATGATTTTTGCAGTTTACTCCATAGTTTTTAATGATTGTAGTCAAATAATTTAAATACAGGATAGAGTAAATTGAGCCAATAACTTGTTACAATAATATGCATAGATTTCAGAGTGGTCCTACATATTTACAAGTTCTATAGATGGATCCTTCAAACTTGAGCTTGGCTCTTGATATCTATACTAGTATATTCAGATAGTGTGACAAGGATCTAACATGTATCCGCAAGAAAGAGCCTCAAAAAATAACAGTTGCTCAAAGTATATCTACAAATAGGAGTGAAACACAGTTGCCCAACCTCCAAATGTTCGGCAAGGTTAAAGTAACATATCAAAAATTAAATTCCAATGAAGCATCTTTCATATCTAGACCCAAAAAGATTGACACATAGGATGATCTATATTAACCAGGTCCCTCACTGAGGACAGCTTAAGCGGTTTGTACTTGGTATTTCTTGCAATAAGGGGACAGAAATGACGGTCTAGTTGCTCAAAGTATCAAGTCATTTCCCTGCATTCTCGAAACAGTTTTTCTGTCTTACGTTGGAGACAGTGCTACTTTACATGCATGTTGATAGAAGTGGTTGTTTATTAACTAATTGCTCAATTTTCCCCAATTCATCCATGCCATTGAAAGGGGAATTGGGTTTGTTATCTCTTTCTCATACCATTCTAGTATTTCATCTTTAAAAACAGGCATGTAGTGACACATCAAGTATGGCATATCTACTTTGGTAATGAGACAAAAGGGGATTATAAGTCATGTTATCAACTTTTTTGACTGCAGTAAATAAGAAACAGAAAAGGTTGCAAGGCTAAGTGGCCGTTTAGTTGGTGAAAAATTTTCCTATTTTTCCATTTCTAAATTCCTAGAGAATGAAAAAAGTGAGAAGAGTGGAATGGGCTTTTCAAACATCTAGTTAAAATTTAGAGAATGAGTTTCACATTTTTTGAAAATTGTTGAAAAAAGGTTTAACTAAACGGATTTTCAATTTTTCTCTTTTCATATGAAAAATTTCTTGGAAAAATAGGAAAATTTTCACCAACTAAACGACCCCTAACAGATTACTAAATGAGAAAATTACATGTTTCGTCCATGTGGTTTACCCAAAATCACACTCGTAATCCCTATTCGATTTTAATTACATAGATAATCCCTATTTTTCAAACTAATTGCATTGATGGTCCCTATTTTAAAATATAGGGATCATCTGTGTAATAATCTAAGTTTTTTATTACCCGGATAGTCCCTATCTTTGTTACACAGATAGTCTCTATTTTTCAGAATAGGGACCATCAATGAAAATAGTGTGAAAAATAGAGACTTTATGTAATTAAATTCGAATAGGGATGACGAGTGTGATTTTGAGTAAACCACAGGGATGAAACATGTAATTTAAACTTACGAAAATAGAAAAAAGATGAAAAGAAAACAACAATACCTGATCAGGTGGACGTGCTCCTAGCATAATATCAGTTGAGTCAGTTGCATTTCCAGATACTTGATCAGCAGGAATTGAACTTTCTTCCATGTATTTCAGCTCTGAGCTGCTCCTCGATAACTCCAACGGCAATCTGCTTTCATCTAAACCCGTCTGTAACCCAACATCCGAACCTCCCACACCAGATAATTCTGCATCAGATACGGTCCTCAAAGACTTGCAGATCCTCTGCATTGTACTAGATAAGTTGTTTAACAAGAGTTGTTGCTCCGTAGACCCTTTTATGCTGGCAGGAAGAAAGAACTCCAATATATAATCATCATCACCGGTATAGGTGCTCCGAAGCCTGATCGCTACAGCAGCATTTAAGCCATATTTTCGAGCATGTTGAACAAGTGGGTACTCACTTATATGGTACTCTTTTACATCAGGAAAAAAGAAAGGATGATTCGACTGAAGTGCTTTTCCAGCAATACCCTGTCCTTCCTCAAGATGATGCTCACTACAAGCTTGCACGAAACCTTGCATCTCTCGTTCACTAACATAGCAAGCATCAGTCTCGATACATAGTATACCTTTGTCTGTTGAATTCTTATTACATCCCCCAACCTGCACTTTTATACTCTCATCACCAACTTTTTCATTGTAACGACATGGTATCCATGTTAGAGCAACAGGCAATCTATGTGCATGGCATACAGCTCGAAGAACATCCGTTATTTCGGTTAAAGCAGCCATTTGAGTTTTTGAAAGGCACTGCAAAATGACAATCCAAAGAAAAATAATAAACAGATATTATTTGTGCAAAACAGAACAAACTTGGACGCTTTAACAATCAGTATAGAAGTGGAAATTTGCTTTGTGCTTGTTGAGTAGAAAGAATGAAGCAGAAAGATAAGAAACAAAAGAGGACGCATTCTGGTCGACAGAAGCGAAGCTCATGACCCATGAATATTTAAAAAGATTTGAGAATACAACATACCTGCTTATGAAGTCGAGGAGGTGCAACACTTTTCAGGTTCACAGTCTGCGAGTATCAAAGCACAGGTTAAAGCAAAGATATGATGATTGCAAAACAAATTTTACAATACCAGCTTCATGGACATTGCAGCAAATGTGAAATTTCTAACCAGTGCAATTCCCTATTGTAACTATGTTTATACTTTAGACATCTTTACAAGATAGTGCCACTAATTCTTAACTTCTTATACCTCTATGTTCATTTAAAGAACACCAGCAAATAACCAACAAAAAGAAAAGCTAGCTAAAAAAAGTAGGATACAACTTTACAAGTACTAATAAGATTTAGAAGAATTACCTCAAGAGCACGACAAACATGATCCATCTCCGCACTAAAATCAGACTTCTCTTTCATTGTGACAAGTTCAAGTACCGCACAACAAGAATTCTCATACGAGTCATCTTCAAAAACAGGTAAAGCAATAGATCCGCGGATCTCATGGCTAAGTGCATGATCTATGCGTAGGTATTCACCTTTATTGTAGTGGGCTATATTTGAAGTCCACTCTGGAACTTTCGAGGTAAAAACACGTCCAGGAAGTCCCGGAAAATGACCAGGTTTTACTTCGGCAGAGAATTTAAATCCTCGAGACACTTCACGGTATCCAGCCAGCATCTGGTCAAGCAAGTAAGGCTGCTCACAAGTGCTTAGGATATACGTATCACCTTCCTTAATCGGAACCCAAACTTGAGCCAAAATGCCAGCCCCAGACGAGTCTTTGAACAAAGACAACGCTTTCAACATCTTTTCAGCAAGCGGTTGTGATTGTAGCGACCTATGGATGATACCATTTCCATTCTCCTGCACGTTTTTATGTTGACTAGAACCGCCATTTTCATCATTAGAATTCACCGGTAAACCAAATTCTCCACCACTGATCGAATTTTGCCCCACTTCAGTACCTATAAACCCGCTCTTAACTTGTTCAGGGAAGTTCGGTAATTCATAAGACGAATAACCAGCTGTCATTGCAAAAGACGCTAACATCTGATCAGCTGCAGAAGGGCTGGTACACCATCCAGCATAAGTATCGAAATTCATAAGCTCTGAAAAACTATTAAATGGATCCTCTGCCCTCGCGAAACCATCCATAGACACTGAGTTATCCATCTGAGATCGAGGTGACGCCCAGAAGCCTATCGGCTTATCTTTAGGTGGGGAAGGATATTCCATTTAGAGACTTTTCACCAATTACAACATCATAAGTTTTTACCCCAATCTCACCAAGCCCAAATCTGTATCATAAACTCAATATCAAATGCTAATATGCACACAAACTAGATAACAATAATAATTGCTTACAAATCACCAACAAACTAGACTGGCTCCACCTTTTATTTATTTTTGGTATCACCTGCAACATACATAATTTAATCTTACCGCAAAGCCCTAATCTCTTAGATGATAAAAATAAACTTAAATACTAATTTGGGCACACAATATGTAACAATAATACTAATATTAACTGTTTGCCAGTCACCAACATGCTAGACTAATTTCCTCTTCTTACGTAAACTTATATCCCAATCTCAATTTCACAATGCCTTATTTGTGTCATAAACTAAAAAATCAAGCACTAGTCTGTGCGTAAACTAAATAACAATTGTCAAATGTCAATAATCACCAATAAACTAGACTTCCTTCATCTGTTTATTTCATTTTTGTATCAATTACAAAATGAAATACCTATCTCAATTGCACCAATACCTAATATGTGTCATAAACTTAAACTCACATATTAATTTATGCATAAACTTACAAACAACAACAACGACAATAACTATTCAGCAATCACCAACATACCAAACTGACTTTATCTTTTATCCATTTTTGCTATCAATCACAATCTGGATGGTTATATATTAGTTGTGTAAAGCGCTAACTTGTATATTACTGTATCAGACACTGAAATCAAATAATGATTTATGCATGAATTAACTAACAACAATAATTAACCGTTTCACTAATCACCAACAAAGTTTCCCTACTTCGGGGGTGTTTGTTTAAGCTTATTTATGGGCTTATAGGCTTCTGTGATTTCAGCTTATGTTTCATAATCCCATTTCCCCGGCTTATTTTGCAACTTATTGGCTTATATAAGCTTGTTATGATGTAATAAGCTTATATAAGCCCATAAGCCGGAAAAAATGGGCTTATGAAACATAAACCGATATCAGAGAAACTCATAAGCTCAACAATAAGCTTAAACAAACACCCCTTTCATCTATTTATTTCAGTTTCATATCAGTTCAACAAACACAACTTTATCTCAATTTCATTGAATCCTAATCAGAGTTACTACTAATTTGTTCAAAAATTAACTAAAATAATAATGGTAAATGTTCACCAACAAACTAGACTTTGTTCATCTTTCAGTTTCAGCAAGCCCTGATTTGTGTCATACACTCAAAATCAAATAATAATAATTTCTGCAAATTCTAAAAACAAAGATAATCATAACAATAACTGTTCACTTATCACCAACATCTAAACCTAATTCCTTAGCTAAAATTTTGTTTCTTTGTGTGTGTGTTGGGTGGGTGGGGGGTAACCATGGTTTCCGACCCTGGCTGCTAATCCACGGGGTTTGTTTGAGCCCACCGCCACAAGACTCAAACCTGGTAAAGTCCTCCCTTTTTCAGGAAGGTTGGTGCGGCCAGAACACAGTTGTTTGCTTCTGGACCTGGCGGGAACTGAACTTGAGACCTCTCGCATTTTCGTGACGATAGTCACAAGCTTTTTACCACTAAGCCACCCTTAAGCGGTTTTGTTAATTTCAAGTTTGTATCAATCAAAACCTCAATAGTGCTATCTTAATTTCACAAAGCCTTAATCCATGTCATTAACTCAAAGGTCAAACACTAATTTGTGCCTAAATGAATACCAATAATAATAACTATTCACCAATCACAAACACCTATATCCTTCATTTCTTATTTTCAATTTTACATCAATTTCAACATAAATAGTTATATCTCAATCTCATAAAGCCCTAAATCAAATAACATAACATAACAATAACAATACCCAATCCTGTCAAGTAAGGTAGGATGTAAACAATCACACCCCTAGCCGAAGTTACAGCTTCTAAACCACTCAGTGGTGGCCTAGCGGCAAAAGGGCTTGTGATTATCACTCTAAGATGTGTGAGGTCTCAAGTTCAATTCCTGCTAGGTGCAAACAACCCTGAAGTGGCCACGCCAACCTCCTGAAAAGGGAGGGCTTTACCCGTGGGTTCAAACCCCGTGGATTAGTCAACCAAAAGGTCGGAATTCGGAAACCATGGTTACCCCAAGTTACAGCTTCTTAAAAAAACTCCGGCAAGCCCTAATCTATCACAAAAAAAATAACAATACCCAATCTCATATGGGGAGATATGATATAGACAGTCACACCCCTAGCCGAGGACTAATTCAATCTATCACAAACTAAAAACAAATACTAATTAATACATAGATTAAACAACATAACAAATTGAAACAAACCATACCTGTGATGAACAAGATGATGTAAGCCAGCCAAACAAAGAAAGAAAGAAAGAGAGAGACAGATTCAACTTTATTTCAATAAAGAGAATCGAATCTGTAGAGTAAATTTATAGCTGACAAACACAACAAAAATGACCAAATAAATAACCAATGAAATAGTTATAGTATATATATAGAAAATAAAGAAAAACAATATTTAAATAGCTAGTTGAGGTGAGGTAGAACCCTAACAGAAGGAATATAAAGATAAAAATGAATCTGATGATGTCTAACCGACCAATATCGATAGTTGACAAAGAAATGAGTTTTTGAGTTGTGTACCTCGAAAATATGCGACACCACATATGCAACGAATAGAAATGAAGATTAGGTTTATGGTTTACTGGAAGCCAAAAGTGATACGAACTCCTAATAATAGAAAGTACACTTACGTCATAAGTAAGTCCACTTACTAGTACAGGATTTTTATTTACGGGGATCAGGATTTGCCGCAATTGTATTTTTGGACGTTATTGCAATTTGCATCCGGATATTTGATGACTTTTGTTCCAATTGCTTGAAAAGTGTTTTTTTAGTTTTCATTTTTTTTCTAAGAAAAAAATCGAAAAAGCTATTTTTTTGTAAATTTTTTCCTTTGTTTTTACTTTTCATATCCTTATACAGTAAAAACTCTATAAATTAATAATGTTGCGACTGAGATATTTTATTAATTTATGAGATATTATTATATCAATAAATTAATAATTTATTAATTTAAAGAGGTTTTACGTATGTTTTTAAATTTTCAAGTTCAATATGTAATAGTTACAATGTATACTAGTTAGAAATGAAAAATAAATTAAACAAACAAGTTCCAATGTATACTAGTTAGAGATGAAAATTAAATTACAATGTTTACAAGTTATAGATGAAAAATAAATTAGAAAAACAAGTTTCAATATGTACAAGTTACAGTATATACTAGTTAAATATGAAAAATAAATTACAATGTGTACAAATTAGAGATTGAAAAATAAATTATCACATGTATATTATGAAATTTTTTAGTAATTATTAATTTATAGTTTCGTTGGACCAATATATACACTAGAGTTTCAAAAATATTATTATCTTATTATTTTATCGATTGAAGTCGAAATTTGTACTGATCTCAAGTTGGGACTTGACAAATTATTAATTTTATCGAGTATTAATTTATAGAGGTTTTACTGTAGCTGATTAAAGCTTTGACATCTTTAATTTTAATTATGTTATGTTTAACTTTTTAAAAATCATAATGTATAATCGAGAATACTTTAATTTTTAATTTGAGATTGATTTCAAAATGATTTCAAGTTGTGTTTTGAAAACTCAAAATGAAATTGATGATCCACGAATTTCTACGATACCTTGACGACTTTTCGTGATGGCTACGATATGATAATATTTGTCAGTTTTTTCCAACCATTTGACAAAAGACGCGCGGAAGCGTATTTAGAAAAACCCTAATCCAAAAGAGTAATTAAACAAGGCGCACCTTGCGGAAATAAACTCAAACAAGAGATAAACTCTAACAGACAATTTTATTAATAATTTCTAGAATCCAACATAATAAACCCAAGCCCTGTATTTATAGAAAAACTAAACTTGGGGAAAAAGTTAACTAAGTTATTCTAAAACAAACAAAATAAGGAAACTAAAATAAAAGTCACGGCAAACAAAAAACTAGTAGGGTTACTTATCTGGTCCTAACAAACACCAGTAACCTCAGTAACCTCTGTATGTTTAGAAGTAGGGTTACTTATGTTTAGTAGTATGATTACTTGGAAGTAACAACACAAACACAAGTAACATCAGTATGTTTAGCAGTACCCTTACTCCTCTGTAATCTCATTAATCATGTCCTCATCACATTTGCTATGGTGTCTAAGTTAATTATCACGTCAGTCACGTCAATCTCGTCACACATGCAATATACTGTGATGTCGGTGATAAACATTCAGATTTGCATGTAGAACGTCAATAGGAAACGAGTAGCTAAGATATCAAGTTAACACGTTTATGTCACGTGATCGCATTATCTTTCCCTGTAAATAGTGTGGTTTACTACTCATCCTCATACATGCCTTCTAATTGCTATATGTTTCAATCTCTTGACGTTGTAAACATTTTCCCTTACTAATTCATTGTATCAAATACAGATGTCACATCCCAAATCTTACTAAAATATTGTCTGCATGTAATAAACTTCTAGGCTACCATGTCAGACTATCGAACAGATTTAAATATAAGTACCTTAACACCGAACAATGAAAACTTCATTATGTTGCTCCACAAGTCTTGATCAATCAACTTCATGTGCGTTGGGATCGTCATTTCATAATAAGGCAACATTTGGGTTTGTTCAGAGAGAGGTGTAGTATGGGGTAACCTTTTGTTCCGAAAAATCTCCCTAATGTTGGTCAGGAAGAACTATTGAGACCATTTTTGGTGCAAATATTACACATATATCTCTTTTATATTTTAATGATGATAAATATATATTATGAGACATTTAATATCATTAACGATGGCCCAAAACCAAAAACGCACGTGTCCAGAAATAGCATGTTGGGTCTCACGCGTTGGCGTGCCAAGACCAGTGAGCTAGGGCATGTGACACTTGCGCTCAGTTTTCAAAGGTCAGCTTTCATTTTACCCGACATAGTTTGATCTTTCGATATAGGTTCATAAATGATATTTAAGATGTTTTATAAAATCGCAACAAGATTCGAACTTAGATAGATTTCCAAAATACCGTGAACCATTTTATAGAAGGCCAACCTCAAAACCTTTTTGTAAAGTCTGACTCAAAACCCATTAGCCAACTCAAAACAATTTATAAAACAAGCCCAACAAATTGAGATTCATACTTTTGTATAATGATCAAATGGGCTTAATATATTACTTATGACTTAACTAATCACTTAATGGGTCTATTCCATTTTGATCCAACAAGTTAAGGTCACTCTAAGTCCTTGTCTAAATGCATTCTCCAACCATGGATTAATGGTTTACTAAGTATGTAAAGCACTTATCTTAGTTAGATCAGTGTAATTAGTTAACATGTTAATTGTGGCTTAACAAAGATTATAACATTTGAAATTTGAATTTTGAATCAAGAATCTCCTTTGCATCCTATTATCCACACAATCCTTCTTTCACCTTTAGTAACCACCTTTCTCTCTTTTCAAGTGATTACTAGCATGCTTCTTTATCTTCCCAAAATCAAAGCCACATTTATTTGATTTTAAATTTGAATTTTGAATTTCAAACTGGGAATCATGCTACACTATATTATCTACCTTTCCCTCATTCTAAGTGGATTCAGCATGCTTCCCCATTTTTCTCACAAATCAAGCCACATTCATCCATAACAATTTGAATTTGAATTTGAATTTCAAATTTGGGAATACTCTTAAACATCTAATATTCAACTTGATCACAACTCAAAGCCTCTTCTCATTTATCCAATTTTCCATTTCTCCATTGGTTAACAGGGTGTTTCCATCCTTTATGCACACCCAAGGCTTCTTAAACCCTAACTTAACCATGGCTAATGAGTTTGCTTAACCTAACCTTTATTGGGGATTTAAGATGGACTTGAGATGGTCAAAGTGAAGTGCATATGAGGGTTTAGCGGGAGGGGACAGCTAGATTTTAGCAAGCTAAAGACATAAAAGATGGCACGCTAGGTCTGATGCGCTGACACGCCATGACCAGCGCGCTATGAACTGTTGTCTTTTTAGCTTGCCTATTGATAAGGAGAAATTTGTTATGCTTTTTAGGGGTCATTTAAGCCCTAAGTCGTGATAATGTGATCAATTATTACCTTAAATCGTTTCTTATGTCAATTTAGGTACTTCTGAGGAGAATTCTGGAAAAGGAAGCATTTTGAACGTTTTTTGAGCAAAAAGTGAAGAAAATGACAAAGTCAAGAATCCATGCTGGAAATTGTACCTGACGACGTCATGTATTTCAAAGGGACGGTGTCACCTTATGTGATAAGGGGTGGATGTTACATTTACACTTGATGCGCCAGAAGACAAATTGGAGTTTTACACGTGACGGCGTCACGTTTTACAAGAAGTAGGCCGTCACGTATCATGCCAAAGTGTGACAGCCCAAAAGACTTAAAGGGAGACAACGTCAAGAAGTTGGATTGGACGACAAGAAACCCTAGCCGTGGCGAGATGACGGCGTCAGCCATTAAAAGGGGACGCCGTCACCTATGTAAGTCTATATATAGTTTTCATTTTTCATTCATTAGGATAGGGAGGACTTTTGGTAGGGAACTTTAGGGTACGAACCCTAGTCAACTTTTGCAGCTATTTTAGGGTTTCAAACCCTCTTTTCTTCCATGTTCAATTGAAGATAAGTTATCCTTTAATCATTCACTATGTCTATGTGTTGTTTGATTATATCGTATACTTTTCTTTCTTTTAACATGTTAGCTTAGGTTTGTTTGTGTTTGCTTAGATCTAATGAAACCTAGTTATTGATTGTTGGTTGTTGGTTTGTCATTAATTGTTGTGGGTGATTGATTTTAGCGTTAGGCTTAAGAAAAATGGCTAATCTCCTATATGGTAACTTGCTTGAACGTCTTAAGAAACGTAATTGGATGTGTACTACGGTTTTATTGGTAGTATTTAATGCATAAGTGACTATTAATGAGGCCATGATAGGATACTAAACGTGTCGTCATAGGAAGAGATAGAAGCTTATAGAGTTGGGGAAGATCGTACACGGCCCCACGAATGGTATTAAGGAATGCAACCCTTCACCCATGCAATTGTGACAAACCAATTAATCAATAAAAGATAACTAGGGAGTAGTGAAATCTAAGTAAACATGCTTTTCTCATATCAGAAGTTCTCAATATTTTATTTTCTTGTTATTTTATTTTATTTGTTTAAGTAGTTATTTGGGTTAGTTGATTAACAACTAATTCTGCCCACTCTTCCAATACTCGAGATTTTTACTTGCTTTCCATAAAATATAAAATACAAAAGAATCATCCCTCACCTCTAGACCTAGTTAGATTAGTTTCAATCCTAACGAACACTATTCCCTGTGGAGAACGATCAATCCCCCGGTACTTGCCAACTAACTATACTACATCGGTCAGGTACACTGCCTGGTGGGGATTGTAAGCTTCTCAAGATCCCTTGAGAAGTAAAACTTTTGTGTAGACCGCAATCCACGCGATCAAAGTTTTTGGCGCCGCTGCCGGAGAATAGTTATTGTTTAGGTTGAAATTTACTTTTATTAGGTCTACTCACTAGACTCCTTTCTAGTGAGATATTTATTTTATTTTTATAGGTTTTCTTTAGTCTATCTTTCTTCTTCGTTTCCTTTGTTTGTAAACCTTCTCGATGGATAACAATAGCATTGATCGTTTGATTCCTCTTATTTGTGTTTTTTGTCGAAGAATTTTCCAACTACCCATCCCAATCCCTATAGTGGAAAATGAGAACCTACCTAACCTCTCACCTGACCATCACTTTGGCAATGATTCTGAGATGGAGGAATCTGACCATGATAACGACCATAGAGTTGGCCCTTTTTGCTGTTCGGACTCCGATGAGGACCTAAATGATGGTGATGTAATTAATGAGGATAGGATGGAGGAAGATATGAACCCTCTTAAGCATGTAGATCCTAGGACAAGAATTGAAAAAGACAGCCTCTTTAACATGCAATTCCCTAGTAAGATTGGATATAGGAGCTTTGATGCGTACCTTAACTCGTCTTTACCTATGAACATAATTTCATGTGCCAACTATAATAAAATCATGGTAAATGTGTTAGCTTATCAGGGGAATAATATTGTTTCTAGGAATGAACCATTGCACATGTTTGTAGGAAGTTTCATGTACTTGGTTAATTTTATTGTTATGGAGAACTTAGGAGAATTCATTGATGAGAAATTAACCCAAATTATATTTGGAGAACCCTTTAAACGGTTAACCATTCTTGATGAAAAACTTATGGATGGGTTGATTACCTTTTCAGATAGGGATGAAGATTTTGTTTACCAAATGCCACGCTCGCACCCTAGGTTTAAGAATCACTCAATTGAGGCATGCAATAGAATCCCCCCTATCGAGTTGTTGAGCGAGAATGACAAAAAGAAAGGACTAAAATATTCCCATGAAAAGAATAAGAAATACTATCGCGGATGTTTGGAGCTAAATGATGACTATAAGAGAGATTAGGCAACAATTAGATGGCTTACACTTGGGTATGTGAGCATAAGTGATACGTGATAGAGCGTGACTTTGAGTCTAGCTGCAAGACTCGTTAATAAAGAAAAGCGCTTATTGGGAGGCAACCCAAGCTTTATTTGTTTGTTTGTTTGTTTATTAGATTTTATTTGCTTCCGTATGTATGTTTTGTTTTTATTGTATATTGTTCATGTATCAAACATTTTATGAAAATGCTTTATTTTGTTTTTAACTTCGTCTTGATTACATATAAAGGTATTTTGCAAAAGATAAGAAATCCAAATTTGTTTTAAGAACGGATTGAACATGAACGATAACAATGAGATATAAACATGCATATTAGTATTTGTTTGAGTCAAATGCTTGTATCAAGTCATAATGAGTGTTTTGTAGGATTCTAAGAATTAGAACATAGGTTTTTCTAGAAATTTTCCGGAAACAAAATATAAGAATTCTGTCATATCAATTCTGACGGCGTCAGGTGTAATTTTCTAGAAATTTTGCAGGTTTTGTTTTTCTGCCGGAATTGTAAAGTTTCGTAAAATCTATATTTTATAAACTCCAGAAATCTGCAAACATTCATTCCACAAGCATTATATCTTTATTTGCTTTTTAGGATTTAATTTTATGTAGATTTACCGCCGATTTTACGCTAGGTTTTCTTGTTTATTTTTCAGCTGATTAACAGGTTATATTGGACAAGAAGATGTACATGGATAATCAAGCTTTTGGCTCTACTTTAATCTTGGAGTATTCACATTTTCTTGGAAGAGGATTTAACCATGTTACTACATCATTCACACTAGGGGTGTTAACGATCCGAGGCGAGTCGAGTTTCAGCATATTCGAGCTCAGCTCGATTAACTATTAATCAGCTCGAGCTCGACTTGAGCTCGAATAATTTTTCAAAATCATGCTTGAACTCGAGCTCGAATATATTATTATTGCTCAAGCTTGAGCTCGAAACTCGTTTATTTATTTTAGAATTTGTACTTTAGCTCAAGTGCTTGTTTATTAGCTCAAGCTCGATAAACTTTTTGCTTAACGAAAGCTCAAATATGCTCATTTATAAGCAAGCATTGCTTTTACTACTAGAGAAATAGGAGTGTTCAAAGTTTGCTAATTAGGTAAGTTGATTATGAGTTTTTGTTATTATAGAGGTATCTATGAAGGCTATTTCCTTCTCTCATCCGATGTGGGATTGCATAACTAATTTGTCTAGTGTATATTTCTGTCACACACAAGAACATTTATAAACAAAAGATTTATATTATTTATATATCAAGTAACTAATAGTCAATAAAAGCATATGTGCTAGTGAATTACTCGTAGTAAATAGTTTGTGTATATCTGATGCCAAAGTATTAAACTATTTGATTAGTTAATTAAAAACAAGTTATTTTGTTTTACGAGCTATGTGCTATTAGATTGTTTAAATCTTAACAGAAGTTTAGATTTATTAACAAACTATTTATTATGCCTATAGTAAATAGTTGTTAGACGCTACGAAATCTATTAATCTACAACATCATGTTTTCATGTTTTATACTAGTTCCATTGGTAATGCTCAAGTCATAACCAACAATTATACAGCTAGAAATACATGAGTCTCAAGGCCGTCTTTGAGGGTGTGCATGGTGAGCGACCGCTCAAGGCGTCAAAATAATTAAGGGCCTCAAAATTTATTCCGTTAATAATTATATGCACGTATACACATATTTTTCACGAAGAAAATAGTATTTAGATGAGAAAAAATCTTAAATGAGTAATATGTTAGAACGTTTAGATAACTAATTGAATTATATCTTATAAACGGAGACACTTTATATATAACATTCTTTATCGAAAGGCCTCATTATTTAATTTCGTCCAGGGCCCTCAAAAAATTTATAAATTCATGGGACGGCCCTGGACTGAGTTTATAGGAGCACACACGTATACACCGAGCGAATACTCTCATATGCAATTAATAAATTTATAGTAAGTATTAATTGTGACTAACAGTATTAATTAAACCATTAGGCGCTTTAGTTAATTAATTGTACTTAACAAATAACATGCGATCGACTAGTTATTTGGATAAAAGCCCCCGAACGAATGGGAAACCCACGATGGGGAGCCCAAGTTCGGCCGATTAGAGTATTAGGGAGGAGGTGGAGTTTGTCTTGGACACTAAGTCTTTCAAAGCCTACATAATGAATTACCTAATTCATTATTTGGGATCCTCGGAATACCTAAACAAGTAAACAAAACTCTCCTCTCCCTTACTGCTCTCAAAACCGATCGAACTACTAATTATTTATGGTTGTCGACTTTTGATCAACAAAACAACAAACCGTGTGTTTCGTTGTTGCTTTCGTGAACTAGAACTAGCATTTGGATATTCTTCATTGACCTGTAGTGTGAGCAAACGTAGAGGTTGCTCACTTAAGTAACTTGAGGGTTTTTTGTAAGCTCAAGGAAGATCAAGATCGGGTGTTCAATTCATTGATCATCAAATTCAAACCAAGAGGTTAGTAAACTACGTGTTTATTTATGTGTTAATCATGTGCATCGTACGTATCCTTTTGGAACGTTATTCCGTTGCGTACTCGTGTGTAAAATGGTTATATGGTCATTAAATCCCAACAGTGGCATCACAAGCCCTTTGTTTGATGTAGCGCGCAACTTGGCGCAACTTGTTTTTCTTCAACTTGCATAATCTTTGAAAATCTTGGACAAGATTCCACAAAGGTGGAACCCCCCATCCACTAGAGCCAAGATCAACAAATCTCCACCTTGACAAAATACCAACTCCTTTCAATCTCTCTGTCAACAAATGTAGGTGGTGTCTTCAAACCTATCTTCATGTTTTCACAATATTGATCAAGTCCAAACAATAATTGAACTTGATCACAGCTACTACTTTAGTCAGCATATATACGGAATTTTTAAAAGTATGTATCTTCTAGATTCCGACTCCACTTTCTTTTATTATCTCTAGTATGATGATAACGAATATAAATGTGCTTCGTCCTTGCGTGATAAACTTGATTCTTCACTAAATGGGTAATTTGTATTTCTATGTATACATATTCCATGAACTTCACTATAAATTAATGGGTACGATTGTTAACATGTCAAACATGAAAACTCACATTGGATAATATTGTTGCTTTCATGAATCTTTGTTGGAGATGATAATTTTATACATGTAACCAATACAATCCGTAGCACTTTGCCTAACCCATATCGCCCACTTCACTTGCATAATGTGCTTGTCACACTCGATGGTAGCATGTGGGTACTCTACTATAACTTATAATCTATGAATACCGTTAGGGACAATAAAGTAAAGAAAAAGTAGTAGATACAACAATGGAAAAAAAAAATAAAATTAGTTTTATTCACCTCATAGAAAATTATGTATAGTTACAATACATTAAGATATATATGGATATTCATCTTATAATACATAACTATATAATGTGGTAGTTGTTACTAGATACTACTTTTTTACGTTTTACATTATGTAGTATTCACATGTTTTGTGTTATAGTTACAAAAGTGAAAAATCCATTCATCCCACATCGGAAGAGGGAACAAAATAAAAGAAATAAATCTATTATAAAACCAAAAGGCAAGCACGAGGATAGCATAAACTTCAAGCTTAGCGCTTATCAAATTTGACTACTAGAGCTTTACAGTCTCATTATGTTATATATATTCGCACTTGCTAGTTGCTAAAACTTATAAAATATTTTTATAAACTAAATGTTTAGCTCGTCAAGCTCGTTTAACTCGTTAAACTCGAATAGCTCGTTTGGCTCGTTCAACTCGATTAACTTAACGAGTTATCGAACGAGCCGAGCCGAATATTAGTTTTTTAAAGCTCGGCTCGACAAATTAATCGAACACTATTTTTTGTTTGAGCTCGACTCGAGTTTGTTTATTTTCAAGCTCGGCTCGAGTTATTCGAGCTCAAGCTCGAGTAACTTGATAAAAGCTCGACTCGTTAACACCCCTAAATTTCACACCGAACGAATCAGGGGAGTATTTGTTTCATTATTTCATTTTCTTTACTTTTACATCTTTTAATTGAACATTGGGGACAATGTTCAGCTTAAGTGTAAGGGGGGTAAATGAAGATTCCTTAGAGATTACAATTGCACTTTAATTTTTGTCTTGTCTAATAGTAGATGTGTAATAAAACTGAGAGAAACACTTGTTAGGATAATTTTAGCACCAAATTTAAATTTTTTTGCGACATATAGGAGTGAAACTTCAGTCTTAATAAGCGTCTCATGGATAGGAGTTATATGACTAGCACAAAAAACGTACTACTCAAAAATTTTCACCCCAAATATGTGAGGTTCGCCCCTAGATTTGTTAGGAAAAGCCTCAGTGCTTATGAGTGTACCAGTAGCATTTAGATTCTAGAACTTGCGTTAGTGATTCATTCCGAGACCACATGTGAGACTACATTCGTGTAGTTGGAATTACTACATGATAAGAGGCATTAGGATAACCCACGTTTTAAGCCTGTTTATATAATTACATTGACTTCATTGGTCAAGTAATTTTCCCACACCTTTGCAATGTACTCATTTTTAGTACACGATACCCCTAGTACACCCCTCAGAGCATATCTTTTTCGTTTCTAACTTTAAGCATCTTACTTAAAGAAAGAATTTGTTTACAATCTACCCCCAAATGTACACCTAAATTGCCTTAGCCTTCCTTGTATGCACTCACCTTTAGTGCATTATTGTTACAACATTTGTTTTAACCCTTTGTTAATTGTCTAATTGATTATATGGTTGCTAAGTCGAGTCATATCGTATACATATTGACTTGGGACGATTGGGAATCATGGGTAAAATACTATTGTTATGGAGTAATGGGGAAGAACATCAACTATTACCCCCATATGTGCACAAATGTTTTAGAGTACCCCAAGTGTTTTGATTATCTTAATTCGAGTCATTAGAATAGTTACATGTAAAATATGTAAAAGTTCAAGTGTAAGGGGAGAACCGAGCCCCCTTGATGTATTATTTTCGATGGTAGGGCAAGAGTGTATGCAAAAAAAATAATAAAAAAAAAGAGAGAGAAAAAGAAAAAGAAAAAAAAAACATACGGACTACCATCCCATTTTCTTTTATGTTTATTTATGTTTCTGTTATTTTATGATTAGCCTAAGTTAAGTCAAGTGATGAGGCGAAAAATGAACCGTTTTTAGAGGGTCATTTTAGCCCGGATTCAAATTTATTTGATCAAATATTGCCCTAAATCGTTCCTTTCGTCATTTTAGGTACTTTTGGAGTGAATTCTAGAAAAGGAAGCATTTTGAACGTTTTTGGAGCATAAAAGTGAAGAAAAGACAAAGTCTTAATTTTTCTTGCTGGAAACAGTACCTGACGGTGTCAAGTGTTTTCAAGTGACGGCTTCAAGAGCAATACAAGAGGTGGAAGTGGATAAAGTCCGTGACGATCCAGAAGAGTTTTGCACTATGGAGATGACGGCGTCACCATAGGCCGTCATGGTCAAAATGTTAGTGACGACCCAGAGTAGAATTGCACATGACGGCGTCAAAAGTGGATCTAGGCAATCCGATTTCATTATGGGCGGCGAGTTGACGGCGTCAGAATTTTCTTCTTGACGCCGTCACCCTATAAAATCTATATATAGTTTTGCAATTTTCATTCATTATAGAGGAACAATTAGGGTGTAACTTTGGAGAGAAACCCTAGTCCGAATATTACAGCTTTTTCAAGGGTTTTTACCCTTTGAAACCTTTCATGTTCAATTAAGATAAGTACTCTTTCAATTCATTCAATATGTTTATGTGTTGTTTGAATATATCTTACACTTGTCTTCAATTTAACATGCTTGGCTAGATCTCCTTTGTGTTTGCTTGGATGTAGTGAAACCTAGATGTTAATTATGGGTTGATTGTTTGTTTATAGTTGTTACGGATGATTGTATTCGATGTTAGGCTTAAGAAAACTGGCAGACTTCCATTGGTGACATGCTTAAACGTCTTAAGAAACATGATCAGAGGTGTACTATGATTTTTGGTTGTATTTAATGCGTAGGAGAATTCTAATGATCCCATGTTAGGAGCTTTTAACGGCTCGACATAGGAGTGAAGTAGGATCCTATAGAGTTAGGGAATATTGTACACGGCCCTATGACTAGTATTAAGGAATACGACCCGTCATCCATGCAATTGTAACAAACTATCAACCTGTAAAAGATATCTAGGGAGTAATGAAACCTAAGTAAACACAACTCTCCCTATTATTGTTCACACCACATTAGTAATTAGATTTATTTTTATTTTTTTTTTATTTTGATTGCATCTTAGTTACATTGGGTTAGTTGACTAGCAACTAATTCCGCCCACTCTTCCAAAACCCGAGATTTTTAATTGCTTTTATAAAATATAAAAATACAAAAAGAATCATCCCTCACATCTAGACCTAGTTCTTAGGCTTTATAATCCTAGCGACACTATTCCTGAGTTGAATGGTCAATCCCCCGGTACTTGTCACTATACTATACTACAACGATCAGGTACACTGCCTGGTGGGGGTTGTAAGCTTCTCGAGATCCCTCGAGAGGTAAAGCCTGGTGCGATTCCCACGAATCAAGTTTTTGGCGCCGTTGCCGGGGAATAGTTATTGTCTAGGTTAGGATTTCTTTTTATTTGGTCTACTTGCTAGATTCTTTTCTAGCAAGATTTTATTTTTATATTTAGGTTTTCTTTAGTCTATCTTATTTCTTCGTGTCTTTGTTCGTAATCTTTACCATCCGACATCATGGAAGGTGGTAACATCTTTGAACCCATCAACCCACCACAACAAAACCACCCACAAAACCCACCACTAGCAAACCAACCTCTTAGGCCCCGAACCCTAAGAGAGTATTCCCGTCCTAGCCACCAAGGCTATCGAAACACTATTGAGCTCACTCAAGGAGCCAATGTGTCCCCCTTGCGATCCGACACCATCCGGTTGGTGCAAAGCGGATGTGCATTCCATGGACTTCGTTCCGAAGATCCTAATCAACATCTCAAGGATTTCCTTAAAATCGTAGATTCTATAGACCTTGATGTTACAACTAGAGAGTCGACCCGATTACGCCTATTCCAATTCTCTTTACGTGATCAAGCTAGTCAATGGCTTGAACGTTTACCCGCGGGATCCATCACCTCATAGGATGATCTCACCACTCGTTTCCTTGTTCAATTTTTCCCACCGGGGAGAACTACCAAGCTTAGAAATGATATCTTGATGTTCCAACAACGTCAAGGTGAAACTCTATATGAAGTATGGAATCGTTTCAAGGACTTACTCCAAAAAGTCCCTCATCATGGCATAGATCTTTAGCTCCAAGTCCAAATCTTCTATGACCATATCGATCTCTCCACAAGGCGAACCATTGACCAATCGGCCGGTGGCAAGCTACGTGATCTAAGTGCGGAAGAATCATGGAAACTCATAGAAGATCTTGCTCTCTATGACAACGAAATTTGGAATGATCCCCGTGATTTGAACAAAATGGTCAAGGCAATATCTTTGCCTTTGAACAATTCTAGCACTCCCGACCGTAGGATCATGGAACTTAAGGACCAAGTCAAGTTTCTCATGAAATCTTACGAAGCTTCTAAGCCTTCAAGCCAAGTGAATAAAATCACTTCTTCATGCGAATTATGTAGTGGTCCCCATGACACTCGTGATTGTGTGGAACTCCCCGAACAAGCTTTTGCGGACTACGCATCCTCGCGTACCGACGAAGCGGGAGACAAGTGGTACACTTTCAAACCCGAGCCAAACCCTTATGGTGATTCCTACAACCCTTCTTGGAAAAATCACCCGAACCTTAGGTGGAAACAAAACCAAAACAATTCTTCCAATCCGCCTAATCGTTACCAACCAAACGGTCCACCCACTAACCGTACTTTCAACAACAATCCTTCTAATAACTATGGTAGTACCAACAATCTTGAAGGGTTGATGTCCAAGTTTATGGCATCTCAAGAAGCTCGCATAGCTAAGTTTGAAACCGAATTCAATCAACAACAAACGGAGATGACCAATAAGATTGACAACTTGTTGAAAGCCCTCAACAACCAAGCGCTAACTACACCTAGAAAGGACACTAGGGATGCCAATAGCGGAATCCAAATTAAGGACCCGTCGTCATCCAAACACGTCCACTTTGTCAATGTTTGTCACCATTAAGCCAAAAGATAAGAACATAGAAGAGAGTGACAAGGATGAAGTTGGAATAGAAACCGAGACTAGGGATGAGATTAAGGAAGTTGAGGTTAATAAGGGAGAAAAGTTAGAGGAAGTAGAAAACGTAGAAGAGTACTTTGATAAGTTGCCCACCAAGGAAGAACGGGAATACCACAAGGATTTATTCGATGATCCCGAGACACCATATATCCTTGGTTCACCCCTCATTAAAGTAGGTGATCCCTCTAACATCAACATACCATGCAACATTGGGCATATGCATGTATGGAAAGCTTATATCGATCCTAGGTCTCCTATAAACCTCATGACTAGGACTTATTATAATTAGGCAATGAAGAAGCAACTTGGTTATAGGATGATGCCCCGCAAGAATTTGATTAGTAATTTTGTTGGAAGAGTGAAAGGATTGCATGTATTTGTAGGAAACTTCACTTATGTTACCGACTTTGTGATAGTGGAGGATACTCGTCCGGTGATAGATGATTGCCTAAGTCAAGTAGTGTTCGGAAAACCGTTTGTTGAGGCCTCTAAGATGAGTTATGACCCGACCCTAGGGATAGTTAGATTCAAATAAGAGAATGATGAGATTGCTTACCAAATTACCTATAAGATTGAACAATACCACCTCCTATCAAACATAGAAAAGGAACACAAGCAAGCGGTTTACTATAGGAATGATGAGGATAGACGTAGAGGAGTAGAATATGTTATGAATAGAATACTTAGTTTCTACAAAGAATGCTTGCAACTAGGTCCGGAATACAAAACTAATATTGGAGATGACCTAGAAAATGAGACCAACGACGAGGTCACGTAATAGCCCATGACTTTGAGTCTAGCTACAAGACTCGTAAAATAAAAAAAACCGCTTCTTGGGAGGCAACCCATGTTTTGCGTGATTTTTATTTGTTTGATTGTTATTTGTTTCCGTATGCATGCTTTATTTTTATTGTTGGTAGATCATGTTTCAAATTAAATTGTGAAAATGCTTTATTTTGTCGTTTAACTTCGTCTTAACTTCATACAAAGGTATTTCGCAAAAGATAAGTGTAAGGGGAAACCCCAAATTTGTTTTTAAGAACGAAATTGATCATGATCTCCACAATATTAAATGGACATATGTATTAGTATTTGTTAGAGTCAAATGCTTGTATTGAGTCATAATGATGTTTTGCAGGATTTTCCAGGAAGTAGGACATAAGTTTTTTTCCAGAAATTTTCCGAAAACTTAACATAAAGATTTCAGCAGGTCACTTCTGACGGCGTCAGGAATTAATTCCTGACGGCGTCATGTGTAAAATTCTGGAAATTTTGCTAGTTTTGTTTTTCTAACGGAGTCTTAAAGTTTTTGTTAATTCTTTAGTTTTATAAACTCCAGGAAATCTGCAAACATTCATTCCACAAGCATTATATCTTACATTGTTTTCTAGGACTTGTTAGTATATATAGATTGCCGCCGATTTTACGCGAGGTTGCCTTGTTTGTTTTCTCAGGTTTAACAGGTTATGTATGACAAGAAGATGATTTATTTTTCTGGAAGGGAAGCTTTGAATGTTCATTTTCTTGGAGGAAGATCTAACCTTGTTGACACACTATCCACACCGAACGAATCAGGGGAGTATCTGATTTCATTCTTTTACCTTTTTCACTTTTACATTCTTTAATTGAACATTGGGGACAATGTTCATCCTAAGTGTAAGGGGAGGGTAAATGATGATACCTTATAGGATACACTTGCACTTGAGTTTGTTTGTTTGATGGTAGGTGTGTAATAAAACTAAGAGAAATACTTGTTAGTGTAATTTTAGCGCCAATTTAAAATTTTTTTACAACATTTAGGAGTGAAACTTTAGCCTTAGCAACCGTCTCATGGATAGGAGTTGTATGACTAGCACAAAACCGTACTATTCAGAAAAAATTTCCACCCAAATATGTGAGGTTCGCCTTTAGATTTGATAGAAAAAGCATTCATTATTAGTGCTTATGAGTGTACCGGTAGCATTTAGATTCTAGAACTTGCGTTAGTGATGCATCCCGAGACCGCTAGTGAGACTACATTCGTGTAGTAGGATTTACTACATGATAAGAGGCATTAGGATCACCCTTGTGTTAAACCCGTATCATAATTACTTGACCATTTAAGTCATATTACTTGGCTAGTAAAGTCAATTAATTTTACCCACACCTTAGCGTTGTACTCATTTTTAGTACACGAAACCCCTAGTACACCCCTCCGAGCCTATCTTTTCGTTTCTAACTTTAAGCATCTTACTTAAAGGAAGAATTTGTTACAACCCACTTAAATGTACACCCAAATCGCCTTAGCCTTCCGTGTATGCACTCATTTTTAGTGCATTATTGTTATTTGTTTAAACCATTAGTTAATTATCTAATTGATTACATGGTTGCTAAGTCGAGTCATATCTTGTACATATTGTTTTGGGACGATTGGGACTCATGGGTAAAGTACTTATGTTATGGAGTAATGGGGAAGAACATCATATTATTACCCCCATATGTGCGTTAATCTTAAAAGTACTCCAAGTGTTTTGATTATCTTGATTCGAGTCATTAGATTAGTTTATTGTAAAGTATGTAAAAATTCAAGTGTAAGGGGAATGTTCATTCCCTATGATGTATTATTTTGGATGGTAGGGTAAGAGTGTATGCAAAAAAAAAAAAAAAAAAAAAAAAACGACGGACTACCATCCCGTTTCATTCTATGTTTATTTTATGTTTTTTGTTATTTTTGATTTATTAGCTTAAGTCGAGTCTAGTCTTGGCTTAGCAACGCCATATTGTACATGTAATTAACCAAGATGATTAACTCACCACTAGTAAAGATTGCCTTTATCCAATAAAACCGTGTATTCCATATCCCTACACCTAACGTTATAACCATTTGAAAGACCTCTTTGATAGTTTATCCTAGGTGCTTACGCTATGCGGTGGAGGTTTGATCATTTCCCAAGCCTATGGTAATCTATTTTGTTATGACAGCTAGTAAGAGATGTTTTCCATTTCCATATTGTGATATATACTTTATTATACCCGAGAGATGTGAGTATCTAAACACTATTTGTGAGGTGCTAGTGTATGACCTCCGTGCTTGTCTTTGGTCTTTAGTGGAACGATTATTTGTTGTAATTACTTTTATATTAGTGTTAAATGACCCCTAACTTGTATTTTGATTAGAATAAAAGCGCATTTGCTTGAGGACAAGCAAATCTCAAATGTAAGGGTATTTGATGAGGTGAAAAATGAACTGTTTTTAGGGGGTCATTTTAGCCCGGATTCGAATTTATTTGATCAAATATTGCCCTAAATCGTTCCTTTTGTCATTTTAGGTACTTTTGGAGTGAATTCTGGAAAAGGAAGCATTTTGGACGTTTTTGAAGCAAAAAAGTGAAGAAAACGGCAAAGTCTTAATTTTCCTTGCTGGGAGCAGTACCTGACGGCGTCAAGTGTTTTCAAGTGACGGCTATCGCATGGGGGACACCATAGGCCGTCATGGTCCAAATGTTAGTGACGGCCCAGAGTAAAATTGCACATGACGGCGTCAAAAGTGGATCTAGGCAATCCGATTTCATTATGGGCGGCGAGTTGACGGCGTCAGAATTTTCTTCTTGACGCCGTCACCCTGTAAAATCTATATATAGTTTTGCAATTTTCATTCATTAGAGAGGAAAAACTAGGGTGTAACTTTGGAGAGAAATCCTAGTCTGAATATTACAGATTTTTCAAGGGTTTTTACCCTTTGAAACCTTTCATGTTCAATTAAGATAAGTACTCTTTCAATTCATTCAATATGTCTATGTGTTGTTTGAATATATCTTACACTTGTCTTCAATTTAACATGCTTGGCTAGATCTCCTTTGTGATTGCTTAGATGTAGTGAAACCTAGATGTTAATTATGGGTTGATTGTTTGTTTATAGTTGTTATGGATGATTGTATTCGATGTTAGGCTTAAGAAAATTGGCAGACTTTCATTGGTGACATGCTTGAACGTCTTAAGAAACATGATCAGAGGTATACTATGATTTTTGGTTGTATTTAATGCGTAGGAGAATTCTAATGATCCCATGTTAGGAGCTTCTAACGGCTCGACATAGGAGTGAAGTAGGATCCTATAGAGTTAGGGAATATTGTACACGGCCCTACGACTAGTATTAAGGAATACGACCCATCATCCATGAAATTGTAACAAACTATCAACCTGTAAAAGATATCTAGGGAGTAATGAAACCTAAGTAAACACAACTCTCCCTATTATTGTTCACACCTGATGAGGCGAAAAATGAACCACTTTTAGGGGGTCATTTAAGCCCGGAATTGAATTTATTTGATCAAATATTGCCCTAAATCGTTCCTTTTGTGATTTTAGGTACTTTGGGAGTGAAATCTGGAAAAGAAGGCATTTTGGACGTTTTTGCAGCATAAAAGTGAAGAAAACGGCAAAGTCTCAATTTTCCAAGCTGGGAACAGTAGGTGACGGCGTCAAGAGTAAATTCCATGACTTTCCATGACGACCCAGTACAGATTTGACGGCGTCACGAAGTAGGGCGTCAAGAGTAAAATGCATGACGGCCTGGAAAACGCTAACACATGACGGCGTCAAAAGTAGATCAAAGCAGTCCGAGAAGTATTTTAGCGGCGAGATGACGGCGTCACAAGATTTGTCTTGACGCCGTCAGACCCTATTTCCTATATATAGTTTTCTAATTTTCACATTAAAAAGAGAGGAGTTTTGGAGAAACCCTAGGTCCGAACTTAAGACGAATTTTACAGGTTTTTCAAGGGTTCTCAGCCCTTGATCCCTTTCATGTGTAATTAAGATAAGTGTTCTTTTAATTCAATCAATATGTCTAAGTGTTGGTTGTCTATATCTTGTTTTTGTCTTAATTTCATCATGCTAGCCTAGATCTATCTTGTGTTTGCTTGGATCTAATGAAACCTAGATGTTAATTATGTGTTGATTACTTGTTTATGGTTGTATTGGATGAATGATTTCGATGTTAGGCTTAAGAAAACTGGCAGATCTCCAATTGGTAACATGCTTGAACGTCTTAGGAAACATGAACCGATGTGCACTAGGTTTTATTGGTTGTATTTACTGCATGAGTAATTTCTAATGATCCCATGTTAGGAGTTTTTAACGGCTCGACATAGGAGTGAAGTAGACACTCATAGGATTGGGGAAGTAAGTGCGCCACCCCATGAATGGTATTAAGGAATACAATCCGTCATCCACGCAACTATGACAAGTAATTAACGTGTAAAAGATGTCTAGGGAGTAGTGAAATCTAAGTAAACACATTTTCTCCACATATTGTTCACAACCTTAGTATAATCTAGTTTTATTTTTATTTTTAGTATTTTATTTTGATTGCATTTTTAGTATTGGGTTAGTTGACTAGCAACTAATTCCGCCCAAATCCTTCAAACCTGAGATTTTACTTTGCTTTCTAAAAAATATAAAAATACAAAAATAATCTTCCATCATCTTTAGCACTAGTAATTAGGTTTTCTAATCCTAGCGACAGTATTCCTAGCTGAACGATCAATCCCCCGGTACTTGTCACTATACTATACTACAACGATCAGGTACACTGCCTGGTGGGGGTTGTAAGCTTCTCAATTTATTTTCATTTTTGTTATTTTATTTTGATTGCATCTTAGTTACATTGGGTTAGTTGACTAGCAACTAATTCCGCCCACTCTTCCAAAACCCGAGATTTTTAATTGCTTTTATAAAATATAAAAATACAAAAAGAATCATCCCTCACCTCTAGACCTAGTTCTTAGGCTTTCTAATCCTAGCGACACTATTCCTGAGTTGAACGATCAATCCCCCGGTACTTGTCACTATACTATAGTACAACGATCAGGTACACTGCCTGGTGGGGGTTGTAAGCTTCTCGAGATCCCTCGAGAGGTAAAGCCTGGTGCGATTCCCACGTATCATCGAGTCTTGGCTTAGCAACACCGCATTGTACATGTAATTAACTAAGATAATTAGTTTGCCACCAGTAAAATATCCCTTTATCCAACAAACCGTGTTTTCCATATCCCTACACCTAACGTTATAACCCTTTAAAAATACCTCTTTGATAGTTTTCCTAGGTGCTTAGGCCAAGTGGTGAAAGTTTTCGATCCTTTCCCAAGCCTATGGAATCTATTTGTTATGACAGGTAGTGAGTGATATTTTTCCATTTCCATTAGCTATATTTAGGTTTATAACACCCGAGATATGAGAGTATCCAAACACTATCTGTGAGGTGCTAGTGTATAATTTCCATGCTTATTTTGATCAAGGTGGAACGATTATTTGTTGTAATTACTTTTATATTAATGTTAAATGACCCCTAGCTTGTATTTTGATTAGAATAAAAGCTCATTTGCTTGAGGACAAGCAAATCTCAAGTGTAAGGGTATTTGATAAGGAGAAATTTGTTACGCTTTTTAGGGGTCATTTAAGCCCTAAGTCGTGATAATGTGATCAATTATTACCTTAAATCGTTTCTTTTGTCAATTTAGGTACTTCTGAGGAGAATTCTATAAAAGGAAGCATTTTTGACGTTTTTGGAGCAAAAAGTGAAGAAAACGACAAAGTCAAGAATCCATGCTAGAAATTGTACCTGACGGCGTCATGTATTCAAAGGGACGGCGTCACCATATGTGACAAGAGGTGGATATTACATTTACACTTGACGCACCAGAAGACAAATTGGAGTTTTACACGTGACGGCGTCACGTTTTACAAGAAGTAGGCCGTCATGTATCATACCAAAGCGTGACGGCCCAGAAGACTTAAAGGGTGACGGCGTCAAGAAGTTGGATTGGACGACAAGAAAACCCTAGCCGCGGCGAGATGACGACGTCAGCCATTAAAAGCGGACGCCATTACCTATGTAAATCTATATATAGTTTTCAATTTTTCATTCATTAGGGAGGACTTTTGGTAGGGAACTTTAGGGCACAAACCCTAGTCGACTTTTGCAGCTATTTTAGGGTTTCAAACCCTCTTTTCTTCCATGTTCAATTGAAGATAAGTTATCCTTTAATCATTCAATATGTCTATGTGTTGTTTGATTATATCGTATGCTTTTCTTTCTTTTAACATGTTAGCTTAGGTTTGTTTGTGTTTGCTTAGATCTAATGAAATCTAGTTATTGATTGTTGGTTGTTGGTTTGTCATTAATTGTTGTGGGTGATTGATTTTAGCGTTAGGCTTAAGAAAACTGGCTAATCTCCTATATGGTAACTTGCTTGAACATCTTAAGAAACGTAATGGATATGTACTATGGTTTTATTGGTTGTATTTAATGCATAAGTGACTATTAATGGGGCCATGATAGGATACTAAACGTGTCGTCATAGGAAGAGATAGAAGCTTATAGAGTTGGGGAAGATCATACACGGCCCCACGAATGGTATTAAGGAATGCAACCCTTCACCCATGCAATTGTGCAAACCAATTAATCAATAAAAGATAACTAGGGAGTAGTGAAATCTAAGTAAACATGCTTTTCTCATATTAGAAGTTCTCAATATTTTATTTTATTTGTTTAAGTAGTTATTTGGGTTACTTCATTAGCAACTAATTCCGCCCACTCTTCCAATACCCGAGAATTTTACTTGCTTTCCATAAAATATAAAATACAAAAGAATCATCCCTCACCTTTAGACCTAGCTAGATTAATTTCAATCCTAACGAACACTATTCCCTGTGGAGAACGATCAATCCCCCATTACTTGTCAACTCACTATACTACATTGGTCAGGTACACTTCCTGGTGGGGATTGTAAGCTTCTCAAGATCCCTTGAGAAGTAAAACTTTTGTGTAGACCGCAATCCATGCATCACCTATAAATAGCCCTCTTTTACCATTCTTTCACTTCACTTTTTAAAAAACTATTTCCCCCTCTTATTTCTCTCTAAGCGCTCTCTAAGTCTTTCATTATGTCTAAACATCTTTCTATCATCTCACTGAAAGACAAACTTCCTTGCAAGAAAAGAACACCAAGAACCTAATCCACTCTTGTGTGTTTTATGTGTCAAGATCGAGTTTTTTCTTCTTTTATCTTCTTCTAGTTTAGAGGTCCTATTTTAACAAACACTTAACACATTTCATTCATTTCTAAAGTCTTGTTCGGGTGTTGATAAGTAGGGCTAAAGACTTATCTGGGTGCAGATAAGGAATGGTGTAAAAGTTGTTCCAGGTGCAGTCAAGCCATGTACCGGGTGCGGTCAAGTTTACGGTTTATTCTTCTTTGGTAGAAGTCTATTAATAGGTGAGAGTTCGCGAGGAATTTGTGGGTGGTTCCCGGTGCGGAACTCCATTAGGTGCTAGCTTGTTCTGGATGCAGATTGGTGAGAGCTAAGTTGTACGATTTATCTACTGCAAAGATTTGGTACTAGTGAATAGAATAGGTGTCGTGGATTCCCAACTTGACTAACAGATGATCTAACCCCTTCATCTCGAACCAGTAAAAATCGTTGTATTCGTTCTCTCTTCTCTTAATTCTTTACCTACTATTTTTATTGCTTATTGTTCACACCATCACACGAAACTTGACTCTTAACTTACTTAAACCTAAAAAGAGTTAACAAGAACGTATTCACCCCCTCTCTACAGTTCTACATGTAATAACATTGTTTTATATATGTAAAAGGTACTCTTCCGGGCGGGAGACAACACTGTCTCGATGCTCCTCCTTTAAAGAGACAATTTAGTACTAAAACCCCTGGCATGCGACACCCACATATGTAACGAATAGAAATGAAGATTAGATTTAGGGTTTATTGGAAGCCAATAGTGATACGAACTCCTAAGAATAGAAAGTACACTTACGTCATAAATAAGTCCACTTACTAGTACAAGATTTTTATTTACTAGGATCTAGGATCTGCCGTAATTCTATTTTTAGACGTTATTGCAATTTGCATCCGGATATTTGATTACTTTTGTTCCAATTGCTTAAAAGTATTTTTTTAGTTTTCATGATTTTTATAAAAAAATCGAAAAAGCTACTTTATTATAACTTTTTTTCCACATCCTTATAGCCGATTAAAGCTTTGACATACTTTTTAATCCAAAATACTTTTCTTTTCAATTTGAGATCGATTTCGGCATGGTTTGAAGTTGTATTTCGAAAACTCAAAATGAAATCGAGGACCCACGAATTTCTACGATACCTTGGCGACTTTTGGTGATTGCTGTGATATGATAATATTTGCCAATTTTTCAAATCCATTTGCTATGGTGTCTGAGTAAGCTATCACGCTAGTCACGTCAATCTTGTCACAAATGCGATATACTATGATGCAGGTGATAAACATTCATATTTGCATGTAGAATGATCAAACAATGCTGGTGTCTGAGTCAGCTGTTATGCCAGTCACATCAATCTTGTCCCATCCATTTGCTATGGTCTCACGCGTCGGCGTACCAATACAAGTGAGCCAGGGCATGTGTCACGTGCGCTCGGCTTTCAAAAGTCAACTTTCATCTTACCTGACATAGTTTGATCTTTCAATACAGGTTCGTAAATGATATTTAAGATGTTTTATAAAATCTCAACAATATTCGAACTTAGAGAGATTGCCAAAATACCATGAATCATTTTACAGAAGGCCAACCTCAAAACCTTTTTATAAAATCCAACTCAAAACCCATTAGCCAACTCAAAACAATTTATAAACCAAGCCCAACAAATGGAGATTCATACTTTTGTATAATGATCAAATGAAAATGATCAAATGAGCTTAATATTTACTTATGACTTAACTAATCACTTAATGGGTCTACTTCCTTTTGATCCAACACGTTAAGGCCACTCTAAATACTTATATCCAGATGCATTCTCCAACCATGGATTAACAGTTTACTAAGTATGCAAAGCACTTATCTTAGTTACATCAATGTGATTAGTTAACATGTTAATTATGGCTTAACAAAGATTATAACATTTGAATTTTGAACCAAGAATTTCCTTTGCATCCTATTATCCACACAATCCTTCTTTCACCTTTATTAACCACCTTTCTCTCCTTTCAAGTGATTAATAGCATGCTTATTCATCTTCCCCAAATCAAAGCCAAATTCATTTGATTTTAAATTTGAATTTCAAATTTCAAATTGGGAATCATGCTACACCATATTATCCACCTTCCCTCATTCTAAGTGGATTATAGCATGCTTCCCTCTTTTTCCCATAAATCAAGCCACATTCATCTATAACCATTTGACTTTGAATTTGAATTTCAAATTTGGGAATACTCATAAACATATATTATTCAACTTGATCACCACTCAAAGCTTCTTTCATCTCCTTTATTTAATTTTCCCATTTCTCCATTCCTTAATAGGGCATTTCCATCTTTCATCCACACCCAAGGCTTCTTAAACCCTAACCTAACCATAGCTAATGAGTTGGCTTAACCTAACCCTTATTGGGGATTTGAAATGGACTTGGGAAGGTCAAAACTGAAGTGAACATGTGGGTGTAGCAAGAGGAAACGACTAGATTTTGGGAAGCTAAAGACACAAAACCTGGCACGCTGGGTCTGATGCGCTGACACGCCATGACCAGCAAGCTAGGAACTGTTGTCTTTTTGGCTTGCCTATAAATAGAACCCTTTTACCATTCTTTCAATTCACTTGTTGCAAAACTATTTCTCGCCTCTTATTTCTCTTTAAGCTCTCTCTAAGTCTTTTAATATTCTTGTATCTAAACATCTTTCTATCATCTCATTGAAACACAAACTTCCTTGCAAGAGAAGAACACCAAAAACCTAATCCAATCTTGTGTGTTGTGTGTGGTCTTTCTCTTCTACTTCTTCTAGTCTAGAGGTCTTATTTTAACAACCACTTAACACATTTCATTCATTTCTAAAGACTTGTTTGGGTGCGGATAGTCAAAGTTAAAGACTTGTATGTGTGTGGATAAGCAATGGTGTAAAAGTTTTGTACCAGGTGCAGTCAAGCCATGTAACGGGTGCAGTCAAGTTTAGAGTTTATTAATTCTTATTTGGTAGAAGTATTTTAATAGGTGAGAGTTCGTGAGGTCTTGTAGGTGGTTCCCAGTGCGGAACTCCATTAGGTACTAGCTCAGTCTAGGTGCAGATTGGTGAGAGCTAAGTTGTACGATTTATCCACCGCAAGGATTTGGTACTGATGAATAGAATAGGTATCGCGAATTCACAACTAGACATACGAATGATCTAACACCTTCATCTCGAACCAGTAAAAATCGTTGTGTTCGTTCTCTCTTATCTTAACTCTTTACTTACAATTTTTATTACTTATTGTTCACACCTGTAACAATTGGTAATTTCCGATACTTATTTTACTAGCCAAAATATTTATTTTCGAAATCACTTAGCTTTTAAATTTCTCTGAACTTACTTGAGTTTGAAAAATAGAGGATATTTGTTTAAACGTGAGTGTTATTCATTAATTGAGCCGGCACAACCTAAAATACTAAAAACAATTCGATTTGTTAATTGAATTAAATCCGAGAAAAACTATACGTGTGAATACTCATTTTTATCAGAAAAATTATTCTGGACTCAATGGCGAAAGTCCTGTAATTTAAAATGCACCTATTTGCTATGTCAAAAGGGGCCCACATTGTTATTTTATAAAGCTTTCAAAAGTTTCATAAACCCCCTTCCCTAATATTTACATCGCCGCCCCCTGTGGTCTTCCTTGAACGCGTTTGGTCCTTCAAGGGAATATATATACCCCATTTTAGGGTTTCCCCTTTGATACCACCTCACCGGAATTCGCTTTTCCGACGCCACAACCCTTTTCCGGTGAACTTCCGACCACCCCACTTCTTTCACCGACACGTAGATTGAGACAAGGACGCCATTTCTGGAGAGTTTCGGGTCACGAGGAGATCATTTGGGTAGTTTTTGGAGCTCCACCATCACACACCGCCACTCACCATCATTCACCATCGTAAACCACCACTCTCACCACTTCTCTCTCTCGATTGGTAAGCACCACGCACTAGTGTCTTCATTATTTCTTTCTCTTTTTACAAACCCTAATTGGTAAAATTAACATGAATGATTTTTAAAACAAAACTAAACAAAAACCTTATGTTTTCTCATGTGGATCTAATGATTTTGATGTGTAACTCGTTCGGACTCGTCCGAGTCACTTGACTTGTCTGAGTCAACTCACGAGTTGAGTTGACTTGAGGCCTATTTATATTTATTTCGTATTTATTGTTATTAGTGAGCTTTTATTTCTCCATTGTTAATTTACTGTGGATATTTGAGATTGTTTGGTTGAGTTTTGATCTTGGCGGATTGGTTTAAGGTTCGAATAAGGGTAAGTCGTGACTCAAGGGAGTCACGACTAGTAGTTTTTGGTTAGCCGAACCCTAGGAGTAATTTTGGTGTCATTTTGGGTTGAGTCATGGCTCAAGGGAGTCACGGCTTGGCTTAGTTTTGATTTCTCGAATCGTGGTGATGATATTGTTGTCGTTGGTGTGAACCGTGGCTCATAGGGAGTCACGGTCTTGCGTTAATTTATTGACCGAGACCTTTAGTCGAGGTTGTGGAATTATAAAAATTATTTGGTCAAAATATTATTAATGTTGAATTATTATTTTAGCCGTGGATATTGTTTGTGAATCGTGGGTTGGAAACAACACCCACGGGGAGTGTCGTAATGTGTACCACGACACACAAAGTGTCGAGAGGACTTGTTGGTAACATTAGTTTAACCGTGCACCGTTTGAGTCGTTTACGAGGTTAAGGAAATCTCAAGTTAGTCGTAGTCATTTTTGTCAAATTGTATTTGTTATAAAACTTAAATTAGTGTGTTTGTGTTGTGCTATATTTTGGATTTGGTTAATGGGCTAAGGAGCCCACTAGCATTGGTTTGGTAAACTTAGGCCCATAAGCCCAAGATGGTGTGTGTTGAGTTAGGCTAACATTGGGCCTTAGGCCCGATGACATGTATTTAAATTTACTTTCATTTTGCTAACAAATTCGTTATACACGTGCTAACTTAATTTATATTGTTGTTTTTGTTGATGGTGTTTCGGATGCTATTTGGGAGTACTTGGATTTGATATGGATATTGAAAATTGAAACAAACCTATGCTTGGATGATATTGAATTGGTTCGTTATTGGATTTACAGTATTAGCCGATGGACTTATAGACGATTTTGAACTTCGGACACAAAATAGTCGATAAACCTGACACTAATATTTATGCGAATGATAACGACGAATAAAACAATTAACATTTGTATAAACTTGTATAATTTGTATAAACTTGTTTTCATTTGTATCAATTTGTGAAATTTTAATAAATAAGATTTGTTGTTCAAAAGTCGTAACGACTCGGAAATGTTGTATAAACGGACGCATCATGTCCAAATTTTATAAAAACTATTTTTCAACTTAAACGATTATGATTTGCAAATGTTATAAACTTTCCTAATTACTTAATTATCAATATCGTAAACCTTTTAATCAAATGCACGTTTCTTTTCTAAACCATAACGTTTTATCAACTATTTGGGCTACGGGGTAAAACACCAAAATAACTTATTGACGTTTTCTTTCTAATTCTTTATTCTTATTTCTTTATCATTTTCTTTGCTTTTCCTTATTTTTTCCTCATTGTTTGACTGTGTTTTGCCGACTTTTACCGTCTTAATGTGATTTGATCTTGAAGCTACTTTTCTAAAAACCACACGAGAATACAAATGATTACTTCTTTTCAACGCCATTAAAACAAAATCTTTTATTCAATAACGTGAGTATTCCACGAACGTTACTTTTATATATTACTTTTGAGTATCTTTATTTGAAACATGTTACTTAAATACTAGGTTGTGCTAAGGCTTATCTGTTGTGCTCTACTATCTGATCATATTGTGATATCTTGTTCCTCTACTGCTAAGGTGTGATTCATAGCCTCATTCTTTACTTTTAAATTGTTTATAAACCCATGGGAGAGATACATGCTACTTACTTTTTATGAACACAATTGTTTTAATGTATGCTTTCCTGATTATGATGCTTATGCTAAGTACCGCTATTGCCATCAGCAAGTCCCTTTATCATGAACCATTAATCACTTGCGAGTGAGCGCGAATATAGTGTATAGGCCTATAGGACTGATGCACCCCACTCTGTTGACCAGATAGGCAATACGTGTGTGCTATATTCGATTTACCTAGGTAGACTGCAAACTACCTACTTGAGGGAAAATTTGAGATTATTATTGTTTACATCAATGTTATTGATGCAAGTTAACGTTTTGCGTGTCATGAGCTTAGCAACTATACGACGCTTTACCCGATATCTGTATTTGTTACTCATATCATCCATACTTTATAAATCTTGTGTTCAACTATTTATTTCTAAACCTACGGATTTCACTCAACCTTTGTGTTGACTTTTTAGCATGTTTTATCTCAGGTAATTGAAGTATTGCTTTTCTGGCTTTTGGAGTGGCATGAAGACTATTGGTGGCTATCTACTTTCACCATCTTTATTTACTATCTTTGAAAAGGGAGGTGATTTGCACACTCCAAAAAATGATTGGGATACTCCAATTAATTGTATTTGAACATTTATACCCTCACAGTTACCCTTACACTTTCACCCATGTGAGGGTATAAATGTCCAAATACAATTAATTGGAGTATCCCAATCATTTGATGGAGTGTGCAAATCATCTCCCGTTCGAAAAACCTTTTAACTTATTATGTATTTTTGAGTGCTATGCACTACTGGGAACCTTTTATACTTTGGTATTTTTGATATGATTCGAATGAGATATTGATTTGGTTTTAAAACGACTCACTTGAGTTCGTTTCTATTATTGTGGCTGTCATCTCATTAGGTAACACCCAACTTTATTTCAGCTGCAAATTATATTTTATTATGCAATAAAAACCTATTTTTCTCGGGGTGCTACAACACCTTTACATGAAACTTAACTCTTAACTTACTTAAACCTAAAATCAATGTTGCAAAAATCGTGAATCGGTCCTGAGGCGGTTGAGGGCTGAGTTGCGTTTTTTAGCCGATTAATCGGCCCAAAACCTTGTAATCGCCGATTAATCGGCCGACTTCCTTGTAAATGTCTCCAAGTTCCAGGGCCTTGTAGCTTGGAATCGGCGATTACAAGGCCTTGTAGGCCATTTTTTGCAACACTGCCTAAAATATTCACCTTCTCTTTATGGTTCTACATGCAATTACATCGTTTTGGATATGTTAAAGCAACTCTTTTGGCGGGAGACGACACTGTCTCGATGCTCCTCCTTTAGAGAGATAATTTAGTACTAGAACCCTTGGCTTGGAATTTCACGAAAAGCTGCACTGAAAGAGCTAATAATTGTGATGCAAATATCTCTGTCCCCTTGCAATTCTTCCTTTAGTTAATCTTTATAATAGTTCTTGTATTTATGATGTCTAGTTCATTCTTAGTTCTTCGTCTAGTTCATCTCAATTCTTCGTCTAGTTCATCTTTGTAATAGTTCTTGATTATTAACGATATGAATAACTTTTTAATAGCTAGTATTTAATTTCAAAAGCTATATGAGTTAATTATGCATGCAAACTTAACCTTTCAAAACTTAATCATATTGTGGTTAAAATTACAAGCAATCGCACACAAATTGCACGCTTATTTATCTTGGGAACCTAAAAGACAAGTATTAAGAGAAATGATGGTGACCAGTCTATAACGTAGACACTAGAGGCAATTTAGTCAAAATTGTCAGTATCGATATGTATCGTAACGTATCGTTATATAGAAAAAGACAGGAATATAATGGAATTTTGACAATATCAAAGAAAACATGTAAAAGTAGATATCTTGGTGAGTTAGGTGAATAGTATCAACCGAAAACATGTTAGATCTTCATAAAATCTGGCCGAATACCGTATCAACAGAGCAATTATTAACTCCGTGTATTTTCAGATGGTGGCTAACCATGTAAATTAGGTGGTTACATTATTTTAAGGATCAATCATATAACATGTAGCATATGATGACATAGTCAAGCTAGATATGTGTCCCTAAGATATGAAATATTTATTAGTCAAACGTTAGAAAGGGGTCTCATAAAAATATCACAAAAAAGGGGAATACATGTATATGTCATCCATCATTAACCAATATTTGGATTTATTTATGTAAATCACTTTAAGTAGTGTTCTCCTCATTATATTATTTTGGTGCATTACTAGTTGCTTTTAAATGCTCGAGTCTCATATTTAATGGACTCGTGCTGATCACCAAAGCTTCCTGCAATCATAATGTAACAACCCGTTTTATATCGGCGGGAAATAAGACATTTGAGTCTTTATAAGCTTGAAACTGTGTCCTTCCTTACACTATAGTTTTTACTTGAAAACGGAAGGATACCTTAATACTCTACCATTTTTCTTTGGGAGCGTTACACGCGACTTGCTAAAAGAACTCGTCAAACTTGTAGTTAAACTTCTCAAAGGTCCCGGTTGAGTTTGGGATTCGATGTTATTAACTATTTATGTTCTTCAAGCTTTTTAGTTAATGTATTCAAAGATTGGATGTGTCTTGTTATGGTCTGTATACATAATAACCCTTTTTGACGGTTTGGAAAAAGACAACCATATTATATCTGTTACGAATTAAAATATAACTTTTGATGCAGTATGCAATACTTTAACAATAACAGAAGTTCATGGAGACGTAGTGATCCATAAATCAATATTTTTGTTCCATACCTCCATAGTTATTGCAAAGTTTATGTGAATGTATATTTTATGTTGTTTACAAGTCATTTTTTATTTTCTTTGAAAACCATATGACACGACCAATAACAAATACAAATTTTTTTTTTCCGTATATTTAATAGTTTTTGCAAGGATTTTATAAGATCTCACAAGATATTTTAACGTGTTTTAAGGTTCCTTGAACCATTCCAAGATATTTTTCGATTATATTAGACTTCTTCGAGATATTCCGGTATCTCCAGGTAGCGATATAAGTCTTCCACTAAGCTACAAACCATTTTCATTTTGCTAAAATGTTCCTTTAGGCTACTTTTGTCGATTTTGCATCCTAAAAATATATGTATTACATGTATTAAAATAGCTCTAAAGAACATTTAAAAATTATTAATATTAACTTTATAACTCCCAAAAATTATTAACTCAAATTTATTATTCTAAGAAAATATGTTCTTTAGAATTTGTACTACCTATAACGTTTACTAATACATGCTTTAAAAGTGTTGTAAATTTTACTTATTAAGTGTACTTAGTATTTAAGACAAAATTATACATGGTTTTGTATAGGAAGTAAGATGATTAATAACTTAACCTAACGGGGTTGACTAATGACCATAGGATGCACGCTCTAGCCCAAGCCCCAAAGTCGTCCCAAACAGATAAGTGGTCCAAAAGATTGACAGCCAAATCCAAATGGGCCTCAAACCTTTAGCTTAGAGAGAAAGGTGCAATTACTCAAATGAAGCTCGCCACTCCTATGTGGAGCTCTTCATGGCTCTGCACCGCACCGCACCCCCCCCCCCCTCACTTGGTTCTTGCTCATTTGCACGGCGAAACACATCCCCTCACTTTTTTTTTTTTTTTTTTTTTTTTTTTTTTTTTTTTTTGAGTTAAATAAAATAAATGTGTAAGTGGTGGGCCCAAAATAAGTAAGTTGATGTTAGTTGTTGGTGAGGGAGGGGGTTAGTTGTGAAGAGGATGTAAGATGATGTGGCACCTGTAGCCCCCAAATGAGGAGATGAAGCTCCTCACTGCACCTTCCGCTCTAACATAACCGATTATTTCGTTTACTTTGATTTAAGACAAGGTTTTCTAACCCGTGCTTCGTACCAGGATAACATTGTTGCTAGTTGGAGTGGATATATGCTATTCAGTTGAACTTTTATAGTAAGTTTTTTTTATGACTAATTCCTTAAAGTGGCAACATGTAAACTTGATTTCCTTTTTAGCTAACTCAAATTTTGGTAGGATTATGGGAATGTTTTGGTTCCAATCCCCCGTTTTCTTACCTCTTTAATCATGCGTTGAGTGTGGCATGTCGATTCTGATATCATCTTTGTACTGGAAAGCAATTTTATATATTACTACATGTCTCTTCAGTTTATCTTGTTTAAAAATATGTTTTATAAAGTTTAACATGAGATAAAAACATCGAATGTGCTAAATTTATTATGTCATATATCTATTTAGTTAACCTACATAGTCACATGCGACATCACAATTCATTATTATCATGGGAAGTTGTGAGGATCAATATCTCCAAAATATATTACTCCGTAAAAATCTATTTTATCACGATAAATGGGCCTACGTGCTATTCGATTGATACTAAGACAACAAGGAGTGATAACATGTTAACACGGGGTTTTTTGTGGCACGTCAGTACCACATCATTTCAACATCAAATAACATAATATCAAAAAACATGCCATAATCATAACCAGTGGCGTAGGCAAGTGGATGCCAAGGTTGGCCATGGCCCACCCACAAGTCTTAGTAATTATCCATATGTATCTTAAATTCAAGCCCAATGTGATAAGGCCCACCTTAAAAACTCATATATTTATAATTGATATATTATCGTATATATCTAGGAATCATAATTGGTTTACAACTGATCCATCACCCCATGTATCATTCGTATATAAATACTTTACATAGAATGGATGATGATTTTTGTGAAAAATAGTGAAAAATAGACTCTGAAATTGTGAAACTTGTGAAAAATAGACTTCGAACGCGCATTTTCAGCCATGAAAATTGTGAAAAATAGACTCCGAAATAGAATGGATGATGATTTCATTTCTGATAGTCTAGTTCATTACATTGAGAAAGAGATAGCTAAGGATTTTAGTTTAGATTCACTTTTAGATGATTTTAATAATGCGGATGAGCGTCGTGTGCAACTAAAGCGCTAAATGAACAAATTTGTTGCAATATTTTTACAAAGTTATATATTACGATGTTTTTTAGCACTTGTTGACGTCCTTTTAAAAAAAATTGCCCCACCCCCCCCCAAAAAAAAAAAAAAAAAAAAAAAAAAAAAAAAAAACAAAACAAAACAAAACAAATTCCTGGCTACGCCCTTGATCATAACACCAAATAACACCACATTTTGATACTCACTTTAAAATAAAAAACAAACAAATGGAAACGGCGTTGCTATAACTTGGAAACAAACAAATAGGGGTATCATAACTTGGAGCCAAGTTATGTTATAACTTGAGTTGCTCTAGCAACGTAGAACATAACACAACACCAACGTGCATGCAAGAGGAATGAACATAACGCCATAACAGCGTTGAAAAACTGCCACTTAGGACGATTTTACGTTTTCGCGTTATTATTCCCTGCGCTCTAAGGTTGAATTTAAAATTTTGAGCATAATTTTTATTGAAAGGCGATAATTTTTTATTAGATAATACTAGCAAGATGATAGGAATTACAACGACCAAATATGATCTTACACAATCAAGAACCTAACCAACTACGACTCCTGATACAAATCCAAACTAAAACAACCACGACCATAACCAAACTACCATGACCCTAACCAAACTACCAACCCTAAAAGCTTAAATCCTTTACATCAACCACATAAAAGAACCAAACAATCGAAGGAAACTTCTCGGCTATCCAACTCAACACAACAACTACCACATAAGGGCTATACTCGATTTGAAGCATGGAAATGGGTAGGAAACCGACCACGCGCTTGATACTAAACCCGCCAGAACTTCAAACCAAAAAATTCTGGACACAAAAACCAATTGGAGTAGTGGCATGATGATATGTAGAATTGGTTAACCGAGAAAAAACCTTCCATTATAAGACAATCACATGTCGGAACTACCTTCACCTTTGTGAAAATGAGACGACAAAAGAATGAGATCTGAACCACGAGACAACTGATATGAACCGTAACCTAACTACCAAAAAGCATGACAATTGAACCAAACCACACGAACCTGCATAAACTACCACAACCAACTACATGAAACTACAATATGTTCTCAACCACGACCTTACCACAACGCACAAGCACCAGCAACAACCTGAAATGGCAGATGCGAATAACCACTGCCTGAACCACCAGCTTGAACCATCTTGACCCACGACAACAAACACAACATGTCCTTCAAAACCACAGGAAAACAACATCTTGACACACCACCTGAAAACAACATCTGACACCACATCTTGACCTCCACAATCTACACAACTATGACCTGAAAACACGACCACAAACTCAAATCACAACTTGATCCTCCACCAACCAAACGATCATATTTGAAATCCTACGACAAGGCTCCCCAAGAAATCTAAAAAACAATTAAAAAAAAAAAGAAAGAGAATAGGTGGGGGGAAATATTTATGGAAGAGTGATGGGAAAGGGAGGCTCTCCGGACCGCCGACAATGCTGACGGCCGGAGACACTGCTGGGACTAGGTTGTTTGTGCATTAGTGTTTTTGGGACACAATTTTTTATTGAGTAACCTTTAAAATACATCTCTTTGGTTTGCCAAATTTCAAGGTTTAGACCGTGTCAAATAAGTTGGGCCATATACGTCTCTCCCTCAGCAAACGTTAGACAATTTACTTCCGTAGGGACGAACGATGCAAATTTTCCTGCTATCTACTAACGTGGAACATGAGGGGTGTTTTCATTTTTGTGCTTGTAACAGAAAATGTATAATAATAATAATAATAATAATAATAATAATAATAATAATAATAATACAAGAAAAAAAAACTAAAACACCCATCATAAGAATCTATAATTATCTTTAAGTTAAGAAAATGAGCCACTACATCACTAGTAATAGATAGATCTCATGGTAACTACTAAAAGAAACTCGGAATAAAAATTATCTAAGTTATGTTGATTTTTTTTTTTTTGTTTTTTATCCAAGTTTAAAGTTAGAAAGTATAAAATTACTCATTGGGATTTTTGACTTTCAGTCACATATATTGTAAAGCCAACTTATATATATGCAATTATATAACAAGAATTAAGTCAAAATTACTGTTTAAATTGATTTTTATTAACTCTCAAATCCAAAAGTTTAGCCAAAAAAACTTAAGCATCTTAATTCAAAACATAAAACAAGTTTAGTACCTTTGTTTAGAAATAAAATAAAATTGGATTAATTGACGGAAATTAAACCTCCTAACCTGGCCTATATTAAGCCAAAAGGAGTGGTGGTGACCTGGTCACCGCCACATCAGCGCTACCTCAGCTTTCTTACTCCTCTCAATTCCCCTTATTCCCTTTCGCCTTTCACCTGGTTTGGTCACTTTCCCCTTACATTTCATTAAAATACCACTTTATACAAATATGAGAACCCATTTCATGTTTGCACGTTTGTGTGTTCAAATGTTAATGAAATTATGGTTTATCAAGATCAAAAGTTTAAAGAACAAAAAAAGATGTGATATGTGCAGATGCGGAACCAGAAAATTTTGTTCGAGAAGTCACACTTTAATAATTTTTGGAAATTTACACTATAATTTTGTTTGAGGAGTAACAATTTAATACTCGTCCCAAAAAAAATAATAAAAAATAAAAATCCTATCCATTTTCTGATTAAACCAATTATTTTCTGACACCTTATTTTGTGAGTGAATCATTTCTCTTATTAGATTTGTAAAAGGGATCACAACTCAACCAAAATGTACCTTTTATACTAAACTGCCGACCAACCAAGTATTAGAAATTCAAACTCCTAGAATTAGGGACGGAACCAGGGACCAGGTGCACTTAAAATAAACTAAACAATACTGCAAACACAAGTTTTAGGGACCGGGTGCATTTAAAAAAAAATCGATGTTTTTTAACAAAATTAACACTACGCTACAAAAATCCATGGGTGTCCCGGGACCCCCGGGACATCCCTGGTTCCGTCACTTCCTAGAATTATAGATATTTCACGATTTCAAAACTCACTGAATTTCAAATCAAGAAATTTATGCACCAAAGGCCACCTAAATACTTTTTGTCAACACGGTTTTGAATTTGGATGTTGAGTGTCAACGTATAGTCGGACTAACTATATATGAGGATCGTGCATATTCATTTACAATGATATACAGTATTTCATACATTAAACATTTCAGATGTATGTATACTACTATCTATATCTATACTATTATATAATGTATTTGAAATTATTCTATAATTAGAAAGGCTTAAAAATTCAAACTTTTACTTACTAATTATGGAAACAACCACCCCTAACAATCTTCCCCCAACAATTTATAACCAATTCAACAACCACCCCCAACAATTTATAACCACATCAACAACCACCCCCAACAATTTATAACCACCTCAACAACCACCCCAACAACGACTTTCAACCACCCCACCTCTCTCCTATTCACCCCAACAATCCGCCCTCGCATTGCGCGGGCACCTTTCTAGTATAATTATAATGCATTTGAGACTATTCTATAATTAGAAAGACTTAAAATTCAGACTTTTACTTGCTTGTTATGGAAGGATTTCAAAATCAATTCGTTAGTAAGCATGTTGGTTAGAAAGCAAGTTGGTTATGTAGTTTTTTAGGAAGCAAGTTTGTTGTTCAAACTAAAATTATTTGGCTTAACCATCTCTATCATCTCTACTTATAAAGCATAAAGACAAGTAAATGTGTTACCGAATAACGCAAAAAATAGTCACAGGTACCCGCCGCCGCATTGCGCAGGTACCATTCTAGTCTATAAAAATATATTAATATTTTTAATTTATAATATGTGATAAAAAAATCTTTTTAATTATTCTCTTTTTTTTTTTACCGCAATAGAGCTATTCCCCTTGTACATATATATTTTGCTTTCGGAAAACTAATATGCATGGCCACCTTTCATCTTCTTCACAAACTCATCAAACCAAAACCCACCACCGTATCACACTTTTATACCACCACCACCACAACCAAACACCCCCCAGATGCATTCCTACACCTTTGTTCACTAGGCCAAATACCCCAAGCCTACAAAACCTATAACCAAACACTCCACTCAAACCCATCACTCTACTCCCACTTAATCCAATCCACCATCCATAATCAAACACTCCCATTACTCCACCAGCTCCATTCCCTAATAATAACATCTGGGTCATCCTCCACTAGGTTTGTAACTAACCATTTGCTTAATGGGTATGTTAAACTGGGCTGTTTGGATGATGCTGTTAAGGTGTTTGATGGAATGTCTAAGAGGAATGTTATGAGCTGTAATATTTTGATTGGTGGGTTTGTGTTGAAAGGGGAGATGGAGAAGGCGGTTGAGGTTTTTGAAGGGATGGGGGAGAGGAATGTGGCGAGCTGGAATGCGATGGTTGCGGGGTTTACGGATGTTGGGTGGAATGTGGAGGCGGTCAGGGTTTTTAACGAGATGCATTGTTCGGGGTTTTGTCCGGATGAGTTTACGCTTGGCAGGTGAGGTTTTTTAGCCGTTGATGTATGAATTACTCCTAAATGATCTAAGAAGTTGAATGTTGTCTAAAGTGTATGAATTTAGACCTGGCACGTTGAGATGCATTATCATTGTGAACGAATAGTTTAGATGTGGTAATGTCGACATGTTAACTTGAAAATAGGCTTGAATTGGTCGGGTTATGTATTATCTCTAACAGGTCAAAGAGGTAAAATAAACTATTTGTAACTGTAGCTAAAGTGTCACCCAAAGTTTGGTTTTAAGGCATAAAACCTTTTATAATGGTGCGTTTGGCAACGTGCTATATGGATTGTAATCATATGTGATGCTAATAATTTATAAAATAAATTTTATAATGGACAAAGATTGGTTTTTGGCAAACCCGACCCGTTTTGACCTGTACAATAATTGTCTGACCCTAACCTATTTTGAACCCACTGACCCACAGTTTACATACCGAAAATTTTATTTGCCCACATTGCATATTTTGGAGTTGGGTTATGATTTTCTTACAACTGGAATTTATTGATGGCAGTGTTCTTAGAGGTTGTGCTGGTCTAAAGAGTTTAACCGCAGGCCGGCAGGTTCACGCCTATGCAGTCAAATATGGCGTTGAAATCAATGTGGTTGTAGGGAGTTCACTTGCTCACATGTATATCAAATCTGGAAGTCTAACGGAAGGAGATAAGGTAATCAAATCCATGCCCGTTCATAGTGTGGCTGTTTACAATACCCTTATCACAGGTAGAACTCAAACAGGATGTTCTGAAGAAGCGTTAAATCAATATTACATAATGAAAATGGCGGGATTTAGACCTGATAAAATCACATTTGTAACCGTGCTAAGTTCATGTTCACAATTAGCAACACTTGGACAAGGTCAGCAGATTCATGCTGAGGCAATAAAATCGGGTGCTACTTCATCAGTTTCTGTTCTTAGTTCGTTAGTTAGTATGTATTCAAGATGCGGGTGTTTAAAAGATTCTTTAAAAGCATTTTCTGAAAATAAGATTCCCGATGTTGTCCTCTGGAGCTCAATGATTGCCGCATATGGGTTTCATGGAATGGGAAACAAGGCAATTGAGTTATTTAATCAGATGGAAAAAGAAAGATTAGAACCAAATGATGTTACCTTTTTAAGTTTACTTTATGCTTGTAGTCATTGTGGGTTAAAAGATCAGGGAGTTGAGATATTTGATTTAATGACAAATAAATACGGATTAGACCCTCAGTTAGAACATTACACTTGTTTAGTTGATCTTCTTGGTCGTTCGGGTCGTTTGGATGAAGCAGAATCCGTTATTAGATCAATGCCCGTGAACATAAAGGCAGATTCTATTATATGGAAAACCCTTTTATCTGCCTGCAGAATACACAAAAATCCGGATATGGCTATAAGAATTGCTGAAGAAGTGATTCAATTGGACCCGAATGACTCAGCATCCTATGTTTTACTTTCAAACATACAAGCTTCTGCTAAACAATGGCAAAATGCGTCAGGTTTCAGAAAGGCAATGAGAAACATGAGAGTAAAAAAGGAACCGGGTGTAAGCTGGTTTGAGTTGAAGAACGAGGTTCATCAGTTTTGTATGAGCGATAAATCCCATAAAGATTCGGAAAAAATCCATCTTTATTTGAAAGAGTTGTTTGCAGAGATTAAATTGTTGGGCTATAAGCCTGATTATGGGTCTATTTTGCATGATATGGATCTTGAGGAAAAAGAAGATGATTTGGTTCACCATAGTGAGAAGCTGGCAATTGCTTTCGCTTTGATGAACACCCCGGATTCGATTCCGATTAGGATTATGAAGAATTTACGTGTTTGTAATGATTGCCATGTCGCGATCAAGTACATATCTGCAATCAAGAACCGGGAGATCATTGTAAGAGATGCTAGTAGATTTCATCATTTTAAAGAAGGTCAATGTTCGTGTGGAGATTATTGGTAAGAAGAGGTTATATTTAAACTACTATAGAGGCTCAAATCATTTTTGTAAGATTACATTTTTTTCAATTGTTACAGAATTTATTTTGTTCTAATCTTCATGTCCTATGAAAATTGTAACTGCAACTTTTGACTTGATTAATATGAAATGGTTCAGCATCTAGATCTGTAGTTCAATTATCTCTGCCTCGGTCCAACATCTCAGTTTTGTTTTTTAACTCATTTTCTTCCTAAAGTTCTACCTTTTTAGAATACTGTTATTCAGCTTCTACACACACACACGCTTCGTGTTTTATGATTTAAGATGTTAATTTTTACTTGATTTAATGTGTTTGCTGGCCATTTAGGTTACCTCTAGTTAAGCTTTGCATGTTACTTTCCATATAGATATCCGTGTTTACCAATTCCCACTAAGAGCTCTAGGTGCAAAGTTGAGGCTTAGGTAGTGTTTGTTTTTCTTAAAAATCTCTTAATAGGCTCTGAATGACCCAAACATCTGATTCGGTCAGATGCAAACACTAAAAAGAGGGTTTGTTTTTTTTTCTTCATTCAGACGCCGACAGATCCTAAAACATCTTACCGGATCAGACTTGGAGGTGCACTCTTAATGCATCTGAACCTTTTAAAAACAAAAGAACGCTGCATCCTCCTTGTATTTAAGCAACAATTCAAAATAAAAAGAAGAAAAAAACCATTCATAGAAGCAACAATTTGCCGGCTTCCTGGTCAGTTACATTGTAGCCGGAAAAAGAGAGTGACGGGATTGTGTGCCGTAACTATAAGATGAGTTTCATTTGGTTCTTATTTCTTGTAGCTTTTTAGGGGGTTCAATGTTTTCTCATTTTTTGAGGTGATAAGGTTTGCTGGAATCAACGAATGGTGACTGCTTTTGGAGCAAGTAGTGCAAATTATGAAATTAAGTACAAGGAAACAATGATTCAAGTAATGGCTTCAGTATATTATTATAGTGTAATATAGTGTAGGGGTTTTTCCACAAATACCCCAAAAGTACAAGGGTCTCCACCCTAAATAACCCATAAAATCTTGTTTTCCCCAAATACCCCAACGGGAGAAGGTCGCCTCCAAAATTTGGGCGGATGGTGTAATATAGTGACATGTGTCCCTATACATGCCCCCACATTGTACCTTCATGGTACAACTATTAAAGTGTACTTCTTGGGCGACTGGGACCCACATTTCTTGGGCGACTTGATTATTTTGTCTTTTTCCGAAAAGTTATGGTCTTTTTTTATTAATTAATAGTACAATAAACTTGGGCGACTGGGTCCCACTTATCTTTATTCTTGGGCGACTTGGTAGGTATGGAGTACACTTTTACAATACTTTATTTACCAAATTACATGTATTTTATTTTCTATCTTTTTATACAACATTATTAAGTTTATACTTTTTATTTTTCTTATACACTTACTACCACACACACTTATACCACACACACTTTTAATACTTCATCATCTTATCCTCAAACATCATTTTAACACTTTTAATACTTTTAATACTTATACCACAGATCTAACATCATTTTACATCAGGTCGACACCATCAGATCTTCGACACCATCAGATCTTCGACACCATCATTTTACAAACACTTTTCATACTTCGACACCATCATATCTAACATCATTTTACATTAGTTCGAAGGGTAGGCACCACCACCACAGATCTAACATTATCGAAGGGTAGGCACCAAACGACACCATAAGATCTAACATTTTCGAAGGGTAGGCACCACCACCACCAGCAGATCTAACATTATTTCGAAGCCCAAGTTATACACCAGCAGATCTAACATTAGTTTTCCATATACACCCCATCCGCCCAAGTTAGACACCAGCAGATCTAAGTTTTAAAAAAACCATGTTTTATAGGGTAAGTTGTTTCGTGTTATAATTAACGTCTGGTTGTACATTTTAGTTCACTTAGATTTGGACCATTTTACATAATCTGTTTTATGTAGGCATAATTGTTGTTTATTGCTTATATGGTAAGTTAGTACGAAATTCTACATTTAGTTGTTTATTTTACTTCAGTTAGATTTTATTGGGCAGGGTAAGTAATAATCCAATTGACTTAGGGTTACGCTAATTTAGGGTTTGGGTAAGCAATTATAAAAAAGTTGGATTTAGGTTTATTGATGCCTTTCTGACAGATTTAGGTTATTTGTGAGTATCTGTTAGTGTAAATTTGTATGTTTATTGTTGCTTTTGTGAGCTTTTATTAGTGTAAACTGGTGGATTTAGGTTTATTTGATTCTAGATCTCTTTTTTAATATACCTAAGTATGATTAAATTTTTTTTGGGAGATGTTAGATGCCTACAGTTTTTAAAAAGGGATTGTCAAGTTTTGTTGCTTTGCAAACCTTTGTGTTTGTCTTTGTGATGACGATCTAAGTAGTAGCTGGTTCCGGTGGTAACCGGCTTTTCTATGGGAACCATTTTTGGTAACAAGGCCGGGGGAGCTTGAACCATAGATGGTCGGTTGACTTAACCCGGTAGAGTTGTGCTAAGATATCGGGCCTCGGACTATATACATCCTGCTTATACACGGCGGGAAATAGTTTGTACTCCCGATCAGGTTCAAACTACTCGGTCAACTGTTTTGGCTACTTACTTATGATTGTTATTGCGAAGATTTGAATACACTGGTAGTGCGCACATACTTGTAAATTCTTTTTAAAAACTTATAACTTAGTTGGTAAATAACATAAGGAATAGTTAATCGGCAAATGTTTGTGAAAGCAAGGTGATCGTTAGGAGTAAACTTTTCACCGACTTGGTAAATAACATAAGGAATAGGTAAATAACATAAGGAATATTTAATCGGCAAATGATAATTGGTAAACCTTTCTTAGTATTATTTATAAGTTAATTTTATAAGTTAATTTTTTTAAAGCAAAAAGCACATTCATAGTCTAATAAAGGGGTGTTTGGTTAAATCTGTCCAAGTGTATTAGAGGTTGTTGTTTATTGCTTATATGGTAAGTTAGTACGAAATTCTACATTTTATTGTTTATTTTACTTCAGTTAGATTTGGACCATTTGCATAATCTGTTTCGTGTTCCAATTAACCATGTTTTATAAGGCTTTGACCATTTGCATAATCTGTTTTATGTAGCCGTAATTGTTGTTTATTGCTTATTTTAGTTCACTTAGATTTTAGGATTGGTTCTTTAATGACAAAACAGGTCCACATTAGGGAGTGTTTGGAACAGGTTAATTAAACTATAAAAACAAGTGTTCTCTTAATGAGAGTATGAGTGCTAATCGATAGCCATATGAAGCTGATAATCAGATGCTCTTAATTGAAATAAATTGATTATTGTGATTACATGTTTCAGTAGAAATTTAAAATTTACGATGCTCATGTAATCTCATTGAATATACATAATTAATATGTATGTTATGGACATTTAAGTGAGCTATATCAAACAATGTCTATACAAATGTTTCGTAAGAACATGCTCAATTATCAGGGGGAGATGTATGTAACGTTGTAGACGGGTTACATTGGTTAGTTTGAACACCGTCTAGTACCCTTTGTGGGTGAGATCAATAGTCACATGTTTTCGCTCTTAAATAGCCAAAGCATGTGGTAAAGATCAAGCTCACAAAGGGTACTAGACGGTGCCAAAATAACAAAGGAATGGAACACATGTGCGACGTAACATATATCTGCCCTTCTAATTCAAACGTGTTGATTGCGATAATGATACCGTGTATTGTTCATGGCATGCCATGGTCCTTCATTATCTCATTCTAGACGATTCCTGTTACTTACACTCTATTGTAGACTTAACATTTGTATCATATTTTATAACCGAATTTAAATAGTTCAGTATGTTATAAGTGTTGTGTTACGTGTAAGATGAAAATTTGTATCATATTCCTTTTACTTACAGTCTAAGATAGTTTTATTTATTTATTGTGGGTAGGGTAAGTAATAATCCAATTGACTTAGGGTTACGCTAATTTAGGAATTGGGTAAGCAATTATAAAAAAGTTGGATTTAGGTTTATTGATGCCTTTCTGACAGATTTATTGTGTCAATTTCTGACAGATTTAGGTTATTTGTGAGTATCTATTAGTGTAAATTTGTATGTTTATTGTTGCTTTTGTGAGTTTTTATTAGTGTAAACTGGTGGATTTAGGTTTATTTGATGCTAGATCTCTTTTTAATATACCTATGTATGATTAAATTTTTTTTTGGGAGATGTTAGATGCCTACAGTTTTTAGAAAGAATTGTCAAGTTTTGTTGCTTTGCAAACCTTTGTGTTTGTCTTTGTGATGACGATCTAAGTAGTAGCTGGTTCCGGTGGTAACCGGCTTTTCTATGGGAACCATTTTTGGTAACAAGGCCGGGGGAGCTTGAACCATAGATGGTCGGTTGACTTAACCCGGTAGAGTTGTGCTAAGATATCGGGTCTCGGACTATATACATCCTGCTTATACACAGCGGGAAATAGTTTGTACTCCCGATCAGGTTCAAACTACTCGGGCAACTGTTTTGGCTACTTACTTATGATTGTTATTGCGAAGATTTGAATACACTGGTAGTGCGCACATACTTGTAAATTCTTTTTAAAAACTTATAACTTAGTTGGTAAATAACATAAGGAATAGTTAATCGGCAAATGTTTGTTGAAGCAAGGTGATCGTTAGGAGTAAACTTTTCACCGACTTGGTAAATAACATAAGGAATAGGTAAATAACATAAGGAATAGTTAATCGGCAAATGCTAATTGGTAAACCTTTCTTAGTATTATAGTAATCTTTGTTCATTGTACAAGCTTATGTTTCAGTCTCATGGTCTAAACATCCAATTTGCTTCAAAAAGCACATTCATAGTCTAATAAAGGGGTGTTTGGTTAAATCTGTCCAAGTGTATTAGAGGTTGTTTCTGTGGGTATTGTGGGACCTAGAGGGTGAACCTTAGCTTTTTAGACAGCTTGTCACCTCAACTTATTGTGGACTGTTTGGTGTTTGGATTGCTTATTGCTTATTTGGTGCTTATTTCTTGTGCTTATTGTGCTCTATTGTATACTTAACATTTTTAAATAGTTAAGTATGTTATAAGTGTTGTGTTACGGTAAGATGTTCCCGTTTCTTACAGTCTAAGATGATTTTATTTTTTTTTCTTAAAAGGACTATGAAGCGAAAGTCATTGTTAGGAGTAAACTGAAATACTTTTCCTTAATTAGAGAAAAGTTGAATGAAAAACGGCGGAATTTATTTAGGTCTACATGTTTTGGACGATGGTTGGATATTTTCTTTTTTGACCATGAATCACATATGGTAGATTATATACTACAAAAACAAGGTTATGTAGATGATGCACACTTTGACATGCCCCTCATATATCATGTCGACGGTCGTAGTCTACATTTTGGTCGTCCTGAGTTTTGTTTAATCACAGGGTTTTGTTTTGGTAAGTTTGTTAGGCCTCAGTTATATAGTTCAGGGGATATAAAATTTAAGACTAGGGTATTTCCCAAAAAAAATGGGGAAAAACTTTCAAACTTAGATCTTATTGGTGTTATTGAGGATGAAGAGTTATTCGGTACTTTATCTGATGAAGACGCAATCCGTGTGTGTCTACTGTTAGCGTTAGAGGTCGTTTTTATGGGTCGGTTATTGGATGAACAAGTGGATGATAAACTCCTACATTTGGTTGAAGACCTTGAAACATGGAATTTGTTTCCATGGGGGGAGCACATTTGGAGGCAATTGTACAACCAGCTACTGAATGTCGTATCCAAACATAGGTGGACACACCTTAAAGGCCTAGAAGCATCTCGTAAGTATGTTCCAACGTATACACTATCTGGATTTGTTTGGGCTTTCAAGGTTATTGTTTTATTTATTTCGTATGAGTTTTCATTTTTTTTTATTATATGTGATAGACTAACATAGTATTTAATTTCATAGATATGGATTCTTGAGTTGTTTGAAAGAAGCAATAATTGGTGGAAGAAAGACCCAGATGTCATACCAAGGGGTGTAGCCTGGTCAAAGAAAGAAGTTTTTACAAAATCGGATTATGGATTACTATTTGGCGAGGTAAACTTTTATATATGTTGGTCTTTGAAATCTTTTATGTTCCATTAATCTTGGTTGCTTTGATTTTCTCGGGCTGATGATATTTGTAGGACTCGAAGATACATTTTGATTTGAAAGCCACATTATTGGAGCAGCAGTCCGATTGGTATATCCAATCTCAGGAGTTTATGATGAGGTACATACCAAAGACTCGTAAACGTAGAGCACCGGATGAATATGATGTGTTTTTACAGAAGTTGGAAGCAGCCCGGAAACGTAGGAGGACAGAAATACAGTATTTACCACTTGTTCCTAGGATTGACGCCAGTAGTCTTATTACAGAAATCGGCCTTAAGGATCGTGTGATTCAGGAGTTGAATTCTCGTGTTTTTAAGCTTGAGTCTATTATTCAGGTGATTTGCGCTATAAAGTAATATAATGCATGTTACAAATGAATGTCTAATTATATGTTTTTAAATATACTTTGTAGGTTCTTGCATGTGAACGAACTTGCGGATATCGGGTATCATTTTGTTTTCCGATAGCTTAATTTTCCTTTTTTTTAAACAATTACTTGTTTTATTTATTCTGGTAACCATATACAGGAGACATTGGACTTTAGCCGAACATTTTCTCATCTGAGCCCTGAATTCCGAGAACAACTGAAGCGTGAATTCTTTGGAACGATTGACAATCTGATTTCTAATAGTTGTTCAGCCCAGATAGATGTCGACTCTGATGATGATATTGTACAGGTAATGTGCTTGTCCCAGTAATATGACAACATACTTTTTTTACCCTTTATCAGCACATACATTTTTTTTCTCAGGAGTATCTTTTACAAGAGGAATTAATGTTGAGGAATCAAGAGGAAGAAAGGTGGAAGGTTGAAGAATTAAAAGCTAAGGAAAATTTATTTATGAACGCGTTGCTACAGGAGATTGAACGCAGGGTGGAAAGAGAAAAGTTGTTGAAAGAAGCTAAGGAGAGAAAAAAAAGTATTTTTGAATTTCATAAATCAGAACACTGGAAAAGGGCAAAGGCAGACCAAGCTAAACCCGAAAAGAGAACTCAGAAAGATGGTTCAGAGTCATTGTATTACTGGTCCCCAAATTTCTTATAAGCTGAAAAAAAACGAACACCTCCTATTGGATGTCGGGATCCAGATATGACTCGCTTTTTAAAAGATGTTAAACCTTGGGTGGAGGTATGAACTTATTTTTAAATTTTTTTTGAATCATCATACAAGTAACACGTACTGTTATTTTTCCTAATGTAGCGACCATGTGTTTGTAGAATCTTGGTCGTTTGAACAAAGCTATCGACAAAGTAAATATTTATAATGAGTACGACGAATTCATTGGAAAGCCGGGTCCCCTACGTTGTATCTTTCCATGGTCTAAGGAACCAGTACGTGTGGATCGTAGGTTTTGGGAAACCTTAGTTTGTTTAGATCCGTGGAAAAAAGGATGGCTGATGGATGAGGTAAATGTTAAATAAATTACTGTTATTTTATGTACATCAATAGTTTATCATTTCTTCTTGTTTCATGAACTATGTTTTGCGGTTATGTTGACAGCATATTGACCTATGGGTCGAGTACATGCTGCACTTCAGACCTGATGACGCAGATTGGGCTATGGTTACTGGTTACTTTGTTCAACTACTTTTGCAAGATTCAATTCCAATATGGTATGCTAACGGAGATAAGTACCAAATTTCATGGGCCGAGGTTGAGCAGGTTTTTTTGCCTATCAACGAAAAAGAAAAACATTGGTTTCTAGCACGGTTCGAAATCAGGACAGGGATTGTAACGTTTTATGACAGTGCTCATCAGCAAGAAAAAAAAAGGGTTCTAACGATGAACAAGAGCATCGTCCTTGGTATGTGAATATGCGTGCATGTTTAAAGGTAATTAATAATTTTTCTAAAAATACTTGTTCTTAAAGATCAACCTCTATATGGCCTAAAAATTAATTTGATAAAAATACATTGTTATTAGTATACATGTGCTGAAAATACTCTTTGAAACTATAATTTAAGTACAAAAACCATAAATTACATAGGCTTTTAAGTACATATGACCTTCTTGTCAACAAAGTCAACCCCTAAATGTCTAAATCTAGTCTTAAAATATTTCTCACAAGTACAATTAAGTACAAAGCAACAATAACTTAGGTTTATGTGGTTAGGTTTGTAGTAAATTTTTTTGCAATATATATACTCTTCCTCTCCCCATTGTTCTACAACCACACCAGCCAAAAAATTTCTTTCACCAGCCCAAATTTCCATCATGTCTGATAACATTCCGGTTGAAGTTCAGATGAACATTGTTAGAAGGCTTCCTGTCAAACAATTACTTCAATGTCGAACTGTCTCCAAGAGTTGGAAGGCTCATATAGACACTTTGCACTTCACAGCTAGTTACGGTGTAAAGGTTCCAAATGTTCCATCTCTTGTGTTGTGCTATCGGCAAAGGTATAAAGGGTACATGTGTTTTTTAGATCAAAATTTATCTCGCACAAATGTGCCTACAAACCTGTCTTATTCTGATATGATACCTGTTGGTTACTCCCATGGAGTATTGGGTTTTTCTCATGGTCCAATTGTATCTGACTTCTTGGCTGTTGTGTGGAACCCATCGATCAGAAGGTCGGTTACAGCATATGTGCCTTATGCCACTCAATCCCAAGAATTTGAAAAGCGACTATTGGCTTTTGGGGTAAGGCCTGACAACCTTGACCCAATTTTTCTAAAGATTTCATATCCTTTCAATCCTGAAGAACATGAATGGTCTGTCTTGCTTTTCTCATTTTCTTCTAGAGAATGGAACACTTTAGAAACTCAATTTTTGCCTCGTCAGTCAATTAGACTAAAAAAGGCAAGTCAATGTGTCGTTGGTGGCCATATCTTCTGGTGTGGATATGAGAAATTTTATTCTAATGATGGTAGCATATACAAAAACTACATGATGGTGTCGTTCGACTTGGTTACCCACCGTTTCCAAGAGTTATACATACCAGATGAGTTGTTAGTGAATCTTCCCAAACCATTCTTTCTGTCTAACTTAAGAGACAACATTGTTCTTTCTGGAAACATAATTTATGATGACTTCTACGTTTTCGTGATTTGGCTGATAACGATTGCTGGTGGAAGCATTGCATCTTTTCAGTGTCTACTTAACATACCCACTCCTTGTAAATTTAAATTAATTGGTTTCAATGCTAACAATGACCCCATACTTGAGGTTCAGAACCCGGAAGGATTTGCTACGACTCTTGGAATTCACAACATAGCTTCTGGTACCTTTGTCAGTCTGGGAATTGAAGGAGATGGTGGTTCCTTTTACATCGCCCCCTATTGTGAATCAGCTATTCTCCAAACTCATGTTGATCGAACGGATTATGGTCTACGTAATCAGTTACTGTATGGTCATGTTTAGTATCTTTTTTAATAGGCATCTCGTCATGTTTAGTATCTTTTGTAATAGGGTCGTACGGTCATGTCGCTAGTCTTTAGCCTTTATGTCAGTTATGTTTAGTATCTTTTGTAATAGGGTCTTATGAAGTCAATCTTTTGTCTACCATTGTAGTTGGGTAGTTATGTAATGTCTCTTATCTTCTGTACTAGGATTATGTATGAAATGAAGTTATGTATGAAATGAAGTTATTGTTATCCTATTATTATAATTTTTTTTTTTTTAAATACTGAAATTATGTTTATAATTTAGTGTAATCTTGTGTATTTTCTTGTAATCTTGTTTATTTTCTTGTTAATTATTGTTTTTTTATTCTTTTTTATCCTATTATTTTTAAATACTTACTTTTCTGGTGTAATCTTGTTTATTTTCTTTAATATGTTTCCTTTTGCCTACAGGCTGGACTTCCGATTGTTTTAGAACAAGCCAAAGTGTTTGAAAAGAAACGTATAAATCCTGCCACTTATTCCATCACATTTAAGAATGCCCACTCAATCCCATCACAAGGAGGCTTGTTTGGTGATTGCGGTATTTGGGTATGCATATGGTTATATCGCTTGGCATATGGAAAGTCGTTGGCAGTGGATAATCCGGTTCAGGCTGCTCTTGCTTACCGTGAGCGTATGGCTGACTTCTATTTCAAACACAAAGTGCATAGTTGGTAGGGTTGTCGGGCTGACAACATTTTTTCTAATTCGGGTACTTGGTTTTATGTATTACTATAAACTATATATTATGCCACATGTTTTTAATGTTTATCGTTTGTTTCGTTTTAATTATAATGATGGTCACATTTTAAATTTTTTTCCAGCATTCTTGAAGGTTTAACACGATTTCGCAAACGAAGTGGACATGGTTTCGTGGGAAGTTGTTCCACTTATTCAGGTACACGTTATCATTTGCTACTACCTATGACAATATGCCAAACAGTTTTGCACATAAGGCATTACACATAATATCGTTCACAAATAAAAACAATATGCCATAAAGTTTAGCACATAATAATTAAACATAAGACTAGAAATCATCTAAATGATACGCATTAGATGATTCCGGGTAGGAATTTAAGTTGATGGCAGTATTGGATGGTTGACCACCCCATAACGCATCACCCTGGTAAAGGTTGTTCGAGGTTTGGCCAATGCTAGGATATGACTGTTGACCACCCCAAAACAAATCACCCTGGTAAAGGTTGTTCGAGGTTTGCCCGATGCTAGGATATGAAGGTTGAACACCCCGAAACAAATTACCCTGGTAAAGGTTGTTGGATGGTTGCCCGAAGACATCATTAGATGCTTCACCCATCCAACTCAGCTCATCCCAATCCTGGTAAATTCTTCCGTTATGAAAATACTCCTCGTACACATCTGTTTTCGGTTCGACTATTACCTCTCTTTCAGTACCTGTCTTACGTTTGCGATTTCCACTCATATCCAACAACACGGTTCTACTCGCCTGTTCTATCACAGGTTCCTGCAACACTGATTTTCCCTTGTTTGATGCTCTTTTGGTGGTTGTACTTTGCTGCACACATACTAACTTTATGACCAAAATGCACACATATATATATATATATATATATATATATATATATATATATATATATATATATATATATATACATATATATATATATATATATATATATACATATATATATATATATATGTATATATATATATATATATATATATACATATATATATATATATGTATATATATATATATGTATATATATGTATATTAATATATATGTATATATATATATATATATATATATATATATATATATATATATATATATATATATATATATATATATATATATATATATATATATATATATATATGTGTGTATAAAAAATAATAATAATAATAACTAACTTTGCTGCACACATACATATCTAAATTTTTGTCATGTTACAAACTTACCTCTATTCTTGGCAATGGTTGCATACATGATTCACGTGTGTGGCCTTTGATGCCACACCTGCCACACTTATTTTCTTTCGGTGCTTCAATTTTTGATCGAATACGGTCTTTGTTTTTCGGTCTTCCCGATTGTCGTTTAACCATTACCGGAGGCAAAACCTTTTGCAGGTTACCGGGATTAACCCAATCGGCTTCATCTGCTAGTGGAAAGACCAGTTCATTGTATGTGCCTTTAAGGTTGGTTTTTGTGAACCACGGTAGCGCCCATTGGTTACAGTCGGTCAAAGCTTCTGCCCTACACACAGCACACACATGACCACACGGTATACCCGAAAGTTGCCATTGCCTGAAATTGCATGAAATTACATATATGCAAGTCAGAAAGAAAAAATAATAAAATGTAATCAACTTGTATATATAATAAACATGTTGGTAATACATACTTGCAAGTGCATTCTCTTTTTATTAAATCGACTATATGAGAATTATAAGTGTCTAACACTTGGTACACAGCACACATGGCAATGCCTCTAACTTCCCAGTTAGCACTCTTTAGCATTCTGTCTTGCACCTTTGCTGCTGCCCATTCTCCAAGTTCAAATTCTGGTGCGTCTACATAATTTTAAAGAAAAAAAATTGTTATTATTTCACTGTAAAAAAATGTACCATGCATAAATTATTTTATTAGTAATTCAGATTATAGAAACACCAAATATTTACCTTGATATTTTTCTCGTCGTTCAAAATACCAGTTTTGTAACAACTTTCTGTAATACTCCAGGAGATGTGTTATTGGAACCTTTCGAACTAGTCTCGTTAAACTGTTAATTGATTCTGCACTGTTAGACGTCAAGTAATTGTATCTATTTCCTTCACTATATGCCCGTGACCACTTTTCAAAACCTGCTTCTTCCAGTTTTTTTACCGCTTCTGGTCTAACAGCGCGAAGCTCTTCGATTGCTTTGTGAAAGTTTTCCACCGTATAAGATTTGCACGCCTTCCAGTATATATACTTATCCCTATCGCTGCTCAAATTGCAATTCATTTGCAAGTGACGGCAACAATTTCCATGAAAGCAATCTGGGAAAACTTTATTACACGCTTGGATAATCGATTGATGTCTGTCAGAAATAATTGCCAATCCAGGAACTACACCGATGCTCTCTTTCAACTTGGTCAAAAATACTGTCCATGCTTCACCTGTCTCTCCTTGTGCCACACCTGTAGCAATTGGTATGATTTGGTTGTTACCATCCATACCAACAGCAAGCAAGTTGGTACCTTTGTACTTTCCTTTAAGATGCGCCGCATCAATAATCAACAACGGCCGCATGAAGGCTATGAAACTCCGAACCTAAATCAGTAACCATGTTTTCAACTTTATATTCAGTAATCAACAAAGTTTAAACTAAATTATTAAAAAGTATATAAATATTTAACTTTATATTCTATATAAAAGCAACTCTTACCGCAACACCAAATGCTATAAACACCGACTTAAATCTCCCTGCCTTGTCTGTTTCAATGTGTGTTACCGTCCCCTTGTTTGCTATCTTTAAATTGTGACAATAATACGGAAGCTGCTCAAACGAATCTTCAGGTGTCCCATTTAACAACTCAAACGTTAAATTCCTTCCTCCCCATATTCGTTTGTAAGAAAGGTCTACTTTCCATTCAACCTTAATATCTTTTTGTATATCCCGCACCTTGTATGTTCTGGTATTATCTTTCATTTTTTCGTAAAGTAAATGACTTAATAATTTCATTGTAGCATTACGATGATTAGGACATAGTTTAGTTCGTGAACATGTGTGCACGTCATTTACGGTGGATACATAGAATTTACTACCCACTTTTATTTTGCGAGTGTATATACACCAGTGGCAACCATCGTTTCTGCATTTCACGCTGTACCTCGTGCTTTCAGATTTAATAACTACATATTCAAAACTTTCAAGTAATGATTTCTTGCCTATAGCAAACATGCATTCTTGCTTATTATAAAATTCCCGAAACTTGTAAAATCTAGTATCACTTGTAAATGATTTTATATGAGGCTGGATTTGTTTAATAATTGGAGTCGGGGCCTTGGGTGGAATGGGAATATTTTGAAATGAGTTCTTTTGCCATATCAGAACCGAATCAGGTTTGGTGTGAAATGAAAAATCTTCAACTTTTTGGGTGGGACGATTCCATTGCATAGGTAACAATGGAACATTAAGATCGAATGATGTATTATTAGAAGCATAAGATGATTTTACCTCCGTTGGTTGTTCCGTGATTGATATGAATAATTTCTGAGTCTGGTCGTTTTTCAAACAAACATCATGTATGAAATATTGGACATCATCATCGTCAACAATGTCCAATGACATGGAACCATCCTTGTAAAACAACTTTACATCACAAGTTCCTATCGCCTTGGCAGCGTCCACCTTCTTCTTGATGTAGGCCACAAGGTTATTGTAACTGATGTCTTTAGGTAGTTTAACAACATGCTTCGACCCTGGATGTACTAAAACCACCTTAAACTTAGACGTGTCTTCATTACTCATTTTTACTATTTTTTATTTTTATTTCCAGAAAACAAACATGAACTATTTGCTAATGCATTTAGTTTCAGTTTTTATTTGGTTATCAATATACATTAGAACATTAGGGAATTAAATTGTATGAAACCGCATTATGTACTTGTTCATTTATGTCATTGTACTTAAATGTGTCTAGTTACAAAGTCGCCCAAAGACCATAAACTTGGTCAACTTTCAAGTCGCCCAGTTTACCCACCTTATGTACTTGTACATTTAACAAAATTGTACTTTTTAGCCTAACTGGTACATGTACATTAATACAACTCAATTTTACTCCAAGTCGCCCAAGTTAACAACTTTATTTAATTGTATATTAATATCATTCATATGCTTTATGTAATCTAATGTTGTTTTTATTTTTTTTATTTTTTTTTAAATTTTTATTTTTTTAGGTATGGACAAAAGCATCTTCGAAACACGTCGTTGGATATGAAGTCATGGTGGAAAGATTTTGGTGACATTGCTTTTGGAATAGTTTCACAGCACACTTGTAAGGAATGTTTGTGTAAAATGGCATGATAATACTCTAGAAGGTCGCCCAAAAAAAGTTAATTGAATTAGCTACCGTTTGTACTTGTTCATTTACTATGATAAACCATATCATGTACTTTGTATTTAAGAATACTTCTTTTTGAATATAAGTACTTTCCCAGATTTCCTTTTCATTGTAGGAAAAGCATTCAGGAAAAGCATTCATGTCTTCCTCTTCTAGTAGGTCATACAATAGGAATCAGTACCAATTCCCAGATGTCGCTAACATGACGCATTGCAACTGTCGGCCTCCTTATCCACTACCTGTCAAAGTTTCTTGGTCACAAAAAAACCCAGGAAGAAGGTACAAAGCATGTCCGGCGAATATATGTAAGGTTTATGGATTTTTAGACCCCGAGCTCCCGTCACAATACTACAAAGACTTGTTTTGGCGAGAGCATGAAGAGAAAAACTCACTAATAAATCAACAGGGAAGTTTTGTGGCGAACTCGGAAGATTCAATACAACAACTGATTGCAATGTTCGAAAAAGAGATGAAGGAAGTGAAGGCTAAGACAAAATTTCATGAAATAATTATGTTAATGTTAGGTTTGGTAGTTGTAATCCTTTTCATTGTGTTGTGTTTGTTAGAGTAGGTTTAATGATTCTCATGAACTCAAGTCATGTTTTCAATGTTTTCAATGTTATGATATGTATGCTTTTGGAAATAAACAACTTTGTAACTTATATGATAATAACTGGTAATCTACCATTAAATAACTAAACAACATCCACATTATCCACAATAATATCATGTTACATTCATATCATACAAGTTTACTATGTGGAATATTGAACCTTGTATTTCCAGAAGTAGTCCGCCATTCGCTCACGATAGGCTATAGCTGCTAGTGTAGGGTTGGCCAATTCTAATGACATATTATTCGCCAAACGATAAAGGATTATACATACCCATACTCCGCAGTCACCGTATAAACATCCTTGTTTCGGGACATCCTTGCAGTCTTTCCAGGTTATCTCATAACCGTCAACATCTATTCCTTTTGCATCCAATACTCCTTGTTCTTTGAGATAATTTGCCAAATTATTTGCAAATGCCTGTGGCATGGTCTTCTTCCACCATTCTCTTCTTCTTGAATATTTAGGAAGCGTGTCGTATAGTGTTATAACACCTGTACGTATATGAAGCTCCCCCGTCGCCCAGTGAGAACTGGGCTCATTAATTGGAAATAGAACCTACATTTTAGCATTAAAACAGTTTACAGTTGTAAGAATATAGGAATTAAAATTAGAAATAAAAAAAATGCTAAAAACATAAAACTATTAAGACCTTTTCCACATCAGACCAAGCCACTGGATATTTACAACCATTCGCCCAATAGCTTCGTATGCTATTGTCCATGACTTGTGGACTGAAAAAAGCACCGACAATTGCCCAATCAGCATCATGTGGTCGGAATGTCCACATCAAGTCAACCCATACGTCTACGTGCTGTTTTTTAAAAAGAACCGGCAATTGCCCAATAAGCCATCTTCAGTGAATACCATATCAAACAATGTACATACAAAATTTACGTACCTCGTCCCGAAGCCATCCATCGCTGCAATCATCTAAAGCTAATAGAGATTTCCAAAAACGGATATCAGCAAGCGTGTCTTCGTTACCCCAAGGGAAAATGAACTTAATATCAATGTCGTTCTCAAGAAATTTTTTTATCGAAGGCATTACAATACAATTGCTTTTCTGTTTCCTCCCCCTCGCATATCTTACCAAGTTCTGAAAATGAATACATGAATATCACATTACGATACTAATGATGAAATGATTACATAATATAGCAAAGAAGCAGTCTGGGTGCTCAGCATGCACTCATAATGGGACATGTCGTCAAACGGTGAATTTTGACTCCTTAGAATTTTTAGTAAAGTTGACTAATTTCAGATTTGGTTCATCCTAGATGACTGAATAAATTATGCTATCCCTAAATGACCCTAAATTAACCACCATAAACTACTTTTGATAACACAATGGCATACAAATCCCAAACACAACATAAACCCCTAGAATTCGATAACATAATTGTTAAAGCTAACACGCTATCACTCTAACCGCACATCTAAGAAACAAACATACAATACAACCACGCATTAGCCTTCAGCAAAATCAAACATGTTCAAAAAAACTAATAACAAAATCGACGTTTACAAGCAACCTACACGCTTAATTAACTAAATAATAAATATACAAACAGAACATTAACTTCCTAACAGAATATTCTTCCAACTTCACATTCAAATTCCATAAATTCACAGTAACTAAATAATAAATATACAATATGGGGGTGTTTGTTTCGGCTTACATACCGGGCTTATGACTTAGTTTATATAAGTTTATTATCACATGATAAGCTTATATAAGCCGACAAGTTTCAAAATAATTCAAAGTCTCAAACACTAATTATTAAACCCTACAAATAACAACTACCAGCAAATCAAATTAATTCCAAACACCCCTTATGTTTCAGGATAAATGTGGTAATTAAACTTGTATATACCTCTACAAATGGTTCCAATGGTGGTAGTTGCAAAGCTTCACCGAAATCAGGAGGGGATATGTTTTCACGATTAATTCTTTGTGAAAGCCTTCTCAAGACTCTTGGAGTAGTGTCTGGAGGTGATGTATAAGGGGACCTGTTAAATTTGCATGGGTTCCTCTTTCGTTTCAATCGGTTGAAGATAGATCTTACATCATTAACTAGTACAACGTTGATGTCAGAAGACAACATATTTTGTGCCTGAAATAATTTACAATATAATCAACAAATGAATAAAGTATTTGCTGTAAAGAATCTAGCGAGTGTGAAGACTATACAATCGTTTTCAATGGTACTCATTTAACAAATAAATTACCTGACTGGTATGCTTGTCCACATCAACCTCAATGTAAATAACTTCGTCTGCATTGTCACCACCATTTCCCCCGTCCCCTTGTGGTTCTCCTGGTTCCTCACCCACATTCCCAGCCCCCTCCTTTTCAATGCCGTCCTCCTTAGCCGTTGCTTCTCTCATTTCAACCCCCTCGTTTTCAATGCCGTCCTCCTTATCCGTTGCTTCTCTCATTTCAACCCCTTCCCTTTCAACATCCTCAGTTTCGTTTTTATCAACATCCATATCCATCAAATCCTAGAGAATAAATAAAATAATCACAGCCGCTTAAAAACGAAGTAATATTCTAAATAAATACCTACTGTAACTATGCATTGAATGTATTTTAGTTAATTAAATAATATAAATACATACATAATGTCCTGTTTCAACTATGTCCTCAGCCGGTTGTTGTTGTGTACTAGCGGTTGTAGGTTCCAATTCTGACCCATCCTTTGTATCCTAAAAAAATTACAAAATGAAAAACAAAATAGTCTCAATACGAGTAAAACAATATAATACAATAGTAAATAAATTTGGTAATATTGTAAATATATACTTACTTCATGAGGTGTTAGTTCAAATTCGGAGAAGGCAGCATTCAAATTCGGTAAGGAAAAAAAATCACACCTACTGTTAGTGTCAACTTGCATAAACTCGGTACAACGATCAGTAGACGATTGAAACGTGGCTTTCATAAGTTGTGTCATTGGTCCTTGAAACGCTTCTGTATCCGTATAAAACAACTTATGATCATCATCTTGAACAACACTGGGCTTATTTGATGTGTCGCCATCCACATCTGGGAGAAGAGTCTGAAATACAAAGATAAGGAGACAATAAAACACAACCGTTATTCATACCAATTACGCAACTATAAAGAAAAGGAATTAAATATAATTTGTATTCATACCTTATTGTCACATACAACATCTTGGTTCTTTTCATCACGGACTTCCAAACCAGTTGTGTCGGCATGCACATCTTCGGACTTTTCATCACAGACTTCCAAAGTTGGTGTGTCGGCATGCACATCTTGGGACTTGTCATCACAGACTACAGATTTTTGTTCAAATCTCACTCCTAACACATCCTCAAGCACCCCGATCCTTTTTTTAACAAAATCTAGCTGAACTAATAGGTTTGAGACATCAACGTATCCAACACGTTCTTCAATGCCTCCTACTGTAGACTTAATAGACTTAAGCTCACTTTCAATTTGATCTCTATCCAACCTTTGTGACAATTCATCCTGTACATGATGTTCATTAGGACCCACTTCATCCTTGTCGACTGTTTCACCCTCAACATGATGTTCATTCGGTCCCACTTCATCCTTGCCGGAAACAGTTTCAATCTCTATATGATGTTCATTCGGACCCACTTCGTCCTTGCCGGAAACAGTTTCAACATAACCATCAGAAATATCAGTTTCTGGGCATGTTTGCCCAATCTCATGATGAATACAATCCTCTTGAAACACTCCTGAACCACCACCATCTACAGTAGAATCTACACTCCCACCAACGCCTGCACCACTTTCATTTCCTTCTCCACCATGGTCATCAATGTTTACATCAGCTTGTGTACCAACCTCTGTTGCAGCATCATCATCAGCATTACTAGAATTGTTGGGCATGTTAACGTAACCTTCATCAGCATCACCATCAGCATCAGGTTGTACAACTGTCACTGGCTCAACAGACATGTTTGTTGCATGAACAAGTGTAACTTGCAGCTTTAGACCTCGGATATATTCCATGCTACGAATGTACCATGGAAGGAATGCCTCATCGTTTCTTGGAATCCATTGCTTTATTGGTTTAAAAGCCTACATGATAAAATAAGGTATGAATAATAATTAAAGGCAATATAAAGAAATATACATAACAAATGAGCGGGTTTATATAGGGTTTGTTTACCGGATCAAATAGCATCTGGTAGTGTTTTTTTTCAAAGGTTTTAAATCTTGACCATGCTAGACCACGTGGGATTTTTTTAGAATCTTTGCTCCACCATTGCATGCTATTAGGGAATGTTTCCAAAATCCATATCTGAAAAAAGGATCAACGCCACAAAAAAAAAAAAAAAAAAAAAAAAAAAAAAAAAAAAAAAAAAAAAAGCGTTAACGCAAACCTAACAAAAAATTAAGCAAACCTAAGTAATATAAGCAAAACCAAACACTGAGAAACAAACAGTCCAAACAGATAAGATTGTGAAGCAACTTCTTAATTTAAGCCATGAAAACATCAAATTTATTTGTATGCTGATGTAATATACTTAATTAAACACAGAAACTCAAGCATGGTTAACTTAATAAAATATAAAAATATAAAACTGCGAGTTACTTAATAAAATCTAAAAAGGAAAATTAAAAAGATAAATAAAATTAAATAGAAACTATCACTTATAATTAAATTGGATTTTTGTTATTTTTCTTTTACCAACAACTTTTGTGAAAATAACTTTTTTATAACTCAAAGATAAGCTGTGCACAAGCTTAAAGGTTCAACAGTTGGGTTTATCAAGCTTAAATAAGGTACCCATTGAACACATGCTAGAGAATAAGGTACAACCAAATTAAGGGAACAGATATGAAGTTAAATCAACATGCTAGAGAATAAGCTACTTGAATCAAGAAGCATTGGAGCATGGTGGATTCTGGATTTCCATGGTACTAGAAATTCGAGGGAAGTATTAGGATTGTTCTATCCTTGGTTCTTGGTTTGAATCTCACTGGAACAATTTGTAAGCTTGTTTTTAGTTTTTAGCATAACACTGTTCATTAGTTGAATGGTACCCTTTCCTGTTTCTTTTTGCTTATTAAGTAAATATTAGTTATATCAGTGCCTCCTATGGGATACTTGTTCTTTGAATTTGATTAAGCTCATAATTTTTAGTCTCACAGTTAAAATTAGCAAATTATGGAATCATGTTATTAAGCTGTTGTTGTTGGTATTTTTAGATTTAAATAGACTTACTATATCATTAAGTAACCTTGTGTATCAATAGTATGATCTAAAACAGTTAAAAACTTTGAAAATCTCACTATCACTTCTTTAAAGGGGTGTTTGGAACAGGTTTGTTCACTGTGATCTTGCCCTTGATTTGTTGTTGTTATGGCATAAGTAGGATATTACATGTCCCATTAGGTCATAAAAACCTTAAAATCAACAAGTTCTTTGTTAAAAAGTCAAATTCCACTTTGAACCCTTGTTACTTAGCCACTGTTAGGGTCTAGGGGGTTTGATTTCATCATATCATCACACAAGTAGGTAGCATAGTTTATTTCACTAAAATTTTAGCTTATCATTACATTTAGAATCAGTTTTAGTCATTAGAATTTCATAAAAGTCAAACTAGGGACATAATCATAAAAGTCAAAAATTGCTTGATCTCAGATTTTCCAAAATTTCAAAGATTTGTTTTGAATTTTGTAGTGAGTTTTAGGACTTGATCTTTTTAGGAGTTGAAGCCTACCAATGAACCAAGGAGCACTCAGTGGGGTCCACTGATCAAGCCTAGGCGAGGGCTGGAAGTTGGGTGCATAACTGAGGTGGTGGTGCAGGGGAGGTGCATCCCCCTGCAAGTCAGTTTGGGGAGCTGTGGGATGCACAAAAAAAATTACAAAAATACAGTAATCATGGGATTTTGAAGTTTAGCTGGGGGTCTACAAGTCCTGAAAATTTCAGGGCCTGAAACCTAACACAAAATTCTCTAAAATTCTTGCAATAAATGATTTTTCTTCACAAATGCAAATTTGACTTTTGAAAGAACTAAGCTAAGTTGACTATTGTGAACTTTGAACTGATCCTATGGATTGAAATTGATGTTACAAGCTGCAAAGAAACTAAATTAAGCTCAGCTAAGTACAAATGAACCAAATTGAATGATCATGCACATCCAAAATCCATTCAGTTAAGCTGAAATGAAATCAAAGGCTTATTTTGACTTTTTCGCAAAGTGGCACTTGTTTTTATGGTTTCACTAGGATATTAGATCATAATGTGTGCTACATCAAACAAGAACAACCACACATACAACCATTAACATAGATTAACCAATAAACCCAAACACTCCTTAACTTTACTGATTTGGTGATTTTCACATGCAATAGCAGATTTGGACCATGAAATGTAAACATGAGCATAGATAATGATATATCAAACTGAAATGGGCACATAAACATCAACCAATAAAACAAATACCTAAGATTCGAAATTACACTACCATGGGAGTTTTCATGAAGAAAATGGACTCAAAGGAATCCACAGAACAAGGATGCAAAATTAATCAACACTATAACTAAGAAGTACCAAATAAGCATAAAACAATAAAAATAAGCAGTTAACTAGCATATGAACAATACAAAGGCAAAAATCGAAATGAAGCTTACAAAAGAATACACTTAGAAACAAGAAGCAGTGGTCACACTAGAAAACCGACATTAACATAATTCAAATAAAAATTGTGAAATTGTGATATGGAACACAGATACAGTGGTCAAAACCACTAATCCAAACACTCCCTTAATGATATGAAATTGTGATAATCAAGGGTATTCAGATATACAACTTATAATATAACAGTTAATCTTAAACTAATCCAAACACTCCCTTTACTCATTCAGGTATGGAATCGTACACAACAGTTAATCTTAAACTAAATATGTTGTAAATTTGCCACCTACAAACAAGCACTACACACTTCTAAAAGGGTGTTTGGAACAGGAATTCATATATACAACTTATAATATAAACACTTCAAAGAAATAGTGTTAGATTTGCTTATGCTTTTTAAAAAATGCAATTAGCATAAATGAAAATAATAAATATAGAAGCTGCCCACTTGGATATTTTATAAAATTATTGGGTTAGATATGATCATGTGAGGGTAAATAAGCATGTTCCAACCTGCTAAAGCAAGGTTACTTATTTTGTTCATAATAAGGGAAGCAATTTATTCTATTCAGCAAACGCTTAAACACCCTCTACAAACCTAACATTTCTAACCAGAGATCGAGCTTTGTGGGATACAAATTTTTCTGAAAATTAAGACGATATTAACAAGAATTGTTATCAAATTTGTTTTAAACTGTTACTAGTTACTACAGTTCGATCACCTTTCATATTAATCCTAAAATGGTCAAAACACCACACACTTTTATGTAAACTGAATAAAGAAAAACTCATCCATTTGTAAGTGTTAAATCAATCAAATTTGCTTCGTACACAAGAATTTAAATATAAATAACTAGATATGTTAAGCATTTCTCACCTTGAGTGCCCAAACAAAGCCATACAAATTGTAAGTTTGCTCTTTCTTTGGGGATTTTTTTACGGCCTTCTTTGTTTGAGGCTTATCAGCATTTTTGGCTTCGGCAGCGATATGCTTCTGTACAACATTCACCGTTCTTTTGTACAAGTGTGCCCACATATACTCCCCCCACGGATACGAATTCCAAATAGAAAAGTCCTCAACCATTGCCAATAAATGGTCCGGGATGTAATACCTTAATTCACGCCCAATGAATACACTCGTTGCAATGACCAACAAACACACCCTAACTACATCCTCATCCGATAATGCATCCCATTCTTCACCAGGTTTCAACAATGCAAACAGCTGCTCACCCTTTATTTTCTTAGTCCTACGGGTTTGGTTTTGAGGAAACAATCTATCATAGAATGGACTATGTGGTAAACCATGAACATTAATAAAATGTTCACTAGGGACATGCCCAAAAACAAACCCAGTTATCATACAAAATTGTTCACGGCCAAATTCAAGCACGTTATCACCTATTTTAAAACTAAGTGAAGGGCAATCCTCACTTTCATCAACACTAACCTGATTTTGATAAAAATAATTTAGCAAATGGGTATCAGCAGAAAAGGGGGGGATGTCTAACCATGGCCCAAATACAGTGGCCCGAAACAAGATTGCCCTATTAGTATTCAACAACCCTCTAATTGTTGTAATGTAATCTAATCTTGATCTAACCGTTACCTTTGCGTCAGCCATTACAATATGGTATCAAGTAGGGTTTGAGTTGCAGGTATGGCGAAGGGTTTTAATTGTGGGTGAGATGGTTTCTTATAAAATGTGGGCGAGATGGGTTGCATTCCTCAAAGATGAAAGGGAGCGATCAAAGGGATGATCGTATGAGTGATTTTGTGGAAAGATGAAACGGTTGATTTTAGTGTTTATGTGTGTGTTTTTAAAAAGTGTATTTAAATGTGTATTTTTAAAAACTGTATTTAAATGTGGATTTTAGTGTATTTAAAAGTGTAATATTATTTAAAAATGTATTTTTAAAAAGTTAAATCAAGTATAAAAGTGTTTTTAAAAGTGTATTTTTATCAAAGTGTACTATTATTTAATAAAAAAAAGATCCATACCTACCAAGTCGCCCAAGAATAAAGATAAGTGGGACCCAGTCGCCCAAGTTTATTGTACTATAAATTAATAAAAAAAAGACCATAACTTTTCGAAAAAAGACAAAATAATCAAGTCGCCCAAGAAATGTGGGTCCCAGTCGCCCAAGAAGTACACTTTAAAAGTTGTACCATGAAGGTACAATGTGGGGGCATGTATAGGGACACATGTCACTTTATTACATCATCCGCCCAAATTTTGGAGGCGACCTCCTCCCGTTGGGGTATTTGGGGAAAACAAGATTTTATGGGTTATTTAGGGTGGATACCCTTGTACCTTTGGGGTATTTGTGGAAAATTCCCTATAGTGTAAGTGGAATTGTGTCAGTTGTAGGTTGGCATCAATTTACATTGGGTTTAATTATGCTTGCAATTGTTTGGCAAAGTTATACTCCCTCCGTCCTTTATTAAATGTCCATGTTTGACTTTTCAAGTCTTTATTTATCAACTTTGATCTTGAATATTTTTACTTATGTTATATGGTATTTGATAAAAATTATACGCAATGAAAATACATTTAAAACTTAATTCATTCATATATTTTGTGTTAAATATTATATTACACAAACAAAAATATTTAAGGTCAAAGTTGAGAAAGAAAGACTTTGAAAATTCAAACAGCACATTTAATAAGGGACGGAGGGAGTAATAAAAGTATATCAATTTTTGTATGTTCGTGGTTTTTGTTGCGTATAAGAGGGTGTATTAGTTTTTTCTTTTGTGTATTAGTAGGTTAAAAGTTTTAAGTTGTGTATATTTATCGGTTTTTGTCATTATTATCAAAGACACACAATATCTAATGTTCAGACGTTTTACAGAAAAACAAACAGTCTTATTTGATTCAGATTCAGACATTTACGCCTCAGATTCAGATTTAGATGTGCGAATCAGATTCAGATCCAGAGTCTCTTAATAAACAAACAGCACCTAGCCTCTTCATTCGGGCCCCACCCCTGCCACATCACCAAACACCTCAACTTCAACTAACCACAACAAACCCCCTCTCACCAAACAACAAACCTCAACTTCCCCATTAGGGCCTCACCTCTTACACATTTATTTTTTTTATTCATTTTTCAATCAAATTAAATTTATTTCATTCAAAAAAAAATAACTAAAATTAAATTTTATGCTTATATTTTGTTTTAAATTTAAGCGGCTAAAAAAAATGCAAATAAACAAGGACCAAAACTGTAAATATTGATAAAAAAAACTACAAGGACTAAAACTGCAAATAAACTAAACCATAAGGACAAGTTTATACATGTTGTCTTCTTCTTCAAAAACAAACCTGCAAACACACTACTTTACACACACAAGATATAAAAACAAACCTCCAAATATAAAACCCCCAAAAAAAAAAAAAAAAAAAAAAAAAAAAATGCTGACATTTTGTCAGTGGTTTTGCTTTGCCGTGGCCACGTGGAGTTGACCAACGGCGAGGGCCGTTTGGTGTGGCGGCGAGCAACGGCTCGCCGTTGTCTTTGCCAACTAGGACGACGAGGGGGGCTTCGCCATCTGCACCTAGCTCTAACCTGCAGTAATAATGTTAACCTTAAAAAATGATTTAAGGCAGCAACTTGTTTATCCACTTATATGATTTCTATTCAGATAACTGATCTATGGAGTGGATCACCATCAGGTGCACCTGTTTACTTTTTTTTAAAGTTCTGAATATATGTAGACACATAGATGTACTGTTGGAATAAACCTTGTACGACATCCGTCACTGTATTAGAGCAGCACCTTGCCGTAGAGAGGGTCCTAGAAAGGTATGGTCTGCTTATTTGCTGATCACATTCGAACCATGTTAATATTGTATTCTTGTTTTCTTTTGGCATTTACGTTCCTATAGTCGTTCATGTGCATTCTGCACAACAGTATCAATATGCTTAAAGGGTATCGATGCTCTTCATACATGGGTTCACCTTCTTTTGATCTCAAAATTTGCAAACCTTTGTGGGTGAAACTAGAATTTAGAAGATGAAAGGACTTCTGATATCCACTAAGCCGGTATGAAGTAGTGTACTTGGATGCGTAACATGGCTATTGACTAACGTCAATATAGTTTCGGCTGGCTGCTATCTTGCATCCTACATCTATACCTTATTGTGAATGTCTTTAGAATCCTATCATTGCAACTATGACAAAAAAGATCTACCATTTATATAAGAGTAAATTACATGGTTGGTCCCTGTGGTTTATACAAAGTAACAAGTTTCGTCCCTCTCTTTTAAAAGTTGCATGGTTAGTCTCTAAGTACGTAAACAAATAACACCACTGGTCCCTTGGTTTAACTGGTGTTAACTAAGGTTAGTTAAAATTTACAAGTTAGCCCCCTTTGGTTAAATAGCGCTGCATCGTTAATCCTTTAGTTAAATAGCGCTGCATCGTTAATCCTTTGGCTAAATAGCGCTGCATCGTTAATCCTTTTAACGTTTTCCCCTGTTTTTGTCCGTTTTTTTTTACGTTTTCGCCCGTTTTTGTCCGTTTTTTTTTTTGTTTTCGCCCGTTTTTGTCCATTTTTTTTACGTTTTCGCCAGTTTTTGTCCGTTTTTTTTTTTGTTTTCGCCCGCTTTTGTCCTTTTTTTTTTTGTTTTCGCCCGTTTTTGTCCGTTTTTTTTTACGTTTTCACACTTTTTTGTCCGTTTTTTTTTTTGTTTTCGCCCGTTTTTGTCCGTTTTTTTTTACGTTTTCGCCCGTTTTTTTTGTTTTCGCCCGTTTTTGTCCCTTTTTTTTACGTTTTCACACTTTTTTGTCCGTTTTTTTTTTTGTTTTCGCCCGTTTTTGTCCATTTTTTTTTACGTTTTCGTCCGTTTTTGTCCGTTTTTTTTTACGTTTTCGCCCGTTTTTGTCCCCTTTTTTTTGTTTTCGCCCGCTTTTGTCCGTTTTTTTTTTGTTTTCGCCCGTTTTTGTCCGTTTTTTTTAACGTTTTCACACTTTTTTGTCCGTTTTTTTTTTTTGTTTTCGCCCGTTTTTGTCCGTTTTTTTTTACGTTTTCGCCCGTTTTTGTCCGTTTTTTTTTGTTTTCGCTCGTTTTTGTCCGTTTTTTTTTACGTTTTCACACTTTTTTGTCCGTTTTTTTTTTTGTTTTCGCCCGTTTTTGTCCGTTTTTTTTTACGTTTTACCCAATTTTTTTTCGAAAAAAATATTTTAGAAAAAATATTTTTTTTTACCCAATTTTTTTTCGAAAAAAATATTTTAGAAAACATATTTTTTTTTACCCAATTTTTTTTTCGAAAAATATATTTTAGAAAAAAAAAATTTTTACCCAATTTTTTTTCGAAAAAATATTTTTTTACTTAAATTTTTTTTTTCGAAAAATATATTTTAGAAACCTTTTTTTACCCAATTTTTTTTTCGAAAATATTTTTTTCGATGATTATTTAAAAAAAATTCAAAATTATATTTAGACAAAAGACGGACGAAAACGTAAAAAAAAACGAACAAAAACGTGTGAAAACGTAAAAAAAAAACGGACAAAAACGGGCGAAAACAAAAAAAAACGGACAAAAACGGGCGAAAACATAAAAAAAACGGACAAAAACAAAAAAAACCGGGCGAAACCGGGCGAAAACGGAAAAAAAACGGTCAAAAACGGGCGAAAACGTAAAAAAAAGGTCAAAAACGGGCGAAAACAAAAAAACCGGACAAAAACGGCCGAAAACGTAAAAAAAAAGGTCAAAACGGGCGAAAACGTAAAAAAGGGACAAAAACGGGCGAAAACGTAAAAAAAACGGTCAAAAACGGGCGAAAACGTAAAAAAAAGGGTCAAAAACGGGCGAAAACAAAAAAAAGGACAAAAACGCCCGAAATCGTAAAAAAAACGGTCAAAAACGGGCGAAAACGTAAAAAAAACAGACAAAAACGGGCGAAAACAAGAAAAAAAACGAACAAAACTGGGCGAAAACGGACAAAAACGGGCGAAAACAAAAAAAACGGACAAAAACGGGCGAAAACGTAAAAAAACGGTCAAAAACGGGCGAAAACGTAAAAAAAACGGACAAAAACGGGCGAAAACGTAAAAAAAATGGACAAAAACGGGCGAAAACAAAAAAAAACGGACAAAAACGGGCGAAAACGTAAAAAAAACGGACAAAAACGGGCGAAAACGTAAAAAAAACGGACAAAAGCGGGCGAAAACAAAAAAAAAAACGGACAAAAACGGGCGAAAACGTAAAAAAAAGGAACAAAAACGGGCGAAAACAAAAAAAAAAACGGACAAAAAAGTGTGAAAACGTAAAAAAAAACGGACAAAAACGGGGCGAAAACAAAAAAAAGGGACAAAAACAGGCGAAAACGTAAAAAAAAGGGACAAAAACGGGCGCAAACAAAAAAAAAACGGACAAAAAAGTGTGAAAACGTAAAAAAAAACGGACAAAAACGGGCGAAAACAAAAAAAACGGACAAAAGCGGGCGAAAACAAAAAAAAAGGGACAAAAACGGGCGAAAACGTAAAAAAAACGGACAAAAACGGGCGAAAACAAAAAAAAAACGGACAAAAACGGGCGAAAACGTAAAAAAAAACGGACAAAAATGGGGGAAAACGTTAAAAGGATTAACGATGCAGCGCTATTTAGCCAAAGGATTAACGATGCAGCGCTATTTAACTAAAGGATTAACGATGCAGCGCTATTTAACCAAAGGGGGCTAACTTGTAAATTTTAACTAACCTTAGTTAACACCAGTTAAACCAAGGGACCAGTGGTGTTATTTGTTTACGTACTTAGGGACTAACAATGCAACTTTTAAAAGAGAGGGACGAAACTTGTTACTTTGTATAAACCACAGGGACCAACCATGTAATTTACTCTTTATATAAAGTGTGTGTAGAAAAACATGATATCACACACAATCAACTTCTATTGAATCTCAATTCAACACCCGCAGTTAGAGGTGGCCATTTCCTGGTTCTTTCTAAAACCGGTTCCGGTTCATGGTCAAAGTCAATGAACCGGTTCCGATTCCAAACCGGTTCGGTTTTTTTCGGATCCGGGGTGTAAAAAACAAGGACTGGTATAACCAGTTCCGGATTAGTTTTAAAACCGGTTCCTTGGAAAAACCGGTCGAACCGGTTCCAAAAAACTGGTGCTAAAACCTTAACAATGGCATGCAATTTTCTCGATTCCGGGTTTTAACCGTTAGAACCGGTTTGTCTACTGTCTAAAACCGGTGCTAAAAGAGTGCTAAAACATTAACAGGGTGCTAAAAGAGCCTAGCGACATAACCGTTGGAACCGGTTCTAATGGCTAAAAGGTGGATCCGGTTACGAACCGGCGGTTTTTGAAAGAACCGAACCGGTTCTTGGAAGAACCGGCTTTGACTGGTTTCGGTTTCGGTTTCAGAATCGTTTTTTTTTTTTTTTTTTTTTTTTTTTTTTTGCCACCTCTACCCACAATTATCAACACTCAAACCAAAATCCACCACTACTATTCAGGTGTGGATCAATCATAATAATGATTGTTCTATTACAATTTAAGCTAAATCAACAACAAGACCATGCAAGATCGTTTAACACTTTGTGTAAAAAGAGAGGATGTAACACAAATCGGATTGAGTTATGAAACCTTAACCGATATTGGGCCAAGAAATAGCTAATTACTCGCCCGTCCTTCTACTTTGAAAGTTGATAGCTTCAAAACTACTTCCTCCGTTGCAAATTAAATGTCGACTTTTATATTTCACAAAGTCTAAGAAAAGTGACCCCCTTTCAATATTAAATAATAAAATTTCATTCTCACTCACTTAAAAGTATTTAGACCGGTTGTTATTGAAAGTAGATAAAATTAATTTTGGGATAACTAAAAATAACAAAGTGCACATATATATTGGGACGGAAAGAGTACAAAACAACATAAATGGCCCGCATAAAAACATATATAAAAGTTTTGATTATCCATAGTTTATGACAACTGGAATATGCCAACTGTTTTGGCAAACCAATTAAACATGGTTGGAAGAAGAGACTTTTGGCGCGTAGCTTATCATCAAAGCATATACATAGATTGCGTTTAGAATGTTTAATGCAATAAACCCTTCATATATGCCTTCAAGCATTCATCTAACTACACGTTAGTTATTGACTGGTCTATAACCATCATTTTTTTGTTCTTGTATTGTCCATGATGATGTGGTTAAGGTATATCCTAAGTTAGTAACAATAAGGTTTTATCAGCATGGGAAAAAATTAACTTCCTAGGTACTTATTTGTGATTTTGCGAAGCTCAAGTCAGGATTTTACAGAAATTCTAAACTCCGGTGACAGAATAAGCTAGTTAATCTAAGTTGTTTTTCGTTCTTTGCGATTATAATCAGTTCTTACTCCCTCCCTTTCAAATCAAATTTTCATCGAACAAAATGAACAATTTTAATCTAATCTATACAACAATTTGTCAATGCTTAATGTAAAAAGGATAATTACTTGGAAATATAGCTAGCTTGTCTCGAGTTATTTGTAGTCATTTTTTGCGCTTTTATGTAACAATACTTTTGAATTTTGTTAATTGTGTATATTTTATGATTATTTTTTTCTCTTCTAATGGTAATACGAGGGTTGATAAACGAAGGGGTAAATTGGTTATACACATACTAGACAGAACTTAAAAGTATGTTATACAAAAGCGAAAAAAAAAATGGTTACAAAGAACTCAACAAAATATACATGCAGGTTGGTTACATTTCTAGACAATTATCTCAATGTAAAAAAGTACTTGTACATGTTAAAAAATGAGTTAATAGAATCTAACGAACTTTTTCAAATGTTCACATATCAGTTATGAACCTAATAAAATACTGGAATACCCATCAAACTTTGTTTGTGTTGTGTTGATATCAACAAAAACTCATTTTTTACCTCCAAAATCCACGTCAGCGACAAATGTACATGATACGTCATAAATTTGTACCATTATGATCCACGTTAGATTTTGTTCATGTCTAATAAGTGAACATCTGAAAAAGTTTTAGGGGTATTTTGAAACATTTGACAATGTTTGATGTGTATTTTGAAAAAGCTTACTTCACGTAATTAACTTAAAAAATAAATAAATAAAATTCATGTATGAAATTTAACCGGTGTAGCCAGTTGCCGGTCATGTCATGTAAGCAAAAGTATGATATCGAGCTAAAGTTTGAAAGTTTGATGAGTATTGTAATATTTTATTGGGTTCATAACTGATATGTAAACATTTGAGAAAGATCGTTGCTATTAGATATCATTAACCCTTCAAAAATTGTCTACAAGACACAAACTAGCCACGTTTAAAAACTGTGATGTAAATGTTTCATGTTTAACATCATTTTATCAACACAGTCACAATTATATATCTGATTGTACAGTTTTTATGGTTTGTATGTAACTATATATAGAAAGCATTATTATACATACACATTACAATAATGCAAAATCTAGAAATCATGTCAACCATGTCAGTTGTTATCTAAAAACTTTGTGGAAAACTAGAAGGGGTTGAATAGTTTACCGCTTTTTCGATTCTTATTTAGCTTAAATAACCTTTAAGAACTTGACGTTTGGTTAAAGATATAAGCACAACTTAATATGTTTGATTCTTTGAATAGACTTTACATGTGAATAACAATTCCAACTTAACTTGTTTCATACTTTGAAAAGCTTCACTTGTAATGATCCTAACTTTGCTTGTTTAGTTCTTTGAAAAGCTTTACTTATGTTTAAAGATGTAAGAACAACATTACTTGTTTTGGTTCTTTGAAAAGCTTTATATGTGATCAACAATTCTAACTAAACAACAACGTATAATAAGCAAAGGTAGAGAAAGAAACAATCAAACCACAACACGATAGTTTATCGTGGTTCGGCTACAAGGACTCTTTTTCCTTGCCCTACATCCACGGCCCGAGTTTCCAACTCGAGAGTTATAAACACTAATCAACAAGCTCCTTTCACCGGCAGAGAAAACCTTACACGTCGCTTATACTTTTACCGACACAAAGCTAGATGTCGAGTTCTTTTACAAGGGTACAACCACTCCCATTCGTCGCTTACACTTTTACCGACACAAAGCTAAATGTCGAGTTCTTTACCAAGGGTACAACCACTCCCGTTAGTTCTTTTACTAGGGTACAACAACTCCCAACACACTACGTATTTTGAGGCCTAAAATACTAACCTATAACTTCTACATACATGACACACATGAAGTATAAACTACCAAAGCTTATACATGATCAAGCTACCAAGACTTGCAACTTTAGAGTTGAAGCTTGCAACTTCTTGAATGATCTTGTGGAGTTCCTTGCTACATAAGAGAATCACACAAATCAAAAGGTTACTGAGTTAGTTGAGAGAGTATGTGAAAATATATCTCAAATGGGTGACCCAAAACTAACAAATGGTTTGGTATATTTATAGCAAACCATTCTGCAGGCCCGGCGGATCAGGCGGAACCCTCAAATGGGTTCCGCCCGTGTACCCCCAGGGTACCGTCAGGGCTGCAGTTGGTTTTTGCAATAAATCTCCAAACCAAACAAGGTCTTGTCTCATAACTCCTAGCAACCAAACAATGTCACATCACTTAAATCAAGTCAAACACAAAACTTGTAAGTCACACCAAAGCAAGTCAAACACATTTCTTACCATAAATACATATAGACAAAACTTGCCATAAATGTGATGTGACAATTCTATTTTAAGAAATAAGTGTGATGTGACAAGACACTTTCTAATTTAAGAAATAAAAACAATGTTTAGTTTAAAAGGAAATGTAAACATTAGTTAAACAAGACTTAAACACTCAAAGTGATGATTTACTCTTAGCTAAAGTTCATACTTTGTCATTAACAAAACTTAGCAAAGATCGTAAAATATAAATAACGTTTTTAGGCGATATTTGTATTAACAATCTCCCCCTTTTTGTTGATGACAAAACATAAACTTTATTTAAAAGTAAGCCATAAGATTTAGTGTTAAGTCTTATAAAGTTAGTATTAAAACTTGTTTTTGCAAAGAGTTAGCGAAGCGGAAATATCAAAAGTTGAACAAGTTTAATATAAATTCTCCCCCTTTTTGTCGAAACAAAAAGTAGAGAAGCGAAGCGGAATAATGGCCATGCTCCCCCTTGGACGATACTCCCCGTAAATGGAGTGCCAAGAGAGGAGACATGGATTTTGAACCTACAAAAGAAAAGTTAGTTTCCGCACAAGATAAGTCATGAAAGTGTTTCATGTTAAAACACAACTAAGAGTTGTGAAGTGAAATAGTACAACACTCATGCTTCCCCTTGAATATTACTCCCCTAAATGGAGTATCAAGGAAGGAAAACATGGATAATGAACCTACAAAAAGAGAGGTTAGTTTCTAAAGCACAAGATTTATGTATGGTACCATAACAAGGTATAGTTCACACATCATACCTAAATGGTCAACAAACAAAGAAAACCTTGTAGTGTAATGAACTTCATTTCATGTAACATTTAGACTGTTAGTGCAAATATTACGATATTTAATCTATACAGTCTCGTTTGTTTTGATTGATGACAAATGTATAACTTGATACATAACGTAAAATGTACAACTTACTTGTAATCATACTTTGTCTCAACAAACATTCAACACCTCTCAACGTCTCGAGTCATCGTATGCTACAACACAGGTTCGTACATGTTTGTTATGTAGCATTATGATCAAACCCCTTGACCAACCATTTAGAATGACTGAAATACTTTAGGAGTCTTTAAGTATTTTAGGTGTCAAAGTACACTTTAGGTGTTAAATAGAATAAGTGCCACATTAGGTGTCTAGATAATGTTAGTAAGTTTACAATATATAAAAATGTGTCTTATAACAACATAAGTACATAAAACATTTTTAGTAACTTACTAAATATTATATAGCTAGCTAATATATTTTTTATACAAGTAATTTACCTTTTTAAGTTAATATATACATTTGTTTAAATGTATTTTTCATAAAATGGAAAACTATATTTGGAAATTATCTTTGTCAAATATCATTTAAGATGTGTCATAGATTGTAGTTGACTTGGAAACATCTTTGAAAAATAACTTGGTCAAAGAACTTGTAAGATGTGTCATAGTCTTTGTAAGTTGACAAGTAACATATATGTCTTGTCTTGTCAACATTTAGTTTCAAGTATATGCATGTTTGACTAGAAATAAATATGATGTGACATTGTTAGATATGAAAAGTTATTGTAAATAGTAATCCATGGTTTTGGAACATGGTATATAGAACATGGTTTTGGAAAACTTCTTATTTTGTTTTGCCTATAAATAGAAGTTTATGTTTTACTTAGAAGTGTGATGAAAAGATGAAATAAACACACACACATAGATAAGTAGGAAACCATGTAGATCACCCTTTCAATAATGATCATAATGCTTCTAACATTCATCTTTGTTGTAAGCATATCATACTTCATGATCCACCAAGAAGGTTACAAGATCTTGAAGTCATCATTCATTGAAGCATTCCAACATATGAAGATTCAAGGGCACTTGACATCCTCAATGGTTGAAGACTTCTTATTCTAGAAGTTCATGTAGATTAGGCATGCATATCCATTAGACTTTTATGTCTTGGATCATCATTGTAACATAACAATATAGATTAGATGGTTTATGTGTTTGTGCCATAAAACACAAGGTTTTTATGTTGGGCCACAAAACATAGCGGGAGTGGTTGTACCCTTGGTAAAGAACTCGACATCTAGCTTAGTGTCGGTAAAAGTGTAAGCGACGAACGGGAGTGGTTGTACCCATGTAAAAGAACTCGACATCTAGCTTAGTGTCGGTTGGTTGTACCCTTGTAAAAGAACTCGACATCTAGCTTAGTGTCGGTAAAAGTGTAAGCGACGATTGTAAGGTTTTCTCCGCCGAAAAGGAAGGTTGTTGATCTAGTGAAGTAACTCTCGAGTTGGGTACTCGAGGAGTGGAGTAGGGCGGAGAGGAGATCCGTGACCGAACCACTATAAATCCTCGTGTTTGGTTTGCACTTTCCTTTTACTTATTGCCTTACTTTAATGTTTGCATTATGTGATTGTTTGTGTTGTGACTTGTTGATTGTACTTGTGTGATAACATGTTTTAAGTGATGTTAGTCATAAACTACAAGTAACATCTTTTATATTAGAACAAGCTAAAAATGGACATTTGATACAACAAGAAATAAAGTTTTTTAAACGGTAACGTATTCACCCCCCCCCCCCCTCTACGTTTTCACAATTGGCATCAGAGCTTCGTAGCTCTTATTTTCAAAATAAATGGTTTTTAAAATGGAGCACGATCCATGTATCAAATTACCATTGAAGCGGAATATAATATGAAAAATGTTTCGTTAAGTATACTTAGAAATTTTGTGGTTAAATATTACTTTGTATACAAGCTTGAAGGTGTCCTTGAAAAATAAAAGAAAACTTTTCTTAAAAAGTAGTAAGTGTCAAATTATGTGGTTAGAGCTAATGTACGTAAAATACGGTTTTAAAAGGAGTGTTTGGGTTAACTATAAAATTAGTTAAAAAAATCATCTCCGTAAATGTTTAGATAAGTCACATAAGAAGTAATGATGTTAAAATAGGTGTATTATATGTTTACTAACAGATCTAGTAAGTCCTACACATTTTCGCTATGCGAAATACACGTTTTTAGCTTTTTGTGAAATTTTGTTACAGCAGACCCCGCGGATCCCCGCGGAACCCTCAAATGGGTTCCTTGCCCTTTGGACGAAGGTTCCTTGGGCTGCACAGTATACAGTTTTTGTCACACTTTAAAAATTCATAACAAATTAACCGTAAGTCCGTAGGAGTCGCGCCACCTATCATTTTAAAGGTAATTGAGTCTACTTTCTTTTAAAAATAATGTCATGGACTAAATCTAATCTGAAGTCAAAAGAATAAACCAAATACTATAGTGTGTCCAAAATAACAAGTTTCGTTTTGACGTAGAAACTCAAACTTTTGAGTTAGGCAATATAAGTTAGTATCTTTTGAACATTGACATTATTTTCTTTGAAACTAAATAATTTTGTGATATTCATATATACAAAGGAAACTAACCAAGCTTGGCATACATCGTTATATTTAAACGCAAAGTGACGAAAAGTATATTTCTTTTTATGTTATGCTAAATGACTACTTGTTTTAGTTGTGTGCATATATGATATTTGCTTATTGAAAGTTATGATTGCATATTGTTTATTTGTGATTCATAAGTGTCAATCTTGTCATGATATTCATTTGCTTGTTTGTCGATTTCATGTTTATACACAATAGGATATTTGCTAGATTGTGTGTACTAAGTTGAAAATTTGTGTTTGTATTGCTTATTGTTTTAGTTACTCTTCCTTGCATATGTTATGTGATTATTTTGCATAATTAACTTAGGAATGAGAATTAAGTAATACTAATTAAATATCTTGGAATATGGTCACACATCTAAATGAGTCACTATATTTTTAAACATGTAGTATTCTTGTAAAATGGTGTTTGGTGTACATGCTTCTACAATGATGTGTAATGAATGTGTTGTGCTAAAAGATAGAAACTCATCTTAAATTGATCATGCTAACTAATCGTATCATGTTTGGATGATAACACATTGTTGTAATCAATTTTCCATGTTTGGCTTAATTTCTATTTATGGTAAGCTCATAATCCTCGGCTTAATCTATATGCTAACATGTGTTAGAATATGTGTTTTTGGTTTTAATCTATCACATCTAATTAGGTGCATATGTTCCAAGTATTATTAGGATACTTGAACGAGTTTCGGGAGTCAATAAATGTCCATTGTTAAGGAGTGTTTGGCACTACTTAAAATTTGAACTTTTTGGTAGTTAAACAATGTGTTTCATGGATATATGTACTTCTAGGATCTTTTGTTATCTCTGTACATTGTCTTGTACTAACGGATATGCAGGTAGACAACATTTGGGTTGTTGTCAAATTTTCAAGTTTTGGATATTTCGCTAAGTATAGTGAAATTCGCTAGCCCCCGGTCAAAGACTATCGGTTAGAATGTTTCTATATCCAATCTTTGCATTTCCTAATCAGATATGGTATAAATTTTATGTTTTAGGAGTTTTTGAAAAATTTGAAAATCATCTCGCTGGTCAAAATCGCGGACTGTCTAATTTTTCAGGTCTGGCGGATCTGGCGGTACCCTAGAATGGGTTCCGCCAGTGTAATTTCTGGGTACTCCAGAATTTGGCCCAACGGATCATACGGAACCCTCAAAAGGGTTCCGCCCTTGATGTGTCAGGGTTCCGCCAGTCCTGCAGACTCCTTTTTAAATTTTCATTTAAATCCCTCACTCAAGATCACTCACCTTCATCACTAGGATTCTTCTCACTAATGTTCACTCATATTAGGATTAGGACATCTCACCTGCACCAATAAGAAAATCATCTATAATAATACTTTCCAAACTTCACAAGAATGATCCAAGATACCTTTCTCCATAGAGAAAGGAATCCGGAAACTTGTTCCTTGTAATCCTCGAGCCATTGAGTATTTGTGATCACTACACACACTCACAACATTCTTTCATCCTTAACTCATCCTTCAAGACGATAAGGATTTACATCGAGTCATAACTTACTCTTAAGTTATAGATGTATTATCGACTCTTGCTATCCTTTCATGCTATCCATTCTCAACTAAGTAGGATTGACAACTTAAGTATTTATTTAAAAATATTCAAGTAATCTTGACTTACTATCGTAGTCATTAAAAGTCATATCCGAAAAATCAACACCTAAGTATTTTAACAATGTTTGTTAAAACACTCATCACAACTAAAACACTCATCATAGTACTCTCCCAATCAATAGGAACAAAAACAAATGTCAATAGGCTTTCATCCTTAAACATTTAGCACTTAAGTTCACTTGTTCTTTCACCATCATCTCATCACAATTCACCTTGTGACATATCTCAGCTCATAAGCTTCACAAACATGAGCAAAACTTCAAGCACCTCGCCCGCTAGTTGTACCAACCAATAGATGAGAACAAATTAGGATTAATCCTTATTCACTTTCTACATCTATGAAACTTAAGTACTTCCTTAGCACAACAAACCTCCACATCACCACATCCTTCTTTGGACACACTAAAGGAGCTACCACCTAGATAAACCAATCCACCATCCTTACCTTCATTTGAATCCATTGAGTGCATTGCTCAAAAAGCCCTTTGTCTAAACACTCGTTTAACAAACTCAACCATACTTTACCACCTATAGGATTAGAACCTTCACCAACAAATGAGCATGAAGCGCACATTTAATTACACTAGGCTTAAGTTCCGCATTCATAAGTTATCAAAGTATTGGTAATACTTTTAACTTCTGCACATGTTTCATTGAACTTCAAATCAACATTTTAACAACATATGTTAAAATGCAATCTAAAAGCCAACCTCATATACCCTGAGCAACAATGACTCTTGAGGAGTATACATAAGAAACTCGAGTGAATTCCTCTAGTCATCATCTAGTGATTATAATCTTGAGACCAAGTATATTTAGGATAGGACTATCCGATTCAAACACTTTGGCTTCATATCTTCATTTAGGAAAACATGATGTCTTGAAAGACATTATGCCTAAGAAATCATGCGTCAAGTTTTCATCATGATTAAAAGGATATTGTATATCCAATGCGTCATTCTCTCATTGAACATGAACGGTTGTGTTACATGAGATTTCATTATACCCCATTGGGTTAATGATCTTAAATCAACATCTGCAAGTTCTAGGATCTAGAGCCTCCTCATCATCCCGTCGTTCTTATGTTTCATAAGCATGGTGACTTTATTCCACGTGATAATCTTACTTGTTGAAAGACACCATATGTGTCTATTTCCTTTTAAGCGTTCATCATAATCAAACCTTTCTCATAACCCAATTCAAACCTTATGCATATCCTACACATCTTTAGAGCACACACAATTAAGATCCTATAAAGTTAGTAACTTTATACACTTGTTCCAAAGATCTCTATTGAGAATGTTCTTAACATATTCCATCATCACACACTAACACATCTCTTGGTCTTTGATGATCAAATCACCCTCATAACCTTTCATCACTCAAACCTTAAACCACCAATGTGAAATGAAAAACCGAGTTATCATTTGTTCTACCAATATCGAGTCATCCACCACTTCCATGCCCTCAAAGAAGCCAAGAGTCAATATCATACACCTAGTTATCTTCACAAGAAGATTCCACCATGTAACCAAACAAGTGTGTCATCCCCACTACAACCTAACCCATTAAGGTTAAACCATCTCTCATGATACATAAACTTATATTCACCCTTGTGTCGCTCTTTGAAACAAAGGGCAATTATCATATCCATACACTCATTGTCATATTTGTGTATGAAGTCGAAAGTCAAGTGAATTTCATTATGAAATGCGTCTTTTCCACTTTCTAGCAAGTGAAGAACACAAAGAAGATATCCAAGCTTCAAGTGTTGTCAAGTCATCATCACCTCATTTCACACATTCACCTTTAGTCGTCAACCAACAAAACACCTCAAAACTCCATGATTCCCAATCATCCATTAATGATAATCCACATTCACAAAGAGTCTCCTAACGTCAATCCTCAAGATTACTCATCGTCGCCTCCATACCAATATTCGAATCCTTTCCACCTCCTTTGAGAAAACCACATGCCTCTTCATGCGATCATTTCGCATTGATAGAGAAGAGCTACATGACTTCAAGGATAAAGTTCTTTGTATGCTAATCAACATCCCTAAACACTTCAAAATCATTCAATTTCACAAAGCTCATCGCTTTCACTAAGCTCATCGCTTACATTAACCTACAACCTCCTAAACACTTCATCATAATTCCTTGTACGATGCATTACACAATATGTTGGATGTCCACCTATTTAGGAGGAGAGAAATTCATTAACATATTTGTATTTTGTCAAATTGTATTCAAAGAACATCTACTCATGTTTCTTACACCCTAAAATACCAACACATAGGTACACTTCATTTAGTTAAAGTCGGTTCACAAAAACACAAAGTGCTTCAAGCCTTTGATTTTTTCTCTTTTTAATATTTCAAGCCCTTTTCACCCCCAATACCTTATCAAGTGAAAAACACATCATATGTTTAACAAAGTTTTTCATCTCCACAACCAACAACCAATGAAGTCTAGGATTGTTCTCAAAACTAGGACTTCACAACTTCATTGTCTAGAACACCATCATAGGATCTCATCCTTTTTCTTCCTCGACACATATCATGCACATCATTGTAAGTGCAAACGATATTTTCATCAACCTCTCATTCTCAACAAGTTGGTTTAGTCAACACTCTCGCATCTTATGATGTCATTTTCATCCTCATATAGGTGTTTCTAGTACTCTTTTCATGTGAACTCTTGTTCATAGGTGCTTATTGTTATCACTTTCTTTCAATTCCATTCAAGCATGCATTATGGCAAGATACATCATCTTTGGTAGATGATAAAGTCATATTCGTTGCTTATCCCTCTAGTTGTGAATTTTAGGATTGCATGAGTAGATATGTTCTATCCTTATCTTTCGATAAAGAATTTGCTTTACACACGAGCTTCTAACTCTTTAAATAATTGTCTACGTATCACCACCACCTTCAATCAACTCTTTCACTAATCATCACCACCATGGATTAGTGTAAAACCTACTTCTATTCATCTTGTGATGTTGTCATATTTTCAATACTTTTTCTAAAGTATAATGAAAATCGTTAGCCCTCGTTCAAACTCTAACGTTACGTGTGTTTTTACTTGTCCTGTTATCTTTTCCCAACCAGATATGAGTTATATTTGTGTTTTTAAGTGTTTTCGAAAATTTTGAAAATCGTCTCGGCACTTTAAAAAGGAGACTGTGTTGTTTTCCAAGTCTGGCGGATCTGGCGGAACCTTCACGAGGGTTCCGCCAGTGCAATTTTCTGGAAACCCAGAAATGGCCCAGCGGATCAGACGGAACCCTCAAGAGGGTTCCGCCCATGTCATCGCAGGGTTCCGCCAGACCACCTGCAAATGTTTATTTTCTATTTTTCAAATTTTCAACTACCACACTTCTTCAAAACAATCTTTTAGGTGAGAAACTCATTCCTTGTTAGTTTACAACATCATTAGAAGCATATCATCCTCATATCTTCTCTCTAGGCATTGTTTTGTAGGCTTCTATCATATTATATTCGCGTTTTTATTGTAATTCTTATTAGAAGAATACAACTTATTTTTCTTATGATTGTATTTCTTTCTACAAGAATGCACCTCATGAGATCTTTGATATCATGGGTCTCTACCTTGAGTCGCTTATATCATTTATATATTTACATCTTACTTTTCTTTTAGATGAAATATATTTCATTGTAGGTTCACCATTATATACGCTAGATCGTATATAGCATTATCATCTAAGGATGATGTTTGCATCGAATATTTTCCTTCTTTCATTATTAGGTGCTTCTTGACGTAGGAGGAATATTCATCAAGCACTCATATTGCATCGTCTATACACGTTGTTGTAGAGGACATGCTTGTCTAAAGACAAAACTTTCACTATACTAATTTTTTTTGTAGGTTCATATTGACGCCCTTTAACAAGGGGAGCTTCCGTCAAACATAGGAAGATTATTGTCTTATACTAACCTTTATTTTGTAGGGTTCTTCATCCTTGAATCACATACGTTGGTACCCTAGCAACGGGGAGTATTGATCAAGGGGGAGTCAATCATACACTAACCTTTGTGTCTTTTGTAGCTTTATTATCCTTGTATCATATACGTTGGTACCCTAGCAACGGGGAGTATTGATCAAGGGGGAGTTAATCATGCACTAACCTTTATTTTTTGTAGCTTTCTTATTTCTTGTGTCATATACGTTGGGACCCTAGCAAAGGGGAGTATTGATCAAGGGGGAACTACAATCTAGGGGAAGCATGCACACATTTTTCTTTATTCTCATTCTTCGACGCACCTTTGTGTTTCGACAAAAAGAAGGAGATAAGTCAACATAGTCCAAAATGATTTTTTATTCATCATGCATTTTTCGTATAATTTTTTTTTTTGTTGCACAACACTAACCTTGGTGTAGGTCAAGGAACTTAATTTGATCCATGGATCCGCTAACAACCTTAGGAAATTGGAGTTGAAGAATTCACTTCACTAGGGATGATACAAGCTCGCCATTTCGGGGAGAAATTAAGTTAACTCCAAGGACACACCCCTTTTTGTTTCGACAAAGGGGGAGAAGAGTGTAAACGGAGAAGGACATGTAGAAGGTGTGTTGCGGATACAAGTAAGTAATACGGACACAAGTAACTTTTTACATTTTACGTTCTATCACGTTTACATATTTTGTCATCATCAAAAAGGGGGAGATTGTTAGTGCAAATATTACGATATTTAATCTATACAGTCTCGTTTGTTTTGATTGATGACAAACGTATAACTTGATACATAACGTAAAATGTACAACTTACTTGTAATCATACTTTGTCTCAACAAACATTCAACACCTCTCAACGTCTCGAGTCATCGTATGCTACAACACAGGTTCGTACATGTTTGTTATGTAGCATTATGATCAAACCCCTTGACCAACCATTTAGAATGACTGAAATACTTTAGGAGTCTTTAAGTATTTTAGGTGTCAAAGTACACTTTAGGTGTTAAATAGAATAAGTGCCACATTAGGTGTCTAGATAATGTTAGTAAGTTTACAATATATAAAAATGTGTCTTATAACAACATAAGTACATAAAACATTTTTAGTAACTTACTAAATATTATATAGCTAGCTAATATATTTTTTATACAAGTAATTTACCTTTTTAAGTTAATATATACATTTGTTTAAATGTATTTTTCATAAAATGGAAAACTATATTTGGAAATTATCTTTGTCAAATATCATTTAAGATGTGTCATAGATTGTAGTTGACTTGGAAACATCTTTGAAAAATAACTTGGTCAAAGAACTTGTAAGATGTGTCATAGTCTTTGTAAGTTGACAAGTAACATATATGTCTTGTCTTGTCAACATTTAGTTTCAAGTATATGCATGTTTGACTAGAAATAAATATGATGTGACATTGTTAGATATGAAAAGTTATTGTAAATAGTAATCCATGGTTTTGGAACATGGTATATAGAACATGGTTTTGGAAAACTTCTTATTTTGTTTTGCCTATAAATAGAAGTTTATGTTTTACTTAGAAGTGTGATGAAAAGATGAAATAAACACACACACATAGATAAGTAGGAAACCATGTAGATCACCCTTTCAATAATGATCATAATGCTTCTAACATTCATCTTTGTTGTAAGCATATCATACTTCATGATCCACCAAGAAGGTTACAAGATCTTGAAGTCATCATTCATTGAAGCATTCCAACATATGAAGATTCAAGGGCACTTGACATCCTCAATGGTTGAAGACTTCTTATTCTAGAAGTTCGTGTAGATTAGGCATGCATATTCATTAGACTTTTATGTCTTGGATCATCATTGTAACATAACAATATAGATTAGATGGTTTATGTGTTTGTGCCATAAAACACAAGGTTTTTATGTTGGGCCACAAAACATAGCGGGAGTGGTTGTACCCTTGGTAAAGAACTCGACATCTAGCTTAGTGTCGGTAAAAGTGTAAGCGACGAACGGGAGTGGTTGTACCCATGTAAAAGAACTCGACATCTAGCTTAGTGTCGGTAAAAGTGTAAGCGACGAACGGGAGTGGTTGTACCCTTGTAAAAGAACTCGACATCTAGCTTAGTGTCGGTAAAAGTGTAAGCAACGATTGTAAGGTTTTCTCCGCCGAAAAGGGAGGTTGTTGATCTAGTGAAGTAACTCTCGAGTTGGGTACTCGAGGAGTGGAGTAGGGCGGAGAGGAGATCCGTGACCGAACCACTATAAATCCTCGTGTTCGGTTTGCACTTTCCTTTTACTTATTGCCTTACTTTAATGTTTGCATTATGTGATTGTTTGTGTTGTGACTTGTTGATTGTACTTGTGTGATAACATGTTTTAAGTGATGTTAGTCATAAACTACAAGTAACATCTTCTATATTAGAACAAGCTAAAAATGGACATTTGATACAACAAGAAATAAAGTTTTTTAAACGGTAACGTATTCACCCCCCCCCCCCTCTACGTTTTCACATAGACTTCTTAAAAAGTCAAAGACAAGAAATTTTGGTTACACTATCCTACCTCTAGAAATAAAGAAAAAACTACAAATAAGCTACGACCATAAAAAGCTACAAGGAAATCATCATTTTCCTTTGTGAGAAACATTTTCCAAAAACAAGGCTAAGGTTGTTTAAGGAAGAAAATGTGGGTTGTGGTTGTAGCGGGCTTTATTTTGAAGGTTGAGAGGGTGACACGGGTTTTGGTTTGTTGGTTTAAATGGGAAACATTTTCCAAAAGAAACGGTTTTGTTTCATTTTGGAGACTCTAAACTTGAGGTGGTGTTGGTACTCTAAACTTGGTTTGTTGGTTTTAATGAGAAACATTTTCCAAAAGAAACGGTTTTGTTTCATTTTGGAGACTCTAAACTTGAGACGTTCCACAATGTGGTTTAGGATAAACCTCATTTTATTGGATAGGGTGAAACAACAATGGTTTTGGGTGATGATACTCTTGTTGTGGTGGTTGGTTGTGGTCGAAAGACTCATTTTGGTTAAGCAATGACCTTGGTTATTCATTTGTGAAAGGTGGTGGTTGTTGTTGGTCTTGGTGGAAGATCATTGAGATACTTTTATTTTCTTATACGAAGAAAATAGAGATTCAAAGTGTTGGGAAGGTTCTTGTGGTAGTAGTAGTTATTGTTGTTGTGGTGGTTGTTGTTTGAACAAAATGGTGTAGGCTTGTTTATTTGTAAATGGTTACCATGAAGGTTTTTGTGAATGGGGTGAAACACAAATGATTGTAGGTGTGTATGACCTTGACCATTTGGAAAAATTGAGGATTTAGCATAAAGGTAGGCCAAACTCTCAAGCAATGACGGTGGATGAGGTGCATCATCCAATGACTCGTTTGGTTGAAATATTGGTTGTTGATGGGTTTCTGTTTCGGCAATGGTGTTAAAAGGTGACAATGATGGAGGGCTTGATGGTTTAGGTGATAGGTTTTCAAAAGTTTCCAATAGTGGATGTGGTGATGTTGGTGGTGTATGGAAAAGTTCCATTGGTGTAAGTGTTGAAGTAGCAAGATTAAGCAAATCTTGAAAAGTGATCACATTGGTATTGAAATGTGTTGAGGATGGTGTTGAGGTAGTGAGGTTAAGGAAATCTTGGATATGTGAAGAAATGTTAAGCGAAGCATCACTTGAAGATGATGAGCTTGACTTGACGGTTTTGTTGAAGCAACAAGGTTTGACACTAATCTTAGTGGTTTTTGAGAAGGATTTTGATGGTTATGGTGTGATTTGAATTGTTGCAAAACTTTCAAATTTATATGGTTGAAAAGGTGTTGAAATGGGTGTTTGGATTTGAGGTTCTACCATTCAAAGAATGAGGTTTCAAATGATTTTCATGACCATGTCACATCATTTGATGTTAATTCAATGGAATAGGGTGGAGTGAAAGATCAACATATGCACTCAATGCATTGTGATCATGGGATGTGATTTGGTTGAAAATGTTTCAATGGTTTGAAGGATCCTTTAAAAGGGTTCCTTGGGTAAGTTATGTTTGAATTTGAATTTTTGGAGGGAAGTGGCTTCCTAATTGTTTTAGTGAGTGAGAGTTGTTCTAATATGGTTATTGGAGTTAATGGAAGATGTTTCTCACTTAGGATAATGGTTTTGACACATTACAAGTTTTGGACTTAAGAAAAATGGAAGAATTTTCTGCAGGTGTCTGGCGGAACCCTCAGAAGACACTGGCGGAACCCATTTGAGGGTACCGCCTGGTCCGTTGGGCCATTTCTGGAATTCCCAGAAAATACACTGGCGGACCCCAATTTTGGGTACCGCCAGATCCGCCAGGGGTAAAAAAATTAGGCAGTCCGCGTTTTTGACCCGCGAGACGATTTTCAAAATTTTCGAAAACTCCTAAAATCAAAGAGATAATGTATTTCTGGTTATGCAATGCAAAAATTAGACATGTAAACATACATATCATGGGACTTTGACCTTGAGGTCGAGGATTTTACTATACTTAGTAAGAATTGCCATAAGCATAGAAAAAATGACAAACACCTTAAACATTGTCATTATGCATAAAAGTTCATACAAACATAATCCAACAAACATAATAGACCATGAAAGTGAAAAACACATAATTCACGTAGTTTAACACAAAGACGATTCTAAAGCATTCTTAATCCAAACACTCCTTAATTGTCTCATAACCGATCTATCCTCTTATTGAGCTTGCTTAGGTACCTTCCAAAGCACTTGAAAATTCCTTTGGTTTGCTTGAACTCTTCGGATACATTTTCAATGACGGGGAGTTCTAGAAGGTAGTCTAAAGGAGGTAACTTAGAGTTAGGAAGTTAATCATCCTTTCTCATGTCAGATGATGATGATGATGGTGTAGGTGAGCGAGTACGTTTGCCCTTACCTTTGAAAACTTGTTTATCACTCAGAGGAACGAAGATGTGAGGAATGAGAGAATAGTCAAGGCATATTCCATTATTGTTAGGTGGAATGGGTGAGATTGTTCTAAAGAGGCGGGTGAGAAGCATTCCATAAGGAAGAGCGGTTGTTCCTACCAAAGGTATGTCGGCCATTCTTTTGGCGAGGTAATAGGCTAAGTTAAAAGGTTGACCGGTGGAAATGCTATAGAGCATGTAGCTAAGACAAACATTGATGTGATCTCGGTTTCCTATGGTGCTAATTTCATTGGTTCTAAGGAGTTCTTCCCATTCCTTTAATTAGGGCTTGAGTTCATTGAATTCCATACCATATGGGTCCTAGATGACCTCATTTCCGGTTCTAGTTCTCCTAGTGTTGGTGGTCCTAATGAAGAGGTGGTCACGTAGTTCATTTTTGGACACAAGAGGGGTATCATAGGGATAGATGCGGTCAAAGAGTGTGTCAAGACTTGAGAGGAAGTGCAAGTCGGAGTAGATGCAACTACCATGGTTTGGGACACCTAGGATTTGAGCAAACTCCTCGAGGTTGAAGGAGTATTGATGACTACTAGCCCTAAAGTTAATAGACAAGCGACCATACTCATCCTTGGAGAGGGTGATGGATTCATAGAATTCTAAAATAAACCTAGAACAAATAGGCTCGTGGATTTCTAAGAGACACTCAAAGTTGATTGTGGCAAATTCCGTGTAGAGGTTTGTACCTTCTAAGAAGGATGGATCAATTGTTCTACCCTTATGGACATATCGTTTTTCTAAGGCTTTGAAGACAATGATTTGAGTTTGAGTAAGACCTTTGGTTTTGTGGTGTTTGGGTAGGTACTTGATGGTGTCCTTGTGGTCGTAGTGAGTTAGAAGAGGCATGATGATTCCTAGAAAATCAAAATTTCACATTTAAGTAAATGACTATTGTAATGTGTATGTTCTAGTGTGTGCCTATATGAAATCAATGTGGAGGTGCGGTTGACTTGACTCATTTTGATGCTTAAAAATGTTTTGTAATGCAAGTGATGTTTCAATGACGTTTTTCATTTGTTTTAACAATGTGGTGAACGGTGGTAAAGTATGGGTGACGACCGAGGGTGGATATGTGAAATGAGGTGGTGATTGTTTGACAACACTTAAAGCTTGGATATCTTCTTTGTGTTCTTCACTTGCTAGAAAGTGGAAGAGACGCATTTCATAATGAAATTCACTTGACTTTTGACGACATAGACAAATATGTTAATGAGAGTATGGATATGACAATTGCCCTTTGTTTCAAAGAGCGACACAAAGGTGAACATAGGTTTATGTATCATGAAAGGTGGTTTAATCTTAATAGGTTAGGTTATAGTGGGGATGACACACTTGTTTGGTTACATTGTGGAATCTTCTTGTGAAGATGACTAGGTGGAGTTATTGGTGAAGATGAAATTAACTCTTGGTTTCTTTGAGGGCATGGAAGTGGTGGATGACTCGATATTGATATGACAAAGGATAACTTGGTTTCTCATTTCACATTGATTGTTTGAGGTTCGAGTGATGAAAGGTTATGAGGAATATGCTTGAAGTTTTGCTCATTTTGTGAATCTTATGGGCTGATGGTAAGTTAGAGTTGTGAGTAAAGAGGTGTTTGGTTTTGAACTTAAATAAAACATTCTGTGGCTTTGGCGGACCAGGCGGAACCAAAAAGTGGGTTCCGCCCGTATGGTCTGAGGGTGCCGTAGGATCTGCAGGGAAAACTCAAAAGGAATTGTCTTGATTTTTGTGGTTTTATCCTAATGTTCAAAACTAAGGTTTTAGGTCTTATGAGTCCTTGACTAAGCCTAGGGATAATGAATGCTTCTCATTCAAGAGGTTTTGTGAAAACATTGATAGAATGGTTAACGTATAAGACTTTCTTAGTTAAGATGTTCCTCAATGAACATTTTTACCAAGACGATGATGATGGATCACAATATTTCAATTAAGAACATAATGGATTGAATTGTCGCTGAAGTCGATGCTTCCTTTGTTGAAGGTATAACAATGTTGATAAGATGAATTCCGTTGTTGATGCGAGTTTGCTTGTTCAAGCGGAGCTTGTTGATGTGCTTCTCCATCCAATACTAATTTGAGAATCTTACGCGTTTTGGAGAATCATTGGGTAAGTAAGTATAAAAGTGCAAGTACCACTTGTGCTTTTCTTATCAACTTATTACCGACATAATTCCATTTGGCATACATTATGGTTTCTATTCCCGTTCTTTTGGGAGACCATAATCCTAGTTGTGTAGTACCTTATGATGTATCCAACTAGGCTCAACTAACGAGTTGTTTAAGGATCTTCGTTAACACGAGCACATAGACAAAAGCTAAACATAGTGTTGAATCTAAATGTTATGAGAACAAGTAGTCTTCCAAACATTTCTCTACGTTTAGTTTTACCTGCGGATTTACTAATCTCATTCTTGATAGATCATCAATAACTTAACCATTGAGAACAAGAGAGCACCTAGGAATGTCTTTAAGTTAAAATCTCTTGCTTTTGTGGCTTGCTTTTATTATCAAAAGGTCTTTCAAATATTGACATTATACTCACTTGATTACTTTGAAATATCAACTTCGTTTCACTATTTGTTTTATTCTAAATTCCAAAAATTGTTTTTGTTGAATTTGTTTAGACACAACTAATGACCTATAAATCAAGTTTTATAACTTATGTCAATTTTACTTGATTTAATGTTTAACTCAAGGTGAGAAGATGTTTTTTGTACTTTTACTCCATGCTTGTCTTGCCATCATTGGACTTTCAACTAAGTTATCATCTACCAAAGATGATATCATAGAAGGATGAGATTACTCGTTAAATGTCATATTCAACGACTCCTCGACTCTTTAGGTTTTCTTACTTAAGACACTATGAACTCTATTTAATTTTAAAAAGTCCAAGAGGTACAACATCATTAGACTATGTGTCACATTTGATGTGTAAATCCTAGATGTTGAAAACTTATTTTCTTTCACACATCCTAATATATGCTAATGTGATTCATTTTACCTTGTATGTTTTATGTGAGATTATCATAAAGGAGTGATTGAAGACACAATTAAAGACTCAAAGTATGGTGTTTGAGAAAATTGTTTAACAAAGGTTTGTTTTGCAAGCATCACAAAAGTGTTAGACATTTTAACAATTAGGAAATTCTTAGTTAGCTCACTTGTTAGCAAGAGTTGAGTGAGACAAACTCAAGAGTTTTTCGTGTTTATCTCTTGATGGTTAAATAACCAAAACACCTTATATCTCCTTACTAGTACTAAAGACTAAATTCCTTGTTGCATAGAATCTAATCTTAGTTATTTACAAATAGCAGGTAGACACTCTGGAGTATTACAAATAACACATATTTGAGCACATAATGCTAGAGACAAGATATAACCAAAGTCAAGTTTAAGTAATGCGTACCTTTTAAATTGCATAGAGATGCTATCAAGCGAATAAGCATTAAGCGTAAAGACTTGGTTTGACGACATGCTTTGAAACTCAATAACTCATGTATCCAAGAAGGTTAGACAATCATATAAAGGCATAGAGCATGATAATCTTAATTCTTTTATCATGAGTTTCTATTAGAGATAGAATTATCTCTAAGTCTTTCTTCTAGGTTAGACAAATTTTACTTGCTTTGTTTTATTAGTTAATGGTGCTTTTGAGTTAAATCCTAATCCGGTTTTATCTTTAAACAACCTTTGACTCCCCAACAATCTTTCAAGAGATTTTGAGCTTTCATCAAATTTAACTAATAAGTTTTCTTTTCTCATTTTGCATTTTAATCTCATGTTTGTAATCTAGACATAATTTACATTCTAGATTAATTTTAACATTACTCTTAATTCTAGACATTTTATCTTCCAATAAGATTTCTTTTTTAAAGATATTCTTAAGAGATTTTAAAGACTCATTCTTGAAGATAGCTTTTAGGTCCATGTTGCACAAATGTTTAGACTCATTTTATATTTTAGAAGACTCTAGGATAAATTAATCAAAGCAAAATAGTTTGGTTTCAAAGTGTACCTTGCTTGATGTTTTATCTAGTATGGAATCACAAACCGGATGATTGACTTCATCTTCATCCGAGTTAATCCATGAATCGCAAGCAAGACAACAACGAGCTTGACACGAGTAATCACCTTTACTTACACCTTGCTTGTTGTATCAATAAGTTGACAATAAAATACCGGATCATTGTCTTCGTCAACTTCCATTACATTCCAAGATACGCAAGCAGGTTCAACAAAACACACGTACTCATCTTCACTTGTACCTTCATTTAAAACATTTAAACTAGTAGCACATGTATTAACTTCTACTAAGTGTCTATCAATTAGTTTTTCTAAAACTTCTAATTCATATGTAAGATTAAATTGATCATCTTTGACTTGACATATTCCTTGATGAAAGTTTACCATATTTTTCAAACATCATTAGCCTTTTGACAAAAATACATTCTTTCATATTTGGTACTAAAGCTTTGTAAAACATTGTTTTAGCTTTAGTATTTTTATCAAGTTTAAGATAGTTATCTTGGTTTTCAAAAACTTGTTTTCTTTGGTTTGAAATTACCAAAAGAAATAATATGCCAAAGATCTTGATCAAGTGATTTTACATAGTTTTCAAAATTACTTTTCCATTCAAGTAAGTTTTCTTTTTCAAATAGTGGTTGGTTTTGAATAGGTTGCCCTTCTTTGAGATTTTCAAAATCCATGGATCGATCCAAGTTTTAAAATACATTCTATTTTAAAGATCTTGAGTAACGTAGCTCCTGATACCAATTGTGGAAAACTAGAAGGGGGGTTGAATAGTTTACCGCTTTTTCGATTCTTATTTAGCTTAAATAACCTTTGAGAACTTGACGTTTGGTTAAAGATATAAGCACAACTTAATATGTTTGATTCTTTGAATAGACTTTACATGTGAATAACAATTCCAACTTAACTTGTTTCATACTTTGAAAAGCTTTACTTGTAATGATCCTAACTTTGCTTATTTAGTTCTTTGAAAAGCTTTACTTATTTTTAAAGATGTAAGAACAACATTACTTGTTTTGTTTCTTTGAAAAGCTTTATATGTGATCAACAATTCTAACTAAACAACAACGTATAATAAGCAAAGGTAGAGAAAGAAACAATCAAACCACAACACGATAGTTTATCGTGGTTCGGCTACAAGGACTCTTTTTCCTTGCCCTACATCCACGCCCCGAGTTTCCAACTCGAGAGTTATAAACACTAATCAACAAGCTCCTTTCACCGGCAGAGAAAACCTTACACGTCGCTTATACTTTTACCGACACAAAGCTAGATGTCGAGTTCTTTTACAAGGGTACAACCACTCCCATTCGTCGCTTACACTTTTACCGACACAAAGCTAAATGTCGAGTTCTTTACCAAGGGTACAACCACTCCCGTTAGTTCTTTTACTAGGGTACAACAACTCCCAACACACTACGTATTTTGAGGCCTAAAATACTAACCTATAACTTCTACATACATGACACACATGAAGTATAAACTACCAAAGCTTATACATGATCAAGCTACCAAGACTTGCAACTTTAGAGTTGAAGCTTGCAACTTCTTGAATGATCTTGTGGAGTTCCTTGCTACATAAGAGAATCACACAAATCAAAAGGTTACTGAGTTAGTTGAGAGAGTATGTGAAAATATATCTCAAAGGGGTGACCCAAAACTAACAAATGGTTTGGTATATTTATAGCAAACCATTCTGCAGGCCCGGCGGATCAGGCGGAACCCTCAAATGGGTTCCGCCCGTGTACCCCCAGGGTACCGTCAGGGCTGCAGTTGGTTTTTGCAATAAATCTCCAAACCAAACAAGGTCTTGTCTCATAACTCTTAGCAACCAAACAATGTCACATCACTTAAATCAAGTCAAACACAAAACTTGTAAGCCACACCAAAGTAAGTCAAACACATTTCTTACCATAAATACATATAGACAAAACTTGCCATAAATGTGATGTGACAATTCTATTTTAAGAAATAAGTGTGATGTGATAAGACACTTTCTAGAAATAAAAACAATGTTTAGTTTAAAAGGAAATGTAAACATTAGTTAAACAAGACTTAAACACTCAAAGTGATGATTTACTCTTAGCTAAAGTTCATACTTTGTCATTAACAAAACTTAGCAAAGATCGTAAAATATAAATAACGTTTTTAGGCGATATTTGTATTAACAAACTTATACGAAAAACGATAGTGTTTTTATCAGTTTAACTTGAGTAACGTGTAACATTTACTTTTCTTTGTTACGAGTGTAGTGTGAAAACATGGTTTTGACAAAAACTATAAAGTCAACTAGCGAAAATTTAGGTTAATATATTTACCAACTTGCATGGCATTGCCGGTGACTGACGAGGTAGAGTACGTATGAAGCATACAGTTGTGACTTGTGAGTTGTGTATCGATATTGTTGCAATTTTTGTAAGTTTAATTTATAAAGATAATTGCAAGATGTAAGTAATACAAAGTAGAATAATCTAGGTAAATTTCATTATCTTAAAACTAGCTAGTAACTAGTGTATAGAACGAGAGGTGATTTCTGCACTTTTTGTTTTGATTTAGACATATAACACTTTACAAGCAGGTAAAATATGATATATTTATGGCTAGATGTAAACGTGATACAACTATTTAAAGTGTGAAATTTTGTGCACCGATAAACACACAAATGTGTACAAATCATCTATCAAACTCTCAACAACTTGTTTGTTTTCTGCTAAATGTTATGATCGAGTCGTTACAATATATATACACCAGTTGAATTTATTCAAATTACCATGAATAATTTTGATGTATCTTTTAAACAAACCCGAAAAAACATAAGATTTGTCCTAACAATATCAACACACTTTCACTTAATTTTATACATTTTATATTTATCAACATGATTTGAAAATGTTTATATGCTTTTTCTTCTTTACCTGGGTTTATGGCTCGACATTGCGAGCCGGCTAATCTCAAAGAGACTATCTTTTTAGATAGTCCAGAGTCGGCACAAGAGAACCTCCGTGGTCACAAAAAGATTAATTTTCTCCCAGATGAATTCGAATACATGATCTCCATTCTTAGGGCAGGTATGGCTATGAATATATGATTAAGGAAAATCCTTTTGTTAAGATAGAGTTTTTGCTAAACCACAACCCTTAAGGGTGCGTTTGGTTTCCACATATGGGAATCAAACTATCACTATGAAAGTGATAGTTTGTGTTTGTTTAGAATGTTGGGCCCACAACTATGACTATGAAAGTCTAATATATTTCATACTCCATATACAATTCTATAGGGGGAATGGATCTTTCATAGTTGAGGGACCCACCACTACTATCAAACTCATACACATTGTCATTCCTCGCAGCATACCAAACGCACCCTAAGTTTACTATGTTTCCAAGATCATTTCCAAACGAACACTTGTCATTTCAGTGAATACATAATTTAAACAATTATGTAAGTGAGTTTTAGTAAGGTATGTATTAATACAAGTGAGTTTATATATATATATATATATATATATATATATATATATATATATATATATATATATATATATATATATATATATATATGAAAGCGTTTTTAAACTTAGTAAGCTTAAAGGCTATGGTTAGCGAACCTTTTAACATGTAATGTCTTTTATTTCCGTTATACAAAATATCAGAAAATCATTACCAAGGTTACACAGTTTAGAAAGAAAAATAAAATGTTGGTTTGATCCACCAATATTCTACTATCTAATCCGTCCATTTTAAAATAACCAATACACCAGGGGCGGATCCATGTATAGTCCAGGGGTAGCGGTCGCTACCCCTGAACTTTTACCTGGTAGTGGAATTTTTGGCGATTTTTTACGTTTTTTGGCGATTTTTGGCCATTTTTTGGCAATTTCGCTACCCCTGAAACAAATTTTCGCTACCCCTAAACAAATTTTCGTATTTCGCTACCCCTGACAGAAGCTCCTAGTTCCGCCGCTGCAATACACAATCATTGATTGTAACATACGCATTCCAATTCATATATTTTAAAAAAGCTTTGACACGGTAAAACATGTCGTAATACTTACTTTTCCTTTGTAACTAAGGAGGCAAAGCCAGTATATATATGTGATTGCATGTTTCCAATGAACCATACTTATCAACATTTGCAATTAAGTTTTGATATTAGTAAAAACATGACGAAACAACAAGGGTCCGTGTGTGTTGCCATTCTTGCATTGATTGCCTTAGGAATGGTCGCTGGCGTTGCTCACGCAGCAATAGGTTTGCCGCCTGAGGCTGCACCACTAATCCGTCATTTTTACAAGGTACACAATACTTGTGCAAACGTTGAGCCATTTATTCGGCACCAGGTGCAGCTTGTGTATGATAATGATAGGACCGTTGCTCCAAAACTCATCAAGTTGCTCTATGCAGACTGCATGATCAATGTATGCTTTCCCTCTCTCTAACTACTAATGGTTTCCATGCTTAATTGCTTGTATATGCTAGCTTGTTCATGTGTGTCAGTGTTTGTATGTATGTATGTATGTATGTATGTATGTATGTATGTTTATGTGATGTGTGTGTATCGATGTATACATGTACACTAGCAGAGTACCCGCACGATGCGGCGGCGGGTACACTGTAATAAAATATGCGGCGACGAATATCTCGAATTATTGTTTCGGGTTGCTGGATCTCATATATATATATATTTTTTTTTTTTTGAAAGCTTAATTATATTGTATATTGTGGTTAAAAAGTTATATTTTTTTGTAAAGGGGTGTTTTTTTTAATAATGTATTAATAGTGTATTTTTTTATGAAGGGGTGGAAGTTTAATTATATTGTATATTATGCTTAAATAGTTGTATTTTTGGGTGAAAGAGTGTTTTTAATAGTGTATTAATTGTATTAGAAGAATATATATATATTTTTTTTTATGTGTGCTTTAAGTACTTGTAAATTATGTTTTATAAGTAGTATTTACTTAAAATCTATATTAGGAAATTTTAAAAAATTAATAGGAAGGAAGTGTCTAAATGCATTATAAGACCATCCACTATGGTAAACATTTTAAAAGGTTTATACTTGTGTTATGACATTGAATTATAAACCTTTTTGTTTTATAAACATATCCCCACTATGTTATAAACCTTTTCAAGTGCTATAAACTTCACACATAATCAAAAGCATTAAATTACGAAAAGGTTCAATATCCTAGACCTCTTCATGACACATAAGCTTGAAATAAATGCTCACTATGGTGTATAAGTTCTTAAACCTCTTCAACATTTTATAAACCTTTTCATAAACCACCATAGTGGATGACCTAACTGGTATAGATATGTAACACAAAAAGTATCATGTACTGTATATGCATACAAGGCCTCCAAATTATACACGTGTTTCGGAGCCGTTATATTCAACTAGTGGTCTTAAAATAATATATACATAGTATTATATAGATAATTGGTAAGATTAATCTTGCTAGCATCCTCGTAATATTTGTTGCAATTGTTTGTTTAAGAAAGTTTAGTCATCTAGGAATTTCCATTCCCTCGACAGAGAAGGAATTGGTAGTCACTGCAAATCAACTGAGATTGATATAACTGAATTTGGAAATGGACAAACTTTTGAACAAGTATATTGTATCTATTAATAGCAATAGGCATTAAAGAACCGATAACTATTTTTACGCCACTCAACTTGAAGGAGTGATAATAGGCTTGTTTTGTGGTTAAGTCAACACGTTTCTCTCTTTTTTTTTTTTTTTTTTTTTTTTTTTTCACCTGAGATCTCCTTTGTAATGTTTTTATTTCTGTTTTTATATTTATATTATTTTTAGGCGCAGATATAATATATGTTTATATTATTTCACACACTTAGAAAGGTAGTAAATATAAATATAACTTTGAGAAATGTAATCTTATTAGCCTGATAAAAATTAATTATGAACTGTGTTTTGTGAGACTTCTATCTTAAAATACAGTATAGACTAACTGACTGTTTAATGAGACAAAGAACAATCTCTTATTTTCTTTAGATTTTATTTTAGATAAGTCCCACAAAACACATTTCGACTTTCTGCTCAAACTGGCCTCTATACAGAAGTCAGCCTTTACCTGACCAACTAGTTCTTTACGGGCTGGGGAAACTTCATTCTCGATTCTACGAGAATAACACAGAAAACCATAAATGTTACCTTTTGAGGTCTAAAAAACATAACATCTTCCATATGGGGTTTTAATGCGAGCTAATACGTACGGAGATTAAATTATAGGGGTGTGATGCATCGATTCTGCTTGATGGACCAAATACAGAGAAAGCATCACCAAAAACCCGAGGACTGGGAGCATTTGTGCTTATTGACAACATCAAGAAAGTTTTGGAAGCACGATGCCCAGGTGCAGTTTCATGTGCTGACATTCTTAACCTTGCAACTAGAGATGCCGTATTTTTTGTAAGTTACTACCCTTTTCAAATCAATTACAATACATTACTCTTTATGGTTCTAGATACATCTTCATTTTAAATTTAAGTCTGTCTAACATCATGTGTACACTATTTATGTTAATTTTGAACAGTCGGGTGGACCATCTTATCCAGTATTCTTGGGAAGAAGGGATGGACGTGATTCAAATGCAGCATGGATAGACTTACCTTCACCTTCCATCTCTTGGGAATCGTCTTTGGCGTACTTCGAATCAAAAGGTTTAGATGTGCAAGACATGGTTACACTCCTAGGTAAGCATTCATAGTGGTACATATGGCAATTGTGACCAATTCACGAGAAACGGTTCGATTTTTTATACCGGTAGCACTCTGAAGTCAAAATTTTATAATTTTGTTTTTCTTTTTAACTTTCAGGAGCACATACAATGGGCAGAGTTCGATGCAGTAACATTCTTGACCGCCTTTACAATTTCAACAATACTGGAAAACCTGACCCTAGTATGGAATCCCTTACATTGAGGTACTTGAGGAAACAATGCCCTCCAAAACTGAAACTGGGACAACCCAACCCACTCATAAACTTAAACCCTAGTAACCCGACTCACAGATTCATCAACTCCTACTACACAAGAGTGTTAACCAATAAATCTGTTCTAGGAGTTGACCAACAGCTACGATACGGTGGTGACACCTATGATCTAACGGATGAATTTGCTTCATCAATCGAAGATTTCAAAGGAGGGTTTGCCTATTCAATGAGTCGGATGGGTGGGCTCAAGGTACTGACAGGAACCAAGGGTGAGATTCGACTCAACTGCCGTATGGTAAACAAGTAGATTGAATCCTTCATCTTCTTCAAGAGTTAATGTGGTTATTTTATTATTAATAAAAACAATAGGATTCTATTCATTACAAAGAATTAATTTCTATTCCTTTGTTGAAATGTAAGAATTGTAATGAGTTTTTTAATTCTAAGTTTACAAGTTGTATAAGACCTAAGCAAGAAACCTTCTATAATTGCCTCAAACTATAAGTTTCCACCCCATACCCATCCCCTTCAAATAAAAGTTAATAAAAAAGTAATGTTGAATACAGTACATGGCACAACAAATAAAGATATTGTGCTTCTGACCTGCAAAAGTATCAATGATCAGCTTCTGTCAAGGCATCATTTCAAAGCTCCAATCCACAATCCTAAAGAAAGAAAAGAACAGTCTATAAATGATCTTCATGTTTATGTCGAAAACTACTAAAATTAGTTACATATGTACAAGATTGTATACATAAAAGAGACTGGTGTAAGTTGATTTGACATCAAATGCTCAAACATGAGCACTTTTAAAAAAATAAAGTTATATAGAACTTGCAAATGTTTTTAAAAATTAAAGAGACTGACTTAAAAGTTAATCACTTCTAAAAGGGCCTTGCCTAATCTATCCAAACGAACATCTTAAACACCTTGGAAAGGTACCTACCGAGCTACCTTAATAGAAAGAGTCTTAAGTAAAATAAATTCAAATTGATCTCTTCTGTTTGTGGTCCGCTGCTCAAGTTCAGTTATGAGACTTTAAAGTTTAGATGAAGTACTTGTAAAGTTTGTAAGGTGAATCCAAAGAAAAGCATTTTAAAGTAAACGACGTACTTTATTAAGCAATGGGGCTACTTGATAATGCTCAATAACATTTAGCAAAAAAAAATTTTAATACTCCGTATTACTGAAGTGCTGCTTGATGGTCATGATTGATGATCATGTACCTAGTTAGCAAACTGTTCTATACACACCAGATTTAAAACACACCACCTGAATCTTTTAAACATTCAGGTCTGAAACTAAATATTATATAATCTTGAACATAATATTCCCATTAAACATTAAATAAATAGAAATTTATGTATAACAGAACAGCAGGTACCTTGACAGAAGTTCGTGTGTTTTCTAAACGAAGTTGACGACTGTTCAGATGCATAAGTATGTTGCTATGTGGTCCTCCAATGTACAAAAAAAAAGGTAACAATCTCCTGCTATGCAACTCAGACAAGAATTCAAAGATGGATGGCATCTAAAATACTCGGGATGGATGGAGTTCTGATCACAAATTTGAAGCCCCCCAAGCTAGTCGTCGTAGGCAGCAGCTGGGCTTCGATTCTTGATCAGCTGATGCAAAATAAATACTGTCAAAACCAGAATGCATACTTCTTAACCACACAAACTGGGGATGCTTCACATCTACCTAACACACCTAACAGACTAATGAAAAGAATTAAGCACCAAACACTGGAATACACATGCTACACATGCACTCCGAAGTAAAATGCAGACCCAGTACATTATTTAGTGAAAGCTTTCAAACTACAGAATAATATTAGTAAAGATGAATGAAATGGTGTGCTAAACCTTGTAGAAGTATTTCTTTCGGAGCTTAATAGCTGTACGTATGCATCTCTTAACCCTAATCTTCAGCATATTATCATTGAATATCTGCATCATTGTGAACAAAATTAAATAATTGCACATATAAAGTGTACCCATAAAAAAGAATAAAATAAAATAAAAATTGTTAAGAAGCTATACGAACATGTGCATATCGCACATGATCAGATTGAGACTGAACCTAACTCCTGTTTATTTGAGATATAATAAAGGGTAAAATAGCAAAATGAGATTACTACACAAGTACAGATACATGCCCTAGCTCAACAAGATTCTGTTAGATAAAGCGTGAACTCAATGACCTACCTTTATCAAATCATCAATTGAACGAGTTTCTCTGATGACTTTATGGCGGTTCAGAATGAGAATTGCGGCTACACAGAATATGGGCAATTCGTCATCACCATTTCTCGTTGATGATATTATAGTGCATATCTGAAAACGATCATTTTTTGACCACAAGTTCTTTGTCAATCCACAAAAGGGATGGTTTGATGTAGATTTTATTCCATTATTTACAGAATTTGAGCGCTCTAAATTTCCATTTTTCACTTCTGGCTGCAGTTGATTTCCTAGGGCTGCAGTTGATTTCCTAGGGATCTGTAGAATCAGAAGTTCAGGACAATTATTCTCTAGATTTAAAGCCAAGGACTCATCAAAATCAGCAGCCCACATCATCTGTGAACAACAAAAGCGAAATTTTAGTAATTTTCAAGCAACAAACTCTATAATATGTTTATAACGAAAATACTCATCATCACAAGAAAACAAATCAGAATAGTGTACTTAGTTACATTTTCTAGCTTGTGTCATATCATACACACTAAAAGAACAATTCAATAATAATTTAGATCATGAATGACCAGTACAATGGTACATAAATGTACACATGAAAGATGTAGATATTCGAACTTTATGGAAAACGCTATCCAGCTAACTGATGCTTATTAAGTAGTATCATAGCGAAACAGATTAACCAAGAAGAACACATACCTCCCACATGCAAAGTGCCTCACTGAAAGATAACTCCCGGCGGAAGAGTACCAACAGCATTCGGAAGGCAAAATGAAGGCTTTCCGCGCCTATTTGTGACAGGTGAGTAAACATTTCCCTGTCTACATGTTCTAAGATATGCCAAAGTGCCTCCAATTGCTTCATCACACCGGTTGTTCCTTCCATCTGAAAGTTCTCACGCTACACAAGGAGGGGAAGAAAGTATATACAAGTATTAGTGAAGATGGTATCCACATACACACAAATTGTAAGTGTCAAGATTTGAAGTACCATTCTCCTTAGAAGCATCTCAAAGCACCAAAAAGCATCAGCATTATCCTCGAAAAGCACAATAAAAGGAGATAACAAATCACTCATACCTACAACCACAGTTCCAATGAGTTTTCTGTATAATATGCCAAGTCTTCAAGCCTTAACAACTATGCACCAAAATGCATAATTCAATAATAGAAAATTTAAGATAATATAAGACAAATGTATCACCTTGACAATATCCCGTTCCAGGATCAACCCAAGCATAAACAGCAAGAATATCTGACATTCGGGCTAAATTTTTTGTATCCTCGTAAAATTCCAGATGACTATCTGTTCTAACAACATCCACAACTGCGAAAAGAAACAAAAAGGAGCAGTTCTTACCTTTTATATTGAGATAGAATAAAATTAACTTTTTCCACAATTATAAATATGGCATAGCTTACCTATTTGGTGCAGAGTCCAAAGCCACTCCGATACTCTGTCTTGACTCCGAGTTCTTACATGGGATACCACTGGGTTTACAACAGGGATTTCAGGAGCGGCTGTTTTTCTTTGTATATTCACATTTTCTATCTCATAGTCCAAATTGCTTGGTCTAGGCAGAGACCCAGGGACATCTTGATGAATCACTTCGACTCTGGAGTTGTCAGTACATGTAGAACTGTTAGATGTCGAAACATCCATTACTAGATCTTCATTGTTATTAATCTGAAATTCGTACACATGATCATCTTCAAATCTCAGCTTACGCCTTGTAGAATGTCTTTCATCATGTGATTTACGTTCGTTCTTATCTATAGAACTCGTTTCAAATAGATTTGTAACTGGTAAAGGAGGAAAATCATAATAACTTGAAGTTCTGTGTGATCCGTCACCTTCACTAATTGATTTGGGAAAACTGCCACTGTGCGGAGTAGACGAAGGAATGAAAAATGGCTCATCATATACTGGACAGTCGGTGCTTTCTCTTGCGCTGGCAATGCCTGCTGAATCACTAAGGCTCCCTCTTGGATGTGCACATGAAGTTTCTATACAAATATCGGAGCAATTGCATGAAGATTCTAATCTGTCAGAGGTAAAATTTGATGTTCTTTCATTTTTCACTTCTGATTTCCGTCTCTCATCCACTTTAGCCATTGTCCTCATATCCATGACTTTTGTACCCACAACATGGGCCAGGGAACCGGTACCTATGCTGGAATGCATTGACTGGCATTGCTTAACAAGGTCTCTGTAGCGTTCCCTGCATTTTAAGTTTTTGCCAAACAGTTATTACATCAAACACAGCAAGAACATATTTTGTACAGGCCAATAAAATCCCGTCTAAATACAGAAATCAAATAAATTAAGTGTATAATACCGACATTTCTTAATCATATAACAGCAAAGAGGGAATATTGTTTGCATAAGAGGCATAATAGATGACCTGATATAATGAGTGAACAGTTCAGAAAACCCCAACATTTATAATAAAGCTCTTTACGAGATAAACATGGGTGCTAAAGAAAACAAAAAGAAATTAACATCAAAATATTATGTATTTTTATTTTTTAATGAGAGATAGCATTTACAAAACAAACTGGGAATACTAGGGTATGCATTATATTATAACAGGAAGGATCTAAAACAATTATTTTGGTCATACTTAAGATAATTAATAAATTTAAATTAAATGTTTATTAGGTAAGCATTTTGAAAGTAATTTCAGTTTCGCCTCATATAAGCATGTCCCAACCTGTTTATTTTACCCCATAAATAAGAAGAAACAGTTTGGCACTTTGGATTATGTAAACACTCCAAACTGCTTCGCTGCTTAAAAAGAGAATAACAACCACCCTCTAGTTGGTATGAGCTTTATTTTTACGGTATGCTAACTGTTAGTTTTATTGTTTCAAAATCACCCAAAATTCTTTTAAAGTTCAAACAAGTCTTACTGATACTAACAGTTTGGGTTACAGACAGCTAAGTCATTTCATACTATGGTAATCTTCATAATATGCAAAGATGCATCTGCCATGCATCCTGTATGCAATATTTTTTCTACTGCTGTTCCTGAGCTGAACCTAACTCAAAATTCGACAACTCCCAAAAGGAACATCAAAACCAATCCAAACAGATCCTGATACTGAAATATCAGAAGCACTTCTTAGAAAGGGATAGATTTCATGTGTACTCCAGAATTCAATGGCCTCCCAAGTCATATGAAAGACCCAATTTAAGAAATTAAATCGGATCAAGCAAGAATACATTGCACTGTTGGTTTGCGTGCGATTTTCTGTTTCAGAGGAGAGATAGAAAGATGCTTAAATGATTAGTGGATCTAAGCAAAGATAAATAAAGATCATGAATACAGTTAGAGTGCCCGTGGTCACTGAAGATGGCGAGTATTCTAGTGATATCCAGCGGCGATGAGATAAAAACTAGAGAGAGGGAATCACGCAACCATGAGAAGGTTTCAGAATTAGTTGTCACAAATCACTGACCAAGTTTATAAGTGTGTATTACATATAAAAAAAAGTAATAACAATTATCAAAAATTTCAGTAAGTGCTAACTGGAAATACTCCCAAATCTTAAAACTTATTCATGCCCTAAAATACATCAACCCATTTGTCCAAATATCCCGATCCTTATTTCTGGCTAACAAGGTTACTTATACAAGCCTAGAAACTACTATTAAGAACCAGGCCCTGCATGCAGCACCATATGTGGCACAAAAGGCCAACAAATCTGGAAACTGATAGCAAAAGCCAAAAACCATTTTATGAGCAAATAAAGGATTTAATGAAACATCTTTGTATCTACAATGAGCATTAGAAATTATTTTATACTGGCTACAAAAAATTAAGAAGTAAGACCTCCTTGCAGTTCTTAATCTTCTCCTATAATCTGCAGTACTGCTCAATGTATAACAACCAAGAAGAAATTCCCACACTTCAGGTCTTATAGACGGATCTACCCCCTGCCAGACAATTGAAGAATATTAGGACCTAGAACTATTAGGTAGCCCTTCTGGACATCACGAGAACAGAAAATCGAACTTCAAACCAGAATTAACCACATTTAAATTTGATCTTGTTACTGATATCGAAGATACACAGATCCAATTATGGTAAAAATAAATAAATAAATAAATAATAATTATTAAAAAAAAAAAAAAAAAAAAAAAAAATCTTACCCCCAACATAATCAATTTCAGTGCTTTCTGGAAACCAAAAACCTTTCCATCACTATCAAAACTTGTTTGCCACTTCTCTGGTTTAAGCATTTTGTTTATCTGCCCAATTTACAGAAGATGAAAAAAGACAAGGACAAGATCAGAAGATGAGTTATTAATGGAGAACTGCAACAAGATAAAAATCATTATATCTAAACTTAATTGGCTCCTTTTCGGACCCTAAATTCAATCAACAGCTAAAGTTACGATTGCTAAGAACCTGACACATTTTGTCTATTTTGCTCATAGACGGATATACATTTCATCAGAGATCTACGTAAGCACTTGAATACTAGCATCGGAGTTTAAAAAGAGCCATTTTTCTTTAACTTTAACAGTTACACGAGCACAATTCACATATTAAACATAACAAATTGGGAACTATAATAATCAAATTATGTCCTTTTTTATCTTCTTGCAAAACTCCAAATCCTTGTCAATATATTTAATCATTGTAGAAGAAGCACTTATAATTTAAAAAACAATTCAGTAGAAGCAGATGAAAAAAGGGTTAGTACAGAGTCTTACGGTAGCAACAACCTTTATAGGTGACTGGTGAAGACAAGGCTCCCCAATATCGCGAACAATAGAACCGACTCGCTGTAGATTCACCGTACCACTCTTTCCACACATCCATTGTTTGTGGTCTCCGTCAAAAGACATCACCCACAATCCCTTAATAACCTGTTCCTTCAATGTCTAACAATCAAGTCAAAGTCCTTTAACATGCCAAGACACGCAAATAAACCACATCAGTAGACCCCCAAACAACTAATAAATCTTTGATAAAAAAAACAACTAACAAATCAAATTATCTAAGTGATAACAACGCCAAAAATTGGTAATAATAATCATACAATTAGGCCAGCAGAAGCAGGAAGTTGATGTTAAATGTCACCTAGCCCGTATACATTTTATGTCCAGTTTGCAGCTTACAAAGATAATCTAATCTACTCATTAACCCTAATCTGGGATTGAAAAAATAAATAGGTAAGGCGACCATGAATGTATTTCATGTCTTTCTTACTTCAACTCTAATTCATGCCATTGGTATGATTAGCTATTCGCTCTATTCTCACCTCCCCTAGAGCCTATTGAAGAACAATATGAGGCTCACTCGCTGCCCTAAGACTAAAGTTCACAAATGTGAAATCGGGTAGAATCTATTTGTGAGATTAGGGATCAGCATATCTTATCATAAGCATAAACATAAGTGAAGAGACCTGATTAAATTCAAAAAGAAACTCTAGGAGGGTACCCACGGCCGCCTATGACGGAGGACTTTTTTACCTCTTCTCTGAAATCGTAAATCAGTGTCACACCAATTGACTGAACCAAACAAATCCTATGTTCTTAGTTTCAATCTTTGACTGTATATTCCTGTAGTCATTGTTTACTCTTGTGTGTGTTTCACTTAACAATCAACAAAATAAAAAGACAGAGATTTCAACAATCTCTCCTCTCTATACTTTCATCTACATTAAAAAGAAGATACAACTTACAACCACCAAGGTACTAACAAGCCCGTTAATGAGAAAACCTAATGTAATCGTGAAACCTAATACGTAACTGATAAGTACATCAATTACACTAATCCGCTAAACCACGTAAAACCTCTATTCTTGATATCACTTTTCAACTTCACATTCCTGTAGTAATTGTTTATGCATTCTCGTGTATGATTCAGTCAACACTCAACATACTTTTAAAAACAGAAACTTCTAATATTCTCTCCTCCCTATATTCATTTGTATTCGTTTCACACGCCATTACAATTAAAACCACGCAGACTACTAACAGTAACAGCAACAACAAAACTGACTGGAACAATTAAATCCTATGTTCTTGTCTTCAGCTTTTCACTTTCGATTTTACATTCCTACAGTTTCCTATAAAACAAAAACTTCAAAAAAATGCTCCTCCTATAGCCTTCAGTTTTAATTTTCATTTTACGAACAGCTACAAACACGCACCTAACTAACACCACCACCAAAAACAATAAAACACACACACACAGTGGCAAAATAACACAAAATTAGGGCTCTAAATCCAAATCAGGTCTCTTCACTTAAATTAACAAGAATCATATTCCTTCCGTCATTATCTACACATTCTTCATACACCATTCATCAACCACTGAACGTACTAAAAAACATAAACTTCAAAAATCCACTCCTCCCTATGAGTCTATGACGCCTTCCGTTCTCGCTTAACGAGCGGTTACAACCACTTACACTATATACAGTTAATTTCAGTTAAATTAACAGCTACAGTCACTAATAATTGCACCGGTTAGGAGGAAGCCACAAACAGCACCGGTTAGGAGAGTCGAGGCGCTGATGGTCGACGGTTTGAGGAGGAGGGGAAGACCTAAGCTCAGGTGGGAGGATCGACTTAGGCTAGACATGAAGGAGCTTCTCTTGTCCGAGGACATGATCTCAGATAGGAATGTGTGGAGAGCTAGGATTAGGTCTTGCGGGTAGTGTCGGAAGGGTTGTAGGTGCTTGCCTTTGCGTCTGGGTCTTTTCTCTTCCCTTTGTTGCCCTGCCCCTTAGCCTTTTAGGTCTAGTTTGCCCTTTACACTCTAGGTTTGGTGGCCCCTTTGCTCTTCCCTTTTAGGTTTGTGGTAGGCTAGTGGTGTCCTTTTGCTTTGCCTTTGCTTTTGCCCCCTGCGTTGCCTTGCTTTGTTTTTGTGTTGCTCTTCTTGCCTTTTGCCCGCTTGCTTGTGCGCCCTTGCTTTGTTGTGTTTGTTTTTGGTTTTTCTTTTGCTTTCTTTCTTTTGCCCTTCTTGCTTTGTTTGCATGTTCTGATTGTCTTGCCCCTTGTTTGTTGTTTGTTTGTTGTCTTGGTGCATGTTTGTTTGTATGTTTTATATGTTTGTCTTTTGTACTAGGCCCCTTTGCTTTTACTTGTTGCTCTTTTGCTACTTGCTTCTCTTTTGTTTCTCTTTCACTCGCACTGGTGCACGTGCCGGAGGTCTCCTTGGAAGCAGTCTCTCTACTCCCAGGTTTTGCCTGGGGTAGGGGTAGGACCTGTCTACATTTCTACCTCCCCCATACCTCGCTTTCGCGGGATTGGGTATGTTGTTGTTGTTGTTGTTGTAGTCACTAATAATTGCAACCACTTACCACTGAACGAAATAAGAAACATAAACATAAAAAATCCTCTCCTCCCTATTGCGCCTTTCGTTTTCGCTTAACGAGCATCGAGCGGTTACAACTTACAACCACTTACACTACTAACTCCTAATCTTTAACACATCAAATACTGTTAACTTCAGTTAATTAACAACAGTTACATAATAATTTCAAGCCCTAGAATCGAGTAACAATATCTAAAACACCACGAAACCCTAGTTTCGAGTGAAGTAATCAGCAAGCAATGTAAGATGAACAACGATGATAATAAGATTATATAGAAAAACTTAAACTTCAAAAAATCCTCTCCTCCCTATGGCACCTTCTGTTTTCACTTAACATGCGGTTACAACCACTTACACTACACAAATTACGGCTCTAACTCCTAATTAACTTATCAAACACAGTTAATTACACTTAAATTAACAACGGTTACATTCAGTAATAATTTCAAGCCCTAAAATCGCACAACAATATCTAATAGATCAGATTAGCAACCTAATCATGAAATTCACTTAAACTAACAAAAATTATATTCCTACAGTCACTACTTACACGTTGTTTGTACGCCATTCCTTCACCACTTAACGTACTAAAAACATAAACTTCAAAAATCCTCTCCTCGCTATGGCGCCTTCCGTTTTCCCTTAACGAGCAGTTACAACCACTTACACTACACAAATTAGGGCTCCAACTCCAAATTACTCAACTGATAGTTGATTTCAGTTAAATTAACAACAATTACAATCCGTAATAACGGCAAGCCCTAAAATTGCGCAACAATATCTAATAGATCAGATTAGCAACCTTATCATGAAATTCACTTAAACTAACAACAACAACATATTCCTATACTTACGCATTATTCGTACGCCATTCATTCACCACTCGACACACTACTCCCCGCGGCACCTTCCGCTTTCGCTTAACAAGCAGTTACAACCACTGACACTACACAAATTAGGGCTCTAACTCCTAATTACTCAACTAATTATCACCTCATCAAATACAGTTAATTTCAGTTAGATTAACAAATGTTACAGTCAGTACTAACTGCAAGCCCTAAAATCGTGCAACAATATCGAATAGATCATATTCCTATAGTTACGCATTATTTGTACGCCATTCATTCACCACTCAACACACTACTCCCCGCGGCACCTTACGTTTTCGCTTAACAAGCAGTTACAACTTACAACCACTTACACCACACAAATCACGGCTCTAACTCCTAATTACTCAACTAATTCTCAACTAATCAAACACAGTTAATTTCAGTTAAATTAACAAATGTTACTCGCGCAACAATATCAAATCATATTCCTATAGTTACGCATTATTTGTACACCATTCATTCACCGCTCGACACACTACTCCCCGCGACGCCTTCGTTTTCACTTAACGAGCAGTTACAACCACTTACACTCCACAAATTAGGTCTCTCTAACTCCTAAATCCTAATTACTCAACTAATTCTCAACTGATCAAATACAGTTAAATTAACAAATGTTACAGTGAGTAATAACTGCAATACATCTAACAGATCAGGAAACCCTAATTTAGAGTGAAGTAATTAACAAGCAATGTAAGATGATGATGATGATGATGATCGATGATGATAATGAGATTGATTAAAATTAAAATGATAAGTGTATATTTATACCTGAAGAAGATCTGTTGTTATAAGTTTGTTGATGGTGAAAAGAAGTTGAAGATGAGAATTGGAGATCGGTGGTGGTGGTTAAGTAGTACAGTTTCCATTAACGTAACTCAGACCGTTTCTTTCTTTCGTTTTCGCCAGGATTTTCTTTCTCCTTTTTTTTTATATTTATTTATTACTCGTAATTAACTAATTAAGTGTAGTTTTTTTTTTTTTTTTTTTTTTTTTTTTTTTTTTTAAATGTAATGAACAAGAACACCAGAATGAGAGAGGAAGAGAATTCTTATTATTGAGATGTATTCATAATGTTACAATAGGAGGTATTTATAAGGAAACCCTAACTTGTTAATCGGATGAATAGACATAAGCCCATAAGCGCATAATATTTTACAATACTCCTCTTTGGATATTCATCATTCATTATACTTCATACACTGCCTCATCAAAAACCTTATCAAGAAAACCCAATGGGATACAAAAACTTGATGAAGGAAAAGAGTGTAGTGCGTATAATGCTCCTCCTCCTCAATTTAATGTGTATATTTCAAGCAACGAATGCTAATCTTCTAAACGAGTTACTCATATACTTTTGTTGGCAACAACTTTATAATGAAGTCCATCAAATTGATGATGTTAAGAATAAGTCCTGTAAAAATGACAAAAATATATGTGTAGCTTCCAACCCAATATCAAATCAATTGGTTGTAAAGCATACAATGCATGTACAAATATTAAAAGAGAAAAATACACTCTTGTGATGCATATTAATTACAAAATTGGCATCCAAACCTCAATTGTACTCATATATGGTACTTGAGGACCAATTATTTCTTTGAGACATGTGCAAAAACAATTTGTATAATATGCGTCCAAAATCATTTGGATCCATATACGGATTCATTCAACTTTATCAAATAAAGTTGTTGAGAACTTTATTAATCGTATCTAGAAGTTGAAGTTGTAAGTCATGCTTGAGACATTACAGATCATTCCTTATTTAGAGCGAATTAAATGCTTCAATATTGATTGTCTCGTAAAATATCAATAAGATATTTATATCCACCTCGAAACAATATGTCTTTTAATAATCAACTTTGTGTTTTTGTGAATTTATTTATTCACAACTCATGTCTTAAAAGACATAACTTTAGAGCTCTTATTTCGGTTTAGCACAAAAACCGATTTATATCCAATAGATTTTACACATTGACGTGTACGAACTTCACGTTTCAAGACTTTTAGTATTTGCAAGATACTAAGTCCTTTTATGTTGGCCAATCATTTCGTTGAGCGCACATTTGGATATTAATTGACATTTGATCTTCATCATGCATAATAGCAAGCAATATATTGTATGTAGACAAATTTGTCGACGTCGTTTATGTTTCGATTCCATATAACTTTAGACATGATATAATTTATTGAGATCTCATTAGCTATTTGAGGTTCTTTGGAACCTTCATGTCTAGTGTCTCTTTATGAGACTATCATGGGGTCTTTTATACCTCGAATAACCATCTTGTTTTCATGCTCCATATTTTTCATCGAGGATTTTATTTGGAATCGATTTGTCTACCATGCTTGAGGCATGTCATAATAAAATAGTGTCCTTGAGGGACAACTTATAATCAGAGCATGAGTAGGTTAATTTTGTTTTTAGCCAATGTTTATTTATGGCTATTAGATTATCCATTTTAATAATCAATTCATAAAATTTCTTTCGAGTATCAACAGAATATGATAATTCATTCTGGAATTTGCAGCTACTTCTCTCCTCCTGAAGGAATTATCCATCTTCTATATCTCATATATGTGCATTTAGGTGAAGTAATTTGCCAAAAAAAAAAAAAAAAAAATGTTGGTTTATAACCAAAACCAATTATAAAAGGGAGGATTTATAATAACATATTGGCATGATGCTAATTTTATTTGTTGTGTATATTATAATATAGCCCCATACAGCAACAACAAATTTCTCTCAATGTCATTGAAGATTTTAAGTAATTCATCGAATATTCATGATGAAATACTTACTCTGGAATGTTAGGCTCATTTTGAGCTATTAATCATGCAAACTTGAGGTTGCAATTTGATGACTATTTAGACGATGCATCGATTTTAAACTCTAAATGGTTCATACAATGGATTTTTATGCCTACATATATCCATTTGTTTTCTTTCCAGAAAATTGAGGAATTGAGTCCCCATTCTAGTTGATAGATTAATAATCAACTTCTTTTGAGAGATAATACCATTTATATTAAAGAACCTTATTCTTCTATAGTTTCGCATCATTAATGACTCGGGATGGTGTAACCGGTCATGCCAAAGATATTATAATTGTAGCTCATAAACTTATGTTATGGCTACGATTAGCTTTTACTAATCTTTATATAATGCATGTCGAGGAAGATACAAAAGAATATAATACATCCTTAATATTTAACTTCGTTCCTCAAGACAATTTTATATTTCTTTTACGGAGCAAAATGTGCTAGCATAGATTCTTAAATCTATGAATACATCACACTTGTATATTGCATACATCACATTGCATTTTTGCATAAATAGCATTTTTTTGTTTGCTCCTTTCTTATTGTATTTTCGCCACTAGTAGTGGTTTGTCATTGTCATACTACCTCAACCATAGCATTTACCATGATAAATGATCTTTAACCATTTATCGTTATATTATCACATTCACATGAGGGAATGAGGATCTCATATTGATCATTTTATCTCATTCACTTGAAGGAATGAACATCTTATATTCATCATTTTATCACATTCGCTTGAAGGAATGGAGATCTTTATATTGCAACTTGAGGTTGCCAACCAGTTTCTTTAACACGACAATATGAAGCAAATTCAGTAAACGGATTTATCATGTTTGTTCAAACATGCCCATTTCTTTTATATCAAAGCATCGTTCTCGATATATGAGTATATTTGAGGCATTAACCATCTCATCGTATTTTTTCTTTTCATCATTCAGATGTACTACTTAATATTGCGAAAAATGTGCTCGCATTTGCAAAAATCTCTTGCTTATGATGGTCAAATATTTCTTTTAGATTTTGACATACATTTAACGGATCTTTCACCGTTACATATTTTCTTTTTAATTCAGATCTAACACTGAAATTTTGAGACCGAACTCGCTTATGCTTTATTTCTTTTTTAATGCAGCTTGAGGTGCATACAATCATACCGAGATTTTTGGGAATATTACTTGCTTTTGTGTGGTAATGTATCTTTGAGATCTTACCATAATTTAACGAATCTTTCATCGTTAAGCTAAGTATTCCCTTTTAAGGTCCTCACGAAGAAGACGAAGTTCTCCTAAACATTTTTACAGGTAAAATAGATCTTAACATCAAAAGCCCACACAAATATTAGGAACAAAAGTCCAAAATAACAACAAATTTTAATTGACCATAAATTACATGCACTGATATGAAGTTCAAATTTATATGACCGGTAACATATAAACCTTAAAGTCTAAAAAAATCAAACTTGTTATCCCTTTAGTTGGGATTATTAACCAAACTTAAGATCAAGACATACATAGTATCAAATCACTTAGTATAGCAAGCATCATTCATTCTCAAATTATATAGGTGCAGACAATTTATACTAGCCAAATAACATTGTATGAATAAGAATCAATATCTTGAATAAAGGATTAAAATAATTACTAACATGATCATTTACAAAAGAAATTTAAACACAAATAGGTATTAGTAAATTATGAAGACCGCCTTGAGGACCATGGATAGATTTGATTACATTGCACCATAGAGAATCACTTTCGGTTAGAAATCTCCACCACCATTTGGCAAGCATACTTTGATTATGCACCCTTAAACTACCAATATTGAGACCCCCTTGATCAAAAGGGGCGATGACTTTGTCCCAAGCTATCCAAGCAATCTTTTTTAAATCCAAAGAACCTCAAAAAAAAATCTTTTCCTAATACTTTCAAGCTTATTAGTAATTATCTTTGGAGCTTTAAAAGTGGAAAAATAGTAAACCCCGAGACTACCAATAACGGTTCAAGTTATAAACTAACTGCAATGGTGAAATTTTTTATATTCGGTAGATGTTAATTAGCTAATATTGTGAGTAGAGTTCTTTGCTATATATTGGAGATGGAAAAAAGTCAATATATGATGATATTTTGCTAGAAAATTTGTCGAACAAGTTTGACCATCTAACAAAGTTTGTTTCACATTCGGTTTTACAATTTATTTCACGCCGGAAAAATAAAAAACTAATGTTTGAAACACATTCATGAGAAGTGCGAAAGCTTTTATAGAAAAGTAATAGGTATATGAGTTAAAGAAAAATTAATGGTATAAAACATTTCTAAGAGAACAAGGTGTAGTGTGTTATAAGCAATGTTTTAAAACCCGGGTTGACATGGCCGGTTGAACAGTGAACTGGCTCGGAGACCGGGTTTTTGCTTGTTTGAGAAGCGGATTGAACCGCCGGTTTTTTGTTAACCCGGTTTGATAAACTCAGCCGGTCATGACTTTTATCAAAAAATCAAACAAAATATTTTTTTTCTCCATCAACCTTTATAAAACAATAAATTATATTTATATATTACTCTTAGAAAAACCAACTATTATAGTTTTAATATACACCATTATAACATAAAATCATAAATTGATTATTGTTGCAAATTTTTGCTAGATTGTTATAAATATATAACTTAAAAACAAAGCCTTGTCGGTAGAGTCTTAAATTTTTCGGTGTATTCAATCAAAAGTTGGGAATAAAGTCGGATAAATCAAGTGATCATTCAACACTACATATTAAATATACAAAAATATATATGTGTGTAGAACCGGTTCGATCCGGCGATTCAACCGGTTGAACCGGTGACCCGATGAACCGGTGACTAAACCGGGTCAGAAAAAATCCGGGTTTTAAAACAGTGGTTATAAGTAGGGATGGCAATGAGGCAGGTTTGGGGCGGGGTCATCTCCATCCCCAAACCCGATTACCAAAGTTCTCTTTAAACCTACCCAGATTTCAATCGGGGATTTAATCAGGGTGCCCTATTGGGGCGTGATGTTCCCCCAAACCTACCCTGTATTAATCGGAGATCTTATCGGGGTGTCCTCTTTGGGTGTAATTCACAATCAAAGTCTAACGATTCACATTTATTATTATTTTTAGATCGTTAGTAATAAGCTCAAGACTTAAAATCTATTAATAATCATATACAAACAATCCTTACTAAGATTTCAAAAATAGTAATACATATATATATATATATATATATATATATATATATATATATATATATATATATATATATATATATATATATATATATAATGATAAATTGCATAGCTATTAATTACAACTTAAAAATATGACGTTAAACAAGTTTCTATAATCAAAATTTTACAATCATACAAAGAAAAGAACTAGCAATATTAGAGAAATATTTTTTATTACGTAAATACTAACAAAATACTAGTACTATATAAGTATAGATATATTTGTATATATGTATATATTATTCGGGCGGGGCGGGGCAAGGGGATGTTATTCCCCGCTCCCCACCCCAAACCCAATTAAAATCCCTATTCAAGCCCCAAACCCGCCCCGTAACCTGATAAGCATGCCCCGCCCTGCCCTAATTTGTTTGGGATCGGATTTTTTGCCATCCCTAGTGACTCCTCCCAAACCAACCAGTCAGCCGTGTGCAGCTGTTAGGCCCACCTGGGAGAAAGTGCACGTTAATATTGACCGTGGAAGTATAGGAAATCCCCGGGTCGTTAAGTCCCAACGAGATTGAAATTGTATTTGTAAACGAGTATGAGTGTGAGTGGTACTGAGGACAGTAACAAAGATGATTTGAGGATTGATTACACTACTGATTGCTTGATATTTGGAAAATATAAAACTTATAACAGAAATACAGATATAAGCACAAAATCAGATAATCAGATAACAGACAAAGAAAAGTGGTATTTAACAAGTTACAAACTACAGGGGTAAAAAGTGAAACTTTTGAAAACTTAATATTAAAGAAAATAGAAAATGAAATTAAAATTATGAAAACTATTATTATATTATTTAATTTCTATTTAATTAATAAAACTAATTAAAATCTAATTTAAAACTTAATTTAAATTAACTAAAAATAACAACTATTACAAATAAACCTAAAAATTTATAAAAATAATTTCTAAACCTAACTAAGAACTTGAAGAAAGTATAAAAAATGAAAATAAATATTTTTGTCTTTTTATAAGTATTTTATTAATTATAAACTATTTAACTTAATTAATATAATTAAACTATTTTAAATTACTATTATTACTAAATTACCTTAGAAAATTATGATAAAATTTATAAAACTAATTAAACACTACAGGAATACTACAAAATTATAAAAACTTGCTAAAAATTATATTTAAGCTAATTGACTAATTAATTACTTATTAATTATTTTTAAGCTAATTTAATTAATTTAAATAAGAAAATTATAAAATGAACAGTGGAAATTATGAAACTATTTTTTAAGAGTCTTAACTATTTTATAAAACTTAGGAAAAATATAAAATTCTACTTTAGTTGATTAAAATTAAAGAAATCTATTTAATTATTAATATTACCTATTTAATTATTTAAACTAGTTTTAAATCTAATAAATAGTAAACTGCTTAGGAAAATTCTAAGAAAATTATTTTAACTACTTTAAGGTACTAAGTAATTTATAAAATTATAAAATTGGATAAGTGCTTATTAATAAGCTGAAATGAAAATTAATTAGATAATTTCTATTAAATAGAAGCTATCACTATTTTTATGTTTGCTTTTTCTGGTTTTTCTTTTATAAAACTATTTAAATACTTAGATAATGAAACTTTTACAAAAACAACTACTTTGGAAATCAAGAATAAGCACTGAGAGTGCTTATTTGCTTATACAGTTGACTAAAGTTGACCAAATTAAGAAATAAGCTAAGCTGAGGTTATGTGGGGTCCACTATGATGAAATCTGGTTTGCCTAAGTTATTTGAACTATTTTAAACTAAACTTGGTGAGATAAGCTCCTAAAATAAGCTGAGAAGCTCAAATAAGCACTTGCTTATTTGAGTTCTGACTCAGAAATGGGACAGAGGTTGGGGACAAGTTTAGGTGGGGTCCACTGATCTATAGGTCAAACTAATGGTCAAGTTTTGAACCTGGGTAGGAGGGGGGTTGTAAGAAGCTAACTAGAAGGTGTGGGGCCCACTGAGTTGGCCACAAATCACCACCAAAGTGGTGGTGATGGCTGTGTATCTGGTGTGCAGGGAAAGGCTTTGCCTTGCAGTCCACTTTCAATGAGTGTGGGGTCCACAAAATTAAAAGAGGGTTCAAACTAAACCTAGGGGTTCAAATATGGGTTGATAAGCTACAAATTAAACTAATAAGATACCTTATTGGTTCACTAATAAGCTCTAGGTGAGCCCTTGAAATGGTGATCATACACTGAGTAATCAGTGTGGCTTGTTTTACAAGAGTCACAAATTTGATCCTAAAAGCTATCCTACAATAAGCTAAAAGCTAAACTAAACCTAGATGTGATAAGCTGGTGTATTAAGCTATAATTAAGCTAAATCCTAGAATGTGGGGTCCACTGAGTTGGTTAGAAATCACCACCAAAGTGGTGGTGATGGACTGGGTCTGAGTGAGCAGGGCACACCTTTGCCCTGCAGTTGTGTTTGGGGGTCTGTGGATCACAAGGTACAAATCTTAAAAATATAAAACTTGTTGGAACTTAAAGATGGGCTGATAAAGTATCACTACAACAAATTTCAAATCCTAGATCCTAATACACAATTCTACAAAAATCCCTTAAGTTTTGTGAAAATCTGATAATGGTAATTTTGACTTTTGATGAAAATGAACTAGGTTGACTAGTTTGGATTTCTAATGATCACTACAGATTTAATATGTTATATTAAGCTATTGTAAGGCTAAAATAAGCTATATGAGTTACTTATAAGCTATTGGGTGGGTTTTTGAGACAAATATCCTTGACAGTTAACTGTCAAGGAATTTAGAGTTGGATTTTGACTTTATCACTAATGACCTATTTATTTTATGCTTAATTTGTGATACTAGGACCTAAGCAAACATGTCTGAACCAGAAACAATAACTACAATACCCTTAAGGTCAATGGATCCTACTGATCCAAACACACTCTAATCTAGACTGTTTTGAGTTTTGTGAAGTAAATGGTTACAAGAGCTTATGCTACTGATCCATACTAACTTATTATGCTATATTAAGTATTAATAAGTGCTTAGAAACAGATTTTAGCCACAGATATACAAGAACACAAAATAAGCTATGTTGACTGATTGATTTTTTATTTTTTAGAAACTATTAATGACAACAACAAGATACTAATCTAAGATTATTTTATCACTATATAAGACTAGATAAGCATAATTTAACTGAGAAATCAAGCAATAAGCAAATTAATAGTACAAAGGTATAAATGAGATTTTTGATAACTTACAAGAATGCTTTCCTGATCAAACCATGAACCAAGGACACATAAACTTTTCCTAATATCCACCAATGGATTCTAACCCAAGACTCCAAGCTGCTTCCTTTCCAAATTACCTCTGAGACCCAGAAATCAAGAACAAATGCCACAGTTGACTTTCTTTGACCAATTTGTAATTTGTGAGATCTTTTATATTAAACTGATTAGTAGGTTACTAAAAGCTGTATTGAGCTTATGGGAGCTTATATGAGCTTATTCAATCCATATAATCAAACAGTAACAAGTACAAAGCTTATTGAGATTTTTAATATGAAATTGAAAATTGCATTCACTAAGATAATAATACAAACTTGCTTTTTATTAACTTAAAAGATCACTAGTACACTGAGAACACTTAAACTGAAACTTGAAAGATTAAAATTACACTTGAACTTTTTAAAACACTAATACGACATACACTTTTTTAAATTAAAACTAGATATGCTTCTCTTCTGCTTTCCTTCCTTTTATATGCTCCAATTAGGGTTCCAGGAGTGACTTTAAGCTTTTCCCACTTCATCTTGACCCTCCAATCTTCTGCATTGATCATGACCGTTTAAACCAATTTTGGCGCCAAAGTCTTACACGTTTACTTGGAGGCTACATTCTGCAATTAAGGATGATTGGGAGTATGTGGAGGTGTCAGGGGACAAAGGGGAGGGTTTTTAGGACAAGTTGGAGCTTTATGGAAGAAACAGAGGAGGTAATATGGTTTGGAGAGAATTTCTGTGGAGAAAGCATTAAATGCCTATGTGGTTTGGTCTGTGAGGTGGAGGTATGAGGTGAGGGTGTAGTTGGTGAGGTGGAAAGGTGAGCAGGTGGTGGAAAACCACCATGGTTTCAGGTAATCAGGGGTGAGGGTGGAAGGTGAACAGTGGTGGTGGTTTTGCCGGTATTTGGATGGTCAACGCGGGTCAACGCGGGTTTTAAATAAAAAGGGTGTTGGACTGGGCTTATGTTTGGGCTAGGGGTGTGTGTGGGTTGGGTTGGTTTTAGTTTTGGGTTTATTAATAAAATGGGGTCCGGTTTAGTTATTTAGTGAACAAGGACCAATATTGTAATTTTGACAAAAGTGAAGGACTGAAATTGTAATATTTCCCAAACACTCATAAGGGTGTAATTTGCCAAGAACCAATAATACAAGGACCAAATTCATATTTTACCATTTTTCAAAATTACCGGGGACCTTTTCTGCCAATTCCACAAACTCCAGGGACCATTATTGTAAATTTGGATTTTTAAGGGACTGTGTTTGTAATTTCTCAAAATGTTATCAAAATTGTTCCATTTTGTCATTCATGCATAGTACAAGGGTATTATTTGTAAATTTCCAATTTTGAATACCCAGGGACCATTTTTGCCAATTTTGTAACTTGAGGGGTAAAAGTTGCCAGTTTGTGTAAACTTTCATCCAGGGATCATTTGTGAATATTTTTGGTTTCCCAAGGACTTAAGTTGACTTTTCATTCATTTTAAACTTTCAGGGACTAGTTTTGTCAATATTTGAAACTTGAGGGACTGAAACTGCCAATTATGCAAACTTTGTACGTTTTTCATTTGTTTTTGCATATTTTGTATTTGAAACATATAAAACACACTTCTAAGATATTTTAAGTAATATGATGCATTTTTGAGTGTTTTTGTATGTTTTGGCAGTTCAGATTGGTACAAAATGATGAGTATTTAGACACTCATCAATCCCCCACACTAAACTATTGCTAGTCCCTAGCAATCTATTTGAGAAAAAATTAATGGATTTTTACTCTTTACCAAAAGCCATCACTTCTGGAGTAGCCAGGTGTAAGAACTGTGGCACACCTGATAACCGTGTGATTTTTAGCAAACCACCAGCTGTCAACGGATTTGATTAGTCTTAACCAAAAGCCGTTTGCTTCTGGACTAGCCAACTCTTGATGGAATAGTCAACATCTTGGTGAGCTGATTACCAATTACGGTTTTTCACGGCCTTTACCACAAGCCATAATCTTGCGGGCTAGCCAACTCATTTATTTTTGGGGAGCTGAGGAACCATACAATTTTGGGCAAATTGCCAGCCATAAACGGATTTGAGATGTCTTTACCAAGAGCCGTTTGCTCCTGGACTAGCCAATCCTGTTGTGGGTTAGACATGGAGGATTGATACCATTATTCGCATTTCTAAGTGTGAAAAAACTGATAATTTTGATCAAATGGGGGTTCTTGATGGAACATGTGTTTTGCATTCGTGAGAACGCTCCCCCACACTTAGAACTGAATATTGCCCTCAATATTCACAGTACTTGGTGTCCCACCAAGACTTTAGAACGTAAGGAGGCAATACTATTAACCTTTTTATTTTACTCTATTTACATACAAACTCACTTTTTTCTTTTTATTTGTCTTATACCATTTTTTTTTTTTTTTTTTTTTTTTTTTTGAAAAAAATATTTTACATATGTACAACATGTGGTTCGTCTCCCCCACACTAGGGTGTTAGAAAGGGATGAGAAGACAGAAATATGGGTGACGACCCATATTGCTACTGTTTTTGATTACCGAGTCGCTAGCTTGACTCGACCTCGAATTGATTTGTCCATGAGGTAGCTTGTTTTTGATTCCCGAGTCACTAGCTTGACTCGACCCCGAATTTATTGGTCCATGGGGTAAGTTTGGAGATCCGGGACAACCATTGGTTGTATGTCCCCTCCAAAATAGTGTTTTAACCGATGTCCATTTACTTTAAAATTGGGACCGTCGGGTTGCAATAACTCAACAGTTCCATATGGGTATACTTTGGTTATAGTAAATGGTCCAGACCAACGGGTTTTTAGTTTACCCGAGAAAATTTTTAACCTTGAATTGAAAAGAAGAACTCTGTCACCAACGTTGAAAACGCGGTTCTTTATTTTAGAGTCATGTATCTTTTTAGTCTTTTCTTTATAGATTAAAGAATTTTCATAAGCTTGATCACGTAATTCATTTAGTTCGTTAAGTTGAACTTTACGGTGATCACCCGCTGTCTGAAGGTCGAAATTTGCATGTTTTAAGGCCCAATAGGCCTTATGTTCTAATTCGATCGGAAGATGACATGCTTTCCCGTACACTAGCTTATATGGAGTACACCCTATGGGTGTTTTGTAAGCAGTGCGGAAAGCCCATAATGCATCGTCCAGCTTATCCGACCAAGAGGCACGGTTTTCACCAACCGTCCTCTCGAGAATTCTCTTAATACCACGATTTGAGACCTCCACCTGCCCACTTGTTTGGGGGTGGTATGCTGTAGAAAGACGGTGAGTTACACCATATTTCAGCATTACTCTCGCAAATTGTTCATTGCAAAAGTGAGTACCACGATCACTGATAATGGCACGAGGAGTCCCGAATCTGGCAAAGAGAGACTTTAAAAATTTAACAACTACTCGTGCATCATTGGTGGGTAAGGCTTTTGCCTCAACCCATTTTGACAGATAGTCGACAGCGACGAGTATATACTTATTCCCTCGTGAAGACGGGAATGGCCCCATAAAATCAATGCCCCACATATCAAATATTTCACAGACTTGGATGGCATTTTGTGGCATCTCATTCTTTTTAGAAATATTCCCGTGACGCTGGCAAGCCTCACAGGTTTTGATAAGTTCATGGGCGTCTTTATAGATCGTGGGCCAAAAGAATCCTGAATCAAACACCTTTTTTGCGGTGTAGTTTGGGTTATGATGTCCCCCCGTGGGTCCATCATGACAAGCTTTTAGAATTTCCATGGCTTCTTGGCCATGGACACACCGTCGGATGACTTGATCCGCACATATTTTGAACAAGTAAGGGTCGTCCCAGAAGTAATGTTTTACATCTTTGAAGAATTTTCTTTTCTGTTGGGACGACATCCCTTTCACAATGAAATTTCCCGCACGGTAATTTGCAAAGTCGGCAAACCATGGGGTGGTGGCATTATCCCGGTTAGAGATGAGATTTAGAGTCTCCAGAGGAAAAGTTTCATTAATTTCTTTTCTCTCGAGAATATCCTGATGAGGATTTTCTAACCGGGACAAGTGATCAGCTGCAAGGTTCTCTGCTCCTTTTTTATCTCTTATGAGAATATCGAATTCCTGGAGGAGCAGGACCCACCGGAGCAGTCTTGGCTTTGCATCCTGTTTAGTGAACAGGTATTTCAAAGCCGAATGGTCCGTATACACCACGCTTTTGTTTAAGATTAAGTAAGACCTAAATTTTTCGAAGGCATATACCACAGCTAATAATTCTTTTTCTGTTTTGGTATAGTGTGTTTGAGCTTCGTTCATGGTCTTACTTGCGTAGTGTATTGGCTGAAAATGTTTGGTTTTGCGTTGCCCCAGAACTGCACCAATAGCGAAATCGCTAGCATCGCACATAAGTTCAAAGGGTAAGTCCCAGTCGGGGGCAACAAGGATTGGTGCTTCGGTAAGCTTTTTCTTTAAAATTTCAAAAGCTTCGATGCACTCGGGGGAAAAGATAAAAGGAGCATCCTTTTCAAGAAGATGAGTCATAGGCCGGGCTATTTTGGAGAAATCTTGTATGAATCTCCGATAGAAGCCGGCATGTCCGAGAAAACTCCTTATTCCTTTAACAGTGGTGGGATGAGGCAGTTTAGCAATAACATCAATTTTGGCCTTATCGACCTCAATCCCACTTTTTGAAATTTTATGGCCGAGGACAATGCCCTCTTTAACCATAAAATGGCTCTTCTCCCAGTTTAGACAAAGATTAGTGTTTTCACACCGTTGAAGCATTTTTTCTAAATGAGAGAGGCATGAGTCGAAAGAATTCCCGATGACTGAGAAGTCATCCATGAATACCTCCATGGTTTTTCCAATCATGTCATGGAAAATAGCCATCATGCACCTCTGGAAAGTGCCCGGAGCATTGCATAACCCAAAAGGCATGCGACGATAGGCAAATGTCCCGTAAGGGCATATGAAGGTAGTTTTATCTTGATCCTGTGGATCAATGGGAATTTGGAAGTAACCCGAGAAGCCGTCAAGGAAACAATAATACTCATTTCCCGCTAGTCTTTCGAGCATTTGATCCATGAAGGGCAAAGGAAAATGGTCTTTGCGGGTGGCTTCGTTAAGCTTTCTGTAATCAATACATACTCGCCACCCTGTAATCAAACGAGTTGGTATTAACTCGTTGTCCTCATTTGTGATAACCGTAATGCCACCCTTCTTTGGAACACAATGAATTGGGCTAACCCAAGGACTATCTGATATAGGGTAAATCAATCCCGCATCAAGAAGTTTGATAACTTCAGCTTTTATAACTTCGTGGATTTTTGGATTTACCCTTCTTTGATGCTGCACAGTAGGTTTAAAGTCCTCTTCCATTAGGATTTTGTGTGTACAAAAATCTGGGTTAATACCCTTTATGTCTGAGAGCTTCCAAGCAATTGCTTGTTTGTGGGACTTTAAAACCTTGAGCAGCGCGTTTTTCTCCTCATCCTTTAAGTCTTTTGCAATAATAACCGGTAACTTATCGTTACCTTCCAAGAATGCATATTCGAGATGAGGAGGCAGGTCCTTAAGTTCAACCTCGGGAAAGTCATCATTTTTCTCAACATATTTGACTTCCACCTTATGAAGTTGTGGAGGTAGAACAGGAATGGGAGAAGGATCTTTGTTCAATAACTCCTCAAGGAGAAGTATATCCAACTCCGGGTCAATCTCTTGGTAATCAATTCCTTCGGGAACTGAATCACTTTTGAGAAAGGCCTCTAATTCCTCAAGGACGAAATCACTTCCCTCAAACGGAGTGAGGGAAGGAGAAGAATTAGCGATTATGGGATCAGAAGAAGTAGTGGGATTGCCACTCGGAAAATTATCAGCGAATCCAAGGAATTCCTGAGCATACTCCTCGGATGCAATGTCAATGACATCAATTCGGTTGACCGAATCAGCATTATAATTCGAGGAGTATCTCGAGGTTTGATCAAGGTTGAATGTTATTGCTTCATTGCCAACTCGTAACGTGATTTCCTCATCGAAAACATCGATTAATGCACGTCCCGTTCTTAAGAATCCCCTCCCAAGAATGAGAGGAACTCTTGGATCAGCATCGAAATCAACAACGACAAAGTCTGCCGGAAAATTGAATTGTCCCACTCTCACAAATACGTCTTCGGCAATATCGAGGGGACGTGAAATTGAACGGTCTGCAAGCTCGAGAGTCATCCATGTGGGACTAAGTGCCTGAAGAGAAAGCTTTTTCCAAACTGAGTGAGGCATTAAGTTGATGCTTGCACCAAGATCGGCCAAGGCAAAACATTCAACCATACCCGGGAAAGTACATGGTATTAGGAATCTCCCGGGGTCTCCTAGCTTTACGGGAAGCTTTTTCAATAGAACCGCAGAGCAGTTCTCATTGAGTGGAGTTCGTGCCAACTCAAACATTTTTTCTTTATTGCTCAACAGGTTTTTGATTGTCGATGTGAATTTGGGCATTAAAAGAAGAGCATCCGCGAAGCTAATATCGAAGTGTAGTTCTTGGAAAATCTGAAAGAATTTTTCCATCTGATGATTAGCTTTTTCACGGAGCTTTTGGTCTTGCAATCGTGAGGGATATGGAATTGTTGTTTTTGGGTTGGCTTTTGGATATTCAACAGGACCTTTGGTAGTTTCAAACATGACTTTTTTAGGAGGAGTCGGGACCGGGATAAATGGAGGAGGGATGTCATTGGTACCTCCGTTATTATTAGGAAGTACCGTATCCGTAATATCCTCAGTTTCACATTCCTCTACAGGGATAGGAGATGAGGTAGAGGGAGCTGTTGGTCCTTGGTAAGAAACTCCACTTCTTGTGGTGATCGCCTTTACATCGCCCCTCGGATTAGCGATCGTGTTGCTAGGTAAAGTAGTACCTGAGCCCGAGGGTCGATCATTTAAAGACTTCTGCAAATTAGATATTTGACTAACCAGCATTTTGTTCAGTTCATCTTGGGATTTCATAAACTGTTTTAGTAACTCATCAGATGATGGTCCAGTTGGAACAATGGCTTGATTTTGGTTTGGAAAATTTTGAGCCCGATTGTTCTGGAAATTCCCATGTTGCTGGTTGTTATTACCCTGGAAGTGGTTTTGTTGTTGAAAATTACCCTGTGGGTAATTGTTCTGACCTTGATTTCTATTATAATTCCCTTGGTTCTGATTTTGCGGAACCTGGTTTTGACCAGAGTTGAAATTCCCTTGGTTGTTATAACCTTGGTTCATCCGGTTCTAGTTCTGATTCTGGTTAAAATTCTGGTTTCTGTTTTGACCATTTTGGTTCTGGGATTGATTAAACCCTGGTGGTCCGATGTAGTTATTAGATCGGTAGCTCAAAAGGTTTCGGTCTCCTTGCGGTTGATAAGAATTACCTCCCGTATTATAGGAACCTTGAGCTGCATACACGTTTTCACGAGCCGAGCCACCGGAGGCTGGGCATTCTGTATAAGGATGTGGACCACCGCAAGTTTCACAACTTGGGTTAACAACTTTGACCTGATTTGGATTTGTCTGATGGATACGCAAAACTGCTGTAGACAAATCATCCAGTTTTTTAGCTAGGATAGATATTTCATTGCTTGCCGGAGTGACAGACTTAAATGAGTCATTCCTCTCAGCAGAGGAGTCCCAAAAATTATGATGGGCAGTCATGTTTTCTATTAAGTCGTAGCACTCTTCAGGGGTTCTTTTCATAAAGGTGCCCCCAGCAGCAGCATTGATGGTGTCACGATGACGGAGTGTCAAACCATTATAAAAGGTGTCAATAATGGTGACAAGAAGCATATTGTGATTAGGACACCTATCAATAGCAAGTTTGTAGCGTTCCCATGCCTCAAATAAAGACTCTTCGGGAAGCTGTCTGAAATTGCTGATATCATTCCTGAGCTTTGTGACCATAGATGGTGGAAAGTATTTGGCCAGAAATTTAGTGATCATCTCATCAAAAGTGTGGATCGAATTCTTTGGAAGTCGATCGAACCATGAAGTCGCATGATGAGTGAGAGAATAGGGGAAGAAGTATAATCGTAGGCCGTCATCGGTGACGCCATTTTGTTTCATGCTTTAGGTGACAGTTAAAAATTTGTCGAGATGCCTGTTGGCATTGTCACCCGGCAATCCGTGGAACTGGCACGTATTCTGGATCTGTTGTATCATGTGGTGTTTTAATCCAAAATCCGTGGCTTCAATAGTGAGTGGTGCAATTGGTCCACCCCTCCCTTGCATAGTAGGTTGACACAGTTCCTCCATAGTTCGGGTGTCAGGAACTGGTTCATCCTTGGGAAGGAATGGGGGCTCGTCGTTCATTTTTGTTGTGTGTTCTTTTTCAACAATACGTAACTCGGGTACGTTTTTCTTCTTTTTATTCTTTGCTTGTGAACGAGTGCGCATGCACAAAAATTAGTTTTCAACACAAGATAGAGGCAAAACTACAGTGAACTTAATCCCAATAATCACAAATGAACAGCTTCTTTAAAAAGGTACACTATTCAAAAGGATATAATGGTAAGTTTTAAATCTTAGGTTTGGGAACTTATTATGTTCACACCCCCAGTTGGTAGGTGTTCTGCCTTGGTTTGCGGTGGTAAACTTTTATGTAATTATATTCACAGTAAAATGTTTTTGGCTTTTTGTGTATGGGTGAAAAAACTTGGACAATATTTTTGAAACTGATTCGTTAACCGAAATCGTTCCTTTAAGATTACTCGCAGGCTGGCGGGAGGAAATAAATGGATCCCTCTTAAGTTCGCAATTTAATGTCAGAACTTACCTTAAACCAACTGTATAGGTTGTAATCGTAAAGATACGAAGTAATTTAACTTCACACTTTTGTTTTGTTGTTTATGATTTGTTTGGTGTTGTTAACACTTCAGGAGAAATGTTAATGAACATTTTCAGATATGATTTTGACTTTCTTAAAAATTTACAAAGTGGTGATATTTGTACAGGAGGGTTTTTGAAAACCACTAAACTTTTACCGTTTTGAAATACGCAACAACCTCCCCGGCAGCGGCGCCAAATTTTGACTCCTCCCAAACCAACTAGTCAGCCGTGTGCAGCTGTTAGGCCCACCTGGGAGAAAGTGCAAGTTAATATTGACCGTGGAAGTATAGGAAATCCCCGGGTCGTTAAGTCCCAACGAGATTGAAATTGTATTTGTAAACGAGTATGAGTGTGAGTGGTACTGAGGACAGTAACAAAGATGATTTGAGGATTGATTACACTACTGATTGCTTGATATTTGGAAAATATAAAACTTATAACAGAAATACAGATATAAGCACAAAATCAGATAATCAGATAACAGACAAAGAAAAGTGGTATTTAACAAGTTACAAACTACAGGGGTAAAAAGTGAAACTTTTGAAAACTTAATATTAAAGAAAATAGAAAATGAAATTAAAATTATGAAAACTATTATTATATTATTTAATTTCTATTTAATTAATAAAACTAATTAAAATCTAATTTAAAACTTAATTTAAATTAACTAAAAATAACAACTATTACAAATAAACCTAAAAATTTATAAAAATAATTTCTAAACCTAACTAAGAACTTGAAGAAAGTATAAAAAATGAAAATAAATATTTTTGTCTTTTTATAAGTATTTTATTAATTATAAACTATTTAACTTAATTAATATAATTAAACTATTTTAAATTACTATTATTACTAAATTACGTTAGAAAATTATGATAAAATTTATAAAACTAACTAAACACTACAGGAATACTAAAAAATTATAAAAACTTGCTAAAAATTATATTTAAGCTAATTGACTAATTAATTACTTATTAATTATTTTTAAGCTAATTTAATTAATTTAAATAAGAAAATTATAAAATGAACAGTGAAAATTATGAAACTATTTTTTAAGAGTCTTAACTATTTTATAAAACTTAGGAAAAATATAAAATTCTACTTTAGTTGATTAAAATTAAAGAAATCTATTTAATTATTAATATTACCTATTTAATTATTTAAACTAGTTTTAAATCTAATAAATAGTAAACTGCTTAGGAAAATTCTAAGAAAATTATTTTAACTACTTTAAGGTACTAAGTAATTTATAAAATTATAAAATTGGATAAGTGCTTATTAATAAGCTGAAATGAAAATTAATTAGATAATTTCTATTAAATAGAAGCTATCACTATTTTTATGTTTGCTTTTTCTGGTTTTTCTTTTATAAAACTATTTAAATACTTAAATAATGAAACTTTTACAAAAACAACTACTTTGGAAATCAAGAATAAGCACTGAGAGTGCTTATTTGCTTATACAGTTGACTAAAGTTGACCAAATTAAGAAATAAGCTAAGCTGAGGTTATGTGGGGTCCACTATGATGAAATCTGGTTTGCCTAAGTTATTTGAACTATTTTAAACTAAACTTGGTGAGATAAGCTCCTAAAATAAGCTGAGAAGCTCAAATAAGCACTTGCTTATTTGAGTTCTGACTCAGAAATGGGACAGAGGTTGGGGACAAGTTTAGGTGGGGTCCACTGATCTATAGGTCAAACTAATGGTCAAGTTTTGAACCTGGGTAGGAGGGGGGTTGTAAGAAGCTAACTAGAAGGTGTGGGGCCCACTGAGTTGGCCACAAATCACCACCAAAGTGGTGGTGATGGCTGTGTATCTGGTGTGCAGGGAAAGGCTTTGCCTTGCAGTCCACTTTCAATGAGTGTGGGGTCCACAAAATTAAAAGAGGGTTCAAACTAAACCTAGGGGTTCAAATACGGGTTGATAAGCTACAAATTAAACTAATAAGATACCTTATTGGTTCACTAATAAGCTCTAGGTGAGCCCTTGAAATGGTGATCATACACTGAGTAATCAGTGTGGCTTGTTTTACAAGAGTCACAAATTTGATCCTAAAAGCTATCCTACAATAAGCTAAAAGCTAAACTAAACCTAGATGTGATAAGCTGGTGTATTAAGCTATAATTAAGCTAAATCCTAGGATGTGGGGTCCACTGAGTTGGTTAGAAATCACCACCAAAGTGGTGGTGATGGACTGGGTCTGAGTGAGCAGGGCACACCTTTGCCCTGCAGTTGTGTTTGGGGGTCTGTGGATCACAAGGTAAAAATCTTAAAAATATAAAACTTGTTGGAACTTAAAGATGGGCTGATAGAGTATCACTACAACAAATTTCAAATCATAGATCCTAATACACAATTCTACAAAAATCCCTTAAGTTTTGTGAAAATCTGATAATGGTAATTTTGACTTTTGATGAAAATGAACTAGGTTGACTAATTTGGATTTCTAATGATCACTACAGATTTAATATGTTATATTAAGCTATTGTAAGGCTAAAATAAGCTATATGAGTTACTTATAAGCTATTGGGTGGGTTTTTGAGACAAATATCCTTGACAGTTAACTGTCAAGGAATTTAGAGTTGGATTTTGACTTTATCACTAATGACCTATTTATTTTATGCTTAATTTGTGATACTAGGACCTAAGCAAACATGTCTGAACCAGAAACAATAACTACAATACCCTTAAGGTCAATGGATCCTACTGATCCAAACACACTCTAATCTAGACTGTTTTGAGTTTTGTGAAGTAAATGGTTACAAGAGCTTATGCTACTGATCCATACTAACTTATTATGCTATATTAAGTATTAATAAGTGCTTAGAAACAGATTTTAGCCACAGATATACAAGAACACAAAATAAGCTATGTTGACTGATTGATTTTTTATTTTTTAGAAACTATTAATGACAACAACAAGATACTAATCTAAGATTATTTTATCACTATATAAGACTAGATAAGCATAATTTAACTGAGAAATCAAGCAATAAGCAAATTAATAGTACAAAGGTATAAATGAGATTTTTGATAACTTACAAGAATGCTTTCCTGATCAAACCATGAACCAAGGACACAGAAACTTTTCCTAATATCCACCAATGGATTCTAACCCAAGACTCCAAGCTGCTTCCTTTCCAAATTACCTCTGAGACCCAGAAATCAAGAACAAATGCCACAGTTGACTTTCTTTGACCAATTTGTAATTTGTGAGATCTTTTATATTAAACTGATTAGTAGGTTACTAAAAGCTGTATTGAGCTTATGGGAGCTTATATGAGCTTATTCAATCCATATAATCAAACAGTAACAAGTACAAAGCTTATTGAGATTTTTAATATGAAATTGAAAATTGCATTCACTAAGATAATAATACAAACTTGCTTTTTATTAACTTAAAAGATCACTAGTACACTGAGAACACTTAAACTGAAACTTGAAAGATTAAAATTACACTTGAACTTTTTAAAACACTAATACGACATACACTTTTTTAAATTAAAACTAGATATGCTTCTCTTCTGCTTTCCTTCCTTTTATATGCTCCAATTAGGGTTCCAGGAGTGACTTTAAGCTTTTCCCACTTCATCTTGACCCTCCAATCTTCTGCATTGATCATGACCGTTTAAACCAATTTTGGCGCCAAAGTCTTACACGTTTACTTGGAGGCTACATTCTGCAATTAAGGATAATTGGGAGTATGTGGAGGTGTCAGGGGACAAAGGGGAGGGTTTTTAGGACAAGTTGGAGCTTTATGGAAGAAACAGAGGAGGTAATATGGTTTGGAGAGAATTTATGTGGAGAAAGCATTAAATGCCTATGTGGTTTGGTCTGTGAGGTGGAGGTATGAGGTGAGGGTGTAGTTGGTGAGGTGGAAAGGTGAGCAGGTGGTGGAAAACCACCATGGTTTCAGGTAATCAGGGGTGAGGGTAGAAGGTGAACAGTGGTGGTGGTTTTGCCGGTATTTGGATGGTCAACGCGGGTCAACGCGGGTTTTAAATAAAAAGGGTGTTGGACTGGGCTTATGTTTGGGCTAGGGGTGTGTGTGGGTTGGGTTGGTTTTAGTTTTGGGTTTATTAATAAAATGGGGTCCGGTTTAGTTATTTAGTGAACAAGGACCAATATTGTAATTTTGACAAAAGTGAAGGACTGAAATTGTAATATTTCCCAAACACTCATAAGGGTGTAATTTGCCAAGAACCAATAATACAAGGACCAAATTCATATTTTACCATTTTTCAAAATTACCGGGGACCTTTTCTGCCAATTCCACAAACTCCAGGGACCATTATTGTAAATTTGGATTTTTAAGGGACTGTGTTTGTAATTTCTCAAAATGTTATCAAAATTGTTCCATTTTGTCATTCATGCATAGTACAAGGGTATTATTTGTAAATTTCCAATTTTGAATACCCAGGGACCATTTTTGCCAATTTTGTAACTTGAGGGGTAAAAGTTGCCAGTTTGTGTAAACTTTCATCCAGGGATCATTTGTGAATATTTTTGGTTTCCCAAGGACTTAAGTTGACTTTTCATTCATTTTAAACTTTCAGGGACTAGTTTTGTCAATATTTGAAACTTGAGGGACTGAAACTGCCAATTATGCAAACTTTGTACGTTTTTCATTTGTTTTTGCATATTTTGTATTTGAAACATATAAAACACACTTCTAAGATATTTTAAGTAATATGATGCATTTTTGAGTGTTTTTGTATGTTTTGGCAGTTCAGATTGGTACAAAATGATGAGTATTTAGACACTCATCACCTAGTTATAAGTCGGTTACCCACCTAGATGTGAGATCCACAAAAAACACCCATTCTCTAAAAATAAAAAGAATACATTACACACGTCCATGCAATTTTGATCCAAAAGATCACATTAGATCTCTTTTTCTTTTCGAAAAACAAATTTGTCCAATATAAAAGCCAAAGAAACTTAGCCTCGTTTTATTTTCCAAAAAGCAATATCGGTTTTTCTCTGAAAGAACACTATACATGCTCGAAAAACACACACAAACACCATCAAATCAGACTCCAAATCCTTCAATAAATTGTCCCTCGTTATTGATAGTAATGAGTCAAACTTTCGGGTCATAGTTGGTGGTTTTAGGTCCAAACAGTCAAATTTGATAGTAATAATCTATTGAATTGATGATGATCAATTAAACGAGCAATATTTAAAAGAAAAAGATGTTGTTGATAAAGAAAATCAGGTTATGGATGACGAAGTCATCTTGCGGATGAGATAGATTCATATTTTAAAGAAGATGTAGTTGTTGTACCAGGTAAAATCATACGTGATTATGTTATTATTTGTTTGGTTATCAAAAAGAAACATTCATTCACATGTGATTTAATGCTTTTGATTGCAAGATAAATCACACGATATATGATTTTTTTTGGGTTATATGTATGTTATGGTACTTCGTAATAAAGGTCGTATAAAAGGAGTAGGTTTAACGAATGAAAAAGAATAAGCAGTCAATGCTAGTTTGAAGCCAAAGAAAAAATGTGGATGCTGTGAAGAGATGACTATGAACATGATTGAAACTTGAAAATTATTTTAAATGTATTGTTACCATGTTTTAGCATTTTCTTATGAAGTTTTATGTACCATATTGAGCCAATGAATTATAATATTTTGAACAAAGTTTGGTTGAATATGAATGTATGTAATACTTTATTTACGTTTCTTGGTTAAATTGCAAAAATAAATAAATAAATAAATAAAAATAAAATGATTGTATGCACGATCATTTGTGATTTTAGATGTAATCACATTGATTTTCGATACAATAACATGTGATTTTTCGCATTTATATGTATATCACATGTGCATGAACCATGAATCTGTAAAATAAATTAATTGTACCTTAATTACTGCAATAAAAGCACGATTCATTACGCCCAATTGGTATATGAAAGAGAATGACAAATCCTTATAACATATTTGCATCTCTAATGATTAACAAAATATACAACATATACCCACTAGTAGAAATAAGATACCAGTTCAAATGTTGACAAAAATACAAATTAAAATTATTCTTTTTCTCCATGAACATGCACATAAAACCTAAACACTTAAGGTGGGTTTGTTATGCTGTCATGAATCACAATGGGTATGAGTTTGATAGTAGTAGTGGGCCCTGCAGGTATGAAAGATCCATACCTTGCCCTTTTGAGGTATATGGAGTATGGAACATATCTATCATTCATTCCCATATATGAAAGATTTACATCTTAAACAAACACATGATTGGAATGAAAATTCATTCCCCAATTCCCATTCCGGGATACCAAACGCACCCTTAAATGTTTAATCATATTGGCAATCAGTATGATAAACTTCTTTTCATCTTCTCCATAATTGTTATTGAAGTTCTTTGCCAAATTATTTGATACGTGCAATTTAACCTTGTTGAGTGATTGTTTGACCTGCATAAAAAAGGGTAGACATATTCATGTTATAGCATGCGATCCAAACATTTGATATCAATATATATATATATATATATATATATATATATATATATATATATATATATATATATATATATATATATATACTAGTTTTCAAAACCCGCCCGATGGGCGGGCATGGCTTAAAATTTTACTTTTGATGGTGTTACTTAACGGAAATTTGTTTTTTAAGTACAGTGGTTTTTTTATTATTGTTAAAAATGTATTAGTTTACGTTAAATATTTTTTATTTAAAGGTAAGATTTTGATGGTGTTACTTAACGTCACCTATCCTTTATCTTTTGCACCAAGTAGATTCCGCATTAAGTTTAATATGAAAACTCATGATCCTTTTTCAATGTTATTACCATGTTTCACATAGTAAAAAACTATACGTCATAAATAAAAGAATCAAAATAACATAATTAATGACGGAACAATTTCCGCAAATAATGAGCGACGAAAATAACATGAATTTGAATCACCGCAATTATTCAACATGTGATGTAAGTAGCATAGGTTTGAATGAACACAATTATTCAACATGTGATACAATTTAAATAAAAATTATTAAAAATTTCGATTACATATATTGTGTTTATATAGATACATTCACAACTTTATTTTTATCTACTTATTATATCCATATCTCTATCTCTTTGGTTAGGAGCCTTATCACGATATATCTTCTCGTGATAGAATCATCCATATTTGAATGTCTTTTCCATATGTGTATTAGTTGGTGCAGAATCTTGGAGAAAGACTTGGCCCTTCGTAGTCGATGATCCTATGAAGCTCCTGTTTTTTTAGCTTCAAGGATCAATGAAAAATAAAGCAGATATGCACTAAAAGATGGAAACAATACTTTTAACATAAACATAACTTAATAACATTAATCATACTTGATATACACATAATTTAGCGAGAAACATACTTTTTTTCTTCTTCAACATGATTGAAATCTTTCGACATTTCCTAAGAATTTTTTCCATTTCGTAAAAGTCCACTCTAGTGATTGTTCCCTGTGTGAAGAGTAATGAGCACATTGACTTAATTAAACCACAAATAAAACATCTTGGTTAAAGAGGAAGCCTAATGGAATAAAGAATTCTAGTTACGAATAACTACACTAATTAAATTATATAATGTACAAACACTGCATAAACATGTGAAAAGAATATACTTGATAATAATTTAAAACATTATTGGAGGGAAGATATCCAACGTATCAAAGTAGGAAACCTGATATTAGTGAGAGGGGTCTTTAGTCCAGCCGAAAAGAATCCACATTTGAAGCATGATAATACCATTTTCCTATATAGTTTTATGAGCAATCCACCTCTTAAGCATCTTAAAGCCTTCTTGAGGCTTGAAATATGGAGCTATATAACTTGCTCCCTGCATATATATGAAGTAAATTATAAAGGTTTTTATTAACTTTCTATATAATAGGTTTGTCAAATTTAAAACGATGTTGTCTACCTTTATTGTAAAAAATGCTAAAGTATAATTATCGCGAGTATAATTAGTTTTGTAGCTTGCTTCAAGGTAAAAAAGTTTTCTCCCGATAAGCAGTTGGCTTAATTTTAAAATACAATTTTTGTTTGATATACTTATCATGAATATTTAATTTCATGCTGAAAATACATTGGTAGTTTTTGGAAAAAGGCTTCAATTAAATCTACATACTAATGCCGGTAGGCGAGATCAAAGTACACATACTTCTTGTAAGATAATAACTAAGTCACAAACATGATGTTACTTATGATTTGGGTGGCGTATGGTTTAAGTGAAAAAGGAAGAAGAGAGAAAACTTGGAACCTTGAGAGAGAAAGTGTAATGTTAGATTAAGAATGAGAAGGTCCAACCTTATCCCTTGGGGGGAGAGGGGTATTTATACAAAGAATAAAAACGCCCACACCCGGGCTGTGGATCAGGCATACAGTGGATAAAGACCCGTCCTTCTTCCACGATGTTACTTAAACTAATTCTAACTAATAACTAACCTAACTACGTGCTAACTTAATGCTATTACAATAATTAGGTGACCGAGTCTTTTACAGGAATATTTGTATTCCTAACAATTTCCCCCTAAGCGAGGTCACCTTGGAAATTATGCTCTTTTATCTTCAAGCATTCTTTAGTCTTTGTAGCTCGTAGGTTTTGATTCTTCACTATTAATCTCACTTTGTACTTCAAGCAATGAACTTTGTGATTTGAGTTCCTTTGAGTTGTGTGATCTTTGAGATTCTTTGAGATCATCAGTCACAGTAAATCTCCAAGCTCATCCACAGTAGTATCGCCTTCATGTGATGTAGACTTTACATCAGAGTTACGGATCAGGAGACTTTTCATCAGAGTTGCGGATCAAGAGACTTTACATCAGAGTTGCGGATCAGGAGACTTTTCATCAGAGTTGCAGAAACGCTGTTGGTAGTCTCTCAACATTCGTTGTAGTAAGTCTCTCATCATCATTGATAGTGAGTAGGATGTGTGAGCATGAGGTATGGATTGACACGATTCAGCTGGAGTTAGGAGCCATCAACGCCATCTTTATATGTGTCCCTGAAATACAACAGTTAGCAATAATGATAGAGAATGAATATGGCTTTGTCATTCGTTCTGCGAGGATAGACTACCCTCCGGTTTTGTGAAAACCGACCTGTGATCAGGTAGAGTCTCTGTTAAAGAAGACTCTCCTTGACAGAAATTTCCAGCTTGTAGTAATGAATCTTCCTAAGAATCCACTTAGGAATCTTCATACTAAGCATGTTCTCATACCGGAACGTCTCAAAGCAGACAGCACGATAGAGTGAATCGGTGAATTGGTATTCACGGATTGATGAGAAATTGATTTATAAAAATCACTCGCGTGTCATATGATAAACATTTTTGAGATACGACGAGAGTTTTAAGTATTGAATCACATTTCCATCAAAAATACTTTTGTTTGAAAGATTTTACACAATCAATGTGCTCGAAAGTTGGTTTGTGAGCACATTGAATGGTTTTTGCAAAAGTATCCGTCAATCCATATCCTGGAACAAGTTTGATTCAATGTTGAATCGCACCATTGTTGCTTTCTAGTTGTCACTTGACCATTTATCCAAGATGGATCTCACATGTCACCTACCAAGAGCTTGAAAGATGTTGGCTCTAGAAGGATTTCCATCGTCATTGTAAATATTTTCATATCACTCGGATGTTCTGGCAATACCACAAGGATAATGCGTAGGACTCTAAATATTTTATCTTATTTTCCACATTGTGTGAAACAATAAGCATATTTGGAAGTGTGTCCTAGTGAGATTTATGGATGATCTCTTTGGCTTTAGACTCAATAGTGCGTTTTGATCCGCTCCTGGAGACTGGGGAGGCGTCTCCTGTTTAGGTACCAACATGGCTCGCAATGAGTGGTCGATACATTGCACAGGGTTCCCCGTGAGAATGAAACAAGCTCTTTTAAGAGAACTTGAGTGGTTAGGAAGTTTGGTGCAGTGCGTCATTGGGTCCATGACGTCATGTCTTCAATACCGGTGTTACCTTAGTAACCGCCAGTAGATTATGAATTGAACCCAGTTTCTGCCCTAAGGTTGAATATATGGAGGGCTATTTCTTTTCACCCTTTTCACTTTTCATTTCTTCAACCCCTTCAGTGCTTACCGAGACTTCATCACTAGAACCTTGTTGGGTTTGTTCCAGTCCTAGCTCTATCTCAGTCCGCACTCTTCCATTTCTCACTTTTCTCCTTTTTTCAATCATTCCTAAGGACTTCTAATCTATATATGGATTGTCCATAGGAAGATCCTTTCGGTTCTGGTGGATCATGGGAACTCATACCTAACCTTAACCATCCTTATAACTCCGTGCATGAAGATAAATGGTCGGTCTTTGGTATTACTTCCACACACACCTTTTGCTCCCCCTCAATATGTGCATCGATATTCGAAAGAGTTTAGCACATATGTGGGAGCCTATTATTGAGTCCAAAAGATCACATTTGGTTATCAGATTTCATATTTAAATCACATTCTCTCCCCCGATAAAAAATTTCAAATCTTTCGAGATTTTGGATGACAATTGATTTAAATAAGTTAGAAAGCTTTTGGAAGAGAAATGCGTTCAGTTTTAATATTTTCTGATAAAAAGGAACCTTTTTCTTGCTCCCCCTCAATTCGTGAGGGAGGTTGTTATGTGTCAGATTTGATGAGTTTACAAAAGATTTGAAGTTTCAACGAAAACTCTTTGAAAATTTCTCATTCTGACACTTAACCATCACAAAGTTTATTATTGCAAGGTTTTTGTACAAAGTGTGGAGAGTTTTGACGATACATAAAATTTTGAGAAATCACTCTCCCCCTCAATCAATGACGGATGTTAAAACTGAAATATTTTCATAAAATATTTAAAGTCATTGATTGAGTGAAAATTTTTATCAAAATTTAGTTAAAATTGATTTCCAAACAAAATCTCATGGTACCACCAAGTTTTGCACAAATACTTACCGGAAAAATCATAGAAGGGAAAGTATTTGGCGATAAAAAGAAGATTTCTCTTCTTTATCAAGAAATAATGCACTGAAGCGTACATTAGATCAAGGATACATGGATATAAAGTAATCCATGCCCAGGTGAACTTCACCCGGTAAAAGGAACAACCGTCTTTTTGGTGACGTGTTTTCCCCATTTTGAAAAACGGGTTGCTATCTGAAGTAATAGCAAGCCATAATTTTGAAGTCCGGGTTACAGCCTGAAATGACTGCAAGCCATATTTTTTTGAAGAATAATTTTAGATACGACATGTTTTAGAAAAAAACTTTATTTGAGACCGAAAAACTCTTGCTCAAGCATATGTATGATTCCGTGTCATTGTTGAATGACATTTCTAGAGACGTACATAATATTGATTACACAAGAGACATGTCGTGAGAAGAATATTTTTGGATTTTAATGATTTTTCAGATTTTTATGGTTTTTATAGGTTTTATATTTTTCTATTTTCTTTTTGATTTAATCTATGTACAAAGGATATGTGAATCCAATCCTTCAATCATCATTCTCTTCCTGGAGAGACTTAAGAGTTTCTGGAGTGAGGCTCTTCATCCCAAGTCGTGGAAGAATGAACTGAAATCTTTCTCGAGAAAGAGCCTTTGTGAATATATCAGCCAGCTGAAACTCTGTCCTCACAAAGTAGAGTTCTACTATCCCTTTCTCCACTTGTTCTCTGATGAAGTGATGACAAATGTCTATATGCTTAGCTCTGGAGTGCTGGACATTATTGCAACACAGGGCAATGCACTTTTGTTATCACAATACATTGGGATTTTGTTGAAGTCATACCCATAATCTGATAATTGTGATCTCATCCACAGAATTTGAGCACAGCACGAGGACATGGCTATATATTCAGCTTCTGTGGATGATATCGAAGTGCACATCTGCTTTTTGGATGATCAGCTGACAAGTTTCTCACCCAAGAATTGAGCACCTCCGAAAGTACTTCTGCGAGTATCTTGACACCCCGCATGATCAGCATCTGAGTAGGCCGTAAGAGCCATTGCATTTTCTTTTGGGTACCAAAGACCCATGTGGATTGTTCCTTGGAGATATCTGAAGATTCTCTTGACTGCTTCCAAGTGCTTTTTGGTGGGCTTGGATTGATATCTGGCACACATGCATACGGCGAAAAGAAGGTCTGGCCTACTTGCTGTGAGGTACATGAGAGATCCAATCAAGCTTCTGTATTTGGTCTGATCAATGGTTACTCCAGCTGAGTCGTCATCAAGTTTGGATCTTTCAGCCATGGGTGTATCAACCGTGTCACTTGAATCAAAGCCAAACTTCTTGAGGATGTCACTAGCATACTTGGCTTGATTAATAAAGATGCCGCTCAGGTTTTGTTAGATTTGTAACCCTAAGAAGAAAGAAATTTGTCCCATCATAGACATTTGAAATTTGGAACTCATTTCCTTAGCAAAGCGATCGCATTCATTGGAATCAGACGATGCAAAGATGATATCATCAACATAGATTTGAACGTGAAGTAGGTTGTTTCCAATCTTCCTAGTGAACAAGGTAGGATCAACTACACCCTTGGTAAATCGATTTGCAAGGAGAAACTTGGAAAGTGTGACGTACCAAGCTCTCGGAGCCTGTTTGAGACCATAGAGTGCCTTCTTTAAGCGATATACATGATTTGGTCTTTCTGGGTCCACGAAACCTTCAGGTTGAGTAACATAAACCACCTCTTTTAAGTCCCCATTCAGGAAGGCAGTCTTAACATCCATTTGATAAACAATCATGTTACTGCTGGCAGCATTGGCAAGAAAGATTCTAATGGCCTTGATACGAGCGACAGGTGCAAATGATTCTTCAAAGTCAATACCCTCTTGTTGACTGTATCCTTTCACAACTAGTCGAGCCTTGTTTTTCAACACATCACCATGTTCATCAAGCTTAACTTTGAAAATCCATTTGAGAGCAATGATCATTTCACATTCAGGTGGTGGTACTAATTCGCATACATCAAGACGATCAAACTCATGGATTTCTTCTTACATTGCGGTGGACCAAGATACTTTGGTGAGAGCTTCCTTGAATTCTTTGGGTTCGATTTTGGATAAGATGGAGTTAAAGAAGCACCACAAGGCATCAGTGGCAAGTTGTTTTCTGGTGGACACAGGTCGTGAGGGATTTCCTATAATGTTGTCAATAGGGTGATCATTTGTCCATTTTCTGAGATGTTCATGAGGTTGAGGATAGTGAACTGATATAGCATTGTTTGACTCTTCTGAGGAAGATGCTTCATTGGAGGATTCAGGTGCAAAAACATTTTCAAATGGTTCTTCCTCAGGTGTTGCAAAAGGATTGACTTCCTATGAGTTATCAGATGTAACTCCTTGGTGTTCAGAAGACGAGTGTATATTTGATTCATTATGAGTGTTGCTACATTCTGGTGCATCCAGATCAAGAGAGATGGAGGTAGATGGACCATTTCTATCATGAGGTGCATTCACAGCCATAATATTAGGTTCAACAGCCGGCTGTACCGGTTCATGATGTGGCTGTGACTCGAAGTAATCATCAAACATAGGATCAAATAACGCTTTCAATTCTTCACTCGTGGGAGGAACATAAGGAGTGACATGGTTGGAGTTCTGTACAAGTCCCGAACTTATTGGTCCAGGAGATAAGAGATTATGCGAGGGTTCAGAACTGGTGTGTCCTAAAGCCGTATGCTCTGTCAGCTCATCAAACGTGACATGGATTGTTTCCATGATTTTCCGGGTTCTTTTGTTGTAGATTCGGTACCCTTTTTGATCTGGCGCATAACCGACGAATACCCCAATATTAGTCTTAGCCTTAAGCTTCCCTAAGTCTTCACTATCGTTAGTTGGGTAGCACAGGGCTCCAAACACTCGAAGAAAAGAGAGATCCGACGTTTTGAGATGCACCAGCTCATAAGGTGTCTTGTTGTGAAGAGGATGAATCAAAGATCGATTTTGAGTGTAACATGCAGTGGCAATGGCTTCAACCCATAGAAACATTGGTGTCTTTGAGAATATCAACATAGGGCGAGCAGCTTCAACTAGTGTACGATTCCGTCTTTCAACGACTCCATTTTGTTGAGGAGTTCGAGGAATACTCTTCTGATGACTGATGCCGATACTTTCATAGAATTGTATGAGTTGTTGATTGACAAACTCAGTTCCATTGTCAGTGCGAATGATTCTAACAGTTTTGTTGAGCCTTACTAGCAACTGCTTGATGATTTTGATAATGATATCGGGAGTTTCATCCTTGGATCTTAAAAACTTCACCCATGTGAATCGTGAATAGTCATCCACAATAACAAGAATACATCTTTTCCCATTGAAGCTTTGCACTCTCATGGGTCCGCACAGATCCATGTGAAGGGTATGAAGTACTTCAGTGTTGGAGTTGGTGGGTTTTGGTTTATGAGTATGTTTCTTGCTTTTACCCAATTGACATGATGAACAGATATGATCTTTTTCATACTTTAATCTAGGCATGCCTCGAACAAGATCTTTGCGAGAAAGTTCATTAATGGTGCCGAAGTTCAAGTGGTTCAAACGACGGTGCCATAACCATGATTTGCTCTTTGAGGCCTTAGAGAACAAGCAAATGGGAGAGGACCGCATCATGTCTTCAATAGAGATAGTATACAAATTTGTACCATGACTTCCCTTAAGAAGATCGACTCCATCCAATTCTCTAACGAAACATGTGTGTTTTCTGAAGGCCACTTCGAGATCAGAATCACAAAATTGTCCAACAGAGAATAAGTTGTGCCCAAGTCCTTCCACATAGTAAACTCTAGAATCACACTATCACCAAACACATAATCACCATACCCCATAATAGCTCCAAAGTGGTCGTTTCCAAATCTAACTGTCCCGATAAACTTTTTCACGAAATTTCTGAGCCGAGAGCGATCCCCAGTCATATGTTTTGAGCAGCCTGAGTCCAAATACCACAGGACGATTTGTAAGACCTGCATTTGAAGCCAGACAGATATGGATAACTGAAAAACATGGATCCCCAAGTGTAATTGGGATCCAATAGGTTAGCACACGCATACTTGAGAGATACAGGATCAGTATTTTCATTGGTTCTCACAAATGTACCGATACCAGTGGACGCAACTGACTTAATATTAAGGCATTGGGTCACTAAAGGGAATATTCTACCAGTTGCCTTCCATTTCTTAACCTCTAAAGACTTAGGGTCGGGCATGTGTGTCAATGGGCACTGTTTTCCTAGAGTGAATTTTCTTCCAGTAGGTTTCCACTGATATCCTATATTTTTAAAAACTTCTCCTGTTTCTTTCCAAGTATTGTTTTCCAGTTTGTGTGTCTTAACAAACTTAACTGAGGATTTATAAGAAGATTTCAAAAAGGACACAACACATTCATCATGATTACCAGAAATTAAACAACCATTACAAGTCTCACAAGTAGCATTAGAATTCGAATTAATTACAGTATGCTTAACGCAAATACTAGAATCAACACGATTCTTTTCATTCAAATCAATCTTATTGTTCCTAAGGTGGTCTTCTACTTTCTTCCCTTGATCACTCTTAGCAGGCGAAGTCCTATCATTCCTTGTATTGCCTTTAGGCGTTGACCCGCTAGCTTTAGTGATATTGATTACTCCTGTAGAATTAACGATGGGAACATTAGATTGTTGCACAGTTGTTTGGTTTCTAGGTGATGATGTGCTATGATCAGAACTAGCTAAAGGTATATCAAATGTAACATGCTTCTTCAAGTTCCTAGATGTGGATGTGCCATTTCTATCACACATGTTGGAAATCTTGGGACATGTACCTATGGCATATTCTAACAACTCTTGTGACCGTTTGGTGAGAAAGCAAACATCCGATAGGGAGTTATCAGATGGTCTCACCATTCTATCTTCTTCAATGGTTTCACGGGTCATGTCAAGGCAGTTCTTAAGATGTCTAAGGTAATCACTATGGACTAGCTCATTGTTCTTAAGAGGAAGAGGAATAAAAACAACCTCACATGCATATTTTTTACATTTACAAACCACAGAATTGATATTGTCACTTACAATAACCGGCATTTTCCCTTTCACCTTTGTCTTTAGATTCTCAATTTCATTAAGCAAAGAAGTTATCTTTTCATTGGTTTTTATCACGAGTGATTTTGATAGAGTCATATAACTCTTTGTAATGTTGTTTAACTTTAGAATTTTCAGCTTGAAAACAATCATTTTCATGTCTAAGTAAGCTGATTGTGTTTTGAAGTTGAAAGTTATGAGAATCTGCAAACATTGGTTTATGGGTGTCGATCACAGCATTCATTGGAGACTTCAATTGAGCAATTTGAGCCCTCAATAACTGGATCATGTTCGTATGAGTTTGATTTTTTTCATCCCTTTTTGCTAATTCAAAATATGCATCAAATTCCGGAGCATCAGAAGATGTCCTGGCCTTTGATATTTACATTTTTTCTTCTAAATGTTGATATTTTAATTGTAAGTTAAGATTATCAACTTCTAGTTTAGAAAGATGCTTGACCATGTTGTCATGATCATCATTTTGAATTTTTTCAAGCAATTTCAAATTCTCCCCCTCAAGCTCAACAACATGATTGTGAAGGTTATTCAAAGCGATAGACATTTCATGAAACTGACAAGCATTAAGTGAAGAATTTGTAGCAGTATAGAACACATATTGTGTAATACATTTAGCCATCAAGTTGTCATTCATGATGAGAATATTTTTCTTGGCGATTTCACTATGCTGAAGATCTATTGCATTTTGTTTACACTTATTTTCCACATTTTTAAACACTTCTTTCATTTCCTTTAGCTCAACATCAAGGGATTGTCATAAACCCTCAAAGTGTTCTTTGATTAGTTTAAAAAATGGGATGACTTTAGTTAAGCAACACTCTTTTGTTAGCTCAAATCCCCGTTCACCCTCAGTGATTCCCGTTGGTGTGATTCTCTTTTTGCATGTTTTATCAAAATCAGTGAACATTTGACAAAGGACATATATGCTAATAAGAGTTTTGCATTGCGTGGGAAGTGACAACTGAACTAAGTGCATTGGTGTATTGGGGGGATACACCGTTGGGGCAACTAACTTTTGGGTTGTCTTGGCCTTAATTTCCCCAGCTTTCATTTTCTCAACGTCTAGAGGCCAAAATACCTGTTCTGGTGTTAACTTAGTTTGAGGTGCAAAAACAGTCACTCGGTTTTGTTCATAATAATCATGTGGCTTAACAATGACTCGGTGTTTAATGCACTTTGGATCCTTCATTTTTTTTTTTATCAAATCTCTCTCTATCAGCAGAATCAAGTTCATCCAATTCTTTATCAGACCAACTATTTGGGGGTTCATGATTGGGTGTAAGCATAACCTTAGCATCATAGAGGGCAGGTTGAGAGGCTCTAACGCTCTTGAGGAAGTTTGTTTTAGGCAACCCTAAATCCTTATCACTATGCTTATCCCGTAGTTTAATGTGCTTTTCCATCATTTGAGCTGTTTGACAGGTTTGGCCTTGAACATACAACTTGTTTTCAAGTTTGTTTTTCAACTGCTTAAGGTTGGAAAATTCGTTTAACAGTTTATTTTCCTTTTCTTGAAATTCACTTTTTAGGAGATTTAAACTATCCTGAATTTCTTGTTTTTCCTTAAAAGCACGATCAAGTTGATTTTGAAAAGATTTAATCTCTTGTTTAAAGGACATTTCCTTTAAATTTTGTTCAGTAATGTAAGCATGCATTTGCCATTCCATTTTTTGCTCACGTTCCGTTAGCTCAAATTTTGCACGTTGTTTATGACACCTAACTTAATCCTTAAGAATATTAATCCTAGTGATTAGAGTGTCATCAGGTGCAACAGCAGTGTACTCATCCAATTCACACATATCGTCATCAACAGAAGATATATTACTTGATACAACAGACTCGACGTTGTGTTTTACATATTGTTCATATGGGACAATATTTCTATTCCCCAAGTTAGCAATATCTAATTCAGCAACATTTGTTTGTTGTACTTCGTTATATATCGTTTCTTCATGCATCACATCATTATCACACGCAACAGAAGACATTCCACAAGATACGTCAGAATTACTGTGGTGATCCAAATGTTGCTCAGTTGGGAACACATTAATCGTTTCCAATTCAGCCTCATTTGATTCACCAACATTATTTTGTCGTATATCGTTGAAGGTCTTTTGTTCATCATTGACAGCACATTTATCATATAATTTCAATACCTCAGATATGATGGATGATTTGGAGGGACCAGATTGTCGTGTGGGTGAGTCAACAAGTGATAGATTAGCCATGAAGATTGTCTGAGCAGTGGGTTCGTCATCAACATTTGAGTCAAAAGCATCACAATCCTCAGCCTGGAAGATGTTTGGATCATTAAGAGCTAAGTCCTGAACTGGTTGTTCATCCACATCATCATCAAATGTCTTTCCATCATCCCCAGCAATAAACGCCAATTCTTCCTCATTAAGCACAACTCCATTATCTTGAGCTTGCATGAGCAACATTTTGTCCGTGAAGTAGTCTGAGTTTTGAGGACGTTTTGGCTGAGTGCAGTTTCTGGCGATGTGACCTAAACCCCTACAGTTGTAACATTTTGGTTGCCTTCCTTGTCCCGGATTCACATTTCCAACTCTGTTCTGAAAGTTACCCGCACAGCATTCCTTTGATTCACATTCTGTCCGCCCTGAATGTTCTGCACCATTACTTAACCATCTTCCACAATAGCCTAATTACGTGGATTGGAGGAAGTTCTGAGTTGATTGTTGGTAGGAGGGAGTGCAGCCCTGAAATGTTGAACCAGTAGAGATACTTGATTGGAAAGATTGTCAATCATTTTGTCAGTATGAGAGTACCCTGAGTCGAGATGGGTATTCATGGCAGCCGATGACTGTAGAGATGAGTGATCCACAGATGACACAGGTTGATGATTGGCAATATACTAGTAATAAAAGCAAGTGAGTCCTGGTGACAGTTGGATTGAGCTTCTATCTTAATTGACGATCATATGCTGCATGCTTCTCATGTTGTTGTAGATATGCAAACAATTGTTCATAGTTCGTATTTCTTAATCCTTTGTTGAGCTTAACTGCTGTAACAAAACGATCCCACTCAGGTGACATGTTGTTCACAAACTTAGAGTTGAGTTGAATGTTGGGCATTGTCATTCTGATCATTCTCATGTCATTAACCAGCTTGTGAAATCTAACATAGTAGTCGGTAATGTTTTCACCAGGATTCATTTTGAAATGCTCAAACTCATCATACAATTGAGATTCATGGTCTTCTTTGGTCAGCTCCGATCCAGACAGAAGCATTTTGACATTGTCCCAAATACTTTGGCTTCAGTGTTGAAGTTGATAAGCTTGTACACATCTTTAGGTAACCCTTGTATCACGATGTTGGAGGCTCGAATGTCAGCATCATAGCGCTTCTTTTCAACATCATTGAGATCATTGTAAGTGTGTGGCCTATCAATTCCATGGATGACAGAACCATCCTCAGCCGTGGAGATAGCATCTCTGGTTGTACCCATCTGCATAGGACCTTCATCGATAGATCGCAGAATGTTCTCACCATTTTCTTTACCCAAGCAATACAATCTGATTCTTTGTGCCCATGATTCATAATCTGTCCTGTCTAGCATCGGAGGTCGGGTGTCGGACCCAGCAGCTTGAATGTCATCTGAAACTGTCGACATCTCAAAGTCTTCATACGGGATTTTACAGCTTTTGTGACTTAAACCGAGAAATGATTCTTTCTAGGGATTTTACTAAAGTCAACAAAAGAAACGGGAAGATATACTCAGCAAGTTAAACTAATAGAGAGACACAAGATGAGTCACAGTTTACATCAAGTGTTAAGTTGTGACAAGTCAAGTTACAATATATCCAATTGAGATTAGTCAAGTCGTAAGGATTAACTCACAACGTCAGATCACAATTAGATTAATTGAAACGACTAAAGTTACAACAATTCACGAATTGCAAAATGATTAACCTATCACACAAATCTCATCACTTAGTAAATTGCCAAACAAGTTGAGAAAGTCGCAACCTAAACGAACAAACCGCAAAGTAGGAGTAAACCGCAACAAGATGAGCAAATCGCAGGAAGAGTTAACCGCAGGAGAGATAACCACAAGGTGAGATAACCGCAGGGAGTAACTAACCGCAAAATAAACACACCACAAGGTGAGTAACACGCAAGGCACAAACCGCAGCAAGGAGCAAACCGCAATATGATCAAAACGCAAGTGTGGTAACCGCAGAAAACGCAAACCACAATAGCAAACCACAAATACTTAATCGCAGACCACCAAACTGCAAGAGCAAATCGCAGTCCACAAAGGTCCAAAACTGTCACTTTCCTTGCGTTTTATCCGTTAACTCAAAATAGTAATCGCAGTCAACTAACCACAGAAATCCAGTAGCAAACCGCAGACAAGCAATGGAACAGTAGGGCTAACCGCAGTCAAGAAAAACGACCCAAACACAATCCAATCTTCAAAAATACGTATGATATGGCAAAACCAACTGAGAAATAATGTAATACTAACACAAATGATCATAAAAGTACACCTCTAACGTGTCACCTAACACTAGATAAATCAAACCAAGATGTTTTCAAGAAAAACACAACTAACTCACAAAACCACACAAAACCACACCAAATAAGATTCACCAAGGCCCTAAGATTTTACCTTGGCTCTTGATACCAATTGTAGGATAATAACTAAGTCACAAACATGATGTTACTTATGATTTAGGTGGCGTATGGTTTAAGAGAAAAAGGAAGAAGAGAGAAAACTTGGAACCTTGAGAGAGAAAGTGTAATGTTAGATTAAGAATGAGAAGGTCCAACCCTCTCCCTTGGGGGGAGAGGGGTATTTATACAAAGAATAAAAACGCCCACACCCGGGCTGTGGATCAGGCATACAGTGGGTAAAGACCCCGTCCTTCTTCCACGATGTTACTTAAACTAATTCTAACTAATAACTAACCTAACTACGAGCTAACTTAATGCTATTACAATAATTGGGTGACCGAGTCTTTTACAGGAATATTTGTATTCCTAACACTTCTATATCCAGTCACATAATTTGCAATGTGCATTATTTATAAGTAATAAAGTGAAATAAAATCACCATATTTAACAGGGTTAGTAAGTGGAACATACATATACCTTCAGATTGTTGTAGGTACATGCCACGGTGAACACCACATTGATAGGGAAGAACTTTGACCGATCAACTCGAGAAACAAAAAATTCCATAAAATCGTTGTATAGTAAATACCGATTTCAAATGAATTGATAATTGCAATATTATAAAATTTGAACATGTTTCAAAGATGTATCTACCGATGTGTGATTAGATTTATCGATACGACCCATAGGACACTCCAACGTGGATTTTCCCGAGATAAACCTACACCTGATAAAAGACAAATACAGAGGTTAACATTGTTCATTTGCTTATTGCTTATTGTTCACTACTTGTTTACAAACAACAAAATAAAACGATAGATTAATATTTATTAAAAAAAGACAAAACTTCACCTCACAATTCCTTTGAAGAAGCTGATAGAGTAATATTCATGGCACCTCTCTTTAGCATATGTTAGTGTTCTACTAAATGTGTGAAACACCATTTGTTGTTCAAACATAAATATAATACTTTCCGCCTGCATACCACAATTATGAAAAACTGATAGAGTAATAATGTTATGAAGCATTTGTGACGTTACTATTTTATGGTTTCCAAATGCAAGGGCTCTTGGTGATGGTACCACCAAAACACATAGAAGAACCAAACACAAATTTCAATCACTTGCTCACTTGTCATCATCAAGATCATAATCATCAGTTGCGTCGTTGTCATCTTCAACGCTCACGACATAAGTCTGTGAAGCTAAAAAAAAGAGTAAAAAAGATCATGTGATGGAATCATACAAATATAAACTTGATTATATTTTTTTGACCTAGTTGGATTCCTGTTTAACATGCCTAACATAAACGTTAGAACGTAGTAGCAAAAAAAAAGAGAGTAAAAAAGATTGATACCTAAAACTACACCACCTTTTTCCCTTTATGGGATACTTTTTGACCTGGTTGGATTCCTGTTTAACATGCCTAACATAAATGTTAGAACGTAGTAGCCAAAAAAACATTATCAAATTTATATGAATAATGTATGATGAATAACGAATACATGATGGAAGATGAAAATAATCACTTGCTCACTTGTCATCATCAAGATCAGAATCATCAATTGCATCATCGTCATCTTCAGAAATATGTACATCATACAAAGAGTCACAACTTGCAATTGGTATGAACTGGTTATTCAGATAATCGGAGCCATATATGTTTTTGGTGACTTCAGGTCATAACAATCAGATAATCCGGTCAAAAACACAAATCAAATACCCTTAACATCAAATATCACTTTGAATATTACCTGTGAATGAGGCCATCATTTATAATGAAATAGCTCAATTTCTTAAATAGCTCATACAAAGCATCAACTTCACTCACTTCACTCACTGACAACATAAATGCATATTTCAAGTGACTAACCTGTAAAATTCACAGATCATATGTAAGAAGAAAAGTTAGTTAATATGACTCATGTATATTAAATATGTATTTGCATGAAATTAACATACTTCTGAGAGTATCCACTTCAATACATGAGATACCACCAAATCCACAGGTTGGATGTCTGTTACAATTGCACCAGGTTCTCCATGCTGAAGCAATACAAGTTAATCAGTTTTTAAAAACAATATAAATCAAAAACAAAAATGTACAATAATACTTTGGTGACGTAAAAAGGAAACCATATTTACAATTCCAAGACCAAGCTCCATTTTTTCAATTGCATTAAGAAGCATGTATATGCAAGTAAAAGACAAACCTCACAAATATTTAGAAGAAGAATATGTCTAGTTAGATAATAAAATACATTCTTAGACTCAATCTTCTTAATAACAATGCACATTATCGCAGCAATCATCACATATCAAATATACAACTGAAACCTATAATTTTCACTAACCTTTGAATGTCAAAATGGTGTCTTTTTTAGAGTATGAACTTCGATAAGTGACAGACCTTGTTGAAAGAAGCATCTGTGGAAAAACAATATTCATTATAAAAAATATAAATATTTTTTAAATTATTGTATACATATGTATATATGATATATCTAACTTACAGTCCGGCAAGAAGAAACAAAAATGAAAAGTATCCAACAGAGGTTCCAGCGAAAGACAACTGAGGATTGATAAAAGCTTGAAGGTACCTTTTGATTGCCAAAAATATAATTATCAGCATCTTTGTTCATCACACTCATCTTAAGTTTATTTTTTGTAATAAATTTTGGGACTCCGTGCTTAACAACCAGATTTGGGAAATCACCTATATTAATCTTGGAGTGCCTAAGGTTTGATAAGTTTACAACGAACATGTGATCACTACTAATTCAGAAAGTCCAAAAAGAATGCAGCAAGAGCAAATAGAAACACGAGGAAATAGATCAGGTTTGGCTTATACTTGGCTTCATCATCATTTGCAAGTGCCATGTTCCATTGCCCTCGTATATGATGTTCCCATACATTGGACGCAACAATATTGTGGCTTCTGAATTAACAACGGTCAAAGGTACGAAATCTATTATTTTATACACGTTATCCACAAGTGGCCCTTGGAAATTTTCAATGAGTATTAATTGGATCGGTGGGCGTAAGGACCAAGCGAATCTAGCACTTAGAAATAAGTAACTTATATTTCATCACACTTGTATTGCAATGCAAAAACGTTACCTGGATGTGGGCATACAGATTCAGCAATTGGTTGCAATTGAAAAACCTAACAATGATACGGAGTATATATTGTTTAATGGACAACTAAAGCAGGGTATATAGGGCTGTTAGACTTGCCTTTGGTTTTTTAGTTTTTAGTTTCATCACTTTGCTATTGTGACTTTTAGTTGTAATAATCAATGAAGTAACTCATCCCCAAGTAAAACTACTACTTTGGTCCAATGTTACTATAGGTACCACTCGAAGGGTGTTTGGATGTGCATTTCGAGTTTGATGATTGTCACTTGAAGGATTATATAGCCAGTTGAGAAGTAGGTAATTTTACATCTATCTCAATTAGTTCTCTTACAGATTGTTACCTGAATATTTTGACCTTTTAAATAATCAGAAACTTAGAACTAACACTAAAATGTAATATTTGTAGTAACACTTTAGTCACATATCCTAACAGCCCTTAGCTCTGTACAACCTTTTAAAGTTCAGAACTCAAGTTTCTTATGGGTGATGGCTTGCATAACGTAGCCAAAAGAAAAATATATACAAAGTTGTTTACTTCTCATAAGGAAACCATCAAGGGTTGTAAATAAGTGTTACTTGGATTCTATAGATATTATGAGTATTAAAGCTTATATCTTTATCTTGATATAATTCTTGCAGTTCTTTTTTCAAAGACTTGAATTGTTTTTATTGCAGCGATTAGTATTCCAGCACCCATTTTTTGGAATACTCTATGAAATTTTACTTTGTAAAATGTTTGATTTGGGAATTCAGATGTTCCTGTTATTTAGTTATATTTGTTGTGTCTTCACAAAACATGATGTGTGTAATCTGCTCATAATCATTCTCAGTTAACACGCACTTTTTAAAATCTGCCCATATGTAACATTTTCAGTCATTATCATTTAAATTATATGTGCTTTCTTGTATTGTTAGCTTAATCTAAACGCCAATAAAAGAATCAATGTAGCTGGAAGCAACATCATTTAAAAGTTTATGGCAGCGATTCATTAGAGGCTTTTAAGAGTTTTAAAACTTTGGTAATGGTATTTTGCCAAGAAAGATGAAAACTATGATGCGCAAGAAGAAGAGCTCAAACCTGAGATGGCTTTATCTCAAATTCATCATACCAGAGCTCAAACCTATGATATTCAGGATATCTACGGCTGCCTGATTTGATCCTTTCATTATACCAGAAGTGGGCCGCGCAATGATAGCATACGTAGTCACAGCTACCCAGAGAAACGTACGTATCTGGAGGGCATGAAGTAAATCCGAACGGAACTAATGATTAGAAGTGATGGTACCACACTAAGAAGAAAAAGCACTATCGAGAAACCTCAAATCCAACAACTAAAGTATGTCCCAAAACCGACCTTGCCGAAAAACAGCTGGTCGACCGTTCGAACCATTTGGTTATGCGCAGCAGACCCTGGAATAGCAAAAAACAGTTAAAGATGAACAACTGGGATGCACGACAATAGCTTGATGGAAAACAAAAGCCTCCTCCAAGACAAGGGTGGCTATTTCAACAAAGAGGTAAAATAACTCACCTGTAGCAGATCCGGTTACACGATTTGTGTTGTGTATCGCATGCAGTAAGGCACTTGTGGTCTGCACATTTTCGTCTTTAGATCCACAAACAACACCAACATGGAATGAACTTAAAGAGCACCACAACAGATACACAAACACAAGAATGATGCCACAGAAACACGAAAACAATATGTATGCAATAAACCATTGCAACCACATACATACCGGCCGCCAGCACGGACGGCTGACTAACACCCGTAGGCGTCCACGCATACGTGTTTGGTGTGTGTGTATCAGCCCTTGCTAAGCAGTAATCACAATGCATCAGGTAGCAAAAGAAATACCTGGTACACAATTAAATAAGCCTAAAAGCAAATAAACAATGTGGGCAAAAGTTAGTAACAAACTAACATTTCTCGCTACCTTGCACATTGGTATCAGCAAACGGAGCACCCTCGCTAAACTGGCCTGGATACTGGCGAGTGTCTGTTGATTTATTGCCTAACAGACAGAAGCTCAAGACATTCTGTAAATCCGAAGAACATACTGGAACTGCAAAAGACACAATCACTATTAAAAAATGACAACACCTAAAACCCCCTAGATCAAATTTTGAGAAAGCAAACTTAAAGAAAAAAATACCAGAAGAATCAATGTGTGAGCGAATGTCAGAAGCACGAATAACAAACTGCTGACCAAGTGTGAGTCCTCTCTCGAACGTTACATTACAAAACTGTCCGTTACCTGTGTGCAAAAAATATCTGAACGCAGTAGCAAAAACTGATACCTTCAACAGTACTTTGGTACAGGTCATCAACCTTTTCCTTACCCTTCCCGGTAGACCCAACAGCTGATTCAACGCAATTCTTCGTTCTGTAGATTAAGGTTCATTTATCGACAAACTATTTGAAGTCCGAAATGGAACATGGACTGTATCCATTCCACCCCGCAACCTCTTTGGACTATCCCAGTCCCAACATAGATCAATGCCCCAAGATACTGATATAAATTAGTCTTGAAACTACACAATCACTAATGTCTGTTTAAAAAATGCAATAGCAACATGTGAATAGTAATCAGTATAATTTGAACAACCAATATACGAATTGTTGAATTAACATACCTTCACATAATAAGGGTTTAGGGTTTTTACTTGCACAGGGAACGCATCCCGGAGCTGTAATATTATATATGATTTTTAAGTTATAAAAGCATGGCATTCTCTATTTTCAAATTTGACTTATAATAATATTATGATGAAGTTACCCTTAAGGTAGGTTAACGCCAGCATGAAACCTATGTTAAATATCAGTGCAAAACCAGGCAAGGCACCGAGTGATATCCAGTAATAAATGTCTCAGACCTTTTCTAATGCATAATTACATATAACCTCTAAAGCCTTTTGTGATCATAATTATTGAATTTAGGATCTAGGATGCATTACTTGTTACAAACATGTTTAAATCAATAAAAAGGTAACCTTAAAATTCGATATTTATATATAAGAAGACTGACCTTTGTAAGAACGGACTCTGTTATCGAAGATCAATGATTCACCTTCTGTACTTGATCACAACTTTCCTATGGAAACCTCTACCTTCACATGTTATTCACTAATCTCTTTTCTTATTCTAGTCATCACTTTCTCTTTGTCTACCGCGGTTCGGACCCTCACTAAAGATGATGACCCCGTGGGCCAGTGGTTGAACTTGTAACAGGTGGCAACACGTCACCTTTAGGTGTGATCCCTCCTAATCCAGCTTCTAATTCTAACATGGTACCTGTCGTTGAAGGCCTTAATCACACACTTACCTTCTAGTTCTAACCCAGCTGTCAACGGTCAAGTCAAGCTTCAACATTTATATATGAAAACTCTTGTATATCCGTGAAAAGAAAGAAATAACTTGCCACGACTCTCCGATTTGATGACTATGTCTGCAATTTAAGTGAAGCAGGCTAAATTCCGTGTACGGGAATTAGAATGAAATAACAGTGGATCACTTACGTCTGCGCGATGTTTATGGTATGGCTGTTGCTCCACAGTCAGTTATGGAACTCCCTTTTTATGAATCGTGCAGGCCTGCAATTATCGGAGCATAAAAGTATTAGTAAAATGTCAGCCAAAAGTGACTAACAAATTGACAATGGCTTGGCATAGTACCGGAAACCACCTGTGCGCATTTTTATGAACCTACTTTTGCGAGTTGCATATGCCACTGAACATAAATAAATTATCTTTTTATTAACCACTGAACATATAAAAAATTATAGCATATACAAATATGAGAGAACTGCCCCATTATTCTCAAATCTCAATGGCATGAAAACACTTTGTGTCCTTTTAATTTAACAAAATCATGTCTGACATGAGGGGGAAGATCAAAAGAATCAACACCAGTAGAAGAGAAGTACACTCGAACAGGTTCCTCAATGTAAGGCTTAAGTTCTATTGAATGTCTAAGAGTAGTATGTGGGACCAGAGGACCATCAGGAGGTTCTCCACCAATCAACCGTACTAACTGCCGCAAGATCTAGATTTTGCTAGGGCTAATTAAGTAACTGGGACTGGTAAAAGACATTTAACAATTATAAAATTTCCAAGCTCATTGACCTTTCGGGTCCAGTTATTAAAGCTCTTTGTAGATTCAATCATTCAACAACAAAGCCTTTTTGTATTGTTTAAATTGACATGAAAACACTTTCTGTCCATTTAATTTAACAATAATCTGCCATTATATTTTTACATGTTGAAATGCTTGTTTCAGATTGTAAAAATGGATGGTTGAGTCAAATTCGAGGACCCTCCCGCAGCAACCATTAGAATATTCCTATACTGAATAATAATGATGTTTAATCTAAACACACATGCATGCACAAATAAGCAAATCCAAACAGCTGACAAGTATAAAGAATCACAACAAATGTTTTTACAGATGATGATGATGTATTATTGAGGACGCTTCTCCTAGTTGAAACCATGGCGAAACTCTAATAAAATCATATTAATCGCAGAAGCAATATTTGAAACAGTAAAAGTTGTCGATTTAGGGTTTTGTGAAGGGTAGCGAATATTGATAGGAGACTCGATAAGGGTTTAGTTATGCCACAGAATGATAGGCATGTTATCAATAATCATGGGCATGCATAGACTCACAAAACTAATCTAATAAACTGACCATGATTGAATCGATGCACATCTTGATTATCATATAAGTCATGTTTGATTTCAATCAAATACTAATTCCTGCATAAAAAACACGTCAATATAACTGTGCATGTGATTTTCTTGTAGTTGTTTTCAAGAGATGTGATCTGAGGTTGCTTAGGGTTTCTGATTTGATTTTGGAATGGAAGATATTGGGTTTTTTTTTAATTCGTGATTTATGATACTATGATTTTTGAAACAAAGATACGTTTATTATTTTGTTTGTTTAAATTGGTCTATATCCATTTATCAGTTTTGATTTTGCTAAGTCAAACACAAATATTGAATTAGTCCAATGGTTGGGCTCTTTCTGTATTTGTTTGAAAGGATCCAGGGTACGATCCTTGTGGGTTGCATTTTTATTCGTATTTTTAATACCACGAGATTATCTGCCGAATTTAATTAAAATAATTGCTTACATGGCCAAAATGTGAAATTGCTTACATGGCCAAAATGTGATGACATGGCTGATAATGAATTACTGGGCAATGAGGTGGCATTTACGTGGCATTATCTACGTGTAACTCCTCCTGTTATATATAATGTAAAGATATTAGAATCACATGTGATTGGGGTAAAAAGACATATATTTAGAACCGCAAAATCACATGCACATTTTATCATACTTATGGTCTTCATCAACAACTACCACAACAATAATCTACCAAAATATGAGTAACAACTTCAAGCATTATCTACGTGTAACTCCTCCTGTTATATATAATGTAGAGATATTAGAATCCCATGTGATTGGGGTAAAAAGACATATATTTAGAACCGCAAAATCACATGCACATTTTATCAAACATATGGTCTTCATCAACAACTACCACAACAATAATCTATCAAAATATGAGTAACAACTTCAACAACTGTAAAATCCTTGGGTAATCGATTAAAAACAACAAATCAAGTAAAAAAACATGTTGTATACAAGTGACATATTCATGTATCGATCATTAGGTTTAAGAGATGATAATTCAAGCTTCAAATCAGATGTTGATTGATAGATTTAACTTCGTAAATTTTTTGTACCTGAATGACATAAAATTATCTGAGGGGGAATTGGGGTTTGAAATTGAGAAAATGAGAGTGTTGATATAAATAATGCCTAAAAACGTTATTAATATTTCTCGATATCTCTACGTTTTGATAATCACAAAATGTAAACTCATTAAACTAAAAGATTATGACGTAAACAAGTATTGAGTAGTAAATATTCATTTTAACAAATCAATCACTTAAGGTATGAATAAACAAAATGCCTAATACATTTTATGATCAAAGAAACATTTTCTAAATCACTAGATTTCTTATTTTTACAAACCTTATATTTTTTATAAAGTGGGACTAACATTTTTAAACTTATACAAAATATTTTTGTATTTATAAAGAAATGTTTTATTCAAAATAAATATTTTAAATTCAAATTTCTACAAAAAAAAACGGCTATATTTTTCAGGAAAAACCTTCCCCACAAAAAAACAAAAGTTTTGGAAAACATTTTTGGGCGGCCCCCTTAATTATTAAGGGGACCGGCCCCTAATTAAGGGGACCGGCCACGCTCCCGAACAATATTTTTTTTTCCTATAAATACTGGCTCAAATCTGGCATTTTTCCTTACCTTTTGCACTCAAAACTTTCTGATCTAAATCTTCTATACCATTCTCATAAACCCTTTAATCATATAATAATAAGCTTTTGTTTTCAAGTGATCCAAGGTTCAACCTTTCAAGTGCAAGAGAAGAATACTTCAATCCTTCAAGACAAGAAGTATTACAACTTGTTGTGACCTCCACATCCAAGTTGTTTGTGCATCATCACTTGTATAGTATTCATCCATTTGTGTATTAGTTGTGAATATTGGTTAGATAGAAGTAAGCATAAGGAGTTAGTCTAGTAAGGTGTGTAGGTAGAGAAGTTGTGAATTGATTGTGGTGTGCAAATAGTATAGGTGTGAAGAAGAAGTAGTGTGATTAGCTAGTGCTTAGGTGTGAAGAAGTTGTGAAGTAGTTGTGAAGAAGTTGTGAAGTAGTTGTGTAGAAGTTGTGAAAAAGGTGTGACGAAGTTGTGGTGTGATAATTGGTGTGTAAGGTTTTCTCCGCCATAAGGGAGCTTGTTGACATAGTGAAGAAAACACTCGAGTTAGGTGCTCGGGGAGTGGAGTAGGGCAAGGAAGGTGTCCTTGTAACCGAACCACTAAAAATCTCTTGTCTCGCGGTTCGATCTTTCCATCTCTTACTTATTTACTTATCTTATTATTGCTTTAGTACTTAGTTATAATTATTTATATTTTGCAAGACTTGAATTCACATAATATCGAATCTAAACTTTTTAAAGTAAACAAAGTTTTCAAAAACAAGTTTTTATAATAAACCTAAAAGGACACATATAATAGATCATATAGTTGTTTTCATACTAAAATCTAATCAAAGGTTTTTCAAACAAACAATTGTATAAACTCAAATCAATATTTTGAAACCAAGTTTTATAAATTTAAAAAGTCGTAAAACTATTCAACCCCCCCTTCTATTTTTCCACAATTGGTATCAGAGCCACGTCAAAAAAGATTTTTTTAAAATACATTGTATTATAAAACTTGTAACGATTTATGAAATTTGAAAAGTATTTAGAAGGGCAATCTATGCAAAGACCACCATTATCTGAAAGTGATGGTTTTCTTCATTGAAAAAATAGATTTGAAACTTATGTGAAATTAAAAGATCTTGATCTTTGCCAAGTTATTACCTTTGGTGATTTCCCCCTATTCAATATAATTTTGAAACTAAAAAGGATGAAATTGTATCTTTTGAAAAACAAAATGATGATTTGAAAAAGAAACTAGCAAAAAATAATAAGGCTAAAATGGTTATTTATAATGCGTTACCACACAAAGAATATGAAAGAATTTTTATGAGTAAAATCGCAAAAGAAATTTGGGATTCTTTACTAATCACTCACCAAGGTAATAGTCAAGTTAAAGATAACAAAATAGATCTTCTTGTTCAACAATGTGAACAATTTACGATTCCCGGGGAGGAATCAATAGATAATGCTTTTGCTAGGTTTAACACTATCATCACAAGTTTAAAAGCACGTGATAAGAATTTTTCTAGTAAGAATTTTGTTAGGAAATTTCTTAGGGCTCTTCATTCAAAATGACGAGCTAAAGTTACGACGATTGAAGAATCGAAGAACTTGTCAACTCTTCAACTTGTTGAGTTGATCGGCAACCTGAAAGTATACGAAGCAATAATAAAGAAAGACTGATGGTCAAAGGAAAAAAGAGAGCAAAGCAAGTCAATTGCGTTGAAAGCTAGGAAGGAATCTAGTAACAAGGATAGCTCAACCTCCGAAAGTGATTACGAAGAATATGCGATGGCCGTAAGAGACTTCAAGAAATTCTTCAAAAGACGAGGAAGATTCGTTAGACAACTGCATGATGAAAGGAAAGCATACCAAAGAAATAAAGATGACAAAAATGGCAAAAGTGAAAGGAAGTGCTTTAAATGTGGTGATCAAAATCATCTCATCGAAAAATGTCCAATAATGTCAAGAGATCAAAATCAAAAGGCGTTTGTTAGCGGAGCTTGGAGTGACAGCGATGACGATGAGAAAGAAATCACAAAAGAGGAGAAGTGTCTCATGGCTAAGATATCAAGCGAGGTACGTTCTGAAATCGAATAGTTTAGTGATGAAAATCTATCATTAGATGAAAAAGATTTAGATAGTGAGTATAATAGACTATGCAAACTAGGACAAAAAGTAATGATTAAAAATAAATCACTAAAATGCATAAACAACCAATTAGAAAATGAAATACTAGAACTAAAAACTGGTAAAGAAATTTTTAAAGAATGTAAATCATGTCAAGACTTTAAAAATGAAAACGAAATACTTAAGGAAGAAATTTGCAAACTTGACAAATTTGAAAATAGTAGTAATTCACTTAAGAAAATAATAAGCATTTAAATAATATCCGGAGATAAAACTGGCTTAGGATTTAACTCAACCGAAGCTTCAACTAGTGAAACAAAAAATGTTAAGTTTGAAAGCGAACCTAGTAAACTAAAACCTTTAGAAGCAAATCCTAAATATATACTCCTAAATGATAGAAAAATACCTCTTGCTAGTGATGAAGAAGTAAAAACTTTTTGTAAACCATTCTTAAATACCGAAGTAGGATCCTCTAAACTAAATTAAGATCTAAAACTCCACCACCAAGAAAACCTAACAATCATCATCCAAGATCTAAAACACCTCAACCTAAAAGAAATCAAAATAGACAAAATTACAATAACACTAGAAATCAAATGTGGAATTATCAACCAAGTTACAATCCTTGAGAAATATTACCACCATACATGCATCCTAGCCAAATGTTAAATATGTTTGGACCAAACAACTTTAGACCAATGAGACAATGGGGACCAAGTGGCTAAGTTGCACTCTCGGAAGAAGTTGGAATCTCATCTACAAATGACTTCTATAAGTCGACATGGTCACTTGATGTGCTTGAAGACAATCCATTGAAGACTAAAAGGTACGCGTTTCTTTTAATTTCATCGCTATAATTTGCATGCTTAGATAAATGATTAGTTAGATTAATGCTTAGCTATACATTGTTTGTAACTCTCATACATATATACGTACGTAATAGCTTATATACTTATAACCTAGAAACATCATTAGTTGACTTTCCTAGGAATAAAAAGAAATTGTTCATTGTCGAACAAAATAGAAAATGGAAATCTTCTATATCTACTAATAGCAAACTCATGGTGATGAAGTGAAATGAGTTAAGTAGATTAATCGTTAATATAGAAGTACGATTAGATCCCTTGCGTAAGAAAACTATGGATGAAACAAGCTCTCGTAGACTATGACATTAAGTTAGATAAGTGTGCAATAACAAATGAGCTATAGATGATTAGGATATACCCCATTCAAGACCCTCACATCAAACATGTAGAATTACGTCATCACTCACTTATGATCATAGGTTATGTAGAAAAGGATAGCATAGGACAATAGGCTTAACCAATCCTTGAGCATGAGATATTTAATAAACATCTTTTAAAATCTATGATTAATGATATTTGTTGTCAAAAATCTAATATCTCTAAAAATATGCAAAAACCTCGCATTTTGGAAAATAGTTTTTCAAATGACTATCCCACTTTTCAATAACATGTTTTCACTATCAATATCCACAATTTTGTTTTGATCAAAACTAAAGATTGGGAAAATTTTCTTTACCTATCATTAACACATTTTGAAGTAAACCCCAATCTATTTTATTCAAATAACTCTCATATCTACGTGAAAACCTACTTTCAAACATTGTTGAATAATGCTAAAAACGTCTCTTTATGTAACACCCCAACCCGTCAAGGGTTAAGATATCACAATAAATAGTGTCCAACAGAGCAAAACACAAGCTTAATACTTTAACAATACAATGAGTACAAAGGTTACAAATGAATTCCAAAATAAGGAATATACGATAATAAAACAAGGTCCATCGTTCAAAGGAACTCTAAGGTTGGTCCACACTCTCTCATTCCCAAAGCTAAACCCCGGTCTTAGCTTAAGTACCTGCCGCATGGAAAAGAAAACGCGGCTGAGCATAAAAAGCTCAGTGAACAGATATGAAGATACCAAGCACATAAAGAAATAAAACAAGAGAGTACGAGTGGAAATTACATATGGTGTCTTAAGGTATATCAAAGGATTATCAAGGTTAAGTATGAAAAGTCATCAAGGTTAAGTATCAAGAATCATCGAGTGTAATAGCAAGAATTAACAAGTTTCAAGGATCGTCAAGTATAATGTCAAGGGTTAAGTATAATATCAAGGTTTAACAAGTATAGTATCAAGGGTTAATAAGTTTCAAGGTTTTCAAGAATTAATAAGGGTCAAGTATCAAGAATTAGCAAGTGTCAAGGATCAAGTATCAAGTATCAAGTGTCAAGGTTTTCAGTATTTAACCCCCAGGCACAAACAAGTATCAAATCAAGTATATCAAGTCAAGTATCCCAAGTTGGAGTGATCAACTCCTAAGATGTGAGGGGTTGCAATGCACGCAAAACCTAGTCACCAAGTATATAATGTAGTCCAAGTCATAATCATAATGGTCGTAGCCCAAGCAAGTAACAAGTCAAGACACGACTAGGATGCATCCATACGCCCCTGTAGGCCAATAATAATAATCATAGCAGCAATCGATAACAAGTATCAGGGACGGTGTAGTACATCTCTCCAACTACACTAGAGTACATAACATTGGTGCATCAGTGCTATGGTTGTGGATACTCCACAACAAGTAGCTCATGGGTAAAATACTGAAGGGTTCAAGGGTCAAGGTTCAATGTCAATTACAAGTGGTCAAGTCATAATCAAAGGTTCAAGTCAAGGTTCAATATCAAGGTTCAAGACAAGGTGCAAGTCAAAGGTTCAATATCAAGAGTTCAATATCAAGGTCAATATCAAGGTTCAATCAAGTAATATAAGAGAGAGAGAGAAGAGTCATGAGAGAAACAATTATACTCTTACTGAAAGAGTACGAAATATCTGTACCTTAAACCGCCAACGAAACCATATCGTAAGAATAGAAAGTCACTCCTTCTTCAGAGAATCTACACGAATTAATGATCGGCTTATTATTAATAACTTATTTTAAACCAGATTACTCATTTTAGTCGGCATTCCATTTCTAGTAACTTTCCGAATTAAGTATGTTTTCCTGAATTTGTAACTTTATATTTTAGGGTTATAAATGAGAATTCAATAATCTTAAAGGTTAATAATGACCAAAATAATAGTTAAGGGTTCAATATGCCAATTTAGTAAAGTTTAGGGGTATACATATAAATTATCAAAGTTTAAGGTTTCACATGTCAAACTAATAAAGTCTAGGGTTTAAAAATAACAATTTAACAATGTTTATTGTTAAATGTATCAACTTGTTTTAATTCATTCTTTTTGAAAATATGTACTGTATTATAGATGCATGCATGTATTTCTCAAATTTCTCTAAACCAAAACGTACTATGTTTTATAATTCGTATCGAACCCGAAAAAAAAAACGTAACGTAGTCGAACTGCAAAATCATACTGAGACCAAACTAAACAAGACCCCATCTCAATATCGCTATGCATGTCGAGACCAACTAAATAAAACTCGTTCTCGCAGTACATTTAGTGAGACAAAACTAGTTCGAAATGTCCCAAGTTTAACCAGACCTACACCATAGCTTTAGTCCATATAATCCATTTTGAAATCACGCTTTCGACACCTATAAACCAACCGATATCACAACAGGATGTACATGACTCGCCAAGTAAAAAAAATACGAGACCTTAATCGAAACCAGACTACGACATAAGGAGTCACAAAGGCATGACTTATAAAAATTCACTTAAGTTGCATGGTTTTAACGTGGCATGAAACATAATTTGACGCAAACACAACATTCCTGTTAACTCCAAAAGCCTTTACGTGAACCTCCCTTTTCGATATTATACCCAGCTGAAAAACACGAACTCAATATAAGTCATAAACAAGTCGAGAACCTCTTCAAAAAAAATCATCTCGTGGCTTTTATTTTCATTCGAACACAAAAAGAGGAAAAAGAAAACACAACCACGTCTATATCACTTCTTATATTCGTAAGATTAATTAATACATGCTTATGTCGAATAATATGAGCCATAGTAACATCTCCATACTGTTTTATAAAACCATATTTACTCTTAACCTGTTCGACCCATTTTAAAAGTAATATTCGTTTGTTTTTTTTTTTGTTTTTTATATATTTAACGTAGCATTAATAGTAGTACTATTAGCGAAGGTTAACGATTAACACACTAGTCTTAAACAAGGTCTGATTGAAGGGAAACGAACACACTCGACCATATATGTTATCACTTCATTATCTTATGTGGTACGTTTGATATTTTACGCGATAATATGAATGATTTTGTGTGAACCCTTTTAAACAAAAAGCTTGCAGCCGAATAGGAATTGGAATGGCATAATCGAAACACAATGAATAAAAGGATCGAACAAGGTTTGCTAGGCTTACCCTTGATGCGTGCCAAAGAAAAGAAGGAAAACAATCATGATCGAAAGCCCATCAACAGCAGCCAACATCCACACGTACAGCAGCCAAAATCTACACGTACGACCCACCTTGTCGAGCAAGAACAGCCACGATTCAGCTACACCCTCGAACCAAAAAAAATACACAATGAAAAGCTACCCTTGTTGACCCAGGAAAGCATACGGGCAAACACCTTCGACCAGCAACTATCATCCCACGTTCATACTTTGTTCAAACAGGAAAACACCACCATAGTCACACCGCGCACGACTTCATTGTTGCCCTTGGTCGATCAGGAAGGGAGAAACAGGAGCATGTAGCCGCCATTATTTGGTTAGGTTTATTAGGGTTTTAGTTTTTTTAAAGTATTTCTGTGATATGAGGGTTGTGGGAATCGGTTATGATGAATGAGAGGAAAACGTGTATTGTGATTGATTTAAAAGAGGAAATTACCGATTATTATGGGTTGGTGATTTGATTTCTTCCATATTTAGTTGATCCTTGTAATTTGGTCTTGATTTAGGTTCACTTTCACTTGCACATGATCACAAATTTCGTCCCATACATGTTGTTCTAGGCGTGATAGGTTTTAGCAAAAGTGACATAGCATAATTTAATTATATCCTAAGTCTTGTGGATTTAATATATAGCATAAAGTTCAAGTTTTATCGCAAAATACTTTAGGTCATACGTTAATATACGTTCTTCAAAAGTTCAAAATTGAAGGGGTATTTTATGTATTATACTCTAATATGAGAACATGGATGGTTAAGTGTTTAGGTTGATTTAGGAGTAGATTTCTTGTGACAAGTTAGAGAGAGAAAGAGATGGAACCTTAGAGAGAAAAGTGTGAAATGTTAGATTGCAAATGAAGGTTCAACCCTTTCCCATGGGTGGGAAAGGGTATATATAGTTACAATAGAAACGCCCCTTGAAACGGGGTGTAGAGCGAGCTGACAGTGGGTAAAGACCCGACCCGACTCCACAAATACTAACTAATACTACACTACGTACTAACTAATATGATAATTACTACGAGCTACAATATGCTAAACTATACTCGGGGTAACCGAGTCTTCATATGAATAATCGTCTTCCTAACAATCTCCCCCTAAGGGAGGTCACCCCGGAAAATAAGTGTTGAGTCATAGCATTCAGATCTTTGATGGCATCTTCGTAGCTCGTAGTCTTTTGATTCTTCATTGTTGAGATCTTTGTGCATCAAGCGGTAGACTCTAGATGACACCTTCAATATGGTAGATGATCTTTGGAAATTGTAATAGCTTCATCATCCAAATGATTGTCCGAGGGTCATCTATGAGCAGTAACGTCTCCACGTGATTCGAACATCTTAGTGTTGACATGCTCACACTTTTCAGGATCATGATCTTTTACATCAGAGTTGTGGAAGCATATTTGAGGCCCAATCAATGATCATGATTTCATAGATTGTGAAGTTGAAGTGTGAGCATGTGTTGATGGATCAGCATCTTTTCAGCAATCAGCTGCAACCGTCAGAAATTCCTGCAAGTAGACAGTTAGCAACAAATCTTCTAGTACTTATGGGTTTGGAATTGGAGTTTGTCAACAGCATAGTGTGAAGACTCCTTCCAATCCTTACCAAGACCGTTCCTAATCGGCAAACCCTGAAAGGATTCATACGACCTACCTAAGTAGATCAACGATTGGGTGAGTCGCTGGAGATCACTCCACGACTGTTGACCGTTTGTAACCATCGCGACCACTAAGCGTAATCCACAAGGAATTACGTAATTGACCTGCTTTCAGGGCTGCTTGACGTTGACCCTGGCAGGAATTTCCATTCAATCACTGGGAGTTACCATAGTAACATCCCTCATAAATGTTCTAGCAGATTGCTAAGATCTGCGTAGGACTCATAAGTTTACCACTGGTGTCCTTAATGTTGAACAACCAGGGTAGAAGTAGCACGTGTTCCTATGAGATCTTTTTATGTATCTCGAGGCCCTAGACTCAATAAGTGCGTTTGTTTTTCCTATGCGGAGATTAGGGAGAGGTCTCCTGCTTCAATATCAACCATCTCTAAGAGATACGTTGATAGATTACACCGGTTCCCCGTGAGAATGAAACAAGTTCTTTTAAGAGAACATGAATGGCTAGAAGGTTTAGTGCATTGTGTCACTGGGTCCATGACTGTAACACCCCCAAAATCATCACGTCAGCGGAAGACTTAAAAATGTCAGCGGAAGACTCTTTGGGTGTTACTTCGAGGATCTTTGTCACAATCATAGAAAATGACACAAAAGTGACGCTTTAAAGTTTAATTCATTCAAAATACCAAATATTCGAGACATCAAGATGTTTCATAGTTTAAACAACAAGTTTATTTGAAGTGTGTCAAAACGTTTATTTAAGCCCATGCCGGGTTACAAGCCTACTCCGTGCCTTCAAGTTCCTTCTTGTTTAGTTACCTGAGATAAACACATGCTAAAAGTGTCAACACAAAGGTTGGTGAGTTCATAGAGTTTATAGTTTCGAATATCGATTTCCAAAATCAAAGAGTTTGTGAGTCCAAAGTAGTTATAATAACAGTTGATTATCAAATTTAAGTGTGAGTAAATCCATAATGTTCATAGCTTAAATCGTTGATTAGAAAATGAGTGATTTCCTTGTTAATTCAAAAATAGTCCGTTGGTTTGCCCTTTACCGGGTCAACACCAAAATAGTAGTTCGTTTGTCAATTATTAGTAGTTTTTCCTGCTATATAGTGAACACAATCTCGTAGTTTGATAAAACAGTGGGCTACAGCATTTTATGCCCTAAACATCAGTCATTGTAGTGCTACATTATTACCGTTCTATTGCCCTAAGCTCATGACACTCAACGATTAACAGGCATCAAAATTATCCATAATAATGATGTAAAACAGTGGCCCTCAAGATAGGTATTTACCAGTAACCTATGAAATCAAATAAAGTGCATTTGGTGGCTTTCCTCTAGCGACCAAATGGGGATTGTCAATCCCTAATAGATCTATTCGCAATTATTTACGTTCACCCTGCAAGTGATTAAGGCGCATGATCGAGGGACTTTTGGTAATAGGAAACTTAGGCAATAGAGATCAAATATAGCATATCGTTGAAAAATCACTTGTAATCATGTCTATAGCAGGTATCTCCTTATGAGATATAAAAATGTGTAAACTAGTAAAGTTTATATGTAATATAGTCCTGTATTTAATTAATGAATACTTGTAAAAGTAAAAACAGTAGTTAAGCATGTATCTCCCCCAAAAACATTTATAAACCATTGTAAAAAAAGTAAGAGTAGGGGCTATGACTCACCTTAGTAGTACAGTAGTAGTGGTAGTAACATAATCTCAAGCTACGTTTTCTAAAATGGTGGATGACTTAAATACGAGATCACTTTGATTACCTACATTTTTAACGATAAAAATTTCAACAACATGTACAAGTGATAATATAGTGTATGACTTGCATGCTTGACCTTGTTTTCGAACCTAAGACATATGTACTATTTAGGTTGCGATTAGAGTACCCGGACCTTATTTCTAACTACTACTTTGTCTATCGGATATTGCTTTTGCTAAGGTGAGTTTTCATAGCCCCGTTTTCAATTACTTATTTTGATTTCAAATCCCACGGGGGAGAATACATTGCACCAACTATTTTTGTACATGCCCAAGTATTACAAATTTCATACATTGCTTAAGTTGCCTTATTACCACGTCTTGACAAGTCCCCTTTATTATCATGGACCGTTAATTTTAGTACTAAGCGAGAGTGAGTGGATAGATCTATTGAGGGTGACGCCTCCATTCGCGTTTGGGTTGCTCCAACAGGACGAATGCATTTCATGTCTTATCAATTTGAGTGCCTGGTAAACACTCTGTTGGGGCCATTACTATATCTAGCTTCGGGGTCATGAGCTTAAGAGACAATGTAGCATTTTGACATTTTTGTCGGTTTATTTTATACTTGTGGCTTATGTACATACGATTTAACTTACAAACCTATGGAATTCACCAACATTCGTGTTGACGTTTTAGCAATGTATTTTCAGGCTATTAAGGTAGTTCCTGCTTGCATGCATTTGGACCTTCATGGAGTCGCGGACTCGACGCGTCTCACATATATATATTTCCTGCACCTATGAACCGTTTGATCTGAATTGAACTTGTTTTTCATAAACTTGCAACACCTTTTTGGGACCTATGTTTTTGTAAACCCTGAATGTTTTTATGATCAAACGATGTATTTTTCCAAATGACACTTTAGGTCGTTCAATGTAACTGTAACTGTGGTGCTATGATAGTCACCCCCAGGTATTCCATTCTGCTGCCATTCAGGTATTTTGGGGGTGTGACAATCGACGATCGATGTGCGATGGAAAATCATCAAGAATAAGTCGAAGTGTGTAGACGATGTGTTATGATGTTATTTTAAAAGAAAATGAATAAACGTATCGGTATATATATATATATATATCGTTAAAAATTAATTATAGTTACTAATTATATAACGTATATAAAATAAATGTTTTATATTAAATATGTGTATTTATATATATAAAATATTAATATTATTTTTATAAAATAATATTACAGAAAATCCCTTCAAGTTTTACAAATGTTACCTTTTTAACCCTAACGACATAAACTTTACACCGTTAGTCCAAAGTTATATATATTTACATTTTAGGTTCAAAAGTATCGATATTTACATTTATTATTTCTAAGTTTTAATAATTACAGTTTATGACCCAAAAATTTAGATTTGACAGTTTCTACCCTAAGTTTCCAAGATTTACGCTTTTAGTCCCCTATTTATAAAATTTTGCAAATTTAGTCCAAATTTCACCAAATTAAAAGTTTAACATTTTTATTTTCTAAATAATCTCAGAACATTCAGATTAGCTTATTTCAATAGCTTATTTGCTTAAAATCTCTTATTTTCATAAAATGGGCTTAACGAGCTTAAATCTAAGGCCCGTTAACATTTTTAGATCCGTTGGGCTTACGAAAGGTTTGGACCTGGCTTTGGGCTCATTTTAATGTTCTAAAAATGTTACTTAAGAGTTTATACAACCAGCTTATCAAATAAGCTTAAAATAAGCTTAACGGGCTAATAAGCCCAACTTGTTATTTATAAAGAGTTTTCAAAACAGTTTTGGTTGATTCAAAAAGGGTCGAGTAAACTGCTTAAACGATTTTATAAATTCGAATAAATTGTATTTCCTGATTGTATACCAAGTCAATAACGAGGTCGAGCCATAAAAATAATAAGTCATGTGTTGAAATAATTTTCTACGTGGCCAAAGTAAATGACCAAAATCAATTCTGAAAATAGTTTTACTAAAAAATATTCTAAGTCTTTTTAGACAAAATCGTATAGGTCCAACTATCTTAGGAACGTGTGATTTTTATTAAGTATATGTTATTATCTAGTTTCAAGCTTTGTATATCTCGATTATTAGTACATTAAACATTTAGGAGGTCGAATAAAAAGTATATGTTACGTTCTTGATTTACGAGAGATTAAGACAAAGTGAATGTGCAAAAAACAATATTAACGAAATGAAAAATATGATAAAGGTTTCAAGTTCTCACCTCAAATGGTGGAGTACTTTCGTGTTTTACACTTTTCCTGGTTCGGACCATAAGAGCCTTAAAATTAGGATTTAAATTCGTTACAGAAAGTTGGTGGTTTATTAGAATTTATACGAAGTGTCATTACTATTTGTGTTAATTCGAGATGAAACGTGTAAGGTACCTTAACTTGATCAATATTCTAGTATAGTAATTATATTTAAAAGTTGATAACAATTGTCTTTCATGGTTCTTAGAAGCATGGAAACTAGAGTTGTGAAATAAAAGGGATACGTCGTGTGTAAAAGTTATAATCAATTGAGCTAAAGTAAACATGTACTTGTGACTTGTAAATATAATAGTTAGAGGTGTGTTTGGGCTGTGGAGCTTGGTGAGCTTGTTCAAAGTATCGTGTCGAGGTCCAAAAATATTAGTGAGCAATCTCGGGCATTTTCGTAGGCTCCGGAAATATATAAATATTGTACGGTAAATATACGAAACGTATATTTATAAAATATAAACGTTTTAAATTTATATATTATTCGCGATATTAATAGACTATCAAGGTTCGTGTGTAAGCATCGTTCCTAGGCAAATGGTCAATCATAAATGTCGTAGTGATTCACATAATAAGTCATGCATAATAAAAAAAATGTTCCCCGTAAAAATGGTATTTAATTCACGTAATATCCTTTTATTCAATTATTGATATTTACTAATCGTATGGGAAAATTACGGGATGTTACATTACCTACCTCTTACAGGGAATTCCGTCCCGGAATTCTAGTCTAAGATAGTTGTCAAGGGTGTCTAGGGAAAAGATGTGGGTACTTAGTGCGAATCTGGTCTTCGTGTTCCATAGAAATCCTATATCTCAAGTATAACTTACTTACACCTCAGAGATCATTGTTCCCTTCATTGCATGATTCTTCCTAAATTAGACATAGGTGATCAGGCTATGTATAATTTACGAGTAATAATGCAATGCTTGGACCAATCGACCCGTAAGATGTCTGGTCTAGTTGTTGGTTCGTAGAGTTTATAAGTCAAACGGTTGTTTTCCTAAATCAAGGTATGAGTGATTGTCCTAACTTAGTCAACACTAAAATAGTTTGTCGGTTTGGTGTTGAAATGAATTTTTGGCCATGCCACAAATGAAATGATAGTTAGAGTAGAAGGAGTGGATAATATGGAATTTAGGAAGAACTGGATAGTACAATAGATGAGGAAATATCGCAGCGAGTTGCTTACTGAATAGAAGGTAGACCTAAGTCGTGAGAAATAAAAACACTTAAAGGTGACATCACTTAGTACCACAAAGTGCTTAAGGAAATTCGGACGGTTAAATTCTAAACTTCATCAGTCTGCTGCGTTGTTGAGAATTGTTGTTGTTGTTGCGGTGATTGCTGGTGTTGCTATGATGGTTGTTGTTGTGGTGATGGGTGATTCTTTTATTATCGAGTTTCCTCTTGAGCTCATTGCATTTGACCTCTTGGTCCAATAGCCTCTGAGCAAGTTTCATTGCTGCTTCCAGGGTTGGCGGGTTTGATGAGGTGACATCTCCTTCAATGCTCCTAGGGAGTCCTTCGACGTACTTCTCCAAGGTTTTCTCAAGGTCAGGCACCATTGATGGGCATAGTATCTTAAGTTCTTGAAACCTTCGGTTGTAAGTTCTTAGATCGATTCCCTTTACTACTAACACATAAAACTCATCCTCAAGCTTCCTCAATTCTGAACGAGGACAATACTTCTTTAATATCTTGGTCTTGAATTCAGTCCATGAGATTTGATATGCTGTCGTTGCTCCTAGAGTCTGAACAATAGCATTCCACCAAGATAGGGAATCTTGTATTAGAGTTCCCGTTGTGAAGCTAACTTTGTTTTTTTCTGAGCATCTACCTCTTTGGAAGATCGTTTCACATTGCTCAAACCATTGGGCTAATTCGGATATCCCTTCGGTACCTTTGAAGTATGTGGGTTGGCATGCTATAAAGTCCTTATAGGTGTAGTAACGAGGTGCGGATGTCGCGTTTCCAGCCATTTGTGTGCCAGTATCTCTTTGGCGGGCTTGTTCGGTTAAGACGGCATTGACACCATCAGCAATTGCTTGTTGTATCGCTGCTAGGGTCATAACTTCGGGGTTTGTTGGCGTAGTGGTTGTGGTTGTTCTTCTAGTTCTAGCTATGTTGTTATCCTCAAGGGAAGAAAGACGTATGGTTTTGGAATTTCATAATGACCAAGTTAAGTTAGAATAGGTTATAGTCATATACAACCAAGAATAGGTTATAGTCATAACAACTTAGTCAATTTAAATTAAGATGTGTCACATCATGTCGGAAGGACAAACATAAACCGATGTCATTACAACATTTATTAATACTTGCTTGAATGTTTACAAAACATTATATGACAAGATTCCTTATTAATAGAACGTTGGTTTGCTAAGCTGACAAGTTTCAGATCCATGGTTTTCCTAAGGTTTTGTCCATGTGGTTTTTGAAGTTCTTGAATGGCAGTGGTCATAGTTTTGATGGTTTGATCTCTTGCTCTTTCCCTAGTTAGGGATTTTTGTAAGGCTTGCCTAAGAAACACATTCTCCATGTCAATCCTCTCAATTTCACGGTCCAGGGCTCCCATCATTATTTCTGTTGAAGTGTTGGCTCCACACAATGATCCTATAAACTCCATTGATTCCCAAAACTGAGTATCCATCTGTTCAAATACAGCCTTCATAGCTAACTGGCCAATTACGAAGTTCTCAATCTTATCTGTAAGAGTCTCGACGTGTTCACGAAGAAAGTCGTTGAGGGTGTCGGTAACAGTATCGATTCGATTCTCGTGTCGGACAAATCTATCTGCCAACAAGGGTATAGTGTGATGAAGGGGTGAATAAATAGTTATTCCTAATGATCGAATCCTGAGTAGTTTTAATTGTTCTTTCTAGCTTAACGTATCTGCTACTACATTAGCTTTTCTTGGGTGATAACGTATCTCACAGTCATAATTGTTGAGTGGCTCTAACTAGTGGCGTCGTCTTGACTTGAGAAACAATTTCATTTTGAATGAAGATTGTTATTCTATTGTGTTTGGAAAATAATTATTGTTCACCTTCTATTGTTCCATGAAAATCTGTGGGGTAACTTACCCATTTAGACAAAAAGTTTGTCTGTAACAGATATTTAACAATGGGGGTTTCGGATAAAAGTGATAGATGTAGAGAAGGTTGCTGAACTTCAGCTTTTGTTCTGGTGGAAGGTCTAAAGTCTTTTAGTTTATTCACGTTCCTTGACAAGTTGTCAAAAGAAGGTTTCGATACTAAGAGGACCATTTGGGGTTTTTCTAGGCAAATAACTCCTATGTGGATGTAAGGTTGAACCGCTGAAGGAACCTCTTTCTGTTCTTAAAGCAAGTATGCTTTTCAAGCTTTTCCTTTACTCTTACTATAGCAGGCACACGCAAAACTCTCTATTTGGCTTTTTACTGGAATCAATATGTCTAAACATAAGATAGTGTTTTCACGACTTACTAAACGGGGGATCAAAATCTTTGCGCAGAAGCGGAGGGCGAAGCGAATGTAGGGAACACAATATATTCAGGGAAGGAGGATGGACTGGACTTGTTCCTATTCATGGCATAGGTAAAAGCAGCCCTAATGACTTTTTAGTGAAGATATGCTTATATGGCACGAAATGCCGATCAAATTCGTCGAACAAAAGGTGTGCATTCAAAATTGCCTATAGTACTGCTCTAGTAAGAAGTTCATGGATCTATTGGTAGAATATAGTAGGTGGTGATGGTGATAGCGCAGGTGGTGTAAACTGTCACAACTCACCATTTCAGGTCATTTCCCGAACTTTGGAAAAACACTATTCATCAAAACACTATTCATCAGTTTACTATTCATCATTTTTGGTGTCAGTTTGACATTCCGAGAAGCATTCAGAAATTTTACTATTCACTGAACACTATTCATTGCGGGAAAAGATTTCATCATTTACGTGCATTACATATTTCATCGTAAATTTAGTTTACGGGTATTCAAATTCGCGTAACCGGATTGGTTTAGGTGCGAATTCATTTCATTAGTGTTAAGGACATTGCATACGGACTGGAGATAGTCTGCATATCATCATAACAACATTTCCATGTTATACCACTCTTAGGATTTTCAAATTTATATATTTGATACATTTAACGTTTTTCTTATAATTATTTATAATTAAACGTTAACATCCGGTTTATACACGACGAATATATCTAAATATTCCCACGATGGTCCCGACATATTTTTATATCCATTTTATCATCATAAAAGTTATTACATTCATTTACCCAGTATTTTGGAATTTTACGTTTTCCAGTTCAGCGTTTTACGCGAATTACGCGTTTTTAACCCGCGTTTCCAGTTTTAACAACGTTCAAGCAACCCGATGGAACTTACCATTCATTTTTATTTTATTATGGAGTATTTTGACAAGTTTAGTCATTCTTTCAAGTTTCATATTTTTACGATGCCTGAATTTACGTTTCGCGGTTTAAAACTTTACGTTTTGCGAATAACGGAACCAAAACCGACTCGGTGAACCAGATAACACCAAGCTTACTACACACTCATCCCAATCCAACCATGTGCAGCCCCCCCATCCCAAGATTTCTTCAAGTTGACCCTTTATTTACCATTATGCCATTATATTAGATTTTTCTTACATAAACACCTTTAACATAACACATACAAATTTAAGAATCAAAAACTCATATCCTCATCTCTTCCATCTCCATAACCACGACCCAAATAAGATCCATAACCAAAATCCATGATCAAGTGATCATTTTTCAAAGTACAAAGCATCAAAGTTGTTCATTTCATCATCCTAATCAAGAATCATAACACAAAAACACAAGTAATCCAAGGTTTCTAATCATCTCACCACCTATTATTTCAAAGTGAGTTATCAAATTTATTTTCATGTTTTCATCTAATTAACACATGTACCTTATAGTATTCATGCTTAATTTCATGCACAAACTAGCTATACCACTTTATTTTTGTAGACTTTTGAACATACAAACCCTAAATTTTGATTTAGGTGTTCTTTTGTAAAATTAACATGATTACTAGTGATTAGGAACCCATGGCACCCTAAGAAGGTGTATGGTAGGATTAATATAGCTTTGTGGTGTTTGCAAGAGTTTTGGTTGATGTAGAAACTAGTTTTGAACCTTGGAAATGGATTTCTAACAAGTATATATACCTACTGTCCCATTTTGTTAAATTCTGGAAAATCAGTAAATACAAAGTAAACTTTGGCAAAATTTTTAGAAAATAATTTCAAAAACGAATCCGTAGGCGAAAGAACGGATTAAAAAGAGTTAATAACGAAGAAGTTATGATTTTTGCAAGTTTATTGACGAAAACTATTTTCCGGAAAAATACATGCTGTTGGACGTTTTTCGTCGGACAAAAAGAGGCTTTAGACGTAACCCGGAGGAGCCAAGCTTTCCAAAATATATTACTACATACTAAGACGTAACCGTGGATATAAAGAACAAGTAAAACGGACTTATAACGACAAAGATATTCACGTTTGAATATCGGCAAAACTCATTTCATTTTGACAGCTTTTGGAAATATAACGCTAAAACTACGTTGTAACTCTAGATTTTTAGAAATAATACCAAGTACCCAATTTTATAACTAATGAAGTATTAGTTATTACAAGTATATTTTTATCACTACAAGGCGTTATTTCAAGGATTTCAAACCGAGGATTTCAACACAAACATTGGTACATACGATATATATATAAGTATATATATTGCAACTAGTTTTATTTTTCTAATAGCCATATTTTTCCTAAGTCTTGGAAATGTATATTTTTGATAACAACAAGTATTTTTCAAAGAGTAGAGTGGTATAAGAACATGTGCACAGACATTCATAACATCATTTCATGATCTAAAGTAGATCGTTCATCATTCATATTAGGTTGCGGCTAGTGTGCGCGCCTTGTTTTTCAGCTCATTACATGTTCATGGTACCATCATATCAGGTGAGTCATAGCCCCTACTCTTTTAATTGTTTTGCAAACTCTTTGGGGGAGAATACATGCTCGTTTTACTTAAACGCATTACTTGCTTTACATGGTTGATTACTCAAACATTTTCAGCTTTACCTATATATATGTTTGATCACCTGCATTTCATTGGTATGTTTGATTACCTGTATTTCATGTGACTGTTTCCTAAACATTATTACTTGTTTATATGACCTCATTGTCATCCTTGTTTATCTGGCGACATTGTCAGTATTGTTTACATGACCTCATTGTCATTACTGTTTACCTGGCGACATTGTCAGACTCATTTACATAACCTCATTGTCAAAGTTGTTTATCTGGCGACATTGTCAGGATTATCATCATTGTTTATCTGGCGACATTGTCAGCATTGTTTATATAACCTCATGGACTGAATTATTTATATAGCCGTTCGCTATATTTATCATGGAATTTGGATACAAGTATTACATTTGTTCACGTATACATATTACATTTGGCAGTGGGTTGTAAACACACAGGTTACAAGTCTCTTATGGCGGGACTTGTAACTGAGTGGATTTACGATGCCTTTGCTGGGACAACTTCATCCATGTGCATTACATTCTTTTTCACAAGACTCTATGAACTCACCAACCATTGTGTTGACACTTTAGCATGTATTTTCAGGTTTTAACCAATGGCACGCTACTGGAGGTTTTGGCAGGGCATGGCATGGTCATAGAAGACTCTGATTATTCATATGGGGACTGTTTTTAACTATTTTAATGGCCTACTTCCGCACTACTTTTAACAATGTAAAAATCAACATTTTGATTTAACTATTTTATTCTAAATGATTCAAGTGCAAACTATTTTTGAACTAGTGTTGTAATACCAATTGAGTTACACCCCAGCTACATGTATGCTTCCGCTGGACCCGATTTTGGGGGTGTGACAGATTGGCATCAGAGCTTTGGCTATAGCGAACTAAGTGTTTTTAAAACCTAGACTATAGCTACTTTCAAGAAAACTTAACCCTATGACCGTCACGTGCCTGCCTGCCAAGCTGAAGCCTCATTTGTGGTTAGTTGCTGACATAGGTGATGAGATTTATTTCTCATTACCTGATATATTATATTCATTTATTATAGTTGTTTACTATAATTGTCTTTCATATAAGCATGTTCACGTATTATATATATCACCGCATTATGTTTTTCTTTGCATAGTTTTATCATTTGACCTCGAGTTTGGTCACCTGCCTTAGTATTTCAGAACGTCTTGGTATTTGTGAAGGACATAGTATTAGTATGACTGAGCTGAGTATTTCAAAATTCATGGAACCTCGGTGGAATATAGACTGGTCATCTATATTCAACCCGGGATAGTGAGATGTAGGCTGACCACCTATGTCTGACTCAGAAATGAATTTTGCAACACTGAGAATGGTTATAATAAAATTTTGTCTGTATTGAATCCTTTACTCATTTTCCAAATGTTTCATGCATGTGTATGTATACCCTCGTTGTCAGAACATTCATACTTTTCATCACTTCATAAACCACCGATTGGAAGCATGTCAATTGATCATTTCATTTCATGAACATTCACGTCTATGCACGATACATTTACATCACAGTATTTTCTTTTATCACAATATCATTTTGTCGCAGTTGTCACAGTCTCTTCCCTTCTCACCATCACTATCATTTCCTTTCCCCATCCCCATATATATATAGAATTATCTGACACTTTATGGATTCCTATGTCACTCATCCCTCACTACCACCAATATTGATAAGTGGATATTACCAATGACTTCCCTAGGAAAGACTTTCCATACCATCTATAAGGAGGATCCCTAGGTACATTAAGATCATTCAAAACTCAACAGAAATCTCAGGATATCACAAAACAATTCGAACCACTATCACTGGCCTGATCACCAAAAATTCCATCATCTAGAAAGTATTGGCTTGACTGAATTACAGGATTATTTTCGATACGATTGCTCACTAAGCAACACCATAGAGATAAATCCAACCTCTTAACAGAGACTATAGATTGAACATGTCCTTACCAATAGACTTTATCCAAACATGTTAGACACCTATGCCTTTGTGCAGACATACATACCTGACTATTTTATCCTCTTAATACTTTCACTTTTAAATGGATTTTTCTCCAAACTACAGTTATACAAAACATATATCTTGTAAGAAATACTTTTCTGAAGCACTTATTTTGATAAGCAAATTCCTTTTGGTTAATCATTTACAAAACTATTGAATTGTTAGGAAATCTTAAACATCGATCTTTGGTAAACCATATTATCCACCTTATATTGAAAACTGTCCTATCTTGCATAACTATTAAATTTTGAAACATCAAGAAAAATGTTACTTGGAAAGCCGTTTGCTTAAACTTGTAGATTTATTTATTCGGGGAAGGTTTATGAACAAAACACAATTTCAAAACAAACCTTGAAAAATCAATCACTATATTACATCACTTATACATTTAGAGTTTTGCGAATTGACGACATAGAGCTTGGGGAAAATCTTAGTAATGGAGACTAAGCATCGTAGGTGGAGAAAGCCTCGATTCATGACATCCTTCGGAGGATCACCACTTTATCCTAATCTATTATTTTCAACAACACCCCTTTGACGGACTTAACCTTGTAAGTTTTTCCACAAGATTCATGATATCCATTTCAATTATTTCTAATAGAGGAATTTAATTCACCTCAAACACCTAGCGATTACATTAAGATTTCTTTGGAACCACACCACCTATCATCTGCAGACCAATGGTCAGAATTAGAGAACGATTCAAACATAGGGAGATATGTTCAGAGCATGAGTGATTGACTCAAGAAATGGTTGGACTAACCAAATACCATAAATCAAATTCAGTTGCAACTATAGTTATCGCGCGAGCGTAGAGACTACACCATTTGAGGCACCCTATGGCCGAAGTGCCAACATTCATTGACGGATCGAAATTTGGAAAAGCCCAACTCACTAGTCCAGTAAGTATTCTTGAAATAACCAGAAATTTCCTACAAGTCAAGAATCAGTTACAAGTTCAATAAGTTGTAAACCATTAAAACTTCATGTTGTTAGGCAGAGTTATGTTGAAAGTTCTGCCTAGGAAAGGCATGATATCATTCAGAAAACTTGGAAAGTTAAACCCGAGATACACTGGACCATGCAATATTTCAGACAGAGTAGGCTTAGTGGCCGTCAGACTTGAGCCTTATTAGAGAACAACAGCAACAGGATTACACAACCACGTATTATCAGCTTTTCAGAATTGTCACTCATAATTCCATTTGGAAAGGAATCCAACCCAAAGTCAAACATAAACCTTGCAGGAGAACAAGTACAAATCATGGACAGTTAGGTCAAACAGTTGAAGCAGAGTCGAATTCCTATCGTTAGAGTTCGCTGGAATTCTCGAATATCATCACCTTTTCACCAATATGTTTTCAGAAACCAACATAAACTGAACTTCGGGACGAAGTTCCTTTTAGAGGGGAAGACTGTCACAACTCACCATTTCAGGTCATTTCCCGAACTTTGGAAAAACACTATTCATCAAAACACTATTCATCAGTTTACTATTCATCATTTTTGGTGTCAGTTTGACATTCCGAGAAGCATTCAGAAATTTTACTATTCACTGAACACTATTCATTGCGGGAAAAGATTTCATCATTTACGTGCATTACATATTTCATCGTAAATTTAGTTTACGGGTATTCAAATTCGCGTAACCGGATTGGTTTAGGTGCGAATTCATTTCATTAGTGTTAAGGACATTGCATACGGACTGGAGATAGTCTGCATATCATCATAACAACATTTCCATGTTATACCACTCTTAGGATTTTCAAATTTATATATTTGATACATTTAACGTTTTTCTTATAATTATTTATAATTAAACGTTAACATCCGGTTTATACACGACGAATATATCTAAATATTCCCACGATGGTCCCGACATATTTTTATATCCATTTTATCATCATAAAAGTTATTACATTCATTTACCCAGTATTTTGGAATTTTACGTTTTCCAGTTCAGCGTTTTACGCGAATTACGCGTTTTTAACCCGCGTTTCCAGTTTTAACAACGTTCAAGCAACCCGATGGAACTTACCATTCATTTTTATTTTATTATGGAGTATTTTGACAAGTTTAGTCATTCTATCAAGTTTCATATTTTTACGATGCCCGAATTTATGTTTCGCGGTTTAAAACTTTACGTTTTGCGAATAACGGAACCAAAACCGACTCGGTGAACCAGATAACACCAAGCTTACTACACACTCATCCCAATCCAACCATGTGCAGCCCCCCCATCCCAAGATTTCTTCAAGTTGACCCTTTATTTACCATTATGCCATTATATTAGATTTTTCTTACATAAACACCTTTAACATAACACATACAAATTTAAGAATCAAAAACTCATATCCTCATCTCTTCCATCTCCATAACCACAACCCAAATAAGATCCATAACCAAAATCCATGATCAAGTGATCATTTTTCAAAGTACAAAGCATCAAAGTTGTTCATTTCATCATCCTAATCAAGAATCATAACACAAAAACACAAGTAATCCAAGGTTTCTAATCATCTCACCACCTATTATTTCAAAGTGAGTTATCAAATTTATTTTCATGTTTTCATCTAATTAACACATGTACCTTATAGTATTCATGCTTAATTTCATGCACAAACTAGCTATACCACTTTATTTTTGTAGACTTTTGAACATACAAACCCTAAATTTTGATTTAGGTGTTCTTTTGTAAAATTAACATGATTACTAGTGATTAGGAACCCATGGCACCCTAAGAAGGTGTATGGTAGGATTAATATAGCTTTGTGGTGTTTGCAAGAGTTTTGGTTGATGTAGAAACTAGTTTTGAACCTTGGAAATGGATTTCTAACAAGTATATATACCTACTGTCCCATTTTGTTAAATTCTGGAAAATCAGTAAATACAAAGTAAACTTTGGCAAAATTTTTAGAAAATACTTTCAAAAACGAATCCGTAGGCGAAAGAACGGATTAAAAAGAGTTAATAACGAAGAAGTTATGATTTTTGCAAGTTTATTGACGAAAACTATTTTCCGGAAAAATACATGCTGTTGGACGTTTTTCGTCGGACAAAAAGAGGCTTTAGACGTAACCCGGAGGAGCCAAGCTTTCCAAAATATATTACTACATACTAAGACGTAACCGTGGATATAAAGAACAAGTAAAACGGACTTATAACGACAAAGATATTCACGTTTGAATATCGGCAAAACTCATTTCATTTTGACAGCTTTTGGAAATATAACGCTAAAACTACGTTGTAACTCTAGATTTTTAGAAATAATACCAAGTACCCAATTTTATAACTAATGAAGTATTAGTTATTACAAGTATATTTTTATCACTACAAGGCGTTATTTCAAGGATTTCAAACCGAGGATTTCAACACAAACATTGGTACATACGATATATATATAAGTATATATATTGCAACTAGTTTTATTTTTCTAATAGCCATATTTTTCCTAAGTCTTGGAAATGTATATTTTTGATAACAACAAGTATTTTTCAAAGAGTAGAGTGGTATAAGAACATGTGCACAGACATTCATAACATCATTTCATGATCTAAAGTAGATCGTTCATCATTCATATTAGGTTGCGGCTAGTGTGCGCGCCTTGTTTTTCAGCTCATTACATGTTCATGGTACCATCATATCAGGTGAGTCATAGCCCCTACTCTTTTAATTGTTTTGCAAACTCTTTGGGGGAGAATACATGCTCGTTTTACTTAAACGCATTACTTGCTTTACATGGTTGATTACTCAAACATTTTCAGCTTTACCTATATATATGTTTGATCACCTGCATTTTATTGGTATGTTTGATTACCTGTATTTCATGTGACTGTTTCCTAAACATTATTACTTGTTTATATGACCTCATTGTCATCCTTGTTTATCTGGCGACATTGTCAGTATTGTTTACATGACCTCATTGTCATTACTGTTTACCTGGCGACATTGTCAGACTCATTTACATAACCTCATTGTCAAAGTTGTTTATCTGGCGACATTGTCAGGATTATCATCATTGTTTATCTGGCGACATTGTCAGCATTGTTTATATAACCTCATGGACTGAATTATTTATATAGCCGTTCGCTATATTTATCATGGAATTTGGATACAAGTATTACATTTGTTCACGTATACATATTACATTTGGCAGTGGGTTGTAAACACACAGGTTACAAGTCTCTTATGGCGGGACTTGTAACTGAGTGGATTTACGATGCCTTTGCTGGGACAACTTCATCCATGTGCATTACATTCTTTTTCACAAGACTCTATGAACTCACCAACCATTGTGTTGACACTTTAGCATGTATTTTCAGGTTTTAACCAATGGCACGCTACTGGAGGTTTTGGCAGGGCATGGCATGGTCATAGAAGACTCTGATTATTCATATGGGGACTGTTTTTAACTATTTTAATGGCCTACTTCCGCACTACTTTTAACAATGTAAAAATCAACATTTTGATTTAACTATTTTATTCTAAATGATTCAAGTGCAAACTATTTTTGAACTAGTGTTGTAATACCAATTGAGTTACACCCCAGCTACATGTATGCTTCCGCTGGACCCGATTTTGGGGGTGTGACATAAGTGGTGGTGGCACAACTGATTCCGGTGGTGGTATGACAAGAGCTGGTAGTGATATAAGAAGAATTTGCTTCATACGGCTGAAGTTGTCGAATTTTTCTATTTCGGTGAATTGGATCAGGTGATGTCGAAGGGGAAGCCTATAAATCCGATGACAAGACAATAGGGTGGGAATATGAAGACATGGTACTTGTAATAATCCCGATTAATAAATATAAGTCATTAGCATAATCATAACATGTTAACATATATAAGAAATCATGTAAAAGTAATGTCTCTACCAGATGTTGGAAACGCGTAGGCACGGAGGGCATAAGGTGGTATTTTGTAAAAGTGGTCCGTTTTAAAAGTGTAGTTATAGTCCAATGTTCAAAACACTTGGTTCTCTATAACTGTAGCTCTGATACCAATCTGTAACACCCCCAAAATCATCACGTCAGCGGAAGACTTAAAAATGTCAGCGGAAGACTCTTTGGGTGTTACTTCGAGGATCTTTGTCACAATCATAGAAAACGACACAAAAGTGACGCTTTAAAGTTTAATTCATTCAAAATACCAAATATTCGAGACATCAAGATGTTTCATAGTTTAAACAACAAGTTTATTTGAAGTGTGTCAAAATGTTTATTTAAGCCCATACCGGGTTACAAGCCCACTCCGTGCCTTCAAGTTCCTTCTTGTTTAGTTACCTGAGATAAACACATGCTAAAAGTGTCAACACAAAGGTTGGTGAGTTCATAGAGTTTATAGTTTCGAATATCGATTTCGAAAATCAAAGAGTTTGTGAGTCCAAAGTAGTTATAATAACAGTTGATTATCAAATTTAAGTGTGAGTAAATCCATAATGTTCATAGCTTAAATCGTTGATTTTTCAAAATCAGAAAATGAGTGATTTCCTTATTAATTCAAAAATAGTCCGTTGGTTTGCCCTTTACCGGGTCAACACCAAAATAGTAGTTCGTTTGTCAATTATTAGTAGTTTTTCCTGTTATATAGTGAACACAATCTCGTAGTTTGATAAAACAGTGGGCTACAGCATTTTATGCCCTAAACATCAGTCATTGTAGTGCTACATTATTACCGTTCTATTGCCCTAAGCTCATGACACTCAACGATTAACAGGCATCAAAATTATCCATAATAATGATGTAAAACAGTGGCCCTCAAGATAGGTATTTACCAGTAACCTATGAAATCAAATAAAGTGCATTTGGTGGCTTTCCTCTAGCGACCAAATGGGGATTGTCAATCCCTAATAGATCTATTCACAATTATTTACGTTCACCCTGCAAGTGATTAAGGCGCATGATCGAGGGACTTTTGGTAATAGGAAACTTAGGCAATAGAGATCAAATATAGCATATCGTTGAAAAATCACTTGTAATCATGTCTATAGCAGGTATCTCCTTATGAGATATAAAAATGTGTAAACTAGTAAAGTTTATATGTAATATAGTCCTGTATTTAATTAATGAATACTTGTGAAAGTAAAAACAGTAGTTAAGCATGTATCTCCCCCAAAAACGTTTATAAACCATTGTAAAACAAGTAAGAGTAGGGGCTATGACTCACCTTAGTAGTACAGTAGTAGTGGTAGTAACATAATCTCAACGATGCAAGGCAACGGCTTCACACACAACCTAGAAGATATGGTATGTTTTAGTTGATAGTCTAAATCTAGTTTTATCGCGAATATTAGTCATTCAGTTGTGATTAAAACTCGTGTTCGTTTAAATGCTTGAAGCTCAAAAACAAAGTTATATATACATATAACTTGTGAGTGTAATGATCGACGATCGATGTGCGATGAAAAATCATCAAGAATAAGTCAAAGTGTGTAGACGATGTGTTATGATGTTATTTTAAAAGAAAATGAATAAATGTATCGGTATATATATATATATATATATATATATATATATATATATATATATATATATATATATATATATATATATATATATATATATATATCATTAAAAATTAATTATATTTACTAATTATATAACGTATATAAAATAAATGTTTTACATTAAATATGTGTATTTATATATATAAAATATTAATATTATTTTTATAACATAATATTACAGAAAATCCCTTCAAGTTTTACAAATGTTACCTTTTTAACCCTAACGACATAAACTTTACACCATTAGTCCAAAGTTATATATATTTACATTTTAGGTTCAAAAGTATCGATATTTACATTTATTATTTCTAAGTTTTAATAATTACAGTTTATGACCCAAAAATTTAGATTTGACAGTTTCTACCCTAAGTTTCCAAGATTTACGCTTTTAGTCCCTTATTTATAAAATTTTGCAAATTTAGTCCAAATTTCACCAAATTAAAAGTTTAACATTTTTATTTTCTAAATAAGCTCAGAACATTCAGATTAGCTTATTTACTTAAAATCTCTTATTTTCATAAAATGGGCTTAACGAGCTTAAATCTAAGGCCCGTTAACATTTTTAGATCCGTTGGGCTTACGAAAGGTTTGGACCTGGCTTTGGGCTCATTTTAATGTTCTAAAAATGTTACTTAAGAGTTTATACAACCAGCTTATCAAATAAGCTTAAAATAAGCTTAACGGGCTAATAAGACCAACTTGTTACTTATAAAAAGTTTTCAAAACAGTTTTGGTTGATTCAAAAAGGGTCGAGTAAACTACTTAAATGATTTTATAAATTCGAATAAATTGTATTTCCTGATTGTATACCAAGTCAATAACGAGGTCGAGCCATAAAAATAATAATTCATGTGTTGAAATAATTTTCTACGAGGCCAAAGTAAATGACCAAAATCAATTCTGAAAATAGTTTTACTCAAAAATATTTTAAGTCTTTTTAGACAAAATCGTATAGGTCCAACTATCTTAGGAACGTGTGATTTTTATTAAGTATATGTTATTATCTAGTTTCAAGCTTTGTATATCTCGATTATTAGTACATTAAACATTTAGGAGGTCGAATAAAAAGTATATGTTACGTTCTTGATTTACGAGAGATTAAGACAAAGTGAATGTGCAAAAATCAATATTAACGAAATGAAAAATATGATAAAGGTTTCAAGTTCTCACCTCAAATGGTGAAGTATTTTGGCATGTAAGGATCAAGTTGGTACAAAGGATCAACGTGGTATGGTTCACGACTTAGCAACGGTTCGAGACGAGTCAATGTGGTTCCTTGGGATTACTTCTATGATTCGTACGTTGGGCAATTGGTTCGTCCCTAATTAACTCGAAATCTTCACGTATAATAGAATATGGTACGTTTTCATGTGTGTGTTTTCAACTGAGCTTGCATGGGCATTTATATAGTGAGTTTTATGAGGGTATAGAAGTTGTGTTCACACGAGATGGAGTGTGGGTTTGAATCAAGTGTATGTCCACCTCTTCCTTTGTCCAATCGAGTTCACACAAACAAGAGGATGTGTAAGAACATCTCATGTTCATTCCTGACATTCCTGACACTTACAAGATAGGTTTTGTGGTGATTGGTGAGCATGGGAGGTGCCAAGGAAAACTTTGACACGTTTGGTGAATTTTCCAAAGGGTGAGTTTTGTTGTTCATTTAGGTCGTATTTGAGGCAGTAAATGAGTGAGGGAGGCCATGGAATTTGTCATTTTCGATTCTCAGTAACAAGGTGAAATAGTTTGGGTAAAAATATTAGGATGTTGTTTGTCGAAGTTGCAAGAAAATGGGGTGGTTTTGGTGTGTGTCGCGGCTGGTTACAAAGAAAGGAAACAAAGAAACTAAAAATTTATCCCACGCTGGGCTTGGCCTGGTGGGCTTGCGTTTGTGTTCGGCCCAGCAGAAAACAAAGAAGAATAATAATTAAGGGTCCGTTTGGTGGCAGTTGGGGTTTAAGTGGCCCATAGGGTGTTGTGGGCCCACGTTGCGTGCATCGGGTATCGTGTGAGGGTATGAGGGCCTTGTGGTTCACTTCACGTTCCACCAAGGGTTCAAGAGACGTCAAGCTTGGAGTCTTAGGCTTCTTTGAGTCGTGGTACTCTTGGGCAATCCGTTCGTCCTTCGATACTTCTTCTTTCGTTATTATTTTGTGTAGAGTGGTACGTATAAGTGTATGTAACTACTGAGCTTGCATGTGAAGACTTATATAGTGAGCTTTTGGAGGTGTATACAAGGTAGCTTCTTATGAGATGGAGTGTTAGATCGAATGGTTTGCATGTAAGTTTATATACAAGATTGGAATTCAATGATGAAATGTGCAAGGATCATGTATGACATTGAGTGTGTAAGTATCTCAAATATGTGGCTACCATTGGATTGGGGAGAGTTAGAGGTGGGAGGTAGAGTGTGTAAGTAAACTTGTAAGAATGTAACATGGTTTCCATAGGCTTCATTTGAGGGAGTAGCAATGTGAGGAAGGTGAAGGTGCAAGAAGGTAAATGTAGTATTCAAGTCGTATTTTATAGATAACAGTCTGGAATTGCGTTTATGGTTTAAAATATCACGTTTCTAGACGTAAAACATTATTTCAGACAACTTTCGTGTTTTACACTTTTCCTGGTTCGGACCATAAGAGCCTTAAAATTAGGATTTAAATTCGTTACAGAAAGTTGGTGGTTTATTAGAATTTATACGAAGTGTCATTACTATTTGTGTTAATTCGAGATGAAACGTGTAAGGTACCTTAACTTGATCAATATTCTAGTATAGTAATTATATTTAAAAGTTGATAACAATTGTCTTTCATGGTTCTTAGAAGCATGGAAACTAGAGTTGTGAAATAAAAGGGATACGTCGTGTGTAAAAGTTATAATCAATTGAGCTAAAGTAAACATGTACTTGTGACTTGTAAATATAATAGTTAGAGGTGTGTTTGGGCTGTGGAGCTTGGTGAGCTTGTTCAAAGTATCGTGTCGAGGTCCAAAAATATTAGTGAGCAATCTCGGGTATTTTCGTAGGCTCCGGAAATATATAAATATTGTACGGTAAATATACGAAACGTATATTTATAAAATATAAACGTTTTAAATTTATATATTATTCGCGATATTAATAGACTATCAAGGTTCGTGTGTAAGCATCGTTCCTAGGCAAATGGTCAATCATAAATGTCGTAGTGATTCACATAATAAGTCATGCATAATAAAAAAAAATGTTCCCCGTAAAAATGGTATTTAATTCACGTAATATCCTTTTATTCAATTATTGATATTTACTAATCGTATGTGAAAATTATGGGAGGTTACAATGACGTCTTGTCTTCAATACCGATGTCGCCTTAGCAACAATCAGTAGATTATGAATTGAAAACGGTTTCTGCCCTAAGGTTGAATAATTGGAGGGCTATTTCTTTTCACCCTTTCTCATTTCATTTCTTTTTAATTCTTCAACCCCTTTTTTCTCCATTCTCACATTTCTCCCCCTTTTTTTTTCATAATCATACCTACGGACTTTCTAATACTATCTATTTGGTATTGTCCATGGGTAGATCCCTCCGGCTTTGGCGGATCATAGGACGGTTTTCCTAACCTTAGCCACCTTATAACTTCATGACTATCCTATGTTGCCATATACCAAATCATTGAAAATTCTCTCAACGTGTTTATGATAGAGAAACACATTTAGTGAACACATTGAGAGTTTTGACATTTTCAAATGCTCCCCCTTAACATGTGCTCATATGTATTGATTTGAAAAGCGTGCACATGCCGGGAAGAGTTGCACTTTTTGAATTGATCTACCTTAAGTGAACATGATCGGGCATTCGAGACACGCTTACATCACTAGTTAAACTAGCTTGAAGTTATTACCCAGCCCGATCAGATTCACCTAAGGTTTCTCGAAACGGTACATTCTACTTAAACTAGTCCTCTTCGAAACACGCTTACATCACTGGTTAAACCAGCTTGAAGTTATTACCCGTCCAAGACTAGACCTTGCGATTCAGGATATTTGTGTTTCGTCAATTCATGAGTCAAGACTGAGATGCACTCATATGAGATGCAAGGATCCTTTTTACACAAATCATTTTGCTCCCCCTCAATATGTGCATTGATATGCGAAAGAGTTTGGCACATAGGAAAGAGCAAATTTTTGTTTTCATGTTCAAAACATCACATTTTAATCAGTTTTTCATATTTAAATCACATCTTCTCCCCCGATCAAAAATTTCAAACCAATTGAGATTTGTGATCCCAAGTGATTTAAATAAGTTTAAAGTTTTTTTTTTTTTTTTTTTTTTTTTTTTTTTTTTTTTGGTAGAGAGATGTGACATTTTTAAGAATGACTGATTTTGAGACAACATTTTGCTCCCCCTCAAAACTTGAGGGAGTATGTTATGTGTTAGAGGTGATGAATTTATAAATAATGTTGAGTTTAGCGAGAGACTCATGAAAAATTTATATCCTAACACATAACAATTGCATTAAATCCACTTGAGTTATGCACAAAGATCTTGTTTTGATGATATATAGTTTTTGAAATCGTTCTCCCCCTCAATCGATGACACATTTAAAATTAAACATTTTGCATAAAGGATTAATTCTTATAGCATCGATTGAGTGGTAAATTTTAAACCACATTTTGAGTTTGTTTGATCTTCAAAAACCATGGTACCACCAAGTTTGGAACAAATATTTTCCCGAAGAATCATTGAAGGAAAAATATTTGAGATGCAAAGAAGACTTCTCTTCTTTTACCAGAAATGATGCACTTAAGCGTACATCAAATTGGAAAGGCACGAATGTAAAGTAATTCATGCCTTTGTTAGGAACAGTCGTCTTTTTGGCGACGAACTTTCCCCAATTTAAAACCGGGTTGCTATTTGAAGTAATAGCAAACCATTATGAACATCATAAAGTCAAGAACATAACCACACACAAGTTCACATGATAATATAGTTACAGACCATATAGTATATAAACAATTGTTACATATCATAGTGACACAAGATTAGATGGTACGTTCCATGAGCCTGAAGTCCCCTTCATGAATTCTTCCACTAACAAAGCATTCCAAACTGCGGAAGATGCGTCTTTCAAGCAAGAGTTTCCTGATGGCATGAAGAAAGTGCATGTTTCTTTGGAACACCTCTGCAGTCCAGAAGGCAGTGTATTTCCCATCCTTTGCGATTTTGTATTCCTTATCCCTGACATCCAGAGCAGCTTCCACCTGTGTAAGCGTTCCATCACTGAAGTGGTGAAGTTCATCACGTCTCATAAGCATTCGAGTGTTGAAGCAATCAGTAAAGACCACTGCTCTAGGTGACTCAATGACCGAGTAATCTTTCTTGTATTCCATGTTTCTGGCTTCCCATCGAGGTCTAGTGAGATTGAGTTGAGTCTGATAGCTTTCAATACCTAGCTGGAAGTCTTTAACTCTTTGTCTGACAACAAGCCCACGGATCCATTGAGTGATAGTAGAAACAAGAGTTTTTCTCTCAAGTGCAGGAAGGTGATCCATTTTTCCCAGGAGATGTAGCAAGTACAGATCTTCAAAGTCATTAGGATGTAGATGCTTGAAGTCACCTTCTGATATGACATGTTCCCAGTAGCGTGAGCGTCTCAGAACAATTTTTTCAAGTAATTGTATCAACATGTGGGGAAGAGCTCAACACGAATTACACTTAGAATCCTTTTCTTGGAGTAGGTGGCTTTGGGATCACCAGCTGCAGTGTGTCTTGCAATGTAGAATTCACGCTTTTTGAACCACCAGTGAGAGATACCAAAGGATACAGCGATGTCATATTTACACTCTTCATCACACCACATTGAATCCGGTACCATCTGTTCAAGGCCGACATTGGTATAGCGAGCAGCTTTCATCTTGGTGATGGATAGTGCAATTTTCTTTCCAGACTAAAGATACTGAAGGTCTTTGTTGAAGAAGAAATCAGCTTGCAGAGTGTGATGGCCCGGAGATCCTCCAAGAGGAAGTGGTTTTCCGAGATTGTAATCCAGGATGTCGTCTTCAACTTGATCAGTAAGCATTTTGTGAAATTCTTCCATTTGATACTGTAGATGCACAATATCATGATGAAAGGCTTTGACAATTTCGTAAGCGGGTCCCTCCAGGTCCTTTTTGGTAAGTCGGGAGATTCCTTGTTTCTTGCAATACCATTGAATCAACGCACCCATATCTCCTGTCTAAGCAAGTAGTGAGTTTGAGGGAGGTGGAACATAATGATCAGCTACAGCATAAGCCCAGTTGTTGTCGGGGACAGATAGATCATTGGCAGTGATCATCCATTCAGGTTCTGGGATATGAGATTCTTTTTTCAGTTTCATCAGGTTTCCACCATGTATTGATGACATCCTCAGTGATGGTTACAGGAGCACTAGGAGACCCTTCACTGCGTGTGAACGATTTCCACCATTGATCTCGTTGAGACTTGTGAGGGACATTGTCATCATCTTCCTCCTCCTCAGACGAAAGGTCATTGTTGGGTAATTCAGTATCATGTCCTGTATCAGGAGCCTCTGTATCTGTTGATGCATGTCTCTTTTCAGTTGTCGTCCATGCTTTATAGGTGGTATGTTGGGAAGACTTGGGATGACTAGATTCAGTTGAAGGGTGAGGCTGACTCTCCTATGACGATGGTTGCTGTGCATGAGGAGGTTGCATAGAGTGGAGTGAGCCAATGCCACTAGATGACCCAAGTGCACCAGCAGATCCTGATGGAGGTGGAGGAGGAGGAGGTTTAGGAGGATCTCCTGAAGGTGGTTTAGGGATGTTCGGCTTATGCTTCTTTCTCCTTCGTTCCTCAGCCAAGTCTTTCTCAAATTCATTGGCATTGTCAATCTTCATAGATTGATCCAGTGACTCATACAACGGTTGGTGTGCCTCATGTTCTTTGTAATGTTCTGTTTCAAACATTCGTTGAAGTAGTAGATCTTTCATGTCAAAGGTGGACAGGTCTCTGAATCTTGCTTTGAGTGGTGCATCCATGGCTCGTTTGACAGCATCTGACACTTGATCTTTAACAGCTTCACTTACCAATGTATTAATATTGAGATTTTCGAGCTTAGAGATTCTGGATGCTTGATGGTTGATGACTTGGTGAAGATTGAGCTTTTGGAGGTCTTTAATTGCATCACGGTGCTTCTCAAGTGTAGACTGGATGTCAAGAATGTCAACATGAGCCTTTTCAGCAGTAGACAGGGCCCTTTCAACTTGAGATGACAGATTTACGTGAGTACTTGGAGGGATGGTGGTAGTTGGTACAGCAGCGGAAGTATCTCTTGGGGATGCGGTGGTAGGAATCGGTATAGTCATTGTAGGAACAATGGACACATCTTGTTCAATGGGAATATTTACCATAGAGATAACTTCACTCTCATTGGTGGGTTTAGACGCTTCCTTCCCCTCAGGATCATCCTCAACATCAAGATCCCCATAGGTGAAGTCCTGGTCCAAATGTTTGAGTGAGGAAAGAGTTCCCGTTGAAGTGTCAGGTTCAACAAGTAGCCTTTGTTCATCAGATTGCATCTTTAAGTTCACTTGAACCCCAGGATAGATAGATGCCACAAAGTCATCTTGTAAAGTAGAGTGAGGTTCACCAGTGGGTACAAATTCACGAGGAGGAGAGTCCTTAGATGACTTATCAATGGTGGCAGTTACAGGAGCTTTTTCTTCATTCTTAGAAACATTCAAATCGGACTCTGAATCACTGGATTCAATAAAGAGTTCATGATTTTGAGGTTGTTCCTGTGTGTCTTCAGAGTGCACCCCCTTAGGCTTAGATGGTTTGGGGGATCGTTTCTTGAATTCGTACTGAGGTGCTTTGGATTTAGAGGCAGGTGATGAGATGTGAAGGAGCGTATGTGCAGCTTGTACTTCAGTTACTACACTCTTTCCTTTCCCGATTGTATCCGGTAATTTCTCAAGTCTCCCAGACTCCGGCTCTTTAATGCTGACACCTATCAATGGGGGACCAGGGTGTGTCTCTCTGTGTTTGAGACTTTCTTCAATAGCCTTCTGTACGTCAGCAGCTTCTGTTGGTGATATTGTTTCAAGTGGGTTGCCATTGGTAGCTGACGCTTGCGCTTTCTTGGATTTCTTGGATCCGGATTTACTTGTGGTTTTGGTGCGTTTGTGTTTCTTAGTCCCACTGGATGCCACATCAGTAGTAGAAACTACTTTGCGTTTCTTAGATACTGGTTTGTCCGTTGAACTCTTAGTGGTTGATTGTTTGCGGTAGGCAGCAACTTTATTCAGATAACTCTTGTAGTATGGTGCATCAAGTAGATTGCTGGTGATGAGAGCATCCGGTATGTCCATTCCAAACATTTCCTGATCCATACCTTTAGCAACAAATTTGAGGTTACCCACACAGTGTTCATTGGATGCCAAATGTACTGAGGATTCCGGTCTGGGGTGTATATTGTGAGATTGTTGAAGGTAAAGAATGATTAGCTTGGTAAATCTGATACTTGGAATTAAAGATTTGGATTTCCATTTCTTGCTTTCTTTGTGAGATTCCAGCTTCATCCTGTCTTCTAAGAAGGTATTAATGGAGTGAGCAAATTCTTCCCAGATTCATTCGGCAAAGTCTATGTTTTTCCCTTTCACAATACCCCACAGTATCTGCAGTGCAGGGGCCCGCAACCTCTCATGTCCAGAAGTCTTCCCAGTGAGACATAAGTTAATAAGCGTGATCAGCACTCTCCATGGTTGATACATTTCATTGGTGGACATGGATGACAGTGTGGTGACTTCCTTAGGATATCCTTGATCGTTGACGAACTTAAGAAGAGCCTCAGGATTTGAAGGAGATGAGAATGGTATGTCTGGAAGGATTGGGTTGATCTAGAGAGCATTTCTGAGCGTTTCTTTGGTGATTACAAACCATTGTTCATCGAGTTGACAACGATACGTGTTGTCATCCTTGTTGTGGGTCATGGTGTTCCAAAATTGCTGGATATAAATGGATGGTATAGATGATGAGACAGTGAAAGCCTTAAAGAAGGAAGTGTTTCTCAACATATCTACAGCAATCTTGTAGGTGGGGTTATTCTGAGGTTTATCTATGTCAATTTAGAGATTGCTCTTCCCAATAGAAACCCATTCATTGTGTGGTAGTATCTCATCATCTGTGCGTATGGGTGGTGGCATAACTGACCCCGATTCAGTTGGTAAATTAGTATCCGCCATTTATCTGCACAAACACCACAACACACCACGATAGGAACACATGTATAGTTAGTGGTTAGGTAGCTCTTCAGACAGAGATACACAACAGTGACTTGGGGAGCAGCTAAGCACACAATATGACATGCAAGTTGTGCAAACAAAAGTGATAGCAGTAAGCACATAAACCAAATTGATGACACTTGAGTTACATTACACATTCATACCAAGAAACAACTCACATCCATTAAATACTGCAGATACATACAATGTATAGCCACACATCAGTGAGACATATATTAGTGAAACAACAGATAGCAACACATGATCATGGACAACATGCAATTTGGAATTTCACTCAACTCGCTAACCGAGTGTTAATCAACTCGCTACCAAGAGTTTTAGTCACCTTGCTAACGGGAATTCCTATCAACTCACTAACAAGAGCTTAAGTTAAAACCCTTATCAACTCGCTAGCAATAATATCGGTCAACACGCTATTATTGTTGCAACTCGCTGTCAAGAATTTTGGTCAACTCGCTAGTAGGGTGTTAATCAACTCGCTACTAAGAGTTTTAGTTAACTCGCTATCATGAATTTTCATCAACTCGCTAATAGGAATAGTAGACAACTCGCTATCAGGAATATCTGTCAACACACTACTAAGAGTTCTAATAACTCGCTAACAGGAATATTAGTTAACTCGCTATCGGGGACATGTATCAACTCGCTACCAATAACAACACAACCCGCTAGCCAGAACATCATTTATCTCGCTATCTTGAAACAGCTCAACTCGCTATCATGAAACTCCTCAACTCGCTATTATGAAACTCCTCAACTCGCTATCAAGATCATACCAACTCGCTAATAAGAATTACCTTAACTCGCGAATAAGAATAACATCAACACGCTAGCAAGATCACACCTTGACGTCCCCAGTCAATTGAACAGGAACAAGACCCATATGAGTCATCTAATGCCCAAGTAAACCAAAACGGTACTACCCCTTAACATAACATATGATTTAACCCGTATGGATGACCCCAAGATCAACACGCGAGAAACTCAAAATTGCGCTAAATCACAAGATAGGCATACACGCAGAGATAATAGGGGGGCAAAAGGTGGGATAACATCATAACGAATAAACGATCAAAACCCAACACAGATTACGCAAAAATAAGCACTCACCACTTAATCACCAATCGAAGGAAAGAGACGACCTAAAAACAGGTAAGATAATCACTTAATCAAGTGTTACACAAGAGATATATGACCAAGTAATAAGTATAGCACAAAATTTAGATCAAAACCTGTTAGAGTGACACGAAGAGGAGATCAAAGAAGAGCAAAAAATGGGAAGCGAGTTGGAAAGAGTGGAGAAAGAAACCAACTCGCTATCAAGATTTTAAATATATACACCCCTTTGTTAACTTTCACAAAATGACAAAACAGACCCTCAACTTAAGAGTACTCTTTTATCTTACAACAAATGACCTAACAGCCCCTCTACTTGCGAACGACTCAACTTGAGCATTTAAGAATAACTTAGTCATCAGACCTGAAACCCACGAGTGCATAGATATACCACATATTAACACCACAGATGCCTAAGGCAAAATTCATGCATAATTCAGAAAACACTCTCCCCTTCAATCAATGACCTTAGTGTAAAAACCTAAACAGAGGTTGTTGATTGACTGAGGGATGCATTAGTATGAAGTGAAAGAGCGGGTAGCTATCAGAAATAATAGCAAGCCATGATGGCAAGTTTTAAACTTCTGTTCGAACTTCATTTAAATACCCGTGCCATTATTGAATGACATTTCTAGGACCGTAAATGTTATCGATGCCAGAAGACTTGCCAATGCAAAAATTGTGATAGCACAAGGATATATGAGTAACCTATTTCTACATTTAACTGTATATGTATATGTATATACAAAGGATACCGAATGAACGAACTCAGTCGTTCTTACACATCACCATCACTGAAGTCCGAGTCCTGATAAGAGAGTGACCAGGAGTCATCATGCACTGTTCAACATTGTCTGTTCGCCTGAATCCCTGTCTCTGTAGAGAGATAGCATTTAGGTCGCCAAACTTTGAGGTTCTCTAAAGGAGATCCTGCACATAAACCAGAAGACCCTACACCAACATGAAGATAATGCTTGTTTTGATATGAGTTACTGTTGTTAGAGTCCCGTACAGTGGTGGTCACACAGTTAACATTGGGGTTTTCAGTAAGCCTCACTGGTATCCAACTAAGACCAATCAACTAAAAGATTCTACCAGTAGGGACCCACTTAAGGCAAGTTTTGGAGTGCTTATAGTCTGACTTTCCTAGTCCACTGGAGGACTGCCTTATAGATAGTGAACTAAGCCCAATGAGATGTTTGTTCTTATGGAATGGTATTCTACCCATCGTTGGGATACCTACATTGGCTACACAGTCTTTCCTGATGGGGTTCGTGTGATACGGCACAACCTTATGATGACGTTGTGAAGTGACTGGTTTTGATAATTCTTGTTTAGTAACAGTTTGGGGATCACACCTTGATTTATTAATCTTGGATCTATTAGTATGAAAAGCAGACAGTTGCCTAGTAGATCTGGGTTTTCTATGTGACTGGTCCAAAGGTGCTCCCACAGTGGAAGATTTATCAAACTTAGTGTTCACATCTTTCATGGTCAATTTGCACAATTCATGTTTTAATGTGGTTATCTCGATGATTTTCTTCTGAAGTTTAGTATTGACCTCATCATTGTGTGCAATCAGAGACTTTGTGTGTGCTACAGTTTTAGATCTCTCTGTGCTACAGTTTTAGATCTCTCTTCTTGGATAAATTCATTATGTTTTATTCTGTGTCTTTTCAAAGATTCATTTTCATTATGCAACACTTTTACCTTGTGTACTAACTCAGCATATGTTTTAGAGTCAGTATTGTTATCGTGTGTGGCATTGACCTTAAGGTTACTACACATAGCATTCAACTCATTAACATGTTGCTTGAGGTGGTTGATTGTCTGATCTTTGGTTTCAATTTGAGCTTTTAACTCGTTAATCATGAAATATTCACGAAGTTCAGGAAGTTCTGAAAACTTGCGTGGTTGGTTGATTAGAAACTGTTCTTCATTTTGTTGCATTGCAATTTCAAGAGAAATGCAGTGCTTTTCCAATTGAGAAAATCTGTTAGTCAATTCTTTAAAAACATGTATGTCAACCGTTTCATTTGATTTTGTTAGTTTGTTTGAAACCAAAGGATTTGACACATCACCTATTGTGGCATCCTGATCACAATTCTCCCAAACAGGATTCGTGTAGATTGAATTAGACGTGACATCATTATCAGTCTCTTCCAGTGGACATGAATCATAAATGGGTAAATCCTGATCAGGATCCTTGTCACAATCAGAAGCATGAACCTCTGAGGCAGGATGTTGTCTTGTGACCTGTTGGTGTGAAGCATCCACCTCATGTGTAGAGAGGAAATCAGGAGATTCAATAAAATTCCTTTCAGCAGTGGCAGTCTCACATGTTGATAGGAAGTGTGCGCGTTCCTTGATAAACTCCTTAACATTCCCTGTAATCTGAAGTAAGGTGACTCTGAAGGCATCCACATCTAATCCAGTGTGATTGACAAACCATTTACTCGTCATATGGGAGTCATGGTCATACTCCATTGTGAATCTTGAATCAATGAATGCTTGGAGTTGTTTAAGAATCACCCCGAATGCTGCAGTACAACTTTTTTCAGAGAAATCAGCTTTGTTTATTTGTAGTTGCAGTTGAACTAAGTACAGGGTCATGGTGACTGTGAATGATTCAATGACATGTCCAAAGAGTGTCACAAATGCACGTTGGTAACCTCCAGAGTAGCCTGATTTTTCAAAGAGTCTTTCAATGTGGGTGTGAAGTAGCTTGAAGCATTCAACACCTCCTTCAGAGATTTGAGGTAGTCCAGTTGAATTCAAAACAACACTAGATTGAATACTTGTCATGTTGAGGTGAATGAATAAGACTTAGTAGCACAAATCACACAAGTTTGATCAACAACTCACTACTACTTTCACCAACCCGCTGGATACGATCAACACTCAATAGTACTAAACTCTCTGGAATAGTATACTCTAAGGCAACTCGCTAAACTAAACAATAACACGCTAAAATCTGATTAACTCTCTACACCCACCAACTCGCTACAGATATCAACACGCTAGAGTAGTATACACTGAGTCAACGCGCTAGACAACACCAACTCGCTGGCAGATGGTAACTCGCTAGATAGATCAAGTCGCTATCCATACCAACTCGCTAGCTTCATCAACTCGCTATAACCAGAGGTCACAACTTGCTAGAATAGTAGGACAAAAATGTCACTATCTAGCGATTTGGCTTTATGTCCCAAAATAGCAAAACACCAAACCTCTACTCCCAAATCGCTACTAAAGCTGTCAACTCTCTACAAGGAATTATCAACTCGCTAGCAAGAAATAATACACGAATTGCTTACAAACTCCACAATAATGATGATATTGTTAAACCAACGATTACACTTGGTGCCTACAACACTTCTATATAAGAAAGTACAAGAAAATACACACCAACAACCCCTAACGAGATCAAACAAGTGTAAAACCTACTAACTATATTCGAACCATGCTAAACACACAAACCAATCAATAAATCCGAGCATACCACGAATCCTAAGATAGAACCATGACTCTTGATACCAATTGTATTATACTCTAATATGAGAACATGGATGGTTAAGTGTTTAGGTTGATTTAGGAGTAGATTTCTAGTGAGAAGTTAGAGAGAGAAAGAGATGGAACCTTAGAGAGAAAAGTGTGAAATGTTAGATTGCAAATGAAGGTTCAACCCTTTCCCTTGGGTGGGAAAGGGTATATATAGTTACAATAGAAACGCCCCTTGAAATGGCCTGTAGAGCGGGCTGACAGTGGGTAAAGACCCGACCCGACTCCACAAATACTAACTAATACTACACTACGTACTAACTAATATGATAATTACTACGAGCTACAATATGCTAAACTATACTCGGGGTGACCGAGTCTTCATATGTATAATCGTATTCCTAACATTTTAGGTATTTAATCATGTCATGAAAATGTGGGTTTTACAACTATTCCCCCCTCAAAAAGAATTTTCGTCCGCGAAAATGAAAGAAGGAATAAAGCAGCAAAACAAAACGAACGCCTACTAGACTACAAAGGGAGAATGGGGGTAGTTGGCTCGCGTAGACTCCTCGGTCTCCCAGGTCGCCTCACGTGGTGGATGGTTCTTCCAAAGAACTTTAACAAAACGAATAACTTTATTTCTCATGACTCTCTCCTGTCTATCAAGAATGGCTTTCGGTTTTTCTGGAAGTGACATATCTAGTTGAATCTGATCAAAAGGGTATGACACCATATGTAGAGGATGATAATTGTATCTTATGGAAAGCTCATATGGGAATACGAAAAAAAAATTCAAGTCAAGTTAACTGTATCAAGCAGTAGGGTTCTCTACAAGAGTTTGAGATTGGTGACAGATGTATCGAGGTCAACATAATGCAAAATCGAGAGTTCAAATTTATCCAATTATCTTACGAACAAATGCAGAGTCAACGCATAGGTAGAATGAACCTAAAGTCTCACAAGTCGCAGAAAATTCAACGGAGATCTAATTCTAAACTTCTTAGATACTCCCTAAGATATCCTATAACCACAATAAGTGCACGTTATATGATGTGAGTTTTATCACGTTGGCCAGGCGTCATAATACTAGTATCATATAAATATGCTCTCATGATGGTCATACTTTATCACGAGTCGTAAACAAACAAGTCAATCTTAGTTCACCTATTACTTCTATCACCCAAGAGGTCAACCGAAATCAAGCGTCATAACCAAGAGGAACATTCAATAACATAACAGCGGAAGTCTCAATGAATAACTAAAGGAAAACAAACTACTTGCAAGAGTAACGGAAATCTAATCATATCAGTGATTTAAGTACGTCGTCTCAAGAGCATCAATTTTCCCAAAATTCACCAAAATTTCCGAAACAAGACCATTATCAAACATACGCAGAATGAACATGGAATAGAGGTGATATTGGAGAACCTAAATCATCCAAGGATCACATTACCAGATAACGAAACTCAAGAAATTAACGAGAGTGAGCATTAGTCAATTTTAACTTCATCCTTCACAGAATCAACTCATCCAAACAACAAAATGGTGTGTTCCAAAACCACCCATACAAAACATCAAATCTCTTCAAGTCCAAGTAATCTGTCTTCTTTTGTCTATCAATCTGGGAGTGAAACAAAACTGTGAACTTGAGTCTGATTCATCAAGCCTTCTGCAGTTCTTCTTGGAATGCGATGGAGTAATGGAACTTCTGGTATGATCTTCAATCTCCACATCGTTCAGTCTGTTTCCGCTCTCAATTCATCTTAGTACAACTAAGATGGATAGGGAAGTGAGACTGTATGTCTTCATCAGTTCTGGGTTCGCCATCTTGACTGGTTCTTGTGCTCTGCTCGTCGACTCTTCCGTCTGGCGAGGAATGTCTTCTACATTTCAGGGTAGTCATCGCTGTTGTCAACTTCAGGTTCTATCCAGCTCCATCCTCCGATGGAAAACTTGGTGGTTCAGAAGTAATCATAATCGGAACTCAGGGTGTCAATATTATTTTCAAAATAAGGTTCATTTCTTCAGTGTACAAAATAGGTGCACGAGAACTTCACAATCTCGAAAGTAATGCACGAGTCTCCTGAGTAATAAGGATAGTAAAAGTTTAATGATCCGAGATCATGGTAGGAAGTTCAAAATAATTCAAAACACTAAAGATGAGTCATAGTAGAATAGTCGTCAGGATCTCGAATGCTTAAGCAACCAATCTCATATCAGAATCAAATCGAAGTTGACTTTCCAAGGAAAGACATGTTAACATAGCAAACTTTTATCGTTCAAAGAGGAAAAGAAGCATTCTTATACCCGTGGTTAAATACCACAAGACTCCTCATGGAAACAAGGATGGATAAAAAAAAATCAAGTAATGTCGGAAAACTTATAGATGATTTTCAAAAGCTAGAGACGATCATAGTGTGCAACAATTACATCATCGTCATGGAGATTCTCAAAATGTCCAAAGAGATATCAACAAGAGTTAACAAGTAGATCAGGGATAAAATCAAAAGAGCGTTATGCATTGCCAGGCAATCTTCAATGTCTTCAGAAAACTGATGGTAGACTCAGGTGGTGCAAAGATTTCAAGTTAAAAAAAATGATCCCAAAAGGCATCACTAAACGTAAGGCACGAATCAGAGTAGTGCGGAAGAAAAGATACATAAGCAGAATCTTAAAGTCTACCCATTCCTTACTGGTCAAAACTTAAGTTCATGAAGGTAATTCCTAAGGCAAGTTCTCAAAGCGATTTCCTATGTTCTTACAGTGGAAGCTTAATAGTCCAAAACTCACAGGTCCAGGTTATGTATTATAAGTCGTCAGCCTGGTCTCTGATACCATAAATTGTAACACCCCAACCCGTCAAGGGTTAAGATATCACAATAAATAGTGTCCAACAGAGCAAAACACAAGCTTAATACTTTAACAATATAATGAGTACAAAGGTTACAAATGAATTCCAAAATAAGGAATATACGATAATAAAACAAGGTCCATCGTTCAAAGGAACTCTAAGGTTGGTCCACACTCTCTCATCCCCAAAGCTAAACCCCGCTCCTAGCTTAAGTACCTGCCGCATGGAAAAGAAAACGCGGCTGAGCATAAAAAGCTCAGTGAACAGATATGAAGATAACAAGCACATCAAGTAATAAAACAAGAGAGTACGAGTGGAAATTACATATGGTGTCTCAAGGTATATCAAAGGATTATCAAGGTTAAGTATGAAAAGTCATCAAGGTTAAGTATCAAGAATCATCAAGTGTAATAGCAAGGATTAACAAGTTTCAAGGATCGTCAAGTATAATGTCAAGGGTTAAGTATAATATCAAGGTTTAACAAGTATAGTATCAAGGGTTAACAAGTTTCAAGGTTCTCAAGAATTAATAAGGGTCAAGTATCAAGAATTAGCAAGTGTCAAGGTTTTCAGTATTTAACCCCTAGGCACAAACAAGTATCAAGTCAAGTATCCCAAGTTGGAGTGATCAACTCCCAAGATGTGAGGGGTTGCAATGCACGCAAAACCCAGTCACCAAGTATATAATGTAGTCCGAGTCATAATTATAATGGCCGTAGCCCAAGCAAGTAACAAGTCAAGACACGACTAGGATGCATCCATACGCCCCTGCAGGCCAATAATAATAATCATAGCAGCAGTCGATAACAAGTATCAGGGACGATGTAGTACATCTCTCCAACTACACTAGAGTACATAACATTGGTGCATCAATGCTATGGTTGTGGCTACTCCACAACAAGTAGCTCCTAGTAAAATACTGAAGGGTTCAAGGGTCAAGGTTCAATGTCAATTACATGTGGTCAAGTCAAAATCAAAGGTTCAAGTCAAGGTTCAATATCAAGGTTCAAGACAAGGTGCAAGTCAAAGGTTCAATATCAAGAGTTCAATATCAAGGGTTCAATATCAAGGTCAATATCAAGGTTCAATCAAGTAATATAAGAGAGAGAGAGAGAGAGAGAGAGAGAGAGAAGAGTCATGAGAGAAACAGTTGTACTCTTACTGAAAGAGTACGGAAGATCTGTACCTTAAACCTCCAACGAAACCATATCGTAAGAATAGGAAGTCACTCCTTCTTCAGCGAATCTACACTAATTAATGATCGGCTTATTATTAATAACTTATTTTAAATCAGATTACTCATTTTTGTCGGCATTCCATTTCTAGTAACTTTCCGAATTAGGTATGTTTTCCTGAATTTGTAACTTTATACTTTTAGGGTTATAAATGACAATTCAATAATCTTAAAGGCTAATAATGACCAAAATAATAGTTTAGGGTTCAATATGCCAATTTAGTAAAGTTTAGGGGTATACATATAAATTATCAAAGTTTAAGGTTTCACATGTCAAACTAATAAAGTATAGGGTTTAAAAATAACAATTTAACAATGTTTATTGTTAAATATATCAACTTGTTTTCATTCATTCTTTTTGAAAATACGTACTGTATTATAGATGCATGCATGTATTTTTCAAATTTCTCTAAATCAAAACGTATTATGTTTTATAATTCGTATCGAACCCGAAAAAAAAACGTAATGTAGTCGAACTGCAAAATCATACTGAGACCAAACTAAAAAAGACCCCATCTCAATATCGCTATGCATGTCGAGACCAACTAAATAAAACTCGTTCTTGCAGTACATTTAGTGAGACAAAACTAGTTTGAAACGTCCCAAGTTTAACCAGACCTACACCATAGCTTTAGTCCATATAATCCATTTTGAAATCACGCTTTCGACACCTATAAACCAACCAATATCACAACAGGATGTACATGACTCGCCAAGTAAAAAAAATACAGACCTTAATCGAAACCAGACTACGACATAAGGAGTCACAAAGGCTTGACTTATAAAAATTCACTTAAGTTGCATGGTTTTAACGTGGCATGAAACACAATTTGACGCAAACACAACATTCCAGTTAACTCCAAAATCCTTTATGTGAACCTCCCTTTTTCGATTTTATACCCAGCTGAAAAACACGAACTTTATACGAGTCATAAACAAGTCGAGAACCTCTTCAAAAAAAATCATCTTGTGGCTTTTATTTTCATTCGAACACAAAAAGAGGAAAAAGAAAACACAACCACGTCTATATCACTTCTTATATTCGTAAGATTAATTAATACATGCTTATGTCGAATAAGATGAGGCATAGTAACATCTCCATACTGTTTTATAAAACCATATTTACTCTTAACCTGTTCGACCCATTTTAAAAGTAATATTCGTTTGTGTTTTTTTTTTTAATATTTAACGTAGCATAATAGTAGTACTATTAGTGAAGGTTAACGATTAACACACTAGTCTTGAACAAGGTCTGATTGAAGGGAAACGAACACACTCGACAATATATGTTATCACTTCATTATCTTATGTGGTACGTTTGATATTTTACGTGATAATACGAATGATTTTGTGTGAACCCTTTTAAACAAAAAGCTTGCAGCCAAATAGGAATTGGAATGGCATAATCGAAACACAATGAATAAAAGGATCGAACAAGGTTTGCTAGGCTTACCCTTGATGCGTGCCAAAGAAAAGAAGGAAAACAATCATGATCAAAAGCCCATCAACAGCAGCCAACATGCACACGTACAGCAGCCAAAATCCACACGTACGACCCACCTTGTCGAGCAAGAACAGCCACGATTCAGCTACACCCTCGAACCAAAAAATACACAATCAAAAGCAACCCTTTTCGACCCAGGAAAGCATACGGGCAAACACCTTCGACCAGCAACTATCATCCCATGTTCATACTTTGTTTGAACAGGATAACACCACTGATGAGGCGAAAAAATGAACCATTTTTAGGGGGTCATTTAAGCCCGAATTCGAATTTATTTGATCAAATATTGCCCTAAATCGTTTCTTTTGTCATTTTAGGTACTTTTGGAGTGAAATCTGGAACATGAAGCATTTTGGACATTTTTGGAGCATAAAAGGAAGAAAACGACAAAGTCTTAATTTTCCTTGCTGGGAACAGTACCTGACGGCGTCACAAGAGTTTACATGACGGTGTCAAGAGCAATACAAGAGGTGGAAGTGGATGATACACGTGACGATCCAGAAAGTTTTGTACTAAGGAGATGACGGCGTCACCCAAGGCCGCCATGGTCCAAGTATTAATGACGGCCCAGAGCAAAATCACACATGACGGCGTCAAAAGTGGATCTAGGCAATCCGATTTCATTATGGGCGGCGAGTTGACGGCGTCACAAATTTCTTCTTGACGCCGTCACCCTGTATAATCTATATATAGTTTTCCAAGTCTCATTCATTGGTGTGCAACTTTGAGGGAAAAACCCTAGGTCAAATTTTTCCAGCTTTTTCAAGGGTTTCAACCCTTTGAAACTTTCATGTCAATTTGAGATAAGTACTCTTTCAATTCGATCAATATGTCTATGTGTTGCTTGAATATATCTTACACTTGTCTTCAATTTAACATGCTCGGCTAGATCTCTTTTGTGTTTGCTTAGATGTAGTGAAACCTAGATGTTAATTATGGGTTGATTGTTTGTTTATAGTTATTACGGATGATTGAATTCGATGTTAGGCTTAAGAAAACTGGCAGACTTCCATAGGTAACATGCTTGAACGTCTTAAGAAACATGATCAGAGGTGTACTACGATTTTTGGTTGTATTTAATGCGTAGGAGAGTTCTAATGATCCCATGTTAGGAGCTTCTAATGGCTCGACATAGGAGTGAAGTAGGATCCTATAGAGTTAGGGAATATTGTACACGGCCCTACGACTAGTATTAAGGAATATGACCCGTTATCCATGCAATTGTAACAAACTATCAACCTGTAAAACATATCTAGGGAGTAATGAAACCTAAGTAAACACAACTTTCCCCATCATTGTTTACACCACTAGTATAATTAGTTTTATTTTCATTTCTGTTATTTTATTTTGATTGCATCTTTAGTTATTGGGTTAGTTGGCTAGCAACTAATTCCGCCCATTCTTCCAAAAACCGAGATTTTTATTTGCTTTTATAAAATATAAAAATACAAAAAGAATCATCTCTCACCTCTAGACTTAGTTTACGAGACTTTATAATCCTAGCGACACTATTCCTGAGTTGAACGATCAATCCCCCGGTACTTGTCACTATACTATACTACAACAATCAGGTACACTACCTGGTAGGGGTTGTAAGCTTCTCGAGATCCCTCGAGAGGTTAAACATGGTGCGATTCCCACGTATCAAGTTTTTGGCGCCGCTGCCGGGGAATAGTTATTGTCTAGGTTATGATTTCTTTTTGTTAGGTCTACTTGCTAGATTCCTTTCTAGCAAGATTTTATTTTTATTTTTCGGTTTTCAGTAGGCTATCTCATTTCTTCATGTATTTGTTCATAACCTTTACCATCCGACATCATGGAAGGTGGTAACATCCTTGAACCCATCAACCCACCTGATGAGGCGAAAAATGAATCATTTTTAAGGGGTCATTTAAGCCCGGAATTGAATTTATTTGATCAAATATTGCCTTAAATTGTTCCTTTTGTGATTTTAGGTACTTTGGGAGTGAATTCTGGAAAAGGAAGCATTTTGGACGTTTTTGGAGCATAAAAGTGAAGAAAACGGCAAAGACTTAATTTTCCATGCTGGGAACAGTATCAGACAGCGTCAAGAAGGAAAATGTGACGATGTCTGGAGTAAAATCCATGACGACCCAGAGAAAACCTGAAGGCGTCAGAAGAAGGGCGTCAAGAGTTATTTTGGTGACTGCCTGAAGATGGATTACACGTGATGGCGTCAAACCCAGATCTAGGCAGTCCGAGAACTTTATTGGCGGCGAGATAACGGCGTCAGACATTTACTCTTGACGCCGTCACCTCACAAAATCTATATATACTTTTCTATTTTTCATTCATTAAAAGAGGAACTTGTGTGGAGAATACTAGGGTCGAACCTAATAAACCCTAGGTCGTTTGTAACAGTATTTTCAAGGGTTTTCACCCCTTGAAACCTTTCATGTTCAATTAAGATAAGTCTTCTTTCAATTCATTCAATATGTCTATGTGTTGTTTGAATATATCTTATGCTTGTCTTGATTATAACATGCTAGGCTAGATCATTCATATGTTTGCTTAGATGTAATCAAACCTAGATGTTGATTATAGGTTGATTGCTTGTTTATAGTTGTAATGGATGAATGATTTCAATGTTAGGTTTAAGAAAACTGGCAGATCTCCATTGTGTAACTTGCTTGAACGTCTTAAGAAACATGAACCGATGTGTACTAGATTTTTATGATTGTATTTAATGCATGAGCGAATTCTAGTGATCCCATGTTAGGAGCTTCTTAGCCGGCTCGACATAGGAGTGAAGTAGGAGCTTATAGGATTGGGGAAGTAAGTACGCCACCCCATGAATGGTATTAAGGAATACAATCCGTCATCCACGCAACTGTAAAAAGTAATTAACCTGTAAAAGATATCTAGGGAGTAGTGAAACCTAAGTAAACACAATTCTACCATATATTGCTCACACCACTAGTTAATTTAGTTTATTTTCATTTTTAGTATTTTATTTTGATTGCATCTTAGTTACTGGGTTAGTTGACTAGCAACTAATTCTGCCCACTCCTTCAAAAAACCGAGATTTTTATTGGCTTTTCTTAAAACATAAAAATACAAAAAGAATCATCCCTCACCTCTAGACCTAGTTCTTAGGCTTTCTAATCCTAGCGACACTATTCCTAAGTTGAACAATCAATCCCCAGGTACTTGTCACTATACTATACTACAACGATCAGGTACACTGCCTGGTGGGGGTTGTAAGCTTCTCAAGATCCCTCGAGAGGTAAAGCCTGGTGCAATTCCCACGCATCAAGTTTTTGGCGCCGCAGCCTGGGGAGTAGTTATTGTCTAGGTTAGAATTTCTTTTTATTAGGTCTACTTGCTAGATTCCTTTCTAGTAAGATTTTATTTTTATTTTTAGGTTTTCTTTAGTCTATCTTATTTCTTCATGTTTTGTTCGTAACTCTTTACCATCCGACATCATGGAAGGTGGTAACATCTTTGAACCCATCAACCCACCACAACAAGACCACCCACAAAACCCACCACTAGCTAACCAACCTCTTAGGCCCCGAACCCTAGGAGAGTACTCCCGACCTAGCCACCAAGGCTACCGAAACACCATTGAGCTCACCCAAGGAGCCAATGTGTCTCCCTTGCGATCCGACACCATCCGGTTGGTGCAAAGCGGATGTGCATTCCATGGACTTCGTTCCGAAGATCCAAATCAACATCTCAAGGACTTCCTTAAAATCGTAGATTCTATAGACCTTGATGCTACAACTAGAGAGTCAACCCGATTACGCCTATTCCAATTCTCTCTACGTGATCAAGCTAGTCAATGGCTTGAACGTTTACCCGTGGGATCCATCACCTCATGGGATGATCTCACCTGTCGTTTCCTTGCTCAATTTTTCCCACTGGGGAGAACTACCAAGCTTAGAAATGATATCTTAATGTTCCAACAATGTCAAGGTGAAACTCTATATGAAGCATGGACTCGTTTCAAGGACTTACTCCAAAAAGTCCCTCATCATGGTATAGATCTTTGGCTCCAAGTCCAAATCTTCTATGACCATATCAATCTCTCCACAAGGCGAACCATTGACCAATCGGCCGGTGGCAAGCTACGTGATCTAAGTGCGGAAGAATCATGGGAACTCATAGAAGATCTTGCTCTCTATGACAACGAAAGTTGGAATGATCCCCATGATTTGAACAAAACGATCAAGGCAATATCTTTGCCTTCGAACAATTCTAGCACTCCCGACTGTAGGATCATGAAACTTGAGGACCAAGTCAAGTTTCTCATGAAATCTTACGAAGCTCCTAAGCCTTCAAGCCAAGTGAACAAAATCGCTTCTTCATGTAAATTGTGTAATGGCCCTCACGAAACTCATAACTGCATGGAGCTTCCAAAACGCGCTTATAACGAATTCACATTGTCACACGTTGGTCGAGGCCCTCGAAACTTTGACGAGGCCTATGAGGCATGGAAGGATAAACCTAATTTCAGAGGGTACCGAACGCGGAGCGTATCCTTCAATGACTCCTCCCCACTCGAATGGTCCGAGCATTTTCCATCACAGAGCACTCCTAGGCAAAGCTGTGAAGATGCCTTACGAAAGTTCATTCTATCTCAAGAATTACAGCTCTCTACGCTCGAGGCTAAGTTTAGACAACAGCAAGCTGATATGAATAACAAGATTTGTAATCTGTTAACTGCTATTAAAGAGCACGCTGTTAATAAACCGATTCAAGCTGACGAGGTCAAATCTGTTACCGTCATGAATCAGCCAACTTCTCCTGTGAAAATAAAAAGTCCTAGTAAGCTATTTAAACATCTATCACCAAAAGTGAAAGATCCTGTTAACCCCCTAGGACCAATCCATTTTGTAAATACCATCACCACAATATCCACTCCCACACCTAACCAGAGCTAACAACCAGCTGAATATATGGGTCATAAAGCTAAGGATGAAACCTCAAGGTTAGACCACGAATTGACCAAGAGCCCTACCAACTCATTCGGGGATTCCGTCACTCAAGAGTTTAGCAATTTGGATGATGTAAAAGAAAGGTCGGAAGAGCATACGAGAAATCCAACAATCTTGGGTAAATCTATTATAGAGGAACCCGAGAAAGATTTGGTGGGTGTGGCTAATAGGAGTAGTGATAGAACTGAGGGAAGCAACTCTAAAGTTTTCAAGATTTCCTACACTCTTAGGAAAAGACTCTTTACCAATACTCATATAGATCCTAGCCTCTGTAACAATTCGCAATTTCAGGTTAATTACTTTTCCCGGAAAATTTCACTATTCACTTTTACTATTCATTTCTTTTCCGAAACTTTCCCGAAAGTTGATTTTTATTTGATATTCTCAAATGATAAATCATTTCCATGGCAAATTAAAAGTTTAACTTTCATAAGCTCATTTTCGTGAAAGTTATTAAGGAATTACACGTTTTAGGGTAAAACGTCAATCAGAAATTCTACGCACAACGAAATTCGATCCCGTCAGGTGACCCCACATCGGAAAAATGTTTGACACGCTCATGATTTATTTGAGAATTAATCGTGACTGAGAAAAACATGACCAAAAACTTCCCAGCAGGTCACCCATGCCGTACTACTCTCGCATGAGCACGCTTAACCGAATGGGCGATTAACCGTTAGACCACGAAACGAGTTTCTAAGACTATTTGAGTTTTCAACTTCTTAGAAAAAGTCAACATATTCTTTCCCTCCTCCATTGACCAAAAATCATCCCTTGATGTTATAAGTCAATTCGTGATTTTTAGGCTTACGGTTTGATGTCTAAAAGACATTTAATACCAACCGACACTAGACTGAGCCCAGTCTAGACATTATAAGTCATTTTAAATCATTTATAACCTATTAGAAAAGTAATATTTTACTTTTCTCAATTTTACGCAATATTCAGCGTTTTACGCGAATTACGCGTTTTAGACCCGTGTTTCCAGCTTTTAGCAGGGTTTTACCACCCAAATGGAACCTACCACTCATTTTATATTTTATTATGGAATATTTTGACATGTTTAACCATTCTTCCAAGTTCCATAATTTTACGATACCCGGTTTTACGTTTCGTGACGTAACAACTTACGGTTTGCATTTTACGGAGTCAAAACACACTAGATATCTTGGATAAGATCACCACAAGTCCAACCTTGCTCCCCAAGGTTACCAAACCGCCACTAGGAGGGGGAGTCACACCCATGTGGCTTCATCTCATGAAACTACCCTTAGATCATAAGTTAATTACAACTTGGTCACCAAGTTTAGGAAACTTCCTAGTTAACTTCCTAACCTCCTTAAATGGACTATAAATACTCCCTCCTCCCCTTCCTTTGTACGCCACCATCACAACACACCAACACCATCTCCTTTGCTTGATCTTCTTCCAATTCTATGCAAGATTCAAGTGCAAGTTCAAGGTTGAAACCCTAGTTTCTTTTAGATAATCAAAACACTTCCAAACTACATAAACTTTGGTGATTTCTCTTGAGTTTAAATCTACTCAATTCACCTCAACCTTCATCATCCATCTTTCAAGAATACCAAGGGTAGAAAGATTGCATGAAGTGAAAAAGGGTTGAAGCAAGTCTATCAATGTCCTATCCTTACATGTTAACTTCCTTTCATCTTTGAAAGCCAAAAGTTGTAAGCCAAACCCTAACTTGATTCTTGTTAAATAATCATGTTCATGTTATTTACATATTATTTGTGCTATATATTGTCTTGTTATCATGTCCATGATGTATAAAAATGACCAAAACAAGTTATTGTTATTGATTGTTACAACAAGTTACTAAAACAAGCAAACTAGTGACTTTCTTGGAAAACCACGACCAAAATGGTAAAAATATGATATTTGATTATTACATATTGTGGTAGAGGACCTAACAAGGAAACCATAGCAATTTGAACCACCCAAAACGAGTATACGAGTCAAAAGTTATGGCGATTTGAAATTACCAAAGATTTCCGGCAAAACTGCCAAATAGCTTCCTGATCAAATTTGGGTTTTGAAAGTCCCACTTCTGGTCCGATTCATCAAAAAGTTAAAACACGAAAGTTGTCCGAAACGACGTTTTCGTTCAGGAACAAAGAAGCTCGAGCCCTAAAAACGCTTTCCGAGTGATAAAATTCTTCAAATTCTAAACAGCCCATTTTTAGGCGAAAGTCACTAGATTATGGTTATACTTTGAAAGGAACAAGAGGTCTTATGACCTATAATCAAGACCACAAACATGACTAGAACCAAGGTTGTGTCTCATGACCTTGGAACAAGAACCAAAGGTCATGGCTAGGCCATGACGAAACGACCATACAAGCTTACTTAGGCGTAAACATGAAACAAAGAGTTAACGATAACTTGAACAAACAATTTGGATCTACTTCACTTAAAGGAACCATGAGATATTACAAAGAGAAAATGGTCATACAAGACTTATGAAACTACCCCTAATAACAATCTTCATGTACAAATAAACTTTCCTAAGTTTATTCAAGTATCGGACATGTAACTTTTCGGATCAAAACTTATATCTATATATTTCATCAACTACTACAATAGTAGGGAGCCTCATGTGAGGAGTTCATTATGTAAGCCGTCGAGTTGAGTTGTGGATTTACGAGTTAAAGTGTCCTGGCTCCTCGAACGCTTACTAACATGACTTCTGAATTATGTCGGCCCGAACGGTAGTAAACGATATACCAAAACATACATGTTTCATGAATCTTTCTTTCAAAGACATACAATATACATCATACCACATCATGGACTAAATGCAAGATATATATATATAGGCACTACTTCATATTCTTTACTCCGATCCTAAGTCGCGACATTCTATTATAGGTTGCTCGTAGAAACCTTCACGATTCGACCATCACATTCACTACTCACTACATAACTTAAGGTGAGTTCGTAGCCCCACTTTCTATTGTTTAACTATTTTACAAACCCATGGGGGGAATACATGCTATTATTTTTCTACTCGAACACGATGCTTTCTAATGTATGCTTCACGACGATGTTTTATTATCACTAAGTAACGATTGCCATGTTCGAAGTCCCTATATCATGAACCATTAGTCACTACCTTTAGTGAGCGCGAATATTGTGAATAGATCTATTGGGATTGACGAATCCCATTTGTGTTGAACAACGACGAGTTCACACAAATGCACTATATTTGAGATTTAGCGGTATAAACGGCAAAAGTACCTTGATAGGGCTTCTATAATGCCAATTTTGTTGGTTCGAGGTTAACGCTTTGGTTGTATGAGCTTAGTGAAATAAATAACGATTTTGTTTTCTAAACATTGGTGTGAGTCTATAGCTCACACTACGATTATTGTGTTCAAACGATTTAACTACAAACACTACGATTATTGTGTTCAAACGATTTAACTACAAACACTACAATTATTGTGTTCAAACGATTTAACTAAACTCTACGAATTCCACTCAACCTTTGTGTTGACCTCTCAAGCATGTATTTCAGGTTCATGACGATCAAGGATGGAACGGAAGGACACGGATACTCAAGAGGGCTATAAATTTACTTATCATTCAAAAACTCACTTAATGTGATTTGTAAACATGGAACCAATTGGGACCTCATTTTGTATCTCTGATATTTATACAATTTGAATGATAAATCTTTTAAAACGACTCAATTGGAGTTCGTTTTCTATTATTGTGTCTATTGTGCCGTCAAGTAACACCCAGTTCGAATTCCGCTGCGTCCATGAATTGGGGGTGTTACAGCCTCCCTGTCAACATAATCCCCCTTTCCCTTTACCATGAAGCCTTCCCTGAACGCACGGTGTATAAAAGAATCAACAACGCGGGGGTAATGAAAGACGTGTCAGTTATGATTGGAGAACTTGTCTACAACATCGACCTCACTGTGGTCGATGACATAGACTCCATCACTAATCTGAGATTAACTAATCTTGTTCTCGGGAAACCATTTGTCAATGAATCGGGAGTAATCCTTGATGAGAAGGATGGTAGTGCATTATTCACCAATGGCATAAAAAAGGTAATCTTCCGTAGGGGTAATGAGAAGGTGTACGAGTACCGTCCATCACTGGAAGGGAATCTATATGGATCAAGGGATGGAGGATCGGAGATAATAAGGCGACGTGATTCGAACAATCTCAAAATCCCCTGCATGATCGGTCATAAGTATTTCGATAATGTCTACATTAACGTATTCCTGCCTAAGAATTTTATGTCGCTGTTCCATTATAACAATATCTGCAGATGGGGAATGATTTTTAAGGGAGAGAATGTGGTTGGTAGAGATCATGAAATCCAGGTATTCGTAGGAAATATGGCATTCACTATGGAATTTACGATCGTGGACAACATCGAAGACTATGTCGACCCAAGGTTGTCACAAGTTGTTCTCGGAGCACCCTTTTGTGAAATCACTAATTTAATAGTTGATGACCGGAACGGAGTCATGACCTTCGATGATGGAATTAGGAGGGTTTCATACAAAACGCCATACAAGAGAAAAGATCTCAAGGAAATCGATTGTGACGGGCTTGATAGGCTAAGTTCCCAACTTATTTTGTGTGATGAAGATGTTCGGAGAGGATGTAAGAACACTTCTGATTTATCATGTGGATTCTTTAAGGATGTTAGTAAAATTGGGTCTAAGTATCGAAAAGATGTCTTTGAGTTCGAAGACCCAAAATACCTGCACTATGAAAGCGTTACCGGTATAGGAGATGACCTAGAGAGTGAAACCAACGATGAGGTCACGTAGTAACCCATGACCTTGAGTCTAGCTACAAGACTCGTAAATAAAGAAAAGCGCTTCTTGGGAGGCAACCCATGTTTTGTGTGATTTTTATTTTGTTTGGTTGTTATTTGTTTCCGTATGCATGCTTTACTTTTATTGTTGGTAGATCATGTTTCAAACTTAAATGGTGAAAATACTTTACTTTGTTGTCTGGCTTAGTCTTAACTTCATCCAAAGGTATTTCGCAAAAGATAAGTGTAAGGGGAAACCCCTAATATGTTTTTAAGAAACAAACTTGATCATGATTCTCCACAATATTAAGTGAACATGTATATTCGTATTTGTTAGAGTCAAATGCTTGTATCGAGTCATAATGATGTTTTGCAGGATTTTCCAGGAAGTAGGACGAAGTTTTTCCAGAAATTTTCCGGAAACTTAACATAAGAATTTCTGCAGGTCACTTCTGACGGCGTCAGGAGTTAACTCCGGACGGCGTCACATGTAAAATTCTGGAAATTTTTCCAGTTTTGTTTTTCTGACGGAGTCTTAAAGTTTTTGTTGAATCTTTAGTTTTATAATCTCCAGGAAATCTGCAAACATCATTCCACAAGCATTATATCTTATTTTGTTTTCTAGGATTTGTTAGCATATATAGATTGCCGCCGATTTTACGCGAGGTTGCCTTGTCTGTTTTCTCAGGTTTAACAGGTTATGTTTGACAAGAAGATGATTTATATTCTGGAAGGGAAGCTTTGATTGTTCATTTTCTTGGAGGAAGATCTAACCTGGTTACGATATTATCCATACCGAGCGAATCAGGGGAGTATTTGATTTCATTCTTTTACCTGTTTTACTTTTACATTCTTTACTTGAACATTGGGGACAATGTTCATCCTAAGTGTAAGGGGAGGGTAAAATGATGATACTTACATATATACTTTCGCTTGAGTTTGTTTGTTTGAAAGTAGATGTGTAATAAAACTATGAGAAATACTTGTTAGTGTAATTTTTACGCCAAATTTAAAATTTTTTACAACATTTAGGAGTGAAACTTTAGCCATAGCAAGCGTCTCATGGATAGGAGATTGTATGCTAGCACAAAACCGTACCATTCAGAAAAATTTTCCACCAAAATAGGTGAGGTTCGCCTTTAGATTTGATAGGAAAAGCATTTACTATTAGTGATTATGAGTGTACCAGTAGCATTTAGATTCTAGAACTTGCGTTAGTGATGCATCCCGAGACCGCTAGTGAGACTATATTCGTGTAGTAGGATTTACTACATGATAAGAGGCATTAGGATCACCCTTGTGTTAAACCCGTATCATAATTACTTGGCCATTTAAGTCATATTACTTGGCTAGTTAAGTCAACTAATTTTTCCCACACCTTAGCGTTGTACTCATTTTTAGTACACAAAACCCCTAGTACACCCCTCTGAGCCTATCTTTTCGTTTCTAACTTTAAGCATCTTACTTAAAGGATGTATTATTTTGGATGGTAGGGTAAGAGTGTATGCAAAAAATAAATAAATAAATAAATAAAAAATCGAAAAAATCAAGAAAAAAATAGAAAAAGGAAAAGAAAAGAAAAAACATACGGACTACCATCCCGTTTCATTCTATGTTCATTTTATGTTTTTGTTATTTTTCATTTATTAGCTTAAGTCGAGTCTAGTCTTGGCTTTGCAACGCCATATTGTACATGTATTTAACCAAGATTATTAACTCGCCACCAATAAAGATTGCCTATATCCAACAAAACCGTGTATTTCATATCCCTACACCTAACGTTACAACCCTTTAAAAAGACCTCTTTGATAGTTTATCCTAGGTGCTTACGCCATGTGGTGGAGGTTTGATCCTTTTCCAAGCCTATGGTAATCTATTTTGCTATGACAGGTAGTGAGAGATGTTTTCCATTTCCATATTGTGATATTACTTTATTACACCTAAGAGATGTGAGTATCTAAACACTATTTGTGAGGTGCTAGTGTATGACCTCCGTGCTTGTCTTTGGTCTTTAGTGGAACGATTTGTTGTAATTACTTTTATATTAGTGTTAAATGACCCCTAACTTGTATTTTGATTAGAATAAAAGCGCATTTGCTTGAGGACAAGCAAATCTCAAGTGTAAGGGTATATGATGGGGCGAAAAATGAACTGTTTTTAGGGGGTCATTTAAGCCCGGAATTGAATTTATTTGATCAAATATTGCCCTAAATCGTTCCTTTTGTGATTTTAGGTACTTTGGGAGTGAATTCTGGAAAAGGAAGCATTTTGGACGTTTTTGGAGCAAAAAAGTGAAGAAAACGGCAAAGACTTAATTTTCCATGCTGGGAACAGTACCTGACGGCGTCAAGAAGGAAAATGTGACGGTGTCAGGAGTAAAATCCATGACGACCCAGAGAAAACCTGAAGGCGTCAGAAGAAGGGCGTCAAGAGTTATTTTGGTGACGGCCTGAAGATGGATTACACGTGACGGCGTTAAACCTAGATCTAGGCAGTTCGAGAACTTTATTGGCGGCGAGATGACGGCGTCAGACATTTACTCTTGACGCCGTCACCTCACAAAAGCTATATATACTTTTCTATTTTTCATTCATTAAAAGAGGAACTTGTGTGGAGAATACTAGGGTCGAACCTAATAAACCCTAGGTCGTTTGTAATAGTATTTTCAAGGGTTTTCACCCCTTGAAACCTTTCATGTTCAATTAAGATAAGTCTTCTTTCAATTCATTCAATATGTCTATGTGTTGTTTGAATATATCTTATGCTTGTCTTGATTATAACATGCTAGGCTAGATCTTTCATGTGTTTGCTTAGATGTAATGAAACCTAGATGTTGATTATAGGTTGATTGCTTGTTTATAGTTGTAATGGATGAATGATTTCAATGTTAGGCTTAAGAAAACTGGCAGATCTCCATTGTGTAACTTGCTTGAACGTCTTAAGAAACATGAACCGATGTGTACTAGGTTTTTATGATTGTATTTAATGCATGAGCGAATTCTAGTGATCCCATGTTAGGAGCTTCTTAGCCGGCTAGACATAGGAGTGAAGTAGGAGCTTATAGGATTGGGGAAGTAAGTACGCCAGCCCATGAATGGTATTAAGGAATACAATCCGTCATCCACGCAACTGTAACAAGTAATTAACCTGTAAAAGATATCAAGGGAGTAGTGAAACCTAAGTAAACACAATTCTCCCATATATTACTCACACCACTAGTTAATTTAGTTTATTTTCATTTTTAGTATTTTATATTGATTGCATCTTAGTTACTGGGTTAGTTGACTAGCAACTAATTCCGCCCACTCCTTCAAAAAAACCGAGATTTTTATTTGCTTTTCATAAAACATAAAAATACAAAAAGAATCATCCCTCACCTCTAGACCTAGTTCTTAGGCTTTCTAATCCTAGCGACACTATTCCTAAGTTGAACGATCAATCCCCCAGTACTTGTCACTATACTATACTACAACGATTAGGTACACTGCCTGGTGGGGGTTGTAAGCTTCTCGAGATCCTTCGAGAGGTAAAGCCTGGTGCAATTCCCACGCATCACCTCCAAAACAAAACCACCCACAAAACCCACCACTAGCAAACCAACCTCTTAGGCCCCGAACCTTAGGAGAGTATTCCCGTCCTAGCCACCAAGGCTATCGAAACACTATTGAGCTCACTCAAGGAGCCAATGTGTCCCCCTTGCGATCTAACACCATCCGGTTGGTGCAAAGCGGATGTGCATTCTATGGACTTCGTTCCGAAGATCCTAACCAACATCTCAAGGATTTCCTTAAAATCGTAGATTCTATAGACCTTGATGTTACAACTAGATAGTCAACCCAATTACGCCTATTCCAATTCTCTCTACGTGATCAAGCTAGTCAATGGCTTGAACATCTACCCGCGGGATCCATCACCTCATGGGATGATCTCACCACTCGTTTACTTGCTCAATTTTTCCCACCGGGGAGAACTACCAAGCTTAGAAATAATATCTTGATGTTCCAACAACGTCAAGGTGAAACTCTATATGAAGCATGGACTCGTTTCAAGGACTTACTCCAAAAAGTCCCTCATCATGGCATAGATCTTTGGCTCCAAGTCCAAATCTTCTATGACCATATCGATCTCTCCACAAGGCGAACCATTGACCAATCGGCCGGTGGCAAGCTACGTGATCTAATTGCGGAAGAATCATGGGAACTCATAGAAGATCTTGCTCTCTATGACAACGAAAGTTGGAATGATCCCCAAGATTTGAACAAAATGGTCAAGGCAATATCTTTGCCTTCGAACAATTCTAGCACTCCCGACCGTAGGATCATGGAACTTGAGGACCAAGTCAAGTTTCTCATGAAATCTTACGAAGCTCCTAAGCATTCAAGCCAAGTGAACAAAATCACTTGTTCATGCGAATTATGTAGTGGTCCCCATGACACTCATGATTGCGTGGAACTCCCCGGACAAGCTTTTGCGGACTATGCATCCTCGCGTACCGACGAAGCGGGAGACAAGTGGTACACTTTCAAACCCGAGCCAAACCCTTACGGTGATTCCTACAACCCTTCTTGGAAAAATCACCTGAACCTTAGGTGGAAACAAAACCAAAATATGCCCCAAAACAATTCTTGCAATCCACCTAATCGTTACAAACCAAACGGTCCGCCCTCTAACCGTACTTTCAACAACTATGGTAGTACCAACAATCTTGAAGGATTGATGTCTAAGTTTATGGCATCTCAAGAAGCTCGCATAGCTAAGTTTGAAATCGAATTCAATCAACAACAAACGGAGATGACCAATAAGATTGACAACTTGTTGAAAGCCCTCAACAACCAAGTGCTTACTACACCTAGGAAGGACACTAGGGACACTAATAGCGGAATCCAAATTACGGACCCCTCATCATCCAAACACGTCCACTTTGTCAATGTTGTCACCATTAAGCCAATAGATAAGGATATAGAAGAAAGTTACAAGGATGAAGTTGGAATAGAAACCGAGACTAGGGATGAGATTAAGGAAGTTGAGGTTAATAAGGGAGAAAACTTAGAGGAAGTGGAAAACGTAGAAGAGTACTTTGATAAGTTGCCCACCAAGGAAGAACGGGAATATCACAAGGATTTATTCGATGATCCCGAGACACCATATATCCTTGGTTCACCCCTTATTAAAGTAGGTGATCCCTCTAACATCAACATACCATGCAACATTGGGCATATGCATGTATGGAAAGCTTATATCGATCCTATGTCTCCTATAAACATTATGACTAGGACCTATTATAATTGGGTAATGAAGAAGCAACTTGGTTATAGGATGATGCCCAACAAGAATTTGATAAGTAATTTTGTAGGAAGAGTGAAAGGATTACATGTCTTTGTAGGAAACTTCACTTATGTTATCGACTTTGTGATAGTGGAGGATACTCGTCCGGTAATAGATGATTGCCTAAGTCAAGTAGTGTTCGGAAAACCGTTTGTTGAGGCCTCTAAGATGAGTTATGACCCGACCCTAGGGATAGTTAGATTCAAGGAAGAGAATGATGAGATTGCTTACCAAATGCCCTATAAGATTGAACAATACCGCCTCCTATCAAACATAGAAAAGGAACACAAGCAAGCGGTTTACTATAGGAATGATGAGGATAGACGTAGAGGAGTAGAGTATGTCATGAATAGAATGCTTGGTTTCTACAAGGAATGTTTGCTACTAGGTCCAGAATACAAAACTAAGATTGGAGATGACCTAGAAAATGAGACCAACGATGAGGTCACGTAATTGCCCATGACTTTGAGTCTAGCTACAAGACTCGTAAATAAAGAAAAGCGCTTCTTGGGAGGCAACCCATGTTTTGTGTGATTTTTATTTGTTTGATTATTATTTGCTTCCGTATGCATGCTTTATTTTTATTGTTGGTAGATCATGTTTCAAAACTAAAATTGTGAAAATGCTTTATTTTGTTGTTTAACTTCGTCTTAACTTCATATAAAAGGTATTTTGCAAAAGCTAAGTGTAAGGGGAAACCCCAAATTTGTTTTTAAGAACGAAATTGAATATGATTCTCCACAATAATAAATGAACATGTGTATTAGTATTTGTTAGAGTTAAATGCTTGTATCGAGTCATAATGATGTTTTGCAGGATTTTTCAGGAAGTATGACATAAGTTTTTCCAGAAATTTTCCGGAAACTTAACGTAAAGATTTCTGCAGGTCACTTCTGACGGCGTCAGGAGTTAATTCCTGACAGCGTCATGTGTAAAATTCTGGAAATTTTGCGAGTTTTGTTTTTCTAACGGAGTCTTAAAGTTTTTGTTATTTCTTTAGGTTTATAAACTCCAAGAAATCTGCAAACATTCATTCCACAAGCATTATATCTTAATTTGCTTTCTAGGACTTGTTAGTATATATAGATTGCCGTCGATTTTACGCGCGGTTGCCTTTTATGTTTTTTCAGGTTTAACAGGTTATATATGACAAGAAGATGACTTATTTTTCTGGAAGGGAAGCTTTGAATGTTCATTATCTTGGAGGAAGATCTAACCTTGTTACCACACTATCCACACCGAACGAATCAGGGGAGTATTTGCTTTCATTCTTTTACCTATCTCACTTTTACATTCCTTAATTGAACATTGGGGACAATGTTCATCCTAAGTGTAAGGGGAGGTTAAATGATGATACCTTGTAGGATACAATTGCACTTGAGTTAGTTTGTTCGATGGTAGGTGTGTAATAAAACTAAGAGAAATACTTGTTAGTGTAATTTTAGCGCCAAATTTAAAATTTTTTACAACATTTAGGAGTGAAACTTTAGCCTTAGCAAGCGTCTCGAGGATAGGAGTTGTATGACTAGCACAAAATCGTACCATTCAGAAAACTTTTCCACCCAAATATGTGAGGTTCGCCTTTAGATTTGATAGGAAAAGCATTCACTATTAGTGCTTATGAGTGTACCGGTAGCATTTAGATTCTAGAACTTGCGTTAGTGATGCATCCCGAGACCGCTAGTGAGACTACATTCGTGTGGTAGGATTTACTACATGATAAGAGGCATTAAGATCACCCTTGTGTTAAACCCATATCATAATTACTTTGACCATTTAAGTCACATTACTTGGCTAGTAAAGTCAACTAATTTTTCCCACACCTTAGCGTTGTACTCATTTTTAGCACACGAAACCCCTAGTACACCCCTCCGAGCCTATCTTTTCGTTTCTAACTTTAAGCATCTTACTTAAAGGAAGAATTTGTTACAACCCACTTAAATGTACACCCAAATCACCTTAGCCTTCCGTGTATGCACTCATCTTTAGTGCATTATTGTTATTTGTTTAAACCCTTAGTTAATTATCTAATTGATTACATGGTTGCTAAGTCGAGTCATATCTTGTACATATTGTTTTGGGACGATTGGGACTCATGGGTAAAGTACTAATGATATGGAGTAATGGGGAAGAACATCATATATTACCCACATATGTGCGTTAATCTTAAAAGTACTCCAAGTGTTTTGATTATCTTGATTCGAGTCATTAGATTAGTTTATTGTAAAGTATGTAAAAATTCAAGTGTAAGGGGAATGTACATTCCCTATGATGTATTATTTTGGATGGTAGGGTAAAAGTGTATGCAAAAAAAATAAAAAAATAATAATAATAAATAAAAAAAAGAGAAAAACATACGGACTACCATCCCGTTTCATTTTATGTTTATTTTATGTTTTTGTTACTTTTAATTTATTAGCTTAAGTCGAGTCTAGTCTTGGCTTAGCAACCCCATATTGTACATGTAATTAACCAAGATGATTAACTCGCCACCAGTAAATATTGCCTTTATCCAACAAAACCGTGTTTTTCATATCCCTACACCTAACGTTATAACCCTTTGAAAGACCTCTTTAATAGTTTATCCTAGGTGCTTACGCCAAGTGGTGGAGGTTTGATCCTTTCCCAAGCCTATGGTAATCTATTTTGCTATGACAGGTAGTGAAAGATGTTTTCCATTTCCATATTGTGATATATACTTTATTACACCCGAGAGATGTGAGTATCTAAACACTATTTGTGAGGTGCTAGTGTATGACCTCCGTGCTTGTCTTTGGTCTTTGGTGGAACGATTATTTGTTGTAATTACTTTTATATTAGTGTTAAATGACTCCTAACTTGTATTTTTATTAAAATAAAAGCGCATTTGCTTGAGGACAAGCAAATCTTAAGTGTAAGGGTATTTGATGAGGTGAAAAATGAACCGTTTTTAGGGGGTCATTTAAGCTCGAATTCGAATTTATTTGATCAAATATTGCCCTAAATCGTTCCTTTTATCATTTTAGGTACTTTTGGAGTAAAATCTGGAAAAGGAAGCATTTTGGAGCATAAAAGTGAAGAAAACGGCAAAGTCTTAATTTTCCTTGCTGGGAACAGTACCTGACGGCATCACAAGATTCTACATGATAGCGTCAAGAGCAATACAAGAGGTGGAAGTGGATGATACACGTGACGATCCAGAAAGTTTTGTACTAAGGAGATGACGGCGTCACCCAAAGCCGTCATGGTCCAAGTATTAGTGACGGCCCAGAGCAAAATCACACATGACGGTGTCAAAAGTGGATCTAGGCAATCCGATTTCATTATGGGCGGCGAGTTGACAGCGTCACAAATTTCTTCTTGACGCCGTCACCCTGTATAATCTATATATAGTTTTCCAAATTTAATTTATTGGTGTGCAACTTTGAGGGAAAAACCCTAGGTCAAATTTTTCCAGCTTTTTTAAGGGTTTCAATCCTTTGAAACTTTCATGTCAATTTGAGATAAGTACCCTTTCAATTCAATCAATATGTCTATGTGTTGCTTGAATATATCTTACACTTGTCTTCAATTTAACATGCTCGGCTAGATCTGTTTTGTGTTTGCGTAGATGTAGAGAAACCTAGATGTTAATTATGGGTTGATTGTTTGTTTATAGTTGTTACGGATGATTGTATTCGATGTTAGGCTTAAGAAAACTGGCAGACTTCCATTGGTAACATGCTTGAACGTCTTAAGAAACATGATCAGAGGTGTACTATGATTTTTGGTTGTATTTAATGCGTAGGAGAATTCTAATGATCCCATTTTAGGAGCTTCTAACGGCTCGACAGAGGAGTGAAGTAGGATCCTATAGAGTTAGGTAATATTGAACACGGCCCTACGACTAGTATTAAGGAATACGACCCGTCATCCATGCAATTGTAACAAACTGTCAACCTGTAAAAGATATCTAGGGAGTAATGAAACCTAAGTAAACACAACTTTCCCCATCATTGTTTACACCACTAGTATAATTAGTTTTATTTTCATTTCTATTATTTTATTTTGATTGCATCTTTAGTTATTGGGTTAGTTGGCTAGCAACTAATTTCGCCCATTCTTCCAAAAACCAAGATTTTTATTTGCTTTTATAAAATATAAAAATACAAAAAGAATCATCTCTCACCCCTAGACTTAGTTTAGGAGACTTTCTAAACCCAGCGACACTATTCCTGAGTTGAACGATCAATCCCCCGGTACTTGTCACTATACTATACTACAACGATCAGGTACACTGCCTGGTGGGAGTTGTAAGCTTCTCGAGATCCCTCGAGAGGTAAAACCTGGTGCGATTCCCACGTATCAACCACCATAGTCACACCACGCATGACTTCATTGTTGCCCTTGGTCGATCAGGAAGGGAGAAACAGGAGCATGTAGCCGCCATTATTTGGTTAGGTTTATTAGGTTTTTAGTTTTTTTAAAGTTTTTCTGTGATATGAGGGTTGTGGGAATCGATTATGATGAATGAGAGGAAAACGTGTATTGTGATTGATTTAAAAGAGGAAATTACAGATTATTATGGGTTGGTGATTTGATTTCTTCCATATTTAGTTGATCCTTGGAATTTGGTTTTGATTTAGGTTCACTTTCACTTGCTCATGATCACAAATTTCGTCCCATACATGTTGGTCTAGGCGTGATAGGTTTTAGCAAAAGTAATAATTTAATTATATCCTAAGTCTTGTGGATTTAATATATAGCATAAAGTTCAAGTTTTATCGCAAAATACTTTAGGTCATGCGTTAATATACGTTCTTCAAAAGTTCAAAATTGAAGGGGTATTTTAGGTATTTAATCATGTCAAGAAAATGTGGGTTTTACACTTTAAATCATGCATGGTGATCTCATATTTGTCATCTATATTTATATAAATGACACTTATAAGTGAACTAAATCAAATCAAGAGGACCATGGTTTGTCTATTAAGACTTCGTTTGTAACAAGTCTAGAAATCCATGCTATCATAACTACCCACTTATTGCACATTGATACACATTAAGATTAATCCTCCTAGTTATGTAGTTATGAAATACTTGATGTTTCTTATTATTTCCTAGCACTTATATTTTACTTGCTTGATGAGTATGTTTGCATGCTAGATGAAATTGCTTGTTTACTTAATCTCTTTGGTTAACATGCTTTGGCTACATAATTGCCTACATAATTAGTATATGCTTCATTGCCTCAAAGAGTTGGACTTGTTTGAAACCAAAAACACAACCTTTTGCAATTCACTACCAAAAACCATTTTCTGGCAATCTGGGAATCACCAGATGGGCGGCCCTTTAAATCATAAGGCGGCCCCCTTAATTATTAAGGGGACCAGCCTCCAATTAAGGGGACAGGCCATCTGATGATCGAAGGTGTTGTTTCCTTTTTCTACTTTTTAGCCCATTTCATCCTACACTTCCCAAAATTCACAAACCTATTTTATCCTAAACCTTCTATCAAAGTTTATACATCCTTAATCCCACCAATCCTACATTATAAACACTCTCATTCCTCTCAATCTCCACTCATCTCATCATGTTCTCTCCCATTAAACCAAAACCACCAAGAAACCCGTTTGGAGAAGAAAGCCTAACTTCCATTAAAAGCCCGTCAAACCAAATGATGTTGTCAAACATCCAACACCAAATTCCTGCTATGTCTTCAACATTACATACCTAACACCTCACTCTCCTTCCCACCAACATTACATATCAACAACCTTTACTCACCCATATCCTTCTACATTACACTCAAACCTCATAATCTTTACACACTCAAACCTCATAACCTTTACTCACCTCAACCTCAAATTTCATCTCCTAGTGCACCTAATGCACCATCTATAACACCCTCCTACCAAGAAATCCCTTCCACGAACATCGCTCTTTCACTCTCACCAATCACATCACTTGATACTCATTTCCCATCTTCACCAATAACTCCACCTAGTCATCCTCACAAAAAGATTCAACCATATAACCATTCCCTACACTCTACAATGTGTGTCATCACCACTACAACTTAACCCATGAAGGTCAAACCATATTTCATGATACACAAACCTCATGTTCACTCAAATGAACCCTTTCACAAACCTCATCATAATAATCGAAACATCCTATTTTTCCACAACTTCATTCTCATCCATTCATGATTACCCAAACTCACAAATATCTCCACCACCAAGAGTATGACCACCACCTCCTACCAACACACATGCATGTCCAATCATCCATCCCTAATAACAACCACACTCTACCATCATCACCTTCCTCCGAACACTTGAAGTTCATTGAAGAACTCAAGGAAGCCCATGAGCTTTGTGCTCTTCTTGCCTTACACCTTGCTCAATGCAACTTGGAACAACTTTCCTCTAGCTCTCCTTCATCACCCCACAACTCAAATCAAGTTGAAAACCATATCCATAATTGTCCTTGTTGCATCTTTATCCAAAAACAAACCATTGCATGGAATGAACACTTCACTTGGATTGAGTATCTTCTCACTAGATCTCATCCAACACCCTCACTTGAACAACATCCAAAATCTCAAATCAACATCTTCCACTCCCGACTCTCCACCACCAAACTCTCCAACATCCATGCACCCAAACATATGCCTCCATTAATCCAACAACCTTACCCTAACTAAACTACTTCATTCCAAACACTCCATCATCAACTATTCTAAGCATACTATATGCTTATGACTTTCACTTTCAAACAAGAATCAACCAACCTCTTGTTGCAAGCAAGTCCGATGGCTCTCTTTGACAAATTAGGATCTTTTACTCATTACTTTGAATTAATGAATACATTGCTATGTGTCCTTAATATTTGTTTGCCATGCGTGTTGTTTTCCATATTTAGCTATATATGCTTGTGCCTCTAATACTTTTCTTGCAAGAATTCCATATCTCGATTCCTTGGTGCCCTCGAACAAGGGGGGGCACACATCAAGGGAAAGCTTTCATCCCGTCTAACTTCATTTATGAAGTTAGTCGGCATAACCTTTTTGATTCTACAAAAAGGGGGAGAAGTGAATATAAACTCACTAAATACTTGTATAAAAAATTAAATTTTGATTTAATGAGTTTTGGTTTTGTAATCATCAAAAACGGGGAGATTGTTGATAAAAATAATGCCTAAAGACGTTATTAATATTTTCCGATATCTCTACGTTTTGATAATCACAAAATGTAAATGATGAGGCGAAAAATGATCCGTTTTTAGGGGGTCATTTAAGCCCGAATCCGACTTTATTTGATCAAATATTGCCCTAAATCGTTCCTTTTGTGATTTTAGGTGTTTGGAGAGCGAATTCTGGAAAAGAGGCTATTTTGGACGTTTTTGGAGCATAAAGTGAAGAAAACGGCAAAGTACCAAAAATCCAAGCTGAGGATACAAGGTGACGGCGTCAAGACTTCCTTCTTGACGGCGTCAGACATGAAGAATAATTTACCGTAGCTGGTGACGGCGTCAGATGGAGAGGTGACGGCGTCAAAGTGGCCAAGAATAAAATACCGAAGGTGGTGACGGCGTCACATAGGCCGTCACGATTGGATCTAGGGCGTCCGAGGAAGTGTATGGCGGCGAGTTGACGGCGTCAGATTTTACTCTTGACGCCGTCAGGACGATTTTCCTATATATAGTTTTCTAGTTTTTTTCATTAAAGGGAGAGAAGTTTTGGTGAAACCCTAAAGACGATTTTGGTGCCTCTTTTACAGGTTTTTCAAGGGTTCCAAACCCTTGAGACCTTGCATTGTAATTGAGATAAGTATACTCTTAATTCAATCAATATGTCTATGTGTTGGTTGTTTATCTTTTGTTCTTATCTTAATTCTACTATGCTAGGCTAGATCTCTCTTGTGTTTGCTTAGATCTAATGAAACCTAGATGTTGATTATGTGTTGATTACTTGTCTATTCTTGTTTTGAATGAATGATATTATATGTTAGGCTTAAGAAAACTGGCAGATCTCCAAATGGTAACATGCTTGAACGTCTTAAGAAACATGAACCGAGGCGTACTAGATCTTTATTGGTTGTATTTAATGCATGAGCCACTGTTTACAATCCCTATAGTTGTGCTGGGTCATGGTGTAGGAGGAGATAAGAGCTCATAGAGTTGGGGAGTTATGTATGTTGGGAATTCTGTGTAGAAAGAATTCTGCTGCTGTTTCTGCTGAAAGGATTCTGCTGAAGAGTTGGTTTCTGCTGAAGCAGTGTATCTGCTGAAGACATAGTTCAGCTTTATTAGTTTCTGCGGATGTAGTATTTCCGTGTTTTATGTAATGTAGTTTGGATATGCATGAGTTTATTTAGGAAGTGATAATGCATATCTTTTAGAACTTTTAGAAGATACGTTTCTTGAGAAACGGTTTAGGGTTCCTTGAGTATAAAAGGAACACACGGTTTATGTATTGAATAACTTTTAGAAAAACTCTTATTATAATTAAAAGATCCATAGAGGATCAAGAATTCTTAGTATCAAACTTGTGTTTTGTTTCCGCTTTATAAATACAAGTTGCAGGGATTGTCTATTAGTGTGTTATTGATTACAGTGACATTACTAACGATTCTAGAGTGCTCAAGTAGATCTATCAAGGTCTATAGTTCAACAAGTGGTATCAGAGCCTTGAGAGAGTCTCTGCCATACTAAGAAAAACAAATCTTACACCTTTTCAAACAAATCAACAACCATGCCTGGATCTGATGATGATACTGATACAACTCAAAACATTAACACCACTTCTCTTCAACAACTCAGCCTCTCTAACAGTAATGCTAAGTTTCCATACTTGAAGAATGCTGAAGAATATCACTTGTGGTCCATGAAAATGCAGAACTGGATCACAAATGTAGATTGGAATCTATGGGAGATTGTTAAGAAGGGAAATAGCTTAAAGAAGCATGTTACTGATGCTGATGGAGTTGTGACAATTGTAGCTCCCAAAACTGCTGAAGAGATTCTGGCTGTGCAGAGGGAAAGTAAAGTCAGAACTATTTTGCTCCAAGCAATACCAGATGATCATATGGGTGACTTCCATTTTATGGAGGATGCCAAGGATATTTGGATGGCTATAAAAGCAAGATTTGGTGGGAATGAGGAATCAAGAAGGTTGCAGAAGTCTTTGCTGAAGCAGAAATTCCAAGAATTTCAGATATCTGAAGAAGAGGGAATTCATAAAGGTTATGACAGGTTTCATCGGATCTTGAGTCAACTTAATCAGTTGAAGGCTAGACCTGACAATGAGGACTGCAATGCTAAGTTTCTGAGATCTTTGCCACCATCCTGGTTGCAAGTCAGTATTGCTATCAAAACAAAGGGTGGCTTGGACTTAATCTCCTTTGATGATCTCTACAACAAGCTCAAATCACTTGAGCCTGATGTTAGAAGTCCTATTCGTCCATCTACTCATTCTGCATTTATTGGTGCTTCTACAAAACCTGTGCATCAAGCTTCAAGTTCATATACATCTGGAGCATCTTCTCAAACTCATAATCAATCTACTCCTAAATCAAGATCAAGTAATGTGTTGGAGGATCTTATTCATTCATTTGTGGCTGAATATGAACCTCAGCAGTTTATTGCTTATGAGGACTTTGAACAGGTAGATCCATTGGAAATGGAGGAGATGCACTTGAAATGGGAGCTTGCAATGATCTCAATGAACATCAGAAGGTTTGAAGCCAAGTCTGGAAGAAAGTTTGGTTTTAATGGCAAAGAAGCTGCAAGGTTTGATAGAAGAAAGGTTAAATGCTATACTTGTGGTCAAGTGGGACATTTTTCAAGGGAATGCAAAGATAGAAAGGCTGGAGATGAAATTAGATATGGTTCTTATCCACTGGAAGCAGGGAATACCAAGACTGTACCTTCAAAGGCCATGGTGACTCTGGATCACCAAATTGATTGGGGTGATCATGAACCTGCTGGAGAGGAAGCTGCTACTTCTTCACAAGTGAATCTACTGGCATTTACACCTTCAGAAGACAAGAAGGAGCAAGTCTCCTTGATGGGAATCTCTCAGGTACACAATTGTGTGTTTGGATGTAGTGTAAGATACAATGAACTTAAAAAGGAATTTGATGAATTGAAACCTAAGTACAATGAATGTTATATAGAGGTAGAGTCTTATAAATTGGCTTTAAAAACTCTAGAGAAACAAAAAGTATGGTTTCAAAAGAATCAAGTTAAATATGATGAAAAAATAAGAGTTCTAGAAAGTGATTTAGAAATTGCTAAGATAGAATTAAAATGTACTGAAAAAGAGAAGTCTAATTTGGAAAATGAAAACCAAAATTTACAAGTTAAATTAGACAAAGAGATAGCTAGAGGTAAACAATGGCAAATGTCAGGTGATAATCTTGCGAGGGAACTATATGGTAGTCAAGCTGTGAACTCTAAAATAGGTTTGGGATTTCAAAAATATGTTGGTTTAGAGGCTAAGAATGACCTAGGTAAATCCACACCTGCAGGTTTAGCTAACTTTGTCAAAGAAGGTCACTTACATGCTGTCCCTGGACCTATAAGAGGGGAACATATGCCTATTGACCTATCCAAACCTAGTGACTTTGATGGATCACACCATCTCTATGGCAAAAAGTCAGCTGACTTGCCAGACCCTAGTGTTAAATCTACTGACTTTGTCTCTTGTTGTGACAGTGACAAGTCTTCTGATGAAGGGTCTACCTCATTTGCCAGCTATGATTCAAGTGAGAAGTCTGACCTGCCCAAGACCATGCCCAAGACCACACCAAAGATATCACCCAAGACTCCCCACAAGCCTTCTAGAGTTGCTGCTGATCACAAGACAATTTCTACTGAAGACTTGTTTTTCAATTCTTTGCATAATAATACTTTTGGCTTTGTTAAAAACAATTCTGTTTGTCATGATGATTTGAATACTTTTTCATGTTATGGAAATTCTTTTGGTTTGAATAAATCTTCTAAACAGAAGAAGTGTTTTGTGTGTGGAAGTAAATATCACTTGATTAAGGATTGTACATATCATGAGCAAAGAATGGGTGCAGGTGTTAGTCAAAGAAAATCTAGGCAATTGTGGAAGAATGTTCACGACATACCATCTTTTGTTCCACATCAGCAGAAACCTAATTCTGCTGAAACTCATTTTTCCTGGAGAAAAACCAGTACTAGACCATATGTCAGACCCACTAGTTCTTTCTTTTATAATGATTATTGGCCTAATCACTTTGACTCATTGAATAATGGTGGTGGGAAATGGAATACTGCTGTGAAGCCCTCAGCAGGTTGTTCTTGGACTAAGAAGGGACCTAATATGCATTATAGGCCCAAGAACAACGGTGGATCTAAAACATCTACATGGCCTGTTTCTAATGATCCACAAGGCAGACTCAAGTCAGCAATGACTTGAGTCTCCAATGTGTACTAATATTGTAAATTTTTGTTGTTTTTATAGGCACATCCTTTGAAAAGTACTGAAGTTGGCATCTTTGATAGTGGTTGTTCTAGAAGTATGTCTGGGAACAAGGATAAGATGCATGATTTTGAGCCCATTGAAGGAGGTGGAACTGTAACTTTTGGTGGTGGAGATGGCAAAATAACAGGGAAAGGAACCATAAAGACTCCCTTGTTAGACTTTGAAAATGTTTACTATGTGGAGGAACTGGGGAATTTTAATCTTATCTCAGTATCACAAATTTGTGACTCTAAGCATAAGGTTTTCTTTTCTGAAGATGAGTGTCTTGTACTTTCCAAGGACTTCAAACTCCCAGAAGACACAACTGTATTGCTGAGAGTTCCTAGAACCTTCAACTTATACACATTCAATCTGAATGATGTTCAACCTGAAGGTAATCTAACATGTTTGGTTGCCAAAGCTTCCCTGGATGAATCTAATAAATGGCATAGAAGAATGGCACATGTGAATTACAAGACCATCAACAAGTTATCAAAACTTGGTCTTGTTCAGGGCCTTCCTTCTAAACTCTTCACCAATGAACACAACTGTATTGCTTGCAACAAGGGAAAGCAACACAGAGCCTCCTACAAAACAGTCCAAGCAGTGAGCTCCATTTCAGAACCTCTTCAGTTGCTGCACATGGATCTCTTTGGTCCAACCCCCATTAGAAGTATTGATCACAAGTACTTCTGCCTGGTTATTACAGATGATTATAGCAGGTTTTGTTGGGTGTTCTTTCTCAAAACTAAGGATGAAACAACTTCAATTCTGAAAGAATTCATTATCTTAGTTGAGAACCAGCTGAATAAAAAGGTTAAGGGAATCAGGTGTGACAATGGTACAGAATTCAAAAATGTTGTATTCATAGAATTCTGTAAGTCTAAAGGGATTAGAAGGGACTATAGTACTCCAAGAACTCCACAACAAAATGGGGTTGCTGAAAGGAAAAATAGAACCCTCATTGAGGCAGCAAGATCAATGCTTGCAGACTCCAAACTACCCACCATGTTTTGGACTGAAGCAGTAGGTACTGCATGTCATGTCTTGAACAGGGTATCCATCACTAGACTTCATGTTAAGACACCTTATGAACTTCTCACTGGGAAAGTTCCACACATCAGTTACCTTAAGCCTTTTGGATGCAAAGTGACTATTCTGAATACTGCTGATATACTGGGCAAATTTGATGGGAAAGCTGATGAAGGTTATATAGTTGGGTACTCAGCTCATAGCAAGGCCTATAGGGTTTATAATCTGAATGCCAAAAGGATTGAAGAGACCCTTAATCTGAGATTTCTTGAAGATCAGCCTAATATTCAGGGTCAAGGCCATTCTTGGTATTTTGACCTAGACTATTTGACTGACTATTTGGGTTATACTAGGCATGCTTCTAATCCTGATGCAGGTACCAAAGATTCAAGTTCTAACCCTGCAGGTTTCATGGATGATGACTCAGAATGTGAGTCTGAGCCAGAAGAGAATACTTTTGTTGTACCATCTTTTCCACCTAACCATTTTGTAGGTAATCACTCTGCTGCTGAGCCAGATGATGAGTCACAATATGCAGAAGATCTAGCAAGATTGCAGAAGCAGGAACATGCTGCTACAAAGGCAGCTCAGAAACTCAATGATAAGGTTACACAAGAGACTGAGGCTATCCTACATCAGTCAGCACAAGCAGTCAGTGGAAACAAGGATACTGCTGATGGCACACCTCTTCCCACTGACAATGTAAAAGATGCTGATTCTGCTGAAGTTCTTTCTGCTGATCCTACTGAAGTCTCTACCGATTTTGATAAGCCTTTTACCAGATTTCCTAGTCCTTCTGACCTTGGAAATTATCAACCAATGCCTGGTTTGTTTAACTCAGCCTCTTATGACACTGAGTTTGAGCCTTCACTCACCAACATTGATGCCACCATTGATGTTCCACCTACAGCTACCAAACGGATTCACAATGCTCATCCCCTATCCAAGATTATTGGTGATCCTAAAGACCCTGTTCGAACTAGAAGCACTGTCAAGAATACCAAATATGGAGAAGTTGCTTTTATCTCTTATGTCTACAATCAAAAGAGGAACAATCACACAGACTTCAAACATTGTTTGTTTGCATGCTTTCTTTCTCAAATTGAACCAACTAGTGTTCCTCAAGCACTGGCTGATTCAAGTTGGCTTGAGGTAATGCAAGAGGAGATGCTGCAATTTAAGAATCAGCAGGTTTGGATTTTAGTTCCTCTTCCTGATGGTAAGTATGCCATTGGGACAAAATGGATTCTGAAGAATAAAAGAGATGCCAGGGGTATTGTGGTGAAGAACAAAGCAAGACTAGTGGCTCAAGGTTTTAGACAAGAGGAAGGCATTGACTATGATGAGGTCTTTGCACCAGTGGCCAGAGTTGAAGCCATTCGGATATTTTTGGCCTATGCCTCTTATATGGGCTTTATGGTTTATCAGATGGATGTAAAAGGTGCTTTCTTGTATGGAGAGATTGAAGAGGAGGTTTATGTGACTCAACCCAAAGGATTTGAAGACCCTGATCATCCTGAGTATGTCTACAAAGTTGTCAAAGCTCTCTATGGACTGCATCAAGCTCCCAGAGCTTGGTATGCTAGACTCTCCACATTTCTGCTACAGAATGGATACAGAAGAGGTGCCATTGACAAGACCTTGTTTCTCAAGAAAGATTCTAGGGATATTATTCTTGTGCAGGTGTATGTGGATGATATTATCTTTGGTTCTACCAAAGAAGCCTGGTGTAGAGAGTTTGAGGATTTAATGAAGGGAGAATTTCAGATGAGTGCCATGGGAGAACTCACCTTCTTTCTGGGTTTGCAAGTTCAGCAGAAACCTGATGGTATTTTTATACATCAGGAGAAATATGTAAAAGATATGTTGTCCAAGTTTGCTATGGAAAATGTCAGGACTGCCACAACTCCATATGAGGCTCCTAAACCAAAGAACAATCTTAATCCTGATCTTCCTGTGAATGTTCATTTATACAGGTCTATGATTGGTTCTTTGATGTACTTGACTGCTTCACGACCTGATATCACATTTGCTGTGAGTGCATGTTCAAGACATCAAGTCACTCCACTTACCTCTCATATGAATGCTGTCAAGAAGATTTTTAAGTATCTTAAAGGCCAACCACAATTAGGTCTTTGGTATCCCAAAGAGTCTCCATTTCAGCTAGCAGCTTATAGTGATAGTGACTATGCTGGTGCCAATTTGGATAGAAGATCCACAACTGGAGGTTGTCAATTTCTTGGTAGAAGACTGATTTCTTGGCAATGCAAGAAACAGACCATTGTTGCTACCTCTACTACTGAAGCAGAGTATGTTGCTGCTGCCAATTGTTGTGGTCAGGTTCTATGGATTCAGAATCAATTACTGGATTATGGGTATAACTTCATGAATACTACCATTTTCATTGACAATCAAAGTACCATATGCATTGTTAAAAATCCAGTTTTTCATAATAGAACAAAACATATTGAAATCAGACATCATTTTATAAGAGATGCTTATGAGAAACATTTGGTTAAAGTGGTCAAAATTCACACAGATGAAAATGTGGCAGATTTATTAACCAAGGCATTTGATGGACCAAGGTTTCAATATTTGGTGGTCCATATTGGCATGTTAAACCCTTAACTGCAAAGTTTAAGGGGAGGCATAAGCCTCAGGGGAGGCATATGCCTCAGGGGAGGATGATGACTGTAAACTTTGGATTATTTGTATATGTTGTATACTTTCTGAGCTTTAACAAGTTTTTAACACTAACCCTCTAATAGTTGTGCAAGTTGTTTTGTGTATTTGCTTGTTTGGTGTATTTGTAGATGTTCTGAGAATGAAAGTTCCATGATTAATGTCACCAAGAGCTAAAGTCAAAGGAATGTGGTCTATATGCTGAACCTGGTTTCTACTGATCAATTAAATCATGCTGAAGGTCTTACACATTGGATTAATTCAAATAAGATCTTTTCATTCATTCATAGAAACAAGTTACAGCTTACATTCAATGTTGCAATTGAGATACAATGACCATTTCTAAACTATTGGCTAATTCAGTACTACTAGCTTCTATCACTTATTACAAAATACTTGAGGCTATGACAAGTACAATGAAGAAGCTGAAGATGAAAATGTAAAAAGAAGAGAAGGAAGAATGAGAAGATGCTCATGAATTAAGGTCAAGAAAATACTCAAGAACCTTGATCCATGGTTACATTCCTCAGTCACCTACTTCTCCTTCTCCTTTCCCTTACGTATGATCTCAGACCTCTTGATCTGTCCAATATGTTCTTGGTGTGGAAGACCAGGTCCTGGAGCAGGAAGATCCAACACCACATTTTGTGATGTTGGAAGAGATGGATCCCTAGTATTTGATCTTGGTAGGGATCTCTCAGGAGTGGAAGGAGGAAGAAAGGGTGGATCTTCAGATTCTTCCTCTGAAGTGTCTTCATCAGAGGTATAGATGAAGGGAGAGACAAGCTCTCTTTCAGCAGGAATGGGTGCATTGCTTGTTTCACCTTTCAAGTGAGCATTCCATTGTCTTTCTTGTGCAGCACATCGATCCTCCAATGCTCTTGTAAAGTCAGAACCTTCAAGTCCCCGAGGATATGGTGGTATATCCTCTTCTGATGATGAAGAAGAGGAATTTGAATCTGAGGTTTCTGGGTGTGAAGACATGGGTTGAATGGTGAATTGGGTCTAATTGGAATTAGGGTTTTGAAAGATAATTAGGGAAAGTTGATGAATGAGATGTGAGATTTGGGGTGATTAAATAAGCTAATTTGAGGAGTTACGATATTAAATGCGAGTTGGGTGGCACAGTAAAATCAAGATATTGACCGAAGATATTTTTACCTTTGGTTGATTCTGCTGATAGTTGACTGTGCTTCAGCAGGTTTGACTTTCGTTACTGCTGAAGGGTTAATTTTAAAATTAGAAGTTTTGTCAGACTTGGTCAATAAGTTGTTCCGATAATTTTGACCACGATTGGGGAACTTCCAAATTTAACTCACTCTGCATATCTTTTCGAATAAAAAATTATTCGCTTATCACTTCACATAAACCCATTATTCTTGGGTGTAATTCATAACCATCTCACACACATTCAGTCAAATGGCTCAACTTGAATTGAAGGGTGATCATAACAAATACGCTATTCTAACAACAAAGAAGGGACATGAAGAATTCGATTTGATGGTGGAGTTTTTACAAAGGTCGAAGATTCATTATGCTTTGACTTATTGTCCTAATTTGGTGTGTGAATCTCTGGTGAAGCAATTTTGGGCATCTGCTACTAAGAGATCTGCTACAGAGATTGTAGCTGAAATTGATGGTGTAGAATATGTGGTGACAGAAGGGTTGATAAGGACAAAGCTTCAGTTGGATGATGAAAATGGTGTGTATCATTCCAACACTGCAGAGATTCTTCCTGGGTTAAGAGAAGCTCAAAGTACTGATACATCAAAGTGGCACAAGAATCAATTTTGTCCGAAGTGGAGGTATTTGGTGCATCTGCTGCTTCAATGTTTGAGCAACAAGTGTGGTGGATGGAACCAGTTCTCTCTGTAATTGGGTTGTGGTATTGTTTGTCTATCTAAGGGTGAAACTTATAATTTTTCTAAGTTTATTTTTGACAATATGCTAGAAAACATAGATAAAGAACAACATAAGTTTTTAATGTACCCTAGATTCTTACAGATTATCTTAGACATAACCACTGAAGATATGACCCATATACCCATTAAAAGTCTAGGTTCTAAGTTGTTTGCCTCAATGAAAACAAATTATACTGGGGCACATTACCCTTTGCTAAAAGAAATGTTACCACAAGGCAATGCTAATGTAGTTGAGGGTGATGATGCTGGTCATGTGCCTTCTTCTGATGTTGCTGATGATGGTAATCCATCATCTTCTGGTGTTGCTGCTGATGGTATTCCTTCAGTGGTAATGGCGGAAGCACCAGCTACAACTGCTGAACCTTTACCTGATTCTACTGACTTGCCACCACCTACCCCTGTACACATGTCATCTAGCCCTACCATCTCACCAGTTCAGGATGCTCCAACTGAACAATTTCATGAGTTTGAAGTTAATCTACAGACTTTTGAACCTGAACTAAATAGACTACCTTCACCTAGTTCTTTGGGAGAGCAAATTAATGTAGGTTCTCCTAATGTTGTACATGAGTCTGTTTCTCCTACAGGGTTCAATGAAGCTCCTCATACCACTGAGCAATCAAGTGATAGAGCAGAGGACCCTATTACTCTCACATTTGTATATGAATCTCTTAACAGGTATATGAAAATGACTGAAGATCTCCAGAAAGAACTTGCTGAGACCAAGACTACTCTTGGTAATGAGATTCAAAGTCTGAAAAGCAAAGTCAAAGATTTGGAGACACAGCTGGGTCAGCAGAATCAAAGCAAAGATGGATTGGATTCTACTGAAGAGGCAAAGGAGGCAAATTTGGATTCTCTTGAGATTCTAGCTGAAGTTGCTAGACAGTCTCATGTTCTTCCTCCTAAAGCTGCAACAGCATCTCAATCTAAACCAATCATACTAGTTCAAAGAAGAAGTACAAGACAGTATTTGGCAAAACAAGCTGCTGAAGCTTCAAAAGTTTCTGGTAATGATAATGATGTGCTGATGACTGAAGCTGTGGATATACTTCAGGTGAAACAATCATTCAGCAAGGTTACTGCTGATCAATCTGCTGACAAAGGAAATGCATCAGGGGAAACATTTTTTGTAGCTGGGAAAGAATACATGAATTCTCCTGTTCATCATTCATCTGAGAACATAGAGATTTCTACTGATAAAGAGGTTCAAGATGCACATGATGAACCTATGGCAGATGTGGATATGTCTAATGATCATATTGCTGAAGCTAATGTTTCTCATGATGGTTTGGATGAGCTTGTAACTGATGAAGATAGAGCTGGTCAAGGTAAAGTATTGCAAGAATGGGAAAATTATATGAAGAGTGCAAATCTTGCTAAGGAAGTACAAGATAAGTTTGATGCAGAATTAGATTCAGAGACTCAAAGATATGTGTCTACCTTACCCATTGCAAGACAAAGGGAATTGGATGCAGCAGTTCTAGAGTTTGATGAGTCAGACTGGCAGTCTATTGGAAAACAGATGCTTGCTAATACTACTGTAACTGCTGATCTTTTTGAAAAGAAAGTGGAGGAACAAGATTTTGAATCTGAAATTGTGAAAATGTTGAAGATGAGGAAGAAGGCAGCTGATGAATTAAAGGCTAAAGCAAAAAGGGAAAAACCCATGACTCAAGCACAGCAAACAGAGTATATGAGAACATATGTAAAAAATCAGAGCAGCTCAGTATATAATACTGCTTGGTCTAAGAAATATGTATGGGGACTTCCTTTTAACAACCTAGTTGAGATTTATAATAGAATCAAATCTAGGAATGCTAAAGCTGGAATGGATGCTTCAAAGAAAATTTCACTTCTAAATGTTGATGAGGATTCTTCTAAGAATGTTCATATAGCTGCTGCACAAGTATCTTTACCTGCTACTTCTACTGGTGTTGATGTTTCTATGGATAAAGGTAAAGCCAAAGTAACAACATCAGATGCTCCAACTAGGAAGAGAACTAGGAGACAATTGGAGCTGGAAAGATTAGGTGAGGAGACTGCTAGAAAGTTGACTGAAGATCAAGAAGCTGAACAAAGGGCTGCACTTGCTAGATTTCATGATCTGAAGACAAGAGAAGTTGAAATTCAAGCTGCTAGGAACAAACAAATCAGAAAAGCTATGGATGAACAATATGCCTCTGCTGCACTTGAATCTTCTGAAGATTCTGCTGATGACCAAATGGATACTCCATCAGTGGATACTGAAGCTGCAGAAGGTAATTCTGCTGATGCAGCAGTTCATGATGCTATTTATGTTCCTGGTAGAAGAGGAAAGAGAATGGCTAGAGTAGGATCATTACATAGTCTAATTAATGTAAATGATTCAGATGCTACATTTATAAGGGAAGGATCATCTGATGATTGGACAGAAGGAACTAGAGTGGTTCTAGTAAGTTGGGAGTTAAGTCCAGATGGTCAACTCAATATCATTCATAGATTGGATAAGTCATCCATATCTTTTGTTTTCCTTCAGCAGATTCTTCATCTTGTAAGTTATCAGGATTTGGTCACTCTACATGAGTTGGTTACTAAGTTTTATGCCACTCATACTCCTGAAGGTTATGGCTTGTATTTGTTGGGTGATCTTCAAGTATTGTTTGATTCTTCTACTCCTACTGGTGCAAGTTATGATATATGGAAGAATAATCAGAAATGGAAAGTTCAGAGTTGGAAGTTCTATCCTATGTCTTATGTACATTTGCTGGAAACTACCACTGGTCTGAGGATTATCATGGATATTATTCATAAATATCCTCTGAAGGTATCTTTGATGGAGAAAATGTTGCAACAGAAGTTGGAAATTCCTCCTGATCCAGCTGGTAATACAAGATTGTTTGCTGAATCTTTGGTGAAGGTTTTCAAACAAAGGATTAAGACTTCCAGAGCAGCAGTTGAGTAGGGATATTATGTTGTATATTTTTTATTCTTAGTAAAAAAAAAAAAAAAAAAAAAAAAAAAAAAAAAAAAAAAAAACTAACATATTGTTATATAGTTTTTGTTTGCAGGTTTGGTTATCAACTTACCTGATGTTGACTATTCCATCATAAAGTTGGCTAGTCCAAAGGGTACAGCTTTGGTAAAGACACATCAAATCTGTTGATAGCTGTAATGGTTTGCTCAAAACCATAGGGTTGTCAACTCACCAATGCTTTGTTGCTGAGTAGTTGAAATGGTTGTCAATTGACCATGGATTTTTCCTTTATGGATTCTGAATAATTGGCTAGCCCACATGTATATGGCTTGTGGTAAAGGCAGTGGAAAACCATATTTGGTAATCAGTTAACCAAGATGATTTTCATCAAGATAATTGACTAGTCCTGAGCAAACGGCTACAGGTAAAGACATCTCAAATCCGTTTATAGCTGATGATTTGCTAAAAATCATGTGGTTATCAGTGTACCTTTGAACACTTGGCTACTCCAGTAGTGATGGCTATTGGTAAAGAGACATCAAATCCATTATTTTCAATGATTCACCTCTCTCAGGAGTTAACACACCTGGAAGTGATGAGAATAGTATGAAACTACTTTGTTTTGATGTACATTAAGTCATTTGTTGCTGCAAAGAATGGAGCTTTTATGTGTCTGCTGATCATAGAGATTCTGCTGATGATACTTCTTTGCTGGTGCTCTGTTACAATCCTCTTGGTATGTTACTTTAAAGATCTATCAAGAATCTTGAACTTAACCAGGTCAAATTCAAGATTAGGGGAGGATTGTTGGGAATTCTGTGTAGAAAGAATTCTGCTGCTGTTTCTGCTGAAAGGATTCTGCTGAAGAGTTGGTTTCTGCTGAAGCAGTGTATCTGCTGAAGACATAGTTCAGCTTTATTAGTTTCTGCGGATGTAGTATTTCCGTGTTTTATGTAATGTAGTTTGGATATGCATGAGTTTATTTAGGAAGTGATAATGCATATCTTTTAGAACTTTTAGAAGATACGTTTCTTGAGAAACGGTTTAGGGTTCCTTGAGTATAAAAGGAACACACGGTTTATGTATTGAATAACTTTTAGAAAAACTCTTATTATAATTAAAAGATCCATAGAGGATCAAGAATTCTTAGTATCAAACTTGTGTTTTGTTTCCGCTTTATAAATACAAGTTGCAGGGATTGTCTATTAGTGTGTTATTGATTACAGTGACATTACTAACGATTCTAGAGTGCTCAAGTAGATCTATCAAGGTCTATAGTTCAACAATGTATGCCACTCCACGAATGGTATTAAGGAATACAACCCGTCATTCATACAAGTGTAACAAGTAATTAACATGTAAAAGATATCTAGGGAGTAATGAAGTCTAAGTAAACACAATTTCTCCAATTACTGCTCACAACCTTAGTTTAATATTAGTTTAATTTCATTTTCATTAGTTTAATTAGTTATATAGTAGTTTTTGGGTTAGTTGATTAGCAACTAATTCCGCCCACTCCTTCAAAACCCAAGATTTTAATTGCTTTCATAAAATTATAAAAAATACAAAAATAATCATCTTTCACCTCTAGAACTATTAATTAGGTTTTCTAATCCTAGCGACACTATTCCTAAGCTGAACGATCAATCCCCCGGTACTTGTCACTATACTATACTACAACGATCAGGTACACTGCCTGGTGGGGGTTGTAAGCCTCGCGAGATCCCTCGAGAGGTAAAGCAAGGTGCGATTCCCACGCATCAAGTTTTTGGCGCCGCTGCCGGGGAATAGTTATTGTCTAGGTTAGAATTTCTTTTTATTAGGTCTACTTGCTAGATTCCTTTCTAGTAAGATTTTTATTTTTATTTTTAGGTCTTCTTTAGTCTATCTTTTTCTTTGTGTGTTTGTTCGTAATTTCGATTGACTATTCCGTTCACCATTATGGAGTACGCGAATCCACCATACCACCAACCAAAAAGGCCATTCTACCCTGTTGACATCTCGAATTTCAAACAATATCGAGATGAACCCATATATGATGCATGGACTCGTTTTAAAATTTTACTTCGAAAATTCCCTCATCATAGTTTCTCTTTATCATCCCTAACCGAAACCTTTTACTATCGTGTCAGCCAATGTGACCAAATGCGCATCGATGATTTTGCCAATGGGGGCCCTAGGGAATTAAATGATGAAGAAGCGTGGGATACCATAGAAAACTGTGCCCAATATTATTATAGAGTAGACAACCCAACAAACAACATCACAAATCAATCAAAAACAATTTTGAAGGAGCAAACAGGAAGTTTGTCTGGGGATGAATATACTCATGTTGAGATACCTAGTTGGATGGCACCTAATATCATAGTACAAAACAAACATATAGGTAATCTAGGTACAATGGAGGATGAGGTGGATAATCCAAGCCCACAAAGTACCCCACAAGTCCTACCATCATTTGAGGCACATACACCGCCCGTGACTTACCCGGAGGAAGTAGAAGAGACTATAGGAACCCCAATTGAGGTAGAACCCTTGGACCAAGCACCACTAGAGGATATAGGTTTGAACACTTGTAGTGATAACCTTACTCCTAGTTCTAGGGAAGTTCCTAGTTTTGATGAACCGGAGCCTCAACCAAAACCATTACCTAATCTTCCATCCTTGGATGAAGATTTAGGAATTGAAATAGGTCCCGATCCACCCATCAAACCATGTAGTCCGGGTAGTTTTACGTTGAAGGTAGTAGACCCCATGCCTTGTAGAGAAGAAGCCAACATAGGAGTGGACCATGACCTTACATACTTACATCACCCATTCATGATTGATCGTAAGAAACATTATGGGTTTAAACCGGGTTTGTTAGGTCAAGATGGATCCCCAACTAGTAATCTCTTGAAATTGATTGAAAATGATCCCTTTCTAGGAGAAAATCTTAATTCACCTATTAACCCGATTGAATTAGGTAAGGTTATGATGATAGGAGCACAACCCTTTGAGCATATAATTCATCCACCACTCTTTCCTCACGTGGCATACTTCCACCAAGATGGTGTGTATCGCTACTTTCACCCGCACTTAATCCTAAGTGTAGGGAAAACCTCACCTTTATCCGTGAAATAAGGGTAGAGTCAGGCTCGTGACTCGAACAAAAACAAGCGCTTATTGGGAGGCAACCCAAGCTTTATTTATTTATTTGTTTGTTTGTTTGTTTATGTGTTTGTTATTTGCTTCCGTATGCATGTTTTATTTTTATTGTTGGTTGATCATGTTTCTCTACTAAAAAGTGAAATACTTTATTATGTTGTTTAGCCTAGTCTTAACTTCAACCTAAAGGTATTTTTGCAAAAGATAAGTGTAAGGGGAAACCCCAAATATGTTTTTAAGAAACAAACCGATCATGATTCTCCACAATATTTAATGAACATGTATATTCGTATTTGTTAGAGTCAAATGCTTGTATCGAGTCATAATGAAGTTTTGCAGGATTTTCCAGGAAGTAGGACAAAGTTTTTCCAGAAATTTTCCGGAAACTTGACACAAGGATTTCTGCAGGTTCATTCTGACGGCGTCAGGGCATTGCTCTTGACGGCGTCAGGAGTCAAAAATCTGGAAATTTTACCAGTTTTGTTTTTCTAACGGAGTCTTATAGTTTTTGTGAATTATTAAGTTTTATAATCTCCAGAAAATCTGCAAACTTCATTCCACAAGCATTATATCTTATTTTGTTTTCTAGGATTTAGTAACTTATATAGGATGCCGCCGATTTTACGCGAGGTTGCCTTGTCTACTTTTGTCAGGATTTACAGGTTATTTATGACAAGAAGATGATTTATATTCTGGAAGGGAAGCTTTGATTGTTCGTTTTCTTGGAAGAAGATTTAACCTGGCCAACTAAAATCCATACCGAGCGAATCAGGGGAGTATTTGATTTCATTCTCTTTACTTTTTAACTTTTACATTCTTTACTTGAACATTGGGGACAATGTTCATCTTAAGTGTAAGGGGAGGGTAAAAAGATGATACCTTACATATGCACTTTCGCTTGAGTTTGTTTTGTTTGATAGTAGATGTGTAATAAAACTATGAGAAATACTTGTTAGTGTAATTTTAGCGCCAAATTTAAAATTTTTTACAACATTTAGGAGTGAAACTTTAGCCATAGCAAGCGTCTCATGGATAGGTGGTTGTATGACTAGCACATAACCGTATATTCAGAAAAATTTTCCACCCAAAAATGTGAGGTTCGCCTTTAGATTTGATAGGAAAAGCATTCATTATTAGTGCTTATGAGTGTACAGGTAGCATTTAGATTCTAGAACTTGCGTTAGTGATGCATCCCGAGACCGCTAGTGAGACTACATTCGTGTGGTAGGATTTACTACATGATAAGAGGCATTAGGATCACCCTTGTGTTAAACCCGTATTATAATTACTTGACCATTTAAGTCATATTACTTGGCTAGTTAAGTCAACTAATTTTTCCCACACCCTTTGCGTTGTACTCATTTTTAGTACACGATACCCCTAGTACACCCCTCCGAGCCTATCTTTTCGTTTCTAACTTTAAGCATTTTACTTAAAGGAAGAATTTGTTACACCCCACTTAAATGTACAACCAAATCGCCTTAGCCTTCCGTGTATGCGCTCATTTTTAGTGCATTATTGTTATTTGTTAAACCCTAAGTTAACTTTCTAATTGATTACATGGTTGCTAAGTCGAGTCATATCATTGTACATATTGTTTTGGGACGATTGGGACTCATGGGTAAGTACTTATTTTATGGAGTAATGGGGAAGAACATCACTTATTACCCCCATACGTGCGTTAATCTTAAAAGTGCTCCAAGTGTTTTTATTTTCTTAATTCGAGTCATTAGAATAGTTAAATGTAAAGTATGTAAAGATTCAAGTGTAAGGGGAATTCTCATCCCCTATGATGTATTATTTTGGATGGTAGGGTAAGAGTGTATGCAAAAAAAAAATAAAAAATAAAATAAAATCGAATAGAAAAAAAACAAGAAAAAAGAAAAAAAAAACAAGAAAAAAGAAAAAAGAAAAAGAAAAAAAAAAAAAAAAAAAAAAAAACATACGGACTACCATCCCGTTTTTTATTTTATGTTCATTTTATGTTTTTGTTATTTTTCATTTATTAGCTTAAGTCGAGTCTAGTCTTGGCTTAGCAACGCCATCTTGTACATGTAATTTACTAAGATTGTTAACTCGCCACCAGTAAAATTCCCTTTATCCAACAAAACCGTGTAATTCATATCCCTACACCTAACGTTATAACCCTTTTTAAAAGACCTCTTTGATAGTTTATCCTAGGTGCTTACGCCATGTGGTGGAGGTTTGATCCTTTCCTAAGCCTATGGTAATCTATTTTGCTATGACAGGTAGTGAGAGATATCTTCCATTTCCATAATGTTATATTACTTTATTACACCCGAGAGATGTGAGTATCTAAACACTATTTGTGAGGTGCTTGTGTATAACCTCCGTGCTTGTCTATTGGTCTTTAGTGGAACGATTATTTGTTGTAATTACTTTTATATTAGTGTTAAATGACCCCTAACTTGTCTTTTAAGTAGAATAAAAGCTCATTTGCTTGAGGACAAGCAAATCTCAAGTGTAAGGGTATATGATGAGGCGAAAAATGATCCGTTTTTAGGGGGTCATTTAAGCCCGAATCCGACTTTATTTGATCAAATATTGCCCTAAATCGTTCCTTTTGTGATTTTAGGTGTTTGGAGAGCGAATTCTGGAAAAGAGGCTATTTTGGACGTTTTTGGAGCATAAAGTGAAGAAAACGGCAAAGTACCAAAAATCCAAGCTGAGGATACAAGGTGACGGCGTCAAGACTTCCTTCTTGACGGCGTCAGACATGAAGAATAATTTACCGTAGCTGGTGACGGCGTCAGATGGAGAGGTGACGGCGTCAAAGTGGCCAAGAATAAAATACCGAAGGTGGTGACGGCGTCACATAGGCCGTCACGATTGGATCTAGGGCGTCCGAGGAAGTGTATGGCGGCGAGTTGACGGCGTCAGATTTTACTCTTGACGCCGTCAGGACGATTTTCCTATATATAGTTTTCTAGTTTTTTTCATTAAAGGGAGAGAAGTTTTGGTGAAACCCTAAAGACGATTTTGGTGCCTCTTTTACAGGTTTTTCAAGGGTTCCAAACCCTTGAGACCTTGCATTGTAATTGAGATAAGTATACTCTTAATTCAATCAATATGTCTATGTGTTGGTTGTTTATCTTTTGTTCTTATCTTAATTCTACTATGCTAGGCTAGATCTCTCTTGTGTTTGCTTAGATCTAATGAAACCTAGATGTTGATTATGTGTTGATTACTTGTCTATTCTTGTTTTGAATGAATGATATTATATGTTAGGCTTAAGAAAACTGGCAGATCTCCAAATGGTAACATGCTTGAACGTCTTAAGAAACATGAACCGAGGCGTACTAGATCTTTATTGGTTGTATTTAATGCATGAGCCACTGTTTACAATCCCTATAGTTGTGCTGGGTCATGGTGTAGGAGGAGATAAGAGCTCATAGAGTTGGGGAGTTATGTATGTCACTCCACGAATGGTATTAAGGAATACAACCCGTCATTCATACAAGTGTAACAAGTAATTAACATGTAAAAGATATCTAGGGAGTAATGAAGTCTAAGTAAACACAATTTCTCCAATTACTGCTCACAACCTTAGTTTAATATTAGTTTAATTTCATTTTCATTAGTTTAATTAGTTATATAGTAGTTTTTGGGTTAGTTGATTAGCAACTAATTCCGCCCACTCCTTCAAAACCCGAGATTTTAATTGCTTTCATAAAATTATAAAAAATACAAAAATAATCATCTTTCACCTCTAGAACTATTAATTAGGTTTTCTAATCCTAGCGACACTATTCCTAAGCTGAACGATCAATCCCCCGGTACTTGTCACTATACTATACTACAACGATCAGGTACACTGCCTGGTGGGGGTTGTAAGCCTCGCGAGATCCCTCGAGAGGTAAAGCAAGGTGCGATTCCCACGCATCAGTAAACTCGTTAAACTAAAAGATTATGACGTAAACAAGGATTTAGTAGTAAACATTCATTTTAACAAATCAATCACTTAAGGTATGAATAAACAAAATGCCTAATGCATTTTATGATCAAAGGAACATTTTCTAAATCACTAGATTTTTTATTTTTACAAACCTTACATTTTTTATAAAGTGGGACAAACATTTTTAAACTTTTACAAAATGTTTTTGTATTTATAAAGAAATATTTTATTCAAAATAAATATTTTAAATTCAAATTTCTACCAAAAAACGGTTATATTATTCAGGAAAAACCTTCCCCACAAAAAGACAAAAGTTCTGAAAAAAATTTTTGGGCGGCCCCCTTAAATATACTAGGCGGCCCCCTTAATTATTAAGGGGACCGGCCATGCTCCCGAACAGTATTTTTTTCCCTATAAATACTGGCTCAAAACTGGCATTTTTCCTTACCTTTTGCACTCAAGACTTTCTAATCTAAATCTTCTATACCATTCTCTTAAACCCTTTGATCATATAATCATAAGCTTTTGTTTCCAAGTGATCCAAGGTTCAACCTTTCAAGTGCAAGATAAGAATACTTCAATTCTTCAAGACAAGAAGTATTACAACTTGTTGTGACCTCCACATCCAAGTTGTTTGTGCATCATCACTTGTATAGTATTCATCCATTTGTATATTAGTTGTGAATATTGGTTAGATAGAAGTAAGCATAAGGAGTTAGGCTAGTAAGGTGTGTAGGTAGAGAAGTTGTGAATTGATTGTGGTGTGCAAGTAGTATAGGTCTGAAGAAGAAGTAGTGTGATTAGGTAGTGCTTAGGTGTGAAGAAGTTGTGAAGTAGTTGTGAAGAAGTTGTGAAGTAGTTGTGTAGAAGTTGTAAAAAAGGTGTGACAAAGTTGTGGTGTGATAATTGGTGTGTAAGGTTTTCTCCGCCATAAGGGAGCTTGTTGACATAGTGAATAAAACTCTCGAGTTAGGTGCTCGAGGAGTGGAGTAGGGCAAGGAAGGTGTCCTTGTAACCGAACCACTATAAATCTCTTGTCTCGCAGTTCGATCTTTCCATCTCTTACTTATTTACTTATCTTATTGTTGCTTTAGTACTTAGTTATAAATGTTTATATTTTGCAAGACTTGAATTCACATAATATCAAATCTAAACTTTTTAAAGTAAACAAAGTTTTCAAAAACAAGTTTTTATAACAAACCTAAAAGGACACATATAATAGATCATATAATTGTTTTCATACTAAACTCTAATCAAAGGTTTTTCAAACAAACAATTAAATAAACTCAAATCAATATTTTGAAACCAAGTTTTATAAATTTAAAAAGACGTAAAACTATTCAACCCCCCCTTCTAGTTTTCCTCAGAGATCATTAAGGGGTGTGTGTGAAATGTGTGTGTTTGTGAAATGATGGTAAAATAATTGGTTTTGACAAAAAGACAGTTCTACTAATTAATTATTACCAAAGTTTTACTTATTTTTAATTAAAAACTAGTAATGATATAAACCATTGATAAAAATAGTTTTGAGCTCGTTCGTAACCGTCGACTATGAAATTCATAACCGTCGTTGTCACCCTATGCGCTCAAATTTTGTTTTGGCCATAACTTTTTCACTTACTCAGATTTGGCCGATTCAAAAGGCCACTCGATCTAGACGAGAAGATCTACAACTTCGGAAAATCAAGTTGAAGCCGTCACTCACAAAAAATGATGTCGGCACCCTTTCCGACATCAAAAACCTCTACAAATAAAACCTCGTAACTTCGTTTTTCTATGCCCTAAACCTTAAGGCCAATTCTAGGGTCCAGGTAGGTGATATTTCAACAACTTTGAAGGCTTGATTCATTCATTTGTCATCTAGTAATCATTCAATTATATGCAAACTTTGAGAGATAAACCCTAGCTAATTTATATATTAATTTTGTTTGGTAATAAAGGCCTATAGGCCCGGCCCATTTAGCATTTAGGGTTTAGGTTTATTTAGTTTCTATTTATTGTTATAGAACTTCTGTTGTTCGTTGAATCTGATAATATGATTGTCATTTTCCCTCTGATTTCTACATGGTATCAGAGTTATGAATCCTCTATACGCGAGTTCGATTTGTTTTATGTTATGCCTTGATACTGACTTAAAGAAAGAAGAAGAAAAAAAATCAAAATCGATTGACCCAATTTTGCTTAGCATGTTGGAATTAGTTATCATATGCAACAGGATTAGTGGTTTAAATGCATTTAACTATTTAAGTTTAATATATATTTGGTGGATTTTTGATGGAATAAACGCGTCGACGTACGGTATACACTTACGAAAATTTTATTACTGATGTAAAGTGACATTCAATTGTTGTGCTTTGATAATATTATTTAGAGCAAACTGCAAAAAATGTCCCTAACGTTTGCCATTTATGCATGAAATGTCCCTAATTTTGAAAATTTGAAGCTGTGTACCTAACGTTTGGGTTTTTTTGCGAGAGATGCCCTTGAGCCGCTACTGTAGTTGCAAATTCCCGTTTTTTGCTAACGCTCGTTACTAAAACCCGTTAGTCAAAGTCAAACCCCATGTGAAATGACCAATTTACCCTTGTCTTCTTCCCCACTTTTATTTTCTTTTGAACTTGCACAACCAACCTCCTTTACCACCACACAACCGACACCTCCACCACCACGGTAAATTCATGTGAAAACAAACATTGAAATAAAAGGCTAATAAAAGCTCTTTATATTAGGCAACAAAGAGATTAATACACAAAACACATCGACTTTCTATTCTAAGAACGTTTTAGGTAGAGAGTACTCGATAATTTCCACTTATCTCGCACATCATACGCAAGATATCGACATAGCATACATTATAGCTAGGGAGAGCAACAAAACCAAAAAACAGAACCAAAACCCAAAAAACCAAACAAACCGACCCAAAAAAACCGAACCAATTCTAAAACCAATGGTGCTGTTTTGGATTTTAAAAAAACCAAAAATTTTGGTTCGGTTTTTGGTTTTATATGAAAACCCAAACCAAAAAAACCGAACCGCCACATACTAATATTCATAAAACTAATAAAAATTATATACGTATTAGTTTTGATACAAATAATCACCAAAGTCCAAAAACTAAGAGATTAGATATTTGTAACAAGTGTTTATTTAGCTAACACTATAATAAATTAATAAAGTTAGTTTTCTTTATTTCATATTTGTCTGCACATCTCATCTTTATATACATGTTATTTAATCTTATTATTTTACGACAAAATATTCAACTTACATTCTATGACTTCTTGAATAAGGGTTTGGATGTTCAAAAATATCTGTATTCGGATATCCGAAAAATTGATCAAAATTTATTAAAAAGACTGGGTTTTATGAAATGTCAGCTTTGGAACTCGTATAAAAAAATTTCAAAAATTATAGATATTTGGATATTCGGATATATAAAACTGTTCTCTGAAATTTGGGATATCCGAATTTTAAAAACTTAACTAAAATAATGGGTCTAACATAAAACCATCAACTCAAATTTCGGATATCCAAAAACTAAAAACCAAACCGCAAAAAAACCAAAAACCAAACCGAACTTTTGGTGCGGGGTTTGGTTTAAAAAAAATTAATCTGAATTTTTAGTTCGGGGTTTGGTTTTAGCCAAAAACCATCCCAAACCGCCCCATGCCCCCTAGTTATAGCAACACAACATTTCATGATGATGTGTTGTGTAATTTTACAGTGTAAAAACTATTTCACTTTAAATATTTACTACTCACACATACTTTAAACTTGTTGAAAAAAATATAAAATGTGATTTTTAATAAAGTATTCAATATACTTTTTTGATGATATATACCAAAAATAGGTCTTAAATGAGCCAACATTAACATTAATATGCTTACACATATTTAATGTTTAATACCTTTAAGTGTTGTAGAGTGAAATGTGATGAACCAGAACAAAAACTTTAGTCACGTGCAAGCTTCTCATACAAGTGTATTAACAACCAAATGAGCTTTATCTTTTCTCATCTTCTGATTGGTGACATCAGGTGATTCCAAGGTGTGTATAAAAATTTTAGTCTTTTTATCATTGTGCCTACTCAAGGTCGTGCATTTCAGATAATCTTCTCTCCAAGTAAAACTTCATTTCTCTATTTCCTTTATGTTATATGTATATTTTACGTGTTAGTGTTATAAAACTTGTAAGTTGCTGTAATAATTTTTATCATTGAACAAAGAAAGTGTTTAACAATTTTAAAGCTTTTAATAAAACTTTATACGAGTTTATTTAACAAAACTCCCCAATTTTTAGACCCTGAATGAATTAGACAAGACTTATTTTGTAATGAATATATACATGATTTTCATCTTTTATTTGATTAAAAATCATAAATGGAAACAAAAGGTAGTGAATGAAAACATTTTCATTAACTCAAAATCCACTGCCTGTTGTTGTGTGAGAAAATTCATATGCCGAGTTGAAACCGAAATCCTACATGTTTCGAAATCATGATTTGATCTTAGGAGCGTTGGCCTTATTCTGCATATCGAAACTCGATGTGCCCACTTTGATCAATTAGCCAAGATTTTGACTGGAGGGAATAAAAAAGCATAAATTTTGAATTTAGTTAATTTTTATCAAATATGTTAATACAAATATCTTCTAAAAACATTATTTATATTTTATGATCTTTGATAAATTTTGTTAACGACAAAGTGTAAACTTTATTTTTAGCAAAACATAAATATAGTTTAAGTCTTTCATTTATAAACTTTTATTTCAAACTAAATATTACATTTGCTACATTTACATTTCACAAAAACATAACATTTTTATATTTCTAAAAATAAAAAATGTAGTATGACAACATGGCATACATCATATGCAAATCTTTGAAAGATTTCTAGAATCTCAAAGTTGACGTTGGAAGATCTCATATATATTTTGGTTAGATTATTACTCAATGTATCATAGTGAGATTTGTTAAATATCTAGGCTAGATATGGAAAGATTTCTTGGAGATTTTCTGTCAGGCTCTGGCGGAACCTTGTGGGACAACGGACGGAACCCTCAAAAGGGTTCCGCCGTATCTGTGGGATTGCTGGCATGTTTTGCCTATAAATATCAAACCACATCCAAGTTATTTTTCATCACTTACAATCATATAGTAGCATACATACTCTCATTTTATCCATCTAACTCAATCATACTTCATCTTTGTGAGATTCTTTTGTAGCAAAAAGATCACAAGTTCATTCGAAAAGCGTACAAGTTTCAACATTGAGTTGCAAGACTTGTTAGCTTAGCATTGTGTGAACTCATGTCGTTCATACACCATTTGATTGTATTTATTCAATAGTGATTGATTAGTATTTTAGTCCTTAAAATACATAGAGTGACGGGAGTGGTTGTACCCTTGTAAAAGAACTCGACATCTAGCTTTGTGTTAGTAAACTTGTGTAAGCGACGTGTAAGGTTTTCTCCGCCGGTGAAAGGAGCTTGTTGACTAGTGAAGGAAACTCTCAAGTTGGATACTCAGGGAGTGGATTAGGGCAAGAGAAAAGAGTCCTTGTAGCCGAACCACTATAAACATCCGTGTTATGGTTTGATCATTTCTTTCTTTATCTTGCACTTTATTTATTACTTATTATTTGCAATTGTCGATTACACGTAAAGTTTTCAAAGGTAATTATAATTAAAAACGGTAAAACTATTCAACCCCCCTTCTAGTTTTCTACAATTGGTATCAGAGCTACGTTACTCAAGCTTTTAAAATATATTGTATTTTAAAACTTGGAACGATCCATGAATTTTGAAAATTTCAAAGAATGACAATCTATGCAAAGACCACCACTATTTGAACCAAATGGTTTTATATATTGGAAAAACCGCTTTGAAACTTACATGAAATCAAAAGAAATGGATCTTTGGTATATAATTATTGAAGGTGATCACAAATCCACTTTTAAAGATATTGGAAGTGGTCGGGATGAGGATAGTGCACTTACTAAACATAGTGAGGATTAAAAGAAACTGATTGCTAAAAATAATGAAGCTAAAATGATGCTTTATAATGCTTTACCAAAGAAAAAATATGAAAGAGTATTTATGTGTAAAACCGTTAAAGAAATTTGGCAATCTTTAATAATCACTCATCAAGGAAATTCACAAGTTAAGGATAACTAAATTGATCTTCTTGTTCAACAATATGAACAATTTTCTATTCCCGAAGATGAAATTATTGATAGTGCATTTGCTATATTTAACACCATTATTACTTCACTTAAAGCACTTGATAAATCTTTTGTAGCAAGAATTTTGTCAGAAAATTTCTTAGAGCACTCCATCCGAAGTGGAGAGCTAAAGTGACGACAATTGAAGAATCTAAAGATTTTTCGAGCATGTCACTTGACAAGCTAATTGAAAAATCAAAGTTCATGAAATAGTAATGGACAAAGATTCGGAGATAGTTAAAGGCAAGAAAGAAAAAGTCAAGTCTATTGCATTGAAAGCTAGAGTTGAATCAAGTGATGATGAGGAAACTAGTTTGGATAGTGATGATGAAGAATATGCCATGACCGTTAGAGACTTCAAGAAGTTCTTTCAAAGACGAGAGAAGTTTGTAATGCAACCTAGAGATGATAAGAAATCTTTCCGAAAAGATCGTGATTACAAGAAAGGAAAGGGTGAAAGAAAATGTTTTAGATGCGAAGACACAAGTAATCTCATAGAAGAATGTCAAAAACCACCCAAAAGCAAAACTTAAAGAGCTTTTGTAAGCGATGATTGGAGTGATAGTGAAGATGATGAAGAGGAGCCAAAGAATGACGAAATTGCTCTCATGGCTCAGGACTCAACTGAGTGCACTCCGATTCATCTTATTCTTCTATTTATGATGACACGTTGCAAAAAGAATATAACAAACTTTGTGAATTAAGCTTAAAAATCATAAAAAATTGAAAACTAAAAAGGAATTTTTAGAAAATGAAGTTTATGAATTAAAGGAAAAAGCGAAACGCTTAGAAAAGAGAAACTATTGACACAATATGTACATCATGTCAAGAGTTTAAACTTGAGATTGAAAAGCTTAAAATCACACAAAATGATCTTATCAAATAAATCACAAAGTTTAAAAGATTCGTAAAAGAATTTCTTGTGCGGATGAAATAATGAAACTTCAAAAGTCTTCATTTGATAAAACGGGACTAGGATTTACGAAATCAGGAACCTTAAGTAGTATAACGAAACAAGCCGAAAAAGCACAAGAAACTATTCCAACTGCTACAGTGATCCATGGAGCAGACGGAACCAAAAATTTGGTTCCCTCTGTTGATCAAAAGGGTATTGTAGCAGAACAGAAACATTCTTTAGCGGCTCGCATTGAATTTGTTAAAGTCACAAAGAAGCCTAATATTAGTTCAACTGAAACAAAACTAAAACCGGATATTAAAGTAGGAGTATGACTTGCTAAAAATGAATTTAAAACTAGAACTACTTAACCAAGGCCTAAAACTCCTATTTTCAAACGCCCTTTTCCAAAGAGCAACTACAACATACAACCCAATTATCAAAATGGTTGGAACCAAAACTTGCCTATCAAGTTCTAAATTACATGCCTTGGAACTCATATCCACCATTTCCATACATGAATCAAGTTAATGGTATGTTTAACCAAAATGGACCCATGAGATATTGGGGACCAAATGTTTGAGTGTTTTTCATAAAAAATAGGTATGCTTGTGATGTGTGGTTTTGCAACCTTGCAAAAGGTTTTACTTCTTAAGGGATCTTAAGAAGCTTGCAATCCCCACCAAGCAGTGTACCTGACTGATGTAGTATAGTGAGTGGCAAGTACCGGAGGATTGATCCTTCTCTAGGGGAATAGTGTCTTTAGGATTGAAAGATATGTAAACTAGATCTAAAGGTGAGGGATGATTCTTTTTGTATTTTTTTTATATTTTATGAAAGCAAAGTAAAAATCTCGGGTATTGGAGGAGTGGGCGGAAGTAGTTACTAGTCAACTAACCCAAAATTACTACTAATGGAAATAAAATTAAATAACAAGAAAATAAAATGTGGTGAACTTCTTATAATAAGAAAATGTGTTTACTTAGATTTCACTACAACCTAGCTATCTCTCACTAATTAATTGGTTTGTTATAATTGTTTGGATGGAGGGTTGTTTTCCTTAATACCAGTCGTGGGGTCGTGTACGTCCTTCCCTAACTCGATAAGCTTCTATCTCTTCCTATGACGACACGTTTAATATCATATCATGGCCTTCTTAATAGTCAATTATGCATTAAAAATAACCAATAACATCGGTGTACACAACCGAATATGTTTCTTAAGACATTCAAGCTTGTTACCGTATAGGAGATTAGCCAGTTTTCTTAAGCCTAACGCGAAATCGATCACCCAATGCAATCAAACAAACCAACAATCAATAATTAATAGCTAGGTTTTATTAGATTTAAGCAAACATTAAAAAACCTAAGCTAGCATGTTAAAAGAAAGACAATATTGAATATTTAAAAAGATTAACTTATCTTTAATTGAACATGGATGAAAAAAGGGTATGGAAACCCTAAGGTTGCTGGAAAATTCGTCTAGGGTTTTTATCCCAAGAGTTACACCCTTAAAGTTACACACAATGAATGAAAAATCGAAAAATATATATAGATATACAATTCTGACGGCGTCAGGTTTTAGCCTCTGACCCTGTCAGGTCGCCATGTCTTAGGGTTTCGTATCGCCCAAGAGATCTCTGACGCCATCCCTTTGTAAAGGTTCTGGGCCGTCTCGTGTAGTGTTAAAGGGAGACGGCCTTGCTCCAGATATACCTGACGCCGTCAGAGAGTAATTCATTTGATTTCTATCAGAGGGTGACTTACTCTCTAATCCTTATTAGTGAGTGTTGTTCTCACTGACTTATAGAGACCTATATGATTAGGCTATTTTATGTTTAAACATATTATCTGAGACCATTGGGTTGAAAATCATGCCCTAACAATATCCGCCTATTTAAATATACAAATAGCCTAGTCTAGATCAGTAGTAAGTGAGCATAACGACTTCTTCTTAATTACTGATTTACAACAAGGAAAAATTAACAGGTACAATCTTCTTCCTCATTGTTGCCGAACATGAAATAGACCCTTAGATCTTGAACTTCCGCCCTCAGAGATCCTGAGTCACTATTGGTTCAGCTTCCTTTAGTAATAGGTTATTCTAAGTAAATACTGTTTTCTCAGCTTTTCCTAGTCAACAGTCTCCTCCCGTTTCAATATAGGAATAACCTAGATTAAATTGTTTGTAACTGAGCATAACGCCTTCCACTCACAAACTCATATACAACAAAGTATTAAAAATATAATTAATGTATGATACTTTGTTGTTGTAGTCTTCAGTGATTTTTCTCGAGGTTCAGGAACTGCATAACTTAAAGAACACTCCATCATCCAACCTGTTTGAGCGACTGAAGATAAACCATACTTCCTTTGATGTTTCTCCATTAACAGCAGTCTCAGATGCCTCATTAATAGCCCTTGAAGTTCCTTTTGCCCAATCTTGGTTGCTCCTGAGAGTAACAATTTTCCATATATAGTATAAAAGGGTTAGTGGGGATGGGATATAAATTTTTAGTGTTTTAGTGATATTAGCATGTAAATGGTAGGATTACTTGATTGGTTTTTAGGATTTCATGGATTACATGTATACTTAAGGAAGATAAATGAAAGGGAAAGTAACTAGTGGGGATTTCGAAAATAAAAAGGTTAGTGTGTAAGTGTAGTATATATTAGGGGTTTAATGTAAAGGTGGTGAAATATTATGCATTGCATGCATGCATGAGATGTAAAAATATATTACGTAGATGATTTACGTAAAAATAATAAGTGTAAATGCATATGACTTATGTAATGTGCTTGTATGCATATTATGAGTAGACTAAATTTAGTCTAGCGTCAGTGTGCGTTCAAAGACATTTTTTGTTATACGCGGGATAGCCTCCCAGTTATGAGTTAAATTATGCACGTAAATGGTAAAAGTGAAATAATTCATGTCATTGGTTAAATTTTAGTAGTATAAATATTTTTGTTTGACCATAATAATATTGCATTAATGGGATAGGTAAAGAAAATAGTAAAATCAATGACAAACCAAACACAAATGTTTAGGAATAAGGCTAAGTAACGACTACCGACGACTTTCATTTTATCCGCCACACTAGCTTTCTCTTTCTAACGACCTATAGGCGATTTTTGCCACGATAAGGACGACCTACACTAAAAAAAACATACCCACAAAAATACATTTTCATTTAATTTAAACACACAAACACACACAACCAACATAAATCTCGATCATTCCTGCGACCGATTCAAAGAAAATAGAATTTGGTCGATCGTGACTTCATGCCATAGTAGTGGCGATCGATTGAGACTAACTTAAATCTTCGGTCGATCGATTATTTTTCCCGTTACTGCACATAGCCTAACAGTTAATCCCAACCCACCAACCTTTAAACCTTGTCCCCAAAGTGATAAAGTAAATCCCAACTAAAAAGAAACGGATTCTAAATGAGAGGTAAAATACGATTCAAAATTGTTGTAACTGTCATGCTGATGTGACACATGCTTTTACCGACATTGGTGTCAGTGTCACTACATGTGGTGCTCTAGGATTTTTACTTTAGTATTCTCTAACTATTCTTCTTGTTTCATGATGATAAATGCAAAATTATGCGTAACACTTCAATTTCAAAATATGTGATTTGTTACTTTAGGGGTGGCAACCCATCGGCAAAATGGGTTCGGCAACACATGCCGATCGGCAATTCCCATTGCCTTCCATTCGGCAAGCCAAATTCGGCAGTCCATTCGGTAGATTTCACCGATTCGGCACAAGCCATTTCCAAGAAATATTTGAACGTTACATTTATAATTGTATATAGTTATTGATAAACGTAATTAATGCTTGAGTAGGCAAAGACTTAGACAAGATTGCCACTAAAAAAGAAGGTTTAGGCAAGATTAGGCAAAAAATGTATTGGACAAACTTGATTGGTTGTTTGGTTTAAAAGAGGAGGCATTGTGTGGCAAGGTTGCCATCCCCTTATATACAAAGCAACTAAAGGTCTCAAAAGCCTCAACTTTTCTAACAGTGCTCGTTTTCATGTCAATATTTTTTAAGTAATTAGTAAATTATAAATGCTTATATAAAGCAACTAAACTAACTAATGCAAAAAGTTAGAACAACATCTTTTTCCACCATGTTAATAAAACAATAAACTTTTCAGAAACTAAATTGTTTATGCACCTCACCATAAATACTGTTTAAGACCTTTACTTTTATAATTTTTTTAACCTTTACACATTTGCAACACTTTATTTAGTTAAATATCTTTATTTTAACTAACTGGTTCTCACTTTATTGTCCAAAATTATTATACCGTCTAGTAGTATATAGATACAAAAGTATATATATTTAGGACTTAAATATATGCGAGACTTAAGGTTTATGTTCACTGGCTTTATAATGGCACAGACCATTATCATACATCAGATGAATAACGGTAAATAATGATCGTTATGAACACTATCGAAAACCACCAACGGGCCCAGAAAAATAATATGCGGAGGGCAAAACTTTTTTTTTTTTTTTTTACAATAGCAGCAAAATACGAATATAAAAAATTAGGATCGTAATGATAAATCAGGTATTTTTACTTAGAGATAAAAGGTTCATAAGGCTTTAGAGTGTTGAATTTTGGATTTTAGTATGTGGCTGAGAGAGCCAATTTGAGTTTTTGTTGAACGTCACTTTCGAAAAAAAGTTAAAATTAAAAAAAAAAAATTACATTAAAATCTCAATTTTTTTTAGCTTACGATGAGAAGCACCAACCCCCAACACTTCCTACCTAACATTAGTAAAATTTAGCTCAAGATTCTAATTTGTTTATAATTAAACCCCAAAAGGCAATCACTTTAGTTAAGTGCCAAAAGATGACAACTAACTTTTCCACACACACTAAACAAAATCTTTCCAACAAAAATCCTTATAAACCCCTGATTAAAATACAACACTTACCAAAAAAAACACTTAACCCAAAACTAATTCGCCCATACTCCAAATTCCATAAAAATGAAAGGAGGTTATGACCTCTCATTTTTAGAAGTGACACCCCCATGTTTTTTTTTTTCTTTCTTATTTTATTTATTTATTTTTATAATTTTGTTTATATCACAAAACTGTGAAACAAAAAATATAAAATAAAAAATTATAAAATTTAACAAAGTAAAAGTATTAAACTGAAAAAAATACAAAACATAAACTAATAAAAAACTGTATTATACTATCAACAGTGGGTTAAAAAAGATTAAAAAAAAAATACATAACATATATATTTTTTGTAGGCGAGAGGTGCTAATAACATAACCTATAAATAAAACACTTGTTTAAATAAACAAAAAAAAATAAAAATAAATAAATAAATAAAAAAGCAACAAAAAACAAATAAAGTTATAAGCGAGTTATTCGACTTTACAAACAAGAAAATTTTTATAAAAAGCAAAAGGTGGCTTACTATAGTGATGTATCTCAATAATGCTCTGCATCAGAATCCCTCTCCAACAACAATAACAACAAACACTTTCCTTCTTCATATCAACTTCCATAACAACAACAAACCCTAATTACACATACTTACTACGTGCAACCAATTAAAACTCATTCATATTAATTAAATTCATAAACGCACACACATACTATACATAAACCCTAACAAAACCTGGGGTTTTTTTTGGCGGGAAAGTTTGTTAAGAATTGGCGGGAAAAGATGGCGAATCCGAGTGGTGGAAACGGGTTGAGTAATAATGATGTGGGTCAGGTGGTGGATAATCCTGGTGTTTCTACGGATTGGACTCTTGATGAACAGGCTATTTTGGAGGATGGGTTAAACCAGTAAGTTTATTGTTGCTTTTCTTATTTGTTTAAAAAAAAAAAAAAAAAAATTGGTTTGTGAAATTGTATTGGTTTATGTTTCGATTAGGTTCGGTTTTTCGGTTGTTTGGTTGTAAGAGTATTTATAATGGGAGGTTTAAGAAAATGTCTAGAACATAAGTAAATTGTTACCTATTGTTTCGACTATAGTGAGGTTGTGGTTTGTAAAGGTTAAACGATGAGGTTTTCCATGTTTAGGTTACCCGGGATGGGCGAGTCTTTAGACTCATATGTACGCGACCTAACTGGGTTATCCTTGGGGGCGGAGACAAGGAGGGTCACAAGGGTCATGTGTCCCCTTAGCGAAAAAAGTTGTAGTGTAAATTTTATAAAATATCTGGACTTTTTGGTAATTTGCACCCCCCCCCCCCCCACCCCCCGTAAGAACCAATTTGTAGTGTAGTTTCCAAAAATTATTAAAGTGTGACCCCTCGAGCAAAATTTTCTGGCTCCGCCCCGATAATCGTTTCCGATCCTTTCATAAAGGTAAACGGGTACATAATCGAGGTAAACAAGGTTTTCCCTGTGTTTAGATGTGTTTAGGTTGCGTGGGGAGCGCGAGTCTTTAGACTTAGTGTATGCCTAGGGAGGTATCTTTGTGACCGTTTCCGACCCTTTCATTGGCCGCTCCCAAGATGTGTGCCTAAGGAGGTTTAAACGTTAAACCACTTCGTAATTTAATGTATATGTCAATTGTCATATGTGATATCGTGGAACATTTTATGAAGTTATAAAAGGTTTTACTTAGTGAAAGTAGGTTTATAAGTTTGTGATTTGACATGACATAGAAAGGTTATAAATCGATGAGAACCTTCACAATTGTGAATGCTTTAGGAGTATAGAATCGAACGGTGTTTGATGCTATTTTTTAGTTTTAAAATTTTAATTTGATTGAAGGCTTGGAAATCGTGGTACTAAAATTAAATGCTCATATGTATATGGCCAAAATAAACTTATGACTAGAAAATTAGGGAAAATCATAAAATGTTTACAAGCCAAGCTTCAAATCTTTTTTTTTTTTTTTTTTTTTTTTTTTTTTTTTTTTTAATTTAATTAATTAATTTATTTATTATTTTTTTTGTTGAAATCGTTGTCAAATTACGATTATATCGAATTCGGTTATCTCTTATTCGATTACACTAACGACGGTGTGTAATAAATTCAATTACCTTACCTTTTGCAACGTAATTACAATAAGCCAAATCATCGCCCACATTGCTCTTTTTCTTACTCTTGAATCTTGCATATTAATGCTTATGCGACGGGAGTTGACGAATAACTTTTTTACACGCTAATGCCTGATCAACAATAAATCAATAATAGAAGGGGACTCAAAAGCAATAGTTGAAATTGGAATTACCAAAGTAACATAATACCGAGTAATAAGGTTATGACAAAATATATTACCTTTGACAATCTTGGACACAAACTATCCTCAATTGTAGTCTACCAAAGTGTGGCGAATGTGGTTCACACTAGTCAAGATATGTTTTTATTTTTATTCTTTTATTTCCGTCTTGGTTTTATGAAACACTACTTACTCGATCATCAACAAAGAGTCCAAAAAATCATTGCCATATCTTCATCATTATGATGGCATGAGAGATAACATACGAGCCTTGTGTTTTGGTTTAATTTCCAATTTGAGGGTATATTCGTGTGTGTTTTTACCAGTGTTGCAAAACAAGGCCTACAAGGCCGATTAATCACCGATTAGGTGCTACAAGGTCACCAACCTTGCCGATTTGTGTAAATCGGTCAAACAACTCGGTCAACCGTGGTCAACGACGGTTTATGATAGTCAACAGTGGTCAAGCTTGTCCGAAACCTTCAAACCTTGCTAGAAATTCTCAAAACTCGCCGTAAAATTATTTAATAAGATATACTTGTTGTTTATATCTATTTCAAGATGTTTTTTTAAGAAAAATCTTGCCAGTAATACCTAAAATTTGCCGAAAATACCTAAAACTAGCCGGAAATACAGAAAACTTGTCAAAAATGCCGATCCGATTAATCACCGATTAATCCCGCCTAGACCGATTACAAGCTACAGGGGGGTCGACCGCCCGACTACCGATTCACGATTTTTGCAACCTTGGTTTTTACTTTGTGTCGAGTTTTATCTTTGTGATTGCTTAAAGTTTATTAGATGGTTTCTGCTTCTAGCTCCAAGTTTGATTGCTTTAAGTTTATTAGTTGGTTTCCGCTCTAGCTCCAAGTTTGTTGATAATCTTGAACATTTATGCTCTTACATTTTATTATTTACATCTTTATAAATATGTTGGCAATTTCATTAACGATTGCTTTAGAGTAGGCTTTTAGTACTAATGGTCGGGCATTAGACCAGTATAGAAGTTCTTTGTCAACTCTCATTGTTGAAGCGATTATTTGCACTTAGACTGGTTTTGAAAATCAGAAAAAAGATATCACTGTGATGGGTGACTTGGCTAATCTTGACAACCTTGTAAAAGTAATATAAAGTATTTTATACTTGAGTGCGGTTCTGGACCGTTGCTCAAGCCTAGACCCAACCACCCAATAATCGAGTTCACAGTAACTAAAGACTGGGGACTCATGATTATGGTCTAACCTAAAAATTGTAACTCATGATTATGGGCCATTATAAATTCATGCTATCACGGCCATCTGTTTCAAATAAAGAGACGTGATATGTGTTATTGTGTATGTTGGATAAAGAAATCTGAATTTTAGATTCGACAAGGTGTCATGTGACTCATGTCCATAATTAACTTTTACTGTACATAAACTTTAATTCGTAAATGTCAAACCTTATGGTTGTCTATGATTGTTGACTTATATTCTCGGGAACCAAATTCAGGTATGCATCTGAATCGAACATCATCCGATATGCAAAGATTGCTGTCCAATTGCAGACCAAGACTGTGCGTGATGTAGCTTTGCGGTGCAGATGGATGGTTGTAAGTTGAACTACTTCATCTTCTTAGTTGTGCACCCTTTCTAGTTATCTGTTTTTTTGAGGGCAGTTGTTTCTGTGTGGTATGCTATTAATTGAATTTTTGCTGATCCATTTCATTCTTTAATTTGATTATGTTTCTTACTAGAAAAGGGATATTAGCAAAAGAAGGAAAGAAGAGTTCTTATTGACAAGGAAAAATAAAGATCGAAAGGTAAACCTACTGCTTATTGTGATACTATTATGACAAGACAATTGGATTGACTCTAGAGTAGTATCCAGCTGTCATCATTATCCTTTATTTATTGCTTCTATTTAGGATTTTTAGATAGATTATTTGTTTTTATATAAGATAGAGACATAGAGTAGGAGGATTATCATGTGGCTAACATTGAGTATCTATATATTTCATTGGAGTGATAATAAAAGCTATCAGAATTTCAGCTTTAGGTTACCTTTTTGAGATGCTAGGAGCCATTCTGCATCTTTAATAAATAACTCATCAGTTCTTTTGCTGTATTTTGTCTTCAGTAATTCTGTATGTTTTAGTAACATTGCAGCAAGTATGTTTTAGTAACATTAACTGTAGTTTGATACGCCCAGTAGTCTTGTTATCTAAGAGATAATTAAATTGCATTTTTGTCATGTAGGAAAAAATGATTGAACATTTGGCAAGTACATCTTTAGCAAATCAAACTGGGCCTTCATATTTTCATGGAGTGGTTGCTAATGGAAACACCAATGCTATACAGCACAGTGGTTAGTTCTCCTCCCATTTTTTACTATATCTTTTATCTTTATATGGAATTCGCAAATACTTGATATCAATGCAACATAGCAAGTATGATTGTAGTTTTGTGCATCCCTTTTTACTACAGAATCTTTATCCCTGTTTTTGTTACTTGTCCTACAGTTCTTATTAGTCCAGTAGGACAACTTCTTAAGGAAAGCGCCCAAGCTCTAGATCGGGTTTCTGCAAATCTTGAAACTCAAACTCATCAGGTGATGATATCTATTTTGGTTACTCGACATGCTTTACAATATTCTTCCCATTAATAATTATTTTCTTAACAGCTAAAATCATTATCTTGAATTCCTCAAAAGGGTTATGCAGTGAGTGATAGTGTTCAGTAGTACTTTGTTTGTTTTCCTTGATATGATTAAAAGCTTGTGTGTCTGTGTAAGTAAGCATGTATCATGACTCTAGTTGACTGATGTAAAATGATGAATTCATCTGTGTCATGTGGTGGTGTCTAAACTTCGAAGCATGCACTATTTTCATAGCTCCATCTTTTTGTTCAAACAACACATTAGTAATGCATCAGTTATTTAAAAAAGAATGTACACAAAGTGTTGGCATATCATTCAAAACCCACCCACATTATAACTTACACACCACTTGCCCAATCCCTGAATCCGCCCATATTGCCACATCTAAGATATCATGACAAACTATCTAAGGTCCAATTGATAATGAAAATGCTACTTTTTTAATTGTTATCAATTTGAAAACAATCACTAGAATTACTGACAAGAAGTGAATATGGTGTTAGTCCACCTATCGTATTATTTTAAGTTACATGTAAACTTTGAATTTTGGAGTTATGGCTCAGTAGAAACTAATAATCCCACTTCAAGATCAGTTTTGATTCAGAATCCTAGCTGTCTTAACATATACTCAAAAGTTGCAAATAGTATGTTAGTGGGATAGATTATTCACTTCATTGTACCCACTATGCTTTGTGTGTCCGTGTGTGGTTCTTGTGATACCTACCACATATTTACTATTTTCTTTTGGCATTGTCAACAGGTGCATGAGAACATCAGTCTTCTTTGTCAAGTTCGGAAAAACATTATCGATATCTTGCTCAAGTAACCTATCATTTCATCTTTTGCATCACATTTTAAGCTATTTACTTGTGAACGGGTTGATCTGGGTTATGATTTGTTCCAAACGGGTCAAATGGGTTGAAGGTCGCCCAAATCGTTTTATTTTAAAGAAACATGGAAATAATGCCGAGAAAGGTAACCACAATTCTTAATTTTTCTGACTATGTGGGCCTGTGGGGTATGGGTTACTTACTTTGGGTCCCTAAAGTTGTCAACCTTCATTACTAAATTTGTCACATGTTAAACTCACAGAAATTTGGGCATCTTTGGTTACCTTTCTTGGCATGATAAAATTAACACATGAATTTATAAATATAAGCAAATAATTGTTTGCCTGAGTCCATCTAATCCATCCAACGCCCCATACTTAAAGCAACCTGTTTCAGTCCGAACTCTCAACCCAGTTTGACCTATTAGTAGTACCCAACTTGTTCGAACCACCCATTTTGCCATATGTTATTGTCCATACTTAACAAAAATTGAAAAAAAATAAAAAATAAGCGATGATTATTGAATGCAGTTTAAGTGATAACACAGAGAAATTGAAGCACATGCCACCTCTTCCAGTGAAACTGAATGAAGATCTTTTGAACTCGTTAATTCCTCGTTTGCAGCAGATGCAATGATCGTTCATCGTGCTGTTCATGTAAGATAAAGAAAGAAATCATCAAGGAGTAATCCACTCTTCGATTGGCTTATATGGCTTTCGGTTTTTGAATATTGGGTTTTAGCAGTACATAGTGAAATAAGTAGCAGCATTTTAAGTTTGGGAGTTCTGAGTTAGAGTTTGATAGTTTGAAATTTGAAACGTAGATTTGGAACTAATTACACCAGAGTTTTTGGTACTAGAATTTTAAGCCGTTTGTTTCTTCACTTCTCCCGCTAGAAAGCTAATACACACTAGGATAGTTTGAAAATTTCATCATGTATAAAATACCGTACAACTAAAGAACTACCTATCATATGTGTTTGCATCGTGTACTGATATTAAATTGCTCAAGTTCTTGGTACTAAGCGGTATTATGATTCTGGGACGTTTTGGCTGTCCTACATTTGTTAACTGTGCTTTGACCAACTATCCGCTTGTCATTGAGTGAGATTGGGGTAGAGCATATAACTATTGATTTGAAACTATAAGAATTATAATATCGTGGATAACCATGTTATGAGCAACTAGTACATGGGGCCACATGTTTCTTATATTATTCTTCCTTCTCTATTGGTTGAGTTCTAGATTTATATATTCTGCTATGATTTATCAGACTATCAGTCTTCTAAATCTAATATGTTTATGAGATGGGATTCTACGATTGCATCATTTAGATTCGAAAAGATTTCTCTCTAAGCAGTTATTTGTAACCGGATTCGCATTTGTCCTTGTAATATTTGAACTGAACAGACTTTTCTTATGAATAATTTAACACGGATGGCAAGTACGAATGTTTGGCGCAATGGGCTGGGCTGAGACCTATATTATAAGCCGAAAGTTGAAGCTAATATTTTTATAAAGCTGTTTGGCAAATTGGTTGGATCTGAAGCTTATTAATGTAAACTCAAATAAAAATATATCAAATTAAATTCACATATATTTTCAGCTTTTATGTGATAATTCATTACGTATTTTTAAGAGTATTTAAGTTATTTAAATAGCCATAAGCCCCGATAAGCTTCTTTCTATGGGCTTGGGCTTATGAAGGCTTATGACTTATTATGATGGCTTATTTTATAAGTCATAAGCCTGTGTGACAAACGAAACTTATTTTAAAAGCTCAAGCCCCTGTAAGCCCCCCATAAGCCCTGTGCGGCTGTGCCAAATATAGCCAAAGTGTTCGTTGCCAATTTGATGTGGCTGGCTAGATCGGTAAATTAGATGAAGGCGGGTCACATTTGGTAAGCAAAAGCCTACATAGAAGTTCCAATGTGTCACGACGTGTTAACAAGACACAAGCTAATCGTTATAACAATCTTTTATAACCATATATTGTGTCGTAACTAAAATTGTTGATTCCTTAAAAGAGTTGTTGAGTAAAAAAAAATAAAAAATAAAATAAAAAATAAAAATTCTTGAAGTCATGACTTGTTTGACACTGCATGTACACGGGGAAGTGATCAAGTAATAAATTATGCCACGCCCTTGGTTTCTGTATTCATCTTTTTGACAATTAATATTGGGGCATGGATACATCTACCCACTGGGTAGTTTACCCGGATGATGTGCCATTGAGTCATTGAGAGAGAAAGAATAATATTCTCTTTTTTCCTCTAACAAAATATTAATTGTGTTTTAATTGTATTTTTATTTATAGTGGGTAAACTACCCGGTGGGTAGCTTAAGTTTTCTCCTTAATATTGTGATAATTTCATGTTTCGAATGCTGTACAATGTAATCAACAAAATGAATTGATCTAGACAATAATGACCAAATGAAGCAAATGCAAATATTTACTATTGCTTGTCCCTGACGAGTGACTAATTGAATTCTTGGCTAAAGTCTAGAGGGCTTTATAGCTGGACTGGACTGACTGATTAAAATCTCACGTGTAATTGCTAGCTTCTTTCTAGTTTTCTTTTTAATGAAAATGCCACCGTTCAAAAAAATCTCGTATTGAATACGAGACGCGGTTTAGCTCAAGTTTATGTCTTAAACGACCTTATCATAATACAATAAACCTAAGAAGGAATCGAACCTATCAATTCTTCAACAAAATCATAATAGGAAATTTTTCCAGTACTAACATTCTCTCAAGTTAATATAAACATGACCAATCATGTTTTTTCACATAGATAAGAAAGTTCGGATACTGCAGCAGACTCACAGTTTTGTTTGTGGGAAAACATAATAGGTCATGTTCATACAATCTTGGGAAAATCTCAATCTTTTTTCGCATTATAGAACTAATCTAATAAGAAAACTGAGAACTTCTCTAATATCTTTTTACAATAATCTAAAGTAGTGGTAACACTTGTTCTAGGTGCCTACGTCGTCTTTGTTCCATAGTCTACAACGTTTACCTATTTGTATCCTTCTTGTACATCTATCTAAAACTAAAAGTGAAGTATTTGCTTACATAATAAAAGTGGTGACTCGATGCACACACTATGCACGCGTATTGAAATGACCTAAAAGTCTTATTATTTGACCAAACAAAGCCATTTTCTTCTTTTTGGTTGCTACTTTTCTCAAAAGTTTATTTATATCAATCGGTCCCACAAGTCACATATCATTTAAAGTGTATGATTTTGTGTTTAGCTTTGTTGGATGTTACGAGACTTATCATGGGTCGAACGTTTTTTATAGTGACATGCTTTATTTAATTAAAATACATGTGATATTGGCTCAAGTTGCATTTAGAGGATATAAAGGTGACAATTTTCAAAGCTAGACGAATTGTCAATAGCGAACTATATTTTACCAAATAAATTATAGCATGTAATAGCTTTATTTACGTTGAAAAAGAACCTTTAAAAAATCGTCATTACCTAAAAGCAGAGTTATCTAGGACGTGGAAGTTTACCTTTCTTAGTCAGGTTAAAGATGCACAAACGAACTTGGTATCGTGGTAAGAGAATCTATCTACTATGGTGTACCCAAGTTTATAAGTGACTAGTTTTACAAATTATTTTATGATAATATGATTGACTAACTAAACAAGACATGTAACACGAGACTTTAAGACCATGTCTATTTTGGAGGAATCAGAAATCTTGAAAAAAAGTACCATACGCGTAAAAAATACATGTGGTTCACGGAAACCTCTTGGACTACGTGAAAATATGAGAAGAGTATACAATTTGACATGATATTTTTCATGAGAAAAGTATACAATTTGACATGATATTTTTCTCCGAATATCTTCACAATTCAACGCATAAAATTACATGAGATTTTTAGAAAATTTTAAAGTATTCATGCATAATAGTGAGCTACTGATTATAACATAGCAAAAGACATATTATGTTGATATAGTAGTCGTAACACCCATATTATCCGATTAAAAGAATAATAATAATAATAAAATAACAATCATCTATACTACTATATAATGTATTTGAAACAATTCTAAAATTAGCAAGGCTTAAAAATTCATATTTTTTTCTTGCTTATTATGGAAAGATTTCAAAATTAATTTGTTAAGAAGCAAGTTGGTTAGGAAGCGGTTGGTTGTTCAAACTAAAATTATTTGGCTTAACCATCTCTAATATCTCTACTTATAAAGCATGAAGACAACTAAACGTGTAACAAAATAACGCAAAATATAATCACACGGTACCCGCCGCCGCATTGCACGGGTACCGTTCTAGTATTATATAATAATGATTGCACGTATATTTATGATAAATACATAGCTTATTGAACAATCATATCAGACGTTGGAACAAAACTCATAATTAGGTTTGGGCCAACTAATATAGTCATTTAACAGTGATGTAGCATGACACGACAAATTAAAGGCGTAAGCTGTACTCCGAGTCCAAACAAAATCTAGAAAACGCCTATCTATTAGATAAGCCAAGTTAGCTAGTACCAAATATTTCTCTTCGAGTGTGGTACAAGGCCCGAAACCTAGAACCCTCTCGATTTATTTTGTGTTCATAAGTTACAAACTTGCACAAAGAAAGAAACAAAAAATTGTTTAAAATTCAACATAATAATACTTGTTTCTTTCTAGCCCACATGGCCATATTAATTTGACTTTTGCCAAACAATTTGGCCACTATCATTTGTGTAATAAGTCTTTTAGAAAAGCACTAAATGACCCACTAATTACCTATTGCCTTTTAGTCCCACAAGATGTGAAATGCGGGACAATATCTATTAACCAGAGTAAGCGTTCTAGTCTTCTAGATATTGATGTATGTGGATATATTATCGTTTAGTTTGTTCATATGATTAAAAGAAGACGTATTTGAGTTAATGTTTAACGTATTATAGATTAGTCAATTTAACAAAAGATATTGAAAACCACGTCTTGAGGGTAGCTAGGAAAAAGGTTAGAAACCACGTGTATATTTTGGTTAATTCGCGTACATTATTTCAAATACCCGTCGTTCCTAATTAATTTGACATAAAAAACTTGATCCGTTATATTAGAAAACAAGGTGAAAAACTTCAGGGGAAATTATCTCTGCTGTGGACAACAGATAACTTGTCTGCTGCAAGGTTTTAAATGAAAGGCCACATATATAAAATCTAAAAATTGAAAGGTGCAAAGTGAAAATGTGAAATTTCATTTTCCAAATAAACAGGAGACAAGCTCCCTGCTGCAACAGTAGGGATGTTAACCCCAAAACTTCATCCACTAAATAAATCACTAAAGTTTTCAAAAAAAACTTCGCCTAAGCTAACAAACTTTTTTTTTTTTTTTTTTTAGCTTTTAGGTTACGAAACTTACGAAACATGGCATTTGTGTCACTGAACTTATAAAAATACACATACACGTTATTGAACTTGTAAAACAAGACATTTATTTATGTTATTTAACTTATAAAAAATATACGTTCAAGTCACTCTTATTAATACTGAAATTATAGATTAGTAATCGGGATAATGATTTCTAAATGTATCCAACTTGACACGTTTTATTAAGTTGCGTATGAAACTTTTAATTTTTCTATCTTGGAGTATAAACTTACTAATCTTTGCAAACATGTGTACTAACAGGGTGTTTAAGGTTTTTCGTTAAATTTATTTACATAAATCGTCCTTCTCGTTAGTACCAAATTGCAAATAAGTCCTAATGGGCAGTTAACATTATTTACATAAAACGTCCTTGTGGTTAGCCCCTAACTGTAGGCAGTTAGTCCTTATGGGTTACCACGTGTCACCACATGAGTGGTGCCACGTGGCATCAGGGTTGGATAACGGGCCAAATCGGGTTGGACTACAGGTCGGGTCGGATCAGGGTTCGGGTCGGGTGCCACGTGGACCACTGAGGTGGTGCCACGTGGCAGTAAGCATATATACTCACTTTGCGTCTGACTGGGAATCGAACCCAAGACCTCTCGTTTGAGAGGGAAGGGTGCCACCGCTGTGCTAGAGCAACCCTTCAATTTAATATACGCAAATTATATTGTTATAGTATAACTGATCCAGTCCATATTTTTAGAATAAAAAGGTTCAATTAACTTTTGGTCCGGGTCATTTAGGGAAGGGTCAAGAGTATATGAAAATACCGCCGGACTTGTTTTTTCGTGCTCTTTCCAATGGTATGTTTGGGGAATTTTTTCGACTTCGTTTGAGCCTCGTAAAACATGAAAATGTCGTGGAACTTATACGAAAATCACCGTTTTTGATTTTTTTTAAAACCATTGTACCTACAAGACATAATAACACACTCCAAATGTATTTCCGATATAATTTAGTATATTTCATGGTTATTAGTTCCATTTTATAATCATTTTTATACTTGATAACACGATAAAACGGACTAATAAACATGAAATATGCTAAATTATATTGCAAATATATTTGGAATGTGTTATTATGTATTGCAGGTACAAGGGTTTGAAAATAAAGCAAAAACGGTGATTTTCAGATAAGTTTCGATGATGTTTTTGCATTTTACGAGGCTCAGAAGAAGTCAAAAAAATTCCCCGAGCACACCATTGGAAAGAGCACGAAAAGACGAGTCCAACGGTACTTTCATTTATTTTTGAACCGGTCCAAAACTCCACTAATTTGACCTTTCTCTTTATATAAAACAGACTGTCAGCTATTGAATGTTATATATTAAAGTTTGTGTAATATTATCGATGTGTTTGCTAGCTCAGTTGGCAAACACACTCACCCCACACACAAAAGACCCGGTTTCGAGCCTCAGCTGTGACAAAAGGGGTATATATACTCCATGCCATGTGTCACCACGTGAGTGGTCCACGTGGCACCCGACCTGACCCGTTACCATTGACCGGCGTTGACTGGTCGTTGACCGGCTGCCACGTGGCATTACTCATTTAACGACCGTTAGGACTTATTTTGCAATTTTGTACTAACGAGAAAGACGATTTATGTAAATAAATTTAACGGAAAACCTTAAACACCCTGTTAGTACACATGTTTGCAAAGATTAGTAAGTTTATACTCCAAGATAGCAAAATTAAAAGTTGCATACACAACTTAATAAAACGTGTCAAGTTGGATACATTTAGAAATCATTATCCCATTAGTAATCTAAATGTCAATTCTTATAAGTTCATTAACTTAAATGAATAAAACGAAAGTTCGTTACCTAGATATACTATTTTAAATAATTTAATGATGCATTTGTATATTTTCTCAAAGTTTGAGGTATTTTATTCTTTGGTGTTCATGTCATTTTACATTTTCTTTCTGCGCAACTTAAGTTATTATTTCAAAGCATAGTTGTAAGGGAAAAAAAAAATGTTTTCGATCCATGAACAAATTCCAAGCTACAAACTAATTAGCTAAATATATCAAATATCAATTATATTGCCGCCGAACTTTCGTGAGGGCATTCAATATGTTGAAACAGTGAATTCAACAATTGGTTGCTAGTTAAATCAAATGAAGAGCTTTATTAAAAATATAATGATATAGATGCTTACTAATCAATAAAAAGATACTTGACATCCACGATGACCACCTATGGATATTTAAAGTTTCCATTAGCAGCCTTGAACGTAAAAATACTTTACCCACTTGCATTTTGTCATAGTCTTATAGATAAATCTACAACCTTCATTACCTATACAATGATAACGATATATAATTGATTTTATTTTTTAATACAGTAAGTTAAACTGATTTATTTTGGTTACTTCATCTTCTAGACCAGCGTGACACTTAAAATAATGGAACATGTATCTCGTAACTTGTTTAATGGATTTAGTGAGATTGCTTTATAATGGGCCCAAAATTCTACGTACTAGTTTGGACGTGTTACATTTAATGACGTATTTGGATGTGCCCTTGTTAAAAGTACTCGTAAAATATTGCTAAGATATCTGCGATAATATTGCCACGAAGGACAATGTGGATCTATATAAATTATTTTACCTTAGTCATGGGAAGTCAATCTTATAAATTTAAGAGTCAAGGATTTAGCAGATAAAAATTTGTAGACTTATAAAAAAAAATTGTTTAAGCATGTATTAGTTATTCTCCCTAGTTCAAAATTATTATACTCAGATAAAAAACACCCGATATACTAAGGGTGTGTTTGGTATACTTGATGGAATCACTATAGGTATAGGTTTAAGAATAGATTGGAATGAAAATAGGTATGTAGATATAACTTTTAATGGGTATCCACATACCCACCAAATCATACTCCTATGAGGAAACCCACATATCATGGGTATCTTCATTCCATTGTTGTGGGTCCCATAACCAACCAAACAACATCAATGACTTTCAAAGTCATAGATTCATTCTCATAGTGAGATACCAAACGCATTCTAAATTGTTTGTGTCTTAATAGTAATTCATATTATGTGAGATGTTCATCAACTAAATAGTTGTGGATTAAGTCTTGTTTAAGACATGTATTGACAGTGAATGGTAAACTTGTCATTTTAAAATACATATGTTATGATTATCATTTGAATTTTTGAATGTTCAACACTTGCCGAAAGTTATGAACACAATAAATGAAACCAAAATAGAATTAAATATACCGATAAGTAAGTGATAAATCCATTTAGCAGCTCATTAAAAGAGAACCAAATATGGGCTAACAAACACTAGTACTATAGGCTTTTGTGGATAACGCAGATGGCCAAAAATAACTCTAACGTGACGTTTGGTTCAAGTTATTTTCTTACATGATAGAAATGTGAATAAAAAATATCATTATAAAGGAGTTTGGCAAGAAATGTAATCAACCCAAGAGGTTGATTAACACGTAATAAGCTTATCACAATTGCTGAAGTTACAGCGTTGATTTCTTATATATCATGAATTTAAACATAAGAATATGGAGATTTACACACACACGAAAGTGACATGTTAACGTTGTAATTCAACACTAATCACTTTTTTAGGTACTTAGACACAACGTTAGATGAGCTAGGTAATATACTAGAGCTTGACTTGGAGCTGCAGATCGATCATTTAATCGATCATGTACACTTGAGCTAGATCGATCATGAACTGTTGACCTTGGGTTAATTAGGATTCATCAATGGATTTTGGCTCTCTAACGGCTATAAGGAACTTGTCTTGAAATTTTGTTCTCAAATCAAGACTACGTCAAACTTAGAATTTTTATAACAATAGTTTTTAGCTAGATATATCAATCACAATCACAATCACAAAAATTTTCTTCCAATTTTTCCACAATACAAAATACTCTCCAAACATTTTTGGGGATACATATGACCATGGTGATCTAGCCATAATAGTCATGTAATAATGCCATAGTCAACATACATTTATAATTTTATATATATCTTTACCAAGTCTTCTTTATAGAAAAAAATGTGTGAAAATAATAAAGTCCATTTTTACGTATTATAGGGGCTGCTGAGGGTCTTCTGTTGACAAGTAACGGTCTTACGAAATCACTATTTTGAGGTGGATAACAATTTCCCCAAACACATCATTTTACTTATTATAAAAAAACAAAAAAACTAATATAAAACAATTTAACGTGGGTCAAGGCTAAAATTCCAAATTTGTATTTTGTTGAAACCTTGACCGATGCCTTATGAAGACTGAAATAGTTATATATTTCTTTCCTACCTTCTAGATATGTAAACTATATAAGGGCACATATACATGCATATATGTTCTATTCATAGGACACATTATTTGAACCTTCTAGATATGTAAACTATATAAGGGCACATATACATGCATATATGTTCTATTCATAGGACACATTATTTGAATTGTATATGTGTGTTTTATTGAGCTTTCAGATTTTAACTAGTTGTATATAAAGGGAGATATTAATTGCTTGCAAGAAAAGTGACTGCTTCTGAGGAAAGTTTCAAGAGTTATACAAGTGATTTGCATAATCTTATCGATGTCGTCTACAGCTTAAAAGAAACCCGGTTTTGCACGATAATTATATCGAATATCCAGTGATCGATAGCGGGTGCTTCATTCTCTGGTGAATACTTTCGCGGTTATCGGGCTACTTATTAACTTTCTGGTGAGTTTAATTGTCTTTCTATCTCTTGATGAACTTTCTTTTGGAATTACGTTTTAGGAGTGATTATATGATTATTGTGTTCGAAAAACTCTGCATGTCACTTTATATATAATCCGGAGTTCTTTATGAAAGCAGTCTTATCAATCATATATGCAAAGAGAAGTAGGGTTTTCTCTTTTCTGCATAAAAGGTTACCCAACTTTGCTAATCCGTACCGTGCACGTAAGATTGGATATTGGTTTAATTTGCAAAACTGCATAAGATACGCAAAACCAAAAATTTAAGATAAAATACACTGTAAACACAGTTTTGCAAGCACATAAAGTGTTTTACTAATGTAATGAAGGGGCCAGATAATGAGAATAGTTTGATCTAAAACGTGTGAAAGTAAACACATAGTCGTGTTTGGTTGACTGGCTGCATTTATTTCAACTTTTTTTCTTCTAGTATTTCAATAGCAGCTACCTGTGTAATATGAATACGAATATGAATATGAATCCATATTATACGAATAATTCTTCTTATATAAAGCACGTTTAAAGAATATTGAAAGTATGTACATGTGACAATATTTCATTCATTAATTAGCGAAACTCTATTTCTTTTATTTGCTTACACGGGTAATTTAGAAGTATTCTTCCACAATAGTCATGTTGTTTGTTCGTCTAGTAAAATTATAAACATAATCACATGAACAGTACGTTCTGATTATTCTCTACGGTCATGATATGTTTATTCGTTTAGGCATATATTATTAATACAGTTGTTTTGTAATGAATCTTAACTGTTAATAACCTTACGAGTGTTAATTGGTGAACTCTCCGCAGGAATCATTTTTCATTAATCCATTATTTATAATGGTAGTACATAATAAAACCTTAGAAATTTTAACGGACCCTAACCCCCACGAGCGGGCTTGGGCTGATTAGCTTAATACCGTCTAATTAATACTAGTAACAAGATACTATGTAGGCTTTTTTTTTTTTTTTTTTTTTTTTTTTTTTTTTTTTTTGAAGTTTCTCGAAAACTTTAAATTAAAACGTGTCACTTACTTGGATGTGAATTTATTAATGGCGTAAAACATAAAGCAAGGCTTTGTTTGTCAAAGTTGGGAGGCATTACTATGACTTTTTTACCTTCAAAAAACGACACCTTTGTAACCTTTAATTCCTTTACGCTTTAATAACCTACACCTATATATTCTGTCAAGCTAATTTAATTTGTAGGTTAACTTAACAGCCTTTAATTATTCATCAACTGTCTTAGTTGTTTTTATAATAGAAACAAGATAAGTAAAACCTACACACCATGATCATACATAATATTGATTTTAAGTAAAAATTATAACTAGCTTTCAAAGCTTACTTATACTGTGATAGTTACATTTTTTACTTGGTAAAAACTTCATAGTCGCCACCAAGAGGATTGTAGTCGGACGGTACTCAGGCGGTGTGAGGGTGATCGACACTTATCAATCAATTAGTTGCGAGTTCAAGTGCTTGTTTAAGACAAGTATGTATAATATATTTGTCAATGACAGATAAATGAACTTTACAATAAACCTAGCTACCTCATATAATGTGACTACTTTATAAGATCTTTTTCATATAGAATATCAAATCCCCATGTAACCTTTATTTATTTATTTATAATAAGAATTGAATTCATATTCTTAACTTTAAGAGATTTGGATGTCACAAAAATGCAGGACAAAAAATGGAAAGAAGATGGAGCAGAATATGTTTAGTAATGATATTGCTTTTGGTTTCAAGCTTTTATCATATTCAAGGCCAACCTACTACCACTTCACAAGAAGGTATGCCCACATATAATTCATATATTTAAAGTTAATGTTTTTAATCATTAATCATGTTTTACTAAAATACATATACTGTAAATTCATATATTTATAATGTTCACACTTTTTTGATAATAAATATTTTGTGGCATACTAGCATGATAGGATGGACAAAAAAATATGGCATGGAATGAAGGACTATATATATCGTATTAACACTGTAACAACAAGTAACTTAGCAAAATCTCTCTTTTTATGCAGCAGAAACAACACAGATATCAGATGACACAGTTAGGCGCGACCCTTTGGAAAACCTTAGAATGTATAGGGGAGGATATGACATTACCAACGTCCATTACTGGAGCGTAAGTTCAGTTTTCATTGATGTTGATCTATAAGTTTTTATTCTTGAAATAGAAGAGAAATTTAGATAGTATAATACTAGTAGTAGTAACATTACTGTTTTGTGACATTGTTGCAGTCAACTGCATACACAGGAATAGCGGGATATGTGCTTGCAGCCCTATGGCTCTTATGTGGCGTCGTTTTTGGAATTTTCCTTATTGCAACAACTTGTTGCAATAGAAACACGAGAAAATTGAAGAAATTAAAAAAAGCAACGTTCCACAAACAATATTACCTTTGGCATGTTATTCTTGCCGCTTTCTTTACTCTTTTAGCCATGTAAGTTTTCATTATTATCCCGACATGCATTATTAAGTTGTGCTTAACATTAGGTTGGACACTTCTTGTGAGTACTAAAATAATGGACATTTGTTTTGCAGAGTTGGAACAGGGTTAGTACTTGGAGGAAATGCTAAATTCCATTCGAGGGCCGATAAGATTATTGATATTATTATTGATACGGCTGATGAGGCATCAATGACGATATATAATACAACTGGAGCGATGAATATGACACGAACTAACTTAGAAGGAACAAATGTTGATTTAAGCACCACGCGCTTCCTTGACTCCACTTCTCGGAGGCTTGACTCTACAGCTGATGATATACAACGCCAAGCTAGAAAGAATCGGCATAAGATTGATTTAGGCCTTCGCATTCTGTAAGTGTCATTTACCACAAACACTATTAGACCTTATATTAGTTTTTCTTTCTCTTTTTTTAAGGCAACTCCTTTTGTTTTGTGTTGCTAAATAGCGCTTGTGCTTATGATTGCAGGTATATTGTGAGCACGGTTATTTTCTCGCTGAATTTGGTTGCCGTTATTGCGTTAATAGGTGAGTTTTTCACCAATTGAAGTCTATGATCCATTAAAAAAAAAAAAAAAAAAAAAAAAAAAAAACTTAGAGGGGCTAACATCTGCAGCCCCCTTCAACTTTTCTAGCTCGTTTTTATACAATTTATGATTTTAGTCAAATTTATGGATTTTCTGGTTCTGCTACTCATTAAAGACATTCCTTTCTGTCATGCAGTTGTCGGCGTCGTTAAGATAAGGCGAGCTCTTCACATGTAAGTAGAGCAAGAAAACTCATCTTCATATCTACTCACTATATAGAAATCATCAAGTTTCTCACATTGTTTTTTAATTGTAACAATGCAGATTGATTGTGTTGTGTTGGTTAATAACCGTTTTTTGTTGGTTATTTTTCGGGCTATACTTCTTCTTATCGAGGTACTATACATTTTCCACCCTTTTCACTTGGCACAAAGTATGTGGATAACGAGAGACTTAAAAATGTTATAAATTCTGCAGATTTGCAGGTGATACGTGTACAGCACTTGAGGGATTCCAGCAAGATCCTTACAACAATAGTTTGAGCTCAATTCTTCCTTGCGATGAGTTGCTTTCAGCAGAAAATGCCCTTAATGATGTCAGCGCGGGAGTCTATAACCTAATCAATCAGGTAAGATATTTGGGTTGAAACATGTCATTTACTAGTTTTTGGTATAGGTAGACAAAGATAAAAACTGACTTCATTACTAATGCATCAAGTAGAATTACATAAACCAATCTTTGAATTAGGATGATATAAAAAGTTGTATGCATTGAAGCATACTTTGGGTGACTTTCAACCGGTTTGACATGTTACTTTGACCCGTTTGAGATAAAACATTCACACACTAGCCTATTCATAAGTAAATGTCTTGAAACTGTGAGTTCCACCGTAAACCATTAAGTGGTTGCAAGTTGTAACAAAGCAATTGTTGGAAAACTGCAGGTGAATGCAAACATATCTCGATTACAACAAGATTCCTCTTTTGGAGTATGCAATCCATTCTCCGGGCCACCAGAGTACAATTACCAGCCAAACAACTGCTCAGAGAATGATATTAAAATAGGCGAAATCCCCGAGGTACATTATACCTAGATAGTTACTTACATAAATTGTTGATTGTATAAAAACTTATTACATAAGATTTAGACACCATTTTGGTAAAAAGTTATTACAAATAGATCATTACAAGTATCAACAATTTGGTGAAAACTTATTACAATTTAATTTTGATACAATTTTCCCTGTAAAAAAGAAAATTCTCTTTTCAATTTCTCCCATTCGAGACCACATAACTTAATTCAAAACATAACACTTTTGTCGGCGTTGTTTCAAAATCTTATTTTCATTTGTATTCTCTCCTTACACTTTATTGACATTTTATTTTTTCTATCTTGAAGCTGTTGAAGTTGATCACTTGTGTTGATCCCGTGGACGGAGTTTGCAATGGAGGTATTCCCATATCAGGAAACGACTTCAGGACAGCAGTTGGATACACAAGCTCAATTGAAATACTCCTAAATTCGTATCCAGGAATGGAAAGCCTCCTTCATTGTCAAACAGTGAAGGATGCCTTTTCCGAAATCCTTGAGAACCATTGCAAGCCAGTAAAAAGAGACGTAAAGATTGTATGGGCAGGATTACTATATTTATCTATCGTAATGGTGTTTTTGGTTCTTACATGGACTTATGAGGCATACATTGAACGTAACCATCGGTTTTCAGATGGATCGGTTAAGCCTCATCACGCGGACGACACAATTGAATTGGGAAAAGTAAAGGAAACAGAAAAAGATGATGTAAATATGATTAATCAAGAGAAGTTATGAAGTTGGCCATGCTCCCATGCATCCTTGAAAGCTAATGCTAATCAAGAGATGATGAAAGTAATTATGGGCAGAACAAACAAATATACAGAAACCAAAAGAAAGAACAAATGTTTGTCCATCACTTTATTCTTTTCTTCTTTAAAAAGGATAGAGATTAGTGAGGCAATATGGGGACAAACCCCACATAAGCATGTATTGAGGTGTTTAAAGCAATTACAAGTTATTTTTCTTGTAATGTTCTTCTAAGAAGTATAGCGTATCTATAAAATACGAATTATTTATTTCATTTATTAGTCATATGATTGATTTACTGTAATTTGTTAGCCCAAGTTGCAAAAAAGGGTAACCAACCTTATGGAAAACTGACCGATCCCACCCATGTTAACATAATAAAAGGTAAATCGCGTAACATCATTATTATACATTTATAGGAAACCGAGACACGATTTGAGCTCATAAAGCTATGAAGAAAGCGTCATCCTCCTTCGTTTCTTCGGAATCTTCAGCTCGTGTATCTTTTGTTGATCATTTGGTTGATAAATGTAAAAACGTCGCATAGGGTTTTTGGGGTCAAAAGAAGGAAGCCTAGGATTCCTATTAGAGTTGAAGATTGGAAATGGAAGATCAGGCGCGTCGGGCGCGAGTGAAATTGGAAAAACAGAAACTTGAACATCAAATAGAATTGGAATAACATAAGAACTTGAGTTGCAATGTCAAATGTTTCAATTTAACCAAGAATACAAAAGGAACATTTATCATATTTCTGATGCCCATTTCATCAGAAAACATCGAGATACGATATTAAAGATGAAATTGAAAATAAATAAAAAAATATAATTACATTGTTATTTTAGACAAGCTTAAATAACACGTATTGGGTTTTTATTAGCAAAACCCTTAATCGTAAGTTTTTATTTTTATCGTAATGTTTTCTAAAATACTTTAAAATCAACTCGAATCAAAGCTCGAGTCAGTTTCCAGATTTACATTACTCTGACTTAAACTAGCGACTCTAGGGGTGTTTTTCGGGTTGACCCGGTCGGGTTCGGGTCAATCAGATCGAGTCAATTCAGGTCAAGACTCAAGAAAAATATACCCGAACCCGACCTTGTTTAGAACTCGGGTTACTCGGGTTCGGGTCAATTTGGGTCAGATCAATCGGGTCAGGTCACTTCGGGTTTGGGTCAACCAGAGTATTTTTACATTGTAAAAGTGTTAGTTGATCCGGGTTAGTCGGGTTCGGGTCAATTCGGGTTGAGGGTAATAAAAACAAACCCGAACCCGACCTTGTTTAGAATTCGGGTCAATCCAATTGACCCGAGGGTGTCCAAAAGAACCGAGGAACCGTACCGGAACCGAAACGTATATTAGAACCATGGTACGGTTCTTGGTTCCTAAAATTCCAAATTTTAGGTTCTCGAGACGGTTCGGGTCGGAACCGTCCGGTTTCGGTACTTTCCCGAAAGAACCAACTACTTTAAAAATATGAAATTTTATAAGATTTATTTGAGACATTGTATAATGTGTATAGCATTTTAAGAAGAAAAATAAATAAATCAATAAACCCGCTCATTATTAAACTATAACCTAAAAAATCTAAAACTTAAAAACACATAATAAAATTAAAACCCAAACTTTTAATCCATTCAAAGATCATCATCATTTATCAACATGAAAGTATGTTTATCTTGAGAACATTATCGTAAATTTGATACTTACCTATAGTAATAGAAAAATCAAGTGAATTATATAATGCAATATGTGACGAATGATGAATCTGTAGTTAACGAGTATAATGGGTTGGAAGTATGAATGCATGTTATATTATATAAAAATGTTGATCAGTTGGTGTTGGTGTACTTCATGCTTTCGATTCAATATGATGTGCAATATTTAATCAAGTATACTAAATAACTAAATCAAGTAAATATGTTGTTGTTTAAGTATACAATATTTAATCATGTATATTAGTTAAATACCGTGTGTATTTGTATTGTTATAGCATTATTAGCATGTCTTTATGAATGATCGAGGACGAAAAAAATAAATTATTTAAGTACTTAGGTTCTTCTGGGAATTACCCGAAATTCTTGTACCGGAACCGTACCGAAAAACTTGGGACTGTTCTTGGTTTCACTTTTTTCATATTTTCGATTCTCGGTTCTTTCGGGACGGTTCCGGTTTGAGACGGTTCTAGTACCATAGACACTCCTACCTAGTATAATTTCTGACCCAATTGACCCGACCCGACCGGGTCCGGGTCTATCGGCTTTTATTACACCCCTAGTAGTCACAACTGCCTTATTCACAAGGTTCCCTTTGCAACATCGTTTTGTTTCAACACTCTACTAAACCCAGCCACCTTTCCACTCCACTTCACTTGAAAAATGGAGCAACCACCCCAACCCCAAACCGACGTCGTTCAGCCGGACTCACCGTCCAAACCCACATCCCAACTCCAAGACTACATAGAACCGTTATTGCACTTCACTCTCACTTCATCAATCCAACAAACCATTCATTTATCTCTATCCAACCAATTCTGCTCCAATCTTTTAAAAAACGACGACCAATCTTCAACGTCTTCTTCTATTGGTATATAATTCATTTCACTTATCTTTCATTTTTATTGTTCACTTGTTGTTAGGGCTTCAAATTACAAATTATTATGTCATAAATTAGCAATCTACTTCAGCTTATGTGATTTCGGGGTAGCCCTTCTTTCCGGCTTATTTTGAAACTTATGGGCTTATATAAGCTTATTATTATATCACTATAAGGTTATATAAGCCGACAAGCTTTAAAATAAGCCAAAAAAAATTGAGCTTATGAAACATATGCCGAAATCACTGTTAAATCTCATTAGCCCAAAAATAAGCTTAAACAAACACCCCCTACGGGGGTGTTTGTTTAAGCTTATTAGCCTATGTGATTTCGGTTATGTTTCATAAGCCCAATTTTTTTTGGCTTATTTTAAAGCTTATCGGCTTATATAACCTTATAGTGATATAATAATAAGCTTATATAAGCCCATAAGTTTCAAAATAAGCCAGAAAAAACTGGGCTTATGAAAATCTCAAAAGCTAATATGGTTAAACAAACACCCCCCTTATATAGTTGTTTGCTGGTTGTTGTATAATGTTTCGTGATAGTTAAGTTGTTGAACTTAGTTTAAATGTTATATTTGCGTAATGACTTAGTGACAGATGTGAAACATTTGAAAAATGTACGTTTTTCGATATTTTGTAAAAAGTCGCGCCAGTTTAATCGTTAAACTTTGCAATATTCACCGAATTTTGTCAACGTAATACTTTTACTATTTTATGACAAAGTAATAATGAAAATGGAAGGGTTTTACACTTTTACGATGTTTAATGATGACAATGAGAAACTTTAGTTTTGGGAAAAAGTAGTATGTTGAATTTTGTAATAAATTGTCAATTTGCTATTGATTACTTGCTCCAGATCGTTTAGAAGGTGTTCCTTCTTATCCATTATACAAGTACTTAGCGTCAGCTTTGTGTGAGTCGATATTATCCGGTTCTGTTCCTAAGATGCGTGCTGATATGCCCATGATCAGTGAAGATCCGTTGGTGAAACAGAAAGAATACGAGTGGAATAACATTATTCACGAAAAAGGATCCGATCTGATAAAAGTAAGCGTTAGGATGTAACTTCGTTCAGTTTATATAGTGTATCACAATTAGTATTTGCTAACACCATCTTGTATTTAAATCTTTTTATTTATTATAAATAGATGCTCGAGACTGTGGAGTTTGAACTTCATGTTCAGGAGCCCTTTTTCTCGCAGATCAAAGGTCAGCACATAACTTATGGTTTTGTTTATTATTTTCATCAGCAATAAGGTAGAAAGCTTACCTGTCTAGCAATTTTTTGTAATTGTAGATGGGCACAAAACAGTCGAAGGAAGGTGTGCTGGTGGTGACTACAATCGGTATGGCAAGAAAAACTAATTAGCATACATATGTGCTTCGTTTTGTCGAACTAAATAGTAGTTGCATCCTACATTCACATGATATATCTACATTTTGTGGCAAAAAAAAAAAAAAAAAAAAAGAAAAAAAAAAGAAAAGGGCAACTATGGTATCTGTGTCTTTAATGACACAGCATAAACGCCCTATAACTCAGAACTATTAGCCAATCAAGTTAGAAGTTGTGTTTCAAGGATTCCGTATCTAAAATGCCCTCATAACAAGGAAGATTGTTTCTCTTATATATATGATTGTTTTGTATTTATGCTCGATTTATGTACGCGAGCGAAGCATAATTCAGTTGGATCCCTTGTAACCCTGTTCTTCAGAAGCTTCAAGTTGAGTTTCTTTAGTACAGTTAAGATGGATATACTCATGCGTCAACCTAGTCTTGTCTTGAGGATCACCCTCTATGAGTTCGATGGATAATATGCAATGAGGGATTCAATGAGCAGGTTGTTATCATATATTTCTAAGAAATAGAAGAAACATACATTGAGGCAAGGTTTTAGTGGTACCTCCACTACTCGATAGGTCGTGGAGAACATGACACGTGAGAGTTACTCGAGTGGTTAGAGGATCATTAGCATGTATGCATTAGAGCTACATACATAGAGCTTACATTAACTAATGCACATGTCAAGTGACTCATATACATTTATGCAACTAGGACCGTTGCTTTATATGTGTATCCGGTGTCACATGTGACGCTTCACTCGACATGAGTTACCGGACTCGCTTTAGCTCATGTAAGATCTTGTATCTGTTGCTCTTACACATCCATGCTCATGGTTCCCCCTTACCCCGAGTATCTCTCTACCATGTGCTCTACGATCTCTAGCTGGTGGTGGCCTCTATAGTCTATACAACATGCCTCAACTGTTGTAGTTCTCTCTTTCCTGTTCCTTATAAAACATGGTTACAACCTGCTTGTTGTCATGGAATCTTTTTGTAGATATGCTCTCTCTTCCTTGTCAAGGTGATTTTTTTTATAAAACTGAGCCGATGTCTGAATATACACACTCCAACCTCTCTAAAAATGAACAAACGTAATTTTTAGTGAATCTTAGTGTCTATGAAAGAACATGGCAGAAGAGATTAACAATGATCCTTAGATTTGTCTCCAATTTGTGGAACATGCTTCATGCCCTATTCCACTTCTTACATGAAAAGTAGAAATACAAGTCAATTATCTTGGCGAGAGAATGATCATGTGTTTAGTAGCACATAATGACTCTTGAAAAAATATGCTTCATTGCTATATGTACAATCTTGTCTATTTATTTTCATCTCACGGTAGCCCGTGAGGTCGTGCCTTCATTTGATATTTATATTCCTGTTAATAATAATTTTAGCCATATTTAATTTTAAACCCGTGTGCGTGCGAGTAAAAAAATTACATCCTCCTTCTTAAGGGTTTTTTTTTTTTTTTTTTTTTTTTTTTTTTTTTTTTTTTTTTTTAATACAAAATTGACACGTGTTTTATACATATTTATTTTGTTGGATGAAATTTATATGAGTTCGATCAAATTGAAACCAATTTTGACTTTTATTGGCCAATAGAAATGCTCAATTTTTCCACGTAGGCAGAATGGTGCGCTCCCATTGGTCCATTGAGTATTTCAATATTATTTTTGCACTTTTTGGAAACCTCTTATTATGTAGTAAGAGATTCTTTGTTATTGGGGTAGTAACCTTTTTGTTATTCTTTGCTATTTTATTCCCTAATGATTATAGTCTTCAGCATTGAATCAGGATCTATGCTTCTCTTCAACAAATGTTTGTTGCTTCAAGTTCAGGTGTGTCATCTGCATTGTCTTCATTTTTTCTACTATTACTTTCTCTTAATTACCTACATAAAATTACAGAACGTACACCCGTATGCTTCATTTTCTGACATGCTAGCAGCTGAGGGTCTTGCTAAAGTTCTACCAGGTGTAGAAACCATTGAAGAAGGTAACATCTACTTAATTTGTTAAGAAGTGTGTGTGTGTGTGTCACTTAGACTGTGCACTCTGAGACAATCTGAATAATGGTCATGTATTTCAGGGACACAAATTTATAGGAAGTTCTACTCTGAAGAAAAGGAAATGTCAAATGGTGTTCTGGGAATACATCTTACACAACCCATATCACAGCTTTATGATCCTTTGGCAACCATTCTTGCGGTTAGTTGCTAAAAATGTTGTGATTTTCATTTACACACCTTGTTATTGGAAAAGTTGGTTCATAAATATGTGCTATTTGTTGAACATTTCAGACATAATCCCAGCGAGTAATCGGCCTAGGCTCATACGACCATAGACAGAATCCCAGCAAGTAATCGTCCGAAATTATATATGTGATATCATTTGACCATAGGCTCATACGAACCTAGAAATATGTTAGAAACATTAACACAATCGTTCAAATACTTCAAACCGAGTTTGACTGAGTTTGACCGAGTTAACACCGAATCTTGACCAAGTTTTGACGGAGTTAACACCGAGTTTCGACCAAACAGATTTTATGGCCTATTCAGCTCAACACGCCTCGGTCACCAACTTTGTAGACTCGGCCTTGTAATCCGAGTTTTACAACAGTGGTGATTATAGTTCGTACTCTTACAATACTAGGTTTTACATGCTAAATCAGATTTAAAAGATGTTGTTAATCTCATTCTATGTGTACTTGTTTCATAGTCTCCATGTTTATGTGGTGCTTGATGAATATGATAAATATTGCTTCTTATGGATCTGCCCCATTAATCTTCTTTGCATTGGGGACCATTATTTCCTTTTCTTTTCCAGTAATGGTTTCTTTACATTTACAAACCTATTTTCACTGCTGTGATGTGTAATCTCTTACACTTGTGTAGGTACTGAGTTATGATGGCATTCAGAGGTTTCTGGGTATTGCACACACTGTAGGAACAATTCCAGATGCACTTCCTCTCTCAAAATCAACACTACTTTCTGCCTTTTCATTGCCACATAATCCAGATGTATGATGACATCTTGTGACAGCTTTTTACAAGCAATGGATGTTGAGTGCGTATAAAACTATATCTAAAATTTTAAAATGTGTTGTAAAAGATAATACAATTTATTTTTTATATATAACTTTTGTGATTTTTTTATTGATTCAATGGCATGAAATTCATATCTATGTTATTTGCACGATTTATGCTTAATACGACTTAATTTCATCTTCAATTGAGGTTAAAAGTTCGGTATTGAATGATGGAGCCAGGGGGCTTTGGCTAAGCATGTGAACAGAAGTAATGGAAAGTTTTGGGGTTCATTTACTGGAAATGGTTAGTATTTACATCATCTTTCTGAAGAGTTGTCAAGTTCCACTGATTCATTTCTGATACATTTTTTTTCCCCTCATGGTTTCCAGAGTCTCAAAAGAACATGCTTGCCTTAAAGGTAATCAGTCATTTGATATCCCATTGTTGCTGGTTGAATGTGCATGTCGTTCCACCACATGGGGCTGTTTTTGAGATCCGAGTTCATGATGGTTATGGTGCACGATGGTCCTTAAATACAACCAAGGTATGCCACTATTTTTATGGCTGTTGGTATTTTTCTTTGTGACAAAAAAATGGATTATGAGGTTTGCACCAGTGGAAGAACCACTTGCCTAATATGAATGTTGACGAGCTACTGCAATTGACATAAAGGATCTACTAAATAGTTATCTCGTGGTTTGTGTATTTTTATTAATATAGGCCGATCGGGTGGGTGGTCGGATCTACCCACAAACACTTCTTTGTCCTTTTTTTTTTTTTTTTTTTTTTTAATTTTGTTACATATAAATTAATGTTTTAACTTTTAATATGGAAATCGTAATAGTAATATGATATTTTAAATTAAACAATATAGGTGGTTCTATGCATTAAAAGTACACTTTCAATGAGCATGTGTCAATAGGTTGAGAAGTACTCACCTACATGCAACCAGATGTAAACCCATAAATTATAAATTTTACTGTAAACATGCATCAAATTGTTTAAAGAAGTACACACTTCAATATATAAGGGTGACATGAGCCAGACAAATTAAATGGGTTAGGTCTTGTGGCTAAATGGATCGACATGGCTAACATGTTAAGTTATTCATGTCAGGTTCGGGTTGACTATACCAACCCGCTTTCAACTTGCTAAGCTGTTCTTTAGAAATCGTTCCAAGTAGTCATATTGGTTATGCATTTTAGCTAACTAGCCAATAAATGTTTATGACAAACTAGCCATCAATCTTACAAAACAATTTGCAAACATTCGTTTCTCAAGAAAAACTTATAAGAATGGACAAAAAAAAAGGAAGTATGCATTAAATGCTTTCAACTTGCTAAGCTGTTCTTTAGAAATCGTTCCAAGTAGTCATATTGGTTATGCATTTTAACTAACTAGCCAATACATGTTTATGACAAACTAGCCACCAATCTTACAAAATAATTTGCAAACATTCGTTTCTCAAGAAAAACCTATAAGAATGGACAAAAAAAGGAACTATGCATTAAATGCTTCATATTTAGTGGAAGTGGACATATGAATGTGTGCAGTTTAGGCATGCGATGTGAATATTGGGACATGGGTTTGCAGACTCAAATGGGGCTAAAGCTGGAAATTGGCCCATCATATCATTTTATCTGGGTCCAGCGAATAGTTGATGACAACACACTCTTATGTCCTCAGTGAAAGTGTTTAATCACAGGCCTGTAGGGATGAGCATGGGTCCGGAATCGCCGGATCCGAGAACTGTTAGGAGAAAATGGGTATACCCGTGTAGGAACCAAATTTACTTGCCCTTTTGAAACTTTTGAAATTTTTGAAGGAGAGTTGTCTATTAAAATTCCTTCTTTTTTAATTTTTCGGGTATTCGGTTCTGGAACCGGCGAAACCAGAGCTGATGGATCTGTAACCGAAATTTCCCAAAAACTAGAACAGGAACTGTCGGGTCTGGACCGGTTTGGTTCTGGTTGGGTTCCGGTTCAGTTATGTTGTGTTCTGATTCTAATATACTTCAAAATAATCGAGAAATCACTCAATCCTCCTTGTTGTTGTCCACTATACGATTATCTCCTAATCCTGTCCAATAAAATAATACTTATTCTCTAAAAACGCTTGATAATTGTCTAGTTTGTAGAATCTCGTTACATCACTTCCTACTCCAAAGAATGCATCAATATTGCTGTATCAGATTAATCCTCCACAAAATAATTGTTTTTAAGCTAAAATAGTGGGAGGGGGCTAGTTTGTAGCCAAAATACCTGCTATATGGTTTGGTTTTGTACCCATACCTGCACCAACGGGATAGATTTCTTGCTCCTTAACACATGAACATATCCCTTTTCAGCTACTTTTTTTTTATTTGAGCTGGTCGGCCTTTCAAACATATAAGTTCACCTAAATTAACTTACCTTTAGGTATATGGTTTAGAATCACATGCTCATTTTATAGGGTTTAAATTTCCTTTCCCATGGCCTCTGATACGTTGGACGTAACTAGTCCACCAGATTCATGCAAAGTGCCTTTGCAGAAAGAAACTATAAACATTCCCAACGACCTCCAAGAACTTGATACTAATTGGTGAGATTTAAACCTAAGCATATATTACTCACCGCACTATGAGTTCATATGTACTTTGCTAGTATTTAAATCTTTATAGACATGCAATTTACATGGATAGTTACTCAATTCTTACATGACATAATACTATAATAGTGTGTTTTATAACATGCCTGTCCACGTCGGGTATCTACTGCCAATTTCTTTTCTTTACTTACGTTATAATTTGATATTATTTACAGTTCATTGGATTCCTTGAACCGTATACGGAGGATGGTCACTCAAGAGGGATGGAAACATTAAAATATCCATGCAAACTGGCAGTTAATCATGTTGGTGGATCAAGGGCGGCAATGTTCTGGTTAGCCGCTAAAGATTTTGATGACCTGACAAGGTATACATATTCTATGGTCAAAGGGCGATTGACGGGAACCAAACTTGCCCATAACAAGAAAAATGTGTGATCACTCGTTGTCCTGTTTGAGGATCAGTTAGCTTCTGTTGTTATGTTGTTGGATTGATAGTTTCATAAGATTCTCCAAAAGGCCGTATACAATAGCAAAAGCTATGTACAACAACTGTTTTACTTATAGAGAATAACAATGCCGGTCATCTGAATGGTACTGGAGACTTTTATTTTGATTTTAAGGTATTTGACAAGTTGTAACTTTTTAGCTTTGTATTTAGAGTGACAATTCGGCTCATTTAATCTGTTTTACATGCTAATGACGAGTGAAATAAGTACAAAATTTTAGAATTTGTCAGTTGGGTATACTATAAACGGGTAACATGGACAAACCAAATCTGGTTAGAACTCTGTTGATGCAGTGAGCTTTTTATAGGTAGCCTTGTGAAGAAAATGACAATATGTTTATGATTTTCTTTCGAGCATTGCTATTTAGGCTTGAAACACAAGCTTAAATACATGCAAAATGTAAAAAGCATTTGACAAGTATATTTTGCATTTTTTATATTCAAAATTTCACAGGTCATTTCTTTAAATCAACTAATCAAATCATTAGATATATAAAGATGGTTATTAGGCACAAAAATCAAATTTCTTTTCTTTTATCTAGACTTAAGATATTTTATTATTGAGTAAATTACGACGTTAGTCCATGTGGTATAGATTTTCTGCACAAATTTGTTTTTAATGTTTATGTTTGGTTATTAGAGTGACAATTCGGCTCATATAATCTGTTTTGCATGTTAATGACGAGTGAAATAAGTACAAAATTTTAGAATTTGTCAGTTGGGTATCATAACTTAGGGTTAGTTTGGTAGGACGAAATGAAATGTTAAATGAATGGAATGACCGATGTAATGGAATAAGTGGTGTAATGTAATGAGTTATTACCATTATTTATCATGTTTGGTTTGTTTGATAAAACGTAATTGAATCATAATAAAAAGACTAAAATGCCCATTATTAATGAGAAGTTTAATTAATATGGTTAGTTAATGGTGGAGTTTTATGTAATTTTAATTTCATTACGGGATGTAATCAAGGAATGATTTTGGTGTAATGAGACATTCATTGTAATTAATTATTACATTACATAAATATAAACAAACAACATTTTCTCATTCCATCGTAATAATCATTTCCATTCCCCCTTTGATTACGACATACCAAACGCTACGTTAGAGTTAAAGTTTAACTCAGTGTCACGTCAGCGTCACATCAGCTTTAACTTTTCAACCTTAACTAAAAAAAAAAAAAAAACACTCCTTATTATAACTCAACACCATAACTCAACAATTTACAAATTCAACCCTTAAACTAAAATAAATACTTCATTTAATAAATAACATAACATTAAAACTTAAACATTACAATACAAATTAAAAAAAAAATACAACGAAAAAAAAAATTACCCGTTTCCAAAACGTATCGCGAGCTTGTGCACGCTCGACTTGTTGATCCTCGTTAGCGGCCACATAACACTTTGCAAGTAGTTTTTCCTCACTTGGTTGCCAACTTAATGAAGTATTGTTCATGTCGGGATTTCTTCATTTGGTTCGATTGGTTCGGATTCTTTGGATTTTTTGTCATTTTGTTTACCACCTAGTTTGAATGGCTTTGGAGGAGACATAGGTGCATCGGAAACTTCAGTTGTTCCGGTTTGTGTATGTGATGATTGGGAAGGCGGTTGTGATTGTTGTGCGAATTGTAGATTTTGAAAATTGGTGTTGAGTGTGTTTTGTTGAATTTGTTCCCATTATAGAAATCGTTGATGTTGTTGGTAAATTTCCTCGTTCGACAAGCCGTGTGAGTTAGGGAAAGAGATGTTTGTTGATGATGAACCCACGTTTGGGTTATTCCAACCCATGAGATTCAAGAAACTTTCGTCGTTGTTAAATCCGGACATTTGTTTGCTAGTAAATGGAAGTATATGTAGATGAGATTGAGTTGTGAAAGCGTGAAAAAAAATTGTATGTTAATTGGTTATTTATAGTGGTGGAAAAAGGGTTTTGATTTTTTTTTAATTGTTTGTAGCCGTTTATAAATGTTGAAGGGTGTAAGTTTGTTTTTTTTTTTTTTTTTTTTTTTTTTTTTTTTTTAAATTTATTTGACATAGGCTTCACGCTATGTTAGCAGCTTAACTTGCACCTTAACTTCTAATGTTAACTCGCATCCTCGGTATGGTAACGCCCCCTTAACGCAGGCTGCATTAAGCCTTAACGTGCACCTTGAGTGATTACACCGAGTGCTCTAAATGGGTAACACGGACAAACCTAATCTGGCTAGAATTATATTGAATGCAGTGAGCTTTTTATAGGTAGCCTTATGAAGAAAAGTATTTGACAATATGTTTATGATTTTCTTTCGAGCATTGCTATAGGAGGGAGGTCAACTTATGTCAAAGAATTCATTGTCTCTCAAGGGTTCATTATATAGGTATGTAAACTGTTGGACAAGTTTGCAATCCTAATCTCTCGAGGACTAACCTATTCGCCCCCTCCTCTCTAGAACTGATGCGAGATTTGTAAGACCTTGAAACGAAGCTTTACAATCCTTTAGGCAGTGTACCTAACCGTTGTAGTGTAGTATATAGGCAAGTCCGGAGGATTGATCGTTCTCTAAGGGAATAGTCTCGCAATAGTTGTGGAAAAGTCAAGATTTATGACGAATTAGGTCTAGAGATGAGGAATGATTCTTTTTTTTTTTTTTTTTTTTTTTTTTTTTTTTTTTTTTATATATATATATTTTTTAGAAAGCAAATAAAATCTCGGTTTTTGGAAGAGTGGGCGGAATTAGTTGCTAGTCAACTAATCCAAGTCTACTTACAAAACTTAAAATAAAACTAATTAACAAAGAAAAATAAATTGGTGAACTTCTTATGGTGGGTAAAACGTGTTCACTTAGATAAAATTAATCCTTAGTTACCTCTTATTGATTTGTTGAATTGTCACGTCCTTGTTTTAGTTGAAGCGTTGTCTTCCTTAATATTGGACGTGGGGAGGGGCCGAATTCCCCAACTCTATGAATATTAGTCTCTCCTAAAACCCTTAAAATCTATTAAGTTTTCTATGATCTATAAGCCGCAATTCATGTAATAAATACAACGAGGAAAATCAATAGTACACTCTTTGGTTGCGTTTCTAAGATGTTCAAGCTAGTTATACATAAGAGGTCAGCCAGTTTTCTTAGCCAAACGCGAAGCAATCAACTAAACAATAGACAACAAATCAATATTCAATAACTAGGTTTCATCAAACTTAAGCAAATACTAATTAACTTAAGCTACCATGTTAAAGCAAAGAAAAGATAAACAAGTAATCAAACAATACATAGACATATTGAATGATTAACAGGATAACTTATCTTTAACAAAACATGTGTTTTGAGGGTTGTAGAACCTTTACAAAAGCTGAGAAAATCGTGCGTAAAACCCTGCTCCAAGATATCCCAAAGAATGTCACACTTTACAATGAAAAACATACGAAAATATATATAGTTTTACATCTCTGACGGCGTCAACTTATGGATCATGACCCCGTCACCTCGTCGTGATTAAGGTTTCGTCTTATGCAAGTCGCCGTTCTGACACCGTCACTCAGTAAACCCTGACGCCGTCACCTTCTTCTTGACACCGTCCCTTAGTAGTAGATCTGGGCCGTCTCTTCTTGACTTAAAACGTGACTCCCTACTCCAAAATACACCTGACGTCGTCAGGGTTAATTCATGAATTATTTCTAAAGCGACGTGTGTAAATCATTATCCAGCTCCAAACATCAAGTAACGGCATCACCTTGTAACTTGTGACGCCGTCAACCTTCCTTTTCTGACGGGTTTTCGCGACTCTGTCGTTTTCTTCATTTTTTCGTCCAAATACATCCAAAAAGTGCCAATTTTCAGATTTCTCGTCCCAAGTACCTAAAATGCAAAAAGAAACGATTTGAGACAATATTTGATTATATAAATACGATTTTGGGCTTAAATAACCCTTAAAAATATACAAAATGAATCCTTAACAAGAACCTTCTTCTTTGCCTTTTGGTCCTTAGATAATTAATATGTACAATATGATATCTTATCTTATATTATATAAAGCTTAAGTAGCATTATAAATGTAAAGGGGTCATAATAAATGTCACAATAATTGATTCTATCATATGAAGCTTTCAACATTGATTCCAAAGTACATTGATTTCAAGCAACTCAAACGTCTCAATTAATAGTAGTTAGTCTTTTCATCTTCCCGTCCATGAGTTACAAATATTTTATCAACTATATAATGTGTCAAAAATCACACACAACAAACCACAACTTCCTCCACACCGCGTGCACATTGGGCTACAACTTATTATGGTGGTAAAGTAAGCATCATATCGTCTTACTTATTTAGCATATTGATTTATATTGTTTTATGTAAATTTCACGTGTGTTTTGTGTGTGTGACAATGCAGGACATAATGATGGTGCTTAGGAGGTATGGTAGTAACATCATCTTCTCTAATGGTTTAAGAGATCCTACACATCGTTGTCTTATCAATTAAGTCGAACATGCACGAACATTTTCAGTTTGATCAGAAATGCAATATATTGATTAATTGTATTTAAGTTACTTACGATCAACTATATTTAATTGTTTTTGCAGCGCGTCAAGAAGCATTAAAGAAAGAGATCGAGAAGTCACAAAAATTTTATCAAGAACAAAACATGCAAAATGCCAATGAACAACAACGACAAAGACAACAAGAAGAAGAAGAAGAAGAAGAACAACGCCACGGCCACCAGTGGAATGAATACTTAGCATTCATGTTAATAGTACGTTACAAATTAAACATGTAATATTTTACTTCATATAATACCGATAAACGGGCTAATACTATTGATTCGTTAGCAAGTAAGTTTATTAAAAATAATGTGTCGAGCATTCAATTTTTAGTCAATAATTATTACTACACTTTGTTGGTGCATTTTAATATTTTTGCTCTTAATGTAGTTTTTTGTCTTGCGGTGTGTTAATGTCACTTTTTTTAATTAAACGTCTTGGAATATTGCGTGACTTTGATATTTGATATGACTGTGTAAATTATGTCGATGTTACATATTGAAAATGGGGTAATATATAATAAAAATATCTTCACACTGTCATCTTAACAATGAGAATCTTCTGAATCGAAGAAGTATATAAATGAGAAGAAAATTGTATTTAGTTAAATGTCGGGTCTATTGATTGATTGGAGCGGGTTTATGATTCGGACTTGGGTCATTGGATCTGATTTTTTATTATACGAGTTATAATTTATACTCTTGAATATACTAATTACTTTAATGTTTTATGTTTTTATAGCTTTGTTAAAAAGAAAATTTATTTTATAGTTCGCTTTTAATAATGTCATTTATTTGAACAACGAAATCCGTCTTTCATAAAAAATGAGAGTTTCAAACATGAACCGAAAATTAGTCCCGAACACTACGAAAAAAACAATTAGATCCAACATGTGTGCATTGCATGGGTCTTGAGGCATTCCAAACCTATGTGCATCGCACGGGGATGAATATAAAAGGTCTCCAACATTAATGTCATCGCTTCATATTTAAAATAATTTATGTAAATTATACATATTAAAAAATTACATGTGAAAAGACTCTTTTTAATGTAACATTTTCAAAAAAGTCTCTTCACATATACTCTTTTAATGTCAATAAACTATTGTTGTATAATTGAGCCTCACAATCATACTAACAACCCGACAATTTACACAATCATTTTTGCATGGGTCCTGAGGCAAACCAAGTTATTTATGACGAAAATTAGTGGCAAACATAATTTTTGACTCAACCTCAATTAAAACTGACAGAAATAAAGGCACCAACATTTTTCATGCCATGCTAACAAAAGTTGTGGTAACATCACAACTTAGAAACTTATTGACCAACACAAGTTGTGGTAACATCACAACTTAGGAACTTATTGTCAATAAACTATTTTAAATGTGTGTCATGCTTAGTAAAGGTGTGATACCATCACAATTTAGATATATAATGATGAAAATAAGTGTCGAAGCTTACATGTCAATAAACTATTTTAAATATGTGTCATGCTTAGAAAAAGTGTGATACAATTACAACTTAGATATATAATGACGAAAATATGTGCCTAAGATTACATATTAGTTTTATATCAAAATATAGGGATGTTACAATTTTAAGAATAAATGCAAAATTTAAACTTTATAAATAACTACTAATATGTCATAAAAAGTTTAAATATAATGTTAAAATCTTGAGAATAAATACAAAATATAAACTTTATAAATAACTACTAATATGTCATAAAAAATTTAAATATAAAATTTACCTATCAACTAAGGCTATACTTACAAAAGTCTAATAACGAAAAAAATTACTTTGACATTACACTATTACCAATTAGATAGAGCCCGTGTGCAACGCACGGGTCTGAATTACTCGTTAATTATAAAGCTTAACGTTAGTTATTGGTCAAACAAACTAACTAACAACCTTTAAAACATTTCGTGAATTAAATATAATTAATATAACTACTATAATATATATTAATTTTATTATAAACATATTACGTTAGGGTATACATGTGTGCCCCCAATAGGCTCACCGCTTACGTATTCTCGACCATATAGTTACGGATTTGACTAGAGCATAACCAATAAATAACGAGCCAATATAACGATCATTAGAAATTTAGACTAGGAGAGTGCAATAATCCAAATGTTGGAGAGATCTGCAGTAATTTCTCTATAACAAGAACTAAACATGAAATTCGGGTAAACCTCAAGGACAAACAGTGTAATTTACTCTTTATTATACTTGATAAAAGATTATGTAATTACCTGACAAGATTAGATTATATGAGCAGATCCTATATTCCAAGATATTATTGGAAAAAAATAAAGTGGCAATGTTCTCTTTTGATGTTTGTTGGGTATAAGTTACATTACTTTAATTGAAAGTTTAATATCAACATTTCAAGGAAAAAATGCATGTTTCGTGTATGTGGTTTACTCAAAATCACACTGGTTGTCTCTGTTTAATTTTAATTACACCACTGATACCTAATTTTTAAACTAATTGCATTGATTATCCTTATTTTTAAAAATAGAAATCAATTTTATAATAATCTATAGGTTTTAATGACTACACGGATAGTCCTAATCTTTATCACATAGATAAGTCTTTATTTTCTAGAATAGGGATCGTTTGAAAAATAGAGATTATCTATGTAATCAAAATCGAATATAGACGACGAATGTGATTCTGTATAAACCACAGAAAAGAAACATGTATATATATATATATATATATATATATATATATATATATATATATATATATATATATATATATATATATATATATATATATATATATATATATATATAGTTAAGATCAAATAGAAAGAATAATTAAAATAGGAAGGATAAGAAGTAACCACAACCACACATTCTAGATGCACCTAGAAAAATGGATGCATCTTCATTCAAATTTTCCTTCCCATATAAAAATGTGTGGCTAGAATTACTTCTTACCCTTCTCATTTTAATTATTCTTCTTATTGGATCCTTACCCTATATATATATATATATATATATATATATATATAACATTTTAATATTTTGTTGGCAGATTTTCAATAAAAATATTACATTACTCTATTTGATATGCAACCTTATAGCTTAGAAACGACATGTTCCAATGATGATGAGATTAAAAAGTTGGAGGTACATTGTTGTCATCTTGTGTAAATATAATACGAAAGAAGTTCAATCTAATGCCTACAAGTTTTGGTTTTTTCACCAACCATATATCTCAATTTTTATACTAATCAAATAAATTATAATATGATTACTTAACTAATTATTTGGCCGGATCTAAATGTCTATTTCATTTTGTAATAGATGTTTTCTTTTTCACAAATCCGTATAGAAAAAAAGAAGTTTTCTTATTTTACTAAAAATAGGTTTTTAGTAAATATTAAAATATATGTGATTAAGAATGATGGTTTGTGATAAAAAGAACCATATATTGGAAATGAAAAATTGCAAGTTTGGAAGTATCGATTTGATGAGCAAGTTAGTGTAAGGATTGAAACTAGATTCTAATTAAAACGTAAGCCTTAAACTTAAGAAATAGTTACGAGTGCATCTAAAGGATTTGTTAACAAAAACTTATTGTTTAAGCATTTCATATTTAGATAATTAGCACTTAATGATTTTTTAAATATTTCATATTTCACATCAATATCATGTTTAAAATGATTAAAAGTGTATAAGAATATATGAGTTTATTAAATATGTTTTTTATATACATGAAATACTTAAAAAAAACACCCATGAGGTTGTTGTTAGTAAATCATAAAAAGTAAATAGGATTTTAAATTGTACCCTCGAAGTACATGTTTGAACTAATATAAAAGTAAAGTTTCATTAAATTAAATGCATAATTGTATTTAATTAATAAAATTTATAAAAATATTTAACATGATTTTAATGTGTTTTTTGATTTATAAAAAAGCTTGAGTTTAAAATTTATTATAACGCTTTATTAAAAAAGTTCAATATATCTTATATAATAAAGAATACACGAAGTAGGAAAATCAATTATTATATTAACGAATGAGAGTTTAATTTTGAAATCGAGTATTTTGATTGACCAATAAAAGTCAAGATTAGGTTAAATTTAGTCAAACTAAAGTAAAATTCATCCAACAAATAAATATATATAAAAACACATGTGTTAATTTTGTAAAAAGAAAAAAAATACAAAGAGAAGTGGGTAATTTTAGAAAAACTTAAATTATTTAACCATAAATAAATTACATAAACTTAATCAATTTAATTACTTTATCCATTTAATAAATACCCCCTTAGACATTCCTTAAAAAAACAATTTATATTGTAAACAAAGATAAAGAACAATGATATTTAACTAATAGTTTTATTGAATTGATAATGAAAACAAAGATTAAAGGGAATATAAATAACACTACTTAGCTTAGAGACTAAGATAGGTTAACTAATGGGCTGGGCCTTATTACTAATTCTAACATCCCCCCTCAAGCTGGAGCATATTATGCTCAGCTTGTTACAAAACATAAAACCCAAAAATATTAAGCAAAAGTCTTCCTTGAAGCAATAATCCAAATCTTCAACAAACTGAAAGTTAATCGATCTCACTTGGGATCTTCAAAACAAAATACGAAGCAACCTGAAGAAAGCAGGTATCAATAGATCTCACTTGGGATCTAATCAAAATATGAAGCAACCAATAGGTCTCAACTAACACACAAATCTAGAAAGACCGAAGCAAACCAGGAGGTCTCAAGTAACCAGAGTTTCCAAAAGACGAAGCAACCTGTGTAGACAGGTCTCAGCTAACTAAAAAATATCCAAAAAACGAAGCAACCTGAACTAGGTCTCAATTAACCAAAACACCAAAAAAACGAAGCAACCTGTGGGAGGTCTCAACTAACCAAAAAAGAACTTCAAAAACTAAATCATCAGCAAAAAGGTAATAAATTACTTAAGACCAATAATCTTCTTGGTCACCAGATACAATCTTCTTGGTCATCATATACCTTAACAGATTCTGTCCCAGCAATAGCATTAGCTGCAGTAGAAGAATTCACATTCACAGAACCTTTAAGACGAGCGTATTCCTCGACAGAAATGGTGATTGTTTTATCAGAGGTGCTAGAAGTACGTGCATAGGAACCCTTTTTCTTTGCTAAGAGTTTCTTGCAATTACGCGTAGTATGCCCTAATTCATGACAATAATAACTCTCAACTTCATCTGAGTTATAACCTTGGGAATCACGAACTCGGTCATTATGACCCATTCCTAGAACCACCTTGAAATCCACCACGACTAACAAGAGCACTATTAGGAGCCAATGTATGAGGAGACTGGAGAGTCTCATTACGAAGAACTCGAGCAAATGTGTCTCGAAGCGATGGAATATCTGACTCATTCAAGAATTGACATCTTAGAGGATCAAATTCCGGTCGTAAGCCGGTCAGAAAGCTCATTACAGCTATTTGTTCCCTTTGCTTTTGCATCACTTTCACACCAACACTTATAGGAAGAAGAGAATTCAATTCCTCATACATTTTCTTGAATTCCATAACATAAGCAGTGAGTGACTGATCTTGTTGTTCCCCACGATGAAAAGCCTTACACACACTATATATTCGAGAGATGTTCTTCTGACCCGAATACAAAAAGTCGAGATAATCTATCAATTCCTTTACATACTCACAATGATCAAGTAAAGGAATGACAGATGGTTCGATAGAGTTTCTAATCATCAAGAACAATCGAGCATCATTTTGCAGCCATTGATCTTTAGTCCCATCCGTAGGAGGATCATCTTTAAGATGAGAAGCTTTTCCGATACTACGTAAATAGATACGAATGGTTTTGCTCCATGCAAAGAAGTTGGAGCCATCAAGTTTTATATTCGTAATCTGAGTCACAATGGGAAGTCCATCAATAACAGAACCACTACCTGATGCATCATCACTTTTCTTATCATCAACCATAATTTCAAAATTAAACAAATACCAATCAAAACTTCTAAATTGGAAACAAAATGGGGCTAGTAAACCTTCAATTCAAATCCGCCAAACTCAGAATAAAAAAAACAATCAATTGAAGAAACCACAATTATTGTAACAAATCAGAAACCAAACAACCAAACAGTAACTACAATCATATAAAAGAAGCCCAAACCAAATTGAAACACAAAATTGACAAATCAGACCAGATCTCACCGGGGATCTAGTCAGAATGAGAAACCGTCACGATCTGGAAGCATTGATGACCTAGGTGAGATTAGAACAACACTCAATCTGGGTGCTTCTAAACCGCTGCCGTGATGTACTTGCTGGATACGAAAAATGACTAACCCTAATTTAAACTGAAATCGAAACCCTCATAGCTCTGATACCATGTAAACAAAGATGAAGAACAATGATATTTAACTAATTGTTTTATTGAATTGATAATGAAAACAAAGGTTAAATGGAATATAAATAACCGTACTTAGCTTGGAGACTAAGATAGGTTAACTAATGGACTAGGCCTTATTATGTTGTAGTTATTTGTAAATATTATAATCATTATTATATATTAAATTAATGTATATGCACAGAATTATAAATATGAAAATAAAAGCACAAGTTACTATGAAATATAAATTACTACATGAGATTGTACGTATATAAACAACTCTTGTTATTCCTTTTTATAAGTTTAACCCGCGCATACACGGGTTATAAACACGGCTAAAATTATTACTAACAAGAATATAAATATCAAAATGAAGGCACGGTTATACGAGTTATTCTGAGATGAAAATAAATACACGAGATTGTACATATAGCAACAAAGTATATAATTCCTCTTTCAAGTTTAAATAAGGATGTACGAAAGTAGTTTTTTTTTTTTTAAATTTTTTTATTATTATTTTTTTTAATCATCAACCCAACACCATGTAAGTTAAACAAAGTCAAATATTTCGTACGACTAAATCTATAAAGTATTAATCGATGTTACTACGTAATAAAAAATTTATGTAAAAACTAGCGTGTGCATATTATAGCTATATAAGTATAATTATTTTTTACATATTTTTATTAATTTTTTTATTTAATTTAATACCCATGTATGCACGGTTTAAAAACAAATTATTTAGAATAGGAACAAACCAAACAATATTCTAATGTCATAAAAATAATTTTTTATTATACCTTTTGAGAAATAAATATTATTATCACTATTAATTCTTTATAGTTTATTAATTTTCATAGGATGTGACATGCCTAAATAAAGCTTGTATTTTATTAAAGTGGATGTTGTCACACAACAATTAAAAACGAATCGGCCCCATCCTTTTCTTTTGAACTTGAATACGCCCCATTCAGCAAAGGCAAAGAGGCAACTACAAGTTAAAAATGATATATTTTGTTAAATTCTTGATGTTTTATCAAGAAATTAGCTTGAAGACCGATTCAAATAGAGACCCTGCTAAAATTATTAGGTTTATTTAAAGGTTAATAGTTCTCAATAGTATTGATAGAAGTTTGTTTGATATCGCAAGAAAAATGAACCATAACTCTAAAAGATTTAGTTAGGTAAATTCTGTTTATTTATTTCTTTGTTATTAAAAGTATTTTATGACTATAGTAAGAAACAAATCACAATTATCTATTTAACAGAATTTGAATCTATAGGGAAGTAAATTGAGAAGGCTAAAAACGATAAATCTTTAGCTCTAATTCAATTTTTCAAGGGTAGAACTAATATTAATGTGATTATAATCCAAAATATGTAAAAACAAAAAAATTCAATCAAAGTTGAAAATCTCACGATTTTGATTTACAAGTAAAATTGTAAATCATATGTATAATTTTAGTGAATCATTACAATAACTCGACTTTTAAAATGATTTATTGACAAAAATTATGATTTACGGATTTGATTCACTATAATTGATGTATACTATTGAATCAAATAAAAAATTAGGAATCAGTGTCTCAATCAAATTACTTCTCCATATAAACATTTTCTATAGAACCGGATCTACGGTGAATAATACCCGTAACTTGTTTCTTAAACATACCCATAACTAGTTATAAGTCCCGTGCACGCACAGTATTTACACATGAATCAACTTTTTTTTTTCTTTTTCTTTTTAATATATAGATATATAAGAATTTTTTTTTTCAATTTTATTAAACAACGCACAGTATTCTTATTTATTAAAGTTTGACTAAAATCAATTCAATTTTGACTTTGTATTAACCAATTACGTTGTTTGATTTTGCCTACGTGGTAAAATCGAGCTCTCTTATTAGTCAATTTTTTTTTCCGATGAAAATGGTTTTGCAAAATTACTCTGAAATGATGTAATTATTTTATATAATAAAAGATAAAGTTTGTTAGTAAAAAAAATACGGAGTATATATTATAATTGCAAATTGATTATTGATCACAACTCTACAATAAAAAAACTAACCAACCGTAAAGTTAACATCCTACATATTTTGTCATGTTCCAAAAACGTGTTTAAGAGACGGCAAGTCGTATCGATGTTGAAAGTGTTGATAAACATACAAATTTAAATATATACAAGTCATTATTCATACACAAATAATCTTCAATGGAGAGAACACACCTCTCTCCCTACACCAACCATCACCAAACTTCCACAACCAAAAGGCCAATCAGCCACACATATTCGGATTCCGGTGGCAGCGACACTTGTCCTGACGACGATAAATGGGCTTCAAAGCTTCTAAGAGAGTGTGCTCGAGCCATATCCGAAAAAGACTCAGCCAAGATCAACCATCTATTATGGATGTTAAATGAACTTTCATCACCTTATGGTGATTGTGATCAGAAACTTGCCTATTATTTCTTGCAAGCACTCTTTTGCAAAGCTACCGAATCGGGCCAAAGATGTTACAAGACTCTAGTTTCGGTTGCTGACAAGAGTCATTGTTTTGATTCGGCTAGAAAACTTATACTTAAATTTCAAGAGGTGTCCCCTTGGACTACTTTTGGCCATGTTGCATCGAACGGTGCTATATTGGAGGCTTTTGAAGGTGAGACTAAACTTCATATAATTGATATCAGTAACACACTTTGTACCCAATGGCCTACTTTGTTAGAAGCTTTAGCTACACGAAGCGATGACACACCTAGCTTAAAGTTAACCGTGGTTGTGACAGCAACCATGGTACGATCCGTTATGAAAGAGATCACACAACGAATGGAGAAATTTGCTCGTTTGATGGGTGTCCCCTTTGAGTTTAACGTGATTAATGGATCAAATAAGCCATTGGGACAACTTACCAAAGAAGACTTAGGTGTTCAAGATGATGAAGCTATTGCTGTGAATTGTATTGGTGCTTTAAGAAGAGTTGAAGTTGAAGAAAGAGGAGATATAATTCGACTTTTTAGTTCTTTGAAGCCTCGAGTGGTGACAATAGTTGAAGAAGAAGCCGATTTTACAAGCTCAAGAAGTGATTTTGTGAAGTGTTTTGAAGAGTGTTTAAGATACTACACTTTGTACTTTGAAATGTTGGAAGAAAGCTTTACTACCACAAGCAACGAAAGATTAATGTTGGAACGAGAGTGTTCTAGGAGCATTGTTAGGGTTTTGTCGTGTGATGATAAACAAAATATTGGCTCGGGAGATTGTGAAAGGAGGGAGAAAGGAAAACAATGGTGTGAGAGGCTTAAGGAGCTTTTTTCACACGTAAGTTTTAGCGATGATGTGGTGGACGATGTAAAAGCTTTGCTAAGACGATACAAAACCGGTTGGTCTCTTGCACATGATCAAACCAAATCAAATACAGATTCAGGAATCTACTTGGCTTGGAAAGATGAACATGTTGTATGGGCTTCAGCATGGAAACCATGATCAAGAATAGTTCAACGCACGTATACTCCTTTCCATATGTGAACGTCATGCTGTACTGAATTAAATCCATCCACTTCTATTACATCTCATGCGGGAGAAAATAGATTATACCAGAGTTAGTGGAACAATAAAATTGGCAGGATTTAAGTACTTAGTATTCACGTGACACTAGTTAAGTATCATCATATTTCATATATAGTATCTCCATGTGAGAATGCAAACCCTAAATTTAAGTTCACTGAAACTCTCATGCATTATATATAGCATTTGAAGGTTTATGATAGATCATAGAAGATATAGCTTTTTTTATATAGACAACAGCATGGAGCAACTTCATCAAGATTAGTATATGTGCAGGTACTATTTGCTGTGAGTGGTTTCTTGTAATGCTTTTTCTCTTTTAGCTTTTCTTGATGTCGTAAAGTGTTTTTCATATGTTCTTTTCATATTATGTTTGTTGGTGCGGTTTTACTGTAGAAAGGTATTTTCATGACTTGTGTTTATGTTTCTAGCTAGTAGAGTTTGTATTTATTTTTATATTTTTTTTGGGTGTGCTAATATAATCAGAAAATGTATACACGCCATGACAGAGTTTATATTGTATTATCTAAGCATCTTTAAGGAAACGAAAGATGGCTCTTATCGGTTGTTAACTTGTTAATTAATATGTAGAAACAAAAACATGACTACATATACTATCCAAAATATGGCCGGTATGTTTTATAGGCTAATCATTAGTAATTGGCCGGCCGGTACGGTATGCATATTCTTAAGTAATTTAGAACATGGAAAATGATTGGGGACCTAATATATGTGTTTAAACTTAGGCCTAAAAATATGTGGCAGGATCTTGATAGTTTGTGAAAAAGTGAGTCCCGTAGCTGCAACTATCAAGATGATGCCACATACGTTTAGGCACATCTTTAGGCCTCCCGATCATAGCTGTCAGAACATTGTTGTCTTATACTTTGAAACTTAATTCTCTTTAACTTGATGACATGCAGATGACACACACATGACATATATAGGTGCTTACACTGTTACACACCCTTTCACATCTGTTACTTGTTCCCCTATATATCTACATAGCTGATAGCAAAATACACGTATAATAGATGTCCATACAGATAGTATCATACAAACGTACGTACATAGGTAATATCGTTTTTTAGTTAAATGTTGTCAATGGCACAACGTTTACTTTTCTCAAAACTTTGCAAACTTAATTACTAATTCTATAGGTACCCTAAAGCTGTGTTTCTAGCTTCAATACTCTATGGTTACTTTCATGACTCTACTTACCCGTAGATATTTGGTTTTGTTACCATATATGCTAATTACTTATTACAGTGTTAGCATTATATGTTCCATGGCTGATAAATACAGAGGAATATACAAGGTGGACGGTGGTCCGATACTACTATCAACATTTCACACAGTGGTTGTCTGATCACATAATGACATAAACCACATAAACGATCACTATGTTTTGTTCTAATGTCTCAAATGAAAGCTAGGTATTGAATAAGACTAAATATCTTGTAGTATAGCTTATTGTCCTTTTAGTACCTTTTAATCAAATAACGCTAACCTCTTTTCCATGAGACGACACACTTGAATGATATCATCGTATGATTATGACCTAAATAACTCATTAATTTGGAACCACTATTTTGTTTCCGGACATCTAGTAGCATTAGTACGTTAACTTTGCATTGTATTTTTATTCAAAATCTTTGAACAAGATCTCGACGTTTATTTTCCATCTTTTTTTTTTTTTTTTTTTTTTTTTTTTTTTTTTTTTTGAACAACATTATATAGAACTAGCAAGAAGCTAGAAAAAGGGAATTACAAAGACAAAGAGGTAGAGTTACAAGGATCGCTAAACTATTCTAACCAATTACAAGAGACTTTACTACTTCTACTCGTGATCCAAATAAATGACATCATTTTTATATCTTAAAGTTATTTATATTATCATCTTTTATATATGTCACATTATTTATTTTACCATTTTAGTCGTATTGCTCCTCGTACCTTGTTCAGACGAGATTAAGTATTATTGTTGTTGCATTTTAGTCATATTGTTGTATAAGATATGTGATATTTGCCTATTCTAAAAAAGATGTATAGTCTTTGAAAACATTATAAGGTTTCAAACGCAATTCTATGTTCGTTTCTTTGATGCTGTTGTTCAAACAACCATATGGACCCTATGGCACTTTAGGAATGAGTTTACCTTCGCATCCAGTTAAGAAGCCAAAAATGGAGCCGATTCTAAATGATATCAAGCACTTCTCTTATAAATAGATATGTAACCCATGGTTCTAATTCTATCTAACTTGTATTGGGTTAATCCCAATCTACCTGGTCAAACCCGAAAGTCAACACATAAAAAGTCAACTCGTGTATAACTGCCAAATAGCAGTTACAACAAACAGACACATCTGTTCGAATGGACACAACCCTTTGAACCGACACAACCATTCAAACGCACCTTTTCATTCATTATAAATAGTTTATATTCTGTAAAACATTACATGATGACATATTTATTATTGCAATTTATATAAAGATATTTCAGTTATTATTTCATTCAATTCTGGTATATTGTGACTAACGTTAGACCATAAAGATCCACGTTTAAGGCCAACAATTGGTATCAGAGCGGTTTGGATTAAACTAACCAAAATCATCATATACCAAGTTTTTTTTACTGTTTCGAATCGAATAAAAATCAACCCAGGTCTCGATAAAATTTTTTTTTGTGCAAAATTCATAACGAACAAACAACAATCAACATAATCACTTCGTTGTGTTCAAACAAGGGATACCATCAATTTTTTGTCGCCTTGTAATTTTATTATTACCGACATAAAAAAAAACACCCCTCTTTTTTGCAATTTATACCCTTAAGTATCTTATCATTTTTAGATAGTATAATAACCTAGTGTATTTACGCTGCTTATTATATTTAGGAATAACTTTTAAGGAGTAATTAACCTTAGGTTTATTTCACATTATTAGTTGTCATTATCATTAAGAAATGACTAAAGGTGGAGACGACGGAAAGAAGGAGGTTAGTACACCTAATACTACCCCTCAATTCCAATGCCCAATATTAAAACCCGCGAATTACTCTTTATGGGCAATTTGAATGCAAATTCTTTTAAAAGCAAATGAGTTATGGGAAACAATTGAGTCAACAGATACAACTCAACCCGATAAGAAAAAAGAAAAAACTGCTATTGCATACCTTTACCAATCCTTACCCGAAGATCAATTACTTCAAATAACAAAGCACAAAACCCCAAAAGCTATATGAGATGCTTTGAAAGCTAGACATATATGCGAAGAAAGAGTTCAACAAGCCAGACTTCAAACACTCAAATCTGACTTCGAATTATTACATATGAAGGAAGATGAGACAATAGACACCTTTACAGGAAAACTCACAACTATTGTAAACAAAGCCGCTAATCTAGGACACACAATAAAAGATACAAACTTAGTTAAGAAGTTACTAAATGTTGTATCAGATAGGTATCTGCAAATAGTGGCATCTATAGAACAATATTCCGACTTAAACACTATGAAATTTGAAGAAGCCATAGGGAGACTTAAAACCTATGAAGAAAGGATTAAGTTTAAAAAGGGAAAACAAGAGAACAATCAAGAAAAATTGATGTTCACACGACATGGAGGTAGAGAAAAACATTTTAGACGTGGTAATGGGAAACATAAATATTCACAATATAGAAACCACGATAAGTTTAAAGGGGAAAGAAAAGAAGGAGAAAATTCTCAAAATAATTTCAAAAGATCAAATCATGATCTTAGCAAAATTACATGTTACAAATGTAACAAAAAGGGTCACCTTGCAAACAAGTGTTATTCAAAACAAAAAACAAACATGCAATCTAATCTTGTCGAGGAGGACTTAGAACCTACCTTACTAATGGCAATATTAGAAGACCCAATAGCAACAAAAATTGAAGATCAAAATGTCTCTCTACACGAAGAAGAAGTAGAACTTAAAGAGACAAATATGGATAGTTTATGGTACTTAGACAACGGAGCTAGTAACCATATGACTGGAGTAAGAGAATATTTTAAGGAACTAGATGAGAAAGTTAGTGGAAAAGTGAGATTCGGAGATGGATCACATATAGAGATTAAAGGAAAAGGTTCAATCCTAATAGAATGTGATGACGAAAAACAAAGAATTATTTCACACGTTTATTACATTCCAAGTCTGAAAAGCAATCTATTGAGCCTTGGACAATTCACCTAAATTGGTTGTAAAGTTGTAATGGAAGATGATGAACTACGACTTTATGACATGGACGACAAAATCTTCATAAAAGTCACCAGACAGAGAAACCGTCTATATAAAGCAAGTCTAAGAATAGGCACACCTGTTTGTTTACTAGCAAACTTAAAGGATAACACCTGGTTATGGCACGCAAGACTAGGACATCTCAACTTTGAATCATTAAAATTTATGGCTCAAAGAGAGTTAGTTCAAGGAATACCCGCCATTAAACATACAACACAAATCTGTGACGTTTGCTTAATTGGTAAACATAGTAGAGCACCATTTCCAAAGAAAGCTAAAACTAGATCTACATCACCATTAGATTTAGTATATGGAGATTTATGCGGACCAATTACACCACCAACACCATCTGGAAAGAAATACATATTCTTACTAGTAGATGATTACTCAAGATACATGTGGGCATACTTCCTAGAAACAAAAGATCAAGCATTTGATACTTTCAAGAAATACAAGAACACAATAGAAAAGGAGTTAAGGACAACATTGAAAATGTTTAGAACCGATCGTGGTGGAGAATTCACATCAAATGAATTCACACAATATTGCAAAGATAATGGTATTTCACGACAATTTACCGCACCTTACTCACCACAACAAAATGGAGTAGTAGAACGAAGAAACAGGACAATCATGTCTACCACCAGATGTATGATGAAAGAAACTAACATGCCACAAAATTTTTGGGCTGAAGCCGTCAGGCATGCAATATACATCTTAAATAGTGTTCCTACAAAGGCACTAGAAGACATTACTCCATATGAAGCTATTAAAGGAAGAAAGCCAAACCTAGAAACTCTAAGAGTTTTCGGCTGCATAGCATATGCAAAGGTACCATCACAACGCTTAACAAAGCTTGATGATAGAAGCAACAAAAATGGTATACTTAGGAAATGAACAAGGATCAAAAGCTTATCGAATATTTGATCCAACAACACAAACGATATGTGTTAGTAGAGATGTTAAATTTAAAGAGGATGAAGCATGGGATTGGGAAGATTACATGAGTGAACACACCAATGACGAACTTGAATGGGTTGACTTCAGAATAGAAAACTTTGAAGCCACAGATGAACACCATGATGAAGATATTCAACCAAATAATGAAGACAATGATTTTCCCAACAACAATAATAATGATGATAATTATACAACATCAACAACAAATTCACCCTCTCAATCACAAACACTTAATACACCATCTATAGTTTCATCACGAGTAAATCCTCATATTACACCAATCAACTCAATACAATCAACTTATCAGAGTGATAGTGGTACATCATCAATCACATCTTCACACTCACAATACGATCATACACCCATAAGAGGTTTTAGAACCTTGACTGATTTATTTGAAGACACTGAGATATTATTACTTGCTGAAGATGAACCTAAGAATTACAAAGAAGCATCAAACGACCAAAAATGGATTGAAGCAATGAAGGTTGAAATAGATTCTATCAATAGAAATAATACTTGGGAACTAACCACTTTACCCAAAGGACATAAAGCAATTGGTTTAAAATGGGTATTTAAGACCAAGAACGATGCAAATGGAAACATAGTTAAACATAAAGCAAGACTAGTAGCAAAAGGGTACGTTCAAGAACATGACATAGACTTTGAAGAAGTTTTCGCACCTGTAGCAAGGATGGAAACTATAAGATTATTACTCGCCATAGCTGCTAACAACAAATGGGAAGTACATCACCTTGATATAAAATCTGCATTTCTACATGGAGATTTAAAAGAAGAAGTTTATGTTTCACAACCGGAAGGCTTCATAAAGAAAGAAAATTCTGGAAAAGTCTACAGACTTATTAAGGCACTTTACGGACTAAAACAAGCACCACGTGCATGGAACATAAAACTTGACAAAAATTTGAAGTCCTTAGACTTCAAGAAATGTGCATTAGAACAAGTGATCTACACGAAAGCCACAAAAGACTCAATTCTACTTGTAGGAGTCTATGTAGATGATTTAATCATCACTGGCACACCAAAGGAAGAGATCGACAAATTTAAAGCTCAAATGGAAGACAAATTCGAAATGGGTGACCTTGGATTATTAACATACTATCTAGGGATAGAAGTCACACAAACTGGAGGTGACATATCAATAAAGCAATCTGCATACGCAACCAAGATTCTAAAGGAAGTTGGAATGACGGACTGCAACGAAACCCTAATACCTATGGATCCAGGAACAAGACTAACAAAGAATACTGAAGGAACGATGGTCAACTCAACAGAATACAGAAGTTTAATTGGATGTCTACGATATCTACTTCACACAAGACCCGACTTAAGTTACTCCATTGGATTACTCAGTCGATTTATGCAAGAACCAAAAGAGCAACACATGAAAGCAATAAGACAAGTACTACGATATCACCTACAAACATAATGGAGGAAACAAAATACAAGGTTTTAGCGACAGTAGTTATGGAGTCAATACTTAAGAAGGAAAAGGAACTACTGGAATCATCTTTTACTATGGAGATTCACCAATTAGCTGGAGCACACAGAAGCAAGCCACAGTAGCATTATCATCATGCGAATCTGAATTTATTGCAGCAACACAAGCATTATGGTTGAAAAGACTACTAAGCAGGCTTACACACTCAAATGAGGAAAAGGTAACTATTATGGTTGATAACAAATCAGCTATAGAACTAATGAAGAATCCTGTCTTTCACGGAAGAAGTAAACACATCGATACGAAGTACCACTTCATACGAGAATGCGTTGAAAGAGAAGATCTACAAGTTGAATTCATAAGTGGAGAATATCAGAAAGCTGACATACTTTCAAAAGCACTACCAAAGATCAAATTTCTAACAATGAGGCAACTTATTGGAGTTAAAGATCTAGGAGATGACGATTGTGATTAAGGAGGAGAATATTGGGTTAATCCCAATCTACCCGGTCAAACCCGAAAGTCAACACATTAAAAGTCAACTCGTGTATAACTGCCAAATAGCAGTTACAACAAACAGACACATCTGTTCGAATGGACACAACCCTTCGAACCGACACAACCATTCAAACGCACCTTTTCATTCATTATAAATAGTTTAGATTCTGTAAAACATTACATGATGACATATTTATTATTGCAATTTATATAAAGATATTTTAGTTATTATTTCATTCAATTCTGGTATATTGTGACTAATGTTAGACCATAAAGATCCACGTTTGAGGCCAACAACTTGTTTTCCCCTCCCCTAACTGGCAAGGGTTTTTATATAATTGACTTAAAAAAAAAAACCTATTTTTAACAACAAATTTCCAACAACAAACATAGCTGTTGCTAAAGTACTTCCCAGTTCCCAACTACGTACTTTTTATTTTAGCAACTTAGGACATGAATTGATAAATATTTCCAATGGACTGATTTAACATTGACATGTCCAATTATCCACTACTTGTACAACACAAATAGCCAAAATATACAACCATTCTTTCTAGGTTACCACCAAAAGCAAGAGCTTGAAACATCGACCCGAAAGCAATCAACTGATAATAAGTTGTATAATACGTCTATACATTAGCTGCCAAATAGTTTATATTTTAAACTAAACCACTTTGTATTTGCTCCTAAGTGATTATCGATAAGGTTATGCACAATATGTAAGATAGGGTGGAAGCTATTGACCGGCCAAAATATTTTTCCTTTGTTTCAATTGCACCTTAAGCTCGTCTAAGCTCTATTTGTTTGGTTAAGAACCGAGCATCCAATTTGACATTCACTTGTGACTGATTAATCTTATCTAAGTATCACTGTCACTGGAACATTCGGATCTTGATGCATATGTTTCTTTCGAATCATGAAATATATCTTTTGTGCCAACTTTATGTCGATAGATCACACCAATCATTTTTATCCTTCGTTATTTGTGGAGCCATGATCGAAGAGCTCAATATCATCATGTTTTTCTTTTCTTCCTAATCCACTTTCATATGTTCATGACAAGTACTAAACATGCCACACCAAATATTATATCTTTAACCATAATACCAAATGCAAGTTAACAAAAATGAAAGTGAAGATATGACAATGACTAATTTAATTTGTTTCATGGAATTAAATGTTAATTTACGATTTGTCTTTTAGTACATAAAGTAGATTGAAATAAATTAGTCCATTTTCTCCTTTCGATACGTGCATTAACTTTTGGGCAAATCGCATAAAAAGGTATCCATCTTAGGTCCAATTTCAATTAAAGACACTACTTTTTTTTTTCTTCTCAATTTAAGGTACCCGACTTTTTTTTTTTGCCGATTAAGGTTTTTTTCTAACTTTCGTTAACTATTTCGTTAGTAAATTACATAATTGGTCCTTGAGTTTGTATAGGCATTTCATGTTTAGTAAATTACATGATTTAGGTTTTTTTTTAACTTCCGTTAACTTTTTACGTTTTCGTCAGTTTTTTTACGTTTTCGTCTGATTTTTTACGTTTTCGTCCGTTTTTTCACGTTTTCGTCCGATTTTTTACGTTTTCGTCTGTTTTTTACGTTTTTCGTCCGTTTTTTTCACGTTTTCGTCCGTTTCTTCACGTTTTCGCCCGATTTTTTTTACGTTTTCGTCCGTTTTTTCACGTTTACGCCTGATTTTTTTTACGTTTTCGTCTGTTTTTTTACGTTTTCGTCCATTTTTTCATGTTTTCGTCCGTTTTTTCACATTTTTGTCGTTTTTTTTTACGTTTTCGTCCGGTTTTTCACGTTTTCGTCCATTTTTTAACGTTTTCGTCCGGTTTTTCACGTTTTAGTCTTTTTTTTTACGTTTTCGTCTGTTTTTTTCCCGTTTTTGTCCCTTTTTTCACGTTTTCGTCATTTTTTTATGTTTTCGTCCGTTTTTTCACGTAAAAAAACGGACGAAAACGTGAAAAAACGGACGAAAATGTGAAAAAAGGACAAAAACGTGAGAAAACCGATTAAAACGTGAAAAATCAGACGAAAACGTGAAAAAACGGACGAAAACATGAAAAAACAGACGAAAACGTGAAAAAACGGATGAAAACGTGAAAAGACGGACGAAAACTTAAAAAAACAGAAGAAAACGCGAAAAAACTGACGAGAACGTGAAAAAACGGAAGAAAACGTGAAAAAACGGACGAAAACCGGACGAAAACGTAAAAAAACGACAAAAACGTAAAAAACGGACGAAAACGTGAAAAAACCGTCGAAAACGTGAAAAATGGGGAAAAAAACTTGAAAAAACGGACGAAAACGTAAAAAAAACGGACGAAAACGTAAAAAAATCGGACGAAAACGTGAAAAAACGGACGAAAACGTGAAAAAACGGACGAAAAACGTAAAAAAACAGACGTAAAGGTGAAAAATCGGGCGAAAACGTAAAAAATCGGACGAAAACGTGAAAAAACGGACGAAAACGTAAAAAATCAGACGAAAACGTAAAAAAACTGACGAAAACGTAAAAAGTTAACGAAATAGTTAACGGAAGTTAGAAAAAAAATCTAAATCATGTAATTTACTAAACATGAAATGCCTATACAAACTCAAGGACCAATTATGTAATTTACTAACGAAATAGTTAACGAAAGTTAGAAAAAAACCTTAATCGGCAAAAAAAAAAAGTCGGGTACCTTAAATTGAGAAAAAAAAAATAGTACCTTTAATTGAAATTGGACCTAAGATGGATACCTTTTTATGCGATTTGCCCTTAACTTTTTTGTGACAAGAAATACCTATGCCGATATGGTGTTTACATATCATATTCAATACAACAAAACCAAAAGAGAAGAACCAAAAACATGACAAGATAACCGATATGGTGTTTAGAAATCTTATTCAATACAACAAAATCAAAAGAGAAGAACCAAAAACATGAAAAGATAACCAATAATTAATTACGCCTGTGAACTTAAGAAAATCTTAATCCATAACTGAATGCAGAGACAGAGCTACTCATGGAGTAAGATGGGCCATGGCCAACCCAAACTCTCCATTAGAATTATATAATCTGTTGCTTTTGTCAATATAAAAAATAAATTGACCCACCCAATTAAATAATCAAACTTATGCACGATATCAGAGGTCATTATTTTTTCGATTGATGTTATCTTTCTAATATGCTCCTAGTGTTATTCATCCCTATATCTAATCAAACGCAATTCATAAGTGAATAAAATTAATCTGAGTTTTATCTAATTTTGTTTTTTTATAGTTAGTCATACGGTTTTTCTATTAGTTACCGTTGCATATATATGTACGAATAAGTTTGTCTCGGTAACATAGTCACCAAATTATAGTTTTCTAAACGTTTTATTGTATGCAAAAATGTTTTTGGCTCATCATGTGCTAAAATTCTAGCTCCGTCATTGATTGAACGGTAAAAAATTGCAAGGAATAAACTCGCACACAACATATAGTTTCATACATGTGTACGAATCATGTATAAACAATATATTAGATGATAAATAATCTCAAGCTCGTTTGTGCGTTTAGCGTTTTTAGATTTCCTTTCATGTAACCTCTATATATTGTGATTCAATAAAAATTATAACCTATGGAGTTCACATTATTTAACATGATATCGGAGCTCTAGGTCTCATCTTTGGACCTTGTCAGCTCTCTTGAGTCGTCGACTCAATTCCACCCCATCAAACCCTAGCCGCCACCATTTATCCGTACTTAAAAAAACATAAAAATAAAATTGTAGCCTACTATTTCGGTCATAACTCTCAAACCGTATAGAGTTAACTGACGAGGTCGGCGGCAATGGCTTCGCATTTAAATTCTGTAAAGAATCAACCAGAATTGCAACTGTAGCCATTCTTTTGCAGTTTGAACGACAATCTTCCGGACGGACAAAATGGAATGGATGTTGAAAGTGGAATTTTCTTTTCTTTTTTTGGTCATCATCTTCTTTGTTGTTAGTTTGAATGGAGGTAGAGTTGTATTCAAAGACAGTGTTGTTTATTGTTTAATGTCTTCCTCATTTATTTGCAATGTTTTCTTTCACTTCATGGTTTACTTTGCTTTTATGTAGGAGCGACAAAAAAAATCAACTAGTGTCTCTAACAACAATAATCATCAACGGTAAAAACAAACTTTTGTGAATGAAGACAAAATCAATTAATTGATTTCTCATTATCCATAGGAGGTGTATTATTGACGGCTAATGTTTTTTGAGGTAGTGTTTATGAGTTGGGTATGAAAAAAAAAAACTAATTAAACAAAAACAATAAAGTGAAAATAAATAAACAGGGATCTCTTGGGATCAATCACGAGTAGCCGATGATCAGAGGATAGAAAATTTTTTATGGTTTTACCTAGAGCTCCGATATCATATAAAATAGAAAAAGAGTTATATCAATCGAATGACTTGCATATATGAAATAACATGAATTATAATATATACGTACATAGCTTTATAATGAATACATAATAAATATATACTTTGTTAATAAGTAACATAATCAAAATCTCAAACCAAACGGATCCTAAATCCACAATCGAGCTTGGGCTAATTACCTAATCGTTTGACACTTTCTACGAATTTCATCTTTCTATATTGAGATTGAAACATCCTACAAATACGTCAATTTTTTTTCTTTCTTTTGACATCAAGGTTTTCCCATTAAGGGTGATCCACATGATGTATGAAACGGATTTGAGAAAGGAAAGACAAAGCATGGTGGAAAGCATAAGCATACCTACCATAACCCATGGCTGCCTCTTTGTCTCGTGACTTGAAGAGCATATATATGCCTTTTGACGCAAGCACACGTACATGCATGTAAGCATTTTCTCTCCCAACATTCGCTAGTGGAAAACACCACTTTTTCTAAAGTAAAAATCACGTTTAGTGCACTATCATTGTATGATGTTTATTCATTTCATTCTTATCCATCTTAGCCTCGACTATATGGAACCTTATTGGCACACTTAACGAAACATAGTACATGAGTTGATCTAGTTTATGTTTTAGTTTTAACGTGTGAGTGAAGTTGGGTTAAATCATGGATACAGCTATAAAGCAAACAACCAAATGAGGAAATGGATTGAAAAGACTGCAAAATGTATTCAAATTTATACAAGAAACCTTCTAATTCTCATTCTTAATATTGATTAGAGTAAATTACATGGTTCGTCTATGTGGTTTGGCCAAAATCCCTAATTAAGTCCTACTCTTTTCAATTGCGCCAATTGAGTCCTTATTTTGAAACTGTGTAACACTATTAGTCCTTATCGCTAACTGTCGTTATCTCAATTGGCAAAGTTAGTCCATTAACCAAACGATCATTTGCAACGTTAGTCCTTTTACTAACGATCGTTAGTCCAAAAAAAATAATTTGAAAATTTCGAAAAAAGTTCTAATTTTTTTTTTTCAAAAAAAAAAATTTTAAAAAAAATTCTAATAAAATTATTTCTTAAAAAATTCGAAAAAATTTCTAAAAAAAAATTTGACGAAAATTTTTTTTCCAAAAAAAATAATTTGAAAAAAAAAAATCTAATAAAAAATTTTCTTAAAAAATTCGAAAAATTTTCTAAAAAAAAAATTGACGAAATTTTTTTTTCCAAATAAAATAATTTGAAAAAAAAATTCTAATAAAAATTTTTCTTAAAAAATTCGACAACGTTTCACTTCACTCATATACACACCTAACATTATACCCATGTTTGAGTCGAGTATCAAATGCGAGTTATATCCATTCGTCTAAACAAACCCTTTATGTCAAAAAAAAAAAAAGATTAAAAAAAAAAAATTAAATCGCTATTTATTATTGGGGTTCACAAAAAAAAAAAGTAGCGATCTAGTTTTTTTTTTTTTTTTTTTTTTTTTTTTTTTTTTTTTTTTTTTTTTTTTTGACATAAAGGGTTTGTTTAGACGAATGGATATAGCTCACATAAAATGATGAAATAGAAAGTGTATGAGATGATGATAAAAACATATTCGCTAATTTGGTAGTTTGGCTAGCCGAATCTGTTTAGTACAATTGGGTTTAATCATTCGATACTCGAAACAAATATGGGTATAATGTTAGGTGTGTATATGAGTGAAGTGAAACGTTGTCGGGTTATAAACAAGTCTTACATGATTTTTTTTTTCAAATTTTTTAAGTTATCTTAGTAAGTTATATAATTTTTTCGAATTTTTTAAGAAAAATTTTTATTAGAATTTTTTTTTTCAATTTTTTTTTTAGAAAAAAAAATTTCTTTCGAATTTTTTAAGAAATAATTTTATTAGAAATTTTTTTTTCAAATTATTTTTTTTGAAAAAAAAAAACTAGAATTTTTTTCAAAATTTTCAAATTATTTTTTTTGGACTAACGATCGTTGGTAAAAGGACTAATGTTGCAAATGATCGTTTGGTTAATGGACTAACTTTGCCAATTGAGATAACGACAATTAGCGATAAGGATTAACAGTGTTACATAGTTTCAGAATAAGGACTCAATTGGCGCAATTGAAAAGATAAGGACTCAATTAGGGATTTTGGTCAAACCATAGGGACGAACTATGTAATTTACTCTTTTAAATTCCTTAAAGGCAAAACATTTTAGACTCGTTCAAAAGTGGCTGAATATGACGGAATAGTGGTCCAAAACATGAATGGCTTAAAAGGCATTCCAAATGTTATATTTATTCTTTATTTTACCTATATCAACGTCTAAGGTGTTAAGTGTCCGTTTTTATTCTTAGTCAAGTAGGAGTCGGTTTGGTTGGCTTGTGTCCCAAGCCCAACCCGTGTCTTTGTAATAGCCGACTTATGACTCTTGTTAGAGTCGGTTTACTCTCCCCCTCATCTCTATAAAAGGAGGTGGGGAGGGGGGGGGGGGGGGGGGGACGGATTCAGTACGCATTCTTTCAATACTAATCAAGGAAACGATTAGGGTTACTTACTTGTGCAAAGCTATTCTTTTCTGTCGACATCTTATCTTCGCAGTCGAGTTATCCGTTCTAGTAACCAGAGGTTGTAGGTTGTCGAATCCTACAAGTGGTATCAAGAGCCCAGGTTCGCGGGTGTGCTGGTTATTAGGATCGATCAAGAAGGTTTAACTGTTGTTCGATATCGACATTAGAAGGGTTTCTTGGGTTTTCGAAGTTGTCGAGGTTATCAACACAGGGTATCGAAGATCGGAGAAGGTTATCCAGTTTTAGTTTTTTCTTTCTCTGTCATTGTATTGGAGAAGAAGGAGGCTAAAAGTCAACTGGGAGAAGGAGGCTACGTTAGGTTTCTTTTTCTTTCTAAAATTGGGTCAGGTTCATTAAAATCTTTTAATTGGTTTCTTTTAAATATTGGGCCAAGTTGTTTAAAAGTGGATTATTACTTTTGGGCCTAATTAGTTATTAAATTTAAGGGTATTTGCACAAGGGACTTTATTAGTTTGTGATTGTGAGGTTTTTTCACAAGGTTTAGCAAATTAATAAAGGGATTAAAGAATGACGGGAGCCAAGTTTGAGATCGAGAAATTCGATGGAACTGGTGATTTCGGGTTATGGAGAGTCAAGATGCGTGCTTTATTAATCCAACATGGATGTGAAGCAGCTCTGGAGATTTTACCCGCGAATATGGATGCTACAGCGAAAAATGAGCTAAACAAGAAAGCTCACAGTGCCATGATTTTGTGTTTAGGTAACAAGGTTCTGAGAGAGGTTACCGGGGAGACGACTGCAGCGGGGGTTTGGACCAAGCTCGAGACTTTGTATATGACAAAGTCCTTGGCCAACAAGTTGTACCTGAAGAAGAAGTTGTATACATTCTACATGCCGGCTGGACGTACGATTTCCGAGCATATAGATGAGTTCAACAAAATCGTTCTTGATTTAGCAAATATTGAGGTAAAATTCGAGGATGAAGATCTTGCTTTATTATTACTCACTTCTTTACCAGCATCATACAACCACTTTGTGGATACCTTGCTTTATGGACGGGAAGCTTTGACTTTGGAGGATGTGATGGCCACACTGAATTCAAAAGAAATCAAAGAAAGATCTAAGGCGAAGGGGGATGATGGTGAAGGGTTATACGTAATGGGAAGAACTGATCGCAGGAATTCGCATCAGTCTAGGGGAAAGTCAAGATCGAAGTCTCGAGGTGGAAGACGCAAGTGCTTTATTTGCCAATCTGAGGAGCACTTGAAGAGAAACTGTCTGAAGAATAATCGCAAGAAGTCAAATGGTTTTGTCAAGAAAGATGATCAGCCAAGCTCTAGTGGATCAATTTATGACGGTTCTGAGGTGATGATGGTTATGAGTGCAGAAGCCTTGTTGGATTGGATTATGGATTCAGGAGGTTCATACCACATGACACCCAGGTCAGACATATTTTTTGATTTTCTGGAATGCGATGGGGGCAGGGTACTGTTGGGTGACAACAGAGAGTGCAAGATCAAAGGTATTGGCAAGGTCAGGTTACAACTGAAAGATGGGTCAAGTTTTGTGTTACACAATGTCAGGTATATTCTTGAATTGAAAAGAAACTTGATATCGCTGGGAACTCTTGAAAAAGAGGGATATACCGTAAAAATGCAGTCGGGCAAAATCAAGGTGATTAATGGTTCTAGGGTTATTTTATCTGGAACCCGAAGGGATAATTGCGTATACTCTTTAGATGGCCATGCAGTGGCAGGTGAGCTTAATGCTAGTGTCGAAGAAAAAGACAGTCTTGCGCAGGTTTGGCACAAAAGACTGGGACATATCAGTGAGGCGGGACTTCATGTGCTAGAAAAGCAGGAGCTGTTTGGCAAGAAAAGTCTAGGTAAGCTTGATTTTTGTGACAATTGTGTTCTGGGAAAGTCACATCGAGTCAGTTTCGGTGTAGGAAGGCACACTACTCAGGGAGTGATAGACTATGTTCATTCAGACTTATGGAGTCCGTCTCAGGTGGAATCATTGGGAGGTAAGAGATACTTCTTATCTATTGTTGATGATTATTCCAGGAGGGTATGGGTTTATATTCTTAGGTTCAAACACGAAGCATTTGGAAAGTTCAAAGAGTGGAAGCAGTTAGTAGAGAATCAGACTGGGAGGACGGTTAAGAAGCTGAGGACAGATAATGGTCTTGAGTTCTGTAATCGGGAGTTTGAGCAGCTATGTAGTGAGAGTGGGATTGCTAGACATTTGACAGTTGTCGGGACGCCGCAGCAGAATGGATTAGCAGAACGGATGAATAGAACTCTCATAGATAAGGTACGCTGCTTATTAATTCAGTCTGGATTACCCAAGACCTTTTGGGCGGAAGCGAAATGTACGGCCGCATATCTTATAAATAGGTCACCATCGACAGCAATTGAGAAAAAGACACCTATGGAGATGTGGTCGGGACATCCAAGTGATTTTGGGATGTTGAGGATTTTCGGCTGTGTCGCATATTCACACGTTAAACAAGGTAAGCTAGAGCCGAGAGCGGTAAAATGCGTTCTTTTGGGGTATCCTGAAGGTGTGAAGGGGTACAGGCTATATAGGCTTGATAATGAATCACCTAAAATAGTCACTAGCAGGAACGTGGTCTTCAATGAAAGTGTCATGTATAAAGACACGTTGAAGGATTCTGGTGCAGGTACTGATAAGTTTGTTGAGGAATTACAAGTTGAGGTGGAACTGCAGATGTTAAATAATCATTCGCTTGAGGAAGATCTGATTGATGGTCAGGAAGATGGCGATGATGAAGATGCAGGGGATCAGGATCATGATCAAACACCGGATCTCACAGATTATCAGTTGGTTCGGGATAGAGAGCCAAGGACAAGAACGAAACCTTTGAGGTTTCAAGATGAAAGTAATATGGTTGCTTACGCATTTGCTGCAGCAGAGGAAGAAGATACTCATGAACCATTGACATACCATGAGGCAGTTACTTGTAAAGATAGATCTAAGTGGAAAGCTGCTATGGATGAAGAGGTGGATTCTCTGAAGAAGAATGAGACCTATGAGTTAGTGGATCATCCAGCTGGGAAAAAGCTGGTGAGTTGCAAATGGCTGTTCAAAATAAAGGAAGGGATTGAAGGTGTTCAAAAGCCTAGGCACAAGGCGAGGTTGGTGGCTCGTGGATTCACTCAAAGGGCAGGTTGTAACACCCCCAATTCATGATGCAGCGGAATTCAACTTGGGTGTTACTCGACGGCACAACAATCATAATAATAGAAAACGATCTCTAACCGAGTCGCTTTAAAAAGAGTTGTCATTCTTATTTATTCAAATATATCAGAGTTTACATAGTTAGGTCCCAAAAAGGTTCCATGTTTCAAAATACATCAATATAAAGTTTTTTGATGTTTTATCGAATGACAAAGTAGTTTATAGCCTTCTTCCTTTAGTCCGTGCCCTTCCGTTCCATTCTTGATTATCATGGACCTGAAATACATGCTTAAGAGGTCAACACAAAGGTTGAGTGATATTCATAGAGTTTGTTTAATGGTTGAACACAATATGTTGGTAGTATGAGTTAATTAGACTCATACTTATGGTTGGAAAACAAAACAGTTATTAATATATACTAAGCTCATGCAACCAATATGTTAACGGGTACCAATATCAATCGGCGGTTTTGTTGCCCCGGTAAGTACTTTGCCGTCATACTTAATGTTTCAAATATAGTGCATTCGTTTGAACTAATCTGCTCAAACAAATGGGATTCGTCAATCCCAATAGGCCTATTCACAATACTCGCGCTCACTAATACTAGTGATTAAATGGTTCATGATATGGGGCCTAGGATTGGCAAGGAAGGTACTTAGTAATAATAAAACAATCAGGCAGCATACAGTTTCAAAGCATTGTGTTCGGTTTAAAATAGCATGTATTCCCCCCAAGGGTTTGTAAAACATTGAAGTAATGTAAAGTGGGGCTATAAACTCACCTTAAGTAAGATAGTGATGCGTGGGAATCACACCTTGCTTTACCTCTCGAGGGATCTCGAGAAGCTTACAACCCCCACCAGGCAGTGTACCTGATCGTTGTAGTATAGTATAGTGACAAGTACCGGGGGATTGATCGTTCAGCTAGAAATAGTGTCGCTAGGATTAGAAAACCTAAATACTAGTTCTAAAGGTGAGGGATGATTATTTTTGTATTTTTTTAATTTTTTGAAAGCAAGTAAAAATCTCGGGTTTGAAGGATTTGAGCGGAATTAGTTGCTAGTCAACTAACCCAATACTAAAGATGCAATCAAAATAAAATACTAAAAATGAAATTAAACTAAATTATATTAAAAATAAAAATAAAAAGGTACGAAGAAATAAGATAGACTAAAGAAGACCTAGAAATAAAAATAAAATCTTACTAGAAAGGAATCTAGCAAGTAGACCTAATAAAAAGAAATCCTAACCTAGACAATAACTATTCCCCAGGCTGCGGCGCCAAAAACTTGATGCGTGGGAATCGCACCTTGCTTTACCTCTCGAGGGATCTCGAGAAGCTTACAACCCCCACCAGGCAGTGTACCTGATCGTTGTAGTATAGTATAGTGACAAGTACCGGGGGATTGATCGTTCAGCTTAGGAATAGTGTCGCTAGGATTAGAAAACCTAATTAATAGTTCTAAAGGTGAGGGATGCTTATTTTTGTATTTTTATATTTTTATGAAAGCAAGTAAAATCTCGGTTTTTGAAGGAGTGGGCGGAATTAGTTGCTATTCAACTAACCCAAAACTAATATATAATCAAAATAAAATACTGAAAATGAAATTAAACTAAATTATACTAAGGTTGTGAGCAGTAATTGGAGAAATTGTGTTTACTTAGACTTCACTACTCCCTAGATATCTTTTACACGTTAATTACTTGTTATACTTGTATGGATGACGGATTGTATTCCTTAATACCATTCGTGGGGTGGCATACATAACTCCCCAACTCTATGAGCTCTTATCTCCTCCTACACCATGACCCAGCACAACTATAGGGATTGTAAATAGTGGCTCATGCATTAAATACAACCAATAAAGACCTAGTACGCCTCGGTTCATGTTTCTTAAGACGTTCAAGCATGTTTCCATTTGGAGATCTGCCAGTTTTCTTAAGCCTAACATATAAATCATTCATCCAAGAACAAGAATAAACAAGTAATCAACACATAATCAACATCTAGGTTTCATTAGATCTAAGCAAACACAAGAGAGATCTAGCCTAGCATAATTGAATTGAGACAAGAACAAGATATAAACAACCAACACATAGACATATTGATTGAATTAGAAGAACACTTATCTCAATTACAATGCAAGGTATCAAGGGTTTGGAACCCTTGAAAAACCTGTAAAAGAGGTACCAAATTCGTCTTTAGGGTTTCACCAAAACTTCTCTTTTTTTAATGAAAAAACTAGAAAACTATATATAAGAAAACTGGGCTGACGGCGTCAAGACAAGCATGTGACGCCGTCACCTCGCCGCCAAATACTTCCTCGGACGGCCTTGATCTACTTATGACGGCCTGTGTGACGCCGTCACCACCTACGGTATTTTATTCTTGGGACTTTGACGCCGTCAGGATGGATTTTGACGCCGTCATCAACTACGGTGTTTTATTCTTGATGTCAAACGAAACAAACTCAAGCGAAAGTGCATATGTAAGGTATCATCTTTTTACCCTCCCCTTACACTTAAGATGAACATTGTCCCCAATGTTCAAGTAAAGAATGTAAAAGTGAAAAAGTAAAGAGAATGAAATCAAATACTCCCCTGATTCGCTCGGTATGGATTTTAGGTTGACCAGGTTAAATCTTCTTCCAAGAAAACGAACAATCAAAGCTTCCCTTCCAGAATATAAATCATCTTCTTGTCAAAAATAACCTGTAAATCCTGACAACAATAGACAAGGCAACCTCGCGTAAAATCGACGGCATCCTATATAAGTTACTAAATCCTAGAAAACAAGATAAGATATAATGCTTGTGGAATGAAGTTTGCAGATTTCCTGGAGATTATAAAACTTAATAATTCACAAAAACCATAAGACTCCGTTAGAAAAACAAAACCGGTAAAATTTCCAGATTTTTAACTTCTGACGCCGTCAAGAGTAATACTCTGACGCCGTCAGAATGGACCTGCAGAAATTCTTATATTAAGTTTCCGGCAAATTTCTGGAAAAACTTCGTCCTACTTCCTGGAAAATCCTGCAAAACTTCATTATGACTCAATACAAGCATTTGACTCTAACAAATACGAATATACATGTTCATTTAATATTGTGGAGAATCATGATCGGTTTCTTGAAAACATATTTGGGGTTTCCCCTTACACTTATCTTTTGCAAAAATACCTTTAGGTTGGAGTTAAGACTATGCCAAACAACATAATAAAGTATTTCCACATTTTAATTGAGAAACATGATCAACCAACAATAAAAATAAAACATGCATACGGAAGCAAATAACAATCAAACAAATAAAATCACACAAAACATGGGTTGCCTCCCAAGAAGCGCTTTTCTTTATTTACGAGTCTTGTAGCTAGACTCAAAGTCATGGGTTACTACGTGATCTCATCATTGGTTCCACTCTCTAGGTCGTCTTCTAAACTAGTATCGCTTTCATAGTGCAAGTACTTTGGATCTTCGAATTCGAAAACATCTTGTCGATACTTAGAACCAAGCTTACTAACATTCTTAAAGAATCCACATGATAAATCAGAAATATTCCTACACCCTCTCCTAACATCTTCATCACACAAGATAAGTTGGGAGCTCATCATATCAAGCCCGTCACAATCAATTCCCTTAAGGTCTTTTCTCTTGTATGGCGTTTGGTATGAAATCCTCCTAATCCCATCAGTGAAGGTCATGATTCCGTTCAAGTCATCCACTATCAAATTAGTGATTTCACAAAAGGGTGCTCCAAAGACGACTTGTGATAACCTAGGGTCGACATAGTCCTCGATGTTATCCACAATTGTGAATTCCATAGGGAATGCCATATTTCCTACAAACACCTGGATTTCATGATCCTTACCAACCACTTTCTCTCCTTTGTAAATCATCCCCCATCTGCAGATATTGTTATAGTGAAATAATGACATAAAATTTTTTGGCAGGAATACATTAATGTATATGTTATCGAAGTACTTATGACCAATCATGCAGGGGATTTTGAGATTATCCGGATCACGTCGTCTTATCTTCCCCAACTCTCCATCCTTTGACCCATATAGATTCCCCTCAAGAGATGGACGATACTCGTACACCTCCTCACTATCCCTACGAAAGACTACCTTCCTAACACCATTGGTGAGTACTACACTACCATCTTTCTCATCAAGGATTGCTCCTGATTCATTGATAAATGGTATCCCAAGGACAAGGTGGGTTAATGTTTGATTGGTGAAAGGGTCCACGTCATCAACCACGGTGAGGTCTGTAAACAAGCTCTCCAATCCTAATTGATAAATTTTCTATTACTCTCTTGCACGCAACGTGCTCTGGGAAGGTTTTGTGGTATAGGGAGAGGGGGATTATGTTGACTGGGAAGCTAGGATCTATATGACTATCGGTTAAGAGCTTTTCCTTAATGGTACAGGGGATCTTGAAAACTTTAGGGTTACTTTCCTTAGTATGATTGTTACCCACACTAATAACATCCTCCATTTTTCTCTCGGGTTCTTCTATAATAGATTTACCCAAAATGGTTGGATCTTTCTCGTGCTCTTCCGATTTCTCTTTCCTTTCATCCGGTTTGTCGGATTCTTGCGCGGTGTATTGCTCGGGTGAGTCGGTAGGTTTTCTTGCCAAATCATGGTCAACCCTTGAGGTCTCATCTTTCGCTGTCTGACGGAATTTGTTAGGTTGTTGTTGGGTTGGGTTGGGTGTTGAAGCAGATATCGTGGTGATGGTGTTTACGAAGTGGATTGGTCCAGGGGGTTGACAGGTTCTTTTCCGTTAGGAGACAGATGTTTGAATAGCTTGCTAGGACTTTTTATTTTTACAGGGGAAGCTGGTGGACTCATGACGGTAGCAGAACCTCATTAACGGGATTGGGCCTATTATCAATATGCTCTTTGATAGCAGTCAACAGATTACAAATCTTGTTGTTTACATCATCCTGCTGTTGTTTAAATTTGGCCTCGAGCGTAGTGAGCTGTAGTTCTTGAGAGAGAATGAATTTCTTTAAAGTATCTTCACAGCTTTGCCTAGGAGTACCTTGTGATGGAAAATGCTCGGACCAAGTGAGTGGTGAGGAGTCATTGAAGGATACGCTTCGCGTTTGGTACCCTCTAAAATCAGGTTTATCCTTCCATGCCTCATAGGCTTTGGCAGAAGTTCGAGGACCCTGACCTATGTGCGATGATGTGAATTCGTTATAAGCATGTTTTGGAAGTTCCATGCAGTTATGGGTCTCATGAGGGCCATTGCATAGTTTGCATGTAGAAGCGATTCTGCTTACTTGGCTTGAAGGTTTATGGGCTTCGTAGGATTTCATGAGAGACTTGACTCGACCTTCAAGTTCCATGATCCTACGGTCGGGAGTGCTAGAATTGTTCGAAGGCAAAGATATTGCCTTGACCGTTTCGTTCAAATCACGGGGATCATTCCAACTTTCGTTGTCATAGAGAGCAAGATCTTCTATGAGTTCCCATGATTGTTCCGCACTAAGATCACGTAGCTTACCACCGGCCGATTGGTCAATGGTTCGCCTCGTGGAGATGTCGATATGGTCATAGAAGATTTGGACTTGGAGCCAAAGATCTATGCCATGATGAGGGACTTTTTGGAGTAAGTCCTTGAAACGAGTCCATGCTTCATAAAGAGATTCATTTTGACGTTGTTGAAACATCAAGATGTCATTCCTAAGCTTAGTAGTTCTCCCCGGTGGGAAAAATTGAGCAAGGAAACGAGTGGTGAGATCATCCCATTTGGTGATGGATCCCGCGGGTAAACGCTCAAGCCATTGACTAGCTTGATCCCGTAGAGAGAATTGGAATAGGCGTAAACGGGTAGTCTCTCTAGTTTCAACACCTAGGTCTATGGAATCTACGATTTTGAGGAAGTCCTTAAGGTGTTGGTTTGGATCTTCGGAACGAAGTCCATGGAATGCACATCCGCTTTGCACCAACCGGATGGTGTCGGATCGCAAGGGGGCACATTGGCTCCGGTGAGCTCAATGGTGTTTCGGTAGCCTTGATGGCTAGGTCGGGAGTACTCTCCTAAGGTTCGGGGCCTAAGGGGTTCTAGTGGTGGGTTTTGTTGTGGTGGGATGACGGGTTCAAAGATGTTACCACCTTCCATGATGTCGGATGGTAAAGAGTTACGAACAAAGGTACGAAGAAATAAGATAGACTAAAGAAGACCTAGAAATAAAAATAAAATCTTACTAGAAAGGAATCTAGCAAGTAGACCTAATAAAAAGAAATCCTAACCTAGACAATAACTATTCCCCAGGCTGCGGCGCCAAAAACTTGATGCGTGGGAATCGCACCTTGCTTTACCTCTCGAGGGATCTCGAGAAGCTTACAACCCCCACCAGGCAGTGTACCTGATCGTTGTAGTATAGTATAGTGACAAGTACCGGGGGATTGATCGTTCAGCTTAGGAATAGTGTCGCTAGGATTAGAAAACCTAATTAATAGTTCTAAAGGTGAGGGATGCTTATTTTTGTATTTTTATATTTTTATGAAAGCAAGTAAAATCTCGGTTTTTGAAGGAGTGGGCGGAATTAGTTGCTATTCAACTAACCCAAAACTAATATATAATCAAAATAAAATACTGAAAATGAAATTAAACTAAATTATACTAAGGTTGTGAGCAGTAATTGGAGAAATTGTGTTTACTTAGACTGCACTACTCCCTAGATATCTTTTACACGTTAATTACTTGTTATACTTGTATGGATGACGGATTGTATTCCTTAATACCATTCGTGGGGTGGCATACATAACTCCCCAACTCTATGAGCTCTTATCTCCTCCTACACCATGACCCAGCACAACTATAGGGATTGTAAACAGTGGCTCATGCATTAAATACAACCAATAAAGACCTAGTACGCCTCGGTTCATGTTTCTTAAGACGTTCAAGCATGTTACCATTTGGAGATCTGCCAGTTTTCTTAAGCCTAACATATAAATCATTCATCCAAGAACAGGAATAAACAAGTAATCAACACATAATCAACATCTAGGTTTCATTAGATCTAAGCAAACATAAGAGAGATCTAGCCTAGCATAATTGAATTGAGACAAGAACAAGATATAAACAACCAACACATAGACATATTGATTGAATTAGAAGAACACTTATCTCAATTACAATGCAAGGTATCAAGGGTTTGGAACCCTTGAAAAACATGTAAAAGAGGCGCCAAATTCGTCTTTAGGGTTTCACCAAAACTTCTCTTTTTTTAATGAAAAAACTAGAAAACTATATATAGGAAAACTGGGCTGACGGCGTCAAGACAAGCATGTGACGCCGTCACCTCGCCGTCAAATACTTCCTCGGACGGCCTTGATCTACTTATGACGGCCTGTGTGACGCCGTCACCACCTACGGTATTTTATTCTTGGGACTTTGACGCCGTCAGGATGGATTTTGACGCCGTCATCAACTACGGTGTTTTATTCTTGATGTCTGACGCCGTCAGGGTGTAACTCTTGACGCCGTCACCTAGTGTCTTCAGCATGGAAAATTGATACTTTGCCGTTTTCTTCACTTTTATGCTCCAAAAACGTCCAAAATGGCTTCTTATCCAGAATTCACTCTCCAAACACCTAAAATCACAAAAGGAACGATTTAGGGCAATATTTGATCAAATAAAGTCGGATTCGGGCTTAAATGACCCCCTAAAAACGGATCATTTTTCGCCTCATCATATACCCTTACACTTGAGATTTGCTTGTCCTCAAGCAAATGCGCTTTTATTCTACTCAAAAGACAAGTTAGGGGTCATTTAACACTAATATAAAAGTAATTACAACAACTAATCGTTCCACTAAAGACCAATAGACAAGCACGGAGGTCATACACAAGCACCTCACAAATAGTGTTTAGATACTCACATCTCTCGGGTGTAATAAAGTAATATAACATTATGAAAATGGAAGATATCTCTCACTACCTGTCATAGCAAAATAGATTACCATAGGCTTGGGAAAGGATCAAACCTCCACCACATGGCGTAAGCACCTATGATAAACTATCAAAGAGGTCTTTTAAAGGGTTGTAACGTTAGGTATAAGGATATGAATTACACGGTTTTGTTGGATAAAGGAAGTTTTACTGGTGGCGAGTTAACAATCTTGGTTAATTACATGTACAATATGGCGTTGCTAAGCCAAGACTAGACTCGACTTAAGCTAATAAATGAAAAATTACAAAAACATAAAATAAACATAGAATGAAACGGGATGGTAGTCCGTATGTTTTTTCTCTTTTTCTTTTCTATTTTTTTTTTCTTTTTCTTGTTTTTTCGATTTTTTTTTTTTTTTTTTTTTTTTTTTTTTTTTTTTTTTTGTGCATACACTCTTACCCTACCATCCGAAATAATACATCATAGGGGATGAGAATTCCCCTTACACTTTAATCTTTACATACTTTACATTTAACTAATCTAATGACTCGAATTAAGAAAATCAAAATACTTAAAGCACTTTTAAGATTAACGTACATATGGGGGTAATAAATGATGTTCTTCCCCATTACTCCATAAAATAAGTACTTACCCATGAGTCCCAATCGTCCCAAAACAATATGTACAAGGATATGACTCGACTTAGCAACCATGTAATCAATTAGAAAGTTAACTTAGGGTTTAACAAATAACAATAATGCACTAAAAATGAGCGCATACACGGAAGGCTAAGGCGATTTGGTTGTACATTTAAGTGGGGTGTAACAAATTCTTCCTTTAAGTAAAATGCTTAAAGTTAGAAACGAAAAGATAGGCTCGGAGGGGTGTACTAGGGGTTTCGTGTACTAAAAATGAGTACAACGCTGAGGGTGTGGGAAAAATTAGTTGACTTAACTAGTCAAGTAGTATGACTTAAATGGTCAAGTAATTATGATACGGGTTTAACACAAGGGTGATCCTAATGCCTCTTATCATGTAGTAAATCCTACTACACGAATGTAGTCTCACTAGTGGTCTCGGGATGCATCACTAACGCAAGTTCTAGAATCTAAATGCTACCGGTACACTCATAAGCACTAATAATGAATGCTTTTCCTATCAAATCTAAAGGCGAACCTCACATTTTTGGGTGGAAAATTTTTCTGAATATACGGTTATGTGCTAGTCATACAACCTCCTATCCATGAGACGCTTGCTATGGCTAAAGTTTCACTCCTAAATGTTGTAAAAAATTTTAAATTTGGCGCTAAAATTACACTAACAAGTATTTCTCGTAGTTTTATTACACATCTACTATCAAACGAAACAAACTCAAGCGAAAGTGCATATGTAAGGTATCATCTTTTTACCCTCCCCTTACACTTAAGATGAACATTGTCCCCAATGTTCAAGTAAAGAATGTAAAAGTGAAAAAGTAAAGAGAATGAAATCAAATACTCCCCTGATTCGCTCGGTATGGATTTTAGGTTGACCAGGTTAAATCTTCTTCCAAGAAAACGAACAATCAAAGCTTCCCTTCCAGAATATAAATCATCTTCTTGTCAAAAATAACCTGTAAATCCTGACAACAATAGACAAGGCAACCTCGCGTAAAATCGGCGGCATCCTATATAAGTTACTAAATCCTAGAAAACAAGATAAGATATAATGCTTGTGGAATGAAGTTTGCAGATTTCCCGGAGATTATAAAACTTAATAATTCACAAAAACCATAAGACTCCGTTAGAAAAACAAAACCGGTAAAATTTCCAGATTTTTAACTTCTGACGCCGTCAAGAGTAATACTCTGACGCCGTCAGAATGGACCTGCAGAAATTCTTATGTTAAGTTTCCGGAAAATTTCTGGAAAAACTTCGTCCTACTTCCTGGAAAATCCTGCAAAACTTCATTATGACTCAATACAAGCATTTGACTCTAACAAATACGAATATACATGTTCATTTAATATTGTGGAGAATCATGATCGGTTTCTTGAAAACATATTTGGGGTTTCCCCTTACACTTATCTTTTGCAAAAATACCTTTAGGTTGGAGTTAAGACTATGCCAAACAACATAATAAAGTATTTCCACATTTTAATTGAGAAACATGATCAACCAACAATAAAAATAAAACATGCATACGGAAGCAAATAACAATCAAACAAATAAAATCACACAAAACATGGGTTGCCTCCCAAGAAGCGCTTTTCTTTATTTACGAGTCTTGTAGCTAGACTCAAAGTCATGGGTTACTACGTGATCTCATCATTGGTTCCACTCTCTAGGTCGTCTTCTAAACTAGTATCGCTTTCATAGTGCAAGTACTTTGGATCTTCGAATTCGAAAACATCTTGTCGATACTTAGAACCAAGCTTACTAACATTCTTAAAGAATCCACATGATAAATCAGAAATATTCCTACACCCTCTCCTAACATCTTCATCACACAAGATAAGTTGGGAGCTCATCATATCAAGCCCGTCACAATCTATTCCCTTAAGGTCTTTTCTCTTGTATGGCGTTTGGTATGAAATCCTCCTAATCCCATCAGTGAAGGTCATAATTCCGTTCAAGTCATCCACTATCAAATTAGTGATTTCACAAAAGGGTGCTCCAAAGACGACTTGTGATAACCTAGGGTCGACATAGTCCTCGATGTTATCCACAATTGTGAATTCCATAGGGAATGCCATATTTCCTACAAACACCTGGATTTCATGATCCTTACCAACCACTTTCTCTCCTTTGTAAATCATCCCCCATCTGCAGATATTGTTATAGTGAAATAATGACATAAAATATTTTGGCAGGAATACATTAATGTATATGTTATCGAAGTACTTATGACCAATCATGCAGGGGATTTTGGGATTATCCGGATCACGTCGTCTTATCTTCCCCAACTCTCCATCCTTTGACCCATATAGATTCCGCTCAAGAGATGGACGATACTCGTACACCTCCTCACTATCCCTACGAAAGACTACCTTCCTAACACCATTGGTGAGTACTACACTACCATCTTTCTCATCAAGGATTGCTCCTGATTCATTGATAAATGGTATCCCAAGGACAAGGTGGGTTAACGTTTGATTGGTGAAAGGGTCCACGTCATCAACCACGGTGAGGTCAGTATTGTAAACAAGCTCTCCAATCCTAATTGATAAATTTTCTATTACTCTCTTGCACGCAACGTGCTCTGGGAAGGTTTTGTGGTATAGGGAGAGGGGGATTATGTTGACTGGGAAGCTAGGATCTATATGACTATCGGTTAAGAGCTTTTCCTTAATGGTACAGGGGATCTTGAAAACTTTAGGGTTACTTTCCTTAGTATGATTGTTACCCACACTAATAACATCCTCCATTTTTCTCTCGGGTTCTTCTATAATAGATTTACCCAAAATGGTTGGATCTTTCTCGTGCTCTTCCGATTTCTCTTTTCTTTCATCTGGTTTGTCGGATTCTTGCGCGGTGTATTGCTCGGGTGAGTCGGTAGGTTTTCTTGCCAAATCATGGTCAACCCTTGAGGTCTCATCTTTCGCTGTCTGACGGAATTTGTTAGGTTGTTGTTGGGTTGGGTTGGGTGTTGAAGCAGATATCGTGGTGATGGTGTTTACGAAGTGGATTGGTCCAGGGGGTTGACAGGTTCTTTTTCGTTAGGAGACAGATGTTTGAATAGCTTGCTAGGACTTTTTATTTTTACAGGGGAAGCTGGTGGACTCATGACGGTAGCAGAACCTCATTAACGGGAATGGGCCTATTATCAATATGCTCTTTGATAGCAGTCAACAGATTACAAATCTTGTTGTTTACATCATCCTGCTGTTGTTTAAATTTGGCCTCGAGCGTAGTGAGCTGTAGTTCTTGAGAGAGAATGAATTTCTTTAAAGTATCTTCATAGCTTTGCCTAGGAGTACCATGTGATGGAAAATGCTCGGACCAAGTGAGTGGTGAGGAGTCATTGAAGGATACGCTTCGCGTTTGGTACCCTCTAAAATCAGGTTTATCCTTCCATGCCTCATAGGCTTTGGCAGAAGTTCGAGGACCCTGACCTATGTGCGATGATGTGAATTCGTTATAAGCATGTTTTGGAAGTTCCATGCAGTTATGGGTCTCATGAGGGCCATTGCATAGTTTGCATGTAGAAGCGATTCTGCTTACTTGGCTTGAAGGTTTATGGGCTTCGTAGGATTTCATGAGAGACTTGACTCGACCTTCAAGTTCCATGATCCAACGGTCGGGAGTGCTAGAATTGTTCGAAGGCAAAGATATTGCCTTAACCGTTTCGTTCAAATCACGGGGATCATTCCAACTTTCGTTGTCATAGAGAGCAAGATCTTCTATGAGTTCCCATGATTGTTCCGCACTAAGATCACGTAGCTTACCACCGGCCGATTGGTCAATGGTTCGCCTCGTGGAGATGTCGATATGGTCATAGAAGATTTGGACTTGGAGCCAAAGATCTATGCCATGATGAGGGACTTTTTGGAGTAAGTCCTTGAAACGAGTCCATGCTTCATAAAGAGATTCATTTTGACGTTGTTGAAACATCAAGATGTCATTCCTAAGCTTAGTAGTTCTCCCCGGTGGGAAAAATTGAGCAAGGAAACGAGTGGTGAGATCATCCCATTTGGTGATGGATCCCGCGGGTAAACGCTCAAGCCATTGACTAGCTTGATCCCGTAGAGAGAATTGGAATAGGCGTAAACGGGTAGTCTCTCTAGTTTCAACACCTAGGTCTATGGAATCTACGATTTTGAGGAAGTCCTTAAGGTGTTGGTTTGGATCTTCGGAACGAAGTCCATGGAATGCACATCCGCTTTGCACCAACCAGATGGTGTCGGATCGCAAGGGGGCACATTGGCTCCGGTGAGCTCAATGGTGTTTCGGTAGCCTTGATGGCTAGGTCAGGAGTACTCTCCTAAGGTTCGGGGCCTAAGGGGTTCTAGTGGTGGGTTTTGTTGTGGTGGGATGACGGGTTCAAAGATGTTACCACCTTCCATGATGTCGGATGGTAAAGAGTTACGAACAAAGGTACGAAGAAATAAGATAGACTAAAGAAGACCTAGAAATAAAAATAAAATCTTACTAGAAAGGAATCTAGCAAGTAGACCTAATAAAAAGAAATCCTAACCTAGACAATAACTATTCCCCAGGCTGCGGCGCCAAAAACTTGATGCGTGGGAATCGCACCTTGCTTTACCTCTCGAGGGATCTCGAGAAGCTTACAACCCCCACCAGGCAGTGTACCTGATCGTTGTAGTATAGTATAGTGACAAGTACCGGGGGATTGATCGTTCAGCTTAGGAATAGTGTCGCTAGGATTAGAAAACCTAATTAATAGTTCTAAAGGTGAGGGATGCTTATTTTTGTATTTTTATATTTTTATGAAAGCAAGTAAAATCTCGGTTTTTGAAGGAGTGGGCGGAATTAGTTGCTATTCAACTAACCCAAAACTAATATATAATCAAAATAAAATACTGAAAATGAAATTAAACTAAATTATACTAAGGTTGTGAGCAGTAATTGGAGAAATTGTGTTTACTTAGACTTCACTACTCCCTAGATATCTTTTACACGTTAATTACTTGTTATACTTGTATGGATGACGGATTGTATTCCTTAATACCATTCGTGGGGTGGCATACATAACTCCCCAACTCTATGAGCTCTTATCTCCTCTTACACCATGACCCAGCACAACTATAGGTATTGTAAACAGTGGCTCATGCATTAAATACAACCAATAAAGACCTAGTACGCCTCGGTTCATGTTTCTTAAGACGTTCAAGCATGTTACCATTTGGAGATCTGCCAGTTTTCTTAAGCCTAACATATAAATCATTCATTCAAGAACAAGAATAAACAAGTAATCAACACATAATCAACATCTAGGTTTCATTAGATCTAAGCAAACACAAGAGAGATCTAGCCTAGCATAATTGAATTGAGACAAGAACAAGATATAAACAACCAACACATAGACATATTGATTGAATTAGAAGAACACTTATCTCAATTACAATGCAAGGTATCAAGGGTTTGGAACCCTTGAAAAACCTGTAAAAGAGGCACCAAATTCGTCTTTAGGGTTTCACCAAAACTTCTCTTTTTTTAATGAAAAAACTAGAAAACTATATATAGGAAAACTGGGCTGACGGCGTCAAGACAAGCATGTGACGCCGTCACCTCGCCGCCAAATACTTCCTCGGACGGCCTTGATCTACTTATGACGGCCTGTGTGACGCCGTCACCACCTACGGTATTTTATTCTTGGGACTTTGACGCCGTCAGGATGGATTTTGACGCCGTCATCAACTACGATGTTTTATTCTTGATGTCTGACGCCGTCAGGGTGTAACTCTTGACGCCGTCACCTAGTGTCTTCAGCATGGAAAATTGATACTTTGCCGTTTTCTTCACTTTTATGCTCCAAAAACGTCCAAAATGGCTTCTTATCCAGAATTCACTCTCCAAACACCTAAAATCACAAAAGGAACGATTTAGGGCAATATTTGATCAAATAAAGTCGGATTCGGGCTTAAATGACCCCCTAAAAACGGATCATTTTTCGCCTCATCAGATAGCAAGTAATGAAGGTAATGGTTGGATCGTGAAGGTTTCTACGAGCAACCTATAATAGAATGTTGCGACTTAGGATTGGAGTAAAGAATATGAAGAAGTGCCTGTATATATGTCTTGCATTTAGTCCATGATGTGGTACTTTGTAAAGTGTAAGTATATGAAAAGAAATGATTCATGAAACATGTATAGTTTATATATCGTTTACTACCGTTCGGGCCGACATAATTCAGAAGTCATGTTAGTAAACGTTCGTGGAGCCATGACACTTTAATTCGTAAATCCACAACTCATCTCGACGGCTTACATAATGAACTCCTCACATGAGGCTCCCTACTATTGTAGTAGTTGATAATATATATATATATATATATATATATATATATATATATATATATATATATATATATATATATATATATATATATATATATATATATATATAAGTTTTGATCCGAAAAGTTACATGTCCAATATTTGAATAAACTTAGGAAAGTTTATCTTTACATGAACATTGTTATTAGGGTAAGTTTCTTATAACTTGTATGACAAATACTTGTAATATCTCATGGTTCTTTTAGATGAAGTAGATCCAAATTGTATGTTCAAGTTATCGCCAACTCTTTGGTTCATGTTTTCGCCTAAGTAAGTTTATATGGTCATTTAGTCATGGCCTTGCCATGACCTTTGGTCATTGTTCCATGGTCTTGAGACTCAACCTTGGCTCTAGCCAGGGTTGTGGTCTTGATTCTAGGTCATAAGACCTCTTTGGTCTTTATAAACCATAACCATTATATAGTGACATATATATGTAAAATAGCTGTTAATAAACTGAGAAAAATCTCATTCGTTATTGGTTTTCTAAAGACGTGCTCCTGAGTTTTTGAAGAAAACGTGATTCCGGACAACTTTCGTGTTTTAACTTTTTCATGAATCGGACCAGAAAGGCCTCTTTTTGCGTGTTTTATGTTCTGTCACAGAAACTATTTTGGCAGTTTTGCTGCAAAGTTTTGGTAACTTCAAATGGTCATAACTTTTGACTCGTATACTCGTTTTAGGTGGTTCAAATTGCTATGGTTTCCTTGTTAGGTCCTCTACTACAATATGTAATGATCCAATATCATAATTTTACCATTTTGATCAGATTTCACCAAGAAAGTCACTAGTTTACTTGTTTAAATAACTTAACTTAACAATCATTTACAATAACTTGTTTTACCCATTTTTATACATCATGGACATGATCACAAGACATAATATAGCATGAATGATATGTAAATAACATGATTATGATATTTAACAAGAAGTATGTTAGGGTTTTGCTTACAATTTTTGGCTTTCAACAAAGAAAGGAAGTTAACATGTAAGGTAAGGACTTTGATAGACTTTAGCTTCAATCTACTTCACTTCATGCAATCTTTCTACTCTTGTATTCTTGAAAGAGAGATGATGAAAATTGAGGTGACTTGAGTGGATTCAAACTCAAGAGAAATCACCAAAGTTTATGATGTTTGGAAGTGTTTTGATTACCTAAAACCAAACTAGGGTTTCTATCTTTGAAGTTGCTCTTGATTCTTGCTTGAAACTAGGAGTATTTTAGCTAAGTGTGGAGTGGTTTATGTGTGTAATTATGCACGGAAACAAGAGGGGGGAGGGGTATTTATATGCCCTTGAGGAGGTTACAAAATGAGACTAGTCAAAGGCTTGTTTAGGAAGCTTGTATACATGTAATCATCCAAGAGCAACTTAGCTTAGGATCAAGCCACACCAAGGGATGACTCCCCCCACCTATTGGCGGTTCCATAAGGGCTAGGGGGTGAGGTGTGCCTTGCTTGATAATATCCTAAGTATTGGATGAGTTTTGACTCCGGGAAATGCCAACCGTAAATGATTAAGCCTCAAAACGTAAAACCGGGTGTCGTAAAAATGTAGAACTTGAAAGTATGATTAAACATGTCAATATGTTCCATAATAAAATATAAAATGAGTGGTAGGTTCCATTGGGGTGCTAAAACTGGAAACACGGGTCTAAAACGCGTAATACGTAAAATGTACGAATATTGTGTAAAATTGAGAAAAGTAAAATGTTACTTTTCTAATAGGATATAAATGATTTAAAATGACTTATAATGTCTAGACTGGGCTCAGTCTAGTGTCGGTTGGTATTAAATGTCTTTTAGACATAAAACCGTAAGCCTAAAAATCAAGGAATGACTTATAAAATCAAGGAATGATTTTTGGTCAAAGGAGGAGGGAAAAATATGTTGACTTATTCCAAAAATGTGAAAACTCAAATCGTCTTAGAAACGCGGTGCAGGTATAGGCTAAGGTTACGACTGAGTAAAAATGCTTAAAAACGAAAATTCCTGTTTTTCACGGCCGAGGTTTATTTGGTCATGTTTTTCTTAGTCATGATTTATTCTCAAATAAATCATGAGTGTATCAAACATTTTTCTGATACGGGAAAAATTAACGCGGTCGAGTTTCGTTGTGCGTAGAATTTTTGAATGACGTTTTACCCTAAAACGTGTAATTCCTTAATAACTTTCACGAAAATGATCTGATGAGTGCCAAACTTTTAATTTGCTATGGAAATGATTTATCACTCGAGGCCATGAAACAAAAATCAAATTTCGGGAAAATGAATAGTAAAAGTGAATAGTAAAAATGAATAGTAAAAGTGAATAGTGAAATTTTCCGGGAATAGTAATTAACCTGAAACTGCGAATTGTTACACAGGTATTGACTATAATGAAGTATTTTCGCCGGTAGTTCGACACACATCTATTCGGGTTATACTTGCATTGACTGCGTGTAGAGATTATGAGCTAGAGCAGCTTGATGTAAAGACGGCATTTTTACATGGGAATCTTGAAGAAGTGATCTACATGAGGCAACCACCGGGTTATGAACAAGGTAACAAGGTATGTTTGTTAAAGAAATCCCTTTATGGTTTGAAGTAGTCACCTAGGCAATGGTATAAGAGGTTTGATGAGTACATGCTGAGCAACGGGTTCAAGCGTAGCAGTTACGACAGCTGCGTATATTACAGGAGTTATGCACCAGGTGAGTATATCTATCTACTGTTATATGTAGACGATATGCTGATTGCTTGTAAAAGCAAGGCTGAGATTGGGTCTATCAAGTCTTTGCTTAAAAAGGAGTTTGACATGAAAGAGCTCAGGGAAGCAAAGAAGATTCTTGGTATGGAGATCATCAGGGATCGGAGTCGCAAGATTCTGAGGGTGTCATAATCCGGGTACGTTTCTAAGATTTTAAATAATTATAGAATAGACAATGGGAAATCAGTTAAGATGCCATTGGGTGGGCACTTCAAGCTGTCGTTGAAGGATTGTCTGGTTAGGGATTGTGATGTTGAAAGGATGAGTAGGGTGCCATATGCAAATGCGGTTGGGAGCTTAATATACTTGATGGTGTGCACAAGGCCGGACATAGCGTATGCGATAAGTGTAGTTAGTAGATATTTGGCAAATCCAGGTAAAAATCATTGGGAAGCAGTGAAGTGGATTTTGAAATATTTGCGGGGTACTGCAAACGTGGGTTTGGTGTATGGGACAGATTGTAGCAACCATGTGGACGTAACAGGTTTTTTTGATTCAGACTACGCAAAAGATCCGGATAAAGGTAGGTCGATCACAGGTTACGCGTTTTTAGTACAGGGGTGTGTTGTTAGCTGGAAGGCAACGCTACAACATGTGGTGGCTCTTTCAACTACAGAGGCGGAGTATATGGCCCTTACGGAGGCTGTGAAGGAAGCTATTTGGCTAAGGGGACTCTTGGAAGAGTTGGGCATAGAGCTTAACACTGTGGCAGTTAATTGTGATAATCAGGGCGCGATTCACTTATCGCGGAATCATGCTTTTCATGAAAGGACTAAGCACATCAATGTGAGTTATCACTTTATCAGAGAGGTCTTAGAAGCAACGACGGTTGAAGTTCTGAAGGTGGGTACTGAACACAATGATGCGGATGCCTTGACGAAGGTGGTACTTGGACGGAAGTTACAACACTGCTTGGAGTTGTTGAGTGTCGGTATAGGTTAATATAAAGCCTAAGGTGGAAATTGTTATATTTAGTCTTTATTTTACCTATATCAACGTCTAGGGTGTTAAGTGTCCGTTTTTATTCTTAGTCAAGTAGGAGTTGGTTTGGTTGGCTTGTGTCCCAAGCCCAACCCGTGTCTTTGTAATAGCCGACTTATGACTCTTGTTAGAGTCGGTTTACTCTCCCCCTCATCTCTATAAAAGGAGGTGAGGGGGGGGGGGGGGACGGATTCAGTACACATTCTTTCAATACTAATCAAGGAAACGATTAGGGTTACTTACTTGTGCAAAGCTATTCTTTTCTGTCGACATCTTATCTTCGCGGTCGAGTTATCCGTGCTAGTAACCAGGGGTTGTAGGTTGTCGAATCCTACACCAAACATTCAAGTAAAGAAGAAACAGTCCTAAACAGGCCTATTGTAGTTCAGCAATTCATTCCAGGACTCATACGTATTCCAAAAACAATGCAGCATTCGGTTGCACAAATGTAGTTGCAAGTTTTTGGCACTAAAACAGTCAATACTTTCAGAAGCGATAAAACTTAATGGACTGATGGTCAGGTAAAATCACATTAAATGCGTTAGCATATCAAAGTTCACAAGTTTTTTCTAAAAAAAAAGTTTACATCCCTAAAAGGGAAAGCTTTACGTGGTTTAAGTTTGTGTAGTGACTGTTTCAAAACCTATAGATTAGTGGAGAGTTTTAGGGTTAGATGATTGATTATAAGATTACCTAGAAATTATAGGATTCCATAGAAGGTTCCTAATACAATTAAGAAACTCTTTTCATTGTCAAACAAGTAAAAAAAGTTTGACAATTTATCAAACTATCCCCATAGGGGATCGGCTGAATATACAACCCTTAGGGTTTCTACATTTTTCCCTTCATTATTTATATATTTATCTACGATAAATATATTCCCACCGTTCCAAAATTATTGTTCAGTTTAAATTTTCAAAGTCAAACTGGTTCAACTTTGACCATAAATATATATTTTTATTATATAATACTTGAAGAAAAATAATACTCCCTCCGTCCCTTATTAAATGTCCTGTTTGAATTTTCAAAGTCTTTCTTTCTCAACTTTGACCTTAAATAATTTTGTTTGTGTAATATAATATTTGATACAAAATATATGAATAAATTAAGTTTTAAATGTATTTTCATTGCGTATAATTTTTATCAAATACTATATAACACAAGTAAAAATATTCAAGGTCAAAGTTGATAAATAAAGACTTGAAAAGTCAAACATGGACATTTAATAAGGGACGGAGGGAGTACCATTAAAAAGTACACTTAAAACCCAATCCATTTATATATTTTACATCAAATATTATATAACACTCACAAAAATATTTAATGTCAAAGTTGAAGTAAAAAGACTAAAAAAGTCAATAGTAGATAATAAATTTGGGACGGAGGGAGTAGTAACTTAGGACAATACTATAACAACCCACAAAATCTCACCACTATCATTTCCACTACAAATACCTATGTCAGGTATTTCACAGGTAAATTTTTGCTTTTTATGTGCATTCATTATCTGCATGACTATCTAGACTTGTTCACGTATCTACACAAGCCAAATATCTCTACCCACACATCCTATAAACCTCTAGTATGTCAAGCATAAGATCACAACACTATCACAGTAAGTAATCTATCAATCTAACACACTAAACTCATCACAAAACCCTAATAAACCCTAATTAAGCTCTAATTAGGCCTATGTGTTTACAAAACTCTAATTGCTTATCTAAACTAGTTTGAAAGTGTTCAAGGCTTATGTATGAGTTACCTTAGGAACAATAGGATATCTTATCACCCTTAGACCCTAGTACAACCCCTTAGAGCTTAGGTACAAGTCTCTTAAGCAAAAAACCATAACTAGGTCATAACTTCCCGGAACTAGGTCTAAACTATCCCAAAACTTCACCATAAGCTACCTCCACTTAGTATAAACCTCCTAAGACTTAAGATTAGTCACTAAACACTCATAGAACCCTAATCTAGGCACTAAACCCTAAGTTAAACCCTAATCCCTCACTAAGCAAGATTAGGTCTAAACTAAACCTAAACTAGTTAAAACCTAAACATAAGCACCTCAAGCGCCTCAAGCACCTATCCTAGCACCTTAGTCACCCTAAGCACATACCCTAACACCTCCCTAGCTAGCACACAAGTAGGTGCATCACCTACTTGTCACCTCCTTCACCCCACGACCTCCTTTCCATCACAAACACCCCTAGAACCACCTATAGCTATCATGAGTCACCACCATAGTTCATAAGAGTCACATATAGCTGTGGTTACTCACCCTTCCCCCTCCTCCACACCACACACCCCCGTTTCACACCTAAACCCTTAACAAGCCCTATAAATACCTCGCTACCCCCTCCCTTTCAAACCATCCCATTCTCTTCTTTCACCTCAAACGTTCTGTAGTGAGTAGTAGTACTAGGTCACTTATAGCCTTAGAAGTTGAGTGGTATAAGCCTTGAAGCCTTGTCGAGTCGTTTTTGCACCTAGGAAACCCTAAACTCGCGTTAACCCTAAACTGACCTAAGTAAGTTTAATTTTTGCTTCTAATAGTTATATTATAGTACTAGGATAGTATTAGGATGCTTTATAACCCTTAGCCTTGATTATTTTCCTTTAGGATTTTTCATTTTAAAACCTTAATTATAGGCTAAATGCTAATTTTATACTATAAGCCCTTATTATAAGCTATAATCTAGTTTAGGTAACTTATTTAAGCTAATATTAATTAACCATGTCTAGGGACTATTTTTGACATTTCTTAGAAGTTATAAGTATAATGACCCTTTTTGCAAAGTTTTATAACCTTAGGATAAAAAGTAAAATAGTTATAAACTTATAAGGACTAGTTTTGCAAAAGTTATAAAGTAAAGGGTATAAATGGTAAATTTTGAAAACTTATAAGTTCAAGGGTCATTTCTGCCATTTTCCTAAAAAATAGAAGTAGAGGGACTAATTATGCTAAATTTAGATAGCTAATAATATAAGTTATAAGTCTAGGGTAGATTTTGTAAATATATAAAATATAAGGGTATAAAGTGAAAGTATTTTTATAAATATAAAAAACTTATTTTAAAGTTAGAAGCATAACACAATACTAGGGAGCTTCATGTGAGGGTATCATGTGGATATTTCGTTTTGACGAGTTTGCTGGGTTTACGAATTAAAGTGTCATGGCTCCTCAAACGATTATTGCATGACCTCTGAATTATGATGGCCCGAACGGTGTTATATTATAACTAAACTCTAAAAACAACATAACTCAATAGTAGAGAGCTTCATGTGAGGAGTATTAACTTCTGAATTATGATGGCATGAACGGTATTATGTTGATAACATAATACAATAGTAAAGAGCTTCATGTGAGGAGTCTTATACTTCTGGATTATGATGTCCCGAACGGTGTTATGTTATATCTGAAACACTAAAAACACTAAGAATGATTACTTAAGAAACTTAATCAAGATAACTAAAGCTTGACATACAACCACACCTACAATACCATCAGGATACGTGAGTAGGCAGTCTAGTCTCCGAGTCACTTTTCACATCAATTAGATTTCCCTAAGCCTAGGTGAGTTTTCATAACTTTTAAATGCTTTACAAACTGTAACAACCGTGGTTTTGGCAGGTCAGTTTGACTGATAGTCTTGACTCGGTTGACGTTTATTTGGTGTGTCTTAGGTGTTTGAAGTGATATAGGTGAGTTTATCACTAAATCCCTTTGCGTTAATGGTTTTATTGTGATTTAGAAAGTTTGGAATTTGGGAAAGTTCATTTTTCATCGCCTTTGGGGTGTAGAAATGACTTGTGAAGTTTTGGTGTTTTTGTGTTTTTGCGTAACGGGTATTCGTTCATGTATTTGAGCGTTAGCAAGTTACGAGGAGTTTGTTTTTATGTGTTATACATTTAAAAAGGGTGAAAATCTATTTTTGGAAACTTTATTTTTGAAAATGATAATTTTCCGGTTTGTCGTAAAAACTGAGGTTTATCGCGTAAGACGCTAGTATTAGCTACGGGTGTTTATAAAATATGAAAAGTATGAGGTTTTGAGTGTAATAAATTAATTTAATAAAAAAAATAAAAAAATATATAAGTATATAAAAATTCGGCTAGAAGGGGATAAGGGGAAAAAGGAAACCCAATTTGAGTCCAAATATGACTCTTAGGCCCAAGGATTATCCATAATTAATATATATACCAACCCAAACACCCCTTGAACGTTTTTTACTGGTTTTTGGTCATTCAAGAGAGGCAAAGGAAGGAAGATAAAATTAGGGTTTATAATTGTGAAGCTAAAATCAAGAATCAAGGTAAAATCCCTAAAACCCTATGTTTAATTAATTAGTTATTGCGTTAATTCATGTAATATTAAGTATGATAGATCTAGGGTTTGTAAGTTTCTGTAAATTAATTAATTAAAACATGTTAGGATCAATTAATGATTGTATTATGATAATTGGTGAAGAGAATTGAGCGTAAAACATGCTAGTTATTGAGTTAGGGTGTAAAAACCCGAAATTTTAAACATGAGAAATACCCAAAATACCCCTCTAATTTTAAACGTATGAAAACGGATAATAATCCAGGACATTGCGATGTATTATAACCTAAGTAGTATTAAAAATAAGTAAATAAATAAATAAATAAATAAATAAATAAATAAAAACCCCCAAGCTGTCGTCTCACACGATTCATAAGTTGTGATGGACTAATTCTTATTTAGCTACTACAAACGTATGGAAACTCCAAAAGGGAAATAGATGCATGATGGAGTAAATTTCAATTTGGTCTTATATTCTGTTCCATGAATCTCGCCAGCTTCCTTTTTAAATCACCCGTAATTATATATACCAAATATCTCTAAATCTCTCCCAATAATCACGCTCATTCCTTCTTAGACTTCCCCATTCGGTTATATTGACACCGGTTACCAAAACACAGAAAACACTCACCAAACAAATCAAAGAAAAACCCTAATAAATCTAAACAAACATAACGGCTGCTACATGTTTTCTTTTTACCTATTCTGATCGAACCAAAAGAAGGTACAAGGAGATTTGTGTGACCCTTTTTGAGGGCTCGAGATCATGGGGTTGTCCGGTTCGAACAAAGGCATGGTACCCTGGTTCGGCTACGAATGTGGGTTAGTTAGGTTCGAATGTGGGTACTAATTACTGTCCGTGGTGCGTTCATTGCTGTCTTAGTGGTGTTGGTTTGAGGTGGTACTCGATCGTTGTTGTTTTCTCTTCTTTAACACGCATCGAGGGTAAGTAACACGAACCTTATTCGATTCTTTCTATTCAATCTGTTTCGACTGTGCTATTCTAAATCTATTCGGCTGCAAGCTTTATCATTTAAAAGACTACATAAGATCATAACATCACATAAAATAGCGATCTATCTAACCTATTTTTTAATCGACCTAAGACTTATAATCAGTTTTACGCATATGCGAATTGGATATGAATAGAGAACATGTGGTTTCCTTTTTGCTTCGAATGAAATATAAATATACCTTGTGAATACGAGAGAAAAGTCACATGAAATCATCATAAGTGTACGTCTAAATGATCATTTTATGTTGAGTTTACGGGTTATTTGTGTCGTGTGGTGGAAGTGTGTGTCTCGTTAAGTTTGTCTTGGTCTCGCGAGGGTTGTGGTTTAATTTTTAGTCTCGCATGTTGTGTCTCGTTAAGATCATGTCTCGCGAGGGGTGTAGGTTTGAACGCATGCATGGGCCTTGTTTATATGTCGACCTTAAATCTGTTTTGAATCATTCGAATGTGTTGAGACAAATGCCATTTGTATATGCTGTGTCGATCTCTGTCCCTTTACGTCTATAAGCTGGTAATTAGGACTCTAAATTTGAATATGTTATACAAACAAGAAGCTGGTATAAAACTAAAAAGAATTCATGTATGACATAAAGTAGTTAAAACAAGAGTAACATATGTTAGTGCATGCATGATTGTAGTGTAGAAAACATATATAAAAATCTGGTTAAAATACTCAACAAATGGATAAATGGGCATGCATGCTGAATTTCGTAATTAAAAGGTGTGTGAGCCTTTCGAACCCAAGAGCTAGACATTGGTTTATTTTAGTCTCATTATTTCATGTGTAGCGTCTCGTTAAGATAAATGCTTTGAATGCGTATTATGTGGAATCGAACCTCGATATAATATGAGTCGTGTGAGCATGAACGTGATCCTCGCATTTTAATCGTCGCGGTCTAAACTTATGTCAGAGAACGTTAATATGATTCTGAAACGACAGAGTCTAAAAGTATCATTTGATATAAAATATAGTATAAACTTTAAAGCTTATTTTAACATAATTAACCCTAAACTATTATATTGGTCGTTTTAACTCTTAAATATATTTAATGGTCAATAATAACCTTAAAATATTAAATTACTATATCGGGATAACTTACTGAAATGGGAAACTTACTACTTTTGGAAAGTGACTAAAAATGAAAAATCGACTAAAATGAGTAATCTGATTTAAAACAAGTTATTAATTATTAGCCGATCATGAATTCGTGTAGATTCGTTGAAGAAGGCGTGACGTTGCTTCCTTGTGTTCATGTTCTAGTTCACTTTCATTTCTTTTGGCTAAGGTACAGATATTCTAATCTTTCAGTAAGGTTTCTTATGACTCATGATCCATTCCATTGCCACTATTATGATTTCTAATCTTTATACGCCTGATATCTTTGGTTCATTTGATTGTATGATTTCACATGAAGACCCTTTTAAAAATATAACCTGATGGCTTTTGAGAAAAACTATTTTTGAAATGATTTATGTAATTACGATACGATGCCAGTTTTATATGAAGGTTTTAATGACATTTATGAAATGTTTTTTTTTTTTTTTTTTTTTTTTTTTTTTTTTTTTTAAGGAATACTTTTACGATAAAAAGGTTTTAAATAATTTTCAAAAGACCTTAATCTGTTTTAATCTCTAAGATTTCTCATGACTTTCTTTAACATCTTTTGATTATTTAACTTCAAATTTTGAACCTTTGCTATGAACCCTTTTGCTATTATGAACCTTTGATTTGAACCTCATGATATGAATATTTGATTTGGACCTCTGACTTGAACCATTGCTATAATTCCTTTGTACGATCCATATTTGATCGATCCATTTTTGTTATGATTTGCTTGATATTTGTTGCATGCTATAGTTCTTATTCTTATAGCATTCCTATGCTCTATTTGTTGCCCATTATTTGATTAATTTGTAGTCAGTCATGGGGAGTCCATGGCCTTGCCACTGATGCACCAGTGGTATTGACACTATCTGTGGAGGTGGGTTTTAGTCCACAGTGTTCCCTTTAAGCTAGTTATTCAGGCCTATATTTATTATTGTATATGTTTACTTAGCCTAGAGCTTTGTGCATATATATTTGTTTTTGTAGGGTGCGTATGGATGCATCCTAGGTACTTTGTTTCATTTTGAATTTGGTGAATGGGTATGTGTGTGCGATACACTCCATTTCACATTTGGTATATCGAGCTAGCTACTCTATGTACAATTTGATATATGAATATTGGGCATTTCTGTTACTTCTACTATATATGTGATCCTTGTTGTTCTAACTTCTTTATTGTTATTGACTTAAGCTTTCCTTAATTCATTTGCTTACATTTTTGATTCGTTTCATTTTTCCTTTGATTCATTTGATATTCCTTATACGTATTCCCTTTGATCGTGTTCTGTTGATTTTATCATGTGTTCCATATTCTTTGATATTCGTCTCAACAGGTTTGCTTGGATTCATTTCGGATTCACTTTCGTTTCCCTTTTGTTATTAGCTTTTGTGTGTTTATATCTGTTCACTGGGCTTTTTAAGCTCAGCCGCATTTCTTTTCCTGCGGCAGGTTTTAGTAGGAAGCTGGGTTAAGAGTGGAGAGTACTTTGGACTTAGAAGACTATATCTTGATAGCTATTCTGGATTTAGAGATGACTAGAAGTGATGTTCATTATTAGACTTAGTATTCATTTTTGTGTCATTGTAACTTTGTACTTCAGTTTACCTCTGTAACCTTTGAGATTCCTTTGTATTACTTAAGATGTATGCTTGTGTTTGCTTTGATATGTCTCCATAATGTAGTACTTCTACCCTTATCGGGTTGGGGTGTTACAATTATGGTATCAGAGACCAGGCTGCGACTTGTAGTACATTAAACCTTGACCTATGAAGTTTGGACCATTAAGTTTCCACTGTAGGCGCTCATAAGATAACCTTTGAGAAATTGCTTAAAGATCTCCTTATAGGAACATAAGCTATTACCGGTGAGGAATGGGTAGACTAGGACATCCATGTTAGTAGCATTGTGTTCGCATCACTCTGATTCGTGACTCTACTTTTAGATTTAGCCTTTTAAGAACTTTTGTTTCCAGAGGTTAGAAGTTTTGCAACCTAAGTTCAGTAACCGAGTAAGTTCATGGGTATATTACACCATTTAAGTTTCACTCTCTGATTTTGATCTCCATTTCCGATTTGTTTGATAAACCGTTTGATACGTTTCCCACCATCCTGAAGGTTATTTCAACCATAATGTGTTTGACATATTATGTGAATTCATTACTTATGCTGGATATAAAATTTATCGTTTGATACTACTATACTCTGCATAACCCATTACTACTCCTATGAGAACTCTATTAATTATTAACCACGGATATAGGAAGATTTGTTCTCTCTCTTCGAACGATGAACTTTGTCTGCAATCAGTTCCTTTGGAGGGTTATGATTTTGATAATATCTCGGTATGGATTTGTTGACTGAGCATGATGATGCTGACAACTGATATCCTATACGTCTCACTTTTGACAATCATATGATGTTCGTATTACCAATGATACACACTCTACCTACCACTTGTGCTAAGGAGCAAACAAGTTTCCAACACCTTGAACTATTCGCTTATATATCTCAACACTCTTGATGAACCATGTACTTGACCCTGATATATGAACTATCTACCGTATCCGATATGTGACCTTTAGTAATCCACTTCATCCTACTTTTGTTATGATGGCTCTCAACCTTTTAAATCTATTAAGACTAATGTTGCTATGGAAGCACAGACTCCGATCTCATTTGATTTTCAAGTTTCTCCTGACACCTATAAGTATCCACCCTTGAAACCTCTGACATTGGATGTATTTTGTTGTACGAAAATTTTCGGATGTTCTTTGATGAAACTTTTGGTTTAACCTCCTGATTGGGAAGTAGATTTGGCATTGAACTGATTTCAGTTGACGAAATCATGGTACCATAGAAGTTGAGAGATTAAAGGAGTTGATGGGATATGATTTCGTTCACCTCGATGTTTCTCTTTAGATACTCCTATTGGTATGAAGAAGAAAGAGAGAAGTATGCGACGGCATATCGGCTATCGTAAACTTAACCGTATCATTATCCGTAATCATTATCCATTTCAACATATCAATGATTGATTTGGTCTACCTTTGAAATTCCGTATCCGACGGCCTCATATAGATTTAAAAGACTGAAGAAGCAAGCACAAGAACTTCTAAGAAAGGAGTTAACTAACCGAGAGTAACCTCCATGAAGTATTTTAGTTTTATTCGTGAAGAAGAAGGTAGAGAATGTAAACTGATGTGAAGTTTCCCTAAGATGATTCTTGGAGTTACTTTTCTACTTGTTGTAATCTCTATGAGCTTCAATGATGCCTATTGTGTTGGCTATTAGAATCATGTTTTCACAAGTATTGGGACAGATTCATTATGTTGTGTTTAGAGACGAGAGAGGAACATCGAGATCATATTTGTATTAATTTAGAATGACCCTTTGTTCTAGAAGAGAAATTTGATTGGCGTCAGAAATTGTAGTAGATAACAATACCATGTATCCTGTGAGGATAGAGTTTCCATAAAAAGGACCCACATTGAAGACCGTTATCGGAGTAAGAAACCTTGTAGAAGAGTAGTAGAAGAAGTTCGCGAGAGGTGTTACCGTGGAAGAAGTATATAAGACAAACAGACCGTAGTAGATGAGCTATTCAACACATGACCTAGAGTCAACAACAGCAATGTTTACCTTAAAGACCGAAAGACCTTGCTTGCAAGACAAACATGGTGGTGAACATAGAAGGAGAATGAAATCGAGTTGGCGAATTTCAAACTGTGTGCTAGAAGACCTGTCAAAGACGCGCAATCTTACTTCTCTATTCATTTTAGTTGTACGAAGATGAATTGATAGCAGAAGCAGATTTACAGATGGAAGGATGCACATTGATCATGTCAGAAATTTACGTTAATACACTACAATTTCAAGAAGAGGTGCCAAAGGCTTGAGGGACCAGACTCAAGTTTGTGAATCCTTTTCACCGTATGATCAGATGGACGAGCGTAGACTGACTACTCGGACTTGGAAGAAAATTTGAAATTATGTAATTGACTGGACGAATTTTGAAGCAAACATTTGTGTTTGGATTAGTTGATTTTGTGAAGTATGAAGTATTGATGACGTAATTCACTTCTGCTTAACTCACTTAAGCTTCCATTACATGATGATAAGATCCTTTGAATAATTTATGTTTCCTATTAGTAATTCCGATCTGTGTTCATTCTGCGTATGATGGATAATGGTTTTGACATGAGAATTTTGATAAATTGTTGAAGACCTGACGTTTATGTTATTTGTACGTTATGTTTCTCTGATTTCAAATTCGTAATGATGTTTGATTCGGACCAACCCTAGGGGGTAGAAGGACTGTTAGGTGGTTAAGATAAGTTGCTTTTCACAACTTGAGATAAAGTATGGTCATCATGAGGGCATATTTATATGATGCTAGTATTATGACGTCTGGCCAACGTGATAATACTTACATCATATAACGTGTACTTATTGTGATCATAGGGTATCTTGAGGAGTGCTTGAGGAGCTTTAGAAATTTTCTGGCATCTGTTGAAGATTATCTGCGATTAGTGAGACTTTAGGTTCATTCTACCTATACGCTTAATCTGCCTTCATCGATATACGACTTGATACGTTTGGATATTCGGCATGTGTTTGTGACCTTTGTACTTCGGATAAGAATCTTAGGTTTCTGTTGTAGAGCTTCTACCATTTGATGTTAGCAAATAAACAGTTTCTGTCAATATGAATTCGATTTGTTCCTATGGAGGAATACACCTATGTTTTGCAATATGTACGTTCCACATTCATTGAATTTGTTTCATTATGGTCTGCTATGAGTTAAGTTATGAGGTTACGGATTTTGAGGAACAAGATCTGTTTATCTATGAGAATACTTTTGAAAGGTTATATTGAAGAAGAGACTATTTGAGAATCTGAAGAGTTAAGCGTATATATTACCCTCATATTGACTGCGATTCAATACGATCTCGTCTAATTTATCTATTTCAAATTTCAACGGACAATATATCCGTCAAATCTTATGCCTTCCATGTATCCCTCCTGAGGGGACACAAATATCATTCTTCGCATGTGGCAACTTAATCCTTTATGTCTCTTTCGGAAGAACCTGAAGCTATTTTGATCAACAAGACAGAGTCATGAGAAACAAGTAATTTACACTTCCGTTCACAGTCCGTTGTGTTTCCGTTTCGTTTTCCCTTCAATTTTCGCGGACGAAAAATTTTTTTAGAGGAGAAGAGTTGTAAAAACCCGAAATTTTAAACATGAGAAATACCCAAAATACCCCTCTAATTTTAAACGTATGAAAACGGATAATAATCCAGGACATTGCGATGTATTATAACCTAAGTAATATTAAAAATAAATAAATAAATAAATAAATAAAACCCCAAGCTGTCGTCTCACACGATTCATAAGTTGTGATGGACTAATTCTTATTTAGCTACTACAAACGTATGGAAACTCCAAAAGGGAAATAGATGCATGATGGAGTAAATTTCAATTTGGTCTTATATTCTGTTCCATGAATCTCGCCAGCTTCCTTTTTAAATCACCCGTAATTATATATACCAAATATCTCTAAATCTCTCCCAATAATCACGCTCATTCCTTCTTAGACTTCCCCATTCGGTTATATTGACACCGGTTACCAAAACACAGAAAACACTCACCAAACAAATCAAAGAAAAACCCTAATAAATCTAAACAAACATAACGGCTGCTACATGTTTTCTTTTTACCTATTCTGATCGAACCAAAAGAAGGTACAAGGAGATTTGTGTGACCCTTTTTGAGGGCTCGAGATCATGGGGTTGTCCGGTTCGAACAAAGGCATGGTACCCTGGTTCGGCTACGAATGTGGGTTAGTTAGGTTCGAATGTGGGTACTAATTACTGTTCGTGTTGCGTTCATTGCTGTCTTAGTGGTGTTGGTTTGAGGTGGTACTCGATCGTTGTTGTTTTCTCTTCTTTAACACGCATCGAGGGTAAGTAACACGAACCTTATTCGATTCTTTCTATTCAATCTGTTTCGACTGTGCTATTCTAAATCTATTCGGCTGCAAGCTTTATCATTTAAAAGACTACATAAGATCATAACATCACATAAAATAGCGATCTATCTAACCTATTTTTTAATCGACCTAAGACTTATAATCAGTTTTACGCATATGCGAATTGGATATGAATAGAGAACATGTGGTTTCCTTTTTGCTTCGAATGAAATATAAATATACCTTGTGAATACGAGAGAAAAGTCACATGAAATCATCATAAGTGTACGTCTAAATGATCATTTTATGTTGAGTTTACGGGTTATTTGTGTCGTGTGGTGGAAGTGTGTGTCTCGTTAAGTTTGTCTTGGTCTCGCGAGGGTTGTGGTTTAATTTTTAGTCTCGCATGTTGTGTCTCGTTAAGATCATGTCTCGCGAGGGGTGTAGGTTTGAACGCATGCATGGGCCTTGTTTATATGTCGACCTTAAATCTGTTTTGAATCATTCGAATGTGTTGAGACAAATGCCATTTGTATATGCTGTGTCGATCTCTGTCCCTTTACGTCTATAAGCTGGTAATTAGGACTCTAAATTTGAATATGTTATACAAACAAGAAGCTGGTATAAAACTAAAAAGAATTCATGCATGACATAAAGTAGTTAAAACAAGAGTAACATATGTTAGTGCATGCATGATTGTAGTGTAGAAAACATATATAAAAATCTGGTTAAAATGTAAGAGATATGATACTAATGATTTTATTGATTGATTGATTACAATTACATCGTAACTATAAATAGTACTACATTGAATATTCTAGACTCGGGCTTGGGCCCGTTACAAAACATAATACAGTCTAACACTCCCCCGCAGTCTGAGCGGCGAAATCGCGAAAGCTCAGACTGGAGATTAAAAGCTAATAAAGTAAAACTAATAAATAATTGTTGAAGAAGACGTTCGACGCAAGCGGAAGCACATCTTTAAGATGCAGCAGAAATAAAAACGAAAGAAATCGGATAAACCAAAGTATCCGAACCAAACAGGATAAACCAAAGTATCCTGACCAAACGGGATAAACCATAGTATCCCTTACCAAATAGGATAAACCAAAGTATCCTGACTAAACGAGATAACCCAAAGTATCCCCTACACTAAAACAAAGGAAATAACAACTAAAACTCATGCACTAACATCAAAAGTAAAGATGAGAAAACGAAAGTTGGTTCTAAAACTTCAACCCCCAAAGAACCTTCCGAACAAACGGGGCGTGTTTTTCCGTACAAAAACATAAAGATCCGGCTTTTTTTTTTTTTTTTTTTTTTTTTTTTTTTTTTTAACCATCCTTTTTCTTAAAACATATAAATCCAAAGAGACAGACCATTCATTCACTGTGGACACGTGTAGAAGAAATACTCCAACCAAACAATTGGTCAACAAAACAAATAATATAAGTTATATTTGCCTGTTGTGTTTTATACCATGTAACAACGAAACAAAGAAAATAAACAATATCCCGTGAACCGAAGCACAAGTATGATCAAACGTGTGGATCTGTGAACCAAAGCACAAATCACCGTAGAAGATAGATTGACCATATTGAGAAGAAGCAAAAAAGACAACCGTAAGTTTTTTTTTTTTTTTTTTTTTTTTTTTTTTTTTTTTTTGAAGTTATTGATCTTGATGACCCTTGTGTAGTTGGATGGGTTGGGTGTTTCGTGTACCATGGTGAACTGTTAGGATGAAAAGATAAGTAGCAGTAAAGCGAGCCCTCCGAACCTCCGGCGTGTAGCCGGCGGCCGGAGGCGGCGGTTGAAGATTAGAGCGGCGGAAATTTAGGGTTTATTGGGATCGGTATGTTTTAGTCTCTGATACCATGTAAGAGATATGATACTAATGATTTTATTGATTGATTGATTACAATTACATCGTAACTATAAATAGTACTACATTGAATATTCTAGACTCGGGCTTGGGCCCGTTACAAAACATAATACAGTCTAACATAAAATACTCAACAAATGGATAAATGGGCATGCATGCTGAATTTCGTAATTAAAAGGTGTGTGAGCCTTTCGAACCCAAGAGCTAGACATTGGTTTATTTTAGTCTCATTATTTCATGTGTAGCGTCTCGTTAAGACAAAAACTTTGAATGCGTATTATGTGGAATCGAATCTCGATATAATATGAGTCGTGTGAGCATGAACGTGATCCTCGCATTTTAATCGTCGCGGTCTAAACTTATGTCAGAGAACGTTAATATGATTCTGAAACGACAGAGTCTAAAAGTATCATTTGATATAAATTATAGTATAAACTTTAAAGCTTATTTTAACATAATTAACCCTAAACTATTATATTGGTCGTTTTAACTCTTAAATATATTTAATGGTCAATAATAACCTTAAAATATTAAATTACTATATCGGGATAACTTACTGAAATGGGAAACTTACTACTTTTGGAAAGTGACTAAAAATGGAAAATCGACTAAAATGAGTAATCTGATTTAAAACAAGTTATTAATTATTAGCCGATCATGAATTCGTGTAGATTCGTTGAAGAAGGCGTGACGTTGCTTCCTTGTGTTCATGTTCTAGTTCACTTTCATTTCTTTTGACTAAGGTACAGATATTCTAATCTTTCTGTAAAGTTTCTTATGACTCATGATCCATTCCATTGCCACTATTATGATTTCTAATCTTTATACGCCTGATATCCTTGGTTCATTTGATTGTATGATTTCACATGAAGACCCTTTTAAAAATATAACCTGATGGCTTTTGAGAAAAACTATTTTTGAAATGATTTATGTAATTACGATACGATGCCAGTTTTATATGAAGGTTTTAATGACATTTATGAAATGTTTTTTTTTTTTTTTTTTTTTTTTTTTTTTTTTTTTTTTTTAAGGAATACTTTTACGATAAAAAGCTTTTAAATAATTTTCAAAAGACCTTAATCTGTTTTAATCTCTAAGATTTCTCATGACTTTCTTTAACATTTTTTGATTATTTAACTTCAAATTTTGAACCTTTGCTATGAACCCTTTTGCTATTATGAACCTTTGATTTGAACATCATGATATGAATTTTTGATTTGGACCTCTGACTTGAACCATTGCTATAATTCCTTTGTACGATCCATATTTGATCGATCCATTTTTGTTATGATTTGCTTGATATTTGTTGCATGCTATAGTTCTTATTCTAATAGCATTCCTATGCTCTATTTGTTGCCCATTATTTGATTAATTTGTAGCCAGTCATGGGGAGTCCATGGCCTTGCCACTGATGCACCAGTGGTATTGACACTATCTGTGGAGGTGGGTTTTAGTCCACAGTGTTCCCTTTAAGCTAGTTATTCAGGCCTATATTTATTATTGTATATGTTTACTTAGCCTAGAGCTTTGTGCATATATATTTGTTTTTGTAGGGAGCGTATGGATGCATCCTAGGTACTTTGTTTCGTTTTGAATTTGGTGAATGGGTATATGTGTGCGATACACTCCATTTCACAGTTGGTACATCAAGCTAGCTACTCTATGTACAATTTGATATATGATTATTGGGCATTTCTGTTACTTCTACTATATATGTGATCCTTGTTGTTCTAACTTCTTTATTGTTATTGACTTAAGCTTTCCTTAATTCATTTGCTTACACTTTTGATTCGTTTCATTTTTCCTTTGATTCATTTGATATTCCTTATACGTATTCCCTTTGATCGTGTTCTGTTGATTTTATCATGTGTTCCATATTCTTTGATATTCGTCTCAACAGGTTTGCTTGGATTCATTTCGGATTCACTTTCGTTTCCCTTTTGCTATTAGCTTTTGTGTGTTTATATCTGTTCACTGGGCTTTTTAAGCTCAGCCGCATTTCTTTTCCTGCGGCAGGTTTTAGTAGGAAGCTGGATTAAGAGTGGAGAGTACTTTGGACTTAGAAGACTATATCTTGATAGCTATTCTGGATTTAGAGATGACTAGAAGTGATGTTCATTATTAGACTTAGTATTCATTTTTGTCTCATTGTAACTTTGTACTTCAGTTTACCTTTGTAACCTTTGAGATTCCTTTGTATTACTTAAGATGTATGCTTGTGTTTTCTTTGATATGTCACCATAATGTAGTACTTCTACCCTTATCGGGTTGGGGTGTTACATAGGGTTTGGACAGAAAAGTAGTGCTGTAAATATTTGAATGTATTTAACAGATGGTGATCAGTTAGATCACGAATTTTTAGTCTAAATTGAATTTTAATAAAAGATATTTCCAAAAAGTCCAACCACGATTGATTTCAAGGTCGGGAAGTTAGTATTTTGATTTCTCTTTGATAAGGTGTCAAAGCTGTTAAACCGGGACAGAATTTGGGTAAAAGTTTGATAGTGAATTGTGGGTGAAAAAGTGGTATTTAGATTAGCCCTTCTGGAATAGTTAAGTTTTAGGTTATCTTAGACTACCACGAAAAGGATTCGCGATAAAAAGTTGTAGAAGTATTTTATTCTAATTAAAACTTTTTTGTGTGCGTTCAGATCCGAATTTGGATAGTTGACAAGTTTGATTTTCTTTTTAATACTTGTTTGTGTTATTGGTCCATGGCCTTCTGGAATTAGCTTGTATGCTTATGAGAGATCATGGTAAATTTTTGGTGTGAGTTTTTGAGCTTTAAATGTTATGATTTCATGTGGGCGAATGTACCCTAAAATTCTGCGTTTTTTTTATTTTAATGGTGCAAGGGATTTAGTGAGTGTTAGGTTGTGGTAATGATTAGCATGGTGTCTAGGAGATCCATGGTGGTCATATGAGTCATAGACATCCATCATATGAGTATTAAATGGGTTGTAGCTTTTAGCTTGGCCTTGTGTAACGTGGACTTATTTGTGTTGTTTAGATTTGTGATTTGTGTTGTGGAAGCTGCAAGGTTTGAGGTGAGTTCATAGTCCCATATTTTTACTTTGTCTTACACTTGGGATGGAAATGATGCTTGTCTTAAATGGTTTGGGTTACTGTGATTATGTGTGTGTCAAAGAACTTGGACTTATATTGTTATCGTATGTATGCTATATGTGAATGGTTATGCGATGTGGAAATGTTGTGTGATGCTGCGTGGTCCAATTGGGAGGGTGCTTACCCTGTTGCTCGTGCATACGACCTAATTGGAGAGTAGTACTCCAACTCACTATTATTCTGTGTGGTCTGATCGGAGGGTATTAATTACCCATTATTTGGAGCGGGGGTCACGTTCCGGCCCGGATATTGTGGATTTGGATCGGTGGGCTCGTTCCGCCCGATGGTTGCCTTTTGTGTGATGGTTGGTTTATGAACATATGTAGCTTGTATGATAACTATAATTATTTGTCCAGCTATGTTTTTGTGATCATAGTGAACTGGTTGCCTTGAGAGTGTATGTGTGTCTTAAACCTATGAATCTCACCAACATTATGTTGACATTTTAAGCATCATTTTCAGGTGAACTTTCTAAGGATAAGATAGAAGGATGTGATTAGACAAGACCTTAGTTGCATTGGAAGTGGTTTATTATCTATGCTGGGATTTTTGGATTGTTTTGGATTTTGTTTTGGTTATTTTGTTTTGGGGTATTGTTACGACACTTCGTGTCTGTACTTGCTCTATTTTATGCATGTAGTTATTCTCTATATAGACACCATGTGTTGTGATGATATCCATGAAGTTACACACTCGCGTTTCTGCCTTGGCGAGGTGTGACACAAACCCTGTGAGGGGGTTACATGCTTACTTTCTTTAAATCGAATACAAGTCTTTCTCTTTGGTTGTTGCACAAGTAAACTATCTGCCACCCCTACACAAAAAAATTCATGAATCTAATCGCTTGTGATATTTTACACAAGTGAACGCGAATATAATTGATAGATCTATTGGAGTTTGACAACTCCCGTTGGTACTACCTCTTTCTAGAGGGTACCAATAAGTATTATATTTGAACCCTCTGAAGGATTAACTTTGGCAAGTTATCCTTCCTGTCCCTTTATGGTTTGGTCTGCAGACCCCATGATCTGGACTGTTAACGTGTGGTTCATGAGCTTAGTGCAACACACCAACTCTTTATAATTGTACATGCATTACAATTATCACACACAATACATTTTCCTTGAAGGGTGTAACAACTGAACCCTGTGGAACTTGTATTCACTATCACTTAAACCTATGACTCTCACTCAATACTTAGTGTTGACTCTTTAAGCATGTATCCTAGGTAACGGAGCTCTATGGAAATTATGGCATGGAGTAGCACGAGACTTGAAAGACTTTTCATTTGGTTATCATTCAAGCTTCATAACACACTTAGATTTTGGGGACCTCCTCTTATAAAACTCTGATAATTTTAATGAATGATAACTCATTTTTATAAAATGTCTTTTTTCGAGTCGTTTTCTATTACTGTATCTGTGATCCATGAAGTAATACCCCATATCCAAATTCCGCTGCGATCTGTGAAAATGGGGGTGTTACAGATTGGTATTTGAGCTTCAGTTGTAGAGAATAAGGTCAAAACCTAAACTACAACTACTTTTCCCAATACCCGAGAAAATCCTTCGCGCCACTACACTCCCCAATCCCTTTTCCAAGAGCCATATGTGCATTAGGTCTGCATAATAGGTATTTCTTGACTTATATCTTAGCTTATTTTATTTTATCGAGTTATTAGATAGTCATGCCTGCTCCCCATTACTCTACCTTTACCCCATCCGGATTACATACGGAGAATGTTCTTCCCACTTCGAATGATTCAGATTCTAGCTTTAAAAGCCTTTTTTCCCAATTCCACGGAAAACCCTAGGAATAGTATAGATACACCGTCACCCCTAGGTTTTATACCTTTCGTAGATGACCCACACATAAAACGTATAAGAGAATTCTATGCTAAGGCATCGCTCAATACTCCCCCAAACACTATTTTACACCCATCATTTCCCTCTCCAAAATTTGAGCCACACGGGTTCTTTCTTCCTAGAGACCCATATATACCTAGGAAACCTATCCCTGCCTATACCCCTAGATATGAACCTAGACAACCTGATGCGTGGGGTTTGCACCAGGCTTTACCTCTAAAGGGATCTCGAGAAGCTTATAACCCCCACCAGGCAGTGTACCTGATCGATGTAGTATAGTATAATGACAAGTACCGGGGGATTGATCGTTCAGCTAGGAATAGTGTCGCTAGGATTAGAAAACCTAAAGACTAGGTCTAGAGATGAGGGATGATTCATTTTGTATTTTTTAAATTTTATGAAAGCAAGTAAAAATCTCGGGTTTTAAGGATTTGGGCGGAATTAGTTGCTAGTCAACTAACCCAAAACTAAGATGCAATCAAAATAAAATACTAAAAATGAAAATAAACTATATTAAACTAAAGTTGTGAGCAATATGTGGGAGAAATGTGTTTACTTAGATTTCACTACTCCCTAGATATCTTTTACACGTTAATTACTTGTTATAGTTGGATGGATGACGGATTGTATTCCTTAATACCATTCATGGGGTGGCGTACTTACTTCCCCAATCCTATGAGTGCCTACTTCACTCCTATGTCGAGCCGGCTAAGAAGCTCCTAACATGGGATCATTAGAATTTACTCATGCATTAAATACAACCAATAAAACCTAGTACACATCGGTTCATGTTTCCTAAGACGTTCAAGCATGTTACACAACGGAGATCTGCCAGTTTTCTTAAGCCTAACATTGAAATCATTCATCCAATACAACCATAAACAAGTAATCAACACATAATTAACATCTAGGTTTCATTAGATCCAAGCAAACACAAGATTGATCTAGCCTAGCATGTTGAAATCAAGACAAGCACAAGATATAGACAACCAACACATAGACATATTGATTGAATTAAGAGTAAGACTTATCTTAATAGCACATGAAAGGATTCAAGGGGTGAAAACCCTTGAAAATACTGTAAAATACGAGCTAGGGTTTACAAAGTTCAGCCCTAGGGTTCTCCACACAAGTTTCTCTTTAATGAATGAAAAATAGAAAACTATATATAGAGTTTAGAAGGTGACGGCGTCAAGAACAAATGTACTCGCCGCCAAATAGTTCCTCGGACTGCCTAGATCTGGGTCTGAGGCCGTCATGTATACACCTTATGCAGACCGTAACAAAATTAACTCTTAACGCCCTTGTTGTGATGCCATCAGGTTTGTACTGGGTCGTCACCACTTTTACTCTTGACGCCGTCATGGTTTTTCTCCTGACGCCGTCAGGTACTGTTCTCAGCATGGAAAATTAAGTCTTTGGCGTTTTCTTCACTTTTATGCTCCAAAAACGTCCGAATTGCTTCCTTTTCCAGATTTCACTCCCAAAGTACCTAAAATCATAAAAGGAACGATTTAGGGTAATATTTGATCAAATAAATTCAATTCCGGGCTTAAATGACCCCCTAAAAGTGGTTCATTTTTCGCCTCATCATATACCCTTACACTTGAGATTTGCTTGTCCTCAAGCAAATGCGCTTTTATTCTAATCAAAATACAAGTTAGTGGTCATTTAACACTAATATAAAAGTAATTACAACAAATAATCGTTCCACTAAAGACCAAAGACAAGCACGAAGGTTATATACTAGCACCTCACAAATAGTGTTTAGATACTCACATCTCTTGGGTGTAATAAAGTATAAATTACAATATGGAAACGGAAGATATCTCTCACTACCTGTCATAGCAAAATAGATTACCATAGGCTTGGGAAAGGATCAAACCTCCACCACATGGCGTAAGCACCTAGGATAAACTATCAAAGAGGTCTTTTAAAGGGTTGTAACGTTAGGTGTAGGGATATGAAATACACGGTTTTGTTGGATATAGGTAGTCTTTACTGGTGGCGAGTTAACAATCTTGGTTAATTACATGTACAATATGGCGTTGCTAAGCCAAGACTAGACTCGACTTAAGCTAATAAATGAAAAATAACAAAAACATAGAATGAAAAGGGATGGTAGTCCGTATGTTTTTTTCTTTTTTTCTTTTCTATTTTTTTTCTTTTCTTTTTCTTTTTTTTTTCTTGATTTTTCGATTTTTTTTATTTTTTTTTATTTTATTTATTTATTTATTTATTTTTTTTTGCATACACTCTTACCCTACCATCCAAAATAATACATCATAGGGAATGAAAATTCCCCTTACACTTGAATTTTTACATACTTTACAATAAACTAATCTAATGACTCGGATTAAGAAAATCAAAACACTTGGAGTACTTTTAAGATTAACGTACATATGGGGGTAATAATATTATGTCCTTCCCCATTACTCCATAAATAAGTACTTTACCCATGAGTCCCAATCTTCCCAAAACAATATGTACAAGGATATGACTCGACTTAGCAACCATGTAATCAATTAGATAATTAACTTAGGGTTTAACAAATAACAATAATGCACTAAAGATGAGTGCATACACGGAAGGCTAAGGCGATTTGGGTGTACATTTAAGTGGGGTGTAACAAATTCTTCCTTTAAGTAAGATGCTTAAAGTTAGAAACGTAAAGATAGGCTCGGAGGGGTGTACTAGGGGTATCGTGTACTAAAAATGAGTACAACGCTAAGGTGTGGGAAAAATTAATTGACTTAACTAGCCAAGCAATATGACTTAAATGGTCAAGTAATTATGATACGGGTTTAACACAAGGGTGATCCTAATGCCTCTTATCATGTAGTAAATCCTACTACACGAATGTAGTCTCACTAGCGGTCTTGGGATGCATCACTAACGCAAGTTCTAGAATCTAAATGCTACCGGTACACTCATAAGCACTAATAGTAAATGCTTTTCCTATCAAATCTAAAGGAGAACCTCGCACATTTGGGTGGAAAATTTTTCTGAATGATACGGTTATGTGCTATTCATACAATCTCCTATCCATGAGACGCTTGCTATGGCTAAAGTTTCACTCCTAAATGTTGTAAAAAATTTTAAATTTGGCTCTAAAATTGCACTAACAAGTATTTCTTATAGTTTTATTACACATCTACTATCAAACAAACAAACTCAAGCAAAAGTGTATTTGTAAGGTATCATCATTTTACCCTCCCCTTACACTTAAGATGAACATTGTCCCCAATGTTCAAGTAAAGAATGTAAAAGTGAAATAAGTAAAAAGAATGAAATCAAATACTCCCCTGATTCGCTCGGTATGGATAATAAGGTGGCCAGGTTAGATCTTCCTCAAGAAAATGAACAATCAAAGCTTCCCTTCCAGAAAAATAAATCATCTTCTTGTCATACATAACCTGTAAATCCTGAGTAAACAGACAAGGCAACCTCGCATAAAATCGGCGGCAATCTACATATGTTACTAAATCCTAGAAAACAAAATAAGATATAATGCTTGTGGAATGATGTTTGCAGATTTCCTGGAGATTATAAAACTAAAAATTCAACAAAAACTTTAAGACTCCGTTAGAAAAACAAAACCAGTAAAATTTTCAGATTTTTACACGTGACGCCGTCAAGAGTAAACTCATGACGCCGTCAGAAGTGACCTGCAGAAATTCTTATGTTAAGTTTTCGGAAAATTTCTGGAAAAACTTGGTCTTATTTCCTGGAAAATCCTGTAAAACTTCATTATGACTCGACACAAGCATTTGACTCTAACAAATACGAATATACATGTTCACTTAATATTGTGGAGAATCATGATCGGTTTGTTTCTTAAAAACATATTTGGGGTTTCCCCTTACACTTATCTTTTGCAAAAATACCTTTGGGTGAAGTTAAGATTAAACCAAACAACAAAATAAAGTATTTCCACTATTTAGTTTTGAAACATGATCTACCAACAATAAAAATAAAGCATGCATACGGAAGCAAATAACAAACAAACAAAAATAAAAATCACACAAAACATGGGTTGCCTCCCAAGAAGCGCTTTTCTTTATTTACGAGTCTTGTAGCTAGACTCAAGGTCATGGGTTACTACGTGACCTCATCGTTGGTTTCACTCTTTAGGTCGTCTTCTAAGCCAGTTTTGTATTCCGGACCTAGTTGCAAGCATTCTTTGTAGAAACCAAGCATCCTATTCTTCACATACTCTACTCCTCTACGTCTATCCTCATCATTCCTATAATAAGCCGCTTGCTTGTGTTCCTTTTCTATGTTAGAGAGAAGGCGGTATTGCTCAATTTTGTAGGACATTTGGTAGGCAATCTCATCATTCTCTCCCTTGAATCTAACTATCCCTAAAGTCGGATCATAACTCATCTTAGTGGCATCAACAAATGGTTTTCCGAATATCACTTGGCTTAGGCAATCATCTATCACCGGATGAGTATCTTCTACTATCATAAAATCGATCTCATAAGTGAAATTACCTATAATCACATGCAATCCCTTCACTCTTCCTACAAAATTACTTATCAAATTCTTATTGGGCATCATCCTATAATCAAGTTGTTTCTTCATCACCCAATTGTAATAAGTCCTAGTCATGATGTTTACAGGAGATCTAGGATCGATATAAGCTTTCCATATATGCATGTGCCCGATGTTGCATGGTATGTTGATGTTAGAGTGGTCTCCCATTTTGATAAGGGGTGTGCCAAGGATATATGGTGTTTCGGGACCATCGAATAAATCCTTATGGTATTCCCGTTCTTCCTTGGCGGGAAACTTATCAAAGTGCTTTTCTATAGTCTCTACTTCCTCTAACTCCTCTCCCTTATTAACCTCAACTTCCCTAATTTCATCCCTAGTCTCGGTTTCAACTTCAACTTCATCTTTGTCACTTTCCTCTATATTCTTATCTATTGGCTTAATGGTGACAACATTGACAAAGTGGACATGTTTGGATGATGAGGGGTCCTTAATTTGGATTCCGTTATTAGTTTCCCTAGTGTCCTTCCTAGGTGTGGTTAACGCTTGGTTGTTGAGGGCTTTCAACAAGTTGTCTATCTTGTTGGTCATTTCTGTTTGTTGTTGATTGAATTCGGTTTCAAACCTAGCTATGCGAGCTTCTTGAGATGCCATGAACTTAGACATCAATCCTTCAAGATTGTTGGTACTACCATAGTTGTTAGAAGGATTGTTTTTGAAAGTACGGTTGGAGGGTGGACCGTTTGGTTGGTAACGATTAGGCGGATTGGAAGAATTGGCTTGATTTTGTTTCCACCTAAGGTTTGGGTGATTTTTCCAAGAGGGGTTGTATGAATCACCGTAAGGGTTTGGCTCGGGTTTGAAAGTGTACCACTTATCTCCCGCTTCGTCGGTACGCGAGGATGCATAGTCCGCAAAAGCTGTTCCGGGGAGTTCCACACAATCACGAGTGTCATGGGGACCACTACATAATTCGCATGAAGAAGTGATTTTTTTCACTTGGCTTGAAGGCTTAGGAGCTTCGTAAGATTTTATGAGAAACTTGACTTGGTCCTCAAGTTCCATGATCCTACGGTCGGGAGTGCTAGAGTTGTTCGAAGGCAAAGATATTGCCTTGACCGTTTTGTTCAAATCACGGGGATCATTCCAACTTTTGTTGTCATAGAGAGCAAGATCTTCTATGAGTTCCCATGATTGTTCCGCACTTAGATCACGTAGCTTACCACCGGCCGATTGGTCAATGGCTCGCCTTGTGGAGAGATCGATATGGTCATAGAAGATTTGGACTTGGAGCCAAAGATCTATGCCATGATGAGGGACTTTTTGGAGTAAGTCCTTGAAACGAGTCCATGCTTCATAAAGAGTTTCACTTTGACGTTGTTGGAACATCAAGATGTCATTTCTAAGCTTGGTAGTTCTCCCCGGTGGGAAAAATTGAGCAAGGAAACGAGTAGTGAGATCATCCCATGTGGTGATGGATCCCGCTGGTAAATGTTCAAGCCATTGACTAGCTTGATCACGTAGAGAGAATTGGAATAGGCGTAATCAGGTTGTCTCTCTAGTTGCAACATCTAGGTCTATGGAATCTACGATTTTAAGGAAGTCCTTGAGATGTTGGTTTGGATCTTCGGAACGAAGTCCATGGAATGCACATCCGCTTTGCACCAACCAGATGCTGTCGGATCGCAAGGGGGTCACATTGGCTCCGGTGAGCTTAATGGTGTTTCGATAGCCTTGGTGGCTAGGTCGGGAATACTCTCCTAAGGTTCGGGGCCTAAGAGGTTCTAGTGGTGGGTTTTGTTGTGGTGGGATGACGGGTTCAAAGATGTTCCCATCGTCCATGATGTCGGGTGGTGAAGAGTTACGAACAAAAACACGAAGAATTAAGATAGACTAAAGAGAACCTAGAAAATAAAAATAAAATCTTACTAGAAAGGAATCTAGCAAGTAGACCTAATAAAAAGAGATTCTAACCTAGACAATAACTATTCCCCGGGCTGCGGCGCCAAAAACTTGATGCGTGGGGTTTGCACCAGGCTTTACCTCTCAAGGGATCTCGAGAAGCTTACAACCCCCACCAGGCAGTGTACCTGATCGATGTAGTATAGTATAATGACAAGTACCGGGGGATTGATCGTTCAGCTAGGAATAGTGCCGCTAGGATTAGAAAACCTAAAGACTAGGTCTAGAGATGAGGGATGATTCTTTTTGTATTTTTTATATTTTATGAAAGCAAGTAAAAATCTCGGGTATTAAGGATTTGGGCGGAATTAGTTGCTAGTCAACTAACCCAAAACTAAGATGCAATCAAAATAAAATACTAAAAATGAAAATAAACTAAATTAAACTAAAGTTGTGAGCAATATGTGGGAGAAATGTGTTTACTTAGATTTCACTACTCCCTAGATATCTTTTACACGTTAATTACTTGTTATAGTTGCGTGGATGACGGATTGTATTCCTTAATACCATTCATGGGGTGGCGTACTTACTTCCCCAATCCTATAAGTGCCTACTTCACTCCTATGTCGAGCCGGCTAAGAAGCTCCTAACATGGGATCATTAGAATTTACTCATGCATTAAATACAACCAATAAAACCTAGTACACATCGGTTCATGTTTCCTAAGACGTTCAAGCATGTTACACAATGGAGATCTGCCAGTTTTCTTAAGCCTAACATTGAAATCATTCATCCAATACAACCATAAACAAGTAATCAACACATAATTAACATCTAGGTTTCATTAGATCCAAGCAAACACAAGATAGATCTAGCCTAGCATGTTGAAATCAAGACAAGCACAAGATATAGACAACCAACACATAGACATATTGATTGAATTAAGAGAAGACTTATCTTAATAGCACACGAAAGGATTCAAGGGGTGAAAACCCTTGAAAATACTGTAAAATACGAGCTAGGGTTTACAAAGTTCGGCCCTAGGGTTCTCCACACAAGTTCCTCTTTAATGAATGAAAAATAGAAAACTATATATAGAGTTTAGAAGGTGACGGCGTCAAGAACAAATGTCTGACGCCGTCATCTCGCCGCCAAATAGTTCCCCGGACTGCCTAGATCTGGGTCTGACGCAGTCATGTATACACCTTATGCAGGTCGTCACAAAATTAACCCTTGACGCCCTTGTTGTGACTCCGTCAGGTTTGTACTGGGTCGTCACCACTTTTACTCTTGACGCCGTCATGGTTTTTCTCCTGACGCCGTCAGGTACTGTTCTCAGCATGGAAAATTAAGTCTTTGGCGTTTTCTTCACTTTTATGCTCCAAAAACGTCCGAATTGCTTCCTTTTCCAGATTTCACTCCCAAAGTACCTAAAATCACAAAAGGAACGATTTAGGGTAATATTTGATCAAATAAATTCAATTCCGGGCTTAAATGACCCCCTAAATGTGGTTCATTTTTCGCCTCATCACAACCCTATATCTTAGCACCCACACCTTACTTAGTAGACCCTCCCACTTCATCTTGGAAATTTGAAGTCGGAGAAAATTCTACTAGGACAACTTTAGAAAATCAAGAAAATCAGGTAGAGGATATTTTAAATAACTTAGATGAAATTTTCCTTGACCTTATTGAGAAGATAAAAGAAGGTCATGATAATAACATAGGCACCCGACCTGAATATATTAGTTTAAGAAATACCCTACAACAAGCCCGTTTTAAGATAGCTAAGTTACAGAAAAATCAAATGAGATACCACCATAAGATAGACTTTGCCCGTTTTAGGATTTGTACTTTTGAAAAGATGATTGATGATGATGAGGAATGTCATCAATCAAATCTAGGAAACATCCAAAACTCAAACCCTTAGATTTAAGAGAACCTCGGAAGAAATCCCTAAGTAGTATGCCTTTTACAGCTTTAGGAGTTTTTCCCTAGAATAATGCCATAATACTTATAGGATATGTAAGATAGGAAATCAATAATATAAGTCATGCCTTAGATACCTCTTACTCTCACTTCCTAGTGCCCCTTAATTTAGGATAACTTAGCTAACCTAGGATTAGGTATGCTTCTTCTTGATTACCCTAGGTCATCCCAAACCTTATAGGAACCCTTAGGAATTTAGATAGATCGCGTAAAATATAACAAGTTGGATACTTGTTATAACCTACCTTAAAGCCTTAACCCACTATCACCCCTAGGAACTTAGGATGAGTTGTCCCGATGCCTTAGATTCATAGATTCTCAAAACTCTTAAACCTTAACTTGTTTGGGTTTCAATTTCAAACCCAAGACCTTACCGAGAGCTGTCCCGTAAGGATACTTATTCTTGAACTTTAGGCATTTTAGGGAAGCCTAAAGTGTCATTCTATAGAGTCCATTCCCTATTCCCATTTTTTATCCTTAGGTAATCTGCCTAAAAATCCCTATCCCCTTAAATCTAACAACAAGACATTTGGCATAAATAGCAGCACTTGTTAAAAACAAATTATTTATGACCTTATGTAGTTGCAACTTCCACTCTCGTTATTTTATGACATTATATGTCATGAATAACAACTTTCCTCGAACTTCATCTCTTTTCATATGATACTAATGATGAGAATTCTTATTCTACATCATAGAGATCTAAATTCTTTCCAAATTCAGTATCTTTAGCCCTCACTACTTCCTTAGCCTTCTTTAGTCATCTTCCCCTAGCTATTATTATTCCCATTCTCCCCTCTTTACACCTCTAAATTACTATGATTCCTGAAATAGTTATTCCCTCTTATAAAACCCGTATTACACACTCTAGGATTCCCATACTTGAGGTTAGAAATAATTCTAGGATGCCCTTAGGTAAACATAAGAATAGACATAGGATACTTTGAATAGGTTATCTCTAAGAAATCAGTAAGGAAATAGAAAAATAAGATTATAAATCTTCGAGGTTTTTATTGGCTAGAAACAAACCTAGAGAAAAACCCATGCCTGATAGGTAAAAAGATATTACAATAGGATGAATTTAGCCTAAGTTAGGAATTATACTTAATATCGAGGACGTTAAAATTAGTCATAGATTAGACATAAGAAGTCTTTAGATACAGTCTAGGAAACTTAGGAATAACAAAGGATTAGATTAGTAAACTACCTTAAGCCTTTAGTACCTAGTCTAGTAGCAGGATAAGAATACTAGTCAAATTTTCACCTTGTAGGAACGAGCCATTTTGAGGTTATAGTTTACCTACACCTAGTTTCATAAGTGACCTACCCCGTATTAAGATTTCCCACATATATTTGAGGATTTAGAAATTCCCAAGAATAATATACCATTAGAATAACCCAAACTTAGAATTTGAGGTTACTAGTTATAACTAGGAATAAGACATTTGAGGATTTTAGTCTGCCTATACTTAGTTTCTTAGGATTTGACGTTTCATAGGTTACACATTAGGAATTCTACGATAATATGGATATTACCTACCCGGTTTCAAGAACCTAGGACGTAACTTAGGTCAAAAGACTAAACATGAAACTTTACCTAGGAATAGTGATACTCCTAGTAAACCCCTACATAAGGAATCACCTAGCCCATCTCCTATTATAGGATCTTCTTCACCAACTAAGACCAATATATCACCCTTAGATTTTAAAACTAGTTATGAAAACTAGAAGAACCTTAGAGGGGAAAAACAAACTTTGAAGGAATCTAGTAAATCTTAATTCCATCAGGAATACCATCTTTCCAGGTATCCTATACTCTCACTCTTCCGTTTAAATCTCATTCTCCGGCCTTTTTCCCGCCTTCCTCACTCTACCGTTTAATCCTATACTCCTGTCATTTTCCCACTCCACCTATTCCTACTCTTTCACCCTTTCGTTATCTCCCACTCCTTTATACTTTCCTATTTCATCCCTTGCCTTCCCTCTTTCCTCTTCACTCCTTCTTATAAAATCCATCTTTCCACTTCCTCCCATCCTTTCATTATTCCGTCATTTTTCACTCTATTTTTCCCTACTCTAAACTCTCTCTCTACCTCATCCTACATTGTTCTAAGAGTTAGAACTTGTACTTCTCGTCATATCGCAAGATTCTATTAGTTAGAACTTGTAAGAATATCTATGTCGAACTTTAATCCTCATTATGTTCGACTATGATATTATATCTCGCCTAGCAAAAGTTGCAAGAATGAGATCTTTGACGTCCGTCACTCTATCCATAACATGGGATGATACCAGGTGACTAGTTGCTAATCAGGGAGACCGTAGAACTTTTCTTCATCATGACTAGAACTTGTCTCCACCATGACTAGAACTTGTCTTCACCATGGCTGGAACTTGTCTCTAAAACATTCCCATATCACACTTCCTTAAGTGTGGTAAACTCTCTCCATTTTTCGCCGATACTACTTAAGGTTGATTTATGATGACTATCCTATTAAAATGAACTAGGACGCTCTTTTATTTTAATGAGAAAGTTATAATCAAACGGATCATGAATTTATAAACTCTTGCTTACAAGAATTGGGACGCCTCTAGTTGTGAATAATGAGATATAAATAAATGAGCCTAAGTATCAGGCACATGTATAAACATTTCCTACTCCGTTTGTACAATTCCTTTCTTTCTCTATCACCTCTCCTTTCTTGAATCGTTAATTCGTCATCTTTTACCCTATGTTCAACAAAATCTCAGGACGAGATTTCTTCCAAGGGGATAAGATTATAACAACCCACAAAATCTCACCACTATCATTTCCACTACAAATACCTATCTCAGGTATTTTACAGGTAAATTTTAGCTTTTTATGTGCATTCATTACCTGTATGACTCTCTAGACTTGCTCACGTATCTACACAAGCCAAATATCTCTACCCACACATCCTATAAACCTCTAGTATGTCAAGCATAATATCACAACACTACCACAATAAGTAATCTATCAATCTAACACACTAAACTCATCACAAAACCCTAATAAACCCTAATTAAGCTCTAATTAGGCCTATGTGTTTACAAAACCCTAATTGCTTATCTAAACTAGTTTGAAAGTGTTCAAGGCTTATGTATGAGTTACCTTAGGAACAATAGGATATCTTAGAAACATTAGACCCTAGTAAAACCCCTTAGAGCTTAGGTACAAGTCTCTTAAGCACAAAACCATAACTAGGTCATAACTTCCTGGAACTAGGTCTAAACTATCCCAAAACTTCACCATAAGCTACCACCACTTAGTATAAACCTCCTAAGACTTATTATTAGTCACTAAACACTCATAGAACCCTAAACTAGGCACTAAACCCTAAGTTAAACCCTAATCCCTCACTAAGCAAGATTAGTTCAAAACTAAACCTAAACTAGTTAAAACCTAAACATAAGCACCTCAAGCACCTCAAGCACCTAGCCTACACTTGATTTTTGTTTGTTTAATATTAGGTGTGTAATAAAACTAAGAGAAACACTTGTTAAGGTAATTTTAGCGCCAAATTTAAATTTTTTTATAACATATAGGAGTGAAACTTTAGTCTTAATATGCGTCTCATGGATAGGAGTTGTAAGACTAGCACAAAAAACCGTACCACTCAAAAATTTTCCACCCCAAATATGTGAGGTTCGCCCCTAGATTTTTTAGGAAAAGATGCTTATGAGTGTACCAGTAGTACTTAGATTCTAGAACTTGTGATAGTGATGTATCCCAAAACCACATGTGAGACTACATTCGAGTAGTTGGATTACTACATGATAAGAGGCATTAGGATAACCCTTGTGTTAAACCCATATCATAATTACTTGACCAATAAAGTCAATACACTTGACTAGTAAAGTCAATTAATTTTCCCACACCTTTGCGATGTACTCATTTTTAGTACACGATACCCCTAGTACACCCCTCCGAGCCTATCTTTTTTGTTTCTAACTTTAAGCATTTTACTTAAAGAAAGAATTTGTTTACAATCTACTCCCAAATGTACACCCAAATCGCCTTAGCCTTCCTTGTATGCACTCATCTTTAAGTGCATTATTGTTACATGTTTAAACCCTTAGTTAATTGTCTATTTGATTACATGGTTGCTAAGTCGAGTCATATCTTGTACATATTGTTTTGGGACGTTTAGGACTGATGGGTAAAGTACTATTGTTATGGAGTAATGGGGAAGACGTCAATTATTACCCCCATATGTGCGTTAATATATTAAAAAGTACTCCAAGTGTTTTGATTATCTTAATTCGAGTCATTAGAATAGTTAATTGTAAATTATGTAAAAGTTCAAGTGTAAGGGGAATGCAAATCCCTATGATGTATTATTTTGGATGGTAGGGCAAGAGTGTATGGGGAAAAAATTGAAAAAATCAAGAAAAAGAAAAAAAATATTAGAAAAAGAAAAAGAGAAAAACATACGGACTACCATTCCGTTTCCTTTTATGTTTATTTTATGTTTTTGTAGTTTTCATTAGCTTAAGTCGAGTCGAGTCTTGGCTTAGCAACGCCACATTGTACATGTAATTGACCAAGATGATTAACTCGCCACCAGTAAAGATTGCCTTTATCCAACAAAACCGTGTTTATCATATCCCTACACCTCATGTTACAACCCTTTAAAAGACCTCTTTGATAGTTTATCCTAGGTGCTTACGCCAAGTGGTGGAGGTTTGATCCTTTCCCAAGCCTATGGTAATCTATGTGCTATGACAGGTAGTGAGAGATATTTTTCATTTTCATTTGTGATATATACTTTTATTACACCCAAGAGATGTGAGTATCCAAACACTATTTGTGATGTGCTAGTGTATAATTTTCGTGCTTATTTTGGTTGAAGTGGAACGATCATTTGTTATAATTACTTTTATATTAGTGTTAAATGACCTCTAGCTTGTATTTTGATTAGAATAAAAACGCATTTGCTTGAGGACAAGCAAATCTCAAGTGTAAGGGTATTTGATAAGGCGAAAAGTGTTACGCTTTTAGGGGGTCATTTAAGCCCTAAGTCGTGATTATTTGATCAAATATTGCCTCAAATTATTCCTTTTGTCATTTTAGGTACTTTGGAGAAGAAATCTGGAAAAGGAAGCATTTTGGACGTTTTTGGAGCGGAAAGTGAAGAAAACGACAAAGTCACCAAAATCAAGCTGGAAACAGTACCTGACAGCGCACGCACTAAAGGTGACGGCGTCATGTGTTGGCAAAGAGATGGATATGAAGTTTACACGAGACGCGCCAGAAAGATTTTTGGACTTAAAGAGTGACGGCGTCACCCTTTGTGATGCCTAGGCCGTTACATGCAATCTAAAGGGTGACGGCCAAGAGAAGAATATCAAGTGACGGCGTCAGATCTGGATCTAGGCAATCCGAGGAAAGCATTGGCGGCAAGTTGACGGCGTCACATGTATAACGTGATGCCGTCAGATTGTATTCTCTATATATAGTTTTCTAATTTTCATTTATTAAGGAGAGAACTTTCGGAGGAACTTCACCATAAACTCTAGGACGAATTTTAACCTTCTTGTAAGGGTTTCAAACCCTTCTTTCATCCATGTTTAATTAAAGATAAATCTTCCAATAATCATTCAATATGTCTATGTGTTGTTTGATTCTATCTTATGCTTGTCTTTATATTAACATGTTAGGCTAGGTTTGTTTGTGCTTGCTTAGATGTAATGAAACCTAGCTATTGATTATTGGTTGATTGTTTGTTATTAATTGTTGTTGGATGAATGATTTTGATGTTAGGCTTAAGAAAACTGGCTAATCTCCAATTGGTAACTTGCTTGAACGTCTTAAGAAACATGAATCGGATGTGTACTACGATTTTAATGGTTGTATTTAATGCATAAGTGACTACTAAGGAGGCCATGTTAGGAGCTAGTTTTCGGCTCGACATAGGAAGAGGTAGAAGCTTATAGAGTTGGGGAAAATCGTACACGGCCCCACGAATGGTATTAAGAAATATAACCCGTCATCCACGCAATTGTAACAAACTAGTCAATTAATGAAAGATAGCTAGGGAGTAGTGAAATCTAAGTAAACACGTTTCTCCCCATATAAGGTTTTTCTCAACATTTTATTTTCTTGTTATTTTATTTTCATTGCATTTGTAGTTATTTGGGTTAGTTGACTAGCAACTAATTCCGCCCACTCCTCCAATACCTAAGATTTTTATTTGCTTTCCATAAAATATAAAAATACAAAAAGAATCCTCCCTCACCTCTAGACCTAGTTAGATTCAATCCTAACAAACATTATTCCCAGAGAGAACGATCAATCCACCGGTACTTGCCACTACACTATACTACATCGGTCAGGTACACTGCCTGGTGGGGATTGCAAGCTTCTCAAGATCCCTCGAGAGGTAAAACCTTTTGCAAGGTTGCAAAACCACGCATCAAGGGGTATCATGTGGATATTTTGTTTTGACGAGTTTGTTAGGTTTACGAATTAAAGTTCCCTGGCTCCTTAAATGATTATTGCATGACCTCTGAATTATGATGGCCCGAAGGGTGTTATGTTATAACTAAACTCTAAAAACAACATAACTCAATAGTAGGGAGCTTCATGTGAGGAGTATTAACTTCTGAATTATGATGGCCTGAATGATATTATGTTGATAACATAATACAATAGTAAGGAGCTTCGTGTGAGGAGTCTTATACTTCTGGATTATGATGGCCCGAACGGTGTGATGTTGTATCTAAAACACTAAAAACCCTAAGAATGATTAATTAAGAAACTTAAACAAGATAACTAAAGCTTGACATACAACCACACCTACAATACCATCAGGATACGTAAGTAGGCAGTCTAGTCTCTGAGTCACTTTTCACATCAATTAGATTTCCCTAAGCCCATGTGAGTTTTCATAGCCTCACTTTTAAATGCTTTACAAACCCTGTGAGGGGGTTACATGCTTACTTGCTTTAAATCGAATACAAGTCTTTTTCTTTGGTTTTTGCACGAGTAAACTATCTGCCACCCCTACACAACAAAATTCATGAATCTAATCGCTTGTGATATTTTACACAAGTGAACGCTATTGGAGTTTGACAACTCCCAGTGGTACTACCTCTTTCTGGAGGGTACCAATAAGTATTATATTTGAACCCTCTAAATGATTAACTTTGGCAAGTTATCCTTCTCATCCCATCATGGTTTGGTCTGCAGACCCCATGATCTGGACTGTTAACGTGTGGTTCATGAGCTTAGTGCAACATACCAACTCTTGTTAATTGTACATACATTACAATTATCACACACACTACATTTTCCTTGAAGGGTGTAACAACTGAAACCTGTGGAACTTGTATTCACTATCACTTAAACCTATGACTCTCACTCAACACTTAGTGTTGACTCTTTAAGCATGTATCCTAGGTAACGGAGCTCTGTGGAAATTATGGCATGGAGTGGCACGAGACTTGAAAGACTTTCCATTTGGTTATCATTCAAGCTTCATAATACACTTAGATTTTGGGGAGAATGATAACTCATTTTTATAAAACATCTCTTTTTGAGTCGTTTTCTATTCATGAAGTAATACCCCAGATCAAAATTCCGTTGCGATCTGTGAAAATGGGGGTGTTACAAATATCGTTTTACTATTCAATGAAAATACTACTATATTTTCATTTCCTCACTACTCTGATTTCATTTCGTAACTCGTTTCTCATTTTCACTTGCCTAATATGTTTAGTGTACACTGATGTGACCCTTCAGCATTTTTGTGAAGGCCAGGTTTGAAAATCATTGTTTCAATTCCTTTCAGACTCCCACTTGTGCAGAGACAACTACCATGGGAACCACTTTCACTATGCCAAGATGTTACTAGCAAAATATTGCAGTACCTAGCTCACAGAAACCGATTCAATACCCAGGTAGTGATTTATAAACCTCAGCAACATCTATTGTTGAGGTCAGGTATATGACTATATCCCTTCGCATTATATGATATTTTTGAAAAGTAATAGACATGGATATATTATTCTCTTAATACTTTCGTCATTTTTTGTTGCCATTAATTGATTTGTTCTCCCATAATGTCTCAGATACTTTGTCGCATGGCTGTGCTTTCACAAATCTTTGTCACACAAGGGACTTAGAAAAAATATCCTTGACGAGTCTCGTATTATACATATTTTTACCCCCCGATATTATGTGAAATATATGATATATAACCATGTTATTAGGGCTTTTGGTAGTTAATATGAAAATATATGTGCAGGACGATAAATTGGAGAAAAGTACAAGAAACGCACGAAAAAGATGACTTTATGGACATATAAGGAAAAAGACATAGTTTGGACTAAAGCACGCCGATTATAAAGATAAAGAGCGCCGCTTACGGGTGTTCTTAGTCAACTATATATACACGAGTCAAACATGAAGAGCGCCGATTATATATTATAAAAGCGCCGGTTATGCGAAACAAAGCTCGCCGGTTTTACAACAAATGTTCGGCGTACTTCACATGACAGTTATATCTTCTACATTAATAAGCTACTTCAATGATGAGACCGATCATTTGCATGTATTAACTGATTAGGGCCATGTTAGGGTTCCATTTACCCTATAAATAGAGGCACAATTCGTGACTCTAAGACACACCACAACAAAGTACCACACTTGATCATAAGAAGAAGTTTAGTAGTGGTTTGCACCAAAACCACTAGCTAAAGCCGGAGAAACACTTGGAGCAAGTAGTTGGAACTTGAACACACTTGGAAAACTCGGTATAATGACAAATCACTTGTTTACTTAGTTTACTTTCACATGAATATGGAGTAGTACTCTTATGTTTGTTAGCGGCATCTTTGCCATGATTTTAACCGTTTATGTATTATGATTATTGAATCTATCTTTTATGTATTTGATATATTATGGTTTAGACTCCTATCATATGTCTTGATTGGTCATTATAATTGTTTACAGGTCGAAAGATGCAATTATCTTGATTATATTATGAATCGTCTGTCTATAACGAGTCATTGCTATACTTGTGAGAATTGGATAGTAACGCATATGATAACCTCAACCATAACATGTTTAAGACCTGGCCTCACGTCTAGCAACTTGGTTAGGAGAAATACATACTTGATACTTCATGCTTGGATCATACTTTATGCACTTTATGTATCCAGGATCATAGGCCGAAAGGAGATTCTTTTACATCAAGGAGATATATTAGTTTACATGATCACCAGTCATGTTTTGCTTTTATGCTTTGTCCAAGTATTGTCTATGATACATATGCTCATTCATCTTATGTGCTCTACCTTTAACAAACATATTTTTAATATCAATTGGGAAAACATTTCAAAAATCTTAAATTCAACAAAAACGGTTTTAGTGATAAGTGACAATCATTGGAATCTAATTTTGTTACCTTTAGCTAACTATAAGAACAATCACCTCTCTTGGGACGACCTGGTCTTACCTCAAACCTTTACTATAAACGGGGGTTATACTTTACCCATATGTTTTATTAATTAAGGATATGGTAAAATTAGTCTTATAAATTTAAAGCTTTCAAAACACATCAATCCTTCTCCAGTCTGTTTCTAGGAGTTGCAAATTACTATCTTGATCATTAGATATCTTTCCTTATCTCCTACTGAATCCAGCATTAGCACAGAGCGTTACACTATTACTTAGTAACTGGAAACTAAGTCAAACTCAATGAGAAACAAAGTCGAACAACCTAATACCTTAGGTCATTGGAATAGTATGCCACGATCTGAGAACACCAATAACTTCGATTCATATTGCTGCTTATCCATCATGGCCATGTCCAACATTTGCCCTGCAAATTGCATGTGAAATTCAACAATCCCGAGAATGCCACTTTTTCCACGATAGTTGCTTTCATTATCTCAGTCTCCTACAATAATAATCAGCTAAGGACCTTTTAGAATGAAATGTCTTTTATTTACGGATTCAAAAGATGCTAAATGAAATCTCATAGTAACATCTCGTCTTACTTGCACACGACATTGCTTCCGATTCCTGACGATTGATTTAGATTGTATCAGAAAGTGTTGGGAGTAAGCAATCACTATTGTTAATCTTTCAAACGATTCTTCCCCTGGGACTATTGAGCCTCACTTCTAATTCCTCTTAACATTGTCTTTGCGTATATGAACCTAAGTGAGTTCAGTACTAACGATTTAGTCATACCGGATTATAGACTTAGAATCGCAAGACACTCAGCATAGCGTTCAACCATGCACTTCATTCGACACTCCAATATAATGGAATTATTCTTACAAAATAAGAATCATAACTTCTTGTTATTGATTCTCCTAATGCCCTTAGAATTTTAGTACAAGTCCCTTGAAACTGCGATATAGTTTCTTGATTTAAAATCAAATAATTCAAATCTTTTAAGTCACTTGACTTCTTAATTTGTCTACAACAACTTAAGATCAAAACTTCCCTTGTGCCAAATGATCGAAAGCGTTGAAAATGTGTTATTTTCTTTTTATTTGTTTTTATAGAGTTAGGATCAAATGAGAAGAAAAAATTAAAATGAGAATGATAAGAAGAAACAAAAATCATACATTTCAGATGCACTTACAAAATTAGATGCATATCCTCTTAAAATTCTCTTTTTTATTTAAAATGTGTGAATAGAAATGTTTTTTATTCTTTTTATTTTAGTTTTTCTTCTCACCGGATTCTTTTCCTGTTTTCATATTCTTGTTATGTGGCTGATCGACCACGCTTTAGGTTGGACGCAGTTAATTTTTTCAAATCAAATCTGTTTTTTCTTCCATCATGTTTTAAAATCATTATCCAAAAGATCGATGCCCAATAGCATTTCTCAAAATATCAATAATATCTCACGACAAACTATAACGGCCAAATATATTGGTGTTGAATGAAAAACGGGCTATAACATTTTGAGGCCTTAGCCTGGCCTGGTAAGTGCATAATGGATTAATTAAATTATCAAGCTTTTCCTCATACATAAGTCATAGCTTGTCTTAAATATGAGTATTGTTACATCTTTAATTTTATCTTTTGTGCTTTATTTATCATTTTATTCCCTACAAAAATATAGCACATGTTTTTCACTAATTATTCCTTTTCATTTAACTCTTCACCTTTTGCATGTTTGAATGTTACTATTAAGAGGATAAGCAGGAATCTCTAATAGGAAAAATATATCATTTCTCCTTAAATATATATCCTATATTTGTATTAGGAGCCATCACCGATAAAGTGGTCAACCGTCTTGATCTTCTTACCTAAATTCTTAGATTCAAACTTTTGGGTACACATCTTGAGGAGGTGGCCTGAGAAAAGATTCGGATCGGAATCGGTTACAGAAAAAACCATATACAAGCAAAACTTATACAAACTATGTCTGATGAGCAATATATTAGACAATACAGCAAACAAGCAAATCAGACAACAAAGCTGCAACTCATCACTACTAATTCCAAAGCTCACAGGACAGACGTTCACCTTTTATGTACCGACGATCTAACTACATTCCCATAACACCTCCCACCATGATCATTCAACCAACATCCACAATGGTCAAAGTAGGAAAGGGTGAATGGCATCGTTAGGAACCCATAATCTCTCCAAGTCAAGGGCTATACCTGTGGCTATACCTGTTGACTTACATTTCCATCTATAACAATGGCTTCAGTCAAACAGGGAACACACACCTTGAGGGAGGACCAACCAAACCTCCTTAGTAGTGTATAATTAGGATCATGTAGGATCATCTTTCACTCCTCACAATTCCTAGTAACATACACTACTACACCAATTCACTTTACCCTTAACAATTGGAAACTCACTTTATGGTCTACAAGTTACTCAAAAATTGCATTCCCAAACACTCCATAGTTACCTAACAAAATAATTAAAATGGTTGAATCATATTTAATGTACATTGTGAATCCAAACACTCCCGCCTTTTTAACATGAACATTGTGAATCCAATTTACATTTTGATCAAAAAATTATTAAAATGGTTGAATCATAATGTATGATGTATCTACCCAAAACTGGGCCGGATTTAGCTAATACATGCAATTAACTTGTATATTGTATTTTAATCATAAGGAATTATAAATAGAGCTTCACTCCTCTAACAAAAACATATGAAATCAAACAGTTAAACTATCTTTCTATCTCTTTGAACTTAGATCAGAAATCTAATTTTAAACCATATACCGAATCACCGCATGTAGCATATATATGTTTGTGGCTAATGACGGCTTAGATCGAGCTTCTTCCAACATATACATCAAGAGGTTTTGTATTAAGGTGCCCCTCGTTATAGTACCATATTGAATATGTTTGCCTCAAAATCGTGTTTATGTATAGGCAATTATTAACGTATGTATTCTTTTCTGGTTTATAGGTTTTTATAAAGACTGTGAATCGTATTTTGCTGATGCTGGCAATCCAAACTGTGACTAATAACAGCATGGTCCTCCCTATTTATGTTGCCTACCGGTTTCTCTTCAGACTGCATGGATCTTGGAGATTTACAAGTGAAGAATGACATTAATTATATTGTGTTGCAATCATATGCATGGTACGTACATTCCTATAATTAATGTGAAAACAATTGATCCCATATGCATGTTGTTATGATTCGATGAATAGATTGTTGTACCACCTCGAGCGGGTTTCACGTGGATATAAGCCATGGCGCCATGCTTCGGTCAGTGACCCTCTTTTCACCTAATCTTTCAAACTTTATCATTAGGGAGGTCTATGTAGGCATCATCTATATATTGCATCCTTGTGCGGAAGGAATATACAGTGTTAATGATCGCACAAGGTGAAGGACCAAGTACCGGGGCCCCATTATTCAAGAACCAAGTAACAGAAGACCAAAAGAATTCTTCATATATACTTTCACCTTGATGAGCGTACATGAATTGAAGAATTCTTTTCGTCGTATGTTACTTGCTCCTTAAATAAGGGGGCTTAGGTATTTGTTCCTTCAGCTCATGCGATCATTAACGATGGTCAATTCCTTCCGCACAATGGTACATTAGATGATGCCTACTTCGACCTCCCTAATGATAAAACTTTGAAAGATAAGGTGAAAAGAGGGTCATTGACCGATGCACTTGCTTATATCCACGTGAACCCCACTCTAGGTGGTACAACAACCTATTCATCGAATCACAACAGCGTGCATATTGGATCAATTGCTATTACGTTAAGATTGTACGTACCATGCATATGACTGCAACACTAATCATTACACTGAAATATACTAGTATTGAGTTTCTAGAGATGTGGAGTAAGTTAAAGAATGTGATTGTCCGATATTACGGTTTGTTAGACTTGATTTTTATCATCGTGCTACTTACTGAGTTGCTAGCGCTACTGATGAGGCGAAAAATGAACCACTTTTAGGGGGTCATTTAAGCCCGGAATTGACTTTATTTGATCAAATATTGCCCTAAATCGTTCCTTTTGTGATTTTAGGTACTTTGGGAGAGAAATCTGGAAAAGGAAGCAATTCAGACGTTTTTGGAGCATAAAAGTGAAGAAAACGCCAAAGTCTTAATTTTCCAAGCTGGGAACAGTAGGTGACGGCGTCAAGAGCAAATTTCATGAATTCCCATGACGACCCAGAAGAGTTTTGACGGCGTCACGTAGGAAGGGCGTCAAGAGTAAAAGAATCGTGACGGCCTGGAAGTACCTAAGTCTTGACGGCGTCAGAAGTGGATCTAGGCAGTCCGAGGAGAGTTTTGGCGGCGAGGTGACGGCGTCACAAGATTACTCTTGACGCCGTCAGCCCTATTTTTCTATATATAGTTTTCTATTTTTCACACATTAAAAAAGAAGTTTTGGGAGAAACCCTAAGTACGATTTTGGTGTAACTTTACAGGTTTTTCAAGGGTTCCAACCCCTTGATACCTTGCATGATTAATCAAGATAAGTGTTCTTCTAATTCAATCAATATGTCTATGTGTTGGTTGTCTATATCTTGTTCTTGTCTTAATTCTATCATGCTAGGCTAGATCTATCTTGTGTTTGCTTAGATCTAATGAAACCTAGATATTGATTATGTGTTGATTACTTGTTTATTATTGTTTTGAATGAATGATTTATATGTTAGGCTTAAGAAAACTGGCAGATCTCCAAATGGTAACATGCTTGAACGTCTTAAGAAACATGAACCGAGGCGCACTAGGTCTTTATTGGTTGTATTTAATGCATGAGCCACTGTTTACAATCCCTATAGTTGTGCTGGGCATGGTGTAGGAGGAGATAAGAGCTCATAGAATTGGGGAGTTATGTGTGCCACCCCATGAATGGTATTAAGGAATACGATCCGTCATCCATGCAATTATAACAAGTAATTAACGTGTAAAAGATATCTAGGGAGTAGTGAAATCTAAGTAAACACATTTTCTCCAATTACTGCTCACAACCTTAGTTTAATTAGCTTAATTTCATTTTTTTGTATTTTATTTTGATTGCATCTTAGTATTGGGTTAGTTGAATAGCAACTAATTCCGCCCACTCTTCCAAAACCCGAGATTTTACTTGCTTCCATAAAAATATAAAAACACAAAAATAATCATCCCTCACCTTTAGAACTAGTATTTAGGCTTTCTAATCCTAGCGACACTATTCCTAAGCTGAACGATCAATCCCCCGGTACTTGTCACTATACTATACTACAACGATCAGGTACACTGCCTGGTGGGGGTTGTAAGCTTCTCGAGATCCCTCGAGAGGTAAAGCCTGTTGCGATTCCCACGCATAAAGTTTTTGGCGCTGCAGCCCGGGGAATAGTTATTGTCTAGGTTAGAATTTCTTTGTATTAGGTCTACTTACTAGATTCCTTTCCAGTAAGATTTTATTTTTAGTTTTTAGGTCTTCTTTAGTCTATCTTATTTCTTCGTGCTTTTGTTCGTAACTCTTTACCATCCGACATCATAGAAGGTGGTAACATCTTTGAACCCGTCATCCCACCACAACAAAACCCACCACTAGAACCCCTTAGGCCCCGAACCTTAGGAGAGTATTCCCGACCTAGCCACCAAGGCTACCGAAACACCATTGAGCTCACCGGAGCCAATGTGACCCCCTTGCGATCCGACACCATCCGGTTGGTGCAAAGCGGATGTGCATTCCATGGACTTCATTCCGAAGATCCAAACCAATATCTTAAGGACTTTCTCAAAATCGTAGATTCCATAGACCTAGGTGTTGAAACTAGAGAGACTACCCGTTTACGCCTATTCCAATTCTCTCTATGGGATCAAGCTAGTCAATGGCTTGAGCGTTTACCCGCGGGATCCATCACCACATGGGATGACCTCACTACTCGTTTCCTTGCTCAATTTTTCCCACCGGGGAGAACTACTAAGCTTAGAAATGACATCTTGATGTTCCAACAACGTCAAAATGAATCTCTTTATGAAGCATGGACTCGTTTCAAGGACTTACTCCAAAAAGTCCCTCATCATGGCATAGATCTTTGGCTCCAAGTCCAAATTTTTTGTGACCATATCGACATCTCCACGAGGCGAGCCATTGACCAATCGGCCGGTGGTAAGCTACGTGATCTAAGTGCGGAACAATCATGGGAACTCATAGAAGATCTTGCTCTCTATGACAACGAAAGTTGGAACAATCCCCGTGACTTGAACGAAACGGTCAAGGCAATATCTTTGCCTTCGAACAATTCTGGAACTCCCGACCGTAGGATCATGGAACTTAAAGGTCGAGTCAAGTCTCTCATGAAATCTTACGAAGCTCCAAAATCCTCAAGCCATGTAATCAGAATCACTTCCACATGTAAATTATGTAATGGCCCTCACGAGACACATAACTGCATGGAGCTTCCAAACCATGCTTATAACGAATTCACATCATCACACGTGGGACGAGGCCCTCGCACTTCTGACGAGGCCTATGAAGCATGGAAGGATAAACCTAATTTCAGGGGATACCAAACGCGGAGCGTATCCTTCAATGACTCCTCACCCCTCACTTGGTCTGAGCATTTTCCCTCACAAAGCACTCCTAGGCAGAGCTGTGAAGACGCCTTGCAAAAGTTCATTCTATCTCAAGAATTACAACTCTCCACGCTCGAGGCTAAATTTAGACAACAGCTGGCTGATGTGAATAACAAGATTTGTAATCTGTTAACTGCTATCAAAGAGCATGTTGTCAATAAACCTATTCGCGTTGATGAGGTCAAATCTGCTACCGTCATGAGTCCACCAACCTTCCCTGTGAAAATCAAAAGTCCGAGCAAGTTATTCAAACATCTATCTCCTAATGGAAAAGAACCTGTCAAACCCCTTGGACCAATCCACTTCGTAAACACCATCACCACGATATCTACTTCAACATCCAACCCAACCCAACAACAAACTAACAAATTCAGTCAGACAGCTAAAGATGAGACCTCAAGGGTTGACCATGATTCAGCAAGAAAATCTACCAACTCACCCGAGCAATACACCGCGCAGGAATCCGGCAAACCAGATGAAGGGAAAGAGAAATCGGAAGAGCATGAGAGAGATCCAACCATTTTGGGTAAATCTATTATAGAAGAACCCGAGAGAAAGATGGAGGATGTTATTAGTGGGAGTAGCGATAGGACTAAGGAAAATAACCATAAAGTTTTCAAGATCTCCTGCACAATTAAGGAAAAGCTCCTAACCGAGAGTCATGTAGATCCTAGCTCTCCAGTCAACCTAATCCCCCTTTCCTTATACCATGAGACTTTCCCAAAACGCATTGCGTGCGAAAGGGTAATGAATAATTTATCAATCAGGGTCGGAGAGTTTGTTTACAATACTAATCTCGTCGTGGTCGATGATATAGACCCTCTCACCAATCAACCGTTAACCAACCTTGTTTTGGGGAAACCATTTATCAATGGATCAGGAGTAATCCTTGACGAGATGGATGGAAGTGTAATGTTCACCAATGGTGTTAGAAAGGTGATTTTTCGTGGGGGAAATGAAGAGGTTTACGAATATCGTCCTTCCCTTGAGGGGAATCTATTCGGATCCAGGAATGGAGAGTTGGGGATGATAAGGAGGCGTGATCCGAGTAATCTCAAAATTCCATGCATGATCGGTCACAAGCATTTTGATAACGTCTACATCAACATATTCATGCCTAAGAATGTTATGTCCCTATTCCATTACAACAATATCTGCAGATGGGGAATGGTTTACAAAGGAGAGAAAGTGGTTGGTAAAGATCATGAAATCCAGTTGTTCGTAGGAAATATGGCATTTACTATGGAATTCACAATTGTGGATAACATAGAAGACTATGTCGACCCCAGGTTATCACAAGTAGTTTTGGGAGCACCCTTCTGTGAAATCACTAATTTAATAGTGGATGACTTGAACGGAATCATGACCTTCACTGATGGGATTAGGAGGATTTCATACCAAACGCCATATAAGAGAAAAGACCTTAAGGAAACCGACTGTGACGGGCTTGATAAGATGAGCTCCCAACTTATCTTGTGTGATGAAGACGTTAGAAGAGGATGTGAGAACATTACTGATTTATCTTGTGGATTCTTTAAGGATGTTAGCAAGCTTGATTCTAAGTATCGAAAAGATGTCTTCGAGTTCGAAGACCCGAAGTACTTGAACTATGAAAGCGATACTGGTTTAGAAGACGACCTAGAGAGTGGAACCAATGATGAAATCACGTAGTAACAAATGACCTTGAGTCTAGCTACAAGACTCGTAAATAAAGAAAAGCGCTTCTTGGGAGGCAACCCATGTTTTATGTGATTTTATTTGTTTGTTTGTTATTTGCTTCCGTATGCATGCTTTATTTTTATTGTTGGTAGATCATGTTTCTAAATTAAAATGTGGAAATACTTTACTTTGTTGTTTTGGCCTAGTCTTAACTCCACCTAGAAGTATTTTTGCAAAAGATAAGTGTAAGGGGAAACCCCAAATATGTTTTTAAGAAACAAACCGATCATGATTCTCCACAATATTAAATGAGCATGTATATTCGTATTTGTTAGAGTCAAATGCTTGTATTGAGTCATAATGAAGTTTTGCAGGATTTTCCAGGAAGTAGGACCAAGTTTTTCCAGAAATTTTCCGGAAACTTAACATAAGAATTTCTGCAGGTCCATTCTGACGGCGTCAGGGGTTTACTCTTGACGGCGTCAGGAGTTAAAATCTGGAAATTTTGCCGGTTTTGTTTTTCTAACGGAGTCTTATGGTTTTTGTGAATTATTAAGTTTTATAATCTCCAGGAGATCTGCAAACTTCATTCCACAAGCATTATATCTTATCTTGTTTTCTAGGATTTAGAAACTTATATAGAATGCCGCCGATTTTACGCGAGGTTGTCTTGTCTATTTTGTCAGGTTTTACAGGTTATGTATGATAAGAAGATGATTTATATTCTGGAAGGGAAGCTTTGATTGTTCATTTTCTTGGAGGAAGATTTAACCTAGCCACCCTATTATCCATACCGAGCGAATCAGGGGAGTATTTGATTTCATTCTCTTTACTTTTTCACTTTTACATTCTTTACTTGAACATTGGGGACAATGTTCATCTTAAGTGTAAGGGGAGGGTAAAAAGATGATACCTTACATATGCACTTTCGCTTGAGTTTGTTTTGTTTGATAGTAGATGTGTAATAAAACTATGAGAAATACTTGTTAGTGCAATTTTAGCGCCAAATTTAAAATTTTTTACAACATTTAGGAGTGAAACTTTAGCCATAGCAAGCGTCTTATGGATAGGAGATTGTATGACTAGCACATAACCGTATATTCAGAAAAATTTTCCACCCAAATATGTGAGGTTCGCCTTTAGATTTGATAGGAAAAGCATTCATTACTAGTGCTTATGAGTGTACCGGTAGCATTTAGATTCTAGAACTTGCGTTAGTGATGCATCCCGAGACCGCTAGTGAGACTACATTCGTGTGGTAGGATTTACTACATGATAAGAGGCATTAGGATTACCCTTGTGTTAAACCCGTATCATAATTACTTGACCATTTAAGTCATATTACTTGGCTAGTTAAGTCAACTAATTTTCCCACACTCTTAGCGTTGTACTCATTTTTAGTACACGAAACCCCTAGTACACCCCTCCGAGCCTATCTTTTCGTTTCTAACTTTAAGCATCTTACTTAAAGGAAGAATTTGTTACACCCCACTTAAATGTACACCCAAATCGACTTAGCCTTCCGTGTATGCGCTCATTTTTAGTGCATTATTGTTATTTGTTAAACCCTAAGTTAACTTTCTAATTGATTACATGGTTGCTAAGTCGAGTCATATCCTTGTACATATTGTTTTGGGACGATTGGGACTCATGGGAAAGTACTTATTTATGGAGTAATGGGGAAGAACATAATATTATTACCCCCATATGTGCGTTAATCTTAAAAGTACTCCAAGTGTTTTGATTTTCTTAATTCGAGTCACTAGATTAGTTAATTGTAAATAATGTAAAGATTCAAGTGTAAGGGGAGTGTTCATTCCCTATGATGTATTATTTTGGATGGTAGGGTAAGAGTGTATGCAAAAAAAAAAAAAAAAAAAAAAAAAAAAAAAAAAAAAAATCGAAAAATCAAGAAAAAGAAAAGAAAAAAAAATAGAAAAAGGAAAAAGAGAAAAAACATACGGACTACCATCCCGTTTCATTCTATGTTTATTTTATGTTTTTGTTATTTTTCATTTATTAGCTTAAGTCGAGTCTAGTCTTGGCTTAGCAACGCCACATTGTACATGTAATTAACCAAGATTGTTAACTCGCCACCAGTAAAACTTCCTTTATCCAACAAAACCGTGTATTTCATATCCCTATACCTAACGTTACAACCCTTTAAAAGACCTCTTTGATAGTTTATCCTAGGTGCTTACGCCATGTGGTGGAGGTTTGATCCTTTCCCAAGCCTATGGTAATCTATTTTGCTATGACAGGTAGTGAGAGATATCTTCCGTTTCCATATTGTAATTTACACTTTATTACACCCGAGAGATGTGAGTATCTAAACACTATTTGTGAGGTGCTAGTGTATGACCTCCGTGCTTGTCTATTGGTCTTTAGTGAAACGATTATTTGTTGTAATTACTTTTATATTAGTGTTAAATGACCCCTAACTAGTATTTTGACTAGAATAAAAGTGCATTTGCTTGAGGACAAGCAAATCTCAAGTGTAAGGGTATATGATGAGGCGAAAAATGAACCACTTTTAGGGGGTCATTTAAGCCCGGAATTGACTTTATTTGATCAAATATTGCCCTAAATCGTTCTTTTTGTAATTTTAGGTACTTTGGGAGAGAAATCTGGAAAAGGAAGCAATTCGGACGTTTTTGGAGCATAAAAGTGAAGAAAACGCCAAAGTCTTAATTTTCCAAGCTGGGAACAGTAGGTGACGGCGTCAAGAGCAAATTTCATGAATTCCCATGACGACCCAGAAGAGTTTTGACTGCGTCACGTAGGAAGGGCGTCAAGAGTAAAAGAGTCGTGACGGCCTGGAAGTACCTAAGTCTTGACGGCGTCAGAAGTGGATCTTGGCAGTCCGAGGAGAGTTTTGGCGGCGAGGTGACGGCGTCACAAGATTACTCTTGACGCCGTCAGCCCTATTTTTCTATATATAGTTTTCTATTTTTCACACATTAAAAAAAAAGTTTTGGGAGAAACCCTAAGTACGATTTTGGTGTAACTTTACAGGTTTTTCAAGGGTTCCAACCCCTTGATACCTTGCATGATTAATCAAGATAAGTGTTCTTCTAATTCAATCAATATGTCTATGTGTTGGTTGTCTATATCTTGTTCTTGTCTTAATTCTATCATGCTAGGCTAGATCTATCTTGTGTTTGCTTAGATCTAATGAAACCTAGATATTGATTATGTGTTGATTACTTGTTTATTATTGTTTTGGATGAATGATTTATATGTTAGGCTTAAGAAAACTGGCAGATCTCCAAATGGTAACATGCTTGAACGTCTTAAGAAACATGAACCGAGGCGCACTAGGTCTTTATTGGTTGTATTTAATGCATGAGCCACTGTTTACAATCCCTATAGTTGTGCTGGGCATGGTGTAGGAGGAGATAAGAGCTCATAGAATTGGGGAGTTATGTGTGCCACCCCATGAATGGTATTAAGGAATACGATCCGTCATCCATACAATTATAACAAGTAATTAACGTGTAAAGATATCTAGGGAGTAGTGAAATCTAAGTAAACACATTTTCTCCAATTATTGCTCACAACCTTAGTTTAATTAGCTTAATTTCATTTTTTTGTATTTTATTTTGATTGCATCTTAGTATTGGGTTAGTTGAATAGCAACTAATTCCGTCCACTCTTCCAAAACCCGAGATTTTACTTGCTTCCATAAAAATATAAAAACACAAAAATAATCATCTCTCACCTTTAGAACTAGTATTTAGGCTTTCTAATCCTAGCGACACTATTCCTAAGCTGAACGATCAATCCCCCGGTACTTGTCACTATACTATACTACAACGATCAGGTACACTGCCTGGTGGGGGTTGTAAGCTTCTCGAGATCCCTCGAGAGGTAAAGCCTGTTGCGATTCCCACGCATCAGCTACACATACAAAACAAACACACACCTATCACCATATAGGAGATTGGCAAGAGTGAACAGAAGGCGTGAGCATGCAGGCGGGATCAAGGAATGTTGGAAGTGGTTTAACGTTTTGGTTCCATGGTATGGTTTCATTCTTATGTGATCATTAGAAGCGTATGTATTTAGAGGACCATTGGTAATTTGATCACCACTGCACGTGATCATTGTTTATGTGTCCGGTTCTTGGTGTTTATAAAGAACTTAAAGTCCTTTTGGTGTTGATACGTTTTTCTTTTTCCTTCTCTACTGCAGGATTTCAAAGGAGTTCGTGAGACATCTTATTGAGAGCTTTTGGACCTATTGAACTTAGGCATTACTCGATCAATTTGTTTTAGTTTAAGTCGTTTTGTTGGAACATTTAGAAACACTCAATCGTTGGTTTATGTTAGTACTTATCAATTTAACAGATTTGTCCTAAAATTTTTATTACGACTCTTGGATTTTAGAGGTTTTAATGCTTCCATTTATAATAAATAGTTGTTTTTGATTTATTAGTGGCATTTTATATTAGTTTCCCAATTACCGAGGTGTTATATGTGTGTTAACTGTGTTTAGTATTTTGATTAAGTTATATTTCAATAAGTGACTTAAATGTGAAGACCTTTCATCTTGTTTAGGTTAACATATTGATTTGGTTTATTCCAGATCACATCAAACTAGACATTTGAACCAAAAAAAATAGAAAAAAGATCATAACCTGGAAATGCAGATGTTGAGGGAAATCGAAACTGGTTTGGCCTTGTGATCACAGATGACATGGATTGTTTGATGCTTATTGAACTTGTCGGTCTTGAAATGGACTAACTTGCTATCATATTATCACGAGATAGTGACCTGAAACTTGTAATGAAAGGGATCACTATTTCGTGATAATATGATAGCAAGTCCATTTCAAGACCGGCAAGTTCAAGAAGCTTGAAACCGTCCATGTCAACTGTAATAACAAGGTCAGCCCAGTTTTGATTTTCCCTTAACATCCGCAATGTCGTTTGTTGCTTGAGTTGTATTTTCTAGATGGATGCATATGGAAGATTGTATTTTTTAGCAAGTTTACTTTGAGTTTTCATGAAAGAAACAATATTCTAACTCACTCTCTCTCTAACATTTTCACTCTCATTTTCCGGCCACATATCCCCGATCTAACACCACCATTATCACCCTCATCAAATACCGATCATACCAGTACACACCAGTAGCTTACCGGGCCGGTTACGCGCCGCCACGCGCCGGCAATTTTCGCCGGAATTTTTATTTTTTTCGGCGAGTTTTTGCAATTAACCTCCACCACTGTCTGCCCCCGCCTTTCCGACCAAATCCCCACCAGCCAAAGCTCTTGTACTTTGGGCACGCTCCGCCAAGCGCCGGATTGTGTTCCTGCTACAGTGTTTTTTCGATTGGTTATTCCAGCAAGTAGCGACGTTTTCCGGGTCTCACCTCCGGTGAGTGTAGAATCCCCACACCACGCTGAGCCTGACCCAAGTGGTCTTGTCGGATACCGCCGCCGGCCGCCTCCTGCCGCCGTCGGCCGCCACTGAAACCGCCACTGCTGCCCGGAATCTCCTTCCGGCAGCAGTAGAGTACATTTTCTATATACTTTATTTTATCTTCATTTTTATTCTTTTTATCCTTTTTATTCTTTAGTCGTACTTTATTTTTACGCGCTTATTTTTTCGTTTGACTTTGGCTTTTAGTGTGCTTTTAGTGTGTTTGGCATTGCTTTTGTTGCTTGTCCTCCCTCTTTTAGCTTTTAGTGTCTTAGCCTTGTGTTTGTTTTTTCGAGGGTAGGATAGACGTTGTTGGTGATGGTCACCTGAGGTCATGTCATGCCGGCTCGGGAGGGGTAGGTGTAGAGGTAGGCGGGGTAGGGTTAGGGGTTGGGGTAGGGGTAGGTGGGTCTAGAGCGCGTAGGGGTGATGGTAGATTTGCGGGTTCGCGTAGGATTAGAGTGGGGAGCTGGAACGTAGGGTCTTTGACCGGTAAGCTGTTTGAGCTTGTAGACGTCTTGGGGAGGCATAAGGTGGATATAGCCTGTTTCCAGGAGACTAGATGGAAGGGGTCTAGCACGAGAGAGGGAAACGGCTACAAGCTTTGGTACTCGGGCTCTAGGTCAGCGAGAAACGGAGTTGGAGTCATTCTTGTTGCCGGACTTAAGGATAATGTAGTGCAAGTGATCAGGAAGGGCGATAGAACCATGAAGATTACCCTGGTTTTTTATGGAGAGACCGTTAACGTGATTTGTGCATACGCACCGCAGGTGGGCCGCAGTGACGAAGAGAAGAGGTTTTTCTGGGATTCCCTCGACGAGCTCGTGAGGGAGTGCCCGGCAGACCAACGACTAATCATAGGTGGGGACTTGAACGGTCATATAGGAGCTACAGCAGATGGTTACGAGGGGGTTCATGGAGGATTCGGATATGGAGTTAGGAATGATGAAGGATGCTCGATTCTAGAATTTGCTACCGCTCACAACTTAGTGGTTACGAACTCTTACTTCAGGAAGAGAGACGCCCACTTAATTACCTTTCAGAGCGGGGGTCACAGCACCTAGATTGACTACCTGCTGGTGCGCAGAGATGACCTTAGGGCGTGTAAGGATTGCAGGGTTTTCCCGGGCGAGGCATGCTCGTCACAACACAAATTGATTGCCCTGGACGTTCTTTTTCAGAGACGTCGTCACAGGAGAGAGACGACAGGGATGCCAAGGATTTTGTGGAAGAAATTGAACGGTGAAACGGTGGAGTCGTTTAGAGCGAAAGTCTCAGAGGGTTTTTCGGCTCGGGCGGAAGACTTAATTTCCTATGATGCAGATCAGATGTGGAACACCCTTGCCTGCACCATTAGAGACGCAGCAAAGGATTCCATGGGTGTGACTAGTGGGTCAGCGAGAACCCAGTCAACCCGCAGGGAATCTTGGTGGTTCAGTGAGGAGGTGCAAGTTAAAGTGGCGGAGAAACAAGCTCGGTTCAAAGAGTTTCTTTTGAGCAGAGAGAGCGACCAAGCAGATAGGGCCTCTGCGGAAGAGAGGTATAAAATGGCTAAAAGAGAAGCAAAAAAGGCTGTAGCAGTGGCGAAGGACAAGGCGTACGAAGATTTGTATAAGAAATTGGACTCCAAGGAGGGAGTAAACGATATCTTCAGAATTGCTAAAGCCCGTGAGAGAAGAAGAAGAGACTTAGGAAACATCAAATACATCAAAGATGAAGGAAGACGTACCATTGTGAACGAAGAAGGTATTAGGAAGAGATGGGGACAATATTTTTCCTCTCTCTTTAACGAGGGGAACACTGAAGGAAGGGGTGAACGAGACAACCCTAGCCAATTTTTGGTACCCGAATGCTACTACTCGAGGATTAGCCAAGAAGAAGTGAAGGTTGCTCTACAGAAGATGGGTAGAAACAAATCGGTAGGCCCGGACCAAATACCCATTGAAGCCTGGAGGAGCCTAGGAGATGAGGGGGTGATATGGTTGACTTGTCTCTTCAACAAGATATTCTCTAGCGCAAAGATGCCAGATGAATGGAGACTCAGCGAAGTCATCCCCATCTTCAAGAACAAGGGAGACGCTCAAGTGTGTAGCAACTATAGGGGTATTAAGCTACTTAGTCACACCATGAAGCTCTGGGAGAGAGTTATAGAGAGGAGGTTAAGAAGGGAGACAAGGGTGTCAGAAAACCAATTCGGATTTATGCCAGGGAGGTCCTCGGTCGAGGCTATCCACCTCCTTAGAAGTCTTATGGAGAAGTATAGAGAAAGACAGAGATTTGCATATGGCTTTCATTGACCTAGAAAAGGCATACGATAGTGTCCCACGAGAGTTGTTATGGTGGACTCTAATAGAAAAAGGGACCCCAAGGAGATACTTAAAAGTCATTAGGGATATGTACGATGGGGCGAAGACCCGCGTACGGTGCACGGTGGGGTGCATTGAGTTTTTCCCGGTGAAAGTTGGACTTCACCAAGGTTCAGCCATTAGCCCTTACCTTTTCGCCTTGATTCTCGATGAGATATCCCGAGGGATACAAGAGGGCATCCCTTGGAGCATGATATTCGCAAACGATATTGTGTTGGTTGCAGAATCGGCCGAAGGGTTAAACTACAGACTGGAACACTGGCGCGAGGCTTTGGAAGACAATGGGCTTCGGGTGAGCAGAGAGAAGACGGAATACATGAGATGTGATTTCGGTAGCTACGAGATCGGCCGATACGAGGAGGAAGTTCGTATCGGAGACCAGATTCTTCAACCTAAGGAGTCCTTTAGGTATTTGGGTTCGGTGATACACAAATCAGGAAGGATAGACGAGGACGTTACCCACCGTATTAGAGCAGGTTGGGCGAAATGGAGGGCGTCGCCAGGAGTACTCTGTGATAAGAAAGTCCCCTTTAAGCTTAAGGGAAAATTTTATAAGGTGGCAATCAGACCAGCTATCTTGTACGGGTCAGAATGTTGGCCTATCACGAAAGCTCAAGCTAACAGAGTGGAAGTGGCAGAACTGAGGATGCTAAGGTGGATTTGTGGTAAGACGATGCTTGACATGATCCCGAACGGAGTTTTCAGAGAAGAACTTGAAGTTGAAAGTATAATCTCGAAGATGCGAGAAGGAAGGTTGAGGTGGTTCGGTCATGTCAGGAGGAGGCCACAAACAGCACCGGTTAGGAGAGTCGAAGCGCTGATGGTCGACGGTTTGAGGAGGAGGGGAAGACCTAAGCTCAGGTGGGAGGATCGACTTAGGCTGGACATGAAGGAGCTTCTCTTGTCCGAGGACATGATCTCAGATAGGAATGTGTGGAGAGCTAGGATTAGGACTTGCGGGTAGTGTCGGTAGTGGTTATAGGTGCTTGCCTTTGCGTCTGGGTCTTTTCTCTTCCCTTTGTTGCCCTGCCCCTTTGCCTTTTAGGTCTAGTTTACCCTTTGCACTTTAGGTTTAGTGGCCCCTTTGCTCTTCCCTTTTAGGTTTGTGGTTGGCTAGTGGTGCCCCTTTGCTTTGCCTTTGCTTTTGCCCCCTGCGTTGCCTTGCTTTGTTTTTGTGTTGCTCTTCTTGCCTTTTGCCCGCTTGCTTGTGCGTCCTTGCTTCGATGTGTTTGTTTTGGCTTTTCTTTTGCTTTCTATCTTTGGCACTACTTGCTTTGTTTGCATGTTTTGATTGTCTTGCCCCTTGTTTGTTGTTTGTTTGTTGTTTGTTTGTTGTTTTGATGCATGTTTGTTTGCTTGTTTTTCTTGTTTGTCTTTTGTACTAGGCCCCTTTCTGGTTGGTTGCTTGCTTCTTTTTGCTTTTACTTGTTGCTCTTTTGCTACTTGCTTCTTTTTAGTTTCTCTATCACTCGCACTGGTGCACGTGCCGGAGGTCTCCCTGGAAGCAGTCTCTCTACTCCCAGGTTTTTGCCTGGGGTAGGGGTAGGACCTGTCTACTTTTCTACCTCCCCCATACCTCGCCTTCGCGGGATTGGGTATGTTGTTGTTGTTGTTGTTGTTGTATAACTTGGAAGGGGAATAGGTGATACATTGAGTTTGAAGAATATGGAATGGTTTATGGGATGGTAGAAAACTACTAGAAATGATACATTATACATTTATACTCTCTATATATAATCATTTAAAGACCATGAAACATTAGGTAACCAATTATCAGATACTATAAAACCTTGCACCAAACAACAGAACCCATTACTGGAGATGGTAATTTCGACTCATTACATGTGAATGGGTGATTTGGTTGTGTTTTATCTCAAGTACTCAAATAAAAAAACAGCTAAAAAGGAAACATGTCGAACAGGTTTCCTATCTGTCTAAAATCTATTTTTGAATGAGATGAAAAAAAAGACAAAATGAACATTTTTATACGAAAGAACTTACAACATTGCTACCTTCCATGATCTTTGTTTACAATCTACTTGTTCAAACTACGTGCTCTCATAACTTCTCTACATTTAACAAAAAACTCAACGCGAAAAATGAAATTGGAATGATAACATGATCAAGCAAACAATATCTTACACCTATGCTAAAATCATCAGATCCACTCTTTTGGGTTAATGCAAGTATCCAAAAGTTTCCATTCTTCGCTCCCCTCTTCTGGTTGCTGCGCATCCAGAAAACATAAATTTTCAATTTTAAAAATTTATTGAGCAATTATACCATAAAAAAGAAAAAGAAAGAATAGTTACATGGTCATATTCCCATCTGGCTGTTAGTGGAAGAGAGACAAGAATGCTCTCAATTCGGCCTCCGGTTTTGAGACCAAAAGTTGTTCCTCGATCATACACCTTTAAACACAAATAAAGTTCAATCATAACAATGACATTTTGGATTAAATACAACCATAACATATCAAAATTGCATACCAAGTTAAATTCTACATATCTGCCCCTTCGGAGCTGCTGCCATTCCTTATTTTGTTCTGTAAAAGGAGTATCCTTTCTCCTTTCTATAATTGGTATATATGCCGGAACCACAGAGTTGGCACATTCTGCAATTTGTCACGTTTAAAAAATGAGCATTGTAATAGTTTGAGCTTTAGTAAAAGATATAACAAGTACAGCAACCAAATATATTTTTTTGCAAGGCTTTTGGCTCTTTCGGCCCTAACTAGTCCATGGGGTTGGTTCACACAAAATGCTAATGGACCGCAGGCCTTTCTGGTGAGCGCATATGCGTTTTGAACCTCATCCCCATTTACTTATTTATAAAACGATGCAGGTTAAACACCTAAAACAAAAAAGCTAAAAAGAATATGGATCAAAAGTTTGCCCAAAGTGAACTTTTTACGGATGAAGCCTACAACTATATCGTTTTATTTATAAAGAAATACTTAGTTGTTACTATAATAATGAAACTTCTAGAACTCCATTTGTTACATTAATATTTAATAGTTTTTCAAGATTAAAAATGGGGGACAAAAGGTGTTACAGGTCAAAGTTCTAGAACTATATATTCTTCTGGTGAGCACATATGCGTTTTGACCCATTACCCATCCTACCCATTTAGCCACCTCTTGGGTTATAAACAGATAATTGAGATATTTTGACATTACCGGTAGCAAACGACAAAAGCATTTCTTGATCATAGTCATTAAGATCATCAAAAAATATGCCTCCAAGCCCTCGCCTCTCATTTCGGTGCTGCATACAGACAATACAGATGAAAACTAAATTTACTGCTGGATTTTTGAATAAAAACTAATTTAAGGGGATACAATGATTAAATGGTAATGGCACCAGTATTGTGTATAGAATTCATTGATGGAAACAGCCAATATACCGTAGGATGACAGTCAACTATCATGCTTTTCCTTTTTGTTACAGAATATAAGAATTTGAGATTACCATGCAGGATTCACTTTTCCTAGCCATTCAATAGTTCCAAATGTGACTTGTTGCGACTATATTGGTATAGAACCGTGATGCAGTTTTCTCAGAAACTAGCTTACCACTTTCACTATCTGTGTTACAATTTCATAGATGTGTCCATATCTTAGTTTTAAATGCTTATATTATTACTATAATTGCAAATAGTTACTTATTAACAAGATTACAGATATAAGAAGCATGGAATATGTATTTGAACACTTCCAAATCCCATTTAGTCATGTGGAAATGTGGAATGTTGTGACAAGATTCACAAGAATTGGTCAAGGTCATCTCATAGGAATTCAAGGAAACAAAAGAGTGAGATTCAGAAAAATCTCAGAAGATATACCTTAATGTAGAAATAGTCATCACACCATTTCTTGAACCGAGGATAGAAAGTGGGATCAAACTTGTCACAAGCTTTTTTTTGTACCTAGAAGAAAAAAACCATTGTGAAATACTTATTACATTTGTTATAGATGTCGTCATGTCGAAAACAGCAAAATATGCAGATGTAATCAATTGTGTAACGAATTTCTCAGGAGGTATAAAACAGGTTGGGTCGACCCACCAAGGCTATTTGTCATTAAATCAATATCATAATAATGAAAATACATTATATAGATGATTAGAAACCTATAGTCGAAAGAATGATCCAACTCTTTTCAATAGAACCTAAGAGGTTGCAAGCACTTGAACATACTTTAGAGTTTATAACTCTACGCTGTTTGACCCTAAACTAGATTTAGTACTTGAAAGAAAAAGATTTTGCAATACAACCACACAAACAAAATCTGGTATTTACCATATGGAAATGCTTGACATCTTCATCAAATATATAAGCAGGAGTCAAATCAGTGCCACCACCAAACCACCACTGCCTTGGTGCTCCTGGAGCATCTGCATTATTTTACAACTAGTAAGGAGTTGTTTATTCAGTAAACATACACAATATTTATTCCACCGAAATCTTGGATAACTACAATTCATATCTGGTAAGGGTCGATTCTGTGGCATAGTGTTCTATTTTTTGATACAGATACTTGACATCTCATTTGGGACAAATGTGATTTTAATATTACACTCTCCAGCATACCTTCATTTCTAGCTTTCAGTTTAAATTGATCTTCAAAGGACAATGTAAAACTATTTATATATCTTTATCTGTTCTCTATTACTTCCTTAACTAATAAGAAGTCCCAAACACTTAACACCATGAAAAGTGATAATTACAGCTATTTAACTGAATATGATTATCACTATCACATAACCACTTTCAAAACGACAAACCTAAAGACCTAAAACACCTCGAAGGTACAGTCTAACCTATAATTAGGTAAATTCAAGCAAACTATTCACAAAAAGGGATGCATCTTAGAGGTTCAAATGTCTTTTCAAAGTCAAAAGTATCATAATACTGTAAAGCTTTTATAAAAACAACTCAAATAAGGTGATAAGAGTCCACATGACCATATCTTAGAATTATCTTTGCTCATGCTGATACATTTGAAGAAACATCGTACCTTTTCGAGCATCAGTCTCAAAGTAACGATAGTTAAAATGTAGCGTTGGTGCAAAAGGGTTCTTCGGGTGTAAAACCTGCAAACATAAAAGGAATAGCCTTATTAATCAAAGCATTTATCTTATAGCTCAATTATCAACATAGATTCAATGGCTGTGCCTCATAGTTGGTAAAAAAGTGTCAGAAATGAAGCAAAGATATCTAGAAATATATAGAAGCTAAAAGTGGCACATAGCAAAAAATAACATACTAGGAACTAAAACCAAACAAACTTGACTTATTCACTACAGCCAAATTGCACAATATAAGTGATATGAAGTTCACATATACATAGACTGACAGACATATTGTGTTAGAACTCATTAAACAGTTAAACTAGAACTATCACAATTCACACCAAATAACAACTTAATATTTACCTAATATTACAGAAATAGTAATCTACGAAAAGTAACAATCGTTGAATATTATTTGAAAATTAAACTAAACATCTCATATCCATAAAGATGACAAAAAGTCCAAAACCCCACATTGTTTTGAATTCATCTCTCTCTACTAAGAGGGTGCTTGTTTTGGCTTTTTCAATGGGCTTATTTAGCACAAATAGGCTTAGTTTAGCATTCGGGCTTATGATTGGTGCTGGGGAGGGGGATGGGGACGGGGTTGTTATAAGCTCATTTTTTGTGGCGTATTCGGGAGGGCTTAGGCTTATTTAACCTTTTGGTTAAACATAAACCAGGCCAAATACCTTGGCTTATTATCATAACATAATCTAGATACTCAACAAGGGCTTATGAATTTATTCATCAGAAGCCATAAGCTGCTTCTTATAAATAAGCTTAAGCCCAAAAAGTAAGCTTAGACAAACACCCCCTAAGCTGTGATGAACATTGAAAATACTAATACACTAATGCTTTGAATCCATACTACTAACCATCTTACACACATTCATTTCTAATTCACTATCTAAAACAAAGTGGCTATTGGATATCCTATATAAATCAATAAAGTATTTAGTACCCATTATACCAAATTCTTGCATATCCTCCCAAACACTCAAATCCTCATTGTCACAATAATCAAATAAACAACGCATCCAAACACCCCCATAAGGCCACAATTCACCAATATTTCTCATCATTAACATAAAAACTATGCCCAATCAGTACACAAACATCAAAATCTCTACAAACTCAAAAAGAAATTGCTACAGAAAATCAAATCTCAATACTTATGCGTTTATGCTTTTATAGATAGTTTAGATTCTACAAACATTAAAAAGAAAATATTAATAAAAAAACAGCAACTTACAGAGCTAATTCCAGCAGCAAAAAACGGCACAGATTAGTTAGCGTTTAGTTGGAGAAAAAATTCTCTTATTTTCTATCTCTAGTTTTGTAAAAATTTGAAAGGGAAATTTATCTCCACAAAACACTTAAAAATATAAAAAACGCGTTTATTTGTTGTTTGTATTTTCTATTTTGAAGAAGGGGAGAGAGGATTTTGGATTATAAAGGAAAACAAGGAAACAACCAAAATTTGTTTTGTAATTTTCCTTTTTAAGTTAGGAAATAGGGGATTTTTGTTTTGTGGAAATTTTTTTGAAAACAAAACGATTTGAACGCGATTTCTGTTTTCTTTGTTTTGTAGTACAAAACACTTGATGTTTTCCTCTAACTAAACGCAACCTTAATATCTTTGATAATTTTGGCAGTCGGTTACTTAAATTAGGAATTCGCCTACATTTAGTTAGTACTATTTTATGCATAAAACACTACAATCAAACCCAATCACTTTTACAAAAATACAATAACCATGTACTTACAGAGCTAATTCCAGCAGCGAAAAAGGGGACAGGCCCAGGCTTGAACTCCCCATTCTCCACACTACTCGGGTTGGCAGCACGATACGCCTCAGGCGGCATAACACCATACACCACACTAACATTAACCCCAGCCTTCTCCCAAACATTCCCATTCTGCAAAACCCTACTAATCCCACCACCACCTCCAGCACGTGACCACACATCTTCCTTAAACTTACCCCCACCGTCCGCCTCCTCAATCGCAGCACACACACTGTCTTGCGCCTCACGTATCATTTTCTCAAACCTGCCTCGTACGGAAGATGAGGGTGAGGATGACGATGAGGTGACGTCATCAGATTGACGTAGGAAGGTGTCGGGGCGGTGGGTTTCTGGGGTTTCTTTCTCGATCATGTGTGGTTGGGTTTTTTGGGAGGATTTGATTGGTTGGAATCTTGGTTTTTTGAGGTTGAAGGTTTTTAAAGTTGTTGGGGTTGTTGGGGTTGTTAAGGTGGTTGGTGGTGGGGTGGAGACTGGGGTTAGTTTGAAGGGGGAGGTGGAAGGGAGTGATGAGATCATGGTGTGTGTGTATGTGTGTGTGAGTGTGTGAAATGAAGGTGGGTTTAAATGGTTTTTATGTGAGGAAGAAGATAGGAAACGCTATCCATGTTGGAGTTTGGGGGTCCCTTTTGGGGATCTAATATGTTTTTCACTTTTTTCATTTTTAGTCATGTTAAAAGCTAAAGAAATTTTTGTATTATTTATAAATTTTAGAAACTACATTACAAAGTGATTATTAGAGAGAGCTAATTACAAAAAGGTCAAATATTTTAAACAAATTATATTATAAAATGTTTCAATTAACTTTCATTGTTTGATTAAGTTTATATAAAAGAGAGATGATCATGTTCTTTCTTATCAATTTGGGTAGGAGAAAATTATATGTGTTGATGTTACATTCTAACATTCATTCATATTAAAGAGATATATTTGGTTCTCATTTATGGACACCCTAAGTTTATAACTAGGGTGGAAACGAGCCGAGCCGCTCGTGAAAAGCCCAGAATCGAATCGATAAAAAGCTCGAACGAGCCGAGCCTAAACAAGCTCGAGCTTAAGTTTGGGCTCATTTAATAATCGAGCTCGAGCTCGAGCTCTATACCAAAAGCTCGTTTGGGCTCGCGAGCCTAAACGAGCCCTAGAAATATATAGGTATACATATTTTCTATACATATAACCGTGTTAACGAGCCGAGCTCGAGCCTTGTATTAACAAGCCGAGCTTCATTTGAACTTTACACATCATATAAATTAGTCGAGCCCGAGCCGAGCTTGAGCTTATGAAAAATTTCACGAGCCGAGCTCGAGCTCAAAATGTGAGGCTCGAAACGAGCTCGAGCTTTTTATACATAAATGAGCCGAGCTCGAGCTCTGGCAGGCTTGGGCTCGGCTCGACTCGTTTTTACCCCTATTTATAACATTAGATGATGAAGTTTATATTGTATGTAGTTTATAAAGATTTGATGTGGCATTGTTACGGACATGATAATGTTTATACCATTATAGATGCTCTAACTGCTTATTTATGTCGTTTCTGAATTAATACTTTTTTCGTTAAAAAACAACAAACATCAACTTATTTTATCGATTTGCTTATGTTTTATGAATGCGCAATAAAACTTATAAGACAATAACTTGATAAAATAAAATAAAAAATCATATCATTTATTAAAGATTTTAAGCTATATATGATGATAAAAACTAAATGTTAACATAAAATAAATAAGTTGCTTATTACTTGCTTATAAAAAATTGTATTTTTGTTTAACATAAGCAGGGAATGTTTTGATACAAGAACTATTTTTCCGCTTAAAAAACAGTAGTGATATTTATACATGTAGCATCTCTTTGCACACTACATACTACTAGTAGGGTCCCCGCGCGATGCAGCTGCGGGCACCCTGTAATTTAATTTTTTCGGCTAATAATTTATTTTATTTGTACGTTTTTTGACAATAGTTTTACTGATTAGTTTTTTATGGCAAAAGTTTGATGAAATTTTGCTTAGTTTGTATTATTATTATTATTATTATTATTATTATTTTAGTAGTTTGCTTGGTTTGTACAATATGTGAACACATTTTAGTTTACTATGTTCTTTTTGACAATAAATTTACGGATATCAAAAATTTCGTTTAGCTCGTGTCCGTTCGGGCTCGAGCCTGTTGGCCAGTGTCCGTTCGGGCTCGAGCCCGTTTGACCAGCCGTGCTCGTTCGTGCTCGAGCCCATTGCCCGTTTGGGCTTGAATATTTGTATAATATGCTTTATTATTTGTATTAGTGACATTTAATGCAGAAATTGTGTTTAAGTTGGTTGTACAATATGCTTGATAATTGGTATTTCTTATATAAGGGGTGTTTTAATAAGTGCATTAATTGTATTTATTGACCAGTTAATTAATTGTATTTAATGTATATAATGATTTATTTATTGTATTTAATATTAGTATTAATTGTATGCTGGAATTAAATATGAGGGGAATTTCTATAAGTAGCATTTGTGTTTGAATCACTTGTACTTTAAGCTTATTAACTTGTAAGGCTTGATTTTAAGTATTCTAATATTAGAAGGCCTTCTTCCATTATAATATAGTATGATAGTGTTTTGACCGTTATACCCCACATTTTGTTATTAATTGTGCATGTCATTAAATTTGCCTATTTGTATTTGACCTCATATTCTTTCTTTAGCGACTTTGATTATCAGATCCTTCCCATTACTTTTGAAACTAACAAAAAATTGTGGATTCGAAGACGAGTGCGTGTGTTTAATGTTCTCCATCTTCATCCAAATTCCAAAACTCCATGTCGCGCTAATCCACAAGGAACCAAAACATTGCGAGACACATACCCTTAGAGAAAATGATGAAAACGTGCTGATCCAAAATGGAACTAAGCCATTGACCGAGTAGCAATTATTCTAAAGTGCGTGCCACCACAAGAACAAGCAGATGCATGATATGATCCTACCCGAATCTATGTGTCATGGTTAAAACAGTTCTAATATGATTTAAAATAAAGGTCAAATTAATAAATGTGATATGCACTTCTCTCGTATATTTAAATAATACGTAGTAATAATTACCAAATTGTGTTATACTCTTCATCTACAGTAAAAACACAATTTGGTAATAAACAAGTACAAGATGGATAACAGAACACAAAACATCCATAAAATTAAGATTCTCTTAAGTTTAAGTCAAACATGATTGATTATGTTAGTTTTATTATGTAAGTAAATAAATAAGTGGTCCACTAATTTTGAGTAAAGAAAAAGTTTTATCTATTTAACTTGTTTTGTGATTGGTGATTGTTTGACATAACTTGAAAGGATTTTAATCCATTTATTTCTTAATAGATTGTTATAATGTATTTAAAAAATAAAGCGGATAAGGAACTGAACTTGTGACCTTCCGCTAAAATATCCAAAGCCTAATACCTTTACCAGTTGGGATTAAGATCCTCCCAAGTTGGATCTTATAAATTGGCTTCGTAGATAGTTTTGACAATTTTATAATTTATGTCCATTTATCGTTACTTGTATTATTTCACAATTTAAGTTGTACGTAAACCTCATTTCATTTTAAAATAAAAAGAATCAGTCACAAACTTCATTTCCAAGATTTCTTATACTTTTTCTCCCAACTTACCAATATTTTACACACTCAAAAGTCAAAACTATCAAAACCTAATGAGTTGTAAACATATCATAAGTTAGAAACCATGTTTGTATCACTTGTTTCAAAAGGTGGGCTGTTAAAGACTCACGCACCAAGTTTGCATCACTTATATCAAATTTTTGATATAATATTGTTCTGGTCCAATACCAATAGCCTGCTGCCCATTGGAATTTATAGTGTTGGGTTGTATTCTTAGTCAATGTATTTTTTTAGCTGAAATATTCCTAGCTGAATTGTAAAGTAACAAGTAGAAGGTACCCGCCGCGTTGTGGCGGGGTTTTGCACCAAATTTCACAAACTCTTTTGATTAAAGTTTTGGGCTCGTTTTGTTTGTAATATGCGGCATGCTCGGTTATATATTTATTATTAAAAAACTGCTAGATAACTCTGTTGTTTTGTAAAAAAAAGTTTATGCTAAATCTCAATTTTTATTTTTTTTATTATTTTTTTTAAGCGCACGTATGTAGGGCTGTAAACGAACCGGACGAACACGAATGGAGCCCTGTTCATGTTCGTTCATTTAATTTTAACCGGACAAATAAACGGACACGAAGCTAAAATGGACGAATTTTCTTGTCCATGTTTGTTTATTAAGAAGATGAGTTGTTCATGTTCGTTTACGTTCGTTCATTAAGATACTAAATGAACGCTAAACGAATATAAACGATTGAGCATAAATGAAAATTGACAAACAAACATAAACTTGATTGAATTCTTCACAATATATTGTTTTGTAAGTGTTGTTTTGTTTAAACAAATAAAATTTTAAAATTATAAAATTAAAAGATATGATATACGAATATAAATAGATAAATAAAAATAAGCGAACATTAACGAACGCATAATCGGACGTTCACGAACATAATGAACGGACGAGACTTTTGTTCATGTTCGTTCATTTAACTAAACGAACGTAAAATATTGTTCATGTTCGTTCATTTAATAAACGAACGATCATAAACGAACTTTTGTTGAACGGTTCATGAAATGTTCATTGAACGTTCAGTTCGTTTACAGCCCTACACGTATGTCAAAAGTAAATTAATATTAGTTTTTTTTTTTTTTTTTTTTTTTTTTTTTTTTTTTTTTTTTGCGGAGGCGTTTTTAGCGGTGCAAATCGTTAGATATTTGTTATAAATTTTGCTGTATAAACAAACGAATTATATCGTATATAAACTTTTATAAGATGTACGTCTTTGGTCCTTATAGTTTGAAAAAAGTTTAGGATAATTTTAAAATCATTTGATAGGTTAAGGGTGCATTTTAAAAGTTCTTTTATTTAAAAACTATATATATACGTATTAAATTTTAACATTTTTTATAAAGCCGTGTGTACATAAAAAATATATCAATATTGAACTTGTTTTGCTCGTTATCGAGAGACCTTTTCTCCAGTAATTTTTTTATTAAAGAATCCGCTAGAGATTTGTTAGATATTTGATAAATAAAGTTTGTTATATAAAAAAATCGTAAATATTAAGAATTCAGGGTGTGTTTTGTAAAGTTTCTTTTTTTAATAATAGGAATGTACGGTTACTATTTTTTGATTGAATTAAATGTCGGTTTTCATACGTGGGTTGTGAAGTTTATTTTATACGTGCTACAGTAATAATATTTTTTTAAAGTCTTTGAGTTTAAAAAAAATATATCAATATTGAGCTTGTTTTGCTCGTTATCGAGAGACCTTTTCTCCAGTAATTTTTTTATTAAAGAAACCGTTAGAGATTTGTTAGATAGGAGTATTTGATAAATAAAGTTTGTTATATAAAAAAGTCGTAAATATTAAAAAGTTCAGGGTGTGTTTTGTAAAGTTTCTTTTTTTAATAATAGGAATGTACGGTTACCATTTGTTGATTGAATTAAATGTCGGTTTTCATACGTGGGGTGTGAAGTTTATTTTATACCTGCTACAGTAATAATATTTTTTTAAAGTCTTTGGAGTTTGTTCTACGGAGAATTGTTATATGGAAAAAGTCACCTTTCAAAAAAAAAAAGTAATAAGTAATAACTGGAGTTAGTAGAGTTCATGGTTTGGTTCGATCGATTTGAATCTTAAAACCTCGTTCAAATCAATAATATTTACTTGACATCTTTGTGGTCAAACCGGCCGCGTACATCAGAGTCAAAGACTCGCCCACCCCAAATAACCTAAGTAGAGAAAACCCCATCCGTTTAATTGTATGATATTTTCAAATTAATAAAAACACGTAAGTGTATAAAATAAGGCTTTTTGATATACAGTAGAAACTCGATAAATAATACTCGATTAATTAACTAAGTCTATAAAATAATACTTTTTGCAGGTTCCTATTCATTGATTTATAGATAAATTAATAACTTTACTAATTAATAAATTTAGATAGTAATTTATAAAGTTTCTGTTGTATATGGTTCAGAATTGCCTATACAGCAGATTTGATGCTGCAAATCGCATTTCTTGGTGTGACGATTAAAAAGTCAGATGAGCAACAAATGGTCAAATCGACATAATTAACGAGATACCATCAGTTAAATCAGTATCGCCCAAACCGTGAACATTTCATTGTCTTTGGTGATAATCCAATGGAAGCAATATCTTATATCTTTGTGATGTTTCATTAGTAATTCAACAATGGCTAAGATGGTTTAACTCATTGCCAATATTTTCAATGTAGCTTTTGTCAATGTGATTTTTGGGTTTCCATCTTGCAACAATTAAGTTTAATCACAATACCCATGTTTTAATAAATTTTATTTTAATATGATCACGGAATTTATATTATCCAATATCAATCGATGTTATGACAAATTAAGCATTTAAAGCACATCACCACAACATTCGATTTAACTAACACGCTTCCTTTGAGCTAATGTATGATATTTTATCCGTTTGACTTATTATCGATAAATAAAATCCAAATGTCTTGTTTCCAATTAAATTGGTTGACATTACCACCTCCAGATTCTCTCAACCAGACTCAGACTATTATACCTTCATAGGAAAAAGTAGCTTATCAAGTCCTTCAGGCACTAACTACAGAAAAACCTTAATCTATAATATGAAATTGTTAAAAGAGACGTATAACTTGGCTAATCACTTAAATTTGAGACTAAAAATGATACAAAGTTCTCATTACTTGTTTGTATTGTTTCTTAAATTAGAATCATGATGACGCTATACTCATAACCACCTCCAGTAAGTTCACAGTAACCTTCAGGATGTTGCTTTCTGTCTCATCCATTTTGTAGCAGACCACTTCTCTCCAGAGAGGACTTCACAACCTCCATGAATGCTGCTTGGGTCCGATTGTCCATCAAGTCCCTGCATAAAGAAACAAAGTTACACAAATGTTTATGGCTCCAGAAAAAGAAACTATCAATTTACAAACAATATTTTAATGTTGAGCAGTTGAGCTAAAGCAGAATATCCATTTCTTGATTCTAGATTTTCATATTAGTTTGAGAAAAGATCCACAAAGGTTATATATATAATCTAAACAAGAACGTAAGTACTACCAAACAAGATATTAGTTTTATATATTATAGGGGAAGTAACTATCCAAAGTATAGGCTTTTTTGCCAATCCAAATTCAATTTTTTTCTTTGACTAAAATGGTCATACTTTCACTACCTTTACCTTCTAGTCAATGGTCATAGTGTCACACTTTCCGGCATTCTGCCTTGATGAGCATTCACATGAAAATGTTTCAATACAGGGGAAACTGGTCACATATACCTTTCTTTTTGTCAGGAAAATAGGACCAACAGATTAGAAGTGATTGAAAGACAAAACGCATTGGTGGAACCAATAACTTCCAGAGTATTGTTTCCAGCATTCATTTTACTTGATATTACAGGGCAGCGACACATATTTCTACCGTATTTTCTAATTATTTATATCATGAATGGTTAAAAACTATTGCCAAAAAAACACGGCAAATATATCAAACTGTAGCTACTTGAAAGAAACAAAAAATTGAGTGTAGATAACAAACCATGCTCCAGAAAAGCACGGCATCTCCTTTATTCGGTTTAACACAAAGTCCCTTCACCATTTTTCCACCGCAGCTGCATTCCTCTGAACCAGCCTGACATTTAGACAAATTAGGTTAGATATTGTGATTAGAACCAGAAGTATGGTAAAGCAATATAATTAGGCAAAATTTAGTTTGCCTTAGTAATCTCAGTCAATACCCGTATAATCACTACTAACATACAACTGTTTTTGGGATTTCTTATATTTGATATGTAAATTATATGTATGCTCTATCATGATCAAATAGGAAAACCACACATCTTGTGTCTACTTTATATGATACTATAACACTTGATGCTTTATTTAGACATGCATACAATGGCAAGAATGCAACCCTTACCATAGGAAAAAAGGTTTCTCCCCCTTCAACATTATCAGTCAAATACATCAACATTGTCGCTACTCTTTGACCACCACGCTTCAAGTTGAACTGTATGAAATAAATACTTTATCATTATCAAGCATAGCAACAGGTCAACTAGCAGCTTATTGTAGAATAAATTACAGATAGACAGGTTGAATGCAAAGATACAGTGAATTATTTACCGTATCAGAGAAGTAGTCATGGTGCGGTCTGTAAAACTGATTTGGTTCATACCTGTGCTTCTGTAGATGTTAGTTTTAATACTGAACATGTATTAGTATACTTGTGAATAAAATGACAATTAAGAACTCAACAAACAAAGCACCCACCTTAACACTTGAATGAGTTCTCCATTTTCGATTGGAACTTGAGAATATGTAGCAATCCGTTGTTCAATCGCCTGGTTTTGCATAGAAACAGGATATACAAATGGTCAGCTGTACTAAAGCAATCAACTGCTTAATGACACACGCACACACGTGCATGCGCAAGGGAAGCATACTAACATGAACCATTGGGTAGTTCCTCTCTTCATGGTTTAAAAACATGCCTGAGCTAGTTCGGACATTACTCTTGATTCCCTGTTGAATACACAAAAAGTCAGATATAATGCATAAAGAGTACTATGAAAAGCAGTAATAGTACTGGCTATAATAAGTGCATCTGACACTAAAAAATGGTTAAAACATGATTGTTATTTCAAACCATCCACAAAAATAACAAATTTGAACTCAGCAGCCAATGCATGAAAAGGAAACTGATAGCATATAATCAACAGAAAGAAACCATATACCCACTTTTAACATACCTTCCCAGTTTTTGCATCCACGACGGTGGACACCTTAAGACGGGGCTTGGCCACTGCTCTAAGATAATCACATTCCTGCAGTGTTCACAATAATTCATGAGTTATTTCACAGCATTTACGAGCGGTTAGCATTATGCATCCTTGAAGCAACCAAGTACTAATGGGGTTTGAACTCATAAAATAAAAATTATATCTTCAACAAAATACAAGTATAGAACTGTTGGTTCTTATTAAAACTAGAAAGTGTGGAGCTTGAGATGTTAGGCCATTTAGGTCATTTAATCACATACTGAGTAAGGGAAATCCACAAAGGCAATTTACTTAATTTACATGGACTTAATTGCATGTTTAGGTTTGACAATAATATTACAGGGCTACTCTAACGGTAATGTAGCATTACAGATTATAAACAATTTTTTCAAGAGAAAGAACAATAATTGGTATCACATACAAACATGGTGAACAATATTAGCACGTTCTTTGTGTACCTCTGTGCTTAAAAAGTTGTGAAACACAATGATTCGAGGAGACCAGCTAATTATTTCAGGTTTAACCTGCAGAAATGAGAAAATGAAAAACACCTTTTAAACAAAATGTCAAGGATAAAAATGTAGATAAGGTATTCATTAGCATGATTTGAGATACGTTAGTTTCAGTAAAAAGTAAAAACCATAAACTGGCCATGACATAAGATCAATGACCACTACTAAATTATCTCTTTCATATATGTCTGTATTGGATTATGTCCTTTTCCTTGATGTTTTGACATTTGAGCTATGCATACTCACAAAGTCACATACAATATATACATTCTCAATCAAACTTCCTAGTAACATTTTCCATAAGATATGAGTAGACCTCTGTATCTATACTACTGCATAATTTCTTTTTAATTATTAAGCTTTGCATAAAGCTTCATGTATTTCTCAACGATTTTCTTCAGGGCAATGTATATAACGTAAAACCATTGCTTGACCAAAAGATACAGCAGACAACTAGAATTAAAAATAAAATAAAAGATAGAACCATATGGGTTGGGTCTACAATGAGTACGTACATATCCAATCCGTAAAATTGCAGCTTCCTTGTCATTCCCCCAACCAGATATGACTGAAACCCCGTAGAATACAAAATTAGAAACATAACAATTTCATACGACCTTATTTTATTGCAGAACATCTCAACAGTAACTATACACAAAAAAATTATTTTGATGATGTGTGATCCCTATTCCCTGTCCCACCTCATATGCAAATTTTAAAATTTCAGGTGTTACATGGTACTATTAATTAACTCCGGAAAGAAGGTAACGATGAAGAATAATAATGTAACATACCAACCTGGAGGCAACTGATTACCATTCTGACTCCCAAGTGACCTTCTAAAGGAAGGAAAGGTAGAGCCTAAAATATTATATTTGTCAGAAATCCTTAAAAGTAAAGACATCACCTTCTTAGCAATGAGGTCCAAACACATATTAGTATATTACAGAAAAATAATAGACTAAAGTTTCATGGTAATGCTATTTTATCTTTTTGCACAATACAATGCATAGATACTTGCAGCTTACCCTGCATATATTTGGTTTAGCTCATATACTGCCAGAAACATGGTGTATAGTATGGTTATAAAACCAAGCTGGATGCATTTAGGATAACATAATGGCAATTTTGGCATAAGTTGTTGGACTGCAGATTCAAGGATGACCATTTTGTATTATAAATAAAAAAAACTTAACCTTGAGTTGATATATAAAAAGGCAAAAAAATAAAACGGTGATGAATCATTGAACTTCAGCATTTCAATCCAACTTTCATTATCAGGTTACATGTCTTTATAAATTCATATCCATATTTGCAGTGCAAGTTATGGAACATATCTATTATAGTCTACAATGTTCATTGCAATCTGGTCTAGAAATGGATCATGGATGTAATACAGCAGTATGGGATAACACGAGATAAAGACTCGCAATAAGCAAAAGCTACATGCCAACTCTGATATAAGATATGGATGAAAATATTTTACCATATGAATCTTCTAAATTCCGAATAAATGCCAATTGAAGCAAAGAACCTGCGTTGTAATTTACATAACACCATTACTACACATTTAGCAAAATATACAACATAAAGACATGGTGAATGTAAGGGTATATCATTATGGCTATACATATAGGTCCAATGGCCGACTTGTACTCTGCAATCTAAGGGCTCTGAGAAACAGAAATTTCTCAGCTTTGTACACTATAAGACACCACTTCCAAATCTAAGGGCTCTGAGAAACAGATATTCCTAGCACCAACATGTGCATCTACAAAGGGAAAAATTTGCATTACTAAGTGAAATAGGCTCTTTCATACGGAGTAATTGATTTGACACCCCAAGATTTGATACCTGCACTCAGGCCTCAGCCCAATGACTGTTAAAAATTCAGATTACTAAGTTCTGATAGTCAATGATAGTTCTTTAAGTAATTAGCTCTATATATAGAAGATTTAAAGTTAGAATGTTGGAGGTTATAACATGAGTTTGAAGTGTACAAGACTATCAGTTGAACGTGTGAAGTAAGAAGTTATGCCAAAAATTAAAAGGCTAGTCATCATCTTATGTCGGCACACTACTTATGCACCCACAAATGTACCAACTGACCTCCTCATCACCCAGGACAAACTAGGTTACTACGGCTTGAATCATACATTGTGTTATTCCGTGTGCTGGTTAGAGTATTCTATAATGCCACTTTCTGGTATCTTTTGTCACTGGTATATCTATATCTATCTATATCTATACTACTATATAATGCATTTGGGACTATTCTATAATTAGAAAGGCTTAAAATTCAGACTTTTTCCTTGCTTATTATGGAAGGATTTCAAAATTAATTTATTAGGAAGCAAGTTGGTTAGGAAGTTTGTTAGGAGGCAGGTTGGTTGTTCAAACTAAAATTATTTGGCTTAACAATCTCTACCATCTCTACTTATAAAGCATAAAGACAACTAAATGTGTAACCGAATAACGCAAAATATAGTCACAGACTCACAGGTACCCGCCACCGCCGTTCTAGTATCATTCAAAGTAAGTGATACATTATGATGAAGATGAAAAAACTTCCAACTGGTTCAATTTTATCATATGAAGTTATTAGGCTAACCTTTCATCTCCAATACATATAAATCTAAACCTCAATCGGCACGCTATCTAACTCCTAAACATCTAGAACATCTATTTCCAGTAAAAATTTCAAATTCGTCAACCCTTTTGCACCAGAAATGAAATCAATTAGTTTCGAAAACGCTTTACGTTAATATCGTACATGAGATAATGACTTTAATCAAATTCCTACAAATTAACTCATAATGCATTTGGATGTTGGAACTGCAAATTTAGTTTAAGGTTGCTCCATTAAAATCCATTTTATAAAAAAATTACATCCACCCAAAAACAATAATAATAATAATAATAATAATAATAATAATAATAATAATAATAAATAAATAAATCAAATCAAATCAAATTAACATTTCTAATAATAGTACCAAATAATCAGCAACAAGCAAGCATTGTATAAATAAAAATAAATAGAACATAATAGATTAATGATGATGCTAATTAATAAAATAAATAAATAAAAAATACCGAAAATCATTCCGATGGTGACAAGTGTAAGTAAGAAGATAACGATTTTCATCGCAGAAGCCATCGCCGGATCTCACGCTCTTATTTCCTTCCGCCTTCTTATTATGTCACTTTTGATTTTATTTGAAAAATAGAAAAAGCCCATGGTTTTTGTAACTAAAGAGGAATGAAAGTGAAAAGGTTTACTCCCCGCATTGTGTTCTCAACTTATTTCATTAAAGAAAATAGAACTAAACTCGAAGTAAAGTTAGTGTTATTTGGATGAATTTGTTTTACTTCTATATTCGCCCAAATATGGGAGGAAAGTATTTTACTTTCATTTCCTTCCCTTTTCTTTAATGAAATAACTCGAGAACAAAGCGTAAAAATCTTTTATTCACATGTTACATCTACATGATGCCATTTCTTATACGGTCGTCTTATAGCTTTTTTTTGTTTTGAACTTATATTTCATAAGTTTACTTTTTGTGATTTATTTTGAAACTTTTGAGCTTATACTAGTTAATAGTAACATAAGAAACTTATATAAGTCAAACAGTTTTAAAATTAAGCCATAAAAAGTGAGCTTATGAAACATAAATCCAAAATCAAATAAGTCATAAGCTGGTCATATAAGCCGAAACAAACATCCCATTAGTGATGTTTGGGATTGTTTATTAGCTTTTTCATTTTTTATTTATAGGAATGAAATTTAAAGTTGAAGATCACTTTGTTCTCAATTCAAGGAAAATAAAAAGAATAAGAAAGGAAAATAAAAGAATGGAAAAGAGTTGTTGGTTTATATGTTCTTAAGATAGAAGAAGTGAAAAAGGAATTAAACATAACTCATGTTCTTGAGTTGAAGAAAAAAAAATAGCTTTGTGCAAATAACATTTATACCCTTTAATTGTTAGTGTCAAGTCTTTTAAAAGAGGCATACTAATCTTTACCCAAAGTATATTAATATTTCATTTCCTTTTCATCCCAACAATAGGATGAAATTTAAGAAAAAAAAAATTCTTTCATTTACTTCTCAACCTCCTTTCCTTTCTAGAAAAAAATTAAAGAACACAAAAAACATTTATTTTCTTTTCTTTCCTCTCAAATTTAATTTAAAAACACAATGTGTGGATAATCCCATGATAGAATATAGTTGAATTATTATTTTTTTAGTAAAACAAAATAATTGTAACATATTATGAGAAAGGTCAAATGCCATACTAACCGATTCAAACAAATGTTCATAAATAAATACTTCTAACAATGTTTACAAAACATATTAAAGAAATAATAAGTCTAAAATATAAATCCAAATTTCAAAGTTTAATCAATTACAAATGGAAATATGGACGGTTATCATCAAGTTAGTCTACTCTTCATTCATATTTCAGCTTCCACTTATTACATGTCGTGAAGAAAATAAATGTCGTTACGCTAATGGATCAATGAACAAATATAAACAAAACAGATAATAAAGTATGCATAATTAAACGAAACGAAACCACAGTTACCTGGTCAAATTTCATAAGAGCTAAATGAAATGAGTAGTAAAACGAATCATATAGAAATGGCCCCCACGTGCTTTGAAACATATGTTTAACGCATGGTATATGCTTAGACCAAATAATAAAATACATATCATATCAAATGTGGATGAGAGTTGCAAAGAGGTAGCAATACAAAATATGCAATGGGGTGTTGGCACCATACAACCATCCACCAACTCAAAAACTATACGAAACTGGCTTAGGATACATCCATACACCCCCTTATCAAAAATCATCGCAGAAGCCATCGCCGGATCTCACTCTTCTTTTTTCCAGCTTCTTATATCACTTTTAATTTATTTTCAAATAACCCATGGTTTTTGTAACTAAAAGTTGTTTTACACATGTTACATGATGCCATTTCCTTTTTTGGTTATGTGTGTTTATTTGGATGTTTTTTTCTTTTCAAGTTAATATACAAAAAAGTTACTAAAATTAGATAAAAAGTTCATCTAAGTTACTAAAGTTTTAAAAATGTCATCTAGGTTACTGTGCTTATAGGAAACATACACTTCAATAATTGAGAGAGAGAGAGAGAGAGAGAGAGAGAGAGAGAGAGAGAGAGAGAAAGGGAGGGGAGAGAGGAAGATAGAGAGAGAGAGAGAGAGAGAGAGAGAGAGAGAGAGAGAGAGAGAGAGAGAGAGGTGGTGTTTTGATGTTGAAGTTGGTGGTGTTTTTAAACCTGTTTAGTGATCGAGTAAAAAACTGATGTGGAACTAAGTTGCTGTTGGTGATGTTGGTCACCATCACACCCAACCTAATTTTGTTGTTGACAACATGTCATTAAATATTTGCTGATTTAATCGCTTTGCAAAGGTAACAACATCGTTGAACTTTCCGCAAGTTATGATGGAAGTTGCCCACTTCCCGGCCACATATCTTTGGTATGTTGAATTGTGTACGAACTTTTTTGCCCAAACATAGTCAAATCTTGATGAGTACCTAAGTTTGGGTGTTCGGATACATTTACTTAACTTTCCACAATAGTAATTCTTCTCAAGGAGTCCAAGTCTTACAATATCTCTCTCTCTCTCTCTCTCTCTCTCTCTCTCTCTCTCTCTCTCTCTCTCTCTCTCTCTCTCTCTCTCTCTCTCTTTTGTCATTTCACGGATGAAGATGGCTCGGTTATTTGCGGTGGTGATCGTTGCAGATCTGATGGTGCCATTTGATTAAAAGTTTGTTGGTATTGTTAGAAGAGAGTAAATTAGCTTTTTTTTTTATCATATAACCGACGCAAATGGGTATGGTCAGATATGGAATGAAATCACACAGTGACCAGATGCATTCAGAAAAAACTACATAAAACAATGAAGCTTGCCACAAAAGTTTAAGGGTGTCCTGAGACCTGCCGAAACGAAACTCAACTGGAATGGTGGCGAACCCTATGAAATCAAACACATGAGATTGTTGACCGAGTCAAAGTGGACAAAGCCATTCATCAGGTTAAGAGCATTCGGTGTCTTGACATTTTGCCCGAGTTAAAGCTTCACTTGCTCGCGTTAAGGGTGCGTTAACCACACCGAGGAGGTATGTTAAAGCTGCGTTAAACTTGCACGTTAACCACTTAACGTTGCGTGAAAGGACCGAAAGCAATAAAAAACAAATTTCACTTCAACTCCCAAACGGCTATATAACCGTTGTGTTAAAAAAAATAAAAAATTAATAAATAAATAGATAAAAAAAAAATCTTCACTTTACCCCCCTCAACATTAAAAAACGGCTAACTTGACTAAAAAAAAAAAAAAAAAAAAAAAAAAAAAAAAAAAAAAAAAATCAAAACCATTTTCTCACCACTATAAATACACAATTTTTTTTCACACTTCCACTACTGAATCTAACCTATCATATACTTTCATTTGCTAAAAAAATGTCAAAAGGTAACAACAACGATGATTCTTTCTTGAATCTCAACGGTGGGTGGAATAACCCAAACGCGGGTTCATCTTCAAATCCGGACGCGGGTGCATCATCACCCAACATATCTTTCCCTAACTCACTCGGCTTGTTGAGCTAATAACTTTACCTACAACATAAACAATTTCTATATTGGGAACAAAGCCAACAAAACACACTAAACACCAATTTCCAAAATCTACAATTCTCACAACATTCACAACAAATCACAAACCGAAACAAATGAAGTTCCCAAAACACCTAAATCGATGAGCCCTAAATTCATGGTAAACGAAAGGCCAAAAAATCCAAAGACCCCGAACCAATCGACGAGGAAGAAGAAAATCCCGACTTCGTCAATACACATTCGCAATCAAGTGAGGAAAAAATACTTGCCAAGTGTTATGTAGCCGCTACCGAGGATCCGCTTGTCGGGCGTGCACAAGCTCGCGATACGTTTTGGCAATGGGTACAAAATGAGTTAAATAGACTCAAGCTCGCGATATGTTTTGGCAACGGGTACAAAATGAGTTCAATAGACTCAATTTCAAAAATGCAAGAAGAATATGATACAAGGCAAGTAGAAAACGTTGAGCCGTGATTGCCAAAAGTTCAACGCGTATTACAAACTTTCAAAACCTGACAAAAAAATGGGGAAGGTGACATGAATATCCTTAAATGGGCGAAACAAATGTATCATGACGAGCACAAAACTGCGTCGTTTAAAAACGAGGATGCTTGGGATGTTTTGCGTGCTCATCAAAAATAGGACGCGCCGGATCCGCTTGATTTAACCAGTGATGTCCCAAGGCAAACAAATGAGGCGTTGTTTGGTCATGATGCACAATCACGTCCGATGGGCAAAAAGCGTGCTTCGAAGAAAGCCAAATCCGAGAGCACGACAAGTACCGGAGGAGCGAGCATCAGAGGAACGAGATCGTCAAGCCAATTCGGGGAGGTTATGCAACATGAGTATCGTTTAAAATGGGAAGAGGCATCATTGGCTTATCAGGCGGCTAAGGAAAAAGATGAAACGATAACAAGGTTGGAAGAGATGAAATTTTTGATGATTGAGACTGTTGTCAATGATCCAAACGTTGTGGGTTGGATCAATGAAGAAAATGACCGAATCATCAAAAAATATAACTTGCAACCTCGTCAGTAGATTTAATTGTATTTTCGTAATTTCCTTTAGGTTGTAGTTTGCTTTGAGTGATGATAAGGGGTGTTTTTTTAGAGTTAAAGGTGAAAAGGTTAAAGTTGATGTGACGCTGATGTGACAGTGGGTGAAAGTTTCACTTGGGTTAAGATACCTAAAGCTCTGAAGATACAAAGTCAAAGTAAAACACGCATATTTAAAAGTTTGAGTGATGATGTTAGAATCGTATTTTTATTTATAAAAAGTGTCGGTCATTAATGTGTAGTAATAGGTTGCTTTAGAATATCATTATGATGAAGTTTATGTTTAGTTTTCATGATTTTATAAAGTCTAAGGGCTATTAGTGTAATAATGTAAAAGATTAGAGAAGCCCTAGACTATGAGTATAAATACTCTTGTAAACCTCATTTGAGAGGTTGGTTCTCTTAGTGATTCATTTAGTAATATCAAGGTTATTATTCCACACACTAGAGTTCTCACTCTCTCTCTCTCTCTCTACTTACTTTCTCTCTCTAGGTTTAGGCAAGATTCAATAGTGATTTAGGTTGTTCTACGGTCCTACAAGTGGTATCAATCGCCTAGGGATAATTATAGGTTGTTTTAGGTTTGATTTGGTAGTAAAAACTTGGTGTTTGTTGCGCATTTGAAAAAACTGGTACTGTTCATCGCATAGTTTTCGAGTTAGGGGTAATTTTTTTAGCGAGTTAGGTGGTAAGTTCTATCGAGTTAGGGGTGTATATTAAGTTCCATCGAGTTAAGTGATCAATTATTTCGAGTTAGGTGTTATCTTAACATATCGAGTTTGAGATTTTGGCGAGTTAGCCTTCATTCCCTAATCGTTTATCGAGTTAGGCGTATTGTGACTCTAACTAAGGGGAAACTCTGCCCAACTCAAGTCTCTCTACCGAGTTTGGATACTTATCGAGTTAGAACCCTAAGTGAACTTATCGAGTTAGAAACCTAAGTAAACTTATCGAGTTAGAACCCTAAGTGAACTTATCGAGTTAGAAACCTAAGTGAACTTATCGAGTTTGACACCTAAGTGAACATACCGAGTTTGAAACCTAAGTGACCATACCGAGTTTGAAACCAACTTGAACATACCGAGTTTGAAAACAACATCTTAACATACCGAGTTACAAGTTTTCTGAGGTTACCGAGTTAGAACTTTCAAGTATTATCGAGTTAGACCAAAAAAAAAAAAAAAAAAAAAAAAAAAAAAAAAAAAAAAAAAAAAAAGTTTTTTGGCGGGAAAATTTGAGTAAAATTTATTTTTCACACGAGACTAAACGTTCAATTTTTACGCGAGATTTAAATTTTGGTATAAGGTTGAAAATTTTGGCCCGAAATTCAAATTTTTTGGCCAAAATTCAAAAATTTTCGGTAAAATTTGGCGAAAAAATTTTCAAATCTCAAATTTTTCAGGTAACCTTAGAATTGTATTTCTTAGTGATTTTCAAATTTGGGCGAGAAAAATTTTCAAATTTTATTTTTGGCGGGAAATTACGTATTCAATAAGATCAACCGAGAACGTTTTTCAACTTCACCAAATCATCTAATCTTCAACAACAACCTTTGTTATCTTTCAAAAGATCCTCAGAACAACGTTTCACTTTGAATTCAAATCATGGCAACTCAACAAGACATTCATGCTGCCGGTGCCGAAAATCGACCTTCAATGCTTGAAAAAGGTGGATATCTTCCATGGACAAGCCGCATGCTTCGTTACATCAAAACAAAGCCTGATGGTAAATTAATGATCAAATCCATTGAAAAAGGTCCATTTCAGCCAAGACAAGTTCAAATTGAAGGTAATCCAAATGAAACACCTCCTACTCAACCATTCGTGCGTGAACAAACAGAAGCAGATTACACAGAGTAAGACAAGAAGCAGATCGCCGCTGATGATATGGCAATGCATTTAATCCAACTTGGATTACCACGGGAGATCTTTGCTGCGGTCGACAGCTGTGAAACTGCTCATGATATGTGGGAACGTGTTAGAAGGATATGTCATGGAATAGAGATTGGACAACAAGACGTTGAGAACAAACTTCTTACTGAATGGGAGAATTTCACATCCACTAAAGGTGAACAGATTGAATCATACTACACCAGGTTTTGCACTTTGATGAATGAGTTAATCAGAAACAAGTTGACACCTCGGCCAATTGCAACAAACATCAAATTCATCAATAACCTTCCAGAAGAATGGGGTCGTTATGTTACAATTGTCAATCAAACAAAGGACTTACATAAGGTGAATTATGATCAACTCTATGACTTTTTGAAGCAAAACCAAGCTGAGGCTAATGAAGTAAGGAAAGAAAGATTGGCAAAGAATCATGATCCTCTTGCATTAATTGCTAATACACCAACACCATTACCAGTGAACACTCAACAACCATCATCATCTTCCACTCACAACTACATGCAACCATCATGCATTCTACAACCAACACCGGTCTACCAACAACAGTTCTACCCACAACAACAACAAGTTATTCCACAACAGCAACACCCATAATTCCAAGAACCGGAATTCACTGACAATGATGAAGCTACTGCAGCATTGTCCCAAGCGTTTGCTTTTCTGTCAAAGGCATTCCAAGGACGTTATTCTACACCAACAAACAACAACCAAAGGATCTCATCGAACACTCGCAACAAGCAGTTTGCTCAGCCGAGTTTCAATATGGGCAATGAAGGCCAAATGGTTGGAGTTTATGGGAATCAACAGGGATATCAGAATATGCAGAATGCAGGTCAGTTTGCAGGGAATCAGTATGGTCAGTATGCAGGGAATCAGTTGGGCCAGTTTGTTGGAAATCAGAGGGGTCAGAATGTTGGTAATCAGGCAATGGGTAATCAGAATAGAAATGTTGCAGCTCCAGTAGTTGGGAATTTGGGAAATGTGAATCAGGGTAATCCGGTAAAGTGTTTCAACTGCCAGGGTGTAGGTCATATGGCAAGGAACTGTCCTACTAAGCCGAACAAATGAGACTCAGCGTACTTGCAGAAGGCAGTGCTGTTGGCACAAAAGAATGAGGCAGGATTTCAGTTGAACGCAGAGGAAAATGATTTTATGGCTCTTATGGATGACATGGAAGATAGAGAGGATATCGATGCGAACTGCATATTCATGGCGAATCTTCAGGAAGCTAAGTATGACACGGATTCTGATACACTTCCTGTTTATGACACCAATGCACCATCTGAGGTATCCACTTTCAACCCATGTCACAATAATGATATATTTGATATGTCTCCTCGTGAAGAACAGCATTTTGAGAAGCAAGCACCCACTTATGATACATTCCTGGACACGCCAAGTAGTAGCAATACTCCTTCAGCGACTCCAGATGTGAGTCATAATGGAGACTTTGTTTCACAGCATGCTGTGAATGATGAGGAAACACGTGCTTTATTTGAATCATTATTAAATAACTGTGGTATTGAAATCGAAAAAGTGAAAAAGGTCAATCGCGATGTTAAGGCCGCGAATGTAAAATTGACCGCTGAGCTTGAGAGTTACAAGGAAAACGCTAAAGCTTTTGAGTTTCATAACAAAAGATTGTCTGAATTAGAAACTGGTTATCAAAATTCCGTTTCAAGGGAAAAACAATTGCAACTCAAGTTTGATACACTTGATGTTAATTCTTTCAAGAAGATAAAAGCTTTAAACGCGGAAATTTCTGATTTACAAAACCAACTTTCTAAACAAAAAACAGCTTATACCAATCTTGAAAAAGAAAGGGATGAGTTGAAAAAGGACTTTGCAAGGAAAGAAGACAAACTTTTGGCCGAAATCGTAGAGTCAGAACACATGATTGCACATTTAGAAGAATTAGTGGTTAAGTCGGGTCAGTCAAGTCAAACAATGAAAATGATTTCAAATCAAACTAATCCGATTTACCATACGAAACATAAAGTGGCTCTTGGTAACAACACCCCCAGTAATCTCAAGAAAGCCCAGCAAGAACAGAATGTTTTGTATAATGGTAATGTGATTTACACTAAACATGATCCTCCCGTCGTTCGGGATTCTGTGCAAACGATAGAACATGTCGAAGAGAGCATAAATAAAATGAAACAAAAGGATTTGAAACCCATTGATTACAACAAATTGAACAAACTTTCGGGAATTACTTTTGTTCCACAAAAAGAACCATCTGTGTTTTCCATAAAATGACCATTCTCAAAAATGTTTTCTAAGAAAGTAATTGTTTCCAAATCTCTTTCAAAAATGGAACAAATGTCTTCTAACAACACTTTTAATACAAGTGAGGCTAGAAACATTCTGGATGACGTTAAAAAGAGAATTCAAGAACTTCAAAATATTGTTGCTTTTAAAACTACAATCGATATTAACAACTGGCATTCCAGTTTTCATATTGAGCAGAAAAAAGTTTTTGAAAACGAAATTACTATCCCACTGAATAATATCAGTGCGAGGGTAATCCACTTTGGAAAAGCTTTCTTAAAAGAAACGGCCGACTTTGTCAAGGACCACAATTCCCTGGTAAACGAAGCTAATGATACTCGTGAAAACATGAATGTTTTAGAAAACCTAAATGATTCTCTCTTAGAAGCTGTTATGACCACTGACATTATGTCCATCATTTTACAAACATACTCTGTTCAAGACGATGAAAGACTGAGAGCTGAGACCTCCGAAATTGTTTCCAAATATGAAAATGCTCTTATAAAGCTTGAAAAAGAAAATGTGTCATGTTTTAAACAACTTGATCGAAAAAGGAAGAATGCAAGTATGACAAACTGTCGTATGAGCGTGCTTTCAAGAACATGAAAGAGCAAAATGATCTTTTGAGGGCTCAGTTTGAAAGTCAAAAAAGGAAGGGTGAGGAAACTAAGTTTGCAAAACCATCGACTTCAGAAAAACCAAATGTTCCAAATATGGTTCAAAAACCAAAAATGTCGATTTCACGGTTTGCTCCAAAAGTCGATGAGAAAAAGGATTTGACAAAACCAGTCACTCCAACACCCTTGCTCAAGAAAATTGAAAATGAAAAGATTGTTGATAAAGAAAAAGCGGTTGTCGAAACACCAAAAGTTCTAGCACCTGGCCTTTTTAGGATTAGTCCCACTAATGCGTCTGCCTCCACTTCTAAGACAAATGCGTGCAAAAAGGATAATTCTAAAGAATATAAGGATGCTAAAAAGGACAACAATATAAATCCTAATGTGTGTGCCTCAACTTCTATAGGATTAGACAGCACCTCTAGGAGCAGCAGACTAAAGCCTAGGAGCAATACAAGGAACAATAGAGTCTCGCCTGTCTCTAAGAGTAGTTGCAAGAATAAAGTTGAAGGAGTAGAAGAACACCCTAGGAATTTATCGCTTTCTAATAAGAGACATATTTCATCTGAATATAATGTCGAGAGTACTGGTTCTAATGCATGTAATGACATTGTTTGTTTAATATGCAAGAAATGTTTAATCAATGATGTTCATGATGAATGTGTTTCTAAGAATGTGAATGTTATGCCTGAACAGAAGCGCGTTTCGAAAGGTCCTAGTGCAAAATCTAGATTTGTTGGAAACCTAATTAAAAGAATTAGGAACACCACTAATAGTCGCACGCCTAGGAACTATCTTAAGCATTGTGTTTGGATTCCAACGGGCAGAGAATTTATACTTAAGGATGGCAAATTAGAAATAGTTCAAGCTAAACAAGTAGCAACTGTCTATGAGTGTGATTTTGCTTGTACCCCTAACCCCATGGAACCAAATTCAAATCGGTTTCCAAATACAAACTCTTCTGTTATTGGCAGGTTATCGAAATATGTCTTTGGATCGTCGACTCGGGTTGCTCCAAGCACATGACCAGGAATTTAAAGCTGCTGATCAATTTCATCTGGAAATTCATGGGAACTGTACGCTTTGGAAATGATCATGTAGCAGCTATCCTGGGTTTTGGAGATCTTCAGTTTGGGAATTTTTTAATCACTCGAGTTTACTACGTCGAAGGGTTGGGACACAACTTGTTTTCAGTTGGGCAGTTTTGTGATGCAGATTTAGAAGTTGCATTCAGGAGAAACACGGTTTTTATTAGAAATTTGGTTGGTGATGATCTCTTAACTGGTAATCGTAACACAAACTTGTATGCTATCGACATCAACCAAATGGCTTCTACATCACCAATTTGTCTTATGACAAGGGCAACCGAAACTAAGTCCTGGCTGTGGCATAGAAGATTATCCCATCTCAATTTTGACACCATCAACAAGTTAGCCAAAGACAACATCGTCACCGGACTTCCTAAGTTCAAATACACCAAGGAACACCTATGTCTATCATGTGAACAAGGAAAAAGCAAAAGAGCATCATATAAACCCAAAACCGTACCTAGTTCGGAAGCAAGGTTACATTTGTTGCACATGAACTTATGTGGCCCAATGAGAGTTGAAAGCATTAATGGGAAGAAGTATATTCTCGTTATTGTTGATGATTATTCAAGATATACTTGGGTAAAGTTTTTGAGATCAAAAGACGAAGCACCAGGTACCATCATCACCTTTCTGAAGCATATCCAAGTTCTACTTCAAGCTCCAGTAAGGATTGTAAGAACAGATAATGGCACAGAATTCACAAATCAGGAGTTAAGAACCTATTTTGAAGATGTTGGAATCACTCACCAAACATCGGTTGTTAGAACTCCACAGCAGAATGGGGTAGTTGAAAGAAGAAACTGAACTCTTGTGGAAGCTGCTCGCACAATGCTGATCTTTTCTAGTGCACCTCTATTCATATGGGCTGATGCTGTAGCCACTGCTTGCTTTACTCAAAACCGATCCCTAGTCCATCCGAGATTCAATAAAACCCCATATGAGCTATTGAACAACCGTAAACCTGACATCTCTTACCTTCACGTGTTTGGCGCTTTGTGCTATCCGACGAATGACAGAGAAGATCTAGGGAAGTTGAAAGCTAAGGGTGATATTGGAATCTTCATTGGGTATTCAGAAAACTCGAGGGCATTCAGGGTGTATAATCGAAGAACTAAAAGGATAATGGAGATGATGAATGTGAAGTTTGACGAGATTTCACAGATGGCTTATGAGAGATACGCTCTAGAACCCGCGCTTAATCCAATGGCTTCTAATCAAACCAGATTAGGACCCGCACCAAACAGTCAGACTTCTGGACACATCAGTTCAGGACTCGTGCCTCAAGGAGCTCAGTCAACAAACACGGACAAACCTTCAGAACAAGAACTGGAAAATTTCTTCGAGTTAATGTTTGATGAATATTATGGTGGAACTTTGACAAATGCATCTCCACAACATTCCGCTGCACCCGCTCACAACCATCAACCACCACCACCACCACTGGATGCATCTACAACAATCGAAGCTGAAGCACCAACTACCTCAACATCATCTACATCTACTCAAGCCACTCCAGTACTTGAAACTGAACTACCAAGAGTTGATGAGCAAAATCAAAACACAAATTTTCAAGAAGAACCAACAAATAATTCAAACGATGTTGCGTTAGAAGAAGGAGAAGAAGTATTTGAAAACCCGTTTGCAACAGACTCTGCTGAATCTTCTTCAAGGTTACAAGAACCGTCTAACACACATACGTTAAACCCAAGGTACCCTTCTACGTTTCAATGGACAAAAGACCATCCAATAGAACAAGTTATTGGTGAACCTTCAAAGCCAGTTCAGACAAGGAGACAACTTGCCACCGATCTCGAATTGTGCATTTATATTTGCTCAATCAGCCTCAAAGAACCAAAGAACATCCGGGAAGCAATGGCAGAATACCCTTGGATAGAAGCGATGCAGGATGAACTTCTTCAATACCTGTTACATGATAGTTGGGAACTTGTTGAACGACCACTTGATAAACGCGTTCTTGATCTCAAGTGGTTGTGGAAGAACAAACTGGATGAGGAAATGACTGTAATTCGTAACAAAGCTCGTCTCGTGGCTAAAGGATATCCACAAGAAGAAGGGATAGATTTCGAAGAATCATTCGCGCCTGTAGCTAGACTTGAAGCAGTCTGGATTTTCTTAGCCTATGCAGCTCACAAAAACATCACAGTCTATCAGATGGACATTAAGACAGCTTTCTTGAATGGAACTCTGAAAGAAGAAGTGTATGTGAGTCAGCCAGAGGGATTCATCGACAAAGATAATCCAGACTACGTCTACAAGCTTAAGAAAGCCATCTATGGTTTAAAACAAGCTCCAAGAGCGTGGTATGACGAACTATCATCTTTCTTGCTCAAAAACAATTTCACAAAAGGAATGGTTGATGACACCTTGTTTATCAAAAAATTCAAAGATGACATTTTGATCGTTCAAATTTACGTGGACGACATAATTTTTGGATCAACCAATCCTAACCATTCAAAACATTTTGAAAATCTCATGAAAAGTAAATTTGAAATGTCCATGATGGGGGAACTAAAATTCTTTCTTGGTTTACAAATACATCAATCCCCTCGTGGTATTTTTATCAATCAAGCTAAATATACAATAGAGATTTTGAAAAAACATGGAATGGAAAATTGTGATTCTGTTGGTACTCCAATGGTCACTTCACCAAAAATTGATGCTGATTTGTTTGGGAAACCCGTCGATCCGAAGAAATATCGGAGCATGATTGGTTCTCTCATGTACTTAACTGCTAGTCGACCTGATATTCAATTTGCTGTTTGTTTGTTAGCACGGTTTCAGGCAAAGCCTACCGAACTTCACCTCAAAGAGGTTAAAAGGATCTTTCGGTACCTACGAAGAACCATTAACATGGGACTTTGGTATCCGAAGGATTCGGGGTTTAATCTAACAGCCTTTTCAGATGCCGATCATGCAGGAGATCAAGTTACTGCAAAAAGTACATCAGGTGGAGCACAATTTTTGGGTGAAAAGCTAGTAAGCTAGTCGTCAAAGAAACAGGATTGTACTGCGCTATCAACCACCGAAGCCGAGTATGTGTCTCTATCTGCGTGTTGTGCCCAAGTTCTTTGGATGAGGACACAGCTCACAGATTATGGTTTTACTTTTGACAGAATACCTATGTATTGTAACTCAAAAAGTGCCATAGCCATCTCGTGCAATCCCGTACATCACTCTAAGACGAAGCATATCAAAGTCCGCTACCATTTCATCAAAGAACACGTGGAAGAGGGTATTGTTGAATTATTTTTCGTTAAGACTGATTACCAACTCGCCGATCTATTTACTAAAGCCCTTCCAAAAGAAAGGTTTGACTATTTAGTTTGACGAATTGGCATGCGAAGCCTCACTCCTGAGGAGCTAGAACGTCTTCTCGAATCTTCTTGAAAAATGTTTTCAAAATCGCTTCGCTGTAAATAATTTTTTTTTGAAAAAAACAAAATACAAAATTTGAAAAACCAACAAAAACAAAATACAAAAATATAAAATTTCAAAAAATACAAAAACAATATAAAATAAAAAAAAAATCCAAAAATATTCTTCTCACGACATGTCTCTCGTATAAATCAATATTCTGTACGTTTCTAGAAATGTCATTCAAAAATGATACGGACATGTACAGATGCTTGAACGGGAGTTCTTTAAAATGTTTTTCTAAAACATGTCGTTTCTCAAAAGTTTCTTCACAATGGCTTTCGTATACTTCAGTACGAAACCCGGGCTTAAACGATGACTTCTGATTATTTTCAAATCAAGGACTCGTATTTTCAAGGACGAAATCTTTTTCAAAAAGTTCGAGTCTAAACAAACGAAAAAGACTTCACACAAAAACTCGTTTTCGAAATAGTAATCTTGAGCACTTTTTCAAGATTCATCAAAAGATTTTTCAAAATCTTTCAAATGAGTGCTCAAGATAACTCCCTCAAAACCCTTAATTGATTTTAAAATGTGCTATCATTAAGGGGGAGTACAAAAACAAAATTGTTCCGAATTCATGCAAAATGAAATCTGTCTTTCTCTCCAAAAGCTTTTTCTTAATCAGTTGATATCAAAAATATCACGCTATGCTATTTTTGAGGGGGAGAAGACATGATTAAAATGTGATCAAAGATGTTTAAAGCTTGTGACTGAATCTCAAAAGAGCTAGACTCAGAATGTACCAATGAATTAACGAAGCTTAAAATGTCAGTAATCAAAAAGACTTGTCCTGGACGGGTAATAATTTCAAGCTAGTCTAACTAGTGATGTAAGCGTGTCTCGAATAGGACTTGTCTTAGTAGAAATGTACCGTTTCGAGAAACTTTCTGTGGATATGACCAGGCCGGGTAATAACTTCAAGCTAGTCTAACTAGTGATGTAAGCGTGTCTCGAATCGGTTGTGTTCATTGAAAGTGAATCAATTCAAAAGTGCAAACTCCTCACGCATGTGCAAATCTCTTAAAAATCCATGAGCACATGTGAAGGGGGAGTCCTTCAAAAGAAACAAAAACTCTCAAAGTGTCAACAAAAATGTGTTTATATTCATAAACACTTTGAGAGATTTTCAATCAAAGGTTTCATGGCAATTATAGGATTCATGGAGTTATAAGGTGACTAAGGATAGGGAAAACTGTCCTATGATCCGCCAGAGCCGGAGGGATCTACCCAAGGACAATTCCAATAGATTAGAATTAGAAGTCCTTAGGTATGATTGAAAAAAAGGAGAAAATGAGAAAGGAGAAAGAAGGGGTTGAAGAATTAAAAAGAAAAGTTATGAAAAATGGTGAAAAGAAATAGCCCTCCATATGTTCAACCTTAGGGCAGACACCGGGTTCAATTCATATGCTACTGGTTGTTACTAAGGTGACACCGGTATTGAAGATAAAGACGTCATGGACCCAGTGACGCACTGCACTAAACCTTCTAGCCACTCAAGTTCTCTTAAAAGAGCTTGTTTCATTCTCACGGGGAACCGGTGTAATCTATCGACCTGTCTCTTAGAGATGGTTGATATTGAAGCAGGAGACCTCTCCCTAATCTCCGCATAGGAAACCAAATGTGCACTTATCGAGTCTAGAGCCCCGAGATTCATCAAAAGATCTCATAGGAACACATGATATTTCTACACTGGTTGTTCATCATTAAGGACACCAGATGTAAACCTAAGAGTCCTTCACAGATCTTAGCAATCTGTCGAGAACGTTTATGAGAGAATTACAAATGTATTTCTCAATGATTGAACGGAAATTCCTGCCAGGGTCAACATCAAGCAGCCCTGACAGCAGGTCACTTTGGTAATTCTTTATGGGTTACGCTTAGTGTTCGCGGTGGTTTCAAACGGTCTACAGTCGTGGAGTGATCCCCAGCGACTCACCCAGTCATTGAGCTACTTAGTAGGTCTCGTAAGCTCTTTCGAGAGTATCTAACATGGGAACGGCCATGGTAAGGATTAGAAGGATTCTTCACACTATGCTGTTGACGATCTCTAATTCCTTATCTGTAAGTACCGGTTGTTTATTGCTAACTTTTTACCTGCAGCTATACATCATCTCCATGGCGAAAGATTCCACATGCTCATACATGCATCACAAAGTCAAAGGAAAGTTCTCACAAAGATCAAAGGATAGCAACAGTCAAAGAAAGATTCTACGCCAAAAAGAAGAATCTACAAAGCAAAGTGACAAAAGATCAATGTGAAAGAACGAGAATAACAAATGTATGTATGACAAAGACTTAAGACGTATGAGCATGTTGGAATGGCAGACAACCACCACAAACACAGAAGTGACGAAAGGCAGATGACATCATCGGATCACTTCAACAACAATGAAGCATGATGAACTGGAACTATGATTCATCTAGTGATTCTTAAAGACGTCAAGATCTATGAATGATAAAGTTTAAAGACAAAGATGATGACGTCGCGCAACCTCAATGACCAACACTTAGGGGGAGATTGTTAGAATCGTATTTTTATTTATAAAAAGTGTCGGTCATTAATGTGTAGTAATAGGTTGCTTTAGAATATCATTATGATGAAGTTTATGTTTAGTTTTCATGATTTTATAAAGTCTAAGGGCTATTAGTGTAATAATGTAAAAGATTAGAGAAGCCCTAGACTATGAGTATAAATACTCTTGTAAACCTCATTTGAGAGGTTGGTTCTCTTAGTAATTCATTTAGTGTTAACAAAGTTATTATTCCACACACTAGAGTTCCCACTCTCTCTCTCTCTACTTACTTTCTCTCTCTAGGTTTAGGCTTGATTCATATGTGAAATAGGTTGTTCTATGGTCCTACAGATGATAAGGGTTTTTTTTAGAGTTAAAGGTGAAAAGGTTAAAGTTGATTTGACACTAACATGACAGTGGGTGAAAGTTTCACTTGGATTAAGATACCTAATGCTCTGACGATGCAAAGTCAAAGTAAAACATGTATATTTAAATGTAACTAATAAAAACGGAATCCAACAACGAGATAAACATGGGATCAAATCCAATGTCCAACTTCACTAAAAACTTTAGAGAATTTCTCCAACAATGAGATGAACATGGGTTTAACTCCAATCAAAACCCAGTTTCAACAAACCTCTTTTTCATTCAACAAAATCGAAGTAAGATACACAACAATAATAACATGCGGATTGAGGAAACCCATGATAATAAGTGATGGGGTTTTATCAAGACACGCAGTTCAATCCCTCAAAAGTAAACTGATTATTAAAAGATGATTTGTTAGAGACAACAACATTTGGATCTTGCTCAAGGTATGTAACTTTTATCATGTGGAATTTATCAAAAGTTTATTCAAATTTAGGAGAAAATTGTAACCACTTTTCACCAAATGTGTTGATATAAATAATGTCTAAAAACATTACTAACATTTGTCGATATCTCTATGTTTTGATAATCACAAAACGTAAACCCATTGAGCTAAAAATTATGACGTAAACAAGTATTTAGTGATAAATATTCACTTTACATCCAAATCACTTAAGGTATGAATAAACAAAGTGTTTAATGCATTTTATGATCAAAGGAATTTTTATATTTACAAACCTTACATTTTTTATAAAGTGGGACAAACATTTTTAAACTTATACAAAATGTTTTTGTATTTATAAAGAAATGTTTTATTCAAAATAGATATTTTGAATTCAAATTTCTACCCAAAAAACGGCTATACTCTTTAGGAAAAACCTTCCCCACAAAAAGACAAAAATTCTGAAGAAAATATTTTTTTTGTTAGGCGGCCCCCTTAATTATTAAGGGGACCGGCTAGTAAATTAAGGGGACCGGCCACGCTCCCAAACAGTATTTTCTCCCCTATAAATACTGGTTCATTCCACAGATTTTTCTCACCTTTTGCACTCCAAAACTTTCTGTTCTAGATCCACATTTCCTTTCTCTTAATCCTTTGATCATAAGTACATAATTCTTTGTTTCAAAGTGATTCAAACATCATCCTCTCAAGTGCAAGAGAAGAATACTTCTATCCCCAAGACAAGAAGTATTACAACTTGTTGTGACCTCCACATACAAGTTGTTGGTACATCATCAAGATTATTTACATCATTCTTTGTGAAGATTGTTGTGTATATTTGATTGTAGATAGTTGTGCTAGATATATAGATTGTGTGATTAGTTAGTTGCTTGGTGTGAAGAAGAAAAGTTAGGAATTAGATTGTAGTGAAGAAGCTAGGTGTGGAGTAGTTAGTTGTGAAGTGAATTGGTGTGAAAAAGATAGGAGTGGAGTAGTTAGTTGTGAAGTAGATTAGCTTGAAGAAGTTGTGTAGAAGTTGTGACTTAGTTGTGAAGAAGTTGTGGTGTGTAAAGTGGTGTGTAAGGTTTTCTCCGTCATAAGGGAGCTTGTTGACATAATGAAGAAAACTCTCGAGTAGGTGACTCGAGGAGTGGAGTAGGGCAAGGATGTAACACCCCCAAAATACCGCAGCGGAAGAATGTGTCATTGGGATGCTACTTCAGGGCACAAAGTACAAGATATAGAAAACAACCTCTAAATGAGACGTTTTGAAAAGTTACCATTCGAATAGCTAAAATTCATAGTTTACAAAACAAAGATCCCAAAGTAGAATAATACATAAGTTTTTAAAGTGTATCGAATGGTAAACGATAAAAGCAAAAGTCTCAAAAAGCATGCCCTAAGACTCTCAGCTCCACATACCTGCTATCGCCCTTCTAACCTGAGATAAACATGCTTAAAAGTGTCAACACAAAGGTTGGTGAGTTCATAGAGTTTGTCTTAATACAGTTGAAAAGCCTATAAAGAATGTTCACACAGCAAAGGCATCGTAAATCCACTCAGTTGTAAGTCCCGCCATAAGAGACTTGCAACCTGTGTTTTCACAACTGGTGTGTATTAATTTACACACCTTTTCTTTACCAAATACCAGAACAAATAGACCAAAAACTAACAAACTGTGCCAAAAATACGTTGTTTTTGTGTTTTTGAATGTGCAGGTACGGATATGAAAGAAATGGATAAAAATCATGGAAAACAGTCAAAAACGAGCACGAGATTGGAAAAAGGTAAAAAGCCGAAGCCGAGGAAGAAATTTATCCAAGAAAAGCCCAAAATGACAAAAGTAATCCTTAGAGATTCAGAGAATAACAAAAGAGACTCTTAGTTGAAATATGAAGACCTTTACAATAATGGCCCTCCAAGTTTTAGCAAGTTGTCAACTTTGGTCCTTTGAAGAACTTTGGAAGAAAAGTCAACTCAACTCCTCCAAGTTACAAGATCGTTATGTGTAGTATTTAGTTGCATTTGTAGCGTTTTAATATGTTTTAAGTAGTTTTCTCATGTTTTGTAAAAGTCTAGGGGCTAATTATGCAACAAACTCAAAGATTAGATAAGCCCTAGCCCCTAGCCTATAAATAGATCTCATAAGCCTCATTTGAGAGGTTGGTTAGTTTTGGGGTTAGTTTTAGGGTTAGCCTTAGGGTTGTTGAGGGTTGGTCCTCATAGTAGTAGGAGTAGTGTAATTTTATTTTTATGAAGTATGTGTTTTATTTTACTTTCTCTCTCTAGCTTTATCTTTCTAAAAATCTTTAATTTTTAGTTGTTAAATTCGTGTTTTTATTGGTGGGATTTAAAGTTTATGGTTAAACCAGTTAGTTTAGTAATAAATTTGGTGAAAAACATTAGTTTTTAGGCTTTATTTTGGATCAAAATGATGTTTTGTTATGTATTTTATCGAGTTAGATTTTTATTCTAAAACTATCAAGTTTGAAATAGTGTATATCGAGTTTGACATTTTAATGTTAGGGACTAAAATGCAAAAGAGAAAAAAATGTTTCGAGTTAGGATACAACTTTTCGAGTTAGGCTTAATTTGAAATATATCGAGTTACAGAAAAAAAAAAATAATATCGAGTTAGGAATTCAGTTGCAACAGGGACTAAAATGCAATTTAGTTGTTTTCGAGTTTGATTTCCTATATGAATTTCGAGTTTGGTTTTTATAATGTTTTCCGAGTTTGAGTTTTTTTATGTTTTCCGAGTTTGAGTTTTTTTTATTTTTTTTCCGAGTTTGAGTTTTTTTTTTTACTTTTTTTTTTATCAAATATTGTTTTTATCAAGTTTAATTTCTTTTGGCGAGTTAGCCAAGATTATCGAGTTAGATAATCAATACCTCATCGTTTATCGAGTGAGATTCTCTTATGCTTTATGCTAAGGCGAAACTCTGCCGAATTTTAGTTTGGTATATCTAGTTTGTTTCTTTTATCGAGTCTTTTTTTATTTTATCAAGTAACTTTATTTTATTAATATGAGTCTCGAGTAGTTTATTTTTAGTGTTTGCTTAGTGGCACGAGTTTGTGAGTTAAGTGTGGATTACTTAAAAGAGGTTGTGATTAATAATCGTTATGATTATTTAGACTTGTAATTTTATTATTTGAAGGGCAAAAGCCGGAGAATAATCAAATTACACATCTAGTAATTATTTTCTTTTTAAAGGATTATTTTCAAAATAAACCAACGTTGTGAGAAAATAGTCTTGTTTAAGGAAAATAATTCGTCGTCAATCCTTGACCCACACTTGATGAACTTATTCACGTCGCTTAGCAAACATATTGTTTTTAAAGTCTTTTCCCGTCTTAATTTCTTTTCGCGTTTTAAATCTCGTTTTCTTTAGTTATTTTATCCAATGCTTGTTTTATTTGTTTGTTTCCTTTGCGTCGTTTTATTGTTTCTTTTTACTTTAACTGCGTTTTAAATCCTTTTAGTAGTGTAATAAAAAACCAACCAAAATATCTCTTTTAAAACCCCATTCACTTCACAATCACGCGACTCAAGCCGACTCAATCGCCGTCTTACCTTCGTTGGGACATAACGACCCGGGGAACATACTTTCACGAGCATTTCTTCGGAAAAATCTAATATACTAAAAAACAATTAAATCAAAATGGCGCCGCTGCCGGGGAAGCTTTGAAACGAGAGCGTCGTACTTGTATCGTTTGTTGGTGATTTGAAGACCCTTCTCCCGAGAAGTTATCGTTTTTTGTAAAAATTATCAAAAAAATAAAAAATAAAAAATAAAAAATAAAAAATAAAAAGTATAAAAAAAACTAAAAAGATTGTAATTTTAAGTTTCTTTAAAATATAAAATCCAAAAATATTTTTTCTTTTTCATATTTGATTTTCACTTTTATTTTTATTTGTTTTTATGATACGCAAAAAACCAAAAATAATCTTCTTATCCTCTTATCATTTGATTCTTCTTCTTTAACCCTCTAAATCGATAATTCTTATGGATCCGACTTGTTTTAAATGTGGTGAACCGTTCTTTGAAGGTTCATGTGTTTGGTGTACGTGCGAACAATGTGGTAATGATATTCACGATGGAGTTTGTTTGTTTTGTAATACTCCTGAGTATGTTCGAAACACAATATTTCAAAACGTTCCCGATTACTATCCATCACCACCGCCGTCTCCGTTCACTTGCTTTAATTGTGTAAATCCATCCGACGAAGGATTACCGTGTGGGCAATGTTTTTGTAATCAATGTGGATACACGAATTGTATATGTTATGCCCCGAGTGCTGAAACGTCTTACGCTTGTGATACGAGTTTTGATAATTATCTTCAAAACGATTTTAATAATCCTTTTCAAAACTCTTATGAGCTAGTACCAAATTACAATGGTGATTCATTTCAAAATACATCGAGTTTTGAATATTGTGGGGGATCGTTTGAAAATTCTTATCATGAACCTAATTCTTGTTACGATTCTAATGGTTTTTACCAACCCCCACAAACTTCCAATTTTAATAATGATATTTTGGAAATCAAATCAATGATCGATAAGTTGAAAGAGATGGTGACTAGTCGTTATACATCTACTCCCGAGCCTTATGAGAAATCGATGGAAGAACCTCTTGTTGAAGAAAGAAAGTTCCAATTTTGTGAGTGTTGTTTGTATGATGATAGTTCCACGATCACGATCAATCTAAATCCTCAAAATGATTCTATCTCTTCTCCCGTAGAACCAGTGGACTCTCTAATAATGGGGGACGAGCCTCTTGACACTATTCCGGCAACGGAATCTGACGAATTCAATATGTCTAGTGTTGAGAACCTCGTTCCAATCCAAAGTGAGTCCGGGGAAAATTCTAACGGTGATTTTTCTTTCCATCCTTCTTTCACACCGGTTGAAGGGAGTGATGCCGTTTTAGATGAGATCGAGGCATTTCTTGTTAGTGATGCCATTCCGACAATGGTTGACGATGCTAATTTTGATCCGGAGGAAGATATTCGTGTACTTGAAGAGTTATTGAATGAAGAACCGTTAACTTCTCTTCCTCCGATGAACAATGATGATTATGATGAAGTTGAAAGTTATTCCGATTCTCACAATGAGTATACTACGAGTGATGAAGACTCTTGTGTAGATATCGATGATTATGATGAAGATAATGACACGAAAATTCAAGATGAAGCTCTTCGTGAGAAATTATCCAAAGTTTATCTTCTCATTTCTAAGATCGAGGCATTGAAAGATCCTCCGACTTCTTTTCCTATCCCCGTTATGGATAGTGATTCTTTACCCGAGCTTGAAATTTTTCAATTTGAAGAGACGAATTGTGGCAATCCCACTATTCATGCTGATATCTCTCTTCCGGATTATGAGTGCTTTCACTTTGAGATTGATTCTATTCCTATTTCCGATAATCCGTCACTTAACCCTCTTTTAGAGGATGTCGATCTATTTCTTGCTGCGGATGACTCGATACCACCGGGTATTGAGAATGATGAGAATGATATTTCTTTCGATTCTTCTTCTTCTCGTCCACCTGCAAAACCACCCGATGAAGTTTTTAAATCCGGTACAGATAATGATATTTTTGGAGTGGTGGATGAGATGTATGATTATGATATTATCATCCGGGTGTTTCATCCATTCTTTGTTTATCCCATCACTTTGTCACTTTTCCACTCCACCGGGAGTGAGGACACCATATTTGACCCGGGCATCTCTATCTTTTGTGCCAAGTGGCCGTTTTCTCTGCTCTCCCCAAGGACAATTAATTCGGGGATCGAGTCAAGCTCATGTGACTCGGTGAACAAAAACAAGCGCTTCGTGGGTGGCAACCCACGCTTATCCCATTTCATCTTCTTATTTTCTATTTTCTAACACCTAACGTGAGGAGGGCAACCTCTTCTACTCTTGTGTTCCGTGGTTGTTTGTGATGTTTGTTCAGGATTGTCCGCGATTTATGATGACTCTCGTGCTCGTTATCTCTTCACTTGGAGTCTCATTCTTCGATGCTACTTGGAAATCCTATATCCGGTAAATCTTATCGACTAACGTTTTCTTAGGCATAATTAATAAACGGCCTAGAATTTTGTTAGGATTACCTTAACCCATAAAACATTGAGGACAATGTTTCGTTCTAGTCGGGGGGAGGGTGAATCTTCGATTCGATTTTGACCTTGCATTTTTCACAAGTCGTGCACTCTTGCAACTCCGTTTTTCCACCAAAAATAAAAAAAAAAAAAAAATTGAAAAAATTGAAAATTGAAAAAATTTTGAAGAAAAATGAATGAAAAAGTCCTGAAAAAGTACAAAAAGATGTGAAAAAGTTGAAAAAGTTGTGCAAAAATATAATAAAGTTTGAATAAGTGTTTTGACACCTTGTTGACTTTCTTGCTGGCGAGAGTAGGAATAAATATTTTGACTTGACCGGGCGTGTTGAGCCCTAGCTTGTTCCCTTAACCAATGATAATCACATAAGCTTGTACTAGTCTTGTACACCAGGAGCTATAAAATGCGAATTCTTTCTTAAGAATCTGCAAGTTTCCGTAACTGACTTTATATATGCGTGGCTGATTATCGGCTAAGTATTCGCTGGTTTCATTATTTGGAATCTTAAATTGCGAAGAGCGAGAAATGATAGAGTTTATTTAGAAGTTAGATGCTAAACGTGGAGTAGTGGTTCTCTTTAGAGCTCATGAGAGGTACTTGTGGCTTTTTACTCCCATCAGATACGTCACCAATATATAATAGATGTTCTAGGTTAATTAGTGGTATTTCGGTTTGAATAATATTTAGTTCTTTGTTTTCTTAAGAGAATTTTTGCTTTAGAAGTTGGGTACATATCAAGGAACATAAAAAATAAGAGCAAAAAGTGAAAAAAATCAAAAGTCAAAAGTTGATTATCTATGTGGTTTTGGAGCTACCCGATAAGCTTCCATTGATGTTATGAGAAAAGTCAAGAAAGAAAGAAAGTGAAAAGTATGAAAAGTGAAAAAAGTGAAAAATGAAAAAAAAAAGTGAAAGTTGTAGTATTGTTGAATAAGAGCTATGTATGTATCAATAAGTTGTTGGCGCGTGAGGTGCATGTGATAAGTGATTAGTAATCAGTCACATGAGGTGCACGTGATCGTACTCCGCAACTTATATCTATGTGGACTGAATTTCTATTGCAGTGGTTCTTAAGAGAAAATGAATAACTACTTATCGTTTAAACTTAGGTGTCACTATCGGACTAAAAAATTAATGAAACGAGAAAATAAGAAGCGATTCATTTCTCAACAAAATTAAAATAATGAGATACAAAAACTTAGGACATGGGAGTAAGGAGTATCCACTAGTAACTGTTATGAGTAGTGTTAGCATCTAATTTGTAGATAAGCTGTGATCTCGTTTGTACGCTTAGTTTGGGGACTTGTGAAAAATCAAGGATGACGATTTTTATCCGTATGGTCACTTTTTAAATAGAAGTGTTTCTACTCGTTGACCTTAATAATTATTGCAAAATAATGAAAGTTCAACAAACCGTCACAAGTATAAAGTATGAAAAGTCCAAAAATAGAAGTGTAAGTGGAATAAAGGAATAAAAGGAAAATTTTGGAAAACGGAGCATTTTCGGGAATAAATGATTTTATAATTTCTTTTGAACCTTTTTGCTACTTTACAAAGTTAGTAGAAAGAGTTATGAAATTATTTATCTCGTAGGCGTGAATTGATTACATTGCGTGAGGACACGGCAATACTTTAGTCGGGGGGATTTTGGTGTGTATTAATTTACACACCTTTTCTTTACCAAATACCGGAACAAATAGACCAAAAACTAACAAACTGTGCCAAAAATACGTTGTTTTTGTGTTTTTGAATGTGCAGGTACGGATATGAAAGAAATGGATAAAAATCATGGAAAACAGTCAAAAACGAGCACGAGATTGGAAAAAGGTAAAAAGCCAAAGCCGAGGAAGAAATTTATCCAAGAAAAGCCCAAAATGACAAAAGTAATCCTTAGAGATTCAGAGAATAACAAAAGAGACTCTTAGTTGAAATATGAAGACCTTTACAATAATGGCCCTCCAAGTTTTAGCAAGTTGTCAACTTTAGTCCTTTGAAGAACTTTGGAAGAAAAGTCAACTCAACTCCTCCAAGTTACAAGATCGTTACGTGTAGTATTTAGTTGCATTTGTAGCGTTTTAATATGTTTTAAGTAGTTTTCTCATGTTTTGTAAAAGTCTAGGGGCTAATTATGCAACAAACTCAAAGATTAGAGAAGCCCTAGCCCCTAGCCTATAAATAGATCTCATAAGCCTCATTTGAGAGGTTGGTTAGTTTTGCGGTTAGTTTTAGGGTTAGCCTTAGGGTTGTTGAGGGTTGGTCCTCATAGTAGTAGGAGTAGTGTAATTTTATTTTTATGAAGTATGTGTTTTATTTTACTTTCTCTCTCTAGCTTTATCTTTCTAAAAATCTTTAATTTTTAGTTGTTAAATTCGTGTTTTTATTGGTGGGATTTAAAGTTTATGGTTAAACCAGTTAGTTTAGTAATAAATTTGGTGAAAAACATTAGTTTTTAGGCTTTATTTTGGATCAAAATGGTGTTTTGTTATGTATTTTATTGAGTTAGATTTTTATTTTATCGAGTTAGATTTTTTTTCTAAAACTATCGAGTTTGAAATAGTGTATATCGAGTTTGACATTTTAATGTTAGGGACTAAAATGCAAAAGAGAAAAAAATGTTTCGAGTTAGGATACAACTTTTCGAGTTAGGCTTAATTTGAAATATATCGAGTTACAGAAAAAAAAATAATATCGAGTTAGGAATTCAGTTGCAACAGGGACTAAAATGCAATTTAGTTGTTTTCGAGTTTGATTTCCTATATGAATTTCGAGTTTGGTTTTTATAATGTTTTCCGAGTTTGAGTTTTTTTATGTTTTCCGAGTTTGAGTTTTTTTTATTTTTTTTCCGAGTTTGAGTTTTTTTTTTTACTTTTTATTTTTTTATCAAGTATTGTTTTTACCAAGTTTCATTTCTTTTGGCGAGTTAGCCAAGATTATCGAGTTAGATAATCAATACCTCATCGTTTATCGAGTGGGATTCTCTTATGCTTTATGCTAAGGCGAAACTCTGCCGAATTTTAGTTTGGTATATCTAGTTTGTTTCTTTTATCAAGTCTTTTTTTTTATTTTATCAATTAACTTTATTTTATTAATATGAGTTTCGAGTAGTTTGTTTTTAGTGTTTGCTTAGTGGCACGAGTTTGTGAGTTAAGTGTGGATTACTTAAAAGAGGTTGTGATTAATAATCGTTATGATTATTTAGACTTGTAATTTTATTATTTGAAGGGCAAAAGCCGGAGAATAATCAAATTACACATCTAGTAATTATTTTCTTTTTAAAGGATTATTTTCAAAATAAACCAACGTTGTGAGAAAATAGTCTTGTTTAAGGAAAATAATTCGTCGTCAATCCTTGACCCACACTTGATGAACTTATTCACGTCGCTTAGCAAACATATTGTTTTTAAAGTCTTTTCCCGTCTTAATTTCTTTTCGCGTTTTAAATCTCGTTTTCTTTAGTTATTTTATCCAATGCTTGTTTTATTTGTTTGTTTCCTTTGCGTCGTTTTATTGTTTCTTTTTACTTTAACTGCGTTTTAAATCCTTTTAGTAGTGTAATAAAAAACCAACCAAAATATCTCTTTTAAAACCCATTCACTTCACAATCACGCGACTCAAGCCGACTCAATCGCCGTCTTACCTTCGTTGGGACATAACGACCCGGGGAACATACTTTCACGAGCATTTCTTCGGAAAAATCTAATATACTAAAAAACGATTAAATCAACAACCCACTGCTACAATATAATATGATTAAGATATGTATAAGTTCATAACAACAGTTAAGCAATTAGTAGTGAGTCTACACTTCATCTCCGAAGACCTCACATAAGTATGTTGCTCACAAGGAAGGTAGTGGCATTGGTTCCACTTCATCTCCGAAACCCAATGCATGTGTTATCCAAGGAGACTTTATGTTGCTCAGAAGGAAGGTAATAGCATTGATTCTACTTCATCTCCGAAACCCAATGCATGTGTTATCCCAAAGAGACTTACAAGTTTAAGTATAACGCCATCAAGTATAATGCAATCAAGTATAATGTAATCAAGTATAATGTTTCCAAGTATAAATGTTATGTGAATTTGTACAAGTAAGCAAGTAGTAGCATGTATCTCCCCCAAAGAGTTAAAACAAGTATAAAAGAGTAGGGGCTATGACTCACCTCGAAGTGTTAGTGCAATGCAATGGAATGATAAGGACAACAAGGACTGAATCAACCGCATCCTATGATGAATGAACATGATCTAATTTAGATCATGAAATGATGTAGAGAAATATGCATGCACATGTTAACTATACCACTCATAACTTGAAAATATAGTAGTTATAGGCTTATGAAAATACATTCCATACTTGAGAAAAATAATAAGTCTTAACTTGTCACAACTCGTAAATTCCGGTCATTTTCCAAACTTCGATAATCTACTATTCATCAATTACTATTCATCGATCACTATTCATCATTTTACTATTCATCATTTTTGAGGTCAATTTGATATTCTGAGAAGCGTTCAGAAATTTTACTATTCACTTGATACTATTCATTTCCGAGAGAAAACCACTATTCATGTGCATTACTCATGTCATCGTAAATTTAGTTTACGAGTATTCAAATTCGCGTAACCGTATTGGTTCAGGAGCGAATTCGTGCATTATCATTGGGTCACATCGTACAGACTAGAAATAGTCTTCATATTATCATTATGGCACTTGCATACTATTCCACTCATAGGGTAATTAAATTAATACTTTTGGTATAATTTACTTTTACGTATAATTATTTCTAAATAAACGTTAGCAAGCAATCAATAATGTGAATAACACGTCCGACACTCCCGACTATGATCCTAATATATTTTTATATTCATTTTAATAATATAAAAATTATATTATTAATTTACCCGGTGTTTTGAAACCAATTGCTATATTTTCTGGTAAACGACTATAATTACGTCGAATCACGATATTTCAACCCGACAATTATTTTAATACCCGATTCTCATCAGGAATATAATTTTATAATTTTTACAACTTCGTCATACTTTATTTCATCTAGTTACGATTTATTTTTAGTTAACTCGGTACCCGATAACACCCAATGTACCAATTTAAACTAACAAATGCACATGTTTATTGGACAAGATCATTTAATTACCACAAAACACTCCTTTTTCTTCCATTATTGCCGCCCCCCCCCCCCCCCCCCCCTAGCCCCTAATGCATGTGCTACTTAATTTAACTAAGACCATAAAGACCAAAAGAAAATATCTACCTTCCATTTTCTTTCATTATATACATTCCAAGTAAACTAGAAAACTCATTTTTCTCTTCCTCCTCTCCACCATGATCGGCCAAGAAATGAAACCAAGAAGAAACCATCAATTTTTGAAGTCTAAGTTATAATCAAGTCTTGATTGTATTCCTAGTTAGGATTTTGAAATAAAAATCCCTAGGTTAATTACATATTTTCATCCAAATCATCTCAAATCTTTCAAGTAAGTGTATGAAACTCATTTTTATAATTTTACCAAGCTTTTATAATACTCATATGATTTATATACAAGATCTACATGCATATGTTATTCATACCACTCCATTTTATACATATCTAACTTTTGAGCCATAGAAATAGATTATAGTTAGATCCTTGTTAGATCCAAATGATTTTTGATGTTTAGGAACCCATGACACCCTAAAAAGGTGTATGGTAAGATTAGACTAGATTTGTGGTGATTGAAAGTGGTTTGGTTGAAGTTGAAACAAGTTTGAAACTAGGAAAATGATTTTTGAAACTATATAAATACCTACTGTCCTTATTTTGAAAAAGTGGGAAACTCAGTAACTCAGGGGATATTTTTGAACAAAGATTTAGAAAATACTTTCAAAAACGAAGCCGTGGGCGAAAGAACGGATTAAAACGAGTTAATAACGAAGGAGATATGATTTTTGTAAATTTAACGACGAAAACTATTTTCTGAAAAACTGCATGCTGTTTGACAGTTTTCGACGGGCAAATAGAGGCGTTAAACGTAACCTAGAGGAGCTGAGCTATCGAAAATATATTAGTATATACTAAAACGAATCCGTGGATATAAAGAACGAGTAAAATGAGCTTAAAACGACCAAGTTATACATGTTTTAAAATTGTCAAAACTATATATATATATATAGTCACTACTAGAAAATAATATAACTACGTACTAAATAATATATTTTCTAGATTTCTTATTCAAGGAGTTTATTTTTAATTAACGAAATACGTACGACTCAAGGTTTATTACGCGACTACTAGTGACTATTATAAGGTTTTCAAGACGAGGAATATAACACTAACATTTTTATACGATATACTACGACAAGTTATATACTTCTATATTTGGACTTATTTTCCTAAGTATGGAAACTATTTTACTTTGACAATAACTAGTATTTCCAAGTTACGAGTGGTATAGGCATCATGTGCACGTGCATTCATTTCATCACGTCATGATCTAAGGTAGATCGTTATTACTCATATTAGGTTGCGGTTAGAGATCGTGCCTCCTTTCAGTGTATCCATTCTTGTCATCGTACCTATCGCTCCAGGTGAGTCATAGCCCCTACTTTTTAATTATTTTGCAAACTCTTTGGGGGAGAATACATGCTCGTTTTACTTAAATGCATTCCTTGCTTTACCTGGTTGATTACCTACATTTCATTGGTATGCTTGATTACCTGTATTTCATGTGACTTGTCTCTTAAACATTATTACTTATTTGATATGACCTCATTGTCAGTATTATTTATCTGGCGACATTGTCAGCATTATTTATCTGGCCTCATTGTCAGTATTATTTATCTGGCGACATTGTCAGCATTATTTATCTGGCGACATTGTCAGCATTGTTGATATAACCTCATTGACTGAATTATTTATATAGCCATTTTGCTATATTTATCTGGGAATTTGGATACCAGTATTACTTTTGTTCACGTAGGCTTTAACATATTTGGCAGTGGGTTGTAAACACACAGGTTACAAGTCTCTTATGGCGGGACTTGCAACTGAGTGGATTTACAATGCCTTTGCTAGGCGATCATTTCTCTATAGGCATTATTTGTTAAACAAACTCTATGAACTCACCAACCTCGTGTTGACACTTTAGCATGTATTTTCAGGTTTTAACCTATGGCACGCTACAGGAGGTTTTGGCAGGGCATGGCATGGTCATAGAAGACTCTGATTATTTATATGGGGACCATTTTAAACTACTTTTAAGGGCCTACTTCCGCACCACTTTTAACGATGTAAATTCAACATTTTTGATTAAACAATTTTATTCTAAATGATTAAAGTGAAAACCATTTTTGTACTTGTGTTGTGATACTGATTGAGTTACACCCCAGCTGCATGTAGGCTTCCGCTGGACCCGATTTTGGGGGTGTGACAGATTGATATCAGAGCTTTGGCTATAGCGAACTAAGTGTTTTTTAAAACCTAGACTATAGCTACTTTTACGAAAACTTAACCCTATGACCGTCACGTGCCTGCCTGCCAAAATGATGCCTCACTTGTGGTTTGTTGCTGACATATGTGATGAGATTTGTATCTCATTATCTGGTATATTATATTCACTTATTCTAGTTGATTACTATCATTGTCTTTCATATAAGCATGTTCACGTATCATATATGTCACCACGTTATGTTTTTCCTTGCATAGTTTCATCATTTGACCTCGAGTTTGGTCACCTGCCTTAGTCTTTCTGAACGTCTTGGTATTTGTGAAGGGCATAGTCTTAGTATAATTGGGCTGAGTATTTCAAAATTCATGGAACCTCGGTGGAATATAGACTAGTCACCTATATTCAACCCGGGATAGTAGGACATAGGCTGACTACCTATATCCGACTCAGAAATGAATTTTGCAACACTGAGAATGGTTATAATAAAATTTGTCTGGAATAAATTCTCAACTCATTTTCCAAAGGTTTCATTTATGTGTGTGTATACCCTCGTTGTTAGAATATTCATACTTTCCATCACTTCGTGAACCGCCGCCTAGAACCACGTCAACTGGTCATTTCATCTCATGAACATTCACATCTATGCACGATACACTTGCATCACAGTATTTTCTTATATCACAATCTCATTATGCTGCAGTTGTCACAGTCTCTTCCCTTCTCACCATCACTATCATTTCCTTTCCCCATCCTCATATATATATAAGGAATTAGCTTACACTCTATAGATTCATATGTCACCCATCACTCACTACTATCAATATTGATAAGTGGATATTATCAATGACCTCCCTAGGAAAGATTTTCCATACCTTCTATGAGGAGGATCCCTTGGTACGTTAAGACCATTTAAAGCTCAACAGAAATCTCAAGATATCACAAAACCATTCGAACCACTATCACTGGCCTAATCACCAAAAATTCCATCATCTGGAAAGTATTGGCTTGACTAAATTATAAGGATTAGTTTCGATACGAGTGCTCACTAAGCAACACCATAGAGATAAATCCAACTTTTAACCGAGACTATAAATTGAACATGTCCTCACCAATAGACTTTATTCGAACGTGTTAGACACCTATGCCTTTGTGTAGACATACATACCTGACTATTTTATCCTCTTAATATTTTCACTTTTAAATGGATTTTTCTCCAAACTACAGTTATGCAAAACATATATTTTGTAAGAAATACTTTTCTGAGGCACTTATTTTGACAAGCAAATTCCTTTTGGTTAATCTTTTACAAAACTACTAGATGCTAGGAAATTTTAAACATCGATTTTTGGTAAATCATATTATCCACCTTATGTTGAAAATAGTTCTATCTTGCATAACTATTAAATTCTGAAACATCAAGAAAAATGTTACTTAAAAAGCTGTTTGCTTAAAGTTGTAAATTTATTTAGTCAGGGAAGGTTTTTGAACAAAACACACAATCTCAAAATAAAGTTTGAAAAATCAATCACCACATTACATCACTTATACCTTTAGGATTTTGTGATTTGATGACATATAACTTGGGGAAAATCTTAGTAATGGAGACCAAGCATCATAGGTGGAGAAAGACTCAATTCATGACATTCCTGCGGAGGAATCACAATCTTATCCTAATCTATTATTTTCAATAACACCCTTTGATGGACTAAACCTTGTAAGTTTTCCACAAGATTCATGATATCCATTTCAATTATTCTTAATAGAGGAATTTAATTCACCTCAAACTCCTAGCGATTACATTAAGATTCCTTTGGAACTACACTACCTATCATTGGCAGACCAATGGTCAGGATTAGATAACGATTCAAACATAGGGAGATATGCTCAGAGCATGAGTGATTGACTCTAGAAATGGTTGGACTAACCATTTTCCATAAATCAGATTCCTTTATAACCATAGTTACCACACGAGCTTAGATACTACACCATTTGAAGCACTCTATGGTCGAAGTGCCCATATCCATTGACGAATCGAAATTGGAAAATCCTAACTCACTAGTCTAGTAGGCATTCATGAGATAACCAGAAATTACTTACAAGTCAAGAATCAATTACAAATTCTATAAGTTGTAAGCCATTAAAACCTCAAGTTGGTAGCCAGATTATGTTGAAAGTTCTGCCTAGGAAAGGCATGATATTATTCGGAAAAGTTGGAAAGATAAACCCGATATACACTGGACCACTAAATATTCCAGACAGTGTAGGCCTAGTGGCCGTCAGGCTTGCGCCTTGTTAGAGAACAACCGGATTACACAACTATGTTTCACCTATTCAAATCCAGGAAATGACCTTCAGATTAGTCACTCATAATCCCATTTGGAAGGGAATCCAACCCTGAGACAAACGTAAACTTGGTAAGAGAACCAATAGAAATCATGGACTGTTAGGTCGAACGATGAAGCAGAGTCGAATTCCTATCGTGAAAGTTCGCCGGAATTCTCAAATATTATCACCTTTTCACCAATACCACACCAGAGACCAACCCAAAGTGAACTTCGGGACGAAGTTCCTGTTAGAGGGGAAGACTGTCACAACTCGTAAATTCCGGTCATTTTCCAAACCTCGATAATCTACTATTCATCAGTTACTATTCATCGATCACTATTCATCATTTTACTATTCATCATTTTTTAGGTCAATTTGATATTCTGAGAAGCGTTCAGAAATTTTACTATTCACTTGACACTATTCATTTCCGAGAGAAAACCACTATTCATGTGCATTACTCATGTCATCGTAAATTTAGTTTACGAGTATTCAAATTCGCGTAACCGTATTGGTTCAGGAGCGAATTCATGCATTATCATTGGGTCACATCGTACGGACTAGAAATAGTCTTCATATTATCATTATGGCACTTGCATACTATTCCACTCATAGGGTAATTAAATTAATACTTTTGGTATAATTTACTTTTACGTATAATTATTTCTAAATAAACGTTAGCAAGCAATCAATAATGTGAATAACACGTCCGACACTCCCGACTATGATCCCAATATATTTTTATATTCATTTTAATAATATAATAATTATATTATTAATTTACCCGGTGTTTTGAAACCAATTGCTATATTTTCCGGTAAACGACTATAATTACGTCGAATCACGATATTTCAACCCGACAATTATTTTAATACCCGATTCTCATCAGAAATATAATTTTATAATTTTTACAACTTCGTCGTACTTTATTTTATCTAGTTACGATTTATTTTTAGTTAACTCGGTACCCGATAACACCCAATGTACCAATTTAAACTAACAAATGCACATGTTTATTGGACAAGATCATTTAATTACCACAAAACACTCCTTTTTCTTCCATTATTGCCGCCCCCCCCCCCCCCCTAGCCCCTAATGCATGTGCTACTTAATTTAACTAAGACCATAAAGACCAAAAGAAAATATCTACCTTCCATTTTCTTTCATTATATACATTCCAAGTAAACTAGAAAACTCATTTTTCTCTTCCTCCTCTCCACCATGATCGGCCAAGAAATGAAACCAAGAAGAAACCATCAATTTTTGAAGTCTAAGTTATAATCAAGTCTTGATTGTATTCCTAGTTAGGATTTTGAAATAAAAATCCCTAGGTTAATTACATATTTTCATCCAAATCATCTCAAATCTTTCAAGTAAGTGTATGAAACTCATTTTTATAATTTTACCAAGCTTTTATAATACTCATATGATTTATATACAAGATCTACATGCATATGTTATTCATACCACTCCATTTTATACATATCTAACTTTTGAGCCATAGAAATAGATTATAGTTAGATCCTTGTTAGATCCACATGATTTTTGATGTTTAGGAACCCATGACACCCTAAAAAGGTGTATGGTAAGATTAGACTAGATTTGTGGTGATTGAAAGTGGTTTGGTTGAAGTTGAAACAAGTTTGAAACTAGGAAAATGATTTTTGAAACTATATAAATACCTACTGTCCTTATTTTGAAAAAGTGGGAAACTCAGTAACTCAGGGGATATTTTTGAACAAAGATTTAGAAAATACTTTCAAAAACGAAGCCGTGGGCGAAAGAACGGATTAAAACGAGTTAATAACGAAGGAGATATGATTTTTGTAAATTTAACGACGAAAACTATTTTCTGAAAAACTGCATGCTGTTTGACAGTTTTCGACGGGCAAATAGAGGCGTTAAACGTAACCTAGAGGAGCCGAGCTATCGAAAATATATTAGTATATACTAAAACGAATCCGTGGATATAAAGAACGAGTAAAATGAGCTTAAAACGACCAAGTTATACATGTTTTAAAATCGTCAAAACTATATATATATATATATATATATATATATATAGTCACTACTAGAAAATAATATAACTACGTACTAAATAATATATTTTCTAGATTTCTTATTCAAGGAGTTTATTTTTAATTAACGAAATACGTACGACTCAAGGTTTATTACGCGACTACTAGTGACTATTATAAGGTTTTCAAGACGAGGAATATAACACTAACATTTTTATACGATATACTACGACAAGTTATATACTTCTATATTTGGACTTATTTTCCTAAGTATGGAAACTATTTTACTTTGACAATAACTAGTATTTCCAAGTTACGAGTGGTATAGGCATCATGTGCACGTGCATTCATTTCATCACGTCATGATCTAAGGTAGATCGTTATTACTCATATTAGGTTGCGGTTAGAGATCGTGCCTCCTTTCAGTGTATCCATTCTTGTCATCGTACCTATCGCTCCAGGTGAGTCATAGCCCCTACTTTTTAATTATTTTGCAAACTCTTTGGGGGAGAATACATGCTCGTTTTACTTAAATGCATTCCTTGCTTTACCTGGTTGATTACCTACATTTCATTGGTATGCTTGATTACCTGTATTTCATGTGACTTGTCTCTTAAACATTATTACTTATTTGATATGACCTCATTGTCAGTATTATTTATCTGGCGACATTGTCAGCATTATTTATCTGGCCTCATTGTCAGTATTATTTATCTGGCGACATTGTCAGCATTATTTATCTGGCGACATTGTCAGCATTGTTGATATAACCTCATTGACTGAATTATTTATATAGCCATTTTGCTATATTTATCTGGGAATTTGGATACCAGTATTACTTTTGTTCACGTAGGCTTTAACATATTTGGCAGTGGGTTGTAAACACACAGGTTACAAGTCTCTTATGGCGGGACTTGCAACTGAGTGGATTTACAATGCCTTTGCTAGGCGATCATTTCTCTATAGGCATTATTTGTTAAACAAACTCTATGAACTCACCAACCTCGTGTTGACACTTTAGCATGTATTTTTAGGTTTTAACCTATGGCACGCTACAGGAGGTTTTGGCAGGGCATGGCATGGTCATAGAAGACTCTGATTATTTATATGGGGACCATTTTAAACTACTTTTAAGGGCCTACTTCCGCACCACTTTTAACGATGTAAATTCAACATTTTTGATTAAACAATTTTATTCTAAATGATTAAAGTGAAAACCATTTTTGTACTTGTGTTGTGATACTGATTGAGTTACACCCCAGCTGCATGTAGGCTTCCGCTGGACCCGATTTTGGGGGTGTGGCATAACTAGACTTGTGTAAACTTGTCGTAATATATATGTATAGAAAGTTAGTGTTATATACTTCGTCTTGAAAACCTTGAAGTAACATCTAATGGTCGTAAAAATAAGCTCATAAGCATAAGTACTTCGTTAGTTATAAATTTCGGCAATTTAGTAGTATTTCTAGAAAATCTAGAATTTAGTACGTAGAAGTAGTATTATTATTATTTCTATTAAAAGCTGCCAATTATAGTGAGTTTTTGTCGATATTGAAACGTGAATATCTTTGTCGTTATAAGTCCGTTTTACTTGTTCTTTATAACCACGGTTACATCTTAGTATGTAGTAATATATTTTGAAAAGCTTAGCTCATCCGGGTTACGTCTAAAGCCTCTTTTTGTCCGACGAAAAACGTCCAACAGCATGTATTTTCAGAAAATATACTTTTCGTCAATAAACTTGCAAAAATCATAACTTCTTCGTTATAAACTCTTTTTAATCCGTTCTTTCGCCTACGGATTCGTTTTTGAAAGTATTTTCTAAAAATTTTGCCAAAGTTTACTTTGTATTTCCTGATTTTTCTGGGTTGGGCAATTTGGGACAGTATGCATATATACTTGTTACAAATTCATTTTCAAGGTTCAAAACAAGTTTCTAACATCACCAAAATCTCTTGTAACCATCACAAAGCTATACTAATCCTACCATACACCTTCTTAGGGTGCCATGGGTTCCTAATCACTACTAAACAAGTTAATTTAACAAAGGAGTACCTAAAACAAATTCTAGGGTTTGTATGATCAAAAAGTCTTCAAAAGTAAAGTGGTATAGCTAGTTTGTGCATGAAATTAAGCATGAATACCATGAGATACATATGTTAATTAGATGAAAACATGAAAATAAATTTGATAACTCACTTTGAAATAATAGGTGGTGAGATGATGAGAAACCTTGGATTACTTGTGTTTTTGTGTTATGATTCTTGATTAGGATGATGAAATGAACAACTTTGATGCTTTATACTTTGAAAAATAATGGATTGATCATGGATCTTGGCAAAAAGTTGTGGGTTTGGAGTGGAGAAGGAAGGAAAAAGATGAGCTTATGATTCTTGGAAATTATATGTTTGTGTGAAAGGTGTTTATGTAGATATTTACTTAGGTTTATATTGTATTATACTTGATCATATAAGCATGAGGCTAAAAGTAAAGGTCAAGTGGTCTAGAGATGGTATTGTGGCTGGTTTTCAATAAGTGAAAGAGTAGCAAAGTCGGTTTTGAGTTGCTTAGGAAATGTAATGTAATATTGGTGTAGTTTAGTGTAAGTATTAGTTATAATCGGGTACCGGGTTTGCTAGAAATAAATATTAACGAAGTTAACCGGGACATATTAAAGTCATAAAAATGTTAAAAATATGTGGTGTACAATTACTGAGTGTTCGGGTGATTATTGTTTAGTTTTCACGAAAACCGTCTTAATATTCATAAGCTCACGTTATAAATAAAATAAATTTCCAAAATACTGGGTAAATGAATATAATAACTTTTATGATGATAAAATGGATATAAAAATATGTCGGGACCATTGTGGGAATATTTAGATATATTCGTCGTGTTTATAAACCGGGCGTTAACGTTTAATTAAAATAAATAAACGTAAAACGTTAAACGTACTAAAAATAATAATATGAATATTCTACGAGTGGTATAGTATGCACATGCCATTATGATGATATGTAGACTATTTCTAGTCCGTATGAAGTGTCCCCAATGATAATGTATGAATTCGCACCTGAACCAATACGGTTACGCGAATTTAAGTACTCGTAAACAAAATTTATGACGAAATGAACAATGCACGTGAATAGTGAAAACTTTTCCGGAAATGAATAGTGTTTTGTGAATAGTAAATTTTTTGAATGCTTCTCAGAATATCAAATTGACCTCGAAAATGATGAATAGTAAAACGATAAATAGTGTTTTGATGAATAGTGATTTTGAAAACTTCGAGAAATGACCAGAATTTACGAGTTGTGACAAAGGAAGGTGTCCTTGTAGCCGAACCACTATAAATCCTTTGTCTCGCGGTTAGATCTTTCCATATCTTACTTATTATCTTGCTTATATCGTTATTACTTTTGTAGACGTAGACGTATATATATATATATATATATATATATATATATATATATATATATATATATATATATATATATATATATATATATATATATATATATATATATATTTGCTCATATAGTGCTAGTATTGATTTTACTTATAGATCAAACGAAAGCTTCATTCACAAAACAAAGTTTTTACAATCAAACTAAAAAGGTAACATACATATAATTGATCATTTCGATCAAGTAAAGTTTTCATACAAAATATAACTAAGGATTATAAAATAAACGATTACTTACTTATCTCTCGTATATAGCTATAATTGTTTATAATTGTGCATGTGTTGATTTCACATACTTAGCTTATATTATTATTGTTCATACTTAGATATAGTTGTTCATATTGTTCAAGATTTGAGTTCACATAAGATTGAATCAAAGTTTTAAAAGCAAACAAGGTTTTAAAACTAAACTAAGTTTTCATAATAAAATTAAAAAGACGTAAAACTATTCAACCCCACTTTCTAGTGTTCCACAAAATGGTATATCTTATGTAATAAACTTTTGATATGTTACAAATGCCTTCTCTATAGCGTGTAAACTAAAATGGTGCCATGTCAATTAAAGTTTGTTACGTCATAAGAAGAAAATAAAGAAATAGTTTATTACATACTACTGGCGTCATAAATGCGCATAGCGATAACGATGAATAGCTAACTGTGGTTTTGTTATTTTTAGGTCGAGACGTGAATGTGAATTTATGTTATACAGATATTGGTTTAAATCTATGTGTTTTTTTTCTGCCTGGATATGATTGATTAAGACAAAAATGGGAAGTCAATGTGATCTCTTAACTTGGTCTTGGTATGCGGAGGGACTAACAACGTGAACCCTTTATATATTGGAATAGATATAGATAAGTCAAAAGGGTAGCCTAGTGCATTTCTGAGTGCACACCTAGGCTGCGACTTTGGGTCCTTGGTTAGAGAGTGGAGGACTTTGCAAATATTGTTGCCTTTAATATATTGTAGACACTATTCTCAAAGGCCCGTTAAGTCTGTATAAATATTGACTTTCACTCATTGTATTTGGGGGCGGGGTTTATAGACTGTATACGTTTCTGGTAATGTTGAGTATATTCACTTCATACTGTTGCACCAACTTGTACAACAAGATCAATGAACAAAGAATCTAGTAGTTAGATATGATACCTGATGTGAAACTAACCCAAGATTAACTCAAGTAGTACCAATATCAATCTACAATGGCTGCAATGAACCACAAACACAGTGACAAAGAACCTGTATCCTTGAATAATAAATAAATAAACCGTTAAAGGGACACTGCATGGGAATATAGTTCCCTGTCCTTAGGTACATGTACTAGCAGCTGCATCACCCATTTGTACATTTTGCGTCTCGAATAGTAAAACTTACCAAGCTCATAAATAATCCCAATAGGTAATGAACGTCTGAGAGTTCCTCGGATGACATAAACCCTTGAAAATAACTACTATGTTACAAATTCCAAAATTTCTTGTTACGAAATGATACTATACTGTTTTTTCCTTTTTCTTGTTATGCAACTCTAGGGCAATCATACTCTATACATGCAATGTGAATAAAAGTTTATGTTGTTCCAAAAACTGAGGCACTATAACTTTTACATGTGGTGTATTTTAACTAGGCGGTACCATATCTACTCAGTTTAGCTAACAAGAGTCAAGACACATCATTATAACATTAAAGACAAAAAAATTGTGGATGTTAAAAATGTGCTAAGAGGGACAAAAGTTAGTGCTCATATAGGGGATGCTTGTTGAGTCGTGGAGATCTATAGGCTCCGAGATAGATTTGACGAAGGGTAACAAATGTATGACTTTATGTACGTAGAAGCTCCTTTGGGATCAGACTATTGTCGAAGAGTAAGGTGTCTAAGCGTAGCTACCCTTTGTGTGTCTGCGTCACCCATGTTAGATAGAGAATTACTATTATTAATTGGAATAAGTATTAGAATGATTGGAACATAGTGACATGAAACACAGTTTGCTTCAATACGGGATCACAAAACAGGATCGCGGTTCACTAGGTCCCTTAAATCTGGTATGAGGGGGGGGGAGAGGTAGGCTCATTTCGGATCGTTCTGGTTTGATGTAGCATATAATTTGGTACGATGTACCCAATTTGGTACAATGTACCATATTAATAATGATACAAAATTATCACATTTGTGTATGGATTGAATATTTCTATATGGAATGGTTAAGAGGTCGAACCTATACAAGCTACCTATTTACAATATTATGTACACGAGAAAGAGAGGGAGGGAAAGTCGGTGAAATGCATATTGATGCGTGTTGATGTGTCACATGTAGTATAGTGTGATTTTGCCTATTCAAGTTTTACATTTATATTTAGCCGACTTATCCTATAACACACACACTAACGAGCAGTGTACCCGATCAATATGTATATAGTGGTATGTAGAGTATCGATCACTAAGAGTGGAACGTAATTCCTAGTTTGTCTATCAGTATTTTAATATTCTAAGTTAGTTTTACAATCTAATCTAACGCAAGGGGGGTTTAGTCTGAGAGACTAACACGATTTGGTAGTTAAACAGTAGATTAATCTAATGAGAACGAATCAGCGAATAGCAAACACGTACATAAATAGATAATAGATATAGATAGAAGGCCTGTCCTGATTGTTAAGTAGCTTGTCACTTATTTTATTGCTAGTTTTATATGTTGTGTATCGTAATCTAATCTGTCTCATTGGATCATAAATATAGGCGATTAAACTCTTAATGATCACTTATGCCTATCCCACTTTCTGGACGCTAGATAAGTAGGCGAGGAGGGGGTATGCATGGCAGCCCAAGCAAAACTCAGCTAGACACAGAGGTTATAAAAGCACATATACAAGTCACCAAAAACATCAACATATAAACTTTAATTGATGGGAAAGCAATTTTAAGGGGAGCAGTATGGTGGTCACAAGCTCATCAATCCTGATGAATTAAAGCTTACTGTTACAATAAAACAAAACTACTTAATGAATTAAATACATGCATGACCTTCTTTCTGCTCTAAGATCTTCTTTGGAGGTGTGTCTTGTGTTGCCAAGTCGTCTGAATTCGTCTCCTTAGGGTTTCTGTCTCTCTTTTTTCGTCTGAATTCTTGGGGTAATTATAGGTTCTGTCTGAGGGTTCGATGCGGCGCATTGAGTAGGTAGATGCGGTGCATCTACTTAACTTCGCGTGGGATCTAAGATTAATATATTCTGGAATATTCGTACACCACCTTTAGATGCGGCTTAACTTGAATCTTATGTGGCGCATGTCCTTCAGTATCTTGAATCGTATTTGGTGAAGTCTTGATATAGATACGGCGTATGTTGATAATGTGATGCGGCATATCTGGAGTAGAACAAGTTGGTTCTTCTTCGTTGACCAAAGTTTCATATGCGGCGCATAATATAATCAGATGCGGCGCATGCTTCAAAGTTAGGCAATGGTTTTTGAATTCATCTAAGTATGATAGTACAGCGCATCTGTCTAGAATGATGCAACGTATCTTCTGGATTTCAGTAAACTTTTCCATCTTGATCATTTTGCTCCATATTTCGTCTAAAATCGTCAAGTTTAACCAATTGCCTGTTTTTACCTGAGAATTACTAAAGTAAACATTAAAGCACCAATTCTCATATAAAATATAATAAAACAAGACAATTATATAGGACAAATGATGACAATATAATGTACTTATTTGATCTCATCACATATGATAGGAGTTTATTGCAAGCCACACCCCACTAGCAAAGACTAGTGGGGGTATATATAGTCATACAAATACATAGGAATAAAGTAGATACAACTCTAGTCCCTATACAATGAACTATATATTATACAAATACAAATCTAGTAAACTATCAATACATTTGAGGCGAACAGTCTCCCCCTATGTAATGATAGACTAGATTTGCTACATTGTTGTCTTCTGATAGACTAGATTTGCTACATTGTTGTCTTCGGTGTTGAGTATAGTTGAGATCAAGCTGTTATGAATTCTTAATCAGCATCCATGAATACGAACACTAAAATGATAACTAATTGACTTTGCTCTTCCTCAATCAGATACTCATATGTAGAAGCTTCCTTCAAGAACTTTTGAAGTTTCTGAATCAGCTCCCCCTCAAATTGACAATCTCTTTAATAGATTCGAAACTTGAAAGTCGTGATTGTTTGTTTGAGGTACTTGATATCAACAATTTCTGACCTGACTTTTGGAAACCGTTTAATAATTAAATTACGATTCATAGTAAATATAATTATGCGTTATAAATTAAAATTTTGAGCTACGAATATGATTTGAGCCCTAAATAAATTTTTGTAAATTAAAAACGAGTACAAGAATTATTTTTACATCCGATAATTCGTTTTGGGCCGTTTCTCTTTTGTTACGCAACCATAAACAACCCAAGACCACATAAGCTTAAACCCATAATTATTTTTGGCCCTCTTGGCCCAAAATCGAACCCACAAGCATTATATGGAGAGCGGATTTCATTTATGCTCTCTCACCAATTTATTATACGCTCCACCGAAAACCCTAAACCTATTTTCTCTCACAAGAATAGCGGCATAAAATATTTTAGCCTTTCTCCTCCTGTATTTGATCATCAGTAGGACACAAGGACGAGTTTTGGAAGCCTCCTCATTGTTGGGAAGTTATTTGGACGTGAAGGGGGATCAAGGAGGTTGTGTACTTGGTTTTGGTTCACCTGCTCACTCGTTCCATTGTATAATCGACACTAGGTTCTTTCTTTTCATCCTCACCTTTTGAATTCGAATGTTTAGTCATGTATACAATCGTTATATTACAAGATACTGGATCGAATGTATACTTAAAGAGGTTATACGCATGAAATTATTAGCATAAAATCATAAAAAAAAACTTGATCCACATAAAATCATATAACTCGTACCCTATATAACTCGACATACACATAAGTTCTTTTGATTTGTAGACATGAAATCTTTCATATGTTAATAATGAGACCTAGGGTTTTGTTATTGTTCGAATGAATAAAAAGAAAAGGGTGAAAAGGGTGTGTTTTGGTTCGAAGAATTAGGGTTTTGTTGTGATATTATGTGAGTTGTTGCTGTGCAGATTTTTAGGTCGTGTTACAAGGGTCACAAAGTAATGGTATAAACGTGTTTTTTTGAGTTTCTTGAGTCTAAACATGAGTACTACTTGTCTACTTTCTGTAAATATAAGATTCATAGCAATTGGAGGTCGGGAGAGTGGTATTTTGATTTTTGGGAGATTAAGTGTCAAAACTGCGTTTCGGATGCCTAGAAATCAGTAGGTGCTTTTGATTTTTCATTTTCAAACCGTAATGAGTTAGGAGCTCTCCTTTTACAGGATTAATATTTGGGTTATGTGTGACTTCCTGGAATTTTTGTGGATTTTTATCAAGTGTCGAAATGGGTTTGTTAAAGGCAAATTTTCTGTGTCTTTCTGCAGTAAATTTTCTGGGTAGGTTTTGGAAAACGATTTTTGGAAAAGTACTTTTCCTTTGAAATAAAATCTAAAAACATTACACAAGGTACTTAAGATATATGGGAAACTGGGATAATTTTGTGGAAGCTCTAGAGAATATTTAAATATGATAAGAAAATTCGGGAATGTGCAACCTGTTTATGTGTTAAAAGCTGAAATTAAATAAAGGAGTGAAATATGTGTTTTAAACCTAATTGTCCTCAATATCCTTTAACCTAACTATATTAAATCATTTCTTATGACATTTAAAGATGTAATAAAGATACTTAAATGCTTTTCGTAACCTAAATTGATATATGATATGATTAGTAAGTAAACTAAGTTATAATCATTTGTAAACCCTAATTATAATGAAAACAACCCTAATGTTACTAACTCGGGAACACTTACAAAATATGGAAACCTGTTAAATATAGAATCCTTTTATTTTTTGAAAGTTACTAAATATGGAAACTTGCTATTTTTGGAAACCTACTAATTATGGAAAGTTACTTAAAATAGAAGGTTACTAAAAATGGAAAGCCGACTAAAATGAGTTTTATGATGGGCCTGTTTGGTAAGAGTTTTTTGAGGAGCTGTTAGCTTTTTGTTACAAAAATAATCTCTTCTAAAATAAGTAGCTCTGTTTGGATACATTAACTTCAAGCTTTTATTTTAAACAAATAGCTCATAAATGAAAAGCTTATTCATGAAGCTTTTTAAAAATAATGGAGCTGTTAAAACTTTAAATTACTGATATACCCTCTAAACATTTATTTACAATTATAAATATGTCCTTTTTTGTCATTTTACATCTTATAATTATATTTAACAACTAACTTACCAAACACTTTTATTGAAAAAAATATACAGCTTATAGCTCATGTTAACAGCTTTACAGTTTACAGCTTACAGTATACAGATTACAGCTAGTTTTGCCAAACATACCTGATATAAAACAAGTTATTAATAATTAGACGATCATTATTTGTGTATATTCGTTGAAGAAGGAGTGTTTCCTTATGCTTACGTATGCTATGATTTCGTTGGCAATTAAGGTACATATATTCTATCCTCTTTCAGTAAGGGTTCTCTCTCTCATGACTCTTGATCCTCGACCTTTGATTCATTTGCTTTGATTATGATCCTTCGCTATGATTCGTTTGATTACGATTCTTTGTTGATACGGTCCTTGTTAGGATTCTTTGATATGTTTCGTTGACATGATATATGATATGTTTCGTTTGGATATGATGCTTCGATATGATTAGTTTGGTATGCTATGATTATGCTATGATATGGTATGATTGTTTTGTTCTTATGCCCGAGTTTCTAACTAGTCATGGAGGTACCATGGCTGCTTCATGGAGGTACCATGGCTGCGTCATTGAGGCACCAATGGCGTGACAGTATCTGGGGCGGTGTGATCAGTCCCCGGTGTCCTCTTTTGTTACGATATGATATGAGAGCTCTTTTGGATGTATGTGTATACATGTCGTGTGAGCAGGGTGCATGTATGATTTTGTTTAGCGGGGGCGTATGGATGTATCCTAGGTTTATGTTTTGTTTTGGAAGACTTTTGTTGCGTGATGGCGTACGTGGCATGTAACCCATTCACCTTTGGGAGTTTGATCGACTCCATATGTTTACGAAGGGGTCTCCCCTCTTCGTATTCCTTTGTATGATATGTTATGGATTGGTAGGTTTCGAGATCTATCGAGTACCTCGGTAGGTCGGCTCATGGCTTTCCTATGTTCATTTGTCTATTCAAGTACCTTGTTTAGACGCTTCTTTGTTGATACGTGCTCATTACATTTCTCTTATGTTTATGCTTCTGTTGATATATCTATGATGCTTTATTTCCTTTGACTTATGATATCGTTTCGTTTGATCCATTATTCATTTGACAGATGACATTCTTTTTCAGTAGGAGCTTTTGATTTGTTTCTTATATTTATTTACGTTTCGGTTATTCGTTGTATTTATATATCGTTCTTATTGCTTGGTTATCTTCACATCTGTTCACTGAGCTTTCGTAGCTCAGCCGCATTTCCTTTTCTTGCGGCAAGTTTTAGGTTGGATGCTGGGTATGGGTGAAGAGTGCTATAGAGAGCTTTAGTGGACTACCCCATGGACTAGAAGCCCATTACATCTAGACTAGTTTTGGACTTGGATTAGTTTAGACTTTGTTTAGTTTGTACTTTCCTTTCTTTTATAGTTTTAGTATTCCTTTGCACTTTTAGATTTTTCTCTCGTAACCTTTTGTTTTAAGTCTTCCGTTTGCGTTGTATGCTTTGATATGTCACCATACTGTAGCGCTCCGGACCTATGTCGGGTTGAGGTGTTACACTTCCTGTATCAACCAATCAACCGAGGTCAAAATGACAACACCAAGTTCGAACCGAGACAAACCATGGTTTATATGGCTATAGCCCTTCTTCGTTACCCCTCAATTCAAAAAAAGTTAACAAACCACGGTACGTATGTCTATAGCTCTCTTCGTGACTTATACACCACGGTATACACATCCCCCTAATTTCATGATCGATGGTTATGATTTATCGGAAGCATCATGAACATGTGTAGGCCCAAAATTATTTTTGTGAAGAAGATGTTGAATATCGAAAACTGTATTGTAATCACCCTCTTCATTTTCTCTCTTTAAGTGTAGCTTGAAAACGGTCTTTGAAGTTTAGCAAATGAAGTATCTAAAAATCTTAAACTCATAAAATGAATTTTCAGAAAAAAGAAAAATATTTTTTTGACTTTTCTTTTATTTTCTATGAATTTATATTGATTTTTGGTATTTAAAATGAATTAAAAATAAAGAAAAATAGAAAAATAAAGTGGAAAAATGAAAATTTAATTCTGAAAATTCTAAAATATTATAAAAGAATTTCTAAAAATATTTTTGTATTTTTCACAGCTTTTTATGGAGTTTTGGTATTTAAAACTATATAAAAATGAATAAAATCAAAAATAAATTAAGAAAAAAAGTAAAAATGCTTAGAAAAATCTGGAAAAATTCCAGAAAATTAAAAAAAATAAAAGTAACTCAGAGAAAAATTTTGAAGTGAAAATGAATAGTAAAACTGCTTAATCTTATGAAACTGCTTATCACAAATGCTTATAAATAAGCACTTGTGATCCAAACTGATTGAAACTGAAAACTCAGTTATAGAATGCTCAAATATGCTCAAATATGTAAAGAGTTAACAATTACAGTCACTCAAATCCACAGATTCACAAAAATATAGCAATTAGCTCAAATGATAAGCTCATGTAATAAGCTAATTAAGCACAGAGTGGCACAAAAGCAATACAATGAAGCAAATCACTATTATAATTCAAATAACACTCAGAACTAATCCACAAAACAATGTTACAAGCTCAACTGATCAATGGAAAGCCAAATTGACCAAACAGTCAACTGTCTCATACTCTGCTAATTTATAAGCTCAAATAGCACTTCCAAAAGGTCTCAAAATTCAGACAAATGGGGGCAAACACTTACCTATACTACTGAGATTACAAAGCAACAAGAAAATTACACCTTTAAACTATTTAGGATGCCTAAAATGCCTTGAGATCAGCAGCCTATGAACTAATTAATCAATGTAACAGTTGACAATTAGAATACTAACTACTTTGACTTGAGCTAATTACTTACTGAATAAATCTATTTAAACTTGTAATATTACACTAAGATTACACTAAATTAGACTAACTTGATCAATTATATATCCACTACTACAAGCATTCTAACTGATTTCAGTTATTTTATCTGTTAAACTAAATTGAAACCTAATTTGACTATTTAATGAACTACACCTACTATTTTTAGATTTGGAACTCTAATATTATACTAAAGGAGCCTAGTTGTGACAGCAAATCAGCAATCAATCCACAATTTCACTCAGCAAATGGCAGTCCCAAACACTCCCTTATCTAACTAGTTTCACTAAAAATCAATGAAATCATCCACAAAACCTCAAACCACTGATCTAAACAACTACAATAACCATAACAGAACAAATTCAGTAATCAAATGCAACAGAAACTGACTAAAACTCAGATCCACAGATTATAAAATGAGGTCAATGAAACTCAGTTACAAACAAAACTAGTTAACAGATGATCAAATAAGCACAAGTTTCACTAATTCAATCTCAAATTTCATCAATTAAAAGCAATTAAACAGTAAAATAACAGATCTAAGCTACTGATTGAAAAATGCAAAGAGTACTCTGAATTGAAATCAATACTTACAAATCTATGCTCCTCAGCTCAAAATAGAGGAGTTCACTAAGCTTGCCTGTCTCTAGACAGGCCAATGGCTTCCATTTCTCCAATTGGACTATCAATAACAACTCTGCATCACCATTTCACATAGAAGTTGACTTTCGTTGACTTTTTGTGAAAAGTGAGTAAGAACTGATGTGAACTATAACAATAAGCTCACAATAGCTAAAAACCAAAGATAAGATGCAATGAACTTCTGATTAGCTTGTTTGAAAACTGAGGTAAGAAAACTATTCTTATATTTTTCTTTTTCTTTTTTTTATAAAAACATTTGAATGATTATAAAAACTGAAATTTGGAATTAAGAACTTGAATAAACTTTTAATCAAACTTAGATAAGCTAAATTATAAACTAAAATAACAGTAACAATTAACTAAATGAATTGATTAAAAGGAAACTAAATTTATTAAAATGAAAATATTACAACTACAATTAAATTTGAACTGTTACAATTGAGAAAGCAATTTGGCAAAGCTTCGCTATCCTATCTCTGCACACCTAATGAGCTTCTATCTATCCCTATTTATAGCTGAGGAGAGTTGGGAGTTTACGGATTGCCAAGCTGGCAATCCGTGTGCTTGTGTTTGTTGAAGTCACCTTAGAGCCGTAAGATCACTCCCAATGATTGCTTGATAGATAATAGCCCTTGGATTAAGCCTTGTGACGCGTTCCTCCCAATCAACTGCTGCCAAGTGTCCAATCTTGTGTTTCTTTGGCTCTGACACGCTCTGACACTCCTGACATCCTTCTAGAAGCCCAATGATTGTACAATAATACCCTTACTCTCAATAATTATTGGGATAGGAGAGTTAGGGTTCTTTGCCTGGGTAAAATATGAATTGGTGATGAATAAAGGGCGGTTTTATGTTAATATGTTTATTTGACCTCTGCTTAACCTCTTTTGACCCATAATAAAACTTTGACCCGTGTCTAACTTGGGCTCGGGTAAAGGATTGGATATGGGCTTTAGTATCTTGTTATTTGGACTCATTGGATTAATAAAAGTAATTTGGATCAAGGCTTATTATTTTCAGTATTTGAAGTAATAATCTTTCAAGGACCAAATGTGTAATATACTAAAACTTCAAGGGCTGATTTTTTCACTTTCTCAAAACATATCTCAGGGACTTATTCTGCCAATCTTGAATATATGAAGGACTGAAGTTGACTTGTGGATCCCAACTTTGACTTTTTGACCATCTTCCACTCTCGTGCCCGTTTTTTCGGTATTTGCATGATTTTTCGTCTTTTTGTGATAAATCCGTGCCTGCATATTCACAAACATAAAACACACATTTCTTTGGCAGTTGTTAGCACATTTAGTCAATATGGGTCGGTATTTGGCCATAAAATGGTATGTGAATTAACACATACCACACTTCTTCCTATTTATTTACTTTTACAACAACATCATACATTCACACTCATTTACAACATCACATCACAATCTGACCACCACCTGTCGCCACCAAGTTATAGCTGGCAACACCAACAACACCACCCTGCATCCACTACGTTACAGCCGTAGACCACCAACACCACCATGTCACAGCCACTACCACGTCACAGCCACTACCACGTCACAGCCTCCACCACCATGCCTCAAACCCACCATAACAAAAAGGGTTTTCATGTACTTTTTTTCTATAGATCTATGTATTAAAAAGCTTTTGAAGGATTATCCGTATGCATCTAATTTTTTTATATCTTAGTTTTATAACTATTTTCTCTTTTTTTCAGTCCAGCCGCCGCATCCTCTGTTGACGGAATACTCAGCCGCGGCTGAAATAAGCACTACCGATGACAAGCACTTCAAGTTTTCAAGTATTTTTTTAGATCCATACACTTTCCTTTTGGTCTTTTTTGTGATGTGTACTAAAAGAAAAGTAAGAAGCATATGAATGTAGGTTAATGCTGTAGTATTCATGATGAATTGACTTATTTCCTTTGATCTTGTGGATTTGTATCTTTTTACGGATTTGAATAAACAAAACACGATAGCTCAGCTTTTATCGATTACTTATTTGATTTTGACATTGTTTTAGTTCCTTTGATCTGTTACAGATCTGAGTTTGTATAAAATTTTTTAACAAAAGAAAGGTTTTATAGGATTTGCTGGAGCCGCCAAGCCGTATAAGTTCATCGGTACCATCGCCGGAATTATCATATGTGCTGCTGACAACGCCGCCTTTGCCGGAATCAATATTGCGCCGCCAATGGTAGTGTATATTTCATTTTAAAATCTGTTGGTATATTGGTTAGTATAATAAAGGTTGTGTAAATTTTTTTTGTAAATTGTGTTTGGTTATCTTTTTATCATTTTGTATGTTTTGTTAATAAAATCTCCCAACATATATAATAGAGGATCATGACACCTCATATATGCCACATGGCATGCCTAAATACGTGGAAACCTCCACCCTGTCAAATTAATGCCACGCTGTCCACTGATAATTCATATACATGCTCCTTTCACCAAACCACACACGCCTCCATCATCACAACCTCTTCCCTAACTTTCAGCAATCACCATCAATGAAATTCGATTCATCCTAAAATAAATCTATCAATTTTAATTCAAAAACAACCCTCAATTCCTTATCTCAAATCAATTTATTTTGATTCCATGATTCAAATTAACCTAAAAAAATAGCCCCAAATCAATTTATTTTGATTCATGATTCAAATCATTACTGATAACACATAATCTTTTTATACAATCAATATCTGCTGAATCAAAACCCACACAAATAACACACACAAAATCATCGAAGGTATCTGCTTCGCAATCATCATCAACAAAATCATATCTGGAAAATTAACCAGAAATTTTGAGAATAGGCGTTATTATGGTTTCAAAGGCTTTAAGAAAAACAACGATCCCTTAATTGATGTTCAATCCCTTAATGATCGCAAAGTCCAGAGAAAAAGATTTATCACAAATCATTTAACTTCAATTTAAGGTAATTTTCTTATTTTCATTTTTTGTACCGATTAAATTTTATTAGATTAACTGATAAAGTTTCATGTCTGATGATTAGTTATTTATACATTTATGTATTTTGATTATTGATTTTAATTGTGAAATCAACCATGAATCTGTATACTAAGTGTTTGATGAAAGTCCTGAATGAAATTTGTTTAAAAAACTTAAGCATTATAAATTGAATACAATCAATCATAGTTGCTACTTGCTAATGATTGATTGTCGTCCTTTTTAGATTATGTTTTTTGTGTGATGAGATTGCCTACCAAGTTTTTGAGAAAGTCCGGAATGTTAACTTTATTGGCTAATGAGTGTTTTCAAATGTAATTCTTTTTGTAATAAAAAAACATTAGATACTACCACAATTGTTTTATAATTTTTTATTTTGCATTTTGTACCTGGATATGGGTCGTGACAAAGGGAATTAATCTACAATATATGTGACTTTGGTATATAATCATTCTAGATTTGTAGTCATTTTGCATTGCACTATTAAAACTTATCGCTATTAAGTTGGCATATATTGCTTTCAATGCAAGTTCCACAAATGATGGACAAAATGAAGTGTATTCCTAATGGGTTTGAGTAGAAATAGAGGTTATAGATACACAAGGTGTTTAATGTATTTCCAGTATGCTCTGTCTAAAAATTTGTTGTTGGCATGACATGTAGGGGCTTGATAACTTGAATTTTTAACATTATAAATGTCTTTCATAATTTATTATATAAACAGCCTTTTAATTATTTGTAAACATGTTATATGCTACAAGAACATGGTTTTAAGATTTGATTTGGGTTGCTTGTGTGGTAAACATTTCTAAATGTTGCAAAATACAATAGCTATTGTTTTCACAGATTGACATAATGACAACACCTTTAGAAAGTATATTGTTGATTGATTATTTGTGAGGAATTGAGATATTTTGCATCTATAATACATACATCTTTGTCATCTGAAATTACTTGCTCCAAATGAATTATTTCAAGATGTGAGAACATATGTTGACCGTTGTTAGTTATTACTTATTTGTCACGATATTACATGCATGAGAGTTCCAATTATTGTTTTCTAATGAGGTAATGAATTTACGTGCATCTTGAAATCACAGCACTATATGAACGAGGCAATGATTCTTCGTGTCATTTTATTATTAAATCTCAGCACTATATGGAAGGCAAGGCATGATCACATAGGTTATACTAATAATGACGTATCCTTTGAATAAAAAGGATTCCAGACTTTTTATGCATTACTTTTGATCGAAATTTAACAGACCTATTTCCTTTCAGCTAATCACAAGAATTTTTATGCATATTAAGCTTCCTTGCTTTATTATTATGTGGCATGTTCCTATATAGGTGAAGCAAAAAATAAATGGGAAAAGGGCAGCTGCTGATTTCAGAAGTTTCTCAGGGTCTTGATCAGAGTGTATTACTCTTCTCTTATAAATGAAAAACACTATTTTGGTGAAAGTTATAATTACAATCAGAGCTGGCTAAATGAGTGGGTTGGGGAACATAGATAAGTTTTTGCACGGTCTTGGCCAGTTGAATTGACCTGAAATTTAAAGCTTTTTTTGTTTCAAGTACGAGCACTTAAAGCTTTGTATAAGTAATTAACAGTTTTTCTTTCATTTTAAACAGATTTTGCTGTCGAATATGTACCAAATCAGTAATGGACATGACCACACACCGGAAGCTGATAGATGAAGAGTTCAACCATTTAGGTACGTTTTTTAAATAGAGGCAGAGAGAAGTGTTGAGGAAGCCATGGCAAAAGCATCCTTGGTGGATGATCTTTAAAACAAGTATCAGAATCTAATCAAACAAATAATGTATGCGAGGTTAGATAATATTACAGCTTTAATTTCTTTTTGTTTTGTTTATAGTGTGATAAGAAGTAAAATTGTATCCATTTGAGGTAGTTAATCACGCAAAAAAGATGAGATTGTGAGTTTTGTGCGATTGAGTGACAAGAAATGTAGGTAGGACCCACAAATGAACAAATAGAGGCAATTTTATAATTTGTCATTCGCCATTTTTGGTCGTTTATGATTATCAACAGTATAAAGGATGTAAATAAAGAATATAGTTTAGTGGCCCTTACGTTGGGATTATACTAATGCAAATGAATTGAGAAATACAATATCGTAATTTGTCATTCAACATTTTATGATGATTATTATCCTCAACAATGTGAAAGATTGTAAATAATTGGTATCGTCTACGGCCAATTGTGGTGGCATTGTAATTATATGTCTTATGTCTTATAGCGAGAATGGTAAAAGATATCACTCACATGTTGTTTTTTGGTGCATTAGCGGGCTTACGCTTACAAGTTTAAAGTTTAAGCGACATCAGGTTATGGATTAGCAACGTCAATTGTGACAAGTTCGTATTGGTTTGTTAATACAAGATATAAAGTAAGTTTGTTGTGACATTTTTCTACTAAACATAAGTGTTGACGTACTACCAGTGATATGTATAATAAGTTTGAGTAGTATGCTCTGATTAGTATGTCAAAGATTTAATTTATGCATGAAAAAAACCTTTTGTTATAAACAAGGTATGAGAGTGAATGTGGTTTATTACACAAGCATATCACCAACCTTGACTCATTGACTATTTGAAGCCAACATTTAGCTTTTAAGTTTCTAAAATTGATAGTATTGTATTTAAATATCCACTGAAGTCTTTCCACTTCTGGATGCTACTTAAGATAATTTAGCTTATATGTCATACATTTACCTAATATGAATAAAACCATGTTTGACTTCAAAACTCTTGCGTTTATGTAGGCTGTGAGGAAATCCCACCACTGGTATATGGGCGAGCTCGGTCTCGATCACAAGAACATGCAAAGGAAGATATCACTGGATCGGTTGCTAAAAATATTGGAACATTAATGGCCAATTAGTTTCATCTTAAAATATGTCATGGTATTTTTACATTGTGCTAGAATTCATAAAGCCACCCCGTATATACAACCGACTACCTTATGGTATAACTTTTTAACATCATGCCTTTCATTTTTCTAAAAATAAACTTATAACAAAAAAGACAAGGTTTTAATGATAGGCTCCTCCAAAACCAGAGCCAAAATAGTGCACAAAACCACAACCATTTCAATTAGATAGTTTGTCAAGACATGAAGAAGAAGTAAAAACAGAATTGGAATAAAGGAGGTTGCAACAGGAAGAAGCAAATAAGAGTGTTTAAGGCTCAACCGATTTTGATAGAGTTAGTAACGCCCTTTTGAATGTTTATAAGACACTTCTTTTTTAATTTTAGTATAATGTATATGGGGCGGGGATAAGATAGATGAGGGGCGAGGGATCTCATATCAGTGCATTTCCCAAAACATGACATGGATATATGGTAAGAATCTCATATTAGTAATTTCGTTTTTTCATGCACGTGCAGGGGTTAAAGGGTTTTCACTCTGCTTGAGAATATGTTTGGTGGTATAACGAGCACCCAGGCTTTAGCAAGTTTACAAGTTTACATCGGACTTTAAGAGCACAGATGCATCCAAGTGTACATTTCTTAATGCTTAGGAAACTTATATTGGAGGAACTTGAGAAGGTGAATCTTATTTGAAAATTGCATAGCTTTTGAAATTCCCACAGAATCACTTTGGATTAGCTCTTTTAGCAGAAGGATGAAGTTGGAAAATCTGTATTGGAGGAACTTGCGAAGGTGAATCTTATTTGTATAAGAATACGTAACGTGATTATCATTCAAGGTTACCCTCTCTTCAAACTCTATAACATCTTTTGTATGCAGTTGATGGGGCATTATGGGGTACAACATAGAGCACATACTGATGGTGGACATTATACCTGATCCCTCTATGTAGGGCAATGAATGAGATTAATTTAGGTAATTCCGTTTAATATGTTGCTTTATTTATTATTTACTATCATATTATATCTTGACTTGCTATATCTCTATTTTTTATTAGTTAATACCACATGTTATGATTAGAAATGCCAATTGTAACCCTTTGTATACAAATGGGTCGATTTGGATTTTGTGACATGTTACCTGTGAAATGGGTGAAATTATTCAAACTTATGCATAAAACCCGTGCAATTGCATTATCAATTGGAAGTTTAGATTATCATTGTAATCTTATAGTTTTGTACCGATAGTCGAACACGTTTTGATTACCTGTTTTGACCGACCCATTTTGACTTAAAAGAAGTAATTGAGACTACATGTTTTGACCTGACCCGTTTTGGGATGTACCAGAAATTAGTTTTTTACTCTGTATGTGCTCATATTAAACACATTAACTATATTTAGAAAGTAATAAATTTTGACATGTACCAAAAATTAGGAAAGTTAGTGTTTTGAAATTGCTAATCGTCTCTTAAAATATTCCCTTAATATGGGAAGAGGTTATGTTGAAATTAGTCTAAAGTCAGCTATATGTAAGGGGTTGTTTGTCTAAGCTTATATCTTGGTTATAAGCTTATGCTCAATAAGTATCTTATGGCTTATGATGAAAAAGTTAGGAAAAAGGCTTATCAACTTATATAAGCCTATAAGCCACAAAAAAAGGGGTTTAGAAGCTCAAAAGCCTATGCTTATAAGCTCTTTCAAACACTTCAATGGGGTTTTTAGGGTATGTATGCTAATAAGCCCCATAAAAAAGCTAAAAAAACACCCCCTTAAAGTAACTCGAGTAATTAACTTCAAATATTTTATAGAATATAAGAAATTTTTTGCTAAATGGTCTATTTAATTAACGTTCATAACTCACATCGATGATTATGCTTTAGGAGGTCACTCGATGGTCTTATTCATTTGATTCTATCACTGTTTGTTTTTGTTCATTTTACAATTGAAGGATGGGGTGACCTTGTGATTACTGGTTGAATATATTGGTTGTAAGCTTTGGAACATCCTTATAATGTATGATCAATTCGATGCATGCATGCCAAAAGTGGCAAACTAAGTGGGTTGGTTAATGGATCAAAACGACTAATTTTAAAAAAGGGTCAAAGCTCAAACCGGGCTAAGTTGACATGCTAACAACTGTTTTCCTTACTATAAATAGTTAATGTATCATGATTGAAAACTGTAATTGTTTTAAGGTAGTAGGGAGTTGTCTATTTGAGTTTAAACAATTAAGTAAACCAAGTATTACACTTCGGCTCACTGCGACCCGCTCAACTGGTTTGGCATGTTTCATAATAAACCAAGTTTATATGTTTAGTTGTTTGATCTGTTACATTTAAATTATAATTCAACTATTTCTGAATAAATTCATGATTAGTGCTTCTTATATTTACATGCTCATATTTGTGAATTTCAGAATGATTTGAGTGAGAGAGAAGTGCATCGAAGATCATAAGTTTGAAGATCAGTACTGATTGTACAATAATTCGCACTACCAGGCCTTCGATGGTGATCAAAGGAAATGAGGGGTGTTGTGATTACGCCAAGCTCGGATATAACCTGAAATAAGAAATACTAAAACACTACGTTAAGTGATTGCGTAGGGGTTGGACCCTGCGAACCACCTCCGGCGTGTGAATAAGTGATCGGTATGAGAGTTTAAGTGTAAATGTAGTAAAGTGAGGTGAGAGAGATTGCATACCAGATTTGTCATCGTCCAGGACTATTTATAGGTGAAGAAAATGGTCCTGGAGAGTGGTCACACGTTTGAGAGAGATCATGGGGGCGTCCCATGATTTGTGGTAACCACTAGGGTTTAGTGTCCCACTCCTTCTGGTTTAGCGGGGGAGCTAAAGAGAAAGAGGAGACGTGGGTAAGACTTGGTCTCACCAATATTTGGACTTGGCATCGTTCCGTCCTTAAAACTTATCGAGAGATACCCTGAAGGGCTTAATCCTTCGATTGGCGAATTCCCTCTTGGTAACTAGATCATTGATGATTAGTTTTACGCCAAAGAAAGTTTAAGGAGGCTAGCCAGAGCCTTCGATTATGTAGGTTGCGATCAGACTCGAAGGGGAATCCTTCGAGCTAATCGGAGGGTACATCATCAAGCCCCCCAGTTGAAAGTTAGATATGCGCACAAGAATATGTGGCTTTCAACTCTATCATAGTTCAATGCTTTCACCATATCCTCGCAAATTGGATAAGATGAATTTTTGAAATACAAAGATGCATTAAATGCGCATGCTTATGACTTATCCGTTGAACAGAAGAATGTAACGGCATAATTATCGGTAAGCTCAACCATCTTTCAAAATTTAAAGTGTTTAGTAGATATAATTATGTGTAATATAAATACCGGTGCACTCTCAAATTCTAAACCACAACTTTTTCCTCTGCAACTTTCACAAAGCTGTGACGTGTTTATCTGCAACAATAAAAAGGTAAACTCTTCCCCCATCTTGTAGTTAGGCCCTTTAGGTATTACCAGGTAGCCATGAGCATGGATGCTAAACGTATTATAAGACAACAAAAATGTACTCTTTCAAGAGAAGCCCTAGCCCTCTTTCTAGATGATTACCCGATATCCAAACAACACAAAGTTATTCTCCCAAAAAATAGTCAGAGCATCTATGACACCCCAAAAAGGTATGTGGGCATGTATACTCATGCCTTTACCCAGTCAAATCTAAGAATACCCCTGCACCTATTGTTTCTAGAGTTGCTACAATATTATGAGGTGCATATTTAAGGTTTAATCCATTTGGACTAGCCAAACTTACCACCTACATAGTAATGTGTAAGGCATATGGGTATGAGCCCACACTAAATATGCTTCGAGGCTTCCTTAACCTGTGTCCCGGGGGAGATTGGTTGACACTGTCAAAGAGGAATGATGAAGATGTGCCCGTGCTAATCACCAAACCCTTCACAAATATAACAAACTGGAAAGGGAAATTCTTTTATGTACAAGATACAATCATACCTCCAGGGTATCCAGCACTCTTGAATGAAGCATTCCGTTTCGACCATAAGAAATTCAATGATCAACTTCCCCTCAATGTTCGAGATGACCCACTTTATCAACGTCTTGCCAGACACCCCATTGATGCGCAAACCTTTCCAGAACCCATCCTCTTTATGGCTGGTCTTATGGACCATTGGGAAGGATCTCCTTTGTCGCCAGAAATCCATTGTGATGGCCAGAGTTGTATATGTAACTTATCATAACTGAATAACATATCTGATTATATTTATGTATCTGTTTATATTGCAGTAATGGCATTCCGGAACTTCGTCGTATCTGATGGTGCAAAGGAAGCTAGCTTCATTCCCAGGGATCCTAGAGAATTCAACTACGGGGTGGGTTCCCCTTCAACCTCAGTCAACAATAATGGCGTGGATGACATGGTGCTGGAGCCATCGACAATAATTGCAGAGGTGATTCCCCTTAATGCTGAGGAGGTACCTTCGGCAATCGAAGCCTTTCCTGACGTGGAGATCCTTTCCTCCGATGATGTCCCCATGACGTATGCCGGTACCTCTGGTATAGCTGACAGGGTTCGTGAAAGGAAAGGGACTGAAATGAAGGCTTCAAAGCCTCCAATCAAGAGGAAACTTTACATACCCACTCTCTTATCCAGAGCTTCAAAGAAGAAGAACTCCCAAGATAAGACTGCTGCTGCCATACCCTCCGAAGATTCGGATGATGAAGACATTCATGGTAAGCGCTTATTACGACCTACATACTACCACAAAATTAATTTAAAGCTTCAAACAGCTCTTAATTCGACAATGTGCAAGTTTATCGAACACGAAGGAACTCCCCAACTCTCAAGCATGCCACCGATTGGTTGAAGGTGTTATTCCAGGCCGCTGGAAGGGAGCCCTTGACAATATGTCAATAGAGCAGCTGTGTGATCTTCAGACAAAAGCTACACAAGGCAAGCTGTTCTAGATAACCATCTTAACAGTCGAACAAGAGAATTGATACGGACTGTTAAAAATGCTAAAGAAGAGTTAAATGTAGTTCTGGCTTGAGAAGAACATAGGGAGATGTTGATCACTGAGCTGAAGTCAAAGTGTGACAGGGCTATGAAGGATATTGAGAAGAATCCAATTGTGCAAGATCTTTGATCCAACGCCATGAAGCTTGCCACTCGACTAAAGGAAGCCCAAGCTGAGTGTTGTAGGCTCAAAATGGAGGAGGCCAAAGCGATTGGGCTAAAAGAGAGAGTATCTGTGCTTGAGTCGAAGTGTGCAAGTCTTAAATCTGAAAAGAACAGACTCATGGAGCAAAAAACCAAATTGCAACAGGAGACGGATGCTCTAAACCTTCGATGTGAAAGTCTCCAGAAAGATAGGGCAGATGTGGTGGCCAAGGTTATTCCTTACATTGCTATGGAGTTGTATCATAGTGATGAGGTCGGACAAGTGGTGGCCAACTTGGTGAATGCTGCCATATTCCATGGGAAATGTACTACCCTGAAAGAGATTGCTGAAACTGGGAAGCATGTGATCCTGTCGAAGGTTCCTTACTATCATCCTTCGCATGGAAAGGAATATGATGTTTCCAGTAATGCATTTGCTTCGGCAGACTTTCCCTTTCTTTTGAAGGTGACCGAAGATCCGAAAGCTTCCGTTGAAAAACTGTTGTCGAAGAAGCCTAGTAGGATTCAGCCATCTTCTCCAAGTAGGAGCGCTTCTGGTGCGAATCCTCCCTCTCATCAAGAAGATCCCCACTCATCAAAGAATGCATAAATGCTGCCTTGTTGGCAATGATTTATCCCGAGGGTTTTTTGTACCCTCCGAACACCTTTTATTTTTACTTCTTTGATTTTTAGGATGCTTGCTTTTGTGTTATCTACTTGCCATGGGATATTTATTTATTTCACCCTTTATATATATGTTTTTCTTCTCTTAACGTTATGTAACAACGTTAATGTACAACCTAAGGTTACCGTAGATGAGTATCCTTATTGTGTGTACTTTGAACCAAGATTTTTGAGCAATCATATAATTTAACTGCTGACAGAGGGTTGCGACCCACTCCACCTTTGTCCTCATAGTCTTACGACTTCAAATGCCTATAGACGTTTTAGGAAAGTCAATGTGAATTATAGTGGATGCCATGTATAAGACATAAATATCATCTTTCGAACATTGAGACTTGTAGTACTTGGCTGAATAAATCTTTGTTGTAAGAAACGAAACAAGAGATTTATGGGAAATACGTTATATCATTAATTGGGTAGGGAGGATTACATCATTTTATGAAATGAATACTAAGACGCCTACCATTAATGCTTCTTTCCCCGAATGAGAAGAGTTCGATAAACTTGAGATAAACAAACTTTCTGAAAAATTACAAGTCTTATATGTAAAACTTACGAAGGTTGGTACCATTCCATGTCCTGTCAACTTCGTCCCCAAAGATTGTTGCCAACTTATAGGCTCCGTTACTGTAGGCTTCAGCTACTACGTAAGGCCCCTCCCATGTTGGTCCCAACTTCCCTTGGTATTCGGCTTTGCTTGCACTGTTAAGTCGAAGGACATATTCGCCGGGTTTGAAGCTCGAGGGCCAAACCATGCTGTTGTAATATTTTTCTAACTTTTTCTTGTACGTAGCTTCTCTGATGGAGGCTATTTCTCTTCGTTCTTCAAGTAAATCTAGATTCTCCCGAAGCTTTTCCTCGTTTTCCGAGGCTTCGTAGTTCACAATGCGCTCCGTTTTTATGCTTATCTCTGAGGGGATGACAACTTCTGTACCATAAGTAAGGCTGAAAGGTGTTTCCCCGTGACTCGACTTGGGATGTGTCCTATGAGCCCAGAGAACTTGGGGTAATTCGTCCACCCACCCTTGGTGACTTCGTCATAGCCTTCTTTCGATTCCATTGATAATGTCTCTGTTGGTAACTTTTACTTGGCCATTACCTTGAGGGTGGTACACGGATGTGAACGATTGCTTGATTTTTAAACCATTGCAAAAAGTAGGAAATACCCCTTCGGCAAATTGATTCCCATTGTCGGAGATGATGATATGAGGGACTCCGAAGCGGCAAACGATGTGTTCCCATATGAATTTCTCCATGTGTCTGCCCGTCACAGATTCCAAAGGTTTGGCTTCAACCCATTTGGTGAAGTAGTCGATAGCTACGACCAAAAATTTCACTCCTCCTGGTGCTACAGGCAGAAGTCCTACTATGTCAATTCCCCATTGGGAAAAAGGCCACGCAGATGTAACAGAGGTCATATCTTGTTTAGGTAGTCTTGGGACCTTCGAGTGGATCTGACACGCCTCACATTTATGTATTATTTCCATTGCATCCCTGTGCGTTGATGGCCAGTAGTACCCCAGCTTCATAATTTTAGAGACGACGGAGCGGGGACCTGCGTGTAGACTGCACGATCCTTCATGAACTTCATTGATTATGTTTGCAGCCTGCTTAGGTCCAACACAACGAATCCACGGGGATAAGAAGGATCGTCTGTAGAGGCAGTCTCCTATTATCCTGTATTGAGGAGCTTTGACTCTGACTTTTCTTGCTAGCTTTGGATCTTCCGGTAGAATGCCGCTTATTAAGTACTCCCTTTATGGGAGTCATCCAATTGGTTTCTTCCTCGGATATTACATCCGATACTTCCTTCCTTTGGATAGATCTGTCAGCTAACACCTCAACCGACTTCTTTTGTTAAGTGAGCGAAGGCCATTAAGGCTAACTTGCTTAATGCATCTGCCTTCTTGTTTTGGTTTCTTCGGACGTGCTCAATGGTGTAGGTTTTAAATCCCTTTAGGATTTCTTTTGCTTTATCCAGGTATTGTTTGATAGTGGACTGCCTTGCCTCATAGGAGCCTTTGATTTGATTGGCGACCAGCTGTGAGTCAACGAAAATTGAAAGGTTGCGTACCTCCATGTCTTTAGCTAGGCGTAGGCCTGCTAACAAAGCTTCGTATTCTGCTTCGTTGTTGGTCGCCTCAAATTCGAATCGCAGTGCATAAGTGTATTCTTTTCCTTTTGGGTTGATTAACATCAACTCTGCCCCTGAACCGTCGGAGCTTGAGGCTCCATCTGTGAATAACTTCCAGTTATCCTCTTTTTTCGAAGGCCTCTTCTTGGGAGGTTCCTTATCATTTCCAGGCTCGGAAGGAGTTTCGGCGAGGAAGTCTACGAGTATTTGACATTTTATGGAGTTTCGCCCCTTGTATTCTATTTCATGCTCCCCCAATTCGATGGCCCATTTAGATACCCTCCCCGACTTCTCGGGCTTCGATAGTATTTGTTTGATGTGCTTATCAGTTAATACCGTGATTGGGTGAGCTTGAAAGTACCTTCGGAGGCGTCTTGCGGCGTGAACTAGAGCAAGAATTAGCTTTTCCAATTATGGGTAATTTAATTCAGCTCCTTGCAAAACCCGACTGACAAAGTAGATCGGAACTTGTCGCTTCTCTCTTTCTGCCAGGAGTACTGCGCTAATACTTTCATATGACGCTGTGATGTACATATACAGTACTTCTCCATTAATTGGGGCTGTGAGTGTTGGTAGGATTTCCATGAACTCCTTCAACTTTTGAAAGGCAGCTTCAACTTCGACACTCCATTGGAAAGTCTTCTTATCCATATATCCTTTAAGGGTCTTAAAGAATGGTAGTGATCGATCTGCACCCTTTGACAAAAACCTGCTCAATGCCGCCAGCTTTCCATTAAGGCTTTGTACCTCCTTCAATGTCTTTGGAGCTTGCAGATCAGTGATGGCTTTTATTTTTGAAGGGTTTGCTTTGATTCCTTACTTTGTGATCAAGTGCCCCAGGAATTGCCCCTCTTCGACACTGAACGAATATTTCTTCGGATTGAGCTTCATATTTATGGCTCGTAGCTGGTTGAAGGTTTCTTGAATGTCGGAGAGTAGGTCTTCCTCTGTCCTACTCTTTATGACCATGTCGTCAACATATGCCTCCAAATTCCTTCCTATCTGTTTATTGAAGGCCTTGTCCACCAAACGTTGGTAGGTTGCCCCTGCATTTTTCAAACCGAAGGGCATCTTCTTATAGCAATAGACGCCCTTTCCCGTGTAGAAGGCCGTTTTTTCCTCGTCTTCTACTGCCATTTGTATTTGATGGTATCCCTTGTAAGCGTCTAAAAAGCAATTTAGATGAAACCCTGATAAGGACTCTACCTTCCAATCTATTTCTGGGAGGGGGTAACAATCTTTGGACACGCTTTATTGATGCCAGTAAAATCAACGCACATACGCCATCCTCCGTCACTTTTCTTTACCATAACTGGATTGGCCACCCACGTTTGGTATTTGACCTCTCTGAGTATACCCACCTGTACTAATTCGTCTACTTCTTTGCAGGCTGTAGCGTTTCTCTCCGGCGCAAGGCTCCGGCACTTTTGTTTGATAGGCTCAATGTGCTTGAACTCATTGAGTTTGTGTTCCATTCCGAAAGGCTTACCATTGATCATGAGACTTCTCGGAACCCCTGTCATATCAGAGTATGTCCATGCGAAGATATCTTTGTTGTCCTTCAAGAGTTTCTTTAGGCTTGCCTTGAAGGTGGCAAGAGGTTGTCTTCCGATTACTACCATTTGCTCCTGATGGAGCTCGTTTATCACAATACGCTCTTCGGCATCCCCGCAGCTCAAGATAGCCTTCGAAGGCTCCTGAGGATTTTCTTTAATCTTCTTTCCCGCCTCTGGTGTCCCATTCTTGTTGTAATTGGATAGTACGTATAGGTGATGTATGAATATAAAATAAATAAGAATCAAATAAACGCAGCGGAAAACATCACCAACAAGGATCCATATTGCCATATGATCAATCAATAATAATAATAACATATTATATACCTTTGTAGCGTGAATCGGGAGTCACCAACAAACACATATACTATGAATTGGCTTGAGAAACCCTAAGAGATCAATGAAGTCAATCTCTTCTATGTGTGAAACACACTACACGTCCTTGATCACCAATTGATGCTAGTCTAACCCCGTAACAACGATCCTTGCAATCACCTTTACAAGATAGAGCCAAGTAACGATCAAAATCAAAACCCTAAGTGGGAATTTTGGTTTTGCCGTCACTTTTTGGAGAGGAGGAGGGGGAGAACGTTTTTTTAGGTTGTTAGGTCATAAGTGATAATTAAAAACTAAATTAATATTAATCTTATCATTATCTATGTTACACTTAGCCCCTCCAAAAGCTTCTCATGCCCCTTTTCACCTCCATATGGCCGGCCATGATAAGGGCCCACAATGGGCTTGCTCATTGTTGGCCCGGTCCCAAAACACTAAGTCTAACTTCGTGTTTAATGGCCCGTTATTGATCCCGAGTTACGTAGTCGTTTATATATTGTAAATACCATAAATACAATCTATAAAATGGTGTCTCTGTGTATAAGTGTGTGACCCCATAGGCTCACATATGTCTAGCCATATAATTATTTATTATGACACGAGCATACTCCAACAGCTCCCACTTGCGACGTCATAATAATCAAGTAATTATACAAGCAAAGGTTAGCGTCTAGCAACACGCCAATGCCACTAGAAATATGTGAGGGTAGTTTCTTAAACTTCTCATTTAAATGGTTTATATGTCATCCATCCTTTTGTTACAGATACTATGTTGAACACTAGACATGGATCAAAGTCATTCCATTTGTTCAACTATTCTGTTTCTCGATCTAGATATTGAACAAGATTACCAAGTGAATTAAGATTCATCTTAATCTCATTTGGGTACGACCATACAACATCTGTTCAATTCATCGAGGGGCCCAATAGTATCTAACTCCATGACATGTGGAGGAACAAATCCTATTTTGACTGCACGTGTCATTCATGTGTTTCAAATCACTCCTGAAAATGGTTTTTATAACTACCTTATTCAGGACAGCGTTTAACCATATCAAAGAATAAAATTCCGCACATGCAAGACCTACTTGCATCTCAAGTCTAAGGATAAGAGACATAACCATTTGCGAGATTCACTATTGACACCGATCCATGCAGTGAATTCTCGAAGGTTGGGTCAGTCCAATGTTCATCACTATGAACAACATATGAGTTTGGCAAATAAATCACCAACACGCTCACATTTGCCTTAATTCGATGATACTCCCGTATCGTCAACTGGCAATGGACAATTTTAGAATAAATAAATTATTCATGGATTAAACATGCAAATATAGAACACAGTAGTATAAATGAAGACGATAGTACCCGGTATATCAATTCATTATATAATATGACTGCTTACAGTTCCATTATATAAATACTAAAAAACAGATATGCACAAGACTACATATAGATCGGAATCCGATGTTTCCACCATGATCAATTTTGTTGTACAAGATAACAAGTAGTCATCTGAGTAAACTTTGAGAATACTTGTTTCAAAATTCAAAAATGTTTTGAATGATGATTGTCCTTTTGTATGTGTGCAATCAAGTACAATACGAGTATTGCAACAATATATTCCATAGTGTGTATGAAGCTAGCAAAACACCTACTTTAGACAGTCATAATAATAGTTTTCCAAACTGTAAAGTATTCTTATTCTTTTAATGTATAATGCATTAATGCTCTCAATCGAGCACATCTAGTTAGAGGTGTCATCATTCATGATGTTATCCTACTACGACTAGGGTTGAGCATCATCTCAGTTATATAAGCATTAATGAATGAAAACATAACAGAGCTCCTCAAATATCCGTAAACGTTTGAACAAATATTTGGTCCTTTGCAGGTCCATTAGGTTGTTCGTTTAACAATTTATCTAATGACTTTCACTTAGATATTTGTTGTTATCAACTCATCTTGCATTCATGCAAATGATATAAATAATCTAATACATAATATGACTTACATAATGAATCCTTTAATTAAACTTAAGGTTTCCATTCATGCATTCAATCTCATCATATAAGATTGATCATTGAGACTCCCCTCAATGACATGTCATATTGTGTTTAGATTATTAACCGCTTATGTTTATTCTAATAAACACATGCAACAAGGTTTTATGTTTTATTTCCTAAATTCCTTAATTGAAACTTCATTCCAGGCTAAGGATTAAAGTCTAGCTTAGATGGAATATTGCTTCTTATATGTTAACAACATATGAGATTTAAGAAAATAAATTCATTTATCCTACTTGCACTCTGAGTTCTCGGGAGTAATCTTATTTAATCAAAATCAAATTAATGATTAAATTAAGATCTCTGCTCCTAGATGCATGATCTAATCCACACCCGGATTCTTATGTCTTGTATACATAATAAAGATTATACAGATTCATAAACCCTTTTGATTACTCATCGTCCTCGCAAAAGTAATCAAAAGGTGTTTTGAAATCCCATTGTCATATTTCATTTACATGAAAACAGGTATGACAATTAATCATCTTTATACATTTAATGTTTGTAGGTATGAAGATTTAATCATAATCAATTTCTTGAGTATGAATAAACTCCTTCTACTACGCATGCATTAAATATGTGTACAAGTTTGTCCTTATGAGTCTTCTAGTTCAAGAAACTCATTTTAAACCTCACAGTCTAACTGATTTGGTAAGAGATCAATGAAGCTCCATGACTGATTATCTTTCAAGGACTGCATCTTATCATTCATAGTTTTGAGCTATTCATCAGATTCAAGATCTGATAATGTATCTTTTTAGTTAGCAGGTTCACTATGATCCTCTAACTTATGTCCCTTAACATTGATATAAAATATATCATTCAGGTGTTAGGGGTATCCTTGCGGATTTATGAATGAGAGATATCAATCTATGGTTTAACATATGTATGTTCAACCTTAGAATGACATTAGCAAGTGTACTCAGAAGGTTGTGTATTTAGCTCTTGAATGACTTCAAGATCTAAAGGTGCTCCCACTTGCTTTTGTAAGTGGAGACTAATCTCCAAGTACTCAGCATCTTGATAACAATAAATTGTTTTCAAGTGGGACATCCAAAATACATCGTTAGTTCTTGATTCTAGTTTGTTAATTACTTACTCTTAGGTATTTAACAAATTCAGAACTTCAATCAAAACATAATGGGATTCATCCCATTCCATAATACAATGGTGTCTTAAATTCCTTCTGGGTTGGAACCATATTGGGTGTACGCATGGCACATCCAATTTTCTAACCTTGATTGCTTTTGAGGTAAAAGAGTTTAAGTCATCAAAGATCAAACAATATCCATGATGGACATACCATAAATTTGTGGTATTCCACGTGGATAGATGTTGTGAGACTGTCACACAACTCATTAGATGAACTTATACTATTTGGCTTACGTATTTGCCAACCAAGTCATACCAGATGGCATCAATAGTATTTTTTGGCCTACTGCATACTTTATATTTAAAATCTTTGACCAAGTCAATGACTTTATGTGTATGTTTTAACTAGAAAACATAAACATTAAATATTTTATTATACATCGTAAGTGTTCATGTCTTTAACAAGAAGACATAACAAATTAACGTATTTACTTTACGTTATAAGTCTTTCAACAATTAACGGAATTGATGTTTATGTCTTTACAAGAGACCTAAACATATTCAACTAAAGTAATTATGAGTGCTGACAATTGGCCTCAATAGTAATTTCAAGTTAATTACATACTTCATGATTATGAATTTACAAGAAGACATAATCATATTTACTAAACAATTCAGCAAATATGTTGAAGTAGATTTTCATGTTATCTTGACATTTTTTCTAATTAGGGCAACATACATTTTATGTGTATAAGTCCTAGTAGAACCTTATTTTTCTTATCTTGCAGTCAAGAAAAACCATTAGTCATATTGTTATATGTTGTACCTTGCACACAATTAAGATTTCTCCCACTTGTGCATGGCACAACATTATGTAAGCAAATATGACAATGTCACAGATAACATATGATTTTAGTCAAAATCAAAATATAGATGTGTAGAACTTTATCGCTTTTATAAAGAATCATGCATAACAATCTTATTGATAACATTTCAGGAAGCAACATCAGGAACGCGACAAGTTATCTAATAATTCATGCAATGGTTCTCATAAAAACTATGATGCTTCATATGTGGAAAGTAATGTATTATTTCAAGACAATCTAGAAATAAGATGGGCAACAATTAAGTTAATGGAGCTTACAACTCCCACTGGATTAGAGAACATAACATGTGTTTCATCACCAGTAATACAATCACGTAGCTCCCACTGGATTAGACAACATTATAAGTGTTACATCACCAGTGGAGAGTGAGTGACGATTGGATACTTTCCTTCTTTCTTTGAATATCTACACATTATTGCTAATGTGAGTCACTTTGACTAGTAAACATGTACTTAGGTATTTAAGGAAGTGCATCAAGTTCTAACATATAGATGATGGGCTAGCCATCATTTTAAGCTTGAAATTAGGCATGCAGTTCCTCCATGTTTATTGGGTTAAGACACATTACTAGGTAATCATGCTAGTAATTGCCTTTACCACTTTGCGGTTTATTGATATTTCCGTTTTCTAATTACTTAAACTCATTTTATTTTGGTAGCTATAGAAAACATGTTCTCTAGTTATCCAAATATCTTATATTTCTTCAAAGTTTTAAAACCGGAACTAGGGTTATAAAACGAACTTGATGAAATAAGATGTGCAACCATACTTAACCGTTTTGACTTTACAAGACATCACGATTTCTAAAGTATGTGTGCTTTGAGTTTGATTAGAATTAGGACAATTCAAATATTCCTATTATGGCTTTTCCTCATAAGGAAAAGGATAGGAACAAGTCTCTTTCTTACAAGGAAAGGAAGACTTAGTTTGATCCTTTTAACAAGAAAAGAACAAACTTTTGTTTACGATTTGTGTTGCATTAATTCATTAATTGAATTCTCAAAGTTCATATTTAGTATTTTCGATAATTATCCTTTTATAAATTAATTACCCCATGTTTGCAATATAAAACAATTAATTTACGTAAAAGGCTAAGATCCACATTGTGCTTCTACTATCACATCAGTTGATCTGCTAGCAATAGTAGATTCAATTGGTAGGTGACGATCACCAATTGCATTACAAGTGCAACTCTTAGATCCTTACGGGACTCATGGCATCTAGTGTCAAACAACTAGTGTCATGTAGGCATGTTTAGTCCCATCTTTGCCTCGGGTCAAGGTCTCACCGCTTAACTCGATTAAGTCATCCAATTTGAGAACGTGTGAGAATATATCTAGGTCTCACGCATAGAGAATAGTCTCCTTGGGTTACAATTCAACCTAGGTCCCACGCATAGGCAAAAGGTAATTGCAAGTGTTCTCAATGTTGGACGGCATGACTTAAATTTTGACGGTTAAAAGTTTTGATGTGTATCAAAAGGTGTACGAAAGAAGCATGCATTCATCCTTCGTAGCACAAGTTAAAAACTTTTCTTAACTTAAGTCTAATCATTGTTTTAATTTATGTGTGTCAAGTTGTCCATTTTCATGACTAATATTAATCCTACATGGATAATAAAGTTTGGACAATACATAAATAAAATAACATACATAACAAGTTTAGGTGTTATTATAAAACAATGATTTCAAGTTTTAAAAACTTAGTAAAACTAAATCAAAAGACTTAGTTTTGAAAACGGTTTGTGTTTCGTTTTAAGTTTATAGAAAACTATTTGCAATTTTACATATGATCACAAGATATATAAAAAGCAAAACAAACACACAACCACAATATGCAAAGCCTCAACCGATGAAAAAACCTATGCTTGGTCTCGTGAGCCATCACGACAACCAAGAGTCAACTAGGGACAAAACACACAACCACACGGAGGACTCCCACTTGCTCAAAGACAATCAAGAGCAAGTTGGAAGCCCATGATGCACATGAAAAGTAGTTTCTGTCCTTCCAGAATTTCTGTGTTAGAGGGCCCAAAAGTCCATGAAGGAGGCTTCCCCGGGCTTAGCTCAAAACTATAAAGTTGTAGGCCCATGTCTTGGGTACCTGAAAAAAAAATTTCAGCCAAAAAGACCTTACCAATCACCGGGAAAATCCGTTTTACCAACTGGTGTTCCAGCAGTCATTTTTCGGCAAAAACTGTCTTTAACTCTTTCGCCATTCACCACCAAGCCACGATTACATTATATTGAAAGTAAAATACAATTAATCTACTGTAAAAGTGCCCAAACAATGGCTACATCCAAAAGAATATAATAACATAAATGCCGAAACAATGGCAAAAACCCCACAACACGAAATTAAACAACAATCACAACCATCCAATGCACAAGTGGTCTAGGTTTTCATCGGCTTTGCATATAAACATAATAATACCATAATATTATGAATGAAACATGGTGTTGGCTAACTCCATGGACAAACATGCATGTATTTGCCATGGAAAACAAAATAATAACAAGAATTAAATTGTTAGCCAACGAAAATGAAGAAATTAATTGACAAGAATTAAAACCCCGTTAGGTACGTGTTTCCTATGACTTAAGGGTAAAAACCTACTGATATTAGGACCTTCCAAATACCATTTAACCACAGAAAATATGGCCTTAGGGGCTGAATTAAAATCGTTTCAAAAACCGATTAAAAACACGCGTTTTAGGCCATTTTTTACGTACCCGACAAGTAACCAATTAGCGTATGCATAACAAATGGCCATGGGACCAAAAAGTGCAGATCATAAGACCCCTAAAGGGTCGTCCTATGAGAAAAAAATTTGAGCCCTAGGGCTGTTTTAACCATGACTTCAAAAATCATCAAAAAAACACCCGTTTTAGCCATTTTTATGCATACCCGATAATCATATGGCACATATGATGGCTCGTGATACCACTATAGGTGATGTATGAATATAAAATAAATAAGAATCAAATAAACGCAGCGGAAAACATCACCAACAAGGATCCATATATTGCCATATGATCAATCAATAATAATAATAACATATTATATACCTTTGTAGCGTGAATCGGGAGTCACCAACAAACACATATACTATGAATTGGCTGGAGAAACCCTAAGAGATCAATGAAGTCAATCTCTTCTATGTGTGAAACACACTACACGTCCTTGATCACCAATTGATGCTAGTCTAACCCCGTAACAACGATCCTTGCAATCACCTTTACAAGATAGAGCCAAGTAACGATCAAAATCAAAACCCTAAGTGGGAATTTTGGTTTTGCCGTCACTTTTTGGAGAGGAGGAGGGGGAGAACGTTTTTTTTAGGTTGTTAGGTCATAAGTGATAATTAAAAACTAAATTAATATTAATCTTATCATTATCTATGATACACTTAGCCCCTCCAAAAGCTTCTCATGCCCCTTTTCACCTCCATATGGCCGGCCATGATAAGGGCCCACAATGGGCTTGCTCATTGTTGGCCCGGTCCCAAAACACTAAGTCTAACTTCGTGTTTAATGGCCCGTTATTGATCCCGAGTTACGTAGTCGTTTATATATTGTAAATACCATAAATACAATCTATAAAATGGTGTCTCTGTGTATAAGTGTGTGACCCCATAGGCTCACATATGTCTAGCCATATAATTATTTATTATGACACGAGCATACTCCAACAATACGGTCCCTATCCCATTGGCTGTTTGGAACTTGATTGCTGCGTGCATGGTGGATACCGCAATGCCCATCTTTTGCATGGCAGTTCTCCCTATCAATAGATTATAAGGAGAATCTGACCTTACGATTGCGAAATTAAGGGTTTCCCTCCTTGCCAGTCAGCCTTCACCAATGGTTACGTCTAGAGGGATTTCACCTAGAGGCCATGAGTGTTCTCTCGAGAAGCCTACTAAAGGTACCTTCGAATCTACCCTTTACGATCTTATGGAAGGTTCGAGCTTCAGAAAACAGTGCTCGTATATGATCTCATAAGAACTTCTGCAGTCATGTAGGCCCTATTAACTTCTCGGTTGAAAATGAGGACCTTTATGACTACAGGGTCATCTGAGGGAGGTTGGCCCATTAAGGGTGGAAACGTTACTTCCCCTACATTGGGTGCTCCTTCCTCAATTTCTTTTCTTTTCTGACTCGGGCCTCCCCTGCGAACCATAAGGATCGGAGCCTCATGGACGTAGTCCTTAGTGTCGGCGACCTTTTCTTTTCCCTTTCTTATACCTTTTATTAGATGTGTCAACTGTCCTGATTTGACAGCTTCCTCTATTTGCTTCTTCAATTCTCTGCAGTTATTCTTTTCATGACCAAAATCCTCATGGAAGTGGCAGTACTTGGTCATATCTCGGTTCCTCCCGTTGCTTGTCATGCGAGGAGGAAGTTCGAAGGCCCTTGTTGCCTTCTCGGTAGCCAAAATTTCCTTTGGGGACTTCGTCAGGCTTTCCCATAAACCAGGGTTCGGACCCTTGTTGTATGGAGTAAACCTGTTATGGCCTTTGCGTTTGTTCTTCGGTTCTTCCCACGAAGGCGGCTTCGCTCCTTTATTGTTCTCCATCGGAGCCCCATTGGTAGATACCTCTTTGGATTCTATCCACGTGTATGTTTTTTCCATCAGGCCTTTGTATGTTGCCGGAAGATCTGTGGATAAGAATTCCACAAGATTCCGGTTGCGTAGGCCATGGACGAAGCCAGAGATGCGTTGCTCTTCGTGTAAGCCTAGAATCTGCAGAGTTTCGTCAGTGTACCTAGTAACGAAATTTCTTGTGCTTTCGTTCTCCTTCTGCTTAATGTTGTGCACCGAGAGGTGTATTCTTGTGAACTTTTTCTGTTGGCTAAAGTGAGATCGAAACTTAGCCTTCAAATCATCAAGGTTGATGATGCTTCCCGGTTTCTGCCCATTCCACCTAATACGTGCGGAATCTCGGAGGGTATACGTAAACATGTGACAGGCTACGGGCATGACCCATTTCTGCATTCTTATGGCTCCTTCGAACAAATGCAGGAAATTATCTGGATCCCCCTTCCCATCGTAGGTGCCTATATGTGAAGGCATCTTTAGACCATCCGGCAAGGGATAGTCTTCGATCCATCTTACAAAGGGTGTCGTAGGACCTGCGGGCTCTGCGTATGAGTGGGTGTAAGGTGGTATGTTCATGGGAACATTATGGTATGGATTATAAGGAGGGGGTACCCCTGAAGAGGGTTGATTAGTGTAGAAAGGATGAGGTGTATTCGTGTTTAGAGGGTAACCATTATACATGGTATACGGAGGGTATATCATGGGATGGTTATAAGGTACAGCGGTTTGTGAGGAATACTGATTGCCAGGTTGCCCATTCATGGGGGGATAAAGGTTTGGAGGATAACTTTGAACCGGAAACTGGGAATACATGCCAACGGGAGGGAGACTTCCTCCTGTGTTGAATGAACATGGGTTACCTCCAACACCAGATGCGTGGGAGAGGGCTGTAGTGGAACTCCTCCTTCGGTCCTCCCCAAATGTGCCGCTAGTAGTGGAGGTAGGTTTACCTCCGTGTTTTCCCTCTGCTAGCTCCTCCCATTAGAGCCTTTAGCAACAGTTCCTTCCCTCCTCGTGGGAGCTCTTTCGGGAACTCCCTCAAAGCCTACATCCCTTCCTCCAGCCCTTCTACCCGCAGGAGACCCAATACGCAGGATGGGGTGATGAGCCCTAGGGATCGAAGGCCTCGGCTCCATCTCGATCTCCTCATCATACTCATCGCTGGAATATTCTAACTCCCTTTCACATCTCCGTGTTTCCAACTTGCCTCCTTCGAGCCCTTAACAAGGACTCTAGCTCTTCGTAATTAGCATCGATAAAGGCGGGGCTAATGATGAGCTCTGGATTAGCTGATGTGGATGCGTGGTGGTTGGACGTTATTTCAGGGTGAGATCGTGTGGTAAAGGTGGAGGCCGTGATTGGCGGAAGGTTGTTGGTGTCAGTTACGGGTAAAGGGGTTAAAGACGAGAAACCCGGTAGGGGTGTAACTTCTCTTTCTGTATTCATGTCGGAATAATAGCGAGTGTATTTGACTTAGTTATTCTACATGGAAATAACGGGACTAATTGTAGCGGGTCCCACGGATGGCGCCACCGATTGTACAATAATTCGCACTACCAGGCCTTCGATGCTGATCAAAGGAAATGAGGGGTGTTGTGATTACGCCAAGCTTGGATATAACCTGAAATAAGAAATACTAAAACACTACGTTAAGTGATTGCGCAGGGGTTGGACCCTGCGAACCACCTCCGGCGTGTGAATAAGTGATCGGTATGAGAGTTTAAGTGTAAATGTAGTAAAGTGAGGTGAGAGAGATTGCATACCAGATTTGTCATCATCCAGGGCTATTTATAGGTGAAGAAAACGGTCCTGGAGAGTGGTCACAGGTTTGAGAGAGATCATGGGGGCATCCCATGATTTAGGGTAACCGCTAGGGTTTAGTGTCCCACTCCTCCTGATTTAGCGGGGGAGCTAAAGAGAAAGAGGAGACGTGGGTAAGACTTGGTCTCACCAATATTTGGACTTGGCATCGTTCCGTCCTTAAAACTTATCGAGAGATACCTCGAAGGGCTTAATCCTTCGATTGGCGAATTCCCACTTGGTAACTAGATCATTGATGATTAGTTTTACGCCAAAGAAAGTTTAAGGAGGCTAGCCAGAGCCTTCGATTATGTAGGTTGCGATCAGATTCGAAGGGGGATCCTTCGAGCTAATCGGAGGGTACATCATCAAGTACCTATTGGCCTCACTTAAAAATGGATATTTCAACTCAAGAAAGCAAAGGCAGAAAAAATTGAGCCACAGAAGTTGCAAAACCTCAACCCAAAAGACACCGATAAAATGGCATAGTAGGATATGCACCCGAAACACTAACATTGTTGCTACTGACAAGAACTTCTATTGTAGGATGGCACATAGGTATGCTCCACCAACACAGTACATGTATAACAAACGATGTTACACTTGGTAAACAGAAGTTTGTTAATGATGTCGATTCTGATGATTACCATGACAAATGGAAGTGCATCAAGAAAGAATGCTTATGTAATTCAAAAAATGAATACAACATCGTATCAACAAACACTCTTGATGATGAAGATGTTATGGACGATGACAACATAGAATGGGTATGCATTAATAAAGATTGTGTATACCACAATCATAATGAGGAGGAGAAATCGATGTAAATCAAATTTGGTGATTCCACTGTTTACAAGAAATGATGTCGACATGTTACATTTTTATAAATAAGTAATTCCAATTTCCTTAAGCAGTACTTTTATAATAAATAATTAGTTTTCTACTATGTTATTGTGATTAGATTTTTTTTTCAATAAGTAGTATGTTTATAATAAATATAATGTTTCACACTATTCTTATATCTGTTTCAACAACAATAGTCGTGTGCTATCCAATATCGGACAATAGTAACATGGTATCATTGTATATCTGTTACAACATAACTTAATATTGAGCACATTATATGTCAGGCATATTGCTAAACCTTTAACAACTTGTAACTATGAATGATAAACTTATTATCCTTATAACAATCTCATAAGTATAGATGCTCATAAGTATATGTACCTCATAAGTAATAATATTATCCAATTTATATGACGCTAGCTCGTCCATCGGACGGGTCATGAAACTAGTTGTTAGGTATATTATGGTAGAATGAATGTGAAAATTAAGGAGTATGTTGATACATTGCAGATAAGCCATGTAAAGTATGTTTGTGTAAATTTCTATATATTTGATAGATTTACTATATAAGTTGTTAAAATAAAAATTTTGTCAAAATGTGTAAACTGTGCTACCTAAATTTCTGTTAGTTGATAAAAGTTTTTGTCAAAATGAGTAAACGATGGTACCTAAATTTACATTAGATGATAATGTAAATTATTTCAAATTTGAAAAAGTTTTGTTGCTTTTGTAAGTTTTAAAATCTTATAAAAATTTTGAAACAAAATGCATACACACCGAGTGACGCAAACCGGGCTTTAACAAAAGTTGTACATCGCTGTAAGATATGATAGTGGAATTAAACTAAAAGGTTAGAAGTATGTGACGACTAACGTGCATTGTTAGTTATCTAATAATTGATGTAATTTTTATTTTTAGTTTCACTAAATGTTTTTATATGTTCTTTGATACATGCTAAGAATTATTGTTTGAGTTGGATTATCGCATGTTACAACCTCTTGCAATTATATTTTGATATTTTCATGTTTTATGTTTAAACATTACACGAAACACGTACCACAATATCACAACTATAGTTGTTTGATGTTAAAAAATCCCGTTGCTATGCACGGGTACTCGTCTAGTCTTAAAAATACCAAAGCTATCACATAATACTTATTACACGTTTATAAGTGTCCATTGGGCCAAAATTATCACAACACATTATTGATCTTTGGGCCTTTAAACATTGCAAGAAAACCAAGCTTAAGCCCATATCTATTTCCTTGAAGATAAATAATACTAACGAATGTTTTGAAAACCGGGTTCGAAATCGACCTGGTCGAGTCACCGGTCACCGGGTCAACCGGTTGGACCGACGGGTTAACCCGGTTTTCAATTTATTACTATTTTATTTTTTTAACCGGGTCAACCGGGTCGACCACCGGGTCAACCTGGGTTTTTATTAAATTTTTTTGAAAAAATGAAACCCGGCCGGGTTTCGAGAACCGGGTTGACCCGGGTCACTCAAAACCCGGCGGGTCAAACCGGTTAACCCGGTTTTAGAAACCCAGGTTGTTTTGACCCGTTTTTTCGGCCGAAACCGGTCGAACCAGTTAACCCGGCCAGGCCGACCCGGGTTTCAAAACCTTGATACCAACTAGTCAACCCCATCCCACAATTCACGGCTATTTGATTGTTTCCATAACAATAAACATGCTCCATTCCATATTTGCTCACATAAACCCTAAAAATCCATGGCGGCTACCTATCTTCTTTCATCTTTTCCAAAGGCAATGAAGGGTAAAGGGTGGTTCCAATTGTGTCTTCTTGGGTGGTATTGATCGTGGTGAGACTGGTATAGAGGGCTTTGGAATTCGCTTTGGTTAGTTTTGGTTTTGGAGCTTTGATCTTTGTCTTCTTCCTATCACTTTGTCAAATTTTCTTCATCTGGTCATGCTGTTATACGCCAACATTCATATCATAAAAGCTTGTGAATCGACATAAAATATTAACATGTTATATACATATATACTCACATGAAAGCATATTTTGTTCACATAAAATAACATTCATTAAACCCTAAAAGGAGTGACTTAATCTGCTGCCATAGTAACGTGTATAATATGAGCATTTAACCTAATTATTTGTAACCTATTAACCTGCTTTTAGATCGTTTATGATAGTGCTTTGATATTGGTTTGGATCGACCTTAAAACTGCCTAAGATATATATATATATATATATATATATATATATATATATATATATATATATATATATATATATATATATATATATATATATATATATATATCTATTTTCTCTAATAAACGAAGGTTTTTTACAACCTTCCTAAGCACGTGCATTAAAATTCTATTTAATTTCCTGACGTGTAGCTACCATATTTAGCATCAATGTACATCAGTTTTATGCACATCATATTTGTAGCAATTCATAGCAAAGTCAACCCAAGCAATTCATAGAAAGTAGTAAATGGCGTTTTCAATCAGCTTCCTCTCCACGCTTTGATTCAGTTACACCCGATTCTTCCTCCATAAATTTATTGTAACAACTTCCTTAATCTCCCTAACCCAAAAAAGGCGTTTCAAAATCAAAAATTCATATCAGTTCATATGAGCTCCATAATTCTCATGTGCCACACCAATTCAACCACAATCAAGGGCATCAAAGAATTGTGGTAAGTACCTAATCATCAGTTATATATTGGGTTTATATTGGGTTTATTATGTTTTGTGATTGCAGATGTGTGGTTTAATTTTGTGGGTTTTATTTGAAATGGCCAAATGGGTTTTTGCTTAATTATTGATTTGTGTAATGAAGTTTAAATCTTTATGATTTTTTTTTGATTATATGTTAATTTTTATTTTAGGAAGTGGTTGAAGAAAGCTGGGATACACTCATACACCAATATAATGTGTGAATTGTGGTGAAGGAAGGTGATTGGGAATGATGTGTCGAAAGGGATACTTATGCATTGAGGTAATTAGGAGATTGGATATAACACTGTTCTGAATGTTTTGTGTCGATTTTGTATTTTATGTTCTAGAAAGTGAATGATATACTCTGTCATTGTGTGAATTGCCTGATTCTATAATCTTTATTATTTGATTATAGTGCAGGGGTGTTTGGTGAAACTGGATGAGGACGGCACCAAAGCTTCTGAGGTGAGTTTCGACTTAAATAACCAAGTTTTTAAGGCTTTACTTTGATTATGAATTATGTTAATGAGTTTAGTATGTTTTTTGTTTATAAAATTTTGTTTTAGATTTTTTTTCTATTGTTTTATTCTGGAATGAAATTGTTAAATGTGATATGATTTTGTTTATTGTTAGGCTTTTGGAGGATTTGGGTATGGATTAATTGTTGGTTGCGCCCCGTTGGTGTATTTGCATGCTCAAGATTATTGCTCAGGTACTAAATAATCATACAATGTGGATGGCACATAGCTCTTGACGTGCTCAATTATGTACCTGATTTTTTAAAAAGTCTTTCATATAATTTTTCTCAACAAACTCTGAACTTTTTATTAAAATGGTAGGGTGCAGTTGAAGCACAAGAAACAGTTTACATGAAATTACATATACGTTGACACACGTGTGGATAAACTGTTTCCCAGTAGGAAAAACAATATGAGGCATAAGATGCTATCTGGAAAGGAAAATGTTAAGGTCTTCATAACACCATAGTATTTGATTACACTTCTGTTTACTAAATTTTATGTTGATGTTAATTCTTATAGTATAGATATGTCTGGGGAAAGTTATTTAAGTATGATATGGATTCAAGAAAGTCTGACATTTGGTTCTTTTGTTTGTTTTAGTAGATGTACAGATCCCTCCACGATGGAGTAACTATTTCCAGGGCACAAAGGGTCTCATCTTTGTGGTTGACTACACCTCTATTCATATGTTGTTTCACTTCTTCAGGCAGACTGATGGCACCACCTTCTATGAAACTTGGTACTTTAAATGGCACTATCGGTCTATGTCCGTCAACAAACATAAATGCCAAATGAACCGTAATTTGTATTGGATGTTCTTTTTCCATATACCCTTGATACTGTGAGATCGAATTTGGAGGAAACATGAAAGTGTCGATACTTAATTCTTTTCATTAGGATCGTCTACTTTCAAGTTAATCGCATGCTAAAAAATGTGACCACGTAAGTTAGCTGTATTCTTTAAACATGTCCTTTTTATGGCTTTTTGTTCATATGTGGTGACAGTAACATTGTTCAGACAATTGTGTCTAAGATATTTTTTGTCAATTTCAGATGGTAATGGGCATGTCTGATCGGGGATCTTAATCAGATACACGAGCGACATGAAGGTATGTATATGAGTTCATCACTTCCACTAAGGTGGCAATCTCCATTTTGGATTAGGGAGTTCATGAAAAATCTAGAAACTATATTACCAGGTTGATAGTGAACCCAATGCGATCCCTATAAACCCTCTGTCCAACAAATATATCTTATCCATTTACTAACGGTGTCAACAAATATATCAATGCGATCCACATTTTGAAGTTTGATGATTTACTTGCACAAAGGTTTCTAAAATAATTCAGCTGTATTCTAATAACGGTGTCAATGTGAAAACTAAAAATTAAAATATGTTTTACGAAGTTGGAAAGTTAGCGTCATAACATCCTAACTTTATTTGTAACTCTTGTGTTTTGCTCTTTTGTTATCTTCCATCTCATTCTTCATGACTCTCTACACTTCATGTTCCATATTCATATGGCTTTGCGGTTTACTCCTTACGGTTCTTGTGAAGGCTGCAACATTTCCTCTGTCAAAGAAGCAGGTTTGTTTCTTAATGGCGTTTATACAAAGCTATGGTTTTAACGACATCGGCACATGCCTTAAACCTGCTTACCTGTCCTAATAAGTTCTTGACATTTATATAGGCACTTTTTGTATCGGATGAGCTTCTTGGTTCGGTTTGGTTGAACTCAGGTATGATTATAAGTCTACTATGCTCTTATCCCATGGGTATTGTTTGATTGTTAAAAAATTTCTAATCTTTATTGGTTATGAGCTGCCTATAGGGGTTTTGTTTTCATTGTTGAGACCATATTTGGACCAGGCAATTAAAGTGCTTTTTAACATCGTTTTGACTTTGGCTATGTATTTTATTGCATTGAACAGTTAACGAAAACATGGAAAAGACTTTGCAGTCGGTAGGTGCAACTAAACTAAATTCAGGCAGTTCAGATGGGCAAGGAGATGGTTCGATACCAACAGTTTTGAGAGGATATCTGGTAATATCGATATTACATAGTGAGTGGTCACACGATATATTTTAAAAATATGTTGCTTTAGCGCGTGAAACATTATGTCTTAATTTATATTGCAAGTTATTTGCTAATTAGCTGTAAAATGCCATATATAATGACTAGGTTGCGTGATTTAATAACATGTTTTCCAATGATGTATTTGGAGAATCTGTAGCAAGGAATACAAAAATATGTTAGGCACATGCTATTGTTATACATACATTGAATTAAGGATAATCATGGAACTATAGTCACCTTATTAATCCTTTCTCTAGGGTAAAGGTGGTATGATCATTTAAAGAAATGCTAAGTTTGTTGTTTGGTTGGTGAAATTATGTGAAGAAAACTTTTTTACAGGGTTGTTTGGTTGCTTAAAATTTATGCAGAAAATTGTTTAAAAATAAAAGAAAAAAAGTGTTGTTTGGGTGCTAAGTTTGTTTTGCAGAAAATGTTTTTAAAATGATGTTTGGTTGCTGAAAATTTGTGCAGAAAACTGTATTAAAAGGTTGTTTAGTTGCTGAAAATCTGTGCGCAAAAGTGTTTAAAAAGAAAAGAAAAAAATTGGTTGTTTGGGTGCTGATTTTTGTGTGTAGAAAAGTGGTTTTAATAAGATGTTTGGTTGCTGAAACTTTGTGTAGAAAGCTATTTTAAAAGGTTGTTTGCTTGCTGAAAGTTTGGGCATACAACTGTTTAAAAAGAAAAAAATTGGGTTGTTTGCGTTCTGAGTTTTTGTGCAATATCATTATTAAAAATAATGAAAGAATTTAATACTTCTTTTTGTTTATAGGGGGTGCTTCCATCAGCAAAGGAAGTTGTGGAATTGGAGTCATAAATAAATAAGATCAAAGAATCCCTGTGTAGATGGATATTAGCTACATCGCTTGCACCTCATCGATCAGGGTTTAACTGTTATAATTGCTTCTTCTGTTCAAAAAATACATGTGTAGAGCGATATGTAAGTTGGTGTATACACACATACGGTAGCAAATCTGCACTATAGCCTCTTGATTCGAGTAAAATTCATTGTGGTAATATCTGGACAAAGAATCTGCTCCGACCTTCTCATGGTCTTCACCCCCAACAGGTTATTCTTTTCCTTTGTATTTATTTGATTCATGATTGAGTTTAATTAGTGGGTGTTTGGAATTGCTTCTTTGAAAATGCTTATCCTCTTTTTAAATTACTCCGTAAGTATATACAATCTACTTATTTTAGTAATTATTTTAGTGATTATTTGATCTAAAATAAGTAGATAAAGAGTTTAGAAAAAAAAAAAAACAGAAGTTGCATGCGGTAGGGTGCATCAGGAAGGGCATGGTGATTCAAAACTATGGTTGCAGCCTGTTAAAGCTGAGGTTTGCATTACTTAAAAGTGACCTTTTGGCCTGATAGTACGAAAGCGACCTCGGGTAGGAGCTTAAAATACTAGATGAAATGCCCGAAAAAAAAATAAAGCTTCTAATTTGACATCTTCTTAGTTGTGATTTTGTATATGAGCATGTGTTAAAGCTTGATGCAATGAACGACACAATGTGGGAAAATTAACATATGTGTTATTGCCTTACCTTAATACATGTTTTTATTATTACAATTACCTTAAATGCGATAATATTCTTTGTAAAGAAAGTTTGAGTATCAGCTTAGTGATTGTTTTTTTTATCAGATAGTTGGTGGAAGGCAATGTGTTGTAACGGAAAAGAAGGATGGCATTAAGGGTGGCCAAGATAGTTGGTCGAAGGCAATGTGTTGTAACAGAAAAGAAGGTTGGCATCAAGGGTGGCCAAAGTGCTCCGTTCTCATCCACAGGGTATTATAACCGCTCCTATGTTCACAAAAAAAATCAAAAACTTTTTATTATTTGAATGAAGTGACTCAACCAATTTGGTTTTTCGCAGTTAATCCACATGGAACATACTACGGGTTGCGAAGAGCCGGCATTGAGGTGTCCAACCACTGCCAAAAATACTACTTTAAAGCCCAATCATGATTCCAATAAATATGGGCTTGGATTATCTGTGGTACATGACAGAGTAAGTGCAACATATTTTGCTCTTCTTATATACCATTTATTCATATAGCTTATTCCTGGATTAAAAATTAGCGTTTTGAACCACATTTTTTAAAAAAGGCTCCATACAATTATGCCTTTTCCACGGTAGGTCAACTGAGTAAAAAGTAAATATAGCTTAAACAGAACGGGTCAGATAGGTTAAACATGCCAAAACCACAAAAAAAATAATAATAATAATAAAAAAAAAAAAAAAAAAAAAAAATTAATGCATGAAACATCCAACATTATCATTTTTAACTCAGTAAACCAAGTTTCATTTTTTTACAAAAGTCTTCCAGGGTGACACACAACAAAAATTACCCGTTTTGACCTATTATTCAACATGTCGATTTTGCAGTGGGCTAATGGTTTCTTTTCCTCACACACAGTGTTAGGGTTGGCTCCAGCGATAGGTTTTTGAAAGGTGGGAAATGGCCTACACTTTTAGTCAAATCAGGTGGTCACGCTTTGCATGTTTTTATCAACAGCCAACTATCAGGTAAGAAGTTTAAACTTGACACTTCTTTTATGTTGTCTTTACTACAAACGACATAGGTAAATTGATGAACCATAAAACATGCGTAATTCATCAAAGTGACACTTTTTGATCTTTACAGGAAGCTTCTATGAAATTCGGAAAATCCAATGAATTACGCATGATCCATTGGATATCAAAGTAATTCCAAAGTCATCAATTCATATTCCAACTTTTGTATTCTGGAAAGATCAATAGATTCTCATGTTGTCAATTCTCATGTCATGGTATGGCCGGTGGTGGATTGATTGTAAAACCTGTTGAAAATACCAGGTTTATCCCCTAAGAACATGCAATTGTAGGAAACACGTGATTGTGGTAATCTACTTTTGTTAGGATTGGTCAAATGTCGCAGCTGACTTAATGCGATGTCTGGCACATGATATTGATGATGACGATACTCTCATTCCCAAGGTTTGTTTGAAACACATGCTGATTCGTGGTTCTCTCGCACGTACTTTGGCATCACCAATTCAATGTTTTTTAAATTGTTTGAATAACTTTGTATACATTAAAATGATTTGTTGTATATAATGACATATAAATAAAAAGATTGTGAAGATCCAAAGAGTGGTTGCACCCGTGGGGCAGAATGGCATGCAGCTAAAGACCCTTATCGAAGCACATGTTGCAAGTACAAATTCTTGAGACCATTTATTTCATGGATTATCTTATTCTAATTATTTAGTATCACAGATGTTTTTTTATTTGATTCAAAACAACTTTAAAAATGTAGTTCTAACGACATTGATAAGTGATTCATTATTTTACCATACAAATGTGTCATTTGTGATTTACTTATGGTTGATTTTGGATAATAGTTATATGTCAAATAGGGCACATCACAAAGTTCAGCTAAAAATGAAGCATGTCCAATGCATAATGTTAGTTAAATGTGTATTTAAGCTAACCGTGTATTTAAATGCTTAAAATGACCTGAATATTTCGTGTTATTAGGGGCTGCTTGGATAGCATATTTCAGCAGCCATTTTGGTGTCATTAGCATGTCATTGAGGGCTGCCATTTTGACGTCATTAACATGTCATTAGGGGTTGTTCGGATACCTAATTTGAGCACCCATTTTGGCTTCTTTAACATGTTATTAGGGGCTAATTGGATTGTTGAAGCAAAACTCAGAAACAGAACCTCAATTACAATAGCTGAAATAGCATATTTGAATTAATTATGGACACTTGAATGATAGTGTTGAATGTATATGTTGACTTGCTAAAGAAATCGATAGATGTAAGGATTATAGTATTGAATGTATTTGAAGCCACTTTATTATGAATGTATGAACTTTTAATTCCTTTTACTATCGAATTGTTGATTTCGAATGTTAATGTAACAAGTTTATTGGAGTAATATTTTATTAGTTGTTTCCTTACTATTTCACTCACATTTACACTAATTTGGCAAACATGAACTTGATTATACTATTCATATGCTCCATAAGATACTAATTAAATGCATCACATAACTTAAAATTTGTGTCATATGGTCAACTCACAATTTCACACCAATTAAACCAAAAAAAGATTAAAAATTTATCATATGCATAGGAAAAAGTCTACATGTAGAGAAATGCTTGAAGGTCTATCATCATCGCAAGGATTGGGTTTTGAATCGACATGCGCTCACACACATCATTTTATGTTCGAGTCAATCTATTTTATATTCGCCAACGCTATGGTTGTAAATCGATAGGCACTCACACACATCTTTTGCTACTCAACACAACAAATTTTGGAGACCCCAAGCTTGGACGTTTGTTAGTGTAATTGTAACATAAGCAATTTCTTATCTTATAATGGACGCATTGTCTCATTCTTTGTTTCATATTTTAAATGGAACAAATTTACGTTATTACTTTTCTTATCATCTCATTTCTCTATTTCTTTAAAAAATTACCCGGTGTCAACGGGTCTATAAGCTAGTATATATATATATATATATATATATATATATATATATATATATATATATATATATATATATATATATATAATAAACCAGAATAATTTACAAGCCCTCTAAGCACAGTAAATCATTAATGCACTGATGTGTCTCAATTGTGATTGGCTGAATATTTAATGCGTATAACACCTTCAATGCATCACTTTTCAAACAATAAAATATACAAATAAGTAAATGAAAACTTCTTTCATACGACTATGTAGAACATAATCATTAAATGCCTTAAATCCTTTGTAAAAATAAAACAAATCCTTTCAAAAAAAAAAATCACGGTTCAATGTATAAGCTTCTTGAGTACATCATATTTTTCAAATTTCAAATGCATTCAATCACAGTAATAATAAATTTCATCGCTATCAAAAATACCTTCAAAAATAACTTACTATTGAACAATCACAACTAATCAGTGCATATCAATTTCAATTCCCACGCTTCAATGTCAACGATTCAGAAACACACATACAGATCCTCCGATACATCAGTCAATTAGTAAGTACTCGCATCTATTTAAGTTTTTTTAGGGTTTTGATTAAATCTCGTAGTATAGGTATTTTGATGTGTTCAATGGATTTAGGTGTGTTTTTTGGTTGTTTTAATTTATTTTTATACCGGGTTACATTTCTAATAATTGTATAATTTTTTGAATATTTGGAAATAAACTTGGAGAGGTCACATTCATATATTTTTGAATGTATATGTTTTATTTATTTTTTTTGAAATCACAGTCATAGGTTTTTAAATCAATATTGTTGTTTTGATTTGTCTTGCTACAATGAGGAAGGATGCCCTCTCCGTGTGTTGTTCCTGGAAATAGGTTGGTGATGCCTTTTTAGCTTGATGTGTTATTAGTAGGCTGTTAAGATAATAATGTTATTGATCTCGAACTTCTGCGTTTTCGTTAGCAATAAGGAAGTGTTTGGGCTTGCTAATTTTTCCTGCTCATGCTTATGTGTGCAAATAAGTATTTATAAGTTGCTTGACACAAGTTCATGAAAATGGTGTTTGGAATTGCTTATTGTGTAAAAGGTGTTTAATTAGTACAAAATATTGATAACTTTATGTTTTTATTTTGAAAAACAATAATGCTTTTGTGTTGATAAATAAGTTAATTATCATGTTCATTATATGATTTTTGGCAGATACTTGAAAGCGACGGCTTTTATGTTCCATCACTTGAAAGTTCAGTTGGACTAAAGCTTATCAGGTTTATTATTTTTAGCCAAAACCGATGTTATTTTCGAATATGCACAGTCACACTTGGTTTGATTGACTCACATGCCCACCTTTTTACTATTTTTTTAATTCATTAATTGTGATGCATGGTGTCATCTCTGGATTTGATTTCACTTCACTATGCGTTGAACTAAAACAGCACAACCAGTTGGCGACTTGGCGTTAAATATGTTGTGGGAACCTGCATAGTGTTTTGTGTGGTTAAGGTGTTTAGATTAGACACCATGAAACCCATGCACAAGGGTTATCCGGTTTTACAAATACACCAACCTGCAACTGCACGTGCATAGATACTAAAAACCAATTTTAGTTTTTGTTTGAAAAGTCTAACTTTATTAACATTATGGCATTAAATTTTGGCGCTTGCAACTGCACAATTGTGTTTGCATTGCTTAAAATTATGGCAATAAATTGGTTTTAAAAAATTGCCATTAAGCATTATTAACAAATGCCCACTTCTTATGAAATCTTGAGGTAGCTCTACTCTCTACTAGAGTTGATGGGTAACAAGGTTCCAAACAAACAAAGGAGTAAAATGTACAGTAATTATACGATGGGTAACAAGGTTCCAAACAAACAAATGATTTCCGTTTCTTTCAAGACTAAAACAGATGTTTCAAGGCTGCAGCAGATGAAGTTAAGAAAGATAGCTAAGGTACATTAAGATGATGAAAAAATGGAAACAACCCGCTCCCGCTCCATGAGGTAGTATTTATGTTATTCATGTTAAAAATGATGTTGTGTTTATAAATCTTCTAATATTTTAAACAAAAATATCCAGCACTTACCAGATGAAAGATGGTACAAGCTACTGCAACAGGCTTACAAGACTATCAGGTAATATATCGGTAACCTTTGCAGTTTACACGTATGCCTTTATTTACAAAGGAGTTGTATAGCATTAACAAATAAACAACACTAGATCCATCACTCGAGATTGTATTATAGTGGCTTCTTCAAGCAATGTCTTCAATTTGCAAGTGTATATAGTTAGACAAAAATCATTGTAAAGTACAATGCTTAAAGAGGCTGAAAAATGGGTCGGTCGGGTTGGGTGACAGTTCGAATTGATTTGGGTCAAAATGGTCGGGTCGGGTTGACCAACTTGCTTTTTGTTTACTTTTCAGTAACATTTTTATAATAATAACAATTATATTATATGACACTTTATCATTTTTATTTTGTATGTGCAAAGTAAGAAGTACAACAACAAAGTATTAAACTGATTATAGTGTCGGAGTATTGGGTTATAGCTTTATTTAAATTGATGTACACATATTTCATAACACCACCTATTTCACTTATTAAATTGTTTAGTTTTAGTCTCAATATTCTGAATTGTAAGGGATGGAGCAATTGAAGCATTTATGCAAACACACTCGGATGCCTATTGTAAGGAATGGAGCAATTGATTATTCCATGAAAACATCGTAAGAATCTTATAACATTCGTGCCAAAACATAAAATTTACGAAAAAATGGAAAGAGGAGTGAGAGGATTTGATGGAAGTGAAAAGAGACCAAGTACAAGTGAAGAGTGTGATTTAAGTGAGGATTTTGTTTGACAAATGCATGAATCATATTTCATTTAAAGCAAGTTTTGAAATTTTATATGTGATCATAGTTACTTAACACCCTTTGGTTGTTCTGTATAAGGAGCTTATTGTTATTTACATTTATTCCAAATTTCTAAGCTCTTATGTTACTTTGTTTTTTGGTTGGAGTGCTCATATTACTATATTTTGTTCGTTACAAACTATTCAATTTCTATCTACAGTAGGACAAGGCAATGAGTAAAGTAGAATTCGAGACAATGAAACAACGTGAAATGGCAATTGCCAAGGGCTGCTTCAACGAAAAAGTTGTGCCAACAAAGTCACTATCAAAGCAACGATTGCTTCAACTAATTCTTCTTAAGACCCTTAGACACAGGTGTATCAAACTTTCATTAAGCTATAATGTTCAAACAGAAACTACACTTGGTAACAACCTTTCATTGAGCTTTACTGTAAAAACTCCGATGTACTCTTATGCAAATTTGTTGGTTGATATAGATTAGAAGAAAACAAGATCAAGGTTCAAGTACGAATGCAAGATGAAGTTGGATCCACATCTTTGTCTTTAAGGGTCATACTGCTTTTGCTTTTTTGAAGTCTTTGGCATTTTTTTTTGAGGGTCTATGTTTAGTGTTCAACTTTCACGGAATGACCACTGGACTACTCAAATGTTCGACGTTGGCCGAATACCTTTGCTTTTCAAGAATATCTACCGGTTGGTGAAGACGACACATGCACGTTTATTATTTTAGTATTTACAAACCAAAATTTTGATCGTATCATTAACATATTACTTATTATCCATTTAAAAAAATATTGCAACATGTTTACGTTCATTGTTCTTTATTCACACACTCAACTTTTTAATGAATAATTTCTTTAAAAACCCCGTGGATCCACGGGTCTATAAGCTATACTATATAATAAACCAGAATAATTTACTAGCTTTTGAAGCACCCTTTGTAATTAATTCGCTGATGTGTCTCGATTGTGATTGGACGAAGATTTAATGCGTACAACAAGTCTATGCATAACTCTTTTAGCTTCATTAGGTCCTTTACATTCAATGATGTTATTTTTGATAGGTGATTAAATCATTAATTCTTCAATATCACTTCTTCATTCTTCAATGAAACCTTCTTCTATATGCTCCATTTATCTCTATTTTTGTTAAGCATTAAATCTCAATATCAGTTTCAGTTCCACAATTATTAATATAACACATTCAAAAAATCATCTAAACAAACATGCTCCGCTATCAATTCAATATCAATTTCAATTCATCAAATAAATTCAATGATTCAAAATAGCACACAAAAAGGCTATACGGTCTGGTCTTTACCCCATTGTTATCACCCAAAAATCAAACGTTGCAATAATGTCACGTATTCTAAAAAAAAAACACCCAAAAAGGCTGAAAGATTTGGTGGAGATATATTCGATTCAAGGTTAGTAAGGTTGGTATCTTCAAAAATTATCTCTTAATTCGCAAATTAAAGGTTAGTAGGTTTAAAAATTATATTCATTATTTTGTAGTTTTGCCATTTCGCTGATGTTTGTTTCTAATTGATTTTTTCTAATCTTTTTGTTATTTGATGAACATCCTAATCTTTTTGTTAAAAATTATGTCTTAGTATCCATATGAATGGACTACTTATATTTTTCATTTGGGATGAAGATTTGAGTGGGATTTGGAACCAATTTATGAGGGTACTCTATGTACACCACATGTTTGAAAAGTGTGAAGCTAAATTTATTATTAATCGAGTTTTTTAATTGTTTTAGGGTGTCGAATTCACTTATTGAACCTGATAAGAAGCGGATTTATTTATGAAGCAAAACACAACTTCAATAGAAGGTAATCATTTTTATGTTAATTAATTGATTTTTTTATGAGACTGAAATTGTTATGTAAAACCATCCCTAAGATGAAGATGGTATCACAAAATCAGCCCAACTATAGCCCTGATGGTATCGCATTGTTTATTTGTTGATCACCACCTGTTCGATAAAATGTAAACCTTTTTAATATGTAATTAGTTATGTATGTTGTATCAGAAAAATATTTTATTTTCAATTATATTTGCAATACTCGAGCATTGAATAGTTCTTTGACTTGTATGGAGCAGGAAATGTCCATCAAGAAAGAAAGTGGTACTTGGTTGGTTTAAGTATGTATTTGGCTGGACTCAATAGTCCTTGACGCTAAGGTATGTATGTAGCTTTAAAGTAATTGGATGAATGTACGTTGGTTACGATTTGTTGTACATATGTTTATAAATTTTAAATATATTTTAAAAGATTGATACATTTGAATCATGTCGTTGTTTGAAATGGTAGTTTGTGTTATTCTATATGTTGAAGAAATAATCAGTCCGACATTTTATTATATACTACAATCCAAATTGGGTTTTTTAATAGTTGGAATCATCGATGGGTTGCACGGGTCGCGTAATCGGTGAGATAGTAACGTTTAATGCATGTCTAAACGGGTGAGTTGGTCTTTTTCTGTGATAAGATTATAATAAGGTTATAATACTCTTTTAAGCTAACTAATACTCTAATTTGATTAAGTATCAAAGGAGGTCTAAGCATATGAGAAATATTTGCAAGACTTTTGACAAGCTTCACATGCTCACCCAATTGACCCATTTCCATGTTAACGATCAATACCAGTTCTGAAGTTTATGAGCATTTGCTTGCTCAATGAACATAACGCACATGTGGATATAAACTGCATACGCCTTTTGTTGATATGAAATTTGGTCTTTTTTATTCATAATGCACATGTCTTCATGGGTGGGTTTCATGTAATGTTGATGAACTACAGGGCTTTTTTATAAGATCAAGTATTTGCTACCACTTTTAATAACAAGTATTAAAAGTGGCTAATATATTACGTATGAAGTGACAAAAAATTATTGTTATTTCAAGTGCATGTCATATCAGGCATTTGCTACATTAGCTGGTTGTAATGTGATTCTTTCAACCTGTGTTGTATAATTGGTCACGTTAGGAAAAAAAGGCATGTCATGTCCACATCAATAAAATAACTAACAATATGAGATTTTGAGCTTAAATGAGGCGAAATGAGCAGGTTGGGTAACGGGTCAAAATGGGGAAAATTTTAGCAATGGTAAAATGGTGTTATGTCTGGCCGTATCTCAAACTCCTTTTGTCTTCTCTTTTATTGATTTTTATATAAACCAGAACGTTCTAAATATATATTACAAATTTACATTTATACTCTATTTCTCTTGAAAAACAAAATCAAACTTTTTCTACAAAATAAAGAAGTCTGTATCAGGTTAAATACATTAACTTTTTCTATATCATAACCAACCCATGACCATGGTTTCTAAGGACAAAGTTAAGGAAAGCATTGACCATGATGGGAGATTGAACAAATAAAATAAAATATAGTTTCAAGTGGAGCTAGGACTTTCAAATCCGGTTTTGATTACTCTTTTCATTGTCTATCTTTTGTGAGAAACAGTTATATGGCATACGTTAACCAATAGAGTAAGAAAAACTACAAGAATGGAAATATGGTTTTAAATAAAAGGATTTATCCATGCAATTAGACTCATCACGTTCTTAGTATACAAATCTATTTGACATGAAAGAGGCTGATAAAAGCTTCAGAAATACTTTGATTAAACAGGAAGGGCAGATGATGAAGAAAGTAGTGTACTTTGAATTGGCGTGACGTGGTGGTGGGACGGAAGTAGCTCATGTAAATAATGTTATACTTCAACATCTCCCATCATTCATATACTCTAATACCCGAGAATATGCTGCCAAGGGGAAATTTGCTATTCACTTCAAAGTTTCTATCAAGAATCCGGAAGAGATATTCTACCAGTATAATATATGTGGCTCTTTCATGTGTCAAAAGGTTTCACGAGGCAATGGATATTTATTACATAGATATATATAAGCATAGTAGTTTATGCTATCATTAACTTATAATTTATTATTCCGTATAAAGAACATCTAATTCCGTTTACGTTCATTGTTCTTTCTTACTTTATTGACACACTTAATTTTTTGATGCATAAACCTTTTAAAAACCCCGTGATTCCACGGGTCTATAAGCTAGTATATATATATATATATATATATATATATATATATATATATATATATATATATATATATATATATATATATATATATATATATATATATATATATATATGTGTGTGTGTGTGTGTGTGTGTGTGTGTGTGTGTGTGTGTGTGTGTGTGTGGATAGCTTGGCTACAATCCTTCCTAAAAAATACACTAGCATTGAATCAGGGACTCACATAAAAAAATCTGGACCCACAAAATGAATCAGAGACCCACATTTATAGCACAAAATTGTAGCCAATTGGCTACAATTAATTGTAGCTAATATTTTCCATATATATATATATATATATATATATATATATATATATATATATATATATATATATATATATATGTATTCGAACAATATGTAGTTGTGTCATGTTGAGATACAAACGTTTTTTTATTTTTTATTTTTTATTTTTTTTAAAGGTAATAAAGGTTTATGAACTGCTAGTGGTCAAATGAATTTAAAGGTTAGCTTGTTAGAATTAACCGAATATAAATAAATGCGTACCTCTTTTGTGATTTCTAGCAAGAACAAGAAATTAATTGAACAAGAACTTATAAGCCATAATTAGGGTTTAATGTGGATCGACTAAGGGATAGTCAAATGGGCAATCACAACATTAGCAAAAGTATGCCAACACTTCGTTCTTGAACACACGTACTATTAGCGTTTCAATAAGAAAAGCTAGGTTCTTAATTCACGAGCAAGCACTACTAGTTGAGCCTTAATTGACCCTTGTGGATCGCCTATAGCTCAAGGGAAAGAGAGGAAGAAGAGAATTGGCTTGCTAATGAACCAAGGAATGAATAGAATGAATCCATGAGGCCATGTATTTATACTATCACAAAACTTGGAGCAAAAGACACAATCCATACCCCATAAGGAGTGGGTCGGCCGATCTAAGCCCAAGGGGGGCATTCTAGATCCTTCTTGGCTTCTTTTTCACTCTTAGTCCTTTAACTTTCGTCTAAGGGTCGTTAGGTACCGTTAAGTGCTTATTTCGTGAATTTAATAATTATTCGTTACTAAAACAATAATTATTAATTAATTGAAACTCATACGTAAAGTGTGCAATCCCGAAGTCTCGAGTTCGAGTCCGGACATATTCATTAATTTTTATCCGTTAATTCTAGCAACTCCCACTCGGATATACATTAATGTAATAACGACAATGGTTAGTCTAGCATAACACGCCAATGTCCCCAGAACGATCACGAGTATGGTTTCCTGGAAAAAACCACATTTGATGATTCATCATCATACTTATCCTTTTGATTCTAATACTATGTTAATATGGATATGGATCGAAGTCATTCCATAATTAACTTGTGTTTCTTGTTATTTATGATCAAGCAAGATTACCAATTCATCTGAACGCATTCCAGATAGACCTTGGGCATGGCCATGCAAACATCTTGTTAATCATATGAGTGGCCAAACAGTATTAAACTTCAAAACAAATTTGAAGGAACCAAATCCTGTATTGACTACAAGCATAATCTATGAACTTCGCATCACCTCTGAAAATAATCCTTATAACTACCAGTTACAGATAGCGTTATACTATCTCATAGAAAATGAGCTACATCGAGAGTAGTTACCTGGTATCTCAAGTCTGAGGATAAATATTCATGATTTACATAATGACAACATCCATAAGTATAATCATATAATTGGGATTTTGTCCTATATTCAAATTTTCATTTATTGAATATCATATGAATTTGGCATGTCTACGCATCAATATATTTAAAAGTATATTATACCAAAACTCAGATTTATCTTAGTTCAATGATACTCCCATATCATTAATTGACAATGGACTATTTAGAATAACTTAAGTTATTCATGGATTAAACAGGCAAATATAGGATACAATATTTATAAATGGAAATAAACATAAGAAAATACTTCATTTCATTTGAATAATTATTGTTTACAATATCCTTTATCCAAATACTAACCACAGATCTACATGAAACTACTAGCTAAACGAAGTCCAATGCCATTAGCATGTTGAGTAAGCTTTTCCTTAGATAAAGCCTTCGTAAATGGATCAGCTAGATTGTTATCTGTGTGAATTTTGAGTAAATTGATTTCACCTATATCGACTTGTTCTTGAACATAGTGATATCTTCTAGAAAAATGTCTGGCGCCCTTTATAACTCTAGGTTCATTGACGAATGTAACTGCGGCAGAGTTGTCACAATACATATTAATAGGTAATTTAATTGACGGCATAATACCAAGCCCCGAAATGAATTTCCTAATCCAAACAGCTTCCATCGCAGCTTCCGATGCAACAATATACTCAGCTTCTGTAACAGACATCGCAATTGTTGTCTGTTTCTTGCTCTTCCAATCAACTGCTCCTCCATTAATAACAAAGACATAACCCGTCTGAGACTTCGTATCATCTTTATCAGTTTCAAAGGACGCATCACAGCAACCTGTAATTTCAAGTTCTGCATATGGATTTCCCCCATACACTAGAAACATATCTTTGGTATTCCTCAAATACTTAAGAATGCTTTTAACAGCGTGCCAGTGCTTCCCATACATGATAGATCCTACTGCTGAAGCATATGGAACTTTCTTCATGAGTGCAACCTCTTCAGGTGTTGAGGCACATAGTTTGCTACTTAAGCCATGTTCTACTTGCATTGGCAAATATCCTTTCTTGGAATTTTGCATATTAAATCTCTTCAATACTTTATCAATGTAAGCACTTTGACTTAATCCAATCAACCGCTTTGATCTATTTCTGTAGATTTTGATTCCAAGGATGTATGTTGCTTCTCCTAAATCCTTCATAGAAAAACATTTACCAAGATAGGCTTTAACTTCCTTTAAACTTGGTATGTGATTTCCTAAGATTAATATGTCATCGACATACAGGATAAGGAAAGTAACATTACTCCCACTAGCTTTCTGGTATACACATGGCTCATCAAGATATTGAGTAAATCCAAAACTTTTGATTTCAGCATCAAATCTTTTATTCATTGACGTGATGCTTGCTTCAATCCATAAATGGATCTTTGAATTTTGCATACACGGTTTGGAAATTCTGGATTCACAAACCCCTCAGGCTGCGCCATATAGATGTTTTCATCTAGGCGACCATTTAAGAAGGCGGTTTTGACATCCATTTGCCATATCTCATAGTCATAGTAGACAGCTATAGCTAAGAGAATCCTAATAGCTCTAATGTCAGCTACAGGAGAAAAGGTCTCCTCATAGTCAACACCAAATGTTTGAGTATAGCCTTTAGCTACCAAACGAGCCTTATAGGTGTGTACAATGCCATCCATGTCTGTTTTCTTCTTATAGAGCCATTTTCTTCCAACTACCTTGGCATTCGGAGAAAGGTCTACTTCAACCCAGACTTCGTTGTCTCTCAAGGATTGCATTTCCCCATTCACAGCACTCCGCCATTTCTCCTTTTCAGGACCATTCATGGCAGCCTTATAACTAGTAGGTTCATCAAGATCTCCTAGTATAGTTTCCTCACACTCTATGTTAAGACATAGACGTTCGGGGTGCTTTCACAGGTCTTGAAGATCTACGAATGGGTACCACTTCAACTTCAGGTGAAGGACCTAAACTTTCGGGTTCCACAGGAAGTGAGCTAGTTTTTTCAGAAGGTGATGTATCTTCATCTTCTAGATCATAAACTCTCCCATTGAATTCTTGAGATATGAGATTCTTTTCAAAGAAATCTCCATACCTAGCCACAATGACTTTATTCTCTGGTGGAAAGTAAAAGTAGTAACCCATCGTTTCCTTTAGGTATCCTACGAAGATACACTTAACATATCTTTGTTGGAGTTTATCTGGTGAATCACGTTTAACAAACGCGTCACAACCCCAGACCTTTAAGTAAGAAAAGTTGGGAGCTTTTCCTGTCCATAATTCATATGGAGTCTTATCAACCTTCTTGGTTGGAACCATATTCAATATGCGAATTGTAGTTTCAAGGGCATAATCCCAAAAGGATAAGGGTAGAGTTATAAGATTAAACATTGATTGTACCATGTCGAGCAAAGTACGATTTCTCCTTTCAGATACACCATTTTGCTGTAGATTATAAGGAGCCGTGAGATGCTGGACTATACCACACTCAGCTAAGAAATCTTAAAACTCTTGGCTTATATATTCACTGCCTTATCGGATCGAAGAGCCTTAATCTTCTTACCGAGTTGTAATTCTACTTCACTTTTGAAAACCTTGAATGTCTTAAAGACTTCATGTTTATGCTTAACTAAATAAACATAACCATAACGACTATAATCATCCGTGAAGGTTATGAAGTAGCTAGCACCGCGTTTTGACACATGTCTAAGTGGACCACATACACCAGTGTGTATTAATCCAAGTAGTTCAGTTGCCCTTTTCACTTGATGTGAAAAAGGTTTCCTTGTCATCTTCCCAGATATGCAGGATTCACATTTATCAAATGATTCATCATTGATCTTTTGCAAAAGCCCATCATGTTGCAGCTTTTCCATGCGATCCTTACCTATATGAGCAAGACGACAGTGCCAAAGATAAGACGAATCCAAGTTAGACTTGATTCTCTTATTGCTAATGCTATACACAGAATTATTTCTATTGGACATGGAATTTTCCATATCAATTTCAAACACACCATTTATTGGAATTGCATTAAAGTAAAAAACATTATTTAAAGAAACATAAATTCCATTATTAATAAATGTGTGAACAAAACCATTATCCAATAACAAAGAAACTGAAACAACACCCCTAACAATAGAGGGTGCATAATGACAATTCTTCAATACTAGTATCAAACGCGAAGGTAAAACTAAATTGAAAGTCCCTATGGCTTCAACTGATGCACGTATGCCATTCCCTACGTACAAGTATCTTTCTCCAAAGGCCAGCTTCCTTGCTCCTCTAAGTCCATGCAACGTATTACAAATGTGAGTACCACATCCTGTATCATATATCCAGGAATTATTCTTAAGAGGAAAAGAAATAATTCAATCATAAACATACCTGAAGTGCTTGCGACGTTACCAGGCATTTTACTCTTATTGAGGCGCAACTCCTCTAGTAACAATCGACAGTTCTGCTTCCAATGACTAGGAGTGTTGCAATAGTGTCAAGAAGCCATATCCTTGTTGGGAGTTTCCTTCTTCTTAGGAGGAGGATTTTGCTTCTTAGGCTTCTGTTGGTGATTCGCAACTTGTTTGCCTTTTCCATTACCAGTGCCTTTACCCTTGTTATTCGAATGTTGCGGTTCGTTGGGTTTCTTCTTGGTGATCCTACCACTTTGTATCGCCATTACAATGAGTGTAGGTGTCTTTTTAGACAGACCTTTTTCAAGTCAATAAGCATTGCATGAACTTCACTAACTGTCTTCCCTTTGCAATGCATATTATAGTTGCGTACAAACTCATTATACAAATCCTGATTAAGGGATCGCAAGATGAGACCAATACATATGCTTTCCTGATATCCGCAACCGAGTCGGTTCAAATTGTCCAAATATCGTTTCATCTCCAATACATGGACACTCACGGATTTTCCTGCTTCCTGCTTACATTCGTGCAGAGATTCTATTAAGTCATATAACTCTGCAGCAGGTGGTTTCTCAAACATTCTTCTGAGTTCTTTAATCATGTCCTTGGGTCCATAGTGCTCAAACTGTTTCTGCAATTGAGTATCCATCCCAGCCAACATGAGACAAGCCACATCATTGTGCTTTTTATATGCAACATTGTACACATCCTTATGTGCTTGTGTTGCATCCGCAGCAGGTTCAGTAGGAAGAGGTTCACCAAGATAATCATATCTTTTGGCCATCCTTAAGGTAATTCTAAAGGATCGATACCAATCATTGAAATTTTCACTAGTTAACTTGTCTCGATCAATCATTTGCTTGAATGCAAACTCATGTTGCTCATATTAGTGTTTTCAGGTGTAGCCATTTCTACAGAAAAAATTCAAAAGTTAGTACTTTCGATAATAAATTTCAAGAAAATTAAATACCCTTGGTTCATAAACATGTAACCATTTAATTTTACATTGAAAACTAGGATCCAATTTGACATAGGTTCATCACATCAGTTGATCTGCTAGTGATGACGGTACTCAATAAGGTACGAGACGAGTCCTAATTGCCAATATTCAATTGCAATTCCTAGAAAGGATGAGATTTACATATTTGCCAACCGTAGTTGCAATGTAAGCATGTTTTATCCCCATCTTATGCCTTGAGTGATCAGAACCCGCTATAAACTCAATTAAGTTAACCAACTTAAGAAACTACAAACTTACATAATTCCACCACACCAGTTGATATGCTAGTGATGAAATCATGTAATTTGACCTTCCATTGCAATCTAGCCAGGTTACGCCCTGACGTAGACCCAATTTTAGGTGTTTCCGTTCCATTGGATGACATATAACTTAAATTTAAGGGCAGTAAATTTGATGTGTGTAATCAAAATATATGTATAAAGATGTCATGCATTCATCTTGTAGCATATGTGATACGTGGGAATTGCACCAGGCTTTACCTCTCAAGGGATCTTGAGAAGCTTACAACCCCCCACCAGGCAGTGTACCTGATCGTTGTAGTATAGTATAGTGACAAGTACCGGGGGATTGATCATTCAGCTAGGAATAGTGTCGCTAGGATTAGAAAACCTAAATACTAGTTCTAAAGGTGAGGGATGATTATTTTTGTATTTTTATATTTTTTAGAAAGCAAGTAAAAATATCGGGTTTGAAGGATTTGGGCGGAATTAGTTGCTAGTCACTACTCCCTAGATATCTTTTACACGTTAATTACATGTTATAGTTGCGTGGATGACGGATTGTATTCCTTAATACCATTCATGGGGTGGCACACTTAACTCCCCAATCCTGTGAGCTCTTATCTCCTCCTATGCCATGCCCAGCACAACCATAGGGATTATAAACAGTGGCTCATGCATTCAATACAACCAATAAAAACCTAGTGCACATCAGTTCATGTTTCCTAAGACGTTCAAGCATGTTACCATTTGGAGATCTGCCAGTTTTCTTAAGCCTAACATCGAATTCATTCATCCAATACAATTATAAACAAGTAATCAACACATAATTAACATCTAGGTTTCATTAGATCCAAGCAAACACAAGATAGATCTAGCCTAGCATGATGGAATTAAGACAAGAACAAGATATAGACAAACAACACATAGACATATTGATTGAATTAAAAGAATACTTATCTCAATTACACATGAAAGGTATCAAGGGCTTAGAACCCTTGAAAAACCTGTAAAATTCGCACCAAGTTCGTACTTAGGGTTTCTCCAAAACTTCTCTCTCTTAATGTGTGAAAATTAGAAAAATATATATAGGAAATAGGGTCTGACGGCGTCAAGACAAATCTTGTGACGCCGTTACCTCGCCGCCAAAATACTTCTCGGACTGCCTTGATCTACTTTTGACGCCGTCATGTGTTATGCATTTCCAGGCCGTCATGAATTTAACTCTTGACGCCCTACTTCGTGACGCCGTCAAATCTGTACTGGGTCGTCATGGAAATTACTCTTGACGCCGTCAGAAATTCCTTCTTGACACCGTCACCTACTGTTCCCAGCAAGGAAAATTAAGACTTTGGCGTTTTCTTCACTTTTATGCTCCAAAAACGTCCGAATTGCTTCCTTTTCCATATTTCTCTCCCAAAGTACCTAAAATCACAAAAGGAACGATTTAGGGCAATATTTGATCAAATAAATTCAATTCCGGGCTTAAATGACCCCCTAAAAGTGGTTCATTTTTCGCCTCATCATATACCCTTACACTTGAGATTTGCTTGTCCTCAAGCAAATGCGCTTTTATTCTACTCAAAATACAAGTCAGGGGTCATTTAACACTAATATAAAAGTAATTACAACAAATAATCGTTCCACTAAAGACCAATAGACAAGCACGGAGGTCATACACAAGCACCTCACAAATAGTGTTTAGATACTCACATCTCTCGGGTGTAATAAAGTATAAATTACAATATGGAAACGGAAGATATCTCTCACTACCTGTCATAGCAAAATAGATTACCATAGGCTTGGGAAAGGATCAAACCTCCACCACATGGCGTAAGCACCTAGGATAAACTATCAAAGAGGTCTTTTAAAGGGTTGTAACGTTAGGTGTAGGGATATGAAATACACGGTTTGTTGGATAAAGGAAGTTTTTACTGGTGGCGAGTTAACAATCTTGGTTAATTACATGTACAATGTGGCGTTGCTAAGCCAAGACTAGACTCGACTTAAGCTAATAAATGAAAAATAACAAAAACATAAAATGAACATAGAATAAAAAGGGATGGTAGTCCGTATGTTTTTTCTCTTTTTTTTTTTTTTTTTTTTTTTTTTTTTTTTTTTCTTTTTCTATTTTTTTCTTTTCTTTTTCTTGATTTTTCGATTTTTTTTATTTTATTATTTTTTTTTGCATACACTCTTACCCTACCATCCAAAATAATACATCATAGGGAATGAACATTTCCCTTACACTTGAATTTTTACATACTTTACAATAAACTAATCTAATGACTCGAATTAAGAAAATCAAAACACTTGGAGTACTTTTAAGATTAACGCACATACGAGGGTAATATAAGATGTTCTTCCCCATTACTCCATAAATAAGTACTTTACCCATGAGTCCCAATCGTCCCAAAACAATATGTACAAGGATATGACTCGACTTAGCAACCATGTAATCAATTAGATAGTTAACTTAGGGTTTCACAAATAACAATAATGCACTAAAGATGTGCGCATACACGGAAGGCTAAGGCGATTTGGTTGTACATTTAAGTGGGGTGTAACAAATTCTTCCTTTAAGTAAAATGCTTAAAGTTAGAAACGAAAAATAGACTCGGAGGGGTGTACTAGGGGTTTCGTGTACTAAAAATGAGTACAACGCTAAGGGTGTGGGAAAAATTAGTTGACTTAACTAGCCAAGTAATATGACTTAAATGGTCAAGTAATTATGATACGGGTTTAACACAAGGGTGATCCTAATGCCTCTTATCATGTAGTAAATCCTACCACACGAATGTAGTCTCACTAGCGGTCTCGGGATGTATCACTAACGCAAGTTCTAGAATCTAAATGCTACCGGTACACTCATAAGCACTAATAGTAAATGCTTTTCCTATCAAATCTAAAGGCGAACCTCACATATTTGGGTGGAAAATTTTTCTGAATATACGGTTATGTGCTAGTCATACAATCTCCTATCCATGAGACGCTTGCTATGGCTAAAGTTTCACTCCTAAATGTTGTAAAAAAATTTAAATTTGGCGCTAAATTTGCACTAACAAGTATTTCTCATAGTTTTATTACACATCTACCATTAGACAAAACAAACTCAAGCGAAAGTGCATATGTAAGGTATCATCATTTTACCCTCCCCTTACACTTATGATAAACATTGTCCCCAATGTTCAAGTAAAGAATGTAAAAGTTAAAAAGTAAAAAGAATGAAATCAAATACTCCCCTGATTCGCTCGGTATGGATAATAAGGTGGCCAGGTTAAATCATCCTCCAAGAAAATGAACAATCAAAGCTTCCCTTCCAGAATATAAACATCTTCTTGTCATACATAACCTGTAAATCCTGAGAAAACAGACAAAACAACCTCGCGTAAAATCGGCGGCATCCTATATAAGTTACTAAATCCTAGAAAACAAGATAAGATATAATGCTTGTGGAATGAAGTTTGCAGATTTCCTGGAGATTATAAAACTTAATAATTCACAAAAACCATAAGACTCCGTTAGAAAAACAAAACCGGTAAAATTTCCAGATTTTTACACGTGACGCCGTCAAGAGTTAACTCATGACGCCGTCAGAAGTGACCTGCAAAAATTCTTATGTTAAGTTTCCGGAAAATTTCTGGATAAACTTGGTCCTACTTCCTGGAAAATCCTGCAAAACTTCATTATGACTCAATACAAGCATTTGACTCTAACAAATACGAATATACATGTTCATTTAATATTGTGGAGAATCATGATCGGTTTGTTTCTTAAAAACATATTTGGGGTTTCCCCTTACACTTATCTTTTGCAAAAATACTTTTAGGTGGAGTTAAGACTAGGCCAAAACAACAAAGTAAAGTATTTCCACTATTTAGTTTAGAAACATGATCAACCAATCAATAAAAACAAAGCATGCATACGGAAGCAAATAACAAACAAACAAAATAAAATCACACAAAACATGGGTTGCCTCCCAAGAAGCGCTTTTCTTTATTTACGAGTCTTGTAGCTAGACTCAAGGTCATGAGTTACTACGTGACCTCATTGTTGGTTCCACTCTCTAGGTCGTCTTCTAAACCAGTTTTGTATTCCAGACCTAGTTGTAAGCATTCTTTGTAGAAACCAAGCATCCTACTCTTCACATACTCTACTCCTCTACGTTTATCCTCCTCATTCCTATAATAAGCCGCTTGCTTATGTTCCTTTTTGAAATTAGAGAGAAGGCGGTATTGCTCAATCTTGTAGGGCATTTAATAGACAACCTCATCATTCTCTTCCTTGAATCTAACTATCCCTAGAGTCGGATCATAACTCATCCTAGTGGCCTCAACAAATGGTTTTCCAAATATTATTTGGCTTAGGTAAGCATCTATCACCGGACGAGTGTCTTCAAGTATCATAAAATCGATCTCATAGGTGAGATTCCCTATAATCACATGCAATCCCTTCACTCTTCCTGCAAAATTACTTATCAGATTCTTATTAGGCATCATCCTAAAATTAAGTTGCTTCTTCATCACCCAATTGTAATAAGTCCTAGTCATGATGTTCACGGGGGATCTAGGGTCGATGTAAGCTTTCCATATATGCATGTACCCGATATTGCATGGTATGTTAATGTTAGAGGGGTCTCCCATTTTGATAAGGGGTGTGCCAAGGATATATGGTCTCTCGGGACTATCGAATAAATCCTTATGGTATTCCCGTTCTTCCTTGGTGGGCAACTTATCAAAGTACTTTTCTATAGGCTCTACCTCCTCTAATTCCTCTCCCCTATTAACCTCAACTTCCTTACTCTCATCCTTAGTCTCGGCTTCTACTCTAACTTCATCCTTGTCACTCTCTTCTATCTACTTATCTATTGGCTTAATGGTGACAACATTGACAAAGTGGACATGTTTGGATGATGAGGGGTCCTTAATTTGGATTCCGTTATTGGTGTCCCTAGTGTCCTTCCTAGGTGTGGCTAACGCTTGGTTGTTAAGGGCCTTCAACAAGTTGTCAATCTTGTTGGTCATCTCCGTTTGTTGTTGGTTGAATTCGGTTTCAAACCTAGCTATGCGAGCTTCTTGAGATGCCATAAACTTAGACATCAACCCTTCAAGATTGTTGGTACTACCATAATTGTTAGAAGGATTGTTGTTGCAAGTACGGTTGGAGGGTGGACCGTTTGGTTGGTAACGATTAGGCGGATTGGAAGAATTAGGTTGGTTTTGTTTCCAGCTAAGGTTTGAGTGATTTTTCCAAGAGGGGTTGTATGAATCACCGTAAGTGTTTGGCTCGGGCTTGAAAGTGTACCACTTATCTCCTGCTTCGTCGGTACGCGTGGATGCGTAGTCCGCAAAAGCTGTTCCGGGGAGTTCCACACAATCACGAGTGTCGTGGGGACCACTACATAATTCGCATGAAGAAGTGATTTTGTTCACTTGGCTTGAAGGCTTAGGAGCTTCGTAAGATTTCATGAGAAACTTGACTTGGTCCTCAAGTTCCATGATCCTACGGTCGGGAGTGCTAGAATTGTTCGAAGGCAAAGATATTGCCTTGACCGTTTTGTTCAAATCACGGGGATCATTCCAACTTTCGTTGTCATAGAGAGCAAGATCTTCTATGAGTTCCCATGATTGTTCCGTACATAGATCACGTAGCTTACCACTGGCCAATTGGTCAATGGCTCGCCTCGTGGAGAGATCGATATGGTCATAAAAAATTTGGACTTGGAGCCAAAGATCTATGCCATGATGAGGGACTTTTTGGAGTAAGTCCTTGAAATGAGTCCATGCTTCATAAAGAGATTCATTTTGACGTTGTTGGAACATCAAGATGTCATTTCTAAGCTTCGTAGTTCTCCCCGGTGGGAAAAATTGAGCAAGGAAACGAGTGGTGAGATCATCCCATGTGGTGATGGATCCCACGGGTAAACGCTCAAGCCATTGACTAGCTTGATCCCGTAGAGAGAATTGGAATAGGCGTAATCGAGTTGTCTCTCTAGTTTCAACACCTAGGTCTATGGAATCTACGATTTTGAGGAAGTCCTTAAGATGTTGGTTTGGATCTTCGGAACGAAGTCCATGGAATGCACATCCGCTTTGCACCAACCGGATGGTGTCGGATCACAAGGGCGTCACATTGGCTCCGGTGAGCTCAATGGTGTTTCGGTAGCCTTGGTGGCTAGGTCGGGAATACTCTCCTAAGGTTCGGGGCCTAAGGGGTTCTAGTGGTGGGTTTTGTTGTGGTGGGATGACGGGTTCAAGGATGTTCCCATCGTCCATGATGTCGGGTGGTGAAGAGTTACGAACAAAAACACAAAGAAATAAGATAGACTAAAGAAAACCTAAAAATAAAAATAAAATCTTACTAGAAAGGAATCTAGCAAGTAGACCTAATAAAAAGAGATTCTAACCTAGACAATAACTATTCCCCGGGCTGCGGCGCCAAAAACTTGATACGTGGGAATCGCACCAGGCTTTACCTCTCAAGGGATCTTGAGAAGCTTACAACCCCTCACCAGGCAGTGTACTTGATCGTTGTAGTATAGTATAGTGACAAGTACCGGGGGATTGATCGTTCAGCTAGGAATAGTGTCGCTAGGATTAGAAAACCTAAATACTAGTTCTAAAGGTGAGGGATGATTATTTTTGTATTTTTATATTTTTTAGAAAGCAAGTAAAAATCTCGGGTTTGAAGGATTTGGGCGGAATTAGTTGCTAGTCAACTAACCCAATACTAAAAATGCAATCAAAATAAAATACTAAAAATGGAAATAAACTAAATTATACTAAGGTTGTGAGCAATAAGTGGAGAAAATGTGTTTACTTAGATTTCACTACTCCCTAGATATCTTTTACACGTTAATTACTTGTTATAGTTGCGTGGATGACGGATTGTATTCCTTAATACCATTCATGGGGTGGCGCACTTAACTCCCCAATCCTATGAGCTCTTATCTCCTCCTATGCCATGCCCAGCACAACCATAGGGATTATAAACAGTGGCTCATGCATTAAATACAACCAATAAAAACCTAGTGCACATCAGTTCATGTTTCCTAAGACGTTCAAGCATGTTACCATTTGGAGATCTGCCAGTTTTCTTAAGCCTAACATCGAATTCATTCATCCAATACAATTATAAACAAGTAATCAACACATAATTAACATCTAGGTTTCATTAGATCCAAGCAAACACAAGATAGATCTAGCCTAGCATGATGGAATTAAGGCAAGAACAAGATATAGACAACCAACACATAGACATATTGATTGAATTAAAAGAATACTTATCTCAATTACACATGAAAGGTATCAAAGGCTTAGAACCCTTGAAAAACCTGTAAAATTCGCACCAAGTTCGTACTTAGGGTTTCTCCAAAACTTCTCTCTCTTAATGTGTGAAAATTAGAAAAATATATATAGGAAATAGGGTCTGACGGCGTCAAGACAAATCTTGTGACGCCGTCACCTCGCCGCCAAAATACTTCTCGGACTGCCTTGATCTACTTTTGACGCCGTCATGTGTTATGCATTTCCAGGCCATCATGAATTTAACTCTTGACGCCCTACTTCGTGATGCCGTCAAATCTGTATTGGGTCGTCATGGAAATTACTCTTGACACCGTCAGAAATTCCTTCTTGACGCCGTCACCTACTGTTCCCAGCAAGGAAAATTAAGACTTTGGCGTTTTCTTCACTTTTATGCTCCAAAAACGTCCGAATTGCTTCCTTTTCCAGATTTCTCTCCCAAAGTACCTAAAATCACAAAAGGAACGATTTAGGGCAATATTTGATCAAATAAATTCAATTCCGGGCTTAAATGACCCCCTAAAAGTGGTTCATTTTTCGCCTCATCAATATGTTTCATGTAAAAAACTTTTACTCATTAGTTTCTTTACGAGCTTAAATCTCCAAAGTTTTGATTGAGGCGTTGAGAAACTTACAACTTTGCCTTAAGTGCTTCGTAGTTATCATGGTTGTTGGGTAAAACTAAATTTTGACTCACAGGCGAGCGTTAAGCCATAACGGAGGCTATCTAAGGCCGCAATTTAATGCGAAGCCAACCTTATACCCACTTTAATAGTTTGTCAAAATTAGTTTCACCTTCCAACCACTTAATACAGTCGCGATCAATCAATCAAAAGTTCAAGATTTTTATAAGCTCAAAACAAGATTTCACCATTATTAAGTCCGTTTAGTATTTTATTTATAAAATTACCCTTTGCTTACTATCATGTCACATAACGTATAAAAACAAAAGTAATTAAATAAAATAAACAAACAACATATATAATAGACATGCAAATTAAATCAATTTAAAACACACAATTGATTAATACACGATTTTAATAAGGTCTTCCCTAATTTTATATTTAATTAAATTTTAGTAATCTTTATAGTCATAATATTTACTAAAAAACATATCAATTATAATTAAGTCGCATAAAATAAGCATGAAATCTACAAAATCACCATAATCCATAACAACACATGCATGTTTGTCATGGATGCCCACATTGCACGTATTATAATCATATAATTATGTCAAGGAACGTAACCAAAACGGCATATCGTAAATACCCATTTTAAATACACATAAATATTACATGCAACCTAGGTTTTCTACAAGTTTTATAACAAGATTCAAAAACATTTTTTCTTTTCAAAAAAAAAAAAAAAAAAAAAAAAAAAAAAAAATCGACATATATAAAAAAAAAAATAGAAGTCGACATTTAAAAAAAATAAAATTCTAGGGTTTATGAAAAATTTAAAAAACATAAGAACACCAAGCATGTAATAATCATAACTATTCAATTTTATGTGTTTCGGTAATTAATTACAACGTATTAACGGCTCGTGTGTTCAAGAACGAAGTGTTGGCATACTTTTGCTAACGTTGTGATTGCCCATTCGACCATCCCTTAGTAGATCCACATTAAACCCTAATTAGGGTTTATAAGTTCTTGTTTAATTGATTTCTTGTTCTTGCTAGAATTCACAAAAGAGGTACGCATTTATTTATATTCGGTTAATTTCAATTACATGTATTTGATCCTATTCCGCTGTGTGCTTAATGTGTTTATATGTTTATATATTAGTTATGATTTACATATTCCAACATAGCTAATAAACGTTTTTGATTAAGGGTTTGTGGATTTTTAACAAGCTGTTAAGGGTTGTGGGTATTCGGTTTAAAAGCTGGTCACATGTGCTTCTTTTCAAGTGTTCTTGTCGCATGAGTTTTAAAATGAAAAGGGGTGTGTCACATAAAATTGTTCCTGGTCGCTAGTTTTAAGAAGAAATAAAAAGGATGCGTACGTGAATGGGAATTAAAGGAGAATGTCATATGTAATTGATTTATAGGATTATGGCGGTTTGAATCGATATACATGCAAGAAACTATATAAAATAAAAGGGTGCTAGTATGGTGTGCATGGATGTGGATTAGAGAGGTCACAAAATATGTGTACAAAAGAGCTAGGCATGGGATTGTTTCGGTCTCACTTTGTTCAGGTGTGCGTCTCGGCATATATTAGTACATGCATGTTTGTTCGGTTTGGTTTCTACTCGTCAATCTTTTTTTCCTAATAAAATAAAATCCTTAGTGGGGACTTTTTCATTTCAAGAAAATCAAATCATACCTTATTAGGTAATATTTTTTTAAAATTGAATTTTTTTCCTGAATGTTGAAAAATAATAAATTTTAATTATTTCCTAATTTACCTATAAAAGTTTTAAAAAATTCCTTATTTGGCCTAAGTATTTAATTCATTTTTTTTTTTTTAAATTTAAGTAAAAATTAGATGTGTCAAAAATTAAAAGTTAAAAAGTTATGAGAAGGCGGGGTAATATTTTTATAGTAAAGGGTTTATTTTGAAACTAACCAAAAAAACACAATTACCCCATAATCCTTTCTTCCCAAAACCCAAATCAAATTCTCAGGAACTCCTAATCCTAAATCATTGAAGAAAGACGAATATCACAATCACCATCTAAGCCACCACCACTTGCGATTCCAAATACTTCAAAAGCTTCTCTCAGTAACTACCTTAATTCTTTCGTTCATGATTTACTACAATTAGATTGTCTTTACAGAGATTCTAGACATATAAACTTGATTTTACATGAATGAATGAGCAAAAGGCCTTTCAATGACCCAAAGGTACGATTTTGGATGTCTATTTCCTTGATTTTGTTTGTAATTGATATAGGGTTTTTTGTTTGTAATTTTAATTTTATTTTTTTTTTATTTTATTATTATTATTATTATTTTTGGAATGCAGGAAGAAGGGACAAATATTATAGTGAACTCTGTACACCCAGGGTTGATAATCACAAATCTAGTGAGACATTCTTTGAACCTCATGAGTAAGTGTGTGAAGTGTATTACAAAGAGGCATACTAATTAGTTTTTTCTATAATTTATGCTAGGATTTATGATGATGCTCACTTATATTCTCTGAAAAAATGTTCCACATGTATCCTTATGGCTAGAAGCACATATTATACCATTACTTTCTGAAACTGAAAGTAATATTATAGCACATATTTTGTAGTTTATTAATTCAAGATGAATATACGTATGCACCATATGCAGGTAGCTTTTGAGAACATAAGTATTACATCATTATTATATTTTGAACCGATGTATATTTGTGTACTCATTGACTATATGCAACTCTGTCTTTTGCAGATATCTTGAACTATTATTGTCATCGATGGACGTTAGATCTTCAATTTTATTAGAATTTAAAGTGTGTTGCATAATACCTAATTGTTTTTTACTTTACTCCAATTGTGTTCCATTACAGAGCTTCTGTAATGATTTAGAAACGTCAAAGGGTGTCGTGAAAAAAAGGTACGTTGAGAACTGAAAAGAAGCATGACACACAAATGTAGATAAGTAGATGGGTTGGGCGGGATAGGCTAACGGGTCACAGTGCTTCAGCAGGTTTTATATATTGAAAATGCACTTTGAGCGACAGTTGGCCCGTTACTTTTAAAACAATATAAATTTCACAACTACTGGGACTTTTAGGTTCTAAATATCTTAGTTCTTGATTATCTTGATTCCTAAATAATTATTAGTTAGATTTATTCAGTTATTACTTTATAACACAAGTTCATGTGCGATGGCGCATTGAAGTATTGAACGTGTGAGGGTAAAGGTGATACTTTGTTCATGTACTTCCTGCTTAATTGTACACGAAGAGATGGATTGCTAAGTTGCTATTCAATGAACGTTTCGTTTCAATATACTACTTTAAGTGGCAGTTTTGCCCACTACACCACATCAAATGGGTTGGAATAGCGGAGACTAAATTCTATTATAAACTTCTCATGTCAAATGGGTTGCAAATATGAAGGCCTACATTACTTCGTTTTTGAGCTGATTTTGGGGAATGATTTTTTTAATACGTTTGTTCATAAGTGATGTGGTTTTTTGAGGTAAATGATTCACATTGTGGTTTTTGGTATTTAAATGTCATATGCTTTTTATTAATAGTGGTTGATAGGAGATGATCTAATGGCTTCTACTTTTATTTACTGCAGTCAAACAAAATGAGGGAAATCTGAATTCATGTGTATGCACAATCTAATAGATCTGTAATGAGGCTCATATGTGTCACTAGCTAATCTTCAGGTATGAGTTTCAAGTGGTATAATACATATGTTTGGATCTCAAATTATATTAAACTGTTATGTTAGTTGCTTTTGGGTTACAACTTTTATCTTTTCAATCCTTAAAAGCAAACTTCTTTTAGTTTAGTACTCCTTCGGTCCTTATTTGAGCCCAAAGTAAGCAAAACACAGTTTTTATTTTACATCCAAACACTAGAGAAAATGCAATCCCAAACACCCTCTCAGTTTTTATTACCGATTGAATTTTCAATAATTCCATTGTATCTACTATAAGTTGTTCAACATTCAAGTAGTCCCAAACCTGAAAAGAGAATACACATTCAAAGAATAGATGGTCATGGGAATTAGGTTGTGAATCACAAAAAGGGAATTGAAAGTGTTAGTTAGTATTAATCTTCTAGAGAGACAGACCTTTTGGTGTAGTTTTAGTTTTAAAGGACTTCTTTTAGATCTATTTTAACAAAAAATAGTAACAACTAAATAATCTTCATTAAACCACATAAATAACAACAGTTTTCCATTGATATTTGAGTCCTATAATCTTATCATTGAAGAATTTTTAATTGTGGCTTCTTCTATGCAAGCAACAACTTATTATGTCTTAAATATTTTTCTGTTTTTATAGAATCGTGATAAAAAAACATAAACTTACCGTAGTGGGGTATTTGGTTACGCTAATAAAAGAAACAAAAAAGAAACTACAAGTTAACAAACTATATGCTATATGCTGTAAAAGATTCTTTAGTACTTAAATGGCTATAGAATTGCCAATTTTTTATACATCGATGTTAACAAACTACAAGATGAGCAACTGCTTGCTACTGGTTTGATATGTAGGGGTGGTTGCAATGAAAATTCCAATAAATTTATATGAATTAGCTCAGGCACTATAAAGCATTTGGAAACTGACAAGGAAAAAGAGGAGTCCAAACCATTTGGCTTATGTTGAGAGAATGATCCACGCATTTGCTAACTACTACATAGCGATGGAGGATCCACCACGTGTCTAAAGACGTATGTTTCACGCCTCTTTCCTTTATTATGCTAGCCTAATTAAATCCATTGGAAATGTTGCATACTTATATGATTACTTTTGTACTATTACAACATCGATACCCTATTGCAGCAATTCATACTGCCAGCACCATTGTGAGAAAAGAGTCTCTTCCATAACCAAGCCCATCTAATTCAAATGTTAATAAGACTGAGAAGAGACAGCGTATGTATCATTTTCCATTTACTCATTCATGCTAATCACATGTTCTTACTTGCTTTAAAACTTAGCTCATTGGCATATGTTTGTAACGGGCTTTGTTGTCTTATGTTCAGAACAAAGCTATGTGATTATTGATATTAGACCCGTAAGTGATGGCATGTATTTTTTTTTTATTTAAGACCAAGCTATAGGGAATACATTGTTCAGCGTAGAATGTAGATGGAGGACCGGTCCTGAGCTATTTGACGCCCTGGGCGAAAATACAAAAAAAAAAAAAAAAAATTGCCCTTACTTAACCGAAATTCCCTTGAATAAAAAGGATTGTAAAATCTGGTGACAGTTTAAATACATACTATCACGCATGTGCTGATGTGTATGCGTATGTATGTACATGGTCTAGACCTGACTAACTATTACTATTAATAATCATTATGGCTAGAGCCTAGAGGTAGCAACAATGGGCTAGCTAAATAAATGGTCAAAATTTGGTACAGGTTGAAACGGGTCAGGTGACCCAAAATACTTTTTGTTCAAAAAATCTAAAATATTTATCGATCGTTTTGTGTATCAATCATGATTACAAAAATGAATCTCTGAATGGGATAATTTTGGATTTCAGGGTGTCTTGAGATACTGAGAGAGTAAGAGGCCTAAAGCGAGTTATTATTCACTACATTAGACTTATATTAATGTGGAAAACGGGTGTAAATGTGGTTTTGTGGTAAAATGTAAAATCAAGAAAATAAGAAAAAACAGTCACTCATATACAACAAAAATTTCTACCTAATCCTGTCCTATAGGCTGCGCCGCTGCGGTTTCTTCTTTAATCCAATATAAGAACAATGAGAAGAAAAGAAGAACATATTAATGATGATTGCATAAAAAGGTATTGGTTTTCTGAACAATTATATTATATGCATATTAGTTTTGTAGGGTTAATGTTCAGTATGAACAACTTATGAGCACCCTATTTCAACGATTGAAGAACCAAAACCAAAATTCACATGAAAGGCTATATAATTTCAGTTTCAGATTTTAATATTGGAAGATTTTTTGTTTTTGATTAGTTTCTATAAATTGTCTTAGATTTGGGTTTTCTTTAGGAGTGCACTATATTTATCTTATTCATTGTTATCGTTTTTTAGAATGCGATGAAGAAGCTCTTAAATCTGGATGATCCATGGGTATATGCAACCGGTGTTGGGACAAATGGGACCGGTTGGACCAATGGGACCGAGTACACCTTCTAAAATGCAACCGATGTTAGGCCTTCAACGACTGCGTGCTTCATGAGATGCTCAACATCAACATCAGTTATTTGAGGCACAACATCAATTAGTTGATGTTGCTAGAGAACAAAAAATGTTCAGGAATTTTGAGCAACAATAGTAGCAAGTTTTCAACAACAACAAAAACAAAGTCATCATAATTAAGCATATTGATCAAATGAGGTATAATAGAAAGTTTGATGTTGTTGGACCATCATACCCATTTTTTGTTTATGTTTTTTAACTTTCATCCGGAAAAATGTATTAAGATGTGGTCATAATTTCTTTCAAGAAGATTTTTAGTATTGTGCTGTAAAAGTGGTATAATAGTACTTATCTAGAGTATGTAGTATAATCAACTTTTAATGTTTGGGTAAAGTGATTATTTTGGTGCCATTTTAAATGTTTAGTGTCTTTGGATTTCTTATTAAAAATAACATGGTAATATGTTTATTGCGTTGATGTATGATAACACTAGCTTAGAGACCCGTTGACACCGGGTAATTTTTTAAAGAAATAGATAAATGAGATGGTATGAAAAGTAATAACGTAAATTTGCTCCATTTAAATTATGAAACAGAGAATGAGACAATGCGTCAATTATCCGATAAGCAATTGAGTTTGTTACAATTAAACTAATAACGTCCAAGCGTTGGCGTCTCTAAAATTGATTGTCTTGAACATAAAATGATGTGTGTGGGCGTTTATCGATTCAATACCGTGCACACTGTAACACCCCCAATTCATGGATGCAGCGGAATTCAAACTGGGTGTTACTCGACGGCACAATAGTCACAATAATAGAAAACGAACTCCAATTGAGTCGTTTTAAAAGATGTATCATTCAAATTATATAAATATCAGAGATTTCAAAATGAGGTCCCAATTGGTTCCATGTTTACAATGTATAACAAATGAGTTTTGAATGATAATAAAATTTATAGCCCTCTTGAGTATCCGTGTCCTTCCGTGCCATCCTTGATCGTCATGAACCTGAAATACATGCTTGAGAGGTCAACACAAAGGTTGAGTGATATTCATAGAGTTTGTTAAATCGATTGAACACAATATGTTGGTAGTGTGAGTTATAGGCTCACACCAATGTTTGGAAAACAAAACAGGTAGGCTACGTTATTATACGCCCGGAACATGTATTATACACTAAGCTTATGACACCATAACGTTAACGTGTACCAATATCGATCGGCAGATTTATCCCGGTAGGTACTTTGCTAACATACCTAAATCTCAAATATTAATGCATTTGTTTGAACTTAGTCAATACAAATGGGATTCGTCAATCCCAATAGGCCTATTAATAATATTCGCGCTCACTATTGCTAGTGACTAAATGGTTCATAATAAAGGATCTCGGTTTAGCAAGGTTGGTACTTAGTGATAATAAAACAATCAGGTAAGCATACAATTTAAAAACATTGTGCTCGGTTATAAATAGCATGTATTCCCCCCAAGGGTTTGTAAAACAATTAAGTAATCGAAAGTGGGGCTATGAACTCACCTTAAGTAAGATAGCAAGTAATGAATGTAACGGTTGAATCGTGAAGGTTCTATGAGCAACCTATAATAGAATGTCGCGACTTAGGATCGGAGTAAAGAATATGAAGTAGTGCCTATATATATATATATATATATCTTGCATTTAGTCCATGATGTGGTATGATGTATAGTATAAGTCTTTGAAAGAAATGATTCATGAAACATGTATGTTTTGTATATCGTTCACTACCGTTCGGGCCGACATAATTCAGAAGTCATGTTAGTAAGCGTTCGAGGAGCCAGGACACTTTAACTCGTAAATCCACAACTCAACTCGACGGCTTACATAATGAACTCCTCACATGAGGCTCCCTACTATTGTAGTAGTTGATGAAATATATAGATATAAGTTTTGATCCGAAAAGTTACATGTCCGATATTTGAATAAACTTAGGAAAGTTTATTTGTACATGAAGATTGTTATTAGGGGTAGCTTCATAAGCCTTAAATGACCATGTTCTCTTGGTAAAATCTCATGGTTTCCTTTTAAGTGAAGTAGATCCAAATTGCTTGTTCAAGTTATCGCCTAACTCATTGTTTCATGTTTACGCCTATGTGAGTTGTTATGGTCATTTCGTCATGGCCTAGCCATGACCTTTGGTCCTTGTTCCAAGGTCATGAGACACAACCTTGGTTCTAGTCATGTTTGTGGTCTTGATTATAGGTCATAAGACCTCTTGTTCCTTTCAAAGTATAACCATAATCTAGTGACTTTCGCCTAAAAATGGGCTGTTTAGAATTTGAAGAATTTTATCACTCGGAAAGCGTTTTTAGGACTCGAGCTTCTTTGTTCCTGAATGAAAACGTTGTTTCGGACAACTTTCGTGTTTTAACTTTTTGATGAATCGGACCAGAAGTGGGACTTTCAAAACCCAAATTTGATCAGGAAGCTATTTGGCAGTTTTGCCGGAAATCTTTGGTAATTTCAAATCGCCATAACTTTTGACTCGTATACTCGTTTTGGGTGGTTCAAATTGCTATGGTTTCCTTGTTAAGTCCTCTACTGTAATATGTAATGATCCAACATCATATTTTTACCATTTTGATCAGGTCTTACCAAGAAAGTCACTAGTTTACTTGTTTTAGTAACTTGTTGTAACAATCAATAACAATAACTTGTTTTGGTCATTTTTATACATCATGGACATAACTACAAGACATAATATAGCATGAATAATATGTAAATAACATGAACATGATTATTTAACAAGAATCAAGTTAGGGTTTGGCTCACAACTTTTGGCTTTCAAAGATGAAAGGAAGTTAACATGTAAGGATAGGACTTTGATAGACTTGCTTCAACCCACTTCACTTCATGCAATCTTTCTACTCTTGTAATCTTGAAAGAGAGATGATGAAAATATAGGTGACTTGAGTGGATTCAAACTCAAGAGAAATCACCAAAGTTTCTAAGGATTTGAAGTAGTTTTGATGAATCAAAACTAAACTAGGGTTTATGTATGGATATTGCACTTGATTTCTTGGATGGAACTTGAAGTAAATGAGCTAAGGATGAGATGATGGTGTATTTTTATGTGTGTGGGTCGTTTGAATGGCCAAGGAGGGGAAGGAGAGGCATTTATATGCAAATGAGGAGGTTACATTGTTGACTAGTCAACACTTGGAGGCCAAGTTGAACACATGTTCACATCTTAAGGCTCCTAGCATGAGATTAAGACACACAAGGCTGAATTCCCCCTCCCTAGGTCGTTTCCTAAGCTTGGAGAGCAAGGGTGTGGACTTTTCTTGGTATTATCCAAGATACTTGGTTAGTTTTGACTCCGAGAAATGCCAATCGTAAATGATTAAGCCTCAAAACGTAAAACCGGGTGTCGTAAAATTATGGAACTTGAAAGTATTGATAAACATGTCAATAAGTTCCATAATAAAATATAAAATGAGTGGTAGGATCCATTTGGGTGGTAAACCCTGCTAAAAACTGGAAACACGGGTCTAAAACGCGTAATACGTAAAACGTACGAATATTGCGTAAAATTGAGAAAAGTAAAATGTTACTTTTCTAATGTTATAAAAATGATTTAAAATGACTTATAATGTCTAGACTGGGCTCAGTCTAGTGTCGGTTGGTATTAAATGTCTTTTATACATCAAACCGTAAGCCTAAAAATCACGAAATGACTTATAACATCAAGGGATGATTTTTGGTCAATGGAGGAGGGAAAAATATGTTGACTTTTCAAATTGTGTTAGAAACGTGTTTTGTGGTCTAACGGTTAATCGCCCATTCGGTTAAGCGTGCTTATGTGAGAGTAGTACCGACATGGGTGACCTGCTGGGAAGTCTTTGGTCATTTTTTCTCAGTCACGATTAATTCTCAAATAAATCATGAGTGTGTCAAACATTTTTCGGATGCGGGGTCACCTGACGGGATCGAATTTCGTTGTGCGTAGAATTTCTGAATGACGTTTTACCCTAAAACGTGTAATGTCGTGTAATTCCTTAATAACTTTCACGAAAATGATCTGACGAATGTCAAACATTTAATTTGCCATGGAAATGATTTATCACTTGAGAATATCAAATAAAAATCAACTTTCGGGAAAGTTTCGGGAAAAATGAATAGTAAAAGTGAATAGTGAAATTTTTCCGGGAATGGTAATTAACCTGAAATTGCGAATTGTTACAGTCTCTACCCCTTACGGGGAACTTCGTCCCGAAGTTCTATGTGTGTCATATGTTGGAGTGGTATCGATAAAGATGTGTGGTTACTTATGAGGACCAAAGTCTGGGATTACTAGTGATGTAGTTTGATTTGTCATTTCGGTGTATGGTGTAGGATGAGGCTTCCTTTTATGTAGGATAGGTATGGTAATAGTCGAATATCAAAGGAAATTGATATAGCAGTCGGATATTAATAGGAATTAATATAGTAGTTGAATATCAAATAGAACTTGATATAGTTGTCAAGTATCAATAGCAATTGATATAGGAATCGAATAATGGATTAAGTGTTGAACATGTGGTTGGACCAAGTCCTGTTTTGAATTGTACGGCTGCCCATGCATATGGCTACATGGCTTCGCAATGAGTTTGGTACGACTGCGCATGCGTATGGTTACATGGCCCCGTAATGAGTTTGTTTGTTATTGCACTATCATTATGAAAACCAAAATGTAAACCTCGTACAAATGGAAATTGGGATAGTCGTTGCAATCATAGCCTAGTAGGTAATCGGTTGTTGTACCTAGTGTTTATGTCATGGTTTGAAGCGATGTCGGTGAAAAGATAGGATTTCTTGTGGTGTATATAATGTAGGTATCATGCCATACCCGAGCAATGTAATGTAGGTATCAAGCCATACCCGAGCAATGTAATGTAGGTATCAAGCCATACCCGAGCAATGTAATGTAGGTATCAAGCCATACCCGAGCAATGTAATGTAGGTTGACTTCATACTTATGTTATTTTGGATATAATTAAGCCCACTTGTTTATAGTTCTTTATTTACATAGAGAGGCATCCCAAACAATGTAACTAAAGGAATATAAACATATGGTTCGATGATTTATAATTTCTTTATTTAAATGGAAAGGCATCCCAATCCATTCAAATAAGGACATTATAAATCATTCTACTCAAGAATTCCCGACACAACATTCATACTTAGCCGGTGAGTTACAAGGTAGGGTATTACGAGATGATACTGGTGTAGCAAAAGTACAAGATGAATATTCAAACTTGTAAAGCTGATAAGGGTGCTTGTGGTGTAACTAAGGATGATTTGAGCTTTAAAAGTGCATCAAGATCTGTTAATGAGCTTGTGTTTGTAACGGTTGTGAAGATAATGATGTGATATGTTGATGAACAAAAGTGTGTAGTGTATGCTTAACATTAATACTCTTAGGTATCGATGTTGAGTTTGCTTTAAAAATCTTAAGAGATTTTTAAAAGTTTATGATGGAATGGTATCCTAAACAGGATGGTACTTCTACAGGATGAAGAGAATAATTGATAACTATCCCAAGACAGTAGTTCGGATTATCTCATAAATGAAAAATTTCAAGAATGAAATTAGGTAACACAAATAAGGTGTTAAGATTTCGCTGAGTGGTAAGACATTATCGTCTCTAGATTGTTTTAATGTATTCTGGTGGTTTATCGAGTTCATGTAGGAAATCAACCTAAACATAACCCTAGTACAACTACTCTCAGTATTGGAAAATTTTAAGTCGAATATAGTTAGTCAGACTATATTCCACTGTCCCAAGGTTAAATATAGGTGACTAGTCTATATTTAGCCAAGGTTCGATAAAATTTTCAAATACCTAAACTAGGTATACTTTTGATATGTCCGTTGCTTTCGGGAAACTGTCCACTAAACAAAGGCGATGTCAAACCCTTAAGTTGCAAGTCCCGTCCATACAAGACTTGTAACGTATGTTTTCATATTCCATTGCATAGAAGGTAGTAAGGGTAGATACGTATGGAAAGGAAGTTTTAAGTAGTTCTAAAATAGAACATACTTGGCCAGGATCACGAACTTTTAATAATGAAGGTTTCATAAGAAAATTTTGATGAATGTAGAGAAAGTTCAGCTTTTGTCGATGATTGATTAGTTTGTCCTTTAGAAATCTCATATTTCTTGTTTTGAAATCGATAGATTGTGACGGTTTTTTTTTGATATCATAAGAAATGATATTGATGATGTGATGGAATAATTCTAGAGACCATTTGCACAAAACACAATGTCTCGGAAGTAGGTTAGACCATTGTGCAATTCACAATGTCTGGGAAGTAGGTTAGGTCATTGTGTGACTCAAAACATTTGAGAAATGATTAAGACCATTGTATCATACAATGTCTTGGAAAAGTGAATGAGACCATTGTATCTCACAATGTCTTGAAAAATGAATGAGACCATTGTATCTCACAATGTCTTGAAAAATGAATGAGACCATTGTATCTCACAATGTCTTGGAAAATGAATGAGACCATTGTAACTCACAATGTCTTGAAAAGTGAATGAGACCATTGTATCTCACAATGTCTTGGAAAATGAATGAGACCATTGTATCTCACAATGTCTTGAAAAGTGAATGAGACCATTGTATCATACAATGTCTTGGAAAAGTGAATGAGACCATTGTATCTCACAATGTCTTGGAAAATGAATGAGACCATTGTATCATACAATGTCTTGGAAAAGTGAATGAGACCATTGTAATCAGTTACAATGTCTTGGACATATAATGTTGGAGTAGGAACATGATTGGGAGAGTGTGGCTGTGCCGAAATGCCTTTAGAATAGGCATACACAGATATGTTTAGTCCATTGTTTAGATAAATGATTGAAAATAAACCGAGTTTATATATCAATATACTAATATGTTCATGTAGCATAAAATGCCTAGTGTGTATATATCAATATACTGATATGTGTTCATGTAGCATAAAATGCTTAGTGTGTATATATCAATATACTTATATGTGTTCATGTAGCATAAAATGCCTAGTGTGTATATATCAATATACTTATATGTGTTCATGTAGCATAAAATGCTTACGGGGAAATGCTCAATTATGTTTAGGGTACATATATCAATATGCAATTATGTTTGTGTAGCATAAAAATGTCTACGGGGAAATGCTCAAAATGGGTATATATGAATATACTAATATGTTTGTGTAGCATAACATGCTTACTAAGTCCGTAATCGTCTGGAGGATGGAAGACACGGAGAGCGGAAGGCTATAAAATGTTTTTGTTTGTGATTGTAGTTATAGTTTAGGTCTCACTTAGACCCGTTTCTCTATAACCATGGCTCTGGTACCAATCTGTAACACCCCCAATTCATGGATGCAGCGGAATTCAAACTGGGTGTTACTCGACAGTACAATAGTCACAATAATAGAAAACGAACTCCAATTGAGTCGTTTTAAAAGATGTATCATTCAAATTATATAAATATCAGAGATTTCAAAATGAGGTCCCAATTGGTTCCATGTTTACAATGTATAACAAATGAGTTTTGAATGATAATAAAATTTATAGCCCTCTTGAGTATCCGTGTCCTTCCGTGCCATCCTTGATCGTCATGAACCTGAAATACATGCTTGAGAGGTCAACACAAAGGTTGAGTGATATTCATAGAGTTTGTTAAATCGATTGAACACAATATGTTGGTAGTGTGAGTTATAGGCTCACACCAATGTTTGGAAAACAAAACAGGTAGGCTACGTTATTATACGCCCGGAACATGTATTATACACTAAGCTTATGACACCATAACGTTAACGTGTACCAATATCGATCGGCAGATTTATCCCGGTAGGTACTTTGCTAACATACCTAAATCTCAAATATTAATGCATTTGTTTGAACTTAGTCAATACAAATGGGATTCGTCAATCCCAATAGGCCTATTAATAATATTCGCGCTCACTATTGCTAGTGACTAAATGGTTCATAATAAAGGATCTCGGTTTAGCAAGGTTGGTACTTAGTGATAATAAAACAATCAGGTAAGCATACAATTTAAAAACATTGTGCTCGGTTATAAATAGCATGTATTCCCCCCAAGGGTTTGTAAAACAATTAAGTAATCGAAAGTGGGGCTATGAACTCACCTTAAGTAAGATAGCAAGTAATGAATGTAACGGTTGAATCGTGAAGGTTCTATGAGCAACCTATAATAGAATGTCGCGACTTAGGATCGGAGTAAAGAATATGAAGTAGTGCCTATATATATATATATATATCTTGCATTTAGTCCATGATGTGGTATGATGTATAGTATAAGTCTTTGAAAGAAATGATTCATGAAACATGTATGTTTTGTATATCGTTCACTACCGTTCGGGCCGACATAATTCAGAAGTCATGTTAGTAAGCGTTCGAGGAGCCAGGACACTTTAACTCGTAAATCCACAACTCAACTCGACGGCTTACATAATGAACTCCTCACATGAGGCTCCCTACTATTGTAGTAGTTGATGAAATATATAGATATAAGTTTTGATCCGAAAAGTTACATGTCCGATATTTGAATAAACTTAGGAAAGTTTATTTGTACATGAAGATTGTTATTAGGGGTAGCTTCATAAGCCTTAAATGACCATGTTCTCTTGGTAAAATCTCATGGTTTCCTTTTAAGTGAAGTAGATCCAAATTGCTTGTTCAAGTTATCGCCTAACTCATTGTTTCATGTTTACGCCTATGTGAGTTGTTATGGTCATTTCGTCATGGCCTAGCCATGACCTTTGGTCCTTGTTCCAAGGTCATGAGACACAACCTTGGTTCTAGTCATGTTTGTGGTCTTGATTATAGGTCATAAGACCTCTTGTTCCTTTCAAAGTATAACCATAATCTAGTGACTTTCGCCTAAAAATGGGCTGTTTAGAATTTGAAGAATTTTATCACTCGGAAAGCGTTTTTAGGACTCGAGCTTCTTTGTTCCTGAACGAAAACGTTGTTTCGGACAACTTTCGTGTTTTAACTTTTTGATGAATCGGACCAGAAGTGGGACTTTCAAAACCCAAATTTGATCAGGAAGCTATTTGGCAGTTTTGCCGGAAATCTTTGGTAATTTCAAATCGCCATAACTTTTGACTCGTATACTCGTTTTGGGTGGTTCAAATTGCTATGGTTTCCTTGTTAAGTCCTCTACTGTAATATGTAATGATCCAACATCATATTTTTACCATTTTGATCAGGTCTTACCAAGAAAGTCACTAGTTTACTTGTTTTAGTAACTTGTTGTAACAATCAATAACAATAACTTGTTTTGGTCATTTTTATACATCATGGACATAACTACAAGACATAATATAGCATGAATAATATGTAAATAACATGAACATGATTATTTAACAAGAATCAAGTTAGGGTTTGGCTCACAACTTTTGGCTTTCAAAGATGAAAGGAAGTTAACATGTAAGGATAGGACTTTGATAGACTTGCTTCAACCCACTTCACTTCATGCAATCTTTCTACTCTTGTAATCTTGAAAGAGAGATGATGAAAATATAGGTGACTTGAGTGGATTCAAACTCAAGAGAAATCACCAAAGTTTCTAAGGATTTGAAGTAGTTTTGATGAATCAAAACTAAACTAGGGTTTATGTATGGATATTGCACTTGATTTCTTGGATGGAACTTGAAGTAAATGAGCTAAGGATGAGATGATGGTGTATTTTTATGTGTGTGGGTCGTTTGAATGGCCAAGGAGGGGAAGGAGAGGCATTTATATGCAAATGAGGAGGTTACATTGTTGACTAGTCAACACTTGGAGGCCAAGTTGAACACATGTTCACATCTTAAGGCTCCTAGCATGAGATTAAGACACACAAGGCTGAATTCCCCCTCCCTAGGTCGTTTCCTAAGCTTGGAGAGCAAGGGTGTGGACTTTTCTTGGTATTATCCAAGATACTTGGTTAGTTTTGACTCCGAGAAATGCCAATCGTAAATGATTAAGCCTCAAAACGTAAAACCGGGTGTCGTAAAATTATGGAACTTGAAAGTATTGATAAACATGTCAATAAGTTCCATAATAAAATATAAAATGAGTGGTAGGATCCATTTGGGTGGTAAACCCTGCTAAAAACTGGAAACACGGGTCTAAAACGCGTAATACGTAAAACGTACGAATATTGCGTAAAATTGAGAAAAGTAAAATGTTACTTTTCTAATGTTATAAAAATGATTTAAAATGACTTATAATGTCTAGACTGGGCTCAGTCTAGTGTCGGTTGGTATTAAATGTCTTTTATACATCAAACCGTAAGCCTAAAAATCACGAAATGACTTATAACATCAAGGGATGATTTTTGGTCAATGGAGGAGGGAAAAATATGTTGACTTTTCAAATTGTGTTAGAAACGTGTTTTGTGGTCTAACGGTTAATCGCCCATTCGGTTAAGCGTGCTTATGTGAGAGTAGTACCGACATGGGTGACCTGCTGGGAAGTCTTTGGTCATTTTTTCTCAGTCACGATTAATTCTCAAATAAATCATGAGTGTGTCAAACATTTTTCGGATGCGGGGTCACCTGACGGGATCGAATTTCGTTGTGCGTAGAATTTCTGAATGACGTTTTACCCTAAAACGTGTAATGTCGTGTAATTCCTTAATAACTTTCACGAAAATGATCTGACGAATGTCAAACATTTAATTTGCCATGGAAATGATTTATCACTTGAGAATATCAAATAAAAATCAACTTTCGGGAAAAATGAATAGTAAAAGTGAATAGTGAAATTTTTCCGGGAATGGTAATTAACCTGAAATTGCGAATTGTTACACACACCTAATAGTCAATAGATGATGTAAGTAAAAACATGTTGCGACTGATAATATATTATAATTGAGAATATGAGAAAGAAAAATGGACGTGTGTATTTTACATACCTCTTGAAGTTTGATCATAAGCCTTGAAGTACTTCTTGGTATACAACATTTGTTGTAGTTTTAGAGACATTACCATCCTGATCACAAACGACAACCTTCAAACCTTTCTTGCTTTTTACTCTTGAAACAACAATTTATAGTTGTCCATGTGTGAGAACAGGACCAACGTAAACATGTTCCATTAATATATGAAAGAAACAACTTATACATCAAATACCTTGACGATTTCATTAGGTTACGCCTAAAGATGCCATTTAAACAAATCCAAACCTTACTTGAACTATAATTTTATTTTGGTTAAATATAAACAAAATATTACTCCGTAATAAGTATTCGATGGTTGCAAAGCATTTTATATAGCTTGTAGAGCATTTTTTTGTCTCTGCTTCCTTACATACTTGACGACAACCAATCTTTTATGCTTCCCAAACCTTGTCAAATCCTCCAATTAGTTCACCCACCTATTGGAAAACACATAAAAGATTATTCATTTTCATTCCTTTCATGATTCAATCAAGTATATCAAGAAATAAAAACCTACTAAACTTGTATATAAACATATATAGTCAATTAAAAAAACATTTACTTAATTCTCTACAATCAACCCATGATCATCTTACTTCATAAGTTAGACCATCCTTGTAACAAAATTGTTTATAATGAGACTTAAAACATTAATTATTCGTAAATTTCATATAAAGAAAAGAGACTGACCCGGTATACTCAGCCCATTATTACCCTATCCTCCCTAATAAGCAATTTCCACTTCTAGTTAGTTGTTTTAAATATGTATCTTAAGCCTAATTGAAGTTATATATACCTCTAACAATTGCACAAAGAATCGCCAAGATGTGCAAGGATGAACATGTTTTGTAAAAGTCACTTGTGAAAGCCACAAAAAGATAGCAGTACCGTTGAATAATATTAGCTCATTAGTTGAATAGCAAATGCAATAAAATGTCATTTTACGTTCCTCTCATAACATAAAGGTAAAAAAATGGTTCCCACGAAATAAAAAATGTAAAATAGCTGAAACCAATAGTACCATGTCCACTTTAATTGTGTAGAGATCATAGAAGAAGACTCCAAGAAGCGCTCATTGACCAACTTATAGACCCTACTGTTCTGTCACATAAAACTGCAAAATGCAAATTCCAATGTTCAGAGAAGTAGCGATGTAAAAAATAGAAAAAGGTGCTCAAAAAAAAATTTCCCGTCTTAGAGAGACTACTGTTACTCAGTTTTGCTAATCTTAATATTCCTAGTTAAATATGTAATAATCATTTTTATGCAACAAACCGGTGTTTGGTATTGTCGCCTAAATGTGTTTATACTATAGTATAGTGGGCTGCAAGATACCATCATGTTAGCAAATATAGATCACTCCATCTTATGAAATATGATATTGAGACTTCCAAACCATAATCACCCCGCACTTGCTGTATCAAACTATTAACCTCTCTGTATATATTGACTAATCTTTCACTTGTCGCCATCATAAGTGGCTTCTTCAAAGTTGCACGACAATTTGATTTTAGGAAATCAGTTTGCTAAACTACTTAAAAAGTTAATCTTGTCTTGAAATAATGTAACTATTTAGAGAAAAACTATTGTATTTTAAGCCACTTTCCAGTCTATTGAGATATTGTACTTTCAGCTAACTTTATTAACCGTTTGTCCTCTAATAGATAAAACATAGCCAAACTGACCCTTGCATCAATTTTCTAGAAGAATGACATGCCATCATTAGTTAATAAGTGTACGAAAGGTTGATACAGAAGGGATGGTGCTGAGAAATGATATTGAGATAAAGAAAAGTAGGCGTGTTACCTTAAAATTTCTAGCAATTTAAGCAGAGTAATTATTGAAATCCCGAATTATTGATAAGAAGATTAGCACCTGTACAGAAATGAGCTATAAACATACCATGTGACTATATTAACAATTAATGTAAAAGGTTTGCTTTAGTTACATCATATCATTTATAAATTTACTTAAACTGTTTCTTTAAGTTCTCAAGTCAAAGATGCTCGAGACCAAAAGCATGCCACTTAGACTAACACCGAACATAGCCTAAAGTAAGTATTGCACCTAAAACAATGACAAAACAAATAGGGTTGTGAAAATGTAGTAACTGAACTTAAACTACCAAATAACAGGAAAGTCCTACAATTATTGAGTTAGCGAATCTCAGGCAACCTGTAGCCCGTTTGAACATTTTTGGGCTAAAACAAAACATAACATATATCGACTAACAGGTCAATGATTCAAAGCTGCCACATGTATGATAAATTGGCAAGTTTTTTAGGCAAAAAACTACCATGAAAGTTGGCTTCACGAAGTTCGCATAAATGGATTGAACCCGCACCTCTAGATGGATTGCTTGCAACGTGCCCAGTAAATACATATTTTCCATATGCCAAAAAATATTCAACTTTAATTATGAATCTACGTTGGACCGACATTTATATAGATAGTTGTTCTAGGCTCTAGCGAAGCAAAAGAATACGATTCAATCAGTTGTATTTCTACGGTCACTGTATCTCCTAATATAATCTTCCTATTAACTAACATAACAAAATACACACATTTATTAGTTCTTTAATCCAATTTACAAACACATCTTTCAGCCCAACTACCCCAAATTATAGATTTTGAATCTAGTTAAATGCTGGCAAACCTTCCCCTACTGGTGAAAGCTAATTTTGTAAACTCGCACGTTGGTATTCCACAACTTAAGGGGTCTGTCACCATACCTGATGGGAATAAAAGCTGAGAAAAGAGGAAGCCATCGTAGATTCATGATAAGGTATAAATGAATCACAAACATTTAGCTTCTTACCAATTTGTTAGTCAAAAAATGCAGCCGATGCAGCAACAGGCGCGTACCAACACCAAAGAAAAGTGAAAAACGGAGTCGCGGGACCTGTAGATGCAGGAAAATAAGTCATCCTTTTATACAAAGATGATAATGCCCAGTGTGAATATTTACATGATTCCCGGAAAGATATGCTATACCTCCAATTGAATCCTGTACAAACCATTTCAACAGTCATTTGGCGGTCGAACCATGTTATCAAGGGCTGTTCAGATAGATGCAGTTTGGTAGCTTACCCGACCTCCTGTTTGTGAAAGAACATGCAAAAATAGTTGTCAGACTACAAAAGTCGCGCAGCCTCAACATTTCGTTTTTGCCACCAACCACATGAACAGGTACAATAGCGTGGTAAACGAAATATACTTACCTACAAATATTTGCCCCAATGAGAAAGGAAATCACACAAAGAAGAAAAAAAGAAATTACCTACAAATATTTTACCAAATGATAAAGGTATTATAACTGTTATTTGGAAGATATATTCCAGTAATTACAAATAATGACTAAAACTCCAATTTTCAAATTTCAACAACATTAGCTATACCAAGATTGCCCCTCAATTTAGAATCAATGCTTTAATTTAGAACTCTATAAAAGAAAGAGATACGCCACTTCTTTAAGCACGACCTCCTGAACATCACATATTTTAGGACCAATAATCTCGCACACACAAGATTCAATTGCAGGATACAGAAAAGAGTTTTTGATACAAACATTACCCAACAAATTACATCCGAAGGGTTTCAAGGTTTTTATTATATGTGATTCTTAAAATCTGGTGCAACTAACTGTAAGAAATCGCATTATTTAAGAATATCAATCAGAACCTTCTTTTTGTCTTGAGACACTACTTACACTGCAGCATATTATTCTTAGTAATAACTAATAACATATTATGATTTCAGAAAATCCTAACTTGTTTCAGTTACTAAACAGCAGCATAATAAATTAGTACTCCAAAATAGCATATATGTAAACGGTGTACATAAACTTCGGTCTTTGTTACCTGTAATGACTTCTAACAACCTCGACCTCGATAATTGTTGTTGTCTGTCTGACTTGCCTGTACCTTGACTCACAGACTCTTTTAGTTCATCAGACTTTAAAAGACAAGTCCCTGAGACCTGAGATTCTAGCTTCAGTAAGTGCTCTAGTAAAACTTGCACACGTAATCTGTTATAAGATCATCGTTGCAGGCCACATCTAGACATGGTTTACTTTTGCCCAATGTGTTTAAAGTAGAGCACCTATTACAGGAACATATTTGTGCGGATCAGCAAACCGTCATTTATATCATGTATAGTAGTTTAGCTCAATAGCAAACCTTTTCCCTCTTGCGCTTAATACCCTGACTTTGAAACATGCATGGTAGTTACACGAACAGAAACGATACTAACAACACATTCCATGAACCAAAACAACGGGTTTTTTGGATTAAAACCAATCAATCACTTCCTCCCTACGTTTCAATTTGAATTATTTTTGTAAACTCATTGATAGCGATGTGGTGGTGTTGGCAATCGAATTTGATTTGCTACTTCTTCATTAATCTGTAAGTTATATATTTTCGTTCAATTTCGTTTCAATGTACTATAATTTTTCTTTCTCATTAGCTAATCCCATTCTGACCCGTTTACACACTTTTGTATGTGATTTAAAAGCAAATATCACTACTACGAAATACAACATGAGAAGATGAAGAATGACAAAGCAAGTTATAGTTAGTCTTACTCAAACCAAACAAATTATAGAACCTGAATATATAGTGCCTATATATCAAGAAAAACCTGCACTTTATAAAAACTAAAATCCAAAAATTACTTATATGATAAAAAATAACAATCGACCACAGTTTTCCCCCAATTTATAAAAACTAATTCATGCAATTAATTCTACCCTATTTTTTCTAAGCTTTTGCTACAACACAATTGAATCGAAAAAAAAAAAAAAAAAGTGATTATTCTCCCAATTTTTTTAGGGTTTTGCATCCACACAATTGAACTGAACAAATCAAATATATTGAATTCAATTGAAGCAAAACTAATTCATTAAAATACCAGTACTATGTGATTCAAGAATACTTTATAACATTATAAGCAATTCAAAACAAATAAGTAACAAAACTATTGAAAAAAATTATAAAACTCACATATCGTAGGGAGGAAGAATCGGGTGTAACAAAATTCCTCCAAAAACGCATACAACTCTTATAAAATTATAATAAAAATGATTTTCCCCAAATCAAACATTATTAGGGTTCATAAAAAAATTAATCAACACAAATAATTTAATCACAAACTAAAATATGCAACAAAACAATTTAATCAACACAAACAAAAGTGAAAAAAATAGAGAGCTTACAATAACGAAATCAAAATGCGCTGGCATCTCCAAATCGATATCAATGACTTTACAAAAATAAATCCACAACGAAACGTAAGGAGGAAGGGTGTAGAGGAAGATTTGGATCGGAATTAATTGGTGTTTAATGGTTTCCAAAGATAAAATTGAAGAGTGGTAACTTAACATGGAGCGTGTAGAGGAACGCTTCTACCAAATTGCTGCAGCAGAATACTTGTACTATCGATCTAAATAAGGCAATCCACCTCAGAGAATTTATTGGGTTTTAAATGTTCGGCGCTTAGGAGGGTTGTAAAAAACCTTCGTTTATTATATAAGATGTATTAAATTACTAAATGTGAAAACTTACTAAATTGGGACCTGCCTAAAATAGAAAGTTAAATGGTTAAACTACTCAAAGGGGAAACTTACTATTTTTGGAAAGTTACTGTATTTGGAAAGCAGCTATAAAAGGAAAGTTACTAAAAATGGAAAGCCGACTAAAATGAGTAATCTGATTTAAAATAAATTATTAACAATAATACGATCATATATTCGTGTAGATTTGCTGAAGAAGGAGGTTGCTTCTGATCTTATTGTTTTTGTTGTGTTTGCACTTGCGGTCTAAGGTACATATATTCTGACCTTATCTCTTAAGGTTTCTTATGATTCGTTCACATCTGTTTGATATTAGCTTTGATTATAATACCTTTGATCCGAGCATTCCTAGTATGGCTTTCTTTGACTTATGCTCTATTTGAACCTTTGCTATGCACCCTTAGATTTGTGTACCTTTGGCATTCGAACTTTGATATGAACCTTTGCTTTGAGCCTTTGATATGAACCGCATGATATGAACCTTTGATATGATATGACTTTTGAACCCTTCAGTTTGATACCCGAGCCAAATATGTTTCGTAGCCACGGAGGTAACATGGCTGTATCATTGATGCACCAATGGCATGACTCTAGTGTGGTTGAGTGATGTTCCACACCGTCCCCTTTTGATATGATATGATATGCACGCTTTATATTTGTTATGGACACTATGATTTGTTTGCAGGGGCGTATGGATGCATCCTAGATATGTTATGATTCAAGGGATATGACATGATATGATTTATATGGTGACTGATGTTGTGTGCATTACACGTCTTTCACAAAATATGGGAGTACGCGACTCCAACCCTTGAGGGCTCCCCTCCTATTATATGTGGTATTCCGAGGTCTCCCCTCCGAATACAATGGTTACTTATGATATATGATATGATATGTTATGATATGTTTTGGGCTCGGGTGATTGCTGACCTTTCCTTACACTTTGACATCCTTTCGTATATGCCTTATGTGTAACAACTCACATTTTCAGGTTAACTTCTATTCCCAAAAATTTCACTATTCATTTTTACTATTCACTTTTTCTGAAATTTGATTTTTATTTCATATTCTCGTATGATAAATCATTTCCATGGCAAAATAAAAGTTTGACACTCATCAGATCATTTTCGCGAAAGTTATTAAGGAACTACACGTTTTAGGGTAAAACGTCATTCAAAAATCCTACGCACAACGAAACTCGACCGTGTTAATTTTTCCCGCATCAGAAAAATATTTGATATACTCATGATTTATTTGAGAATTAATCATGACTGAGAAAAATGTGACCAAATAAACCTCGGCCGTGAGAAACAGGAATTTTCGTTTTTAAGCACTTTTACTTAGCCGTAACCTTAGCCTATACCTGCACCGCGTTTCTAAGACAATTTGAGTTTTCACATTTTTGGAAAAACTCAACATATTTTTCCCTCCTCCTTTGACCAAAAATCATTCCTTGATTTTATAAATCATTCCTTGATTTTTAGGCTTACGGTTTTATGTCTTTAAGACATTAAATACCAACCGACACTAGACTGAGCCCAGTCTAGACATTATAAGTCATTTTAAATCATTATTATCGTATTAGAAAAGTAACATTTTACTTTTCTCAATTTTACACAATATTCGTATGTTTTACGTATTACGCGTTTTAGACCCGTGTTTCCAGTTTTAGCAGGGTTTTAGCACCCCAATGAAACCTACCACTCATTTTATATTTTATTATGGAGTATTTTGACTAGTTTAGTCATTCTTCCAAGTTTTGCATTTTTACGATACCCGGTTTTACGTATTATTGCTTAATCATTTACGGTTAGCATTTTACGGAGTCAAAACTAACTACATAAGCTTGGATAATATCATCAAAAACCAACTCTTCCTCCCTAAGTTTTGTAAACCGCCTCTAGGGGGGGGGGGAGTCATCACCATGTGGCTTGATCTCATGCTTCTAACTCTAGGATGTTTACATGTGTTGAACTTGTTCACCAAGCTTTGACAAGTCAAGGAAAGGTAACCTCCTCAAGGCCATATAAAAGCCCCCTCCTCTCCTCTTTTGTACGCCACACATAACACACACAAACACCCTTGCTTTTGCTAGTTTACTTCCAATTTTTATGCAAGAATCAAGTGCTACAACAACATATAAACCCTAGTTTGATTTTAAGTAATCAAACTACTTCCAATCTTTTGAAACTTTGGTGATTTCTCTTGAGTTTAAATCTACTCAAGTCACCTCAACCTTCATCATCTCTCTTTCAAGAATACAAGTGTAGAAAGATTTCTTGAAGTGAAGTGAAGTGAAGCATAATCAATCAAAGTCCTTTTCCTTACATGTTACTTACCTTTCTTTGTTGAAAGCCAAAAGTTGTAAGCAAACCCTAAACATACTTCTTGTTAAATATCATATTCATGCTATTTACATATCATTCATGCTATATTTTGTCTTATGATTATGTCCATGATGTATAAAAATGGGTAAAACAAGTATTGGTATATATATGTTAACTTATGTTGAGATAACAAGTAAACTAGTGACTTTCTTGGTGAAATCTGATCAAAATGGTATAATCATGATTTTGGACAATTACATATTGTAGTAGAGGACTTAACAAGGAAAACATAGCAATTTGAACCACCTAAAACGAGTACACGAGTCAAAAGTTATGGCCAAAAGAAGTTAACGAAACCAAAACGCCGAATCTGCCAAAATTGCATTCTGATCAAAATCCGTATTTTTTCGAGGCCCTTTTGGTCCGATTCATCAAAAAGTTAAAACATGAAAGTTGTCCGCAACGACGTTTTCGTTCAGGAACAAAGAAGCTCGAGCCCTGAAAACGCTTTTCGAGTGATATTTTTCTTCAAATTCTTAACAGCCCATTTTTAAGACAAAATGACCGCGTTATAGTTATGATTAAATGATACCAAGAGGTCTAATGACCAAAAGCCAAGACCACAACCATGGCTAAGGACAAGGTTGAGTCTCAAGACCATGGAACAATGACCAAAGGTCACGGCAAGGCCATGACTAAATGACCATATAAGCTTACCTAGGCGAAAACATGAGCTAAAGAGTTAGCGATAACTTAAACATGCAATTTGGATCTACTCCATCTAAAGAACCATGAGATCTTACAAGTAATTGTCATACAAGACTTAAGAAACTTATTCTAATAACAATCTTCATGTAAAAGTAAACTTTCCTAAGTTTATTCAAATATTGGACATGTAACTTTTCGGATCAAAACTTATATATATATATATATATATATATATATATATATATATATATATATATATATATATATATATATATATATATATATATATATATATATATATATATTTTATCAAATACTACAATAGTAGGGAGCCTCATGTGAGGAGTTCATCAAGTAAGCCGTCGAGATGAGTTGTGGATTTACGAATTAAAGTGTCCTGGCTCCTCAAACGTTTACTACATGACTTCTGAATTATGTCGGCCCGAACGGTAGTAAACGATATATAAACTATACATGTTTCATGAACCATTTCTTTTCAAAGACTTACAATATACTAAGTACTACATCATGGACTAAATGCAAGACATACATAGGCAATTCTTCATATTCTTTACTCCAATCCTAAGTCGCAACATTTTATTATAGGTTGCTCATAGAAACCTACGTGATTCGACCATCACATTCTCTACTTGCTATATAACTTAAGGTGAGTTCATAGCCCCACTTTCCATTACTTAATTGTTTTACAAACCCTTGGGGGAATACATGCTATTATTTTTCAACCGAACACAATGCTTTTCAATTGTATGCTTGCCTGATTGTTTTGTTATCACTAAGTACCATCCTTGCCAATCCAAGATCCCTTATTATGAACCATTTAATCACTTGCGAGGGTTACTTGCAAGTGAGCGCGAATATTGTGAATAGGCCTATTGGGATTGACGAATCCCATTTGTATTGACTAAGTTCAAACAAATGCATTAATATTTGAAACATAGGTATGACGGCAAAGTACCTACCGGGATAACTCCGCCGATTGCTATTGGTACCCGTTAACGTTTTGGTGTCATAAGCTTAGCGAATAATAATAACTGTTTTGTTTTCCAACCATGAGTATGAGTCTAATTAACTCATACTACCAACATATTGTGTTCAACCATTAAACAAACTCTATGGATATCACTCAACGTTTGTGTTAACCTCTTAAGCATGTATTTCAGGTCCATGATGATCAAGGATGGCACGGAGGGGCACGGATATTCAAGAGGGCTATAAATTTTATTATCATTCGAAAACTCATTTAATGTAAATTGTAGACATGGAACCATCTGGGACCTCATTTTGTAATCTCTGATATTTATATAATTTGAATGATAAATCTTTTAAAACGACTCAATTAGAATTCGTTTTCTATTATTATGACTGTTGTGTCGTCGAGTAACACCCAGTTTGAATTCCGCTGCATCATTGAATTGGGGGTGTTACATTATGTTTTCCCCAATGCACTATATTATATTCTTGTTCCTTCTCTTTTGCTTCGTTTGTATATATCTGTTCACTGGGCTTTTTAAACTCAGCCGCATTTCTTTTCTTGCGGCAGGTTTTAGTAGGAAGCTGGGTTATGAGTGGAGAGTACTTTGGACTTAGAAGACTACACCTTCATAGCTATTCTGGATTAGAGATTACTAGAAGTGATTACATTTTTAGACTTAGTATTTTATTCTTTTTTTCCTTTGTAACCTTGTACTTCAGATGTTTCCTTTGTAACCTTTGAGATTCCTTGGTATTACTTAATGAGGAGAGTTATATTAAATACCAAACTTTTCTTACATACCAAGGGACTCATCCCCACCATCCATCTAAAAAGAAATCAATGGCTGAGATTAAAATCATTTTAATATTTCACCCATTTTTTTTATAATTTAAAGATCTCTTAAACCGTTAATCGTTAAACGAAAATAATTACACCATCGCGACGCATTTAATTATCTTTCTATAGACGGGCACTTTGTTATACTTTTGACAAAAAAAAAATTTCATTTTTTTCACTTTTTTTTTCTTGGCTGAAAAAATCATATATGATATATCATATATGATTTTCTCGGCCACGAAAAAAAACATGAAAAAGACGAAAAAAATTGTCGAAAATATATCAAAGTGCCTATCTATAGAAAGATAATTAAATGCTCGTCATAATGGTATATTTTTTTTCGCTTAACGATTAACGGTTTGAAAAATATTAATATTTGAAAAAAAAGGATGAAAGTGGGTTTTTTAAATTGTTGGGATTAATCTCATCTATTGGAAAAAATAAAAATGGAGGGAAGATGGAGGGTGAAGATTAGTCCCTTGGTATGTAAAAAAAGTTTGGTCCTCAAATGATCTTAAATCTTACTTAATTTGTATGCTTGTGTTTGCTTTGATATGTCATCATAATGTAGTACTTCTACCCTTATCGGGTTGGGGTGTCACACTCGTATTGAACAAAGTGAATAGCAACCACGTGATACATTAAGAACCAACTTTTGTGTTTATAAATCACATGATAATGCTAGAGAGTCAAAGCCAATCACATGTACAATATAACCAAGCAAGCAACCTCGCGAGATAAATCAACCAACCAACTAGCCTCGTAAAGTAAATAAGTATACGAACTTGTGATTTAGCAAACCAACCAAGTAACCATCTGACCTCGTTACAACAATAAGTGTTTACGACCTTGTTATATGTTCAAGAAATAGTGATCTCGTCATAGAACAAACTTCTAAACCAATCTCGTAGTAAAGACCAATCTCGTGACTCATGTGTTCAATCGCGTGATGTTGTCACCTTGTGACTAGCATCATGAGCCACTAATCTCGTGATGAAATAAGTATATAACCTCGTTTCACATCATAAACCAATCTCGCGTTTGGAACAAGTAGCTATCTCGCGAGTCTAGTGCAAGAAATAACCTTTTAAGCTACCTCTTGTGAATGAAAACTTCTTACGCTACCTCTTGATATATGCTCTTGATACAATCTCTTGACAATGCCACCTCTGGAGCAAAATGAGAGGTAGTGGAAACAATGCTACCTCTTGATATGGCGAGATACAAGATCAAGAGGTACTGATGAGTGTGTAAATACTCATCATTTTATACCAATCTGAGCTGCCAAAACATACAAAAACACTCTAATATGCATCAAAATACTTAAAATATCTTAGAGGTGTGTTTTATATGTTTCAAACACAAAATATGCAAAAACAAATGAAAAACGTACAAAGTTTGCATAATTGGCAGTTTCAGTCCCTCAAGTTTCATAAATTTGCAAAACTAGTCCCTGGTGAATCAAAACTTGTACAAATGTCATAAAAGGTCCTTGGGATTCACAAGTTGTAAGAAAAAGTCCTTTGAAGTTAAAATTTACAAATTTACAACTGTGGTCCCTCAACTTTGGAAAAATGTCAAAATCAGTCCCTGGGTTATTTAAAATGGAAAATTTATCAAAATAACCCTTGAACTATTCCTAAAATGACAAAATTGGTCCTTATGATAACCTTTGAGAAATTACAAATTAAACCCTTCAAAAATCAGAAAATTACAGGTTTGGTCCCTGGAGTTTGTGGAATTGGCAGATTTAGTCCCTGAGGTTTAAAATAATAAAATTTATACTTATGGTCCTTGTACTAATGTTAAATTGCAGGTTTGATCCTTATTTGAAGTTTGAAAAAAAAATCACAAACAACCCCTCAACTTTGGTTAATTACATGAATGGTCCTTGTGATTTAAAAGTTATCAAAACCAAACCACCCTTTGTGATTAAAACCTGATCCACAAAAAAACAATTCAACCCACTCCAGGCCCAACCTTAGCCCAGTCCACCCCGTCCCCATGTTTGACCCCGGTCAAAACCACAACAAAATACCACTTCCCCCCTTTTTTCTTCTTCCTCAGCTAAACCACCAAACCACCAGGTGGTATTCCCCCTGCAAAACCACCCAACTTGCACCCTGCACCACCACCTTATCCCTTCCACTTCCCAACACCAATAAATGCCACCCCCCCTAGTGATAGCCACAGGCCCCAATTGGCTCAAAAAGCTTTTTCCCGCCAAATTGATAAGAGAAGCAAGAGACATCCATTGGCTGCATATTTTGGTGGGATTTGACCAGTGGGTCCCACAAGACCCTGGAATGCTATAAAGAGCAGGAAGAAGCTGGGGAGAAGGAGTTAGTTTTTAATTAGTGTAGTATAGTTTAGAATAAAATCGATATTAGTGTAATTTCAAGTTTCAGTTGTAAGTCTCAGTTCAATTATGTTGTAATCAGTTTAGTTTATGAAATTAAAGCTTTCTTGAACCTTAAAGCCCAATCGTGTTCTTTAAATTGAGATTTAGTAAATCTTGAATGAATTTGACAAATTCATTTAAGATTGTTAAATGTTGTTGTCCCCTGTTCTTTCAAGCTCAATTAGATTTATTAACAAGTTTTCTAAAGGTTTTACAGCTCTGCAACTAGTATACCTCAGTTTCTCATGAATTCTCAAAATTACTAAAAGGTCATAAATAAAATAAAAAAAATTAGTTGTAATAAAGAAGAAGGCATGGAGCTGAGTTGGAAAAAGATGAAGATGGTTTAGTAGCTCTGTGGAGAGCTGTAGGGTTGTTTCTGGTCTTGGATATCTTTGTTCTTGACTTATAGCCTTGTAAGGTCTTCTCATTATTTTTTTCTTGCATGTACTGCTATGTCAAGTTATAGATGTTAATTGCTGATAAAAGTCACTCACTTATGCTTGTTTAATGATAATAGAAGCTTATTCAGTGGTAAATTAGTTTGCATCATTGCTTTGCTGTGTAAAAACCTTGGCAGTCATAGATATAGGGGTGTTTGGTTGTGCTTGTTAGTATATGCCCTTGTGTGTTATTGTGGTAAAAATTGATTGTGCTACACTCCATTAGGTCTAGTTAGGTTTAGGAAGTCAATAAACTTAGTAGTAACTTGATCAAAAGTCAAAATCTCATTTCAAGTCTTAGAAATTGTTCACTGTTGTGATTCTTAGTTGCATACTCATCCACCTAGGTTCATTAGATGTTAGATTAGCCTAAATAACTTTCATTTCACCTTAATGCATCAGTACTAATCATCTGTGGTCATTTAAATCTCACATAAGTCAACTTACTAAGTCTTTTACAAAAGTCAAAAGTCATTTTCTCAGATTTTTCCAAATATGGTGGTAATTGTTGTGAATTATGTGAGTTGATTTAGAGGTTAAATCTTGCTTGTATTTGTTCTCTACCAGCTCTACTTTGAGTTTCCATAGCCATTTGATTTTTACTAAATTTTCTGTGGCCCCCACTTTGCCCCAAAGACACCTGCAGGGGAGGGTCTGCTCTGTCTCAGCAGCTACATCACCCACCACCACCACTTTGTGGTGGTGTTCTGGCCACCTCAGTGGTCCCACAACCACCAAGTTAGGGTCTTTCCACCCCCTCCTACCAGAGTACCTGGTTTGACCTCTTGGTTGACTTAGAAACCTGTGGACCCCACTTGGATTTGGACCTCAATCTTGTCCCATCTCTAAGCAGTTTGGAAGATTTTGGATTGCTTATTTGTTGCTTATTGCTTATTCTGAGTTCTTTTTATTGTTTTTCCAGCTTATTTCAATCACTCTCACTTGTTTGTACCCATTTTGACCATTGTGGACCCCACCCAAGGCCATTTGACCCAGATTGACCAAACAGTCAACCAAAGTCAACTGTTTAGGTTAAGGGGGTGTCACAGCTTATTTATAAGCTATCTTAAAAAGTGTTTTTACAAAAGTTTGTCTTTTTAAGGTATTAAGTAGTTCTGTAAAAGAAAAATCCAAAAAAATCCAAGTTAAAGTAAGTGATAGTTTCTATTTAATTCAAGTTAATTTTAATTTTCATTTTTAAATTTTAATTAAGTCACTAGTGTTTTTATATTTTTATTAAATACCTTATATAGTAAAGTAATTTTGATAATTTTTTCAGATTTTTATTTTGTCATTTAGTGTTAATTAGATTTAATTTTAATTTTCTTTATTATTAATTAATATCAAATATTAAATAGCTTAATTAGTTTTTATAAGGTTAAATCTAGTTTTTATAATTTTCCTAGTTCTAATATAGTATAATAAGTTTTTAGAAAATATATTTTGAGATTCTACTGTTCATTTTATATTTTTCTTATTTTATTTGTTTAAAATAGACTTAAGTTAATTAAAAGGTAAATAATTAGTAGTTTAATCTTAAAACTTAATTTTTAGAGTTTTTATAATTTTGTAGGATTCCTGTGATGGTTAAGTAATTTTATAAATTTTATCTTAATTTTCTAAGTTAATTTAGTATTAATATTAATTAAAAGTAGCTTAATTAGTTTAATTAAGTTAAATAGTTTTTAATTAATAACAAAACCACAAAAAGACAAAAATATTATTTTTAATTTTTTATACTTTCTTCAAGTTCTAATTTAGGTTTAGAAAATATTTTTGTTAATTTTTAGTTTAATTTAAATCATTTGTCATTTTTAGTTTATTTAAATTAGATTTTAATTTAGATTTTAAATAGTTTAATTAATTAAATAATAGTTTAATAGTATTTTAATCACTTTTATAATTTCTTTTTCATTTTTAATTTTAAGTTTTGAAAAGTGTCAAAAGCACCCCCTGTAGTTTGATAATTACCAAAAACCCACTTTTCCAGTCCGATACGTGATCTTAATTGTGAATTTGTGCATATATCTGGTATCTGATTATTGTGAATATTATATCTGTGTGCCAATACCAAAATAACAGTAGCAAAATCAATTCCATATCATCTGGGCTACTGTCCTCAGTCCCACTCACTCATAAACGATTTCCAAAGCACCATTTCAATCTCGTCGGGACTTTAACGACCCGGGAAAACACTACACTATCACCGGAGTATTGATTCTAGGCTGTCTTTGACTTTATGACCTTGGTCAATAATAATCTGACGGTTCTGAACCAATCAAAATTTGGCGCCGCTGCCGGGGAGGTTGTTGCGTGTTTTATAAAATCGTTTTAAGTTTAGTGGTTTTCAAAACCCTCCCTGTAAAAAGTTTTTGTAAAAACTCAATCATATAAAAAAAAAACGTTCATTAACACTTCTCCTGAAGTGTTGAAAACACCAAAAAAATTAAAAACAATCAAAAACAAACTGTGAAGTTAAATTACTTCGTGTTCTTTAAGATTACAACCTGAAACAGTTGGTTTAAGGTAAGTTCTGACATAAATTGCGAACTGAAGAGGAATCCATTCTTTCCTCCCGCCAGCATGCGAGTAATCTTAAAGGGACGATTTCGGTTAACGAATCAGTTCCAAAAATATTTCCCAAGTTTTCTGCACACACACCCATAAGCCTAAAACAGTTTTTCAAATTAATTAATAAACCCATAATAAGTTCCCAAACTTAAGATTAAAACTTGCCTTTATATCCCTGTGAGTGGTGTACCTTTTTCAAAGAAGCCATTCACTTGTGATTTCTGGTTTAAGTTCACTGTGGTTTTGCCTCAAATTTGTTTTGAAAAATTGTTTTTGGTGCATGTGCACTAAACATGTTTCCCGAAAATACCAAAAATATTCACCTTTACCCTCTCACCTTTTTGATTCTTCATCCCTTTACCCTCTATCATTTTGATTCTCACTTCTTCCACTTATCCCGTAATTGATTCTAATGACATCTCTCGATGACGATTTCTTGGAACAAAGGGCCTATGAGAGCAACATTGAAAAACTTATGGCCTTGTCAAAGATATCGAGATGTCGTGTTGATTACGATGGACCATCGATTCCTATTCCCTCTCCAGTGAGGGAAAGGGATCATGAAACCGGGATGACTAAGGACCCGGTACTTTCCCCTAAGCTCACAATTGCTCCTAAATTGTCAAGAATTGACCCTAACCTTTCACGGTTTACGGTTAAAAGTTTGTCAAGCAAACGTACAGAGCTTAGGGCAGTGACTGAAAATAACGACTTACCCAATCTTCACGTTTATCAAAAACAAAAACCCGAGACTATAACGGAAGTGGTGGAAATTGCTAGCTCTAAGAGCACACCACTTGTCCCACCTCCGGCTTTTATCCCTTGTGTTGGTTGTGGTGAGCCGCTTTTCGGTTTTCCATGTCGTTGGTGTACATGTGTACAATGTGGTAACGATATTCGAGACGGGAGTTGTTTGTTTTGTGGGTCGAGTAATTCATTTGCTTATGATCCTAATCAAAACTCATTCAACAACTCCTCAAATTTTTCCAACTACCCATCACATTCATACGAGCAAGAATCATATTATCCAAATCTCAATAATGCTTCGTATCAAAATACACCAAACCAGACTCAACAGTTTTACTGTTGTGAGTATTGTGGTGGCCCTCACTACAACTCTGATTGTCAAATTAGGGATCAGTTTGTCTATGAACAGGTTCCTTGTAACAATCATGAATTTGGTTTTAACCAGCCCTCACAATACACAAACCCTCAACCACCATCTCAGGACGAGTTAGCTAGAGCTGAATTTATTATGAATCAAACTCAATTCAACAAAACCATTCAAGATAGTATAAACTGTCTTCAGGATTAGATTCTTAGAAAACAAAAGCCTCCTGTTAACTCATTTTATTATGAGGATGAAAGTGATGAGGATGAGCCATTTCAAGTGGTAAAACCTAAGAAAACTTCAGATATCTTGCCAATGGGGACAAGGAAGTCAAAAGCAATCCTCTTGAGGAGATTGATAACCTTGTTCCAATCCCAAAGGTATCTGAGAAACCTCTTGAAACCGCTTCAGTAGAAATACAGGGAGAAAAGATTATGATTGAATCTCTAGCAGTAGAAATCATGGAACTTGTAGAAACCATGACTGCTAGTCCTTCTCAACTCCCTCAGTCTGCTGTTATCACACCCGAAGTTCACACTCACTCTCTAATCATGGGGGATGAGCATCTTAGCACTGTTCCTAATAAGGAATCGGACGAATTAATAAAGTCTAGTGCTGAGATCCTTGTCCCAATCCCAAGAGAGTCATAGGGAACTTTGGATCATGTGTGTGATCTACCTGCTCACCCTGAAAATCCAAAAGATCATTTTGAGACTTTCTCCGATTTTAATGATGATTGCACATCTTATGGAGAAGTTGAGTATGAGGAGGCACCATTGCCTCATTCGGATGTTGGCCCTCTTATTGAGGAGTTCACAAACGAACTTACTCACATCAATCCACTTCCTTTGGGAAATGATGATGGTCTCCTTGATCCCGAAGCCGATATGGGAGAAACTGAAAATCTTTTAAACTCTAATCCCAACATCGAGCTTAGTACTTCACATGCTGATGAAAATTCTTTATCTTCTGGAGACATCAGTCATGTGGAAGGATTGCCTTCTAAGCTAGTTAGCTTAGAAGAAGAGAATGATGAGATTGACACTGAAATCAAAGATGAAGCACTTCGTGCAACATTAGTGAAAGTCAATCTCCTCATTTCTAAAATCGAGGCTTTCAAAGAGAAACCTATTTCATCTCCTATCCCCATAAAGGATAGTGACATTCTCTCCGATGACCCTATACCGGAATTTGAAGCCTTTACTTTTGATCCTACGGGAGAGAAGATTAGTGGCATTACCATTTCTCATTCTCATAATTCTCTCCCCGATTATGAATCATTTACTTTCGATGAGTTCTCTTGTGAACTCACGCACATCAATCCAGAATATGATTCATTCACATTTGATGAGTTCTCCTGTGAACTCACTCATATCATGACTCCTCCGGAGTATGATGACCCGGGGGGAGATGCACTCAATCATGAGAATATGCAAATTCCCACCCACCCTCCCGGGATGTTTACGAGCTTAACCTTTGAAATCCAAAATCAGGCTAATGAGCCTGCCTTCGAGGAAGAAGATCTTATCATGATTTTCATCATGGTTTTCTTCCTTTTCTTCACCTATAAGGTGACTTCTCCTGTTCTTCACTCCTTCGGGAGTGAGGACACTATATTTGATCCCGGCATTTTCATGTATCATTATCTTGAGCCGGGACTATGTCTCATCGGTGTGGAACTTTCACGTGCTTCAAATGTTTATCCAAACATCTTGAATGAAAGTTCTTCCACATCATGCTTCCCCAAGGACAAATGAATTCGGGGTCGAGTCAAGCTAGCGACTCGGTAAACAAAAACAATAGCATGCTTATAGGGTTTTCACCCTAAGTGTGGGGGAGTCCCCCATGCTATGATTACAAAAGTGAAAAACAAAAATTGTGTTTCCACCTTCAGCTTGTTACGTTCTCCTTTTACGTTCCAAGAGTCGGCATATTAGCCGGGACTTTGAATATTGAGGACAATATTCATGCTTAGTGTGGGGGGGTATTCGCTATTCTAGCGAATTTTATCATATTTTACTATCTTATACCCCCGTTTTTGACCAAAAATTTTCAAAATTTTTTCACTTGAGCTTCAAAATTTTTGTGGTAATCAGTCCGCCAAAGTCTAAACGACAAATGGATTGACTAGTCCAGGAGCAAACGGCTCTTGGTAAAGACATCTCAAATCCGTTGATGGCTGGCAATTTGCCAAAAATTGTATGGTTCCTCAGCTCCCCCGCATCCTCATAAGCAAATGAGCTGGCTAGCCCGCAAGATTATGGCTTGTGGTAAAGGCCGTGGAAAAACCATAATTGGTAATCAGCTCACCAAGATGTTGACTATTCCATCAAGAGTTGGCTAGTCCAGAAGCAAACGGCTTTTGGTAAAGACTAATCAAATCCGTTGACAGCTGGTGGTTTGCTCAAAATCACACGGTTATCAGGTGTGCCACAGTTCTTACACCTGGCTACTCCAGAAGTGATGGCTTTTGGTAAAGAGTTTCAAATCCATTAATTTTTCTCAAAAGATTGCTAGGGACTAGCAATAGTTTAGTGTGGGGGATTGATGAGTGTGTAAATACTCATCATTTTATACCAATCTGAGCTGCCAAAACATACAAAAACACTCTAATATGCATCAAAATACTTAAAATATCTTAGAGGTGTGTTTTATATGTTTCAAACACAAAATATGCAAAAACAAATGAAAAACGTACAAAGTTTGCATAATTGGCAGTTTCAGTCCCTCAAGTTTCATAAATTTGCAAAACTAGTCCCTGGTGAATCAAAACTTGTACAAATGTCATAAAAGGTCCTTGGGATTCACAAGTTGTAAGAAAAAGTCCTTTGAAGTTAAAATTTACAAATTTACAACTGTGGTCCCTCAACTTTGGAAAAATGTCAAAATCAGTCCCTGGGTTATTTAAAATGGAAAATTTATCAAAATAACCCTTGAACTATTCCTAAAATGACAAAATTGGTCCTTATGATAACCTTTGAGAAATTACAAATTAAACCCTTCAAAAATCAGAAAATTACAGGTTTGGTCCCTGGAGTTTGTGGAATTGGCAGATTTAGTCCCTGAGGTTTAAAATAATAAAATTTATACTTATGGTCCTTGTACTAATGTTAAATTGCAGGTTTGATCCTTATTTGAAGTTTGAAAAAAAAATCACAAACAACCCCTCAACTTTGGTTAATTACATGAATGGTCCTTGTGATTTAAAAGTTATCAAAACCAAACCACCCTTTGTGATTAAAACCTGATCCACAAAAAAACAATTCAACCCACTCCAGGCCCAACCTTAGCCCAGTCCACCCCGTCCCCATGTTTGACCCCGGTCAAAACCACAACAAAATACCACTTCCCCCCTTTTTTCTTCTTCCTCAGCTAAACCACCAAACCACCAGGTGGTATTCCCCCTGCAAAACCACCCAACTTGCACCCTGCACCACCACCTTATCCCTTCCACTTCCCAACACCAATAAATGCCACCCCCCCTAGTGATAGCCACAGGCCCCAATTGGCTCAAAAAGCTTTTTCCCGCCAAATTGATAAGAGAAGCAAGAGACATCCATTGGCTGCATATTTTGGTGGGATTTGACCAGTGGGTCCCACAAGACCCTGGAATGCTATAAAGAGCAGGAAGAAGCTGGGGAGAAGGAGTTAGTTTTTAATTAGTGTAGTATAGTTTAGAATAAAATCGATATTAGTGTAATTTCAAGTTTCAGTTGTAAGTCTCAGTTCAATTATGTTGTAATCAGTTTAGTTTATGAAATTAAAGCTTTCTTGAACCTTAAAGCCCAATCGTGTTCTTTAAATTGAGATTTAGTAAATCTTGAATGAATTTGACAAATTCATTTAAGATTGTTAAATGTTGTTGTCCCCTGTTCTTTCAAGCTCAATTAGATTTATTAACAAGTTTTCTAAAGGTTTTACAGCTCTGCAACTAGTATACCTCAGTTTCTCATGAATTCTCAAAATTACTAAAAGGTCATAAATAAAATAAAAAAAATTAGTTGTAATAAAGAAGAAGGCATGGAGCTGAGTTGGAAAAAGATGAAGATGGTTTAGTAGCTCTGTGGAGAGCTGTAGGGTTGTTTCTGGTCTTGGATATCTTTGTTCTTGACTTATAGCCTTGTAAGGTCTTCTCATTATTTTTTTCTTGCATGTACTGCTATGTCAAGTTATAGATGTTAATTGCTGATAAAAGTCACTCACTTATGCTTGTTTAATGATAATAGAAGCTTATTCAGTGGTAAATTAGTTTGCATCATTGCTTTGCTGTGTAAAAACCTTGGCAGTCATAGATATAGGGGTGTTTGGTTGTGCTTGTTAGTATATGCCCTTGTGTGTTATTGTGGTAAAAATTGATTGTGCTACACTCCATTAGGTCTAGTTAGGTTTAGGAAGTCAATAAACTTAGTAGTAACTTGATCAAAAGTCAAAATCTCATTTCAAGTCTTAGAAATTGTTCACTGTTGTGATTCTTAGTTGCATACTCATCCACCTAGGTTCATTAGATGTTAGATTAGCCTAAATAACTTTCATTTCACCTTAATGCATCAGTACTAATCATCTGTGGTCATTTAAATCTCACATAAGTCAACTTACTAAGTCTTTTACAAAAGTCAAAAGTCATTTTCTCAGATTTTTCCAAATATGGTGGTAATTGTTGTGAATTATGTGAGTTGATTTAGAGGTTAAATCTTGCTTGTATTTGTTCTCTACCAGCTCTACTTTGAGTTTCCATAGCCATTTGATTTTTACTAAATTTTCTGTGGCCCCCACTTTGCCCCAAAGACACCTGCAGGGGAGGGTCTGCTCTGTCTCAGCAGCTACATCACCCACCACCACCACTTTGTGGTGGTGTTCTGGCCACCTCAGTGGTCCCACAACCACCAAGTTAGGGTCTTTCCACCCCCTCCTACCAGAGTACCTGGTTTGACCTCTTGGTTGACTTAGAAACCTGTGGACCCCACTTGGATTTGGACCTCAATCTTGTCCCATCTCTAAGCAGTTTGGAAGATTTTGGATTGCTTATTTGTTGCTTATTGCTTATTCTGAGTTCTTTTTATTGTTTTTCCAGCTTATTTCAATCACTCTCACTTGTTTGTACCCATTTTGACCATTGTGGACCCCACCCAAGGCCATTTGACCCAGATTGACCAAACAGTCAACCAAAGTCAACTGTTTAGGTTAAGGGGGTGTCACAGCTTATTTATAAGCTATCTTAAAAAGTGTTTTTACAAAAGTTTGTCTTTTTAAGGTATTAAGTAGTTCTGTAAAAGAAAAATCCAAAAAAATCCAAGTTAAAGTAAGTGATAGTTTCTATTTAATTCAAGTTAATTTTAATTTTCATTTTTAAATTTTAATTAAGTCACTAGTGTTTTTATATTTTTATTAAATACCTTATATAGTAAAGTAATTTTGATAATTTTTTCAGATTTTTATTTTGTCATTTAGTGTTAATTAGATTTAATTTTAATTTTCTTTATTATTAATTAATATCAAATATTAAATAGCTTAATTAGTTTTTATAAGGTTAAATCTAGTTTTTATAATTTTCCTAGTTCTAATATAGTATAATAAGTTTTTAGAAAATATATTTTGAGATTCTACTGTTCATTTTATATTTTTCTTATTTTATTTGTTTAAAATAGACTTAAGTTAATTAAAAGGTAAATAATTAGTAGTTTAATCTTAAAACTTAATTTTTAGAGTTTTTATAATTTTGTAGGATTCCTGTGATGGTTAAGTAATTTTATAAATTTTATCTTAATTTTCTAAGTTAATTTAGTATTAATATTAATTAAAAGTAGCTTAATTAGTTTAATTAAGTTAAATAGTTTTTAATTAATAACAAAACCACAAAAAGACAAAAATATTATTTTTAATTTTTTATACTTTCTTCAAGTTCTAATTTAGGTTTAGAAAATATTTTTGTTAATTTTTAGTTTAATTTAAATCATTTGTCATTTTTAGTTTATTTAAATTAGATTTTAATTTAGATTTTAAATAGTTTAATTAATTAAATAATAGTTTAATAGTATTTTAATCACTTTTATAATTTCTTTTTCATTTTTAATTTTAAGTTTTGAAAAGTGTCAAAAGCACCCCCTGTAGTTTGATAATTACCAAAAACCCACTTTTCCAGTCCGATACGTGATCTTAATTGTGAATTTGTGCATATATCTGGTATCTGATTATTGTGAATATTATATCTGTGTGCCAATACCAAAATAACAGTAGCAAAATCAATTCCATATCATCTGGGCTACTGTCCTCAGTCCCACTCACTCATAAACGATTTCCAAAGCACCATTTCAATCTCGTCGGGACTTTAACGACCCGGGAAAACACTACACTATCACCGGAGTATTGATTCTAGGCTGTCTTTGACTTTATGACCTTGGTCAATAATAATCTGACGGTTCTGAACCAATCAAAATTTGGCGCCGCTGCCGGGGAGGTTGTTGCGTGTTTTATAAAATCGTTTTAAGTTTAGTGGTTTTCAAAACCCTCCCTGTAAAAAGTTTTTGTAAAAACTCAATCATATAAAAAAAAAACGTTCATTAACACTTCTCCTGAAGTGTTGAAAACACCAAAAAAATTAAAAACAATCAAAAACAAACTGTGAAGTTAAATTACTTCGTGTTCTTTAAGATTACAACCTGAAACAGTTGGTTTAAGGTAAGTTCTGACATAAATTGCGAACTGAAGAGGAATCCATTCTTTCCTCCCGCCAGCATGCGAGTAATCTTAAAGGGACGATTTCGGTTAACGAATCAGTTCCAAAAATATTTCCCAAGTTTTCTGCACACACACCCATAAGCCTAAAACAGTTTTTCAAATTAATTAATAAACCCATAATAAGTTCCCAAACTTAAGATTAAAACTTGCCTTTATATCCCTGTGAGTGGTGTACCTTTTTCAAAGAAGCCATTCACTTGTGATTTCTGGTTTAAGTTCACTGTGGTTTTGCCTCAAATTTGTTTTGAAAAATTGTTTTTGGTGCATGTGCACTAAACATGTTTCCCGAAAATACCAAAAATATTCACCTTTACCCTCTCACCTTTTTGATTCTTCATCCCTTTACCCTCTATCATTTTGATTCTCACTTCTTCCACTTATCCCGTAATTGATTCTAATGACATCTCTCGATGACGATTTCTTGGAACAAAGGGCCTATGAGAGCAACATTGAAAAACTTATGGCCTTGTCAAAGATATCGAGATGTCGTGTTGATTACGATGGACCATCGATTCCTATTCCCTCTCCAGTGAGGGAAAGGGATCATGAAACCGGGATGACTAAGGACCCGGTACTTTCCCCTAAGCTCACAATTGCTCCTAAATTGTCAAGAATTGACCCTAACCTTTCACGGTTTACGGTTAAAAGTTTGTCAAGCAAACGTACAGAGCTTAGGGCAGTGACTGAAAATAACGACTTACCCAATCTTCACGTTTATCAAAAACAAAAACCCGAGACTATAACGGAAGTGGTGGAAATTGCTAGCTCTAAGAGCACACCACTTGTCCCACCTCCGGCTTTTATCCCTTGTGTTGGTTGTGGTGAGCCGCTTTTCGGTTTTCCATGTCGTTGGTGTACATGTGTACAATGTGGTAACGATATTCGAGACGGGAGTTGTTTGTTTTGTGGGTCGAGTAATTCATTTGCTTATGATCCTAATCAAAACTCATTCAACAACTCCTCAAATTTTTCCAACTACCCATCACATTCATACGAGCAAGAATCATATTATCCAAATCTCAATAATGCTTCGTATCAAAATACACCAAACCAGACTCAACAGTTTTACTGTTGTGAGTATTGTGGTGGCCCTCACTACAACTCTGATTGTCAAATTAGGGATCAGTTTGTCTATGAACAGGTTCCTTGTAACAATCATGAATTTGGTTTTAACCAGCCCTCACAATACACAAACCCTCAACCACCATCTCAGGACGAGTTAGCTAGAGCTGAATTTATTATGAATCAAACTCAATTCAACAAAACCATTCAAGATAGTATAAACTGTCTTCAGGATTAGATTCTTAGAAAACAAAAGCCTCCTGTTAACTCATTTTATTATGAGGATGAAAGTGATGAGGATGAGCCATTTCAAGTGGTAAAACCTAAGAAAACTTCAGATATCTTGCCAATGGGGACAAGGAAGTCAAAAGCAATCCTCTTGAGGAGATTGATAACCTTGTTCCAATCCCAAAGGTATCTGAGAAACCTCTTGAAACCGCTTCAGTAGAAATACAGGGAGAAAAGATTATGATTGAATCTCTAGCAGTAGAAATCATGGAACTTGTAGAAACCATGACTGCTAGTCCTTCTCAACTCCCTCAGTCTGCTGTTATCACACCCGAAGTTCACACTCACTCTCTAATCATGGGGGATGAGCATCTTAGCACTGTTCCTAATAAGGAATCGGACGAATTAATAAAGTCTAGTGCTGAGATCCTTGTCCCAATCCCAAGAGAGTCATAGGGAACTTTGGATCATGTGTGTGATCTACCTGCTCACCCTGAAAATCCAAAAGATCATTTTGAGACTTTCTCCGATTTTAATGATGATTGCACATCTTATGGAGAAGTTGAGTATGAGGAGGCACCATTGCCTCATTCGGATGTTGGCCCTCTTATTGAGGAGTTCACAAACGAACTTACTCACATCAATCCACTTCCTTTGGGAAATGATGATGGTCTCCTTGATCCCGAAGCCGATATGGGAGAAACTGAAAATCTTTTAAACTCTAATCCCAACATCGAGCTTAGTACTTCACATGCTGATGAAAATTCTTTATCTTCTGGAGACATCAGTCATGTGGAAGGATTGCCTTCTAAGCTAGTTAGCTTAGAAGAAGAGAATGATGAGATTGACACTGAAATCAAAGATGAAGCACTTCGTGCAACATTAGTGAAAGTCAATCTCCTCATTTCTAAAATCGAGGCTTTCAAAGAGAAACCTATTTCATCTCCTATCCCCATAAAGGATAGTGACATTCTCTCCGATGACCCTATACCGGAATTTGAAGCCTTTACTTTTGATCCTACGGGAGAGAAGATTAGTGGCATTACCATTTCTCATTCTCATAATTCTCTCCCCGATTATGAATCATTTACTTTCGATGAGTTCTCTTGTGAACTCACGCACATCAATCCAGAATATGATTCATTCACATTTGATGAGTTCTCCTGTGAACTCACTCATATCATGACTCCTCCGGAGTATGATGACCCGGGGGGAGATGCACTCAATCATGAGAATATGCAAATTCCCACCCACCCTCCCGGGATGTTTACGAGCTTAACCTTTGAAATCCAAAATCAGGCTAATGAGCCTGCCTTCGAGGAAGAAGATCTTATCATGATTTTCATCATGGTTTTCTTCCTTTTCTTCACCTATAAGGTGACTTCTCCTGTTCTTCACTCCTTCGGGAGTGAGGACACTATATTTGATCCCGGCATTTTCATGTATCATTATCTTGAGCCGGGACTATGTCTCATCGGTGTGGAACTTTCACGTGCTTCAAATGTTTATCCAAACATCTTGAATGAAAGTTCTTCCACATCATGCTTCCCCAAGGACAAATGAATTCGGGGTCGAGTCAAGCTAGCGACTCGGTAAACAAAAACAATAGCATGCTTATAGGGTTTTCACCCTAAGTGTGGGGGAGTCCCCCATGCTATGATTACAAAAGTGAAAAACAAAAATTGTGTTTCCACCTTCAGCTTGTTACGTTCTCCTTTTACGTTCCAAGAGTCGGCATATTAGCCGGGACTTTGAATATTGAGGACAATATTCATGCTTAGTGTGGGGGGGTATTCGCTATTCTAGCGAATTTTATCATATTTTACTATCTTATACCCCCGTTTTTGACCAAAAATTTTCAAAATTTTTTCACTTGAGCTTCAAAATTTTTGTGGTAATCAGTCCGCCAAAGTCTAAACGACAAATGGATTGACTAGTCCAGGAGCAAACGGCTCTTGGTAAAGACATCTCAAATCCGTTGATGGCTGGCAATTTGCCAAAAATTGTATGGTTCCTCAGCTCCCCCGCATCCTCATAAGCAAATGAGCTGGCTAGCCCGCAAGATTATGGCTTGTGGTAAAGGCCGTGGAAAAACCATAATTGGTAATCAGCTCACCAAGATGTTGACTATTCCATCAAGAGTTGGCTAGTCCAGAAGCAAACGGCTTTTGGTAAAGACTAATCAAATCCGTTGACAGCTGGTGGTTTGCTCAAAATCACACGGTTATCAGGTGTGCCACAGTTCTTACACCTGGCTACTCCAGAAGTGATGGCTTTTGGTAAAGAGTTTCAAATCCATTAATTTTTCTCAAAAGATTGCTAGGGACTAGCAATAGTTTAGTGTGGGGGATTGATGAGTGTGTAAATACTCATCATTTTATACCAATCTGAGCTGCCAAAACATACAAAAACACTCTAATATGCATCAAAATACTTAAAATATCTTAGAGGTGTGTTTTATATGTTTCAAACACAAAATATGCAAAAACAAATGAAAAACGTACAAAGTTTGCATAATTGGCAGTTTCAGTCCCTCAAGTTTCATAAATTTGCAAAACTAGTCCCTGGTGAATCAAAACTTGTACAAATGTCATAAAAGGTCCTTGGGATTCACAAGTTGTAAGAAAAAGTCCTTTGAAGTTAAAATTTACAAATTTACAACTGTGGTCCCTCAACTTTGGAAAAATGTCAAAATCAGTCCCTGGGTTATTTAAAATGGAAAATTTATCAAAATAACCCTTGAACTATTCCTAAAATGACAAAATTGGTCCTTATGATAACCTTTGAGAAATTACAAATTAAACCCTTCAAAAATCAGAAAATTACAGGTTTGGTCCCTGGAGTTTGTGGAATTGGCAGATTTAGTCCCTGAGGTTTAAAATAATAAAATTTATACTTATGGTCCTTGTACTAATGTTAAATTGCAGGTTTGATCCTTATTTGAAGTTTGAAAAAAAAATCACAAACAACCCCTCAACTTTGGTTAATTACATGAATGGTCCTTGTGATTTAAAAGTTATCAAAACCAAACCACCCTTTGTGATTAAAACCTGATCCACAAAAAAACAATTCAACCCACTCCAGGCCCAACCTTAGCCCAGTCCACCCCGTCCCCATGTTTGACCCCGGTCAAAACCACAACAAAATACCACTTCCCCCCTTTTTTCTTCTTCCTCAGCTAAACCACCAAACCACCAGGTGGTATTCCCCCTGCAAAACCACCCAACTTGCACCCTGCACCACCACCTTATCCCTTCCACTTCCCAACACCAATAAATGCCACCCCCCCTAGTGATAGCCACAGGCCCCAATTGGCTCAAAAAGCTTTTTCCCGCCAAATTGATAAGAGAAGCAAGAGACATCCATTGGCTGCATATTTTGGTGGGATTTGACCAGTGGGTCCCACAAGACCCTGGAATGCTATAAAGAGCAGGAAGAAGCTGGGGAGAAGGAGTTAGTTTTTAATTAGTGTAGTATAGTTTAGAATAAAATCGATATTAGTGTAATTTCAAGTTTCAGTTGTAAGTCTCAGTTCAATTATGTTGTAATCAGTTTAGTTTATGAAATTAAAGCTTTCTTGAACCTTAAAGCCCAATCGTGTTCTTTAAATTGAGATTTAGTAAATCTTGAATGAATTTGACAAATTCATTTAAGATTGTTAAATGTTGTTGTCCCCTGTTCTTTCAAGCTCAATTAGATTTATTAACAAGTTTTCTAAAGGTTTTACAGCTCTGCAACTAGTATACCTCAGTTTCTCATGAATTCTCAAAATTACTAAAAGGTCATAAATAAAATAAAAAAAATTAGTTGTAATAAAGAAGAAGGCATGGAGCTGAGTTGGAAAAAGATGAAGATGGTTTAGTAGCTCTGTGGAGAGCTGTAGGGTTGTTTCTGGTCTTGGATATCTTTGTTCTTGACTTATAGCCTTGTAAGGTCTTCTCATTATTTTTTTCTTGCATGTACTGCTATGTCAAGTTATAGATGTTAATTGCTGATAAAAGTCACTCACTTATGCTTGTTTAATGATAATAGAAGCTTATTCAGTGGTAAATTAGTTTGCATCATTGCTTTGCTGTGTAAAAACCTTGGCAGTCATAGATATAGGGGTGTTTGGTTGTGCTTGTTAGTATATGCCCTTGTGTGTTATTGTGGTAAAAATTGATTGTGCTACACTCCATTAGGTCTAGTTAGGTTTAGGAAGTCAATAAACTTAGTAGTAACTTGATCAAAAGTCAAAATCTCATTTCAAGTCTTAGAAATTGTTCACTGTTGTGATTCTTAGTTGCATACTCATCCACCTAGGTTCATTAGATGTTAGATTAGCCTAAATAACTTTCATTTCACCTTAATGCATCAGTACTAATCATCTGTGGTCATTTAAATCTCACATAAGTCAACTTACTAAGTCTTTTACAAAAGTCAAAAGTCATTTTCTCAGATTTTTCCAAATATGGTGGTAATTGTTGTGAATTATGTGAGTTGATTTAGAGGTTAAATCTTGCTTGTATTTGTTCTCTACCAGCTCTACTTTGAGTTTCCATAGCCATTTGATTTTTACTAAATTTTCTGTGGCCCCCACTTTGCCCCAAAGACACCTGCAGGGGAGGGTCTGCTCTGTCTCAGCAGCTACATCACCCACCACCACCACTTTGTGGTGGTGTTCTGGCCACCTCAGTGGTCCCACAACCACCAAGTTAGGGTCTTTCCACCCCCTCCTACCAGAGTACCTGGTTTGACCTCTTGGTTGACTTAGAAACCTGTGGACCCCACTTGGATTTGGACCTCAATCTTGTCCCATCTCTAAGCAGTTTGGAAGATTTTGGATTGCTTATTTGTTGCTTATTGCTTATTCTGAGTTCTTTTTATTGTTTTTCCAGCTTATTTCAATCACTCTCACTTGTTTGTACCCATTTTGACCATTGTGGACCCCACCCAAGGCCATTTGACCCAGATTGACCAAACAGTCAACCAAAGTCAACTGTTTAGGTTAAGGGGGTGTCACAGCTTATTTATAAGCTATCTTAAAAAGTGTTTTTACAAAAGTTTGTCTTTTTAAGGTATTAAGTAGTTCTGTAAAAGAAAAATCCAAAAAAATCCAAGTTAAAGTAAGTGATAGTTTCTATTTAATTCAAGTTAATTTTAATTTTCATTTTTAAATTTTAATTAAGTCACTAGTGTTTTTATATTTTTATTAAATACCTTATATAGTAAAGTAATTTTGATAATTTTTTCAGATTTTTATTTTGTCATTTAGTGTTAATTAGATTTAATTTTAATTTTCTTTATTATTAATTAATATCAAATATTAAATAGCTTAATTAGTTTTTATAAGGTTAAATCTAGTTTTTATAATTTTCCTAGTTCTAATATAGTATAATAAGTTTTTAGAAAATATATTTTGAGATTCTACTGTTCATTTTATATTTTTCTTATTTTATTTGTTTAAAATAGACTTAAGTTAATTAAAAGGTAAATAATTAGTAGTTTAATCTTAAAACTTAATTTTTAGAGTTTTTATAATTTTGTAGGATTCCTGTGATGGTTAAGTAATTTTATAAATTTTATCTTAATTTTCTAAGTTAATTTAGTATTAATATTAATTAAAAGTAGCTTAATTAGTTTAATTAAGTTAAATAGTTTTTAATTAATAACAAAACCACAAAAAGACAAAAATATTATTTTTAATTTTTTATACTTTCTTCAAGTTCTAATTTAGGTTTAGAAAATATTTTTGTTAATTTTTAGTTTAATTTAAATCATTTGTCATTTTTAGTTTATTTAAATTAGATTTTAATTTAGATTTTAAATAGTTTAATTAATTAAATAATAGTTTAATAGTATTTTAATCACTTTTATAATTTCTTTTTCATTTTTAATTTTAAGTTTTGAAAAGTGTCAAAAGCACCCCCTGTAGTTTGATAATTACCAAAAACCCACTTTTCCAGTCCGATACGTGATCTTAATTGTGAATTTGTGCATATATCTGGTATCTGATTATTGTGAATATTATATCTGTGTGCCAATACCAAAATAACAGTAGCAAAATCAATTCCATATCATCTGGGCTACTGTCCTCAGTCCCACTCACTCATAAACGATTTCCAAAGCACCATTTCAATCTCGTCGGGACTTTAACGACCCGGGAAAACACTACACTATCACCGGAGTATTGATTCTAGGCTGTCTTTGACTTGTTGACCTTGGTCAATAATAATCTGACGGTTCTGAACCAATCAGGTACACCAACCTCTTAACATCAAGAGGTACCTGATCAAGAGGTAGAAGGTATTAGATCAAGATTCTAAACTGATAGAAACTTAAATCTTACCTATATGAAGCTTTAAACACAAGAAAAATGAAGTTTGAACCGTTAAATTTCAAAAACAGTATATTTTCATTCGAAAGAAAATAAGCATTAGAGTCAGTTTAAAAACATGATAAACAAACTATTAAGCACACGAACCACAAATATCACACCAATTATGAATAACCTGGCGATGATACCAATTGTAGGATCGAATATTTCTAAATGGAATGATGTTTTAGAGGTTAAGAGGTCGAATCTATACAAGCGACCTATTTACAAAGTTATGTACACGAGATAGAGAGGGAGAGAGAGTTGGTGAAATGCTTATGATAAGAGTTTATTGCAAGACACACCCCATTAGCAAAGACTAGTGGGGGTATACGCCGTTTACGCCGTTTTTCCTCGGAGTCCGAGCTTGAGGGGCTTTCGCTTGGGGAGGGCTGTCTCCCCAGCCTATCATGAACTCTTCTGCTACTAGACCTTGAAGGGCTCTCTCTCGATGCGTTGCCGTCCAAGTCTATCTTGGATCCTGCGGCTACCAAGTCTAGCATGGACATTGGTACGCCTTCCGTTATCTTCCGAGTACTGCGAATCAGATGCTTCATCATCCGCAGCTTTCCTTCCGACTCTAGTAAACACTGGAAGTCGGCGGGTATCCTTTTCGCGCCCCTCCTTCTGATCTTAGGGAGTAAGCGAGGGTTTAGGTTTACCACATCTTTAAATACCACCACATTGTAATTGTAATCGAGGACTCTCGTGTGTTGTGTACCATCAATAAAAAGTCTCTCAAGTTTGACCCATGGACTTAACACGATAACCTCATTGTGTGAACCAAGTTATACTGTGTGTCACTCTACTGTGTTTGCTTTGTTTGTTCAGCGGTGATTAGTGTGTTTTACCCAACAATGCCAAGTGTATTTGAATACTTTTATTTATAATGGTTGGTTAAAACGTTAGTAAGTAGTTATAAATCTTATTCACTCTATTTTGAAACTAGAATTGACATGATTTTTGTATAAATATTAGATAGAGTTTATCAATACGACACTAGGTTGTCTTGTGGCAAAAAATATATTTCACTCCATCGTGTGACTATTGGTCCGAAACAGAGTTTCAATTAGAAGATACAGTTGGAAATAGCCATTCAGTTTGAAGTGTAAACAAGTTTTAGGTTATGCATATGCGTATTTGTTAGTTTATGTATGTGTGTGTGTTTCAATATATGATTTCAAGGTTGCATCTTAGCTGAAATGCATTCAGGTGTCGGATATTTGAATTCATGAGAAGTAAAGCATGGTAGAACCTGATCATTCCCTATATGGCGGCTTGATGCTAATGTTTGGAAAGAAGAAACTAATAGATAAAGTCAAACAACTTTTCTCCTCGTTAATGAAAGAAGGCTTAAAACCAGACACCCGAGAGCCTATACAGAACTAATTGGAGCATATCTTAAAGTGGATATGATTGCGAAGGCAATGGGAACGTATGAGTTAATGAAGGCATCAGGTTGCATACCGGATGAGTTGATCTTAACGATTATGATATGAAATCTTGAAAATGCTGGCAGAGATGATCTTGCTGTGATTATAAAGAGTGACTATGCTGAATAGTTGGATTCTCCTAAGAAATTTCTTGAAGATATTGCCAGGAACTATGTAAGTAAATTACTTTTTTTGTTGTTAAGTAAATTACTTTTTTTTACTCAATTACTTTTAGGGTAAAAGGTACAAAATAGCCACGTAATGGGTTATCTTGGGTTATGTTATGCTTGTGCGGGTTAAATGGGCCATATAGAAAAACTTAGCTTAAAAGGAAACAGGTTGAAACTCCCAATGAAAAATCAATGCTTACAACGTCTAAAATTGTTTTTTGCAATCAGATTTCACGCTATTTGTATGTGCAAAGTTAACACTTAACAAAAACAATTAGGAAAAAAGTGTTTTGAGTCAGCCGAGACCAAAACTTACCCATTTTAACGTGAACCTTTAGCCCGCACAACCAATTTTTCCATCTTTACTTTTCATCGTCAAAATTGGTATGAATCCTCTAGACCTCTACATTGAACTTCATGACGAGTACTGCGAAGGAAAACATAGTTGAAATAGCAAAACTTGCATCATCGTTTTGAGTTGAAAAGTAGTTAGGTTGACTGTAAAGTCAAACACTTTATTTTTTATTTTTTATTTTTTTTTATTTTATTTTTTTTTTAATTTTTTTTGTCTTCTTTATATGATTCTAGCTTGCAGCGTATGTGTATCAGATACGTGGTATATAAAATGCATGTCACTGCATATTACAAACATCATACATATCATATAAAAGGTTAATCCAATGCTTTTTAATATTGATTATTGGGAAACCTAAATTAGATTTAGCGGAACAAGGGATGAACAGAAGTTATGCGTATACAAAGTTACTAGTTAGTGACCATGCATTTACATGGTTTAACATAGTAGCTTAGGTAGATGCAAAATTGTTTGTGTGTGCCTGTGTGGATAATAGTAGTTTAACCAACTATTGCTCCCACAATTCTTATTATCAAGCTAATAACATAAATAGTCCGGTCTGCAATTGTAAAAGTGATATGTTAATGCTCCTTACGGGCTACTATGCCAATATCTACGGAAATATGTCTTGGTTTAGCTGCCTAGTAAGCCCATGTGGAAGACCTATTTTGATCTTGAAGTGAATTTGCAATTTACTAAAAACAAAATATAGTTGAGTTGTACGACTAATATACTTGACGATATTGGAGGCAAGAAGTGTTTTCTCTTGTTAAGACAGAATGTATATTTTACGTACATGATCTATTTTCTGCTTTGATTAGTGTGTTTCTGCAAGTGGGAAATAGCTGACTACTTGAATTGTTTTCCATCCAGCCGAAGAGATTGAGACTGAATATGGTTTGAAGACCTTCAGAAGCAGCATGTAATATTGGTTTGAAGAATTTCTAAGGTCGAGTGAGAATGTGAGGCATTATATCTGCTGCTCTACTATGGAGGCATGCTCGTATTACTGCCACAATAATCTTTCTGACTCGATAGATACCCTCATTAGTTATGTGATACTTGTAAAGATGCAAATCTTAAAGTGTAAGTTTTAGTTGAATTTGTCTTGATCACACGGATTGCCGGAGGTCTCTTTGGAAGCAGTCTCTCTACTCCGGGTGCATCCTGGGGTAGGGGTAGGATCTGTCTACGTTCTACCTCCCCCATACCCTGCCCAGGCGGGATTGGGTTTGTTGTTGTTGTTGTCTTGATCACACGAACAACGTTGTTATTTGCCAGTTGGATTGTGCAACAACAGTTTAATTTGTGTCTATTACCACTTTTAATTATTGTTAGATTATATGCAAGATTTTCATGCTTAACTTTATGTAATGATTTAGGTTCCTTTAAATGGTGTTTGTATGAAGTACATATGCACTGAGAAATACGGAGTAATAAATACTATGGTGAGAAAATTAGGTGTGCTTACATTTAATTCATTTATCTTCCACAACTATATATGGTTGTGTTTCTTGATTGTTTGTGGTAAAATCATGTGGTCAAGTTTGTACAGACGTAGCTCAATTGCCTTTGATTACCATTCATTCAACAACGTGCTGATAGATTATTGAGAAGAAGACTATAAATACTATCAACGTGCTGATAGATTAATACTTTTAATTAGTGTTAACTTTCATTTAATTCCAGCTGCCCAAAAGTCAAGATCTATAATTTTCTTCCAGTTCATTTCATTTAAACACCTACCATTCATTCAGATTCAGAGAACCCTCATTGAAGCCGTTTTTCAGAAGCAAGAGACATAATAATTTGTACAATCTTTAATTTATGTATCTTTAACTAAAGTAATAGAATAGGAAAAAAAAAAAAAAAAAAAAAAAAAAAGAAGAAGAAGAAGATATTTCATCTCCTACTTTTGTTGTCAGTAGAAATTTCTTAAAGATGTTGTCAGGAACTATGTAAGTAGACTTTTGAGGTTGTGACTGGCAAGCAGTTTGTCTTCTGTTGTTAAGTAAATTACTTTTTTCTGCTCATTTACATTTGAATGGGTTATCTTGGGTTATGTTTTGCTTATAGCGGGTTAAATGGCCAAATTGAAAAACTTAGCTTAAAAGGAAACATGTTGAAACTCCCAATGAAAAATCAATGCTTACAACATCAAAAATTGTTTTTTGCAATCACATTTCACTCTATTTGTATGTGAAAAGTAAAACAATTGGACAAAAAGTGTTTCGGGTCAGCCAATACCAAAAATTACCCATTTTGATTTGAACCTGTTGCCTGCCTAACCAATTTTCTCACCTTTACTTTTCATCGTCAAAATTGGTATGAATCCTCCAAAACTTTACATTGAACTTCATGACGAGTATTGCTAATGGAAAATGTTGTTGAAGTAGCAAAACTTGCATCATCGTTTGACTTGATAAGTAGTTAGGTTGACTGTAAAGTCCAACACTTGACTTTTTTTTGTCTTCTTTATATGATTGTAGCTTGCAGCGTATGTGTATCAAATACATGGCGTATACACTGCATGTCACTGCATATTGGATACATCATACATATCATATAAAAGGGTTAATCCAGTGCACATTAAATACTTAGTGACCATGCATTTACATGGTTTAACATATTAATTTAGGTAGATGCAAAATTGTTTGTGTGTGCCTGTGTGGATAATAGTACTTTTAACCAACTTTTGTTCCTACAATTCTTATTATTGAGCTAATAACACGAATAGTCCAGTTCGCAATTGTAAAAGTGATATTATGTTAATCCTCTTTACGGGTTACCGTGCCAACATCTCCGGATATATATGTCTTCTCATTTTAATTTTTCTTCTCATTGGATCTCTCTTCCCAAGGACAATAAACAAAATAGAGTTGAGTTGTACAACTAATTTACTTGACGAATTTTGGAGACAAGAAGTGTTTTCTCTTGTTAAGACGTATGTGTTGTTTACGTGCATGATCTCTTTTCTACTAAGATTAGTCTTTAAAAAATTCGTTTTTTTTCCATGTCTTGCTCATAAATGTTTCTCTGCAAGTGCCAAATAGCTGATATCTTTATCATTTCCATCCAGCTGAAGAGATTGAGACTATCTGGTTTAAAGAGCTGTAGAAGCAGCGTGTAATATTGGTTTGATGAGATTCTATTCTTAAAAGGATCATCAAGGATTCAAGGTCATTGTATTACTGCCACATTAGTCATCCTCACTCGATAGACACCCCAATTAGGTATGTGATACTTGTAAAGATGCATATTTTATAGTGCAAGTTTGAGTTGAATTTGTCTTGATAACACGAAAGAAACTTCGTATTAGCCGGTTGGATTGTGTAACAAAAGGTATTATGTCAATCAAAGATTCACCAACAATAGTTGAATTTGTATCTACTACTAGTACTACTTTTAATATTGTTAGATTATATGCAAGATTTTCATGCTTAACTTTATGCACGGATTTAGGTTCCTTTAAATGGTATTTGTATGAAGTACATATGCACTGAGAAATAAGAAATACTCTAGTCAGAAAATTTGGTGTGCTTACATTTAAAAGGTATTACATTTATTTGAAATTTGGTTGTGTTTATTTATTGTTTGTGCTAAAGATAGGTAGCTCAAGCCTTGATTACCATTCATTCAACAACGTGCTGATAGATTATTCAGAAGAAGACAATAATTGATGAACTTTCATTTAATTCCAGCTGCCCATAAGTCAAGATCTATAATTTCCTTCCAGTTCATTTCATTTAAAACACCTACCATTCATTCAGATTCAGCGAGCTCTCAGTTTACCCAATTACCATAATTCAGAAGCAAGAGACATAATAATTTGTACAATCTTTAATTTATTTATCTTTAACTAAAGTAAAAGAAAGAAATTTCACCTCCTACTTTTGTTGTCCATAGAAATTTCTTAAAGAAGTTGCAACTATGTAAGTAGCAGTTTGACTTTCGGAGGTTGTAATTGGCAAGCAGTTTGTCTTTTTTTTGTTAAGTAAATTACCTTTTGTTGCTCATTTACATTTGAATGGGTTATCTTGGTTTATGTTATGCTTGTAGCGGGTTAAATGGGCCAAATTGAAAAACTTAGCTTAAAAGGAAACAGGTTGAAACTCTCAATGAAAAATCAATGCTTACAACGTCTAAAAATGTTTTTTGCAATCAGATTTCACTCTACTTGTATGTGGAAAGTTAAAACTTACCAAAAAAATTGGACAAAAAGTGTTTCGGGTCAGCCAATACCAAAAATTACCCGTTATGATTTGAACCTGTTGCCTGCCTAACCAATTTTCCCACCTTTACTTTTCATCATCATATGAATCCTCCAGACCTTTACATTGAACTTCATGACGAGTACTGTAAATGGAAAATGTAGTTGAAGTAGCAAAACTTGCATCATGGTTTGACTTGACAAGAAGTTAGGTTGACTGTAAAGTCACACACTTGACTTTCTTTTGTCTTCTTTATATGATTCTAGCTTGCAGCGTATGTGTATGAAATACATGGCATATACACGCAGGTCACTGCATATTCGATACATCATACATATCAATATATCATATAAAAGGGTTAATCCAATGCATATTAAATATAGATTATTGGGAAACCCAAATTAGTTTAGGTAGATGCAAAATTGTTTGTCTGTGCCTGTGTGGATAGTAGTACTTTAACCAACTTTTACTCTCACAATTCTGATTATCGAGCTAATAACATAAATAGTCCAGTGTGCAATTGTAAAAGTGATATGTTAATGCTCCTTACGGAGTTACGGGCTACTGTGCCAATATCTCGGATATATGTCTTGGTTTAGCTGCCTAGTAAGACCATGTGGAAAAACTATTTTGATCCTGAAGTGAATTTGCAATTGACAAAAAACAAAATATAGTTGAGTTGTACGACTAACTTACTTGAGAATATTGGAGGAAAGAAGTGTTTTCTCTTGTTAAGACGTATGTGTATTTTACTTACATGATCTATTTTCTGCTTAGATTAGCGCATTTCTGCAAGTGGGAAATAGCTGACTATTTGTTTTCGATCCAGCCGAAGAGATTGAGACTGAATTTGGTTTGAAGACCTTCAGAAGCAGCATGTAATATTGGTTTGAAGAATTTCTAAGGTCGAGTGAGAATGTGAGGCATTAGCCAGTTGGATTGTGTAACAAATTTGGTATTATGACAATCAAATGTTCACCAACAATAGTTGAATTTTTATCTATTAAGACTTTTAATTATTGTTAGGATTATATGCAAGATTTTCATGCTTAACTTTATGCACTGATTTAGGTTCCTTTAAATGGTGTTTGTATGAAGTACGTATGCACTAATACTCTGGTGAGAAAATTAGGTGTGCTTCCATTTAATTAGTTTATCTTCCGCAACTATATATGGTTGTGTTTATTGATTGTTTGTGTTAAAATCATGTGGTCAAGTTTGTACATACGTAGCTCAATTGTCTTGATTACCACTCATTCTTATAACTTTGCAGATTGTTCCAAGAAGACAATAAATACTATCAATAATTGATGAATTTTCATTTAATTCTAGCTGCCTATAAGTAAAGATCTAAATTTTATTCCATTTCATTACATCCAAAACACCTATCATTCATTCAGATTCAAAGAGCTCCCAGTTTACCCAATTACCATAAAGCAATGGCGGAAGTCATTGCTTCTACCCTGATTGAAGCAGTTTTTAAGAAGCTTGCTGACGAAGCTGTGAAGCAAGTTGTTCGTGCCCAGGGAATTCACTCCGAGTTGGAGAACTTAGAGCAGACATTGTCCCATATCCAAGATCTCCTTTTGGACGCTTCTAACAAGGAAATAACAGAAATTCCTGTTCAAAAGTGGCTGAATGATCTCCAACATTTGGCTTATGACATAGATGACATCCTCGACGATTTAGCTACTGAGGCTATGCGTCATGAGTTCACCAAGGCATCCAAACCCATCACTAGCAAGGTAAGAAAGTTCATCCCAACTTGTTGCACAAATTTCTCTCTGAGTACTAGGATGCATCATAAGTTAGATAATATTAACAATAAGTTACAAGATCTAGAAAAGAAAAAAGAAACTCTTGGTTTGACGGTGAAGAATGGAGGATTAGAAGTGAAGAATAATAGGTCAAAAGATAAAAATAGAGTTTTAGAGACCTCTGTGGTAGATGCATCATCTAGTTTTGTTGGTCGACAAGGTGATAAGGATGAATTGGTAGACAAGCTCTTAGGCGATGATCCACGTAACAAAAACTTTAGCATCGTGCCCATAGTTGGTATGGGCGGGGTAGGCAAAACAACTCTAGCTAAAAATTTATATAACGATAAACAAGTGAATTCTCACTTTGAACTTAAGGCGTGGGTTGTTGTGTCTGATGAGTGGGATAGTTTCCAAATAAGTAAAAGTATTTTTCAATCTGTGGGTGGGGAAGATAAGAAATTTGAAACTTTTGATCTGCTTCAAGTGGCTCTTCAGGATAAACTTAGGGAAAAACAGTTTTTACTGGTTTTAGATGATGTATGGACCGAGAGCTATAAGGATTGGGAAACTTTAGTGCGTCCATTTAGTGTATGTGCTCGGGGAAGTAAAGTTATCATAACAACTCGAAAGGACCAATTGCTCAAAGAGTTGGATTGTGGTCAACTAAACCAATTGCAATGCCTCTCCCATGCTTATGCACTGTCTTTATTTTGTCAACATGCATTGGATGCAAATAACTTTGATTTGTATCCAACACTCAAACCACATGGTGAAGACATTGTGGGAAAATGTAAAGGCTTGCCTTTGACTTTAATAGCACTTGGAAGGTTATTAAGGAGAAAAAGAACAGATGTAGCAGGATGGAAGGAAATGGTGGATAGTGAGATATGGAGCTTAAAAGAGGGAGTTGGAATTATTCCAGCTCTTAAACTAAGCTACCATGAACTCCCAGCACCTTTGAAGCAGTTGTTTGCATATTGCTCCTTGTTCCCCAAAGACTACTTGTTTGACAAGGAAGAGTTGGTTCTACTATGGATGGCAGAAGGATTTTTGCACCAATCAGATCCAAGCAAATCAACTAAAGAACGCTTAGGCCATGATTACTTTGAAGAGTTGCTGTCACGCTCATTTTTTCGTCATGCACCTGATGACGAGTCACGGTTTGTTATGCATGACCTGATGCATGATTTGGCCACATCAGTTGCTGGAGAATTCTTTTTCAGGTTAGAGAAAGAGATGGGAAAGGATGCTAGGAAACTGGCTTTGGAAAAGCTACGTCATATGTCATTTGTCCGTGAGGAATATGAAGCTTACAAGAAGTTTGAGGGAATCGAAGGAGCTAAAGGTTTGAGAACATTATTGTCCGTAGGGGTGAAAGACAGGTGGCGAAGTTACTACTTGTCGAATAAGGTTTTGGTTGACTTACTCCCTGAGTTGCAATTATTAAGGGTTTTAAGTTTAAGTGGTTATAAGATAAGTGAGGTACCAGAGTCTATTGGTAATTTGAAGCACTTGCGGTATCTTAATTTTTCTCGTACTGGAATCAAACATTTACCTGAAAATGTTGGTGATCTCTATAACTTAGAGACCTTGATCCTTTTTGGCTGTTCTCGTTTAACTAAGTTGCCCAACTTCATAAAGCTTAAAAGTTTGCGTCATTTAGACATCAGAGATACTCCGCTTTTAAAAGACTTGCCATTAGGGGTTGCTAAGTTGAAAAGCCTACAAACTCTTTCAAAAATCATTATTGGAGGAGAAAATGACTTTTCGATAACCCAACTCAAAGATTTTGAAAATCTTCATGGAAAAGTTTCCATTGCGGGCCTGGAAAAAGTAAAAAACGCAACGGAAGCACGAGAAGCAGACTTATCACAAAAGAGGCTTACTGAGTTAGAGGTGGAATGGAGTGACGTATCAGATGCTTCCCGAAAGGACACAACTGAAACCGATGTCCTTGATGTATTGAAGCCATATGATGATTGTTTGGAGAAGCTAGGCATTGTGAACTATCTAGGTTCAGAGTTTCCAAAATGGGTTGGGTATCCCTCGTTTCATCGGTTGGCTCGTGTGTCTATACGTGGCTGTAAAAAGTGTACATCTTTACCACCACTTGGGCAACTACAGTCACTTAAGGAGTTATCTATTCAAGACATGGGAGATGTAAAAGTTGTTGGTTCAGAGTTTTTTGGTAATGGCGTTGCGTTTCCTTCACTTGAAAGTCTAAGTTTCCGAAATATGTCGGGGTGGGAGGAGTTATGGTCAACCAATAGTAGAAGTGGGGTTGGAGATTCTGTGTTTCCATGCCTGAAAGAGCTGCATATAGAAGGTTGTCCTAATTTGGTTGAAGTCTCACTTAAAGCACCACTACCTTCATTGAGGGGTTTGAAAATAAGTTCGTGTGGGGATGGTGTGTTGAGAAGTGTGGTTCATGTAGCTCCATCAGTCACCAAGTTGGAAATATATTCTATTTCAGGGCTTACTAATGAGGTGTTGAGGGGTGTCATATTGGATCTTAAGGCAGTTGAAGACTTGTCGGTCAGAAGGTGTGATGAAATAAGATATTTGTGGGAATCAAAAGAAGCAGAGGCAAGTAGTAAGGTTCTCGTGAATTTAAGGAAGTTGAAAGTAGAGTTTTGTAAAAATTTGGTGAGTCTAGGGGAGAAAGATGAGGAGGAGTTCAATTATGGGAGCAGCCTCCTAACATCTCTTAGGTCGTTAGTGGTACAACATTGTGAAAATTTCAAGCATTTGAGTTGTCCAAACAACATTGAGGATTTGGCGATACTAACATGTAATTCAATTACATGTGTCTCTTTCTTCTCAAGGGGAGGAGGGCAGAAGCTCAAGTCAGTTATGATTGAAGACGGTAAGAAACTATTATTGATAAAGGAGGAGTTGGGAGAAGGTGGAGAGAAGAATAGGTTACTTATCAACAGCAAAAGCATGCCAATGCTTGAATTGGTGTATATAAATAGTGTGGCATCGATCAATGATTTTGGGGGTAACTTTATTCACCTCACGAGCTTGACAATAGTCTGTATTGAGGAGTTTTTATTTGCAGACCTCCAATTGCAGAGTCTTACTAACTAATCTGGAAATGCTGTATTGTAATAGTATCGATGTTCCAACAGCTGGGCTTTGGCCTCCCAACTTGCGTGTCCTTTGTATTGGGAGGTTGAAGAAGCCCATTTCAGAATGGGGCCCACATATCAACTTTCCATCCACACTCGTTGACCTAACCTTAATTGGTACAAAAGAAGAAGCGACTAATTGGAGTGAATTGTCTAATCTTCAGCTTCCTTCATCTCTTACTCGACTTTCCATAAATCATTTTGAGAAATTGGAAAGAGTTTCAGAGGGACTCCAACACCTCACCTCCCTCCAACATCTCCAAATTGGTGGTTGCCCAAAGATGAAAGATCTACCAGAAAAGTTGTTGCCTTCACTTTTGAGTTTGCATATATTGAGATGTCCAGATCTGAAAGAAAGATGCAGTAGAGGGGCTCCTACTGGCCCCAAATCTCCCATATCCCCTGCATCCTAATAGACTGGGAGTCACAAACATAATTAATATGAAGGTATGTCGTCTCTTTATTCCCTTTGACTTCTTTTATTCATTATATATTTTTTAGAGGAAACTACAAAATACATCCCTGTGGTTTACACATTTTGGCATCTTACATCCCTGTCAGAAACTTTTGGCAATATACATCCCCCGTTAGGCAAACGTTTGCCACAATACATCCGTTTTTTGTATGTTTTATCGGTTTTTTACATTTTTATCCATTGTTAACGAGGGATGTATTGTGGCAAACGTTTGCCTAACGGGGGATGTATATTGCCAAAAGTTTCTGACAGGGATGTAAGATGCCAAAATGTGTAAATCACAGGGATGTATTTTGCAGTTTCCTCTATTTTTTAAGTCAATAATAAGCTTTTCTTTGATATAATTACAACATTTTATTTTTCAATTTCGAAAATTAATGACGAACTAGGATTTTGATTGTATAGTGTAACACTGAAACAAACAAGGTCATAAAAACCATTTCAAAGTCAAACCTGGAGTCAACAATTATTTATTTATTTATTTATTTCAGTTAATTACAACAGTTTATTTTACAATTTCCAAAATAATTGAGATTGCTTGAAGAATTTTAATCATTTGTTTATCTCATTAAATGAAGTTGATGTGGCTTTTGTTTGTTTCGGTTCTTGTATCAGATTTGGAAATGTCCAAATCTTTGATTCTATTCTTACGTTTGTACATATTTGAAGTATCAATATATATAGGGTTAATGGCATGTAATAGCTACATACTTAACCACTTGTGCCATTATCAAATACCAACCCAAAATATTACAACAATACCCATCAAATTTTATATATTTTTTCCATTGTCATACTTTTGCTTACGTGGCATGATTGGCAACCGGCTACACAGGTTAAAATTAAATATTAATTTTTTTTATCTATTTTTTTTTCATCTTCTTCCTTCCAGCTGCACAAACCCACATTACCACTCCAAACTAAACTCTAACATGCATCTTAACAAGAGCATGAACTAATATAACTAACAAACAACTAAAACTAAAACTTGTGTCACAGCATATTCGACAACCACACAGGACCAAAAACTACCCACCCAGGGACGGAACTTGAATACTTTTAGTGAGGGGGCGAACTTGAAAATTATTTATTTTAGGAGGGCCGATATATACTACGCTGAAATTTTTATATTAAAAATGACTAAAACCATATATAAAAGGGTATAAAATGTACATAGGGTCAAAAAAAAAATTTTTGGAGGGGGGGGGGGGGGGGGGGCGCAGCCCCCCTCGTCCCTTCTAAGTTCCGTCCATTACCCACCACTACTGTATCCCCATGATATTAAAACAATAACCAAATTTGCAGTCACATCACACTTGCTTCCCACTTTTTCATTTTGCAATACCAGTCCACTTTGTCATCTTGTAGTAACAAATGGGTTTTAGTAAGGTCTTGGTGGTTGTTTTTTATTGTGCTCGATTAGTATAGATAATAGATTGTTATGTTATGTTTGTAGTGTAGATTTAAATTTAAGTTTTTTGGGTGGTTTTAAAAATGGCTGGAATTAGAGACGGCCACCCGAAGAAGATGGTCGGAAAAATTGGGGAAGATGACCGGGAATGATATGGCATCTATGTGGCCGGAAGAAGTGGAGAAGATGGCCGGATAATGGAACACACCGGAAAAAAATTACTAAAAAGTGGCCGGAAGAAGTGGAGAAGATGATCGGAATATGATTACCCAATTTTGTAGGTTAAATGATGATATCAACACAAAAATATGAAAGTATGTAGGGTATTTTTGTATTATTTTAGGTTGGTATCTGATAATGGCACAAGTGGGAAAGTATGTAGCTATTAGATGCCATTAACCCATATATATATTCTCACCTTTGCAACCAAAAAAAAAAAAAAAAAAAGAAAACAAAAAGTTGATGTGGCTTTTTTTATCAAATGGTGATACCACCGTATATGGGAGATATTATATAGTTTACGTTCCTTGAATTTCATATTTTCAGACAATATTTGATTTGAAATCATGCGCTTCATAATAAAGTTCCATTTGAATATCTGATTTGCAAAATCCAATTTGAATTGCTTTTAAGTTTACATTCTAATTAAGTTGGTTTAAACTCTAATTAAGTTCCTTTGCAGTCGTTGTATAGGAGAGGTGTTGCATATAACAAGGCTAAGCACTAATCTTGGAGCCGCATCATCATATGTTTTTGAGCTTGCCTTGTAAGTGTTGACTATTACATTAAGAGTAAATTACATGGTTGGTCCCTGTGGTTTGTCCAAAATAACAATTTTCGTCCCTATTTTTTAAAAGTTGCATGGCTAGTCCCTAAGTATGTAAACAAATAACACCACGGGTCCCTTGGTTTAACTGGTGTTAACTAGGTTAGTTAAAATTTACAAGTTAGCCCCCTTTGGTTAAATAGCGCTGCATCGTTAATCCTTTAGCGCTGCATCGTTAATCCTTTTACTTAACGGCTGTTATAATTTACTTAACAGCTGTTATAATTTACGTTTTCGCCCGTTTTCGCCCGTTTTTGTCCCTTTTTTTTCCGTTTTTGTTCGTTTTTATACGTTTTTGTCCGTTTTTTTTTACGTTTTCGCCCGTTTTTGTCCATTTTTTTACGTTTTCGTCCGTTTTTGTCTCTTTGTTTACGTTTTCGCCCGTTTTTGTCCATTTTTTTTACGTTTTCGTCCATTTTTGTCTATTTTTTTTACGTTTTCCCCCATTTTCTTTCATTTTCATACGTTTTTGTCCGTTTTTTTTTACGTTTTCGTCCGTTTTTGTCTATTTTTTTACGTTTTCGCCCATTTTCTTTCATTTTCATACATTTTTGTCATTTTTTTTACATTTTCGCCAGTTTTTGTCCATTTTTTTACGTTTTTGTCCGTTTTTTTTATGTTTTTGCCCGTTTTTGTCCTTTTTTTTACGTTTTCGCCCGTTTTTTTTTACGTTTTCGCCCGTTTTTGTCCATTTTTTTACGTTTTCGTCCGTTTTTGTCCCTTTGTTTACGTTTTTGCCCCTTTTTTTTACGTTTTCGTCCGTTTTTGTCCCTTTGTTTACGTTTTTGTCCCTTTGGGTAAAAAAAAGTTTCTAAAACATATTTTTCGAAAAAAAATTTTGGTTAAAAAAAAGTTTCTAAAATATATTTTTCAAAAAAAAAAATTAGGTAAAAAAAGGGAAAAAAACGGGTGAAAACATAAAAAAAACGGACAAAACGGGCGAAAATGTAAAAAAATTGACAAAAACGGGCCAAAATGTAAAAAATGGACAAAAACAGGAGAAAACGTTAAAAAAAGGGACAAAAAAGGGCGAAAACGTAAACAAATGGACAAAAACGGACGAAAACGTAAAAAAATGGAAAAAAACGGGCGAAAACGTAAAAAAAAGGGACAAAAACGGACGAAAACGTAAAAAAAATATGAAAATGAAAGAAAATGGGCGAAAACGTAAAAAAATAGACAAAAACGGACGAAAACGTAAAAAAATGGACAAAAACGGGCGAAAACGTAAACAAAGGGACAAAAACGGACGAAAACGTAAAAAAATGGACAAAAACGGGCGGAAACATAAAAAAAGGACAAAAACGGGCGAAAACGTAAAAAAAAACGGGCGAAAACGTAAAAAAAAGGGACAAAAACGGGCGAAAATGTAAAAATAACGGACAAAAACGAGCGTAAACGTAAACAAATGGACAAAAACGGACGAAAACGTAAAAAAAAAAGGACAAAAACAGGCGAAAACGTAAAAAAAATGACAAAAACGTATGAAAATGAAAGAAAATGAGCGAAAACGTAAAAAAATGGACAAAAACGGACGAAAACATAAAAAAAATGGACAAAAACGGGCGAAAACGTAAACAAAGGGACAAAAACGGACAAAAACGAGCGAAAACGTAAAAAAAAAAGGGCAAAAACCTAAAAAAAAACGGACAAAAACGGGCAAAAACGTAAAAAAAAAGGACAAAACTGGCGAAAACGTAAATTATAACAGCTGTTAAGTAAATTATAACAGCCGTTAAGTAAAAGGATTAACGATGCAGCGCTAAAGGATTAACGATGCAGCGCTATTTAACCAAAGGGGGCTAACTTGTAAATTTTAACTAACCTAGTTAACACCAGTTAAACCAAGGGACCCGTGGTGTTATTTGTTTACGTACTTAGAGACTAGCCATGCAACTTTTAAAAGATAGGGACGAAAGTTGTTATTTTGGACAAACCACAGGGACCAACCATGTAATTTACTCTTACATTAATGAATCACCTTACTCTTAAATTTTTATGAAAGAAATGAGGGGAAAAGAAAGGATTTGGAGGGGGGGAAAGAGGCTCTTTTTTTTCTTGTTCAAATTTTCTGCCCATTTTTGGGCTGATTTGCAAGGATATAAACTTGTATCTCAAATAATAGTTAAATGAGCAATATGCCCTCCAAATTTGATACTGCAGCTTCATTTTCTTTGATCATAGACAATTCGCGAGTCATAGGGGCTGACGTCTTTTTATTTGTTTGATCATGATTTCAGGGAAAACAAGCATCAGGAACGTCAATACGTACAATGCGATAACACAAGTATACTTGTAGATGTCTAAAACAGTATACTTAAAAAGTGACACAGTTCAATATCATGTACTGTCTTGCCAGTATTACTGAGTCAAAAGAGGTCACTGTATGCTCATGGTGTTTTGCTTGGCACTTCATTGGTGCAATTGAGTTGGTGTATCATTTGGATGGAGGCTAGTGAGCCGTGAAAAATGAGAATACTTCACTTTAACTATTGATATGGCCATAAGATTGAAGACAAAAATGTTTGATGCATTAAGTTATTAGACTGATTTGCTGATGATGTTTAAATATTTGCTGTTTGTTTTGCTATGTAATTTCCATTTGCCAGCTTCCTTGATATATATTTGCCAGTTTTCTTTCAACTCTAAGAATAATCATCATTGCTGTTTGTCATTCCTAGATGATCATGGCGTCTTGTGTTTGCTCCATAACTAAAAATTTCATTCTGGACAATCGGGTATAATATGTCAATTTTCCTACCTTTCGTTGTCAAACAAGAATGTGATTGACACGTTTACCTTTATTACTACCGGGGAGAATATGTTTAATATGTACAATGACATCAAAAAATAGCAAACTGGACAAATATAGTTCACTAGTGTTATCAAGCATATCAACAGGTCAACTAACAGCTTAGGTAGAATAAATTAGAGATAAGACAGGTTGAATGCATAGATACAGTGAATTATTTACCGTATCAGAGAAGTAGTCATGGTGCGGTCTGTAAAACTGATTCGGTTCATACCTGTGCTTCTGTAGATGTTAGTTTAATACTGAACATGCATTAGTATACTTGTGAATAAAATGACAATTAAGAACTCAACAAACAAAGCACCCACCTTAACACTTGAATAAGTTCTCCATCTTCGATTGGAACTTGAGAATATGTAGCAATCTGTCTTTCAATCACCTGGTTTTGCATATAAACAGGATATACAAATGGTCAGCTGTACTAAAGCAATCAACTGCTTAATGACACACACGCGCGCAAGAGAAGCATACTAACATGAACCATTGGGTACTTCCTCTCTTCATAGTTTAAAAACATGCCTGAGCTAGTTCGGAGATTACTCTTGATTCCACTATTGAATACACAAAAAGTCAGATATAATGCATAAAAAGTACTATGAAAAGCAGTAATAGTACTGGACTACTGGCTACAATAAGTGCATCTGACACTACTAAAATGGTTAAAACATGATATTTATTTCAAGCTATCCACAAAAATAACAAATTTCAACTCAGCAGACAATGCATGTGAAGGAAACTGATAACTGATAATCAACAGAAAGAAACCATATACCCACTTTTAACATACCTTCCCAGTTTTTGCATCCACGACGGTGGACACCTTAAGACGGGGCTTGGCCACTGCTCTAAGATAATCACATTCCTGCAGTGTTCACAATAATTCATGAGTTATTTCACAGCATTTACAAGCGGTTAGCATTATGCATCCTTGAAGCAACCAAGTACTAATGGGGTTTGAACTTATAAAATAAAAATTATACCTTCAACAAAATACAAGTATAGAACTGTTGGTTCTTATTAAAACTAGAAAGTGTGGAGCTTGAGATGTTAGGCCATTTAGGTCATTTAATCACATACTGCGTAAGGGAAATCCACAAAGGCAATTTACTTAATTTACATGGACTTAATTGCATGTTTAGGTTTGACAATAATATTACAGGGCTACTCTGACGGTAATGTAGAATTATAGATTATAAACAATTTTTTCAAGAGAAAGAACAATAATTGGTATCACATACAAACATGGTGAACAATATTAGCACGTTCTTTGTGTACCTCTGTGCTTAAAAAGTTGTGAAACACAATGATTCGAGGAGACCAGCTAATTATTTCAGGTTTAACCTGCAGAAATGAGAAAATGAAAAACACCTTTTAAACAAAATGTCAAGGATAAAAATGTAGATAAGGATGATTTGAGATACGTTAGTTTCAGTAAAAAGTAAAAACCATAAACTGGCCATGACATAAGATCAATGACCACTACTAAATTATCTCTTTCATATATGTCTGTATTGGATTATGTCCTTTTCCTTGATGTTTTGACATTTGAGCTATGCATACTCACATAGTCACATACAATATATACATTCTCAATCAAACTTCCTAGTAACATTTTCTATAAGATATGAGTAGACCTCTGTATCTATACTACTGCATAATTTCTTTTTAATTATTAAGCTTTGCATAAAGCTTCATGTATTTCTCAACGATTTTCTTCAGGGCAATGTATATAACGTAAAACCATTGCTTGACCAAAAGATACAGCAGACAACTAGAATTAAAAATAAAATAAAAGATAGAACCATATGGGTTGGGTCTACAATGAGTACGTACATATCCAATCCGTAAAATTGCAGCTTCCTTGTCATTCCCCCAACCAGATATGACTGAAACCCCGTAGAATACAAAATTAGAAACATAACAATTTCATACGACCTTATTTTATTGCAGAACATCTCAACAGTAACTATACACAAAAAAATTATTTTGATGATGTGTGATCCCTATTCCCTGTCCCACCTCATATGCAAATTTTAAAATTTCAGGTGTTACATGGTACTATTAATTAACTCCGGAAAGAAGGTAACGATGAAGAATAATAATGTAACATACCAACCGGGAGGCAACTGATTACCATTCTGACTCCCAAGTGATCTTCTAAAGGAAGGAAACGTAGAGCCTAAAATATTATATTTGTCAGAAATCCTTAAAAGTAAAGACATCACCTTCTTAGCAATGAGGTCCAAACACATATTAGTATATTACAGAAAAATAATAGACGAAAGTTTCATGGTAATGCTATTTTATCTTTTTGCACAATACAGTGCATAGATACTTGCAGCTTACACTGCATATATTTGGTTTAGCTCATATACTGCCAGAAGCATGGTGTATAGTATAGTTATAAAACCAAGCTGGATGCATTTAGGATAACATAATGGCAATTTTGGCATAAGTTGTTGGACTGCAGATTTAAAGATGACCATAACTTAACCTTGAGTTGATATATAAAAGGCAAAAAATAAAACGGTGATGAATCATTGAACTTCAGCATTCCAATCCAACTTTCATTATCAGGTTATATGTCTTTATAAATTCATATCCATATTTGCGGTGCAAGTTATGGAACATATCTATTATAATGGAACATATCTATTATAATCTACAATGTTCATTGCAATCTGGTCTAGAAATGGATCATGGATGTAATACAGCAGTATGGGATAACACGAGATAAAGACTCACAATAAGCAAAAGCTACATGCCAACTCTGATATAAGATATGGATGGAAATATTTTACCATATGAATCTTCTAAATTCCGAATAAATGCCAATTGAAGCAAAGAACCTGCATTGTAATTTACATAACACCATTACTACACATTTAGCAAAATATACAACATTAAGACACGGTGGATGTAAGATATATAGGGTATATCATTATGGTTATAGATATAGGCCCAATGGCCGACTTGTACTCTGCATTTCTCAGGCCTTTGCCCAATGACTGTTAACAGTTCAGATTACTAAGTTCTGATAGTCAATGATAGATCTTTCAATAAGTAATTAGCTCTATATATGGAAGATTGTTGAAGTTAAAACGTAGGAACTTATAAGTTATAACTTATGAAGTGTTAAGTGTATGAGACTATCAGTTGAACACATGAAGTAGGAAGTTATGCCAAAAATTAGAAGGCCTCTTATCATCTTATGTCGCCACACTACTTCTTAAGCACCGACAAATGTACCAACTGACCTCCTCATCACCTAGGACAATCTAGGTTATTACGGCTTCAATCACCAGAAATGAAATCAATTAGTTTCCAAAACGTTTTTCATTAATATCGTACTTGAGATAATGACTTTAATCTAATTCCTTAAAAAAATTTAGTATATGGTTGCTCCATTAAAATCCATTTTATAAAAGATTACATCCACCCAAAACATAACAAAAAAAATCAAATTCGCATTTCTAATAATAGTAGCATATAATCAGCAACAAGCAAGCATTGTATAAATAAATAAATAGAACATAATACATTAATTTATTAATCAATTCATGATGGTAATTAATCAAAGAAATGAAAAAAAAATACCGAAAATCATTCCGATGGTGACAAGTGTAAGTAAAAAGATGACGATTTTCATCGCAGAAGCCATCGCCGGATCTCACGCTCTTATTTCCTTCCGCCTTCTTATTATTATCTCACTTTTGATTTTATTTGAAAAATAGAAAAAGCCCATGGTTTTTGTAATTTTCTTGTCTTAAGTTTTTATTTGGGTTACTTTAGGTGTGTTTGTTTCCACTTATACGGTCGGCTGATAACTTTTTTTGTTTTAAACTTATTGCTATCTTTGTTTTAAACTTTTGGATTTTTTTAGGCAATGAGCGGTGCTACTACTCACTTATAGCTTACTGCTACTGCTCATTGCTACTTTTTATAAGCTTACTTTTTGTGATTTATTTTGAAACTTTTCAGCTTATGGGTGTGTTTGGCAAACATTACTTGCGGTGTTGCTGGTGCTAATGCTGATGCTGATGCTGATGCTGATGATGGTGCTGGTACTGAAAAAAATTTAAAACGTAGTTTTTTTAAGTAGTGTTTGACAAACTAGCTGTAATTTTAAATCAAAAGTGTAAAATGACGTAATTGAACATACAAATAACAAACCCAATATGAATAAGAATTGTGAATAAAATTATAGATATAAATCATAAATATGTAGCATTGCATGAAAATCCATGTAAAAATACAAACAACGTTAAAATGATGTTAAATTATCATCCACAATGTACATTCCATATTAAAGTAGGATTTTATTATGCTTTATAATGAATGTGGGTTTTTTGAAGGTTAAAATGGTAACTATAAAAAAATAGGGGTGAGCAAAACCGCCCGACTCCCGAATCCCGTCCCGATCCCGAGTCCCGAATCCTGTCCCAAAACCGAACCGGCAAAATTCGGGTCGGGAGTCGGTTTTGAAAATTAGTGTTTATCGGTATCGGATCGGGTCGGGATAAAAACCGACACCAACCCGATTTAGCCCGTCAGCCCGAGAAAAACATAGGTGCAGGGAAAAATAAGCGCCCCTTCTTATCTTCTATTGTTTCACTCAATCAGAAAAACATGAGGTCTCAAAACCAGAAACACTGAAGGTCTCAAAACCATAAGTCAGAAACACCGAAGGTCTCAAAATCAGAAAATGTATTGATATTCTTGTTTAGAAGATGCATTGATAAACACCAATTTGGTTTCTTAACCAACAAAAGTGTGTAAATGAAAATAAACACCGAAGTTTCATTGATATGTTTGTTCTTTGGAATAGCCGTTGATGAGTGGATAGAGATATGATAGATGCAAGTTTTGGGGGCGGTGAAACAATGCTTTGACCTAATACTGTAATATTTAGGTTTTCATTTTTTTTTGCTTTTCTTTGATGGGCTCAAAAACAAAATCGGGACACTATTGCAAATACCGAAACCCGGCCCGATAAGCCCGATTCATACCGGCTCGTCCCGACTATTAATCGGTTTGGGAGCCGGGTTGAGTTTTCCATTGTTTCGGTATCGGTATTTGGCGGAACGGATCGGGTCGGGTCGGGTTCCGGCCCGATGCTCAGCCCTAACAAAAAATAATCTCTAGTCCTTTCTGAAAAGCTGGTTTGATGAACTTTTAATTTTAGAGATTATTTTTCCTATAATCTTTTTAAATCTTGGCTACCAAACGATACTTATATAAGTTAATAATAACATAAGAACCTTATATAAGCAAAAAAAAAAAAAAAAAAAAAAAAAAAGCTTATGAAACATAAATCCAAAATCAATAAGTCATAAGTTGTTCTTAAGAGAGAAGAAGTGAAAAGAGAATTAACCATAAGTCCATAACTCATGTTCTTGAGTTGAAGCAAAAAGAAAATAGTTTGTTCAAATTATATTTATACCCTTTAATTGTTAGTGTTAGGTCTTTGAAAAGAGATATACTAATCTTTACACAAAGTATATTTATATTTCATTTCCTTTTCATCCCAAAAATAGGATGAAATTTAAAAAACAATAACAAACAATAATAATAATAATCTGGGCTCGTCTTCGAATCCATACAATCAATCACCTTACTTTCCTACCAAATTAAGGGCTGGTCTTCAAACCCGGCCAACAATCCGGGCTCGTCTTCGAATTCATACAATCAATAGCCTTACTTTCATACCTTCCTAACAAACCCATACATGAATTCCAATGAACAAATGCTATTTAGTCAATGGAAAATGCAGCAACTTCTTAACAACAACATCAACAACTAAACCAAGGCACCGCTTCCCAAACAAATTCCGACCATGCATCCTTCCATCTATGAGACAAAGACGAAGCCGAAGCCGAATACGAAGATGAAGGCGAAGTGATCCCGACCCTGACGTCAAAGAAGACGAAGACGAAGAAAACCACCGAAATGCAAGCTACACAAGGTGGTACTCGAGCTCGTAACGTGTGGACCCAAGACGAGGAGTTGCTTTTGTTGGAGTGTTTCATTCAAATATCCGAGGATCTAAAAAGAGGTGCGGGTCAATCAAAGGAAACGTTTTGGTATAGAATTCTCGACATATACAATTTGGAAGCTGATAAACACAAGTGGACTATTCGTACCAAGAACTTGTTGACAGGAAAGTGGACTCCAATGAATAAAGAGGTTACCAAGTGGAATTCGTTAGTGAATGAAACAAGCGTTATGAGTGGGGAGAGTGGTAAATATTTTATGACGAGGATACATTGTTTGTATAAAACGGTGACGGGTACTAACTTTAAACACATGAGCGCTTGGGGCTTTTTGAAAGACAAGCACAAGTGAAAAAATCCCGAATCGACATTGGCAATGCAAAATCGTCTTCGGGTTACAGAGGATGAACCCGAGCATTTTGGACAAGGCACGTTGCCACGGCCTAACGGCATGCACCAAATTTCTAATAGTCAACATTCATTAAACTCGACCGCTAGTTCCGGTTCAAACCCGACAATGTTTCAAGAAATGATGCAACAACAAATCGAGTTAGACTAAAAGGCAAAGATGGACGTTTTCGAACGAGAGTCACTAACGAAAGTTACTTTATATGAATCTCAAAAAATTGCTGAGGAGATGCGAGTGCTACAAATGGATACAAGAAGGTGGATCTGATCGAAGCGGCGATCGTGAAAGCCCAAAAAGCATGAATCCGGGCAAAGTAATACTAGGTTTTTATTTTTATGTAACTTTTTTTAATTAATGCAATGTGTGTGTGTGTTTTTTAAGTTAATGAAATTTATTTTAGTTATTATGTATGTTTTATGTAAATTGAAAAAAAAAAAAAGAGAATGGCACCACATTTTCTTGTGCCAACGGTAACGGCAAAAAATGTGGTACCAAAGGTTTTGTGGCGTCATTCTATGTTTTTCTAACATGACACCACTTTTGGAGAACGGCACGAGGAGTTTGGCTCCACGTTACCCACTGCTCTAATAGTTAAATGAAATGAGTAGTAAAACGAATCATATAGAAATGCCGCACGTGCTTCGAAACATATGTTTAACGCATGCTATATGCTTAGACCAAATAATAAAATGCATATCATATCAAGTTGTAGATGAAAGTTGCAAAGAGGAACCAATACAAAATATGCAATGGTGTGTTGGCACCACACAACCATCCACCAACTCAAAAACTATATGAATGATAAGGATTTATTTGATAAACTTTTAGGGGGTCATTTATGCTCTAAGTCGTGATTTTATGATCAAATATCACCTCAAATCGTTTCTTTTCTCATTTTAGGTACTTGGGATGTGATTTCTGGAATATGGAGCATTTTGGAGCTTTTCAGACGTTTTTATGCTCAAGAATAAAGAAAACGAGAAAACCAAGAAAAGTCAGGTTTTTACAACTGACGGCGTCAATCTTTGGAGGTTGACGTCTTCGCCTTATGATGAGAAGTATTGGATTTTTAAATTAGGCGCCCCAAAAAGATTTTGGAACTCAACACCAGACGGCGTCAGGTACAAATATGGTGAGGCCATTTGGCTTTGCATTTACACGAGACTGCCTAGTGGACTTAATACGGGATGGCGTCAGAAGAGTTTCTAGGCGATTCGAAACCCTAAAAGCGGCGTTCTGACGGCGTCAGGATTTATAACCCGATGCCATCAGCCTTGTAATTCTATATATAGTTTTGGATTTTTCATTCATTAAGTGTGCAACTTTGGAGATAAACCCTAGTCCGACTTTTACAGTATTTTTAGGGTTTCAAACCCTATTTTCTTCCATGTTCAATTGAAGATAAGTTCATCCTTTAATCATTTAATATGTCTATGCGTTGTTTGAATAATTGTTTGTCTTTTCTTTACATTAACATGCTAGCTTAGATTTCTTAGTGTTTGCTTAGATCTAATGAAACCTATTTATTGATTGTTGGTTTGTTGTTTGTTGTTTGGTTGATTGACTTGCATTAGACACTTAGGCTTAAGAAAACTGGCTAATCTCCTATACGGTAACAAGCTTGAACGTCTTAAGAAACATAATCGGATGTGTACTACAGTTTTATTGATGGTATTTAATGCATGAGTAGATGTTGATGATTCTATGATAGGATACTAAATGTGTCGTCATAAGAAGAAATAGATATTCATAGAGTTGGGGAAGGATGTACACGCCCCCACGAATGGTATTAAGGAATACAATCTTTCAACTAAACAATTGTGACAACTCAACAAATCAACAAGAGATAATTAGGGAGTAGTGAAATCTAAGTAAACACATTTGTCTCATATAAGAAGTTCATCACATTTACTTTTCTTGTTTTTGTTGTTTTATTGTTTTCTAGTTTAATTAATAGTTTTGGGTTAGTTGACTAGCAACTAATTCTGACCACTCTTCCAATACCCGAGATTTTACTTGCTTTCCTATAAAAAATAAAAATATAAAAAGAATCATCCCTCACCTTTAGACCTAGTTGACCTATACTTCAATCCTAACGACACTATTCTCCTAGAGAACGATCAATCCCCCGGACCTAGCTGTTGAGGCAGCATGATCAAGATCTCCTAATGTTTTGATAATGACAAATAAACCATCGAAAAACATAAAATAACAAACGTTAGGCAAAATTCCCCGAATCACAAGTCTGCTGTTGGTGCGCCACCCACGCGTCAACGCGTGGGTAACGCGCCAGGCGTTTGTAAATATCGGGACGAATTTTGAAAGTCAGCTTTACCCTTACCCTACAAAAGTGGATCTTTCAATACAGGTATGAATATGTTATGTTCTTAATTGAGAACACTCGAAACGAGTTTTGAGATTAGAGAGATCCAACTTTTAAAGCACCCATTTACAGGAAAACGCCAACTCATGTTTTCTAACTATCGCCTCTAGCCAAGGCTTTTCTAAACTTAGGGAGCTTATATACTTCACGTAACATCATGTGAAAGCATCCATATGCTCATATCCCGTGCTTACGTCTTCTCTAATTACGTAACGGGTTTACTCCCTTATTGGTCAAACTAAGTCCAAGGTCTCTTTGCGTAAACGCATCCTTACCCACATGGGTTATGCTTTACATCAAGGCAAAGCACTTGACTTGTTTGAATCAAGGTATTAGTTGAGAACGTCGAGTCGTGGAAAGTCACGAGATATGAAACTATGGATTCTCGACGTTGTGTTACTTGAACTTATAAGTAACATATGATTTTCTCAACTTATAATCTTAACTGTCTAAACTTTCTCTTCTTAATGACAATTAGATTATTTCTTAATCTTCTTCTTAATCTCATTTCACAAAAGACAAATACCTTGTACATTTGTACACACACTTCTCTACACACACTTGATTTCGAATACACACACTACTCTCACAACCATCTCCTCTCTACACACACTAGCCAACTCACCATATCCAATCATATCCAAATCATATATTCTCTTACACAAATCTCTTACACAATCTCTTACAACATCACATCTCTTATATTCCTTACACACTCTACATCTCAACCATTCTTTCCCTTACAACACATCTCAACCCTTCACATTCAACACATGAGAATTATTTGAAATCCAAACATTCCCTCCCTTTGATCCTAGCCATCCATTTCAAAATAAACACATCTCAACCCTTCATATTCCCACATGCCATTTAATTTGAATTTCAAAAGAGGCTCCATTTGATCCTAGCCATCCAATTCAAACCAACACATCTCAACCATCCATCCTTCCTTCTCTCTATTTCAACACATGCCTTTGATCCTATCCATCCAATTCAAACAAAACCATCTCAACCATCCATCTCATTCTTTCCCCCCAAGCAAAGGAATATACCTTTGGAATATGTCATGGCATATTCTCTTATCTATTATGCCATGTGAGGAATACCATTTCTACCCTTACCAAATTACCATTTCCTCTCTTCTACCCTTGGTATTTGGTTTTCTTATAAACACTTCACAAAACATTTTCCAAATTGGCTATTTGAGTTGGTAAACCTTATTTTGATTAATGTTAAGGTTTAGTGTGAAGTACAATTGGGGGTTTAGCAAGGTAAGGTATTTATAAAGCCAACACCCAAAACTTTGGGAATTTTTTCTCTGGATGTCTGGCGCGCCACCCACGCGTCAACGCGTGGGCAGCGCGCCGGCCTCGGTAAAATTTTCCCAAGTTGGGTTTTTGCCTATAAATGCCATGCCTTGGCTCTTGTATTCCTTACCCCTTGCCATTATTCTTTCTCTCTACATTCTTTCTCTCAAATCTCTCTATCTCTAATCTTGTGTTCTTGATTCTCACTCTAACATCTTTGAAAGAACACATCTCTTTGCAAGGGAAGAATCACAAGAACTTAATCCACTCTTGTGATTATGTCGAGGGTCTTCTTCCTTATACCCTTTCTATTACAATCGAGTCTCTAGGTTAGGTTAGAGCTTGGTTGAACAAACACTTATTCATTCATTCAATTGTTTGTAAGGGAAGTCTTGTGTCTTGGTGACCAAGCCTAGATCACCGGGGATCTAGTTGGGGTTTGATACTTTCAGTGGGAAGTCTTGGTAGTGGTCTTGGTGACCCTTAGGTGAAGTCGAATCGCGAGATTCTTTTGGTTGGTTTCCGAGGGCGGAATACCATGGGAGTAACTCCTTCTTTGTGAGCATCAATATTGTTGAATATCGGTGGAGTGAATTGTAACGGTTTGTAGTCCACCGAAAGGATTATACTAGTGAATAGCATCAGAGTCGCGGATTCGCAACTGGACGTACGGATGGTATAAACCCCCCATCCCGAACCAGTATATATCGTTGTGTTCTTACTTACTTTATATACTTTGATTGTGTTAGTGGTTGTTGGATTATTGTACAACCACTTGGTGTTCTCTTTGGCTTAAAGTTTTTTTAAACATCTAAAAAGCCAAAGAAACCGTATTCACCCCCTATAGTTCTACACTAGCATTTACTACACTACAACGGTCAGGTACACTGCCTGGTGGATTCAGAGGTAAAACCTTTTGTGAGGTTGCAAAACACGCATTAATGAAATTTGCTTAGGATGCATCAATCTATAAAAAATCATTCAATGGTGACAAGTGTAAGTAAAAAGATAACGATTTTCATCGCAGAACCCATCGCCGGATCTCACGCTTCTTTTTTCCGGTTTCTTATGCCACTTTTAATTTATTTTCAAATAGCCCATGGTTTTTGTAATTAAAAGTTGTTTTACACATGTTACATGATTCCATTTCCTTTTTTGGTTATGTGTTTTGTTTGGATTTTTTTTTGGGTTAATATACAAAAAAGTTACTAAAGTTCGATAAAAAGTTCATTTAAGTTACTAAAGTTTAGAAATTGTCATCTTAGGTTACTGTACTTGTAGGAAATTGATGTGTGGTTTTGCAACCTTGCAAAAGGTTTTACTTCTCAAGGGATATTGAGAAGCTTGAAATCCCCACCAGGCAGTGTACCTGACCGATGTAGTATAGTGAGTGGCAAGTACCGGGGGATTGATCGTTCTCTCGGGGAATAGCGTTCGTTAGGATTGAAACTAAGTCAATTAGGTCTAAAGGTGAAGGATGATTCTTTTTGTATTTAATATTTTATGAAATCATTAAAATCTCGGTTTTGGAAGAGTGGGCGAAATTAGTTGCTAATCAACTAATCCAAAAGCAACTAATTAAACTAATGTGCAAGAAAAGTAAATTAGGGTTCTACAAGGGAAGTGAAGCGTATCTACCTATGATGTAATATTTCTTGCTAGCTATCCAATACTACCTATTGAATGTTAACCTTGTTTTAATACACGGGTTGTATTCCTTAATACCATTCGTGGGGGCGTGTACGTACTTCCCCAACTCTATAAAATCCTATCTCTTCCTATGACGACACGTTAAGTATCCTATCATGGCCTCATTAATATTCTCTTATGCATTAAACACAACCAATTAATCGTAGTACACATCCGATTCATGTTTCTTAAGACGTTCAAGAATGTTACCAAATAGGAGATTAGCCAGTTTTCTTAAGCATAACATCGATAAACATTCAATCAAAACAAGAAACAATAGGAACCAAGAATTATAAACTAAATCAACTAGACCTATTGAAGTTGTCACACCTTCATTGATGAAGATAGATACAAACATCAACAAGGAATCTATAAGATCTAATTAATTATATACAAGTTTCACACAATCATAAGTAAACACAAGGTGAATTAGCCAATCATAATTAATGAAGAACAAGCAACAATAATGATAATTGAAGACATGAATTAATGTAGAATCAACAAACCATTACAAGATGTTTATGGAGTGATTAAGACCCTCTAAGTTGCTGGAAAACACCTACCCTAACCCTAGAATCGGACTTAGGGTTTGAGGCTTACAAATAATGAAGTTATAAGGTTGTATTTATAGGCACTTTTCTGCCCGGCCCACTTGACGGCGTCACCCTGTATAAGGTGAGGGCATCAAGACCAATCTTTCTTCAACAAATTGTAGATTTTTTCGCCCTCTTCGTGTGGGCTTTTGAATCACCTAAATTCGAGTTCGTATGCAAAAGATATGGCAAAAATAGTAACAGCTACTGCGCGCGCAAGTTGTGACTAGTTAACACGTGATGACCTACGTGACCCCTTCAGGTTATAAGTCTTCTAGGCCATCACTCTTTAATTTAACACGTGATGGCCTACTTCCAAATACACGTGACGGCGTCAGGTGTAAATTACCAAAATTCTTTCTGGGGCGTCACGTGTTAATTTCCATCAACTCCAATCTTCATGTGACGGCGTCTGCATCCAAAACGTGACGCCGTCAGGTGTAAAAACCTTACTTTTCTTGGTTTTCTTGTTCTCTTCATTTTTGAGCACAAAAACGTCCAAAAAACTCCAAAATGCTTTCTTTTCCATAATTCCTCTCAAAAGTACCTAAAATGACAAAAGGAATGATTTAAGGCAATATTTGATCATAATATCATGACTTAGGGCTTAAATGACCCCTTAAAAGCGTAACACTTTTTGCCTCATCAGAAATATACACTTCAAAGAGAGAGAGAGAGAGAGAGAGAGAGAGAGAGAGAGAGAGAGAGAGAGAGAGAGAGAGAGGGTGAGTGGGTGGGAGAAGGATGGATAGAGTCCATAGAGAGAGAAAGAGTATAAGTGGGGTGTGTTTTGGTGAAGTTGGTGGTATTTTACACCTGTTTAGTGGTTGAGTAGAAAACTGATGTGGAACTGAGTTGTCGTTGGTGATGTTGGTCATCATCACAACCAACCTAATTTTGTTGTTGACAACATGCCATTAAATATTGCCGATTTAATCGCTTCGCAAAGGTAACAACATCTTTGAACCTTTCGCAAGTTGTGCTGGAAGTCACCCACTTCTCGGCCACATATTTTTTTTTGCCAAAATATAGTCGAATCTTGATGAGTACCTACGTTTAGGTGATCAGATACATCTACTTAACTTTCCATCAATAGTAGTTCTTCTCTAGGAGTCCAAGTCTTACAAAAGATCTCTTTTTTTTTTTTCTTTTTTTGTTTTGCGTATCTTTTGTCTTTTCACGGATGAAGATGGTTCAGTTATTTGCGTTGGTGATTGTTGCAGATCTGATGGTGTCATTTGATTAAAAGTTTATTGGTATTGTTAGAAAGAGAGTAAATTTGTTTTTTTGTTTTTGTTTTGTTTTGTTTTTTTTCATATAACCGACGCAAATGGGTAAGGTCAGAGATGGAATGAAGTCACACAGTCGCATTCAGAAAAAACTACATAAAAAAACGACATGTACATTTAAAAAAATTGAGGTTCTTTTTTAAAAACTAGGCCACAAAAGTTTAAAGGTGTCCCAAGACCTGTCGAAACTCAGCGGGAATGGTGGCGGACCCTGTGAAATCAAACACATGAGATTTTGTTGACCTAGTCAAAGTTGACAAAGCCATTCAGATTAACAATACAAAGTCAAAGTAAAACGCACACATTTAAATGTTTTTTTAAACATCTAAAAAGCCAAAGAAACCGTATTCACCCCCTACAGTTCTACACTAGCATTTACTACACTACAACGGTCAGGTACACTGCCTGGTGGATTCAGAGGTAAAACCTTTTGTGAGGTTGCAAAACACGCATTAATGAAATTTGCTTAGGATGCATCAATCTATCAAAAATCATTCAATGGTGACAAGTGTGAGTAAAAAGATAACGATTTTCATCGCAGAACCCATCGCCGGATCTCACGCTTCTTTTTTCCGGTTTCTTATGCCACTTTTAATTTATTTTCAAATAGCCCATGGTTTTTCTAATTAAAAGTTGTTTTACACATGTTACATGATTCCATTTCCTTTTTTGGTTATGTGTTTTGTTTGGATTTTTTTTTTGGGTTAATATACAAAAAAGTTACTAAAGTTCATTTAAGTTACTAAAGTTTAGAAATTGTCATCTTAGGTTACTGTACTTGTAGGAAATTGATGCGTGGTTTTGCAACCTTGCAAAAGGTTTTACTTTTTAAGGGATATTGAGAAGCTTGAAATCCCCACCAGGCAGTGTACCTGACCGATGTAGTATAGTGAGTGGCAAGTACCGGGGGATTCATCGTTCTCTCGGGGAATAGCGTTCGTTAGGATTGAAACTAAGTCAATTAGGTCTAAAGGTGAAGGATGATTCTTTTTGTATTTAATATTTTATGAAAGCATTAAAAGCTCGGTTTTGGAAGAGTGGGCGAAATAAGTTGCTAATCAACTAACCCAAAAGCAACTAATTAAACTAATGTGCAAGAAATGTAAATTAGGGTTCTACAAGGGAAGTGAAGCGTATCTACCTATGATGTAATATTTCTTGCTAGCTATCCAATACTACCTATTGAATGTTAACCTTGTTTTAATACATGGGTTGTATTCCTTAATACCATTCGTGGGGGCGTGTACGTACTTCCCCAACTCTATAAAATCCTATCTCTTCCTATGACGACACGTTAAGTATCCTATCATGGCCTCATTAATATTCTCTTATGCATTAAACACAACCAATTAATCATAGTACACATCCGATTCATGTTTCTTAAGACGTTCAAGAATGTTACCAAATAGGAGATTAGCTAGTTTTCTTAAGCATAACATCGATAAACATTCAATCAAAACAAGAAACAATAGGAACCAAGAATTATAAACTAAATCAACTAGACCTATTGAAGTTGTCACACCTTCGTTGATGAAGATAGACACAAACATCAACAAGGAATCAATAAGATCTAATTAATTATATACAAGTTTCACACAATCATAAGTAAACAAAAGGTGAATTAGCCAAGCATAATTAATGAAGAACAAGCAACAATAATGATAATTGAAGACATGAATTAATGTAGAATCAACAAACCATTACAAGATGTTTATGGAGTGATTAAGACCCTCTAAGTTGCTGGAAAACACCTACCCTAACCCTAGAATTGGACTTAGGGTTTGAGGCTTACAAATAATGAAGTTATAAGGTTGTATTTATAGGCACTTTTCTGCCCGGCCCACTTGACGGCGTCACCCCGTATAAGGTGAGGGCATCAAGACCAATCTTTCTTCAACAAATTGTAGATCTTTTCGTCCTCTTCGTGTGGGCTTTTGAATCACCTAAATTCGAGTTCGTATGCAAAAGATATGGCAAAAATAGTAACAGCTACCGCGCGCGCAAGTTGTGACTAGTTAACACGTGATGGCCTACGTGACCCCTTCAGGTTATAAGTCTTCTAGGCCATCACTCTTTAATTTAACACGTGATGGCCTACTTCCAAATACACGTGACGGCGTCAGGTGTAAATTACCAAAATTCTTTCTGAGGCGTCACGTGTTAATTTCCATCAACTCCAATCTTCAGGTGACGGCGTCTGATGCGTGGGAATCGCAACAGGCTTTACCTCTCGAGGGATCTCGAGAAGCTTACAACCCCCACCAGGCAGTGTACCTGATCGTTGTAGTATAGTATAGTGACAAGTACCGGGGGATTGATCGTTCAACTTAGGAATAGTGTCGCTAGGATTAGAAAGCCTAAATACTAGTTCTAAAGGTGAGGGATGATTATTTTTGTGTTTTTATATTTTTATGAAAGCAAGTAAAATCTCGGGTTTTGGAAGAGTGGGCGGAATTAGTTGCTATTCAACTAACCCAATACTAAGATGCAATCAAAATAAAATACTAAAAATGAAGATAAACTAAGTATACTAAAGTTGTGAGCAGTAATTGGAGAAAATGTGTTTACTTAGATTTCACTACTCCCTAGATATCTTTTACACGTTAATTACTTGTTATAATTGCATGGATGACGGATCGTATTCCTTAATACCATTCATGGGGTGGCATACATAACTCCCCAATTCTATGAGCTCTTATCTCCTCCTACACCATGCCCAGCACAACTATAGGGATTGTAAACAGTGGCTCATGCATTAAATACAACCAATAAAGACCTAGTACGCCTCGGTTCATGTTTCTTAAGACGTTCAAGCATGTTACCATTTGGAGATCTGCCAGTTTTCTTAAGCCTAACATATAAATCATTCATCCAAAACAAGAATAAACAAGTAATCAACACATAATCAATATCTAGGTTTCATTAGATCTAAGCAAACACAAAAGAGATCTAGCCTAGCATGATAGAATTAAGACAAGAACATGATATAGACAACCAACACATAGACATATTGATTGAATTAGAAGAACACTTATCTTAATTAATCATGCAAGGTATCAAGGGGTTGGAACCCTTGAAAAACCTGTAAAGTTACACCAAAATCGTCTTTAGGGTTTCTCCCATAACTTCTCTCTTAAATGTGAAAAACTAGAAAACTATATATAGGAAAATAGGGATGACGGCGTCAAGAACAAAGGTGTGACGCCGTCATCTCGCCGCCAAATACTTCCTCGGACGGCCTTGATCTACTTCTGACGCCGTCAAGGCCTAGGCCGTCACAAAAATTACTCTTGACGCCCTGTGTGTGACGCCGTCATCAACTACGGATTTTAATTCTTGGGGTTTTGACGCCGTCAGGAAAACTCTTGACGCCTTCATGTACTGTTCCCAGCATGGAAAATTGAGACTTTGCCGTTTTCTTCACTTTTATGCTCCAAAAACGTCCAAAATGGCTTCTTTTCCAGAATTCACTCTCCAAGTACCTAAAATCACAAAAGGAAAGATTTAGGGCAATATTTGATCAAATAAATTCGGATTCGGGCTTAAATGACCCCCTAAAAACGGACCATTTTTCGCCTCATCAGCGTCAGCATCCAAAACGTGACGCCGTCAGGTGTAAAAACCTTACTTTTCTTGGTTTTCTTGTTCTCTTCATTTTTGAGCACAAAAACATCCAAAAAGCTCCAAAATGCTTTCTTTTCCATAATTTCTCTCAAAAGTACCTAAAATGACAAAATGAATGATTTAAGGCAATATTTGATCATAATATCATGACTTAGGGCTTAAATGACCCCTTAAAAGCGTAACACTTTTTGCCTCATCAGAAATATACACTTCAAAGAGAGAGAGAGAGAGAGAGAGAGAGAGAGAGAGAGAGAGAGAGAGAGAGAGAGAGAGAGAGAGAGAGAGAGAGAGAGAGGGTGAGTGGGTGGGAGAAGGATGGATAGAGTCCATAGAGAGAGAAAGAGTATAAGTGGGGTGTGTTTTGGTGAAGTTGGTGGTATTTTACACCTGTTTAGTGGTCGAGTAGAAAACTGATGTGGAACTGAGTTGTCGTTGGTGATGTTGGTCATCATCACAACCAACCTAATTTTGTTGTTGACAACATGCCATTAAATATTGCCGATTTAATCGCTTCGCAAAGGTAACAACATCTTTGAACCTTTCGCAAGTTGTGCTGGAAGTCACCCACTTCTCGGCCACATTTTTTTTTGCCAAAATATAGTCGAATCTTGACGAGTACCTACGTTTAGGTGATCAGATACATCTACTTAACTTTCCATCAATAGTAGTTCTTCTCTAGGAGTCCAAGTCTTACAAAAGATCTCTTTTTTTTTTCTTTTTTTGTTTTGCGTATCTTTTGTCTTTTCACGGATGAAGATGGTTCAGTTATTTGCGTTGGTGATTGTTGCAGATCTGATGGTGTCATTTGATTAAAAGTTTGTTGGTATTGTTAGAAAGAGAGTAAATTTGTTTTTTTTGTTTTGTTTAGTTTTTTTTCATATAACCGACGCAAATGGGTAAGGTCAGAGATGGAATGAAGTCACACAGTCACATTCAGAAAAAACTACATAAAAAAACGACATGTACATTTAAAAAAATTGAGGTTCTTTTTTAAAAACTAGGCCACAAAAGTTTAAAGGTGTCCCAAGACCTGTCGAAACTCAGCGGGAATGGTGGCGGACCCTGTGAAATCAAACACATGAGATTTTGTTGACCTAGTCAAAGTTGACAAAGCCATTCAGATTAATAATACAAAGTCAAAGTAAAACGCACACATTTAAACGTAACTATTGGTGGAAACGAGCCGAGTCGCTCGTGAAAAGCTCGGGATCGGATTGGTAAAAAGCTCGAACGAGTCAAGTCTAAACTAGCTCGAGCCTAAGTTTGGGCTCATTTAATAATCGAGCTCGAGCCCGAGCTCTATACAAGAAGTTCGAATAGGCTCACGAGCCTAAATGAGCCCTAGAAATATATACGTATATATATTGTCTATACGTTTAAATGAGTTTAAAAGTAGTAAACGAGCTCGAGCCTTATGTAATTAGTCGAGCCCGAGCCGAGCTCGAGCTCAAAATATGAGGCTCTAAACGAGCTCGAGTCCGAACTCGAGCTCTTTATATATAAACAAACCGAGCTCTAGCTCTGGCAGGCTCGGGCTTGGCTCAGCTCATTTTCATCCTTAGTTTTGATAAAAAAAGGAATCCAAACAGTACACCCCCTTAAATTCAGTGGCACACAAACACCTAAAATCTAGATGAACATGGGTTCAACTCCAATCAAAACCCAGTCCAACAAACATCTAAATCCCCCTTTTCATTCAACAAAATTGAAGTAAGATACACAACAATGATAACATGCGGATTGAGGAAACCAATGAGAATAAGTGATGGGGTTTTATCAAGACACACAGTTCAATCTCTCAAAAGTAAACTAATTATTAAAAGATGATTTGTTAGAGACAACAACATTTGGATTTTGCTCTCAAGGTATGTAACTTTTATCATGAGGAATTTATCAAAAGTTTATTCAAAGTTAGGTGAAAATTGTAACCACTTTTCACCAAATGTATATCTTATTTAATAAACTTTTGATCTGTTACCAATGCATTCTGTATAGCACGTAAACCAAAATGGTGCCATGTCAATTGAAGATTATTACATCATAATTAAGCAGAAAATAAAGAAATAGTTTATTACATTCTACTAGCTTTATAACTGCGAATAACGATAACGATGAATAGCTAACTATGGTTTTGTGTTTTTTAGGTCGAGACGTGAATGTGAATTTGTGTTATATAGATATTGGTATAAATCTATGTGTTCTTTTTTGCTGCCTGGTTATGATTGATTAAGAAAAAAAAAGGAAGTCATGTGATCTCTTTACTCAGTCTTGAAATGTGGAAGGACCAATAACATAAAGTCTTGTATATTGGAATAGATATTGATAAGTCAATAGGGTAGTCTAGTGCATTTCTGAGCGCACACCCAGGCTGCAAATTTGGGTTTGTTAGAGAGTGGAGGACTTTGAAAATATTGTTACCTTTGCTATATTGCGGACACTATTCTCAAAGGCCCATTAAGTCTGTCTAAATATTGTCTTTCACACATTGTCTTTGGGGGCAGGGTATATGGACTGTATACATTTCTGGTAATGAACGTTTGAGAGTTCCTCGGATGACATAAACCCTTGAAAATAACTACTATGTTACAAATTCCAAAATTTCTCGAATCGATGTGATACAATACTGCTTTTTTCCTTTTTCTTGTTATGCAACTATAGGGCAATCATACTCTATACATGCAATGTGAATAAAAGTTTATTTTGCTCCAAAATTTTGGCAATATAACTTTGACACTTTGTGGTGTATTTTAACAAGGCAATACCATATCTGCTTAGTTTAGCTAACAAGATACATCATTATAATTTCATTAAAGACAAAAAAATTGTGGATGTTAAAAATGTGCTACGAGGGACAAAAGTTAGCGCTCATATAAGGGATGCTTGTTGAGTCGTGGAGACTTACAGGCTCCAAGATAGATTTGACAAAGGGTAACAAATGTATGACTTTATGTACATAGAAGCTCCTTTGGATCATATTATTGTCGAAGAGTAAAGGTGTTTAAACCTAGCTACCCTTTGTGTGTCTGCTTTGCCCATGTTGGATAGAGAATTACTATTGTTAACCAGAATAAGTATTAGAATGATTGGAACATAGTGACATGAAACGCGGTTTGCTTCAGTACGGGATCGTGAAATAGGATCGCGGTTCGCTACATCCCTAAGGTGCGAGGGGGATTTTTTTTTTGGGGGGGGGGGAGGCTCATTTCAGATCGTTCTAGTTTGATGTAGCATATAATTTGGTACGATGTACCCAATTTGGTACAATGTACCTTATTAATAATGATACAAAATTATCACATTTGTGTATGGATGGAATATTTATATATGGAATGGTTAAGAGGTCGAATCTATACAAGCTACCTATTTACAATATTATGTACACGAGATAGAGAGGGAGAAAAAAGTCGGTGAAATGCATATGATAAGTGTTTATTGCATGATACACCCGACTAGCAAAGATTAGTGGGGGTATATGTAGTCATACAAATACATAGGAATAAACTAGATACAACTCTAGTCCCTATACAATGAACTATATATTATATGAATGCAAATCTAGTAAACTATCTTAAGCTACCTCTTGAGAATGACAACATTTTAAGCTACCTCTTGAGAATGACAACCTCTTGAGAATGACAAGTTCTTAAGCTACCTCTTAAACAGAACCTCTTGATACAACCTCTTGACAATGCCACCAAAATGAGAGGTAGTGAAAACAATGCTACCTCTTGATATGACGAGATACACGATCAAGAGGTACACTAACCTCTTAACATCAAGAGGTACCTGATCAATAGGTAGAAGGTATTAGATCAAGATTCTAAACTGACAGAAACTTAAATTTTACCTATATGAAGCTTTAAACACAAGAAAAATGGAGTTTGAACCATTAAATTAAAAAAACCGTATCTTTTCATTCGAAAGAAAATAAGCATAAGAGTCGGTCTAAAAACGTGATAAACAAACTATTAAGCATACGAACCACAAATATCAAACCAATAATCAATAATATGGCGATGATACCAATTGTAGGATCGAATATATCTAAATGGAATGATGTTTTAGTGGTTAAGAGGTCGAATCTATACAATCTACCTATTTACAAAGTTATGTACACGAGATAGAGGGGGAGAGAGAGTTGGTGAAGTGGTTATGATAAGAGTTTATTGCAAGACACACCCCATTAGCAAAGACTAGTGGGGGTATATATAGTCATATGAATACATAAGAATAAAGTAAATACAACTCTAGTCCCTATACAATGAAATATATATTATACGAATACAAATCTAGTAACCTATAAATACATTTGAGGCCAACAATTTGTATATGCTAATTATCCATGATTTTCCTTTGAATGCAATTATTAATTTAATTTCATGCATGATTTTTTGTTTGCACTTCAAAGTTCACCCAAAGTCAAACTTAAACACTTAATAACTGTTTTTATACATCAAATCATTGTACCCCGTATATGATGTCGATGAACCAATGGCTTTTGATACGGTAAACTACTTGATTTTGGTATGCCGAATGACGTTGTTCAGAACATTCATGATCCGGGTCGCGATCCAGAACACGAACATACCATGTTTGGGTACGCGCTATATGGAACAAAAAACACTGGCAAGGTAGTGTTTCCATTGACTATGGATTGGAATAAGTATTAGAATGATTCGAGCAAAGCCCAACTACACATTTTCAAAGGTCGTAGGCTCTTTTAACCCCGACATGGCAGAAGAATAGGGCTTAATTTGTCTATGTTCCCCTCAAGCAGGGCTCCACCTCATAAAGTCAATAATTGCAAAACGGAGAAGATCAATTGCTGGGTGTGATTGTGGGTGTGCAAACCCAATCCCATAAAAAGATAATCTCAAAGTTAACATATAAGCTTGGTGGGCAACTCCTTAACTTGTTTTAGAAAGTAACCCCAGTTCGGCTTATATGTTGGACTTGGTGAGATTCTAGCCGGTAGTGATCCTAAGGGTACTGGCAATTGATGCGATTTGCATTCGGTATCAACCCAAACCGCACGGAAACACCATTGCCACCCATGCGGTTTGGCAGCGGTATGGAGGGCTTTGGTATGCTTTGATTCATCGGCATAAAGCAAAGAACGAGGAATATGACCATTGTACACATTTAATTTGAAAAGAAATATTGCCGTTGGCCATTAAAAAAAAAATCTTTATAAACTACTGTTAGGTCACCATTTTGTAAACACAAGTATGATTGATAAAGAAATGAGATGAGAATGAGAGTGGGATGATTATGAGAAATTAGAGAAAATGAAATGCAAGAGTTTCCTTAATGTTTTCAAATAACCAACCAAGTTTACAAGAGGCCTAAGACTAGTATTTATAGGAAAGGAGCTAGGGCAACATCCTACTCCTTCCCTCCTTACAATTCGTATGGGCTTTGAGGCCCATGGATCACATTTTAAGGCCTAGTAAACTTAATACAAAATATAAATAATAACTAAGCAACCTAGCATTATTACAAATGACCGAGACTTGATAAAATAGTAGAACTATGGTTCCAACAATCTCCCCCTAAGGGTCGGTCATCATGGTTGCTTGACGTCTTCGTCTTAATCTTTGACTTTCATAGCTTTAGACGTCTTCAGAAATGATTAGAATAAAGATGGATATACTCTGCTCTTTGTCTTTGTTCTTTGATGATGTTGTAGTGATAATGTTATGAGGTAATCTGCCATTCTTCACTCCTGCGTCTGTGGTGGTTGTCCGCCATTCCAACATGCTCATACATCTTTGAGTTCTGACTTATACATGCACGTAGTCCCTTTCTTTCACATAAGATCTTTGGTCTTTAAACTTTGTAGATTCTTCTTTTAGGCGTAGAATCTTACTTTGAACTTTGTGTTGCTTTGATCTTTGAGGGAGCTTTTGATGATAGCAAGATGCATGTATGAGCATGTGGAATCCGTCATCATGGAAGTGAGGTACCTGCGAGTAGACAGTTAGCAATAAATCACCGGTACTTACGGATAAGGAATTAGAGCTCATCAACAGCATATTGTGAAGACTCCTTCTAATCCTTATCCAGGCCGTTCCCATATCAGATACTCCCGAAGGAGCTTACGAGACCTACTAGGTAGCTCAATGACTGGGTGAGTTGCTAGGGATCACTCCACGACTGTAGACCGTAAGGGAACCACCGCAAACACTAAGCGTAACCCTTGTGGGATTACCGAAGTGACCTGCTGTCAGGGCTGTATGATGTTGACCCTGGCAGGATTTCCGTTCAATCATTGAGAAATACTTACGTAATCCTCTCATAAACGTTCTCGGCAGATTGCTAAGATCTGCGAAGGACTCGATAGTTTACAACTGATGCCCATTGATGTAGAACACCAGTCGTAGAAATACTAAGTGTTCCTAAGAGATCTTTGATGTATCTCAAGGCTCTAGACTCTATAAGTGCACACCTAGGTTACCTATGCGGAGACTGGGGAGGTGTCTCCTGCTTCAATATCAACCGTCTCTAAGAGATAGGTCGATAGGTTATGCGGGTTCCCCGTGAGAATGAAACAAATCCTTTTAAGAGAACTTGAGTGGTTAAGAAGGTTTAGTGCATTGCGTCACTGGGTCCATGACGACTTTGTCTTCAATACCGGTGTTGTCTTTTGCAACAACCAGTAGCATACATATTGAACCCGGTGTCTGCCCTAAGGTTGAACATATGGAGGGCTATTTCTTTTCACCCTTTACTTTACTTTTCCTTTTAATTCTTCAACTCCTTCTTTCCCTTTCATTCATTTCTCCTTTTTCTGTATCATACCTAAGGACTTCTAATTCTAACTATGGGAGATGTCCTTGGGTAGATCCCTCCGGCTCTGGCGGATCATAGGACGGATATTCCTATCTTAATCACCTTATAACTCCGACAGTTAGCCAAGAAACCTTTGATTGAAAAATCTCTCAAGGTGTTTGTGATAATCAAATATTTTGGTTAACACTTTGAGAGTTTTATGTACACTTTTGAAGGGCTCCCCCTGCACATGTGCTCATAAGTGTTTAAATAAATTTGCACATGCGGGAGGAGCAATCACTTTTGAATTGATCCACTTTCCGTGAACAAGACCGATTCGAGACACGCTTACATCACTAGTTAGACTAGCTTGAAGTTATTACCCGGCCTGATCAAGTTCACAGAAAGTTTCTCGAGACGGTACATTTCTACTCAGACATATCCTTTTTCGAGACACGCTTACGTGGTTAGTTAAAGAGATGCATTGTCAGCTTTTAGGTGACAACTAGCTCTAGTAACTAACTTGATGTTATTACCCGTCGAGGATAAGTCCTTTCGATGTTACTAACTTGTATTATCTCGTCAATTCCTGGGTTAATACTGAGTCTAGCTCGCACATGATACAACTTAAAGCTTTGACTTCGTATGTTTTAATCACTTTTTCATTTTCTCCCCCTCAAAAATAGCATATAAGATGGTGTTTTTGACAAATTTTTAGATTAAAATATGCCTTTTGAGTCTTATGGGGAGATACATCAAGAACTTTTGATTTTGAGCAAAGTATTTTGTTTTGACAAGTGCTCCCCCTCAACAAGTGATTAGGTCTTATTGAGGTGAAATACTTGTCCTTTTGAGTAGAATTATGAAAAATCATAAATGTTTGATTAATTCTACTCAAAAGTAAGAAGCCTTCGCTCCTTATGTTTAGGATTGAGGCACTGAAGCGTACCTCAGGGTCCTTTAATTACAAGCACGGGTTGTACACTGTTATGTGTGCACAAACCATAATGGAAAAATGATTCAATCAATGAAACAATTGATATTGAAAAAATATGACCAAATGTACCAAGTTATTCTTCGTCTGGAAGTGGAGCATTGAAGTTAGTGAACTGAGGTTCTGGTCTTTCGAAGTTTCTGACAGGAAATGATGGTCTGGCACCGATGTAGCTTTCCAGTCGTCTGATCTGTTCCCGTCGAAATAACCGTTCTTCAATCTTTAAGACAAAGTTACGAACTTGTCTTCTGGAGCTGGATTTCCATCTAGGTTGTTCCCCCTTAGCTATCTTACGACGATCATCATTCAACCTTTTGACAAGCCCATCACGAACAAACGTGAGTGTAACATCACAGAATTTATGTACCTCATCGAACCTCATGAAGCTTTGTAGCTTTTTGCTGTTGATGTAGGTGAAACCAAACGGTTCTTGGATGAGAGTAAACTGTGGTGTTTCATAAAGACCATCAAAGTAGAATTGTGGCTTTGTCAAATTGATCTTCTGTTGGTAACTTTCCACTCCAAGCTGAAGATCTTCCACTCTTTCTTGAACAATCAGTCGTCGGATGTAAAGAAGTAGCGATGCCATGAAGTTGTACTGAACGTCTCTATCGAATCCGCGCATTCTACTCTGAACCTTTTCAAGATACATATCTTCAATGTCATTGAGATTAAGGTTGGGAAAGTCGGCTTCGGAGAACTTGTACTTCTTTTCATCTTGTCGTTTCACAACAATTTCACGCATGAAAATGTAGTTAAACCGTTTTGACTGCTGAATCTCCAAGATAGCGATGATCTTTGATTTCTGCTTCACATTTTCCAATGATGTCTCTCCTAATCTGCTTGTATAACCGAGACGACGACGATCAGGCCAATGTTGAATTCCGTGTAGAGCATCTCTGTCGTAAGCTACGATGGAGTTGCTGAAAATACGAGTGGTTTCTTCAATGGCTGGAATTTCGTATCTAGCGGCTGGTACTGAGATTGTGAGTGAGGAAGCATATTTCTTCTTGGATATCTCTTGTGTGAGCTGGATGTTACGAAGATCTTTGTTGAAGAAGAAGCTGTAAGGTATCTTCGGTTTGTCAGGAAATCCTTTCAATGGTAATGGTTTGGTCCAGTCGGTGAAGTAAGGTTTTTCATGATTCTTGGAACTTAGATCGATATTCACTTCAGGATTTAACCAGTCAAAGTCGGCAGACATTGCACTAGCTATATTCTGCATGTGATATTCGTATTCGACTTTGTTTCCAGATCTTTTCTTAAGGAATTCTTGTGCATCCCTATTGATTCTCCTAAGCTCTGCCTTTGTGAGTTTGTTGATGTGAAGATCCTTCATAATGGCCTGGGTGAACTGAAGAGTGTTACCAGGAAGAGGTTCTTCTTCTTCCAGAGGAGGTTGAGCTTGGACCATTTCTGTCAGCCAATCATTCTGAGGATTGTCATCATTGTCGAGCCATGAATGACGTGTTTTCTTCTTGGATTTCTTAGACTTGGATGTAGCATCTTTGTCTTTGGCTTTGGACGGTGATGATGGACCAGCATGAGAATCATGAGTAGGTGGAGCACGGTAATCGGTGTCAAGTTGATCTTGGAAGTCATCAGTTTGTTCCATGAACATTTCTTCATCTTCGGTTTGACCTTCACCAGTAGCTGAGGGTTGTTGTTGAGTTCCAGGAGGAGTGGAGTCCTTCTGTGGTTGTAGAGAGGATGAGGGACCTGTTCCAGACTTAGGTTTCTTGTCTTTGGAGTTTGGGTCAGGATCGTCATCTTTTCTTGTCCTCTTTCGGGATCCAGCAGCATCTTTGCATGACTCTTTTGACATATAAGCTACCATAGCATCATACAGGCCTTTTTCTTCAGCTGTCTGTGTGGTTTTGGTGGCAAGGTTGTCGAAGATTTTGACAAGCATGTCATTGAGAGACAATTCTTGGACGGTTGGAGCCACAGTAGAAGATTTTGCGGTGTGAAGCGTGAAGGGTGTAGTAGACAACATTTTCTTCGTAACACTTCTAATTCTGTGATCCAAGTTGTCATTGATTGGTTTGAGAAGGTTTGCAACTTCAGGAGTGATCATCTCGACCAGATTTTCAGTGAGAAAATCATGTGTTGCAGTTCTGATAAAACCTTCGTAATCAGATTTCAAGAACTTGTCAATCAGCTGCGTAGAATCCTGGAATTCCTCAACTTGTTTAGTAAGTTTGGTAACCATGTCGGTGAGTTTGTTCACTTGCTCCTGAAGATCAACTTGTTGTTTTGGTTCATTGATCGAATGCTGTTTAGATGCGGTTTCAGATGGTGTGGGTGATGAGTACTCTGGTGATGATTCAGACGAAGACTCGTTGTGAGAGTCTGAAGAAGAAGCAGGAGGAGTTGGATCCTTTGGCGGAGAGTCTTGAGGAGGTGGAGGTTGTGCTGAGGACGTCTGCTGAGAAGATGACTTAAGAAACATGTTGGTGTCGAACGCGTTCTTCTCTTCGTTTTCCTTTCGACGACGTTCCTCTGCTTCCTCTGCTTCTCGTGCAAGAAACTCTGGAGTAATAAGATATTCATGTTCCTGATCCGTAGCTAAGTTCTCTTGACTGCCAACATTCTCCTCTAAAGTAGCAGTCTCAGTCATGTGGACATCTTCAGTCTTGTCTGTATCCTTAACGTTGTCATCAGGTTGTGGAGCTGATTCTGACGTTGTTGGAGGAACCATACTGCTTGTAGCCCCTACATGTTCTGACTGATCGATAAGTGGTGGTGTTGGAGGGTGTGATAGAAGTCGGCTTTCAAGACTTGCTTTCCTCTGTTCTTTCCTAAGCTGCTTTTCTTCAGCTCTAGTGTCGACAACTATACTCTTCAGTTTGCGTTTATCGACTAATGGTTCAACGATTGGTTCATCTTCATCATCATTTGGCTCATTGATAGTGACTCCTTTTCTTTTCCTTGTCTCTTCTTCATAAGTTACAAGACTTTGTTGAACGGCAATCTCTGTTGCAGGAAATCCTTCATCAGGTGCTCTGTATCTCAGTTCATAGTCTGGTTCTTCTTCGTCAGATTCTGTATCGAACTCAGACTCGGTGTCAGAAGGTGGAGGAGTAGGTTCATCCCGAATAACGTACTCAGGAGTTGCCTTCTTCTTTGGTTTGGTAGCAGGTTTAGGTTTGGATGTAGGTTTAGGTGTGGTAGTAGTCTTGGGTTTTGCCATTGTAGCAGACTTAGATCTTGTATGCGGTGATCCAGTGGTGCTCGTGGTACTCCCAGACTTTACACTTCCTTTGCTACGAGTCTTTATAGTTGCTTCTTCCAGTTCCCCTTTGTAAGCCAGATCATACAACTTGAAGTTTGCCCTATTCTTAATGTTGTCATTCAGAAGGTATTCGGGAATCCTCATACCTTTGATCTTGGTAGAGGAAGTGGTCGATTTGATGAATAAGGTGGTGAAGTCATCCTCGAAGAGGTGCTTCGGCTCATTAGGATCAGCCATCCTCTTAATGAATTATGGAGAACTGTTGCAGAGATGTTCAATGATAAGCTTGGTGAATCTGGTGAATGGTATCATAGTCTTCACACGGTCGGTCTGAATACTGTAGATGATATCATTCATGATAGGAACTGCAAAGTCAATTGGTGTCAGAGTCACCATTCCCCAGAATGTTTGCAGGTGTTCGAGCCTTGGATGTTCATGACCACTTTTCCTTCCAGATATAGATCTAACAACCAACAAACAGAATGTTCTCCAAGGCTGAGGTATATACTTGACATTGAATTTGGAAAGCTTGATTAGAGGTTCATCATCATCAACCTCATATCCTAATTCAATGAAGAAGTCAAGAAGTTCCAAGTCAGGTAGTATCGGAGCAAATTCGTTGTCAGTTTGTGGCATGAGAAGGGCTGTTCGAAGAACGTCATGATCTACAGAGTAATCTTGGCCATCTAAGGTAACAGTGAAAGACTCATTATCCAAGTTGGTCTGAGCAGTAAGCCAGAACTGATGAAGATAGAACAGTGGAACTGAAGTAGAGCAGGTGAGAAGTGGTTTGCATGGATGTGCCAGTAGGATATCTTTCACAATCTTGCATGATTTCTCTGTGATATTCAACTTGTTGAAATCGACTCTGGGATTGTTGTTGCCAATTGTGACATTGTAGTTCTCGGGAGTGATGTCATCCAAGGTGAGTAATGGAAGAGGTTGTTCTGCGACGTTCTCAGTGTGTTCAGTCATGTTTTTCTGAAAAGTATCACCATAAACCAAACATCCAAATTTGTTATGAGTAAGCACAGTTTAGAGTTTGGATACAGATATCTACTTGAAACAATTAAGCACAAATGCGTCATTTAGTTATGAGTCAAATAATGCATATGGCAAATAAGCACAACATGACATGCACAGTTCACAACTACATTACATTACACAACAATAATGAATCACACCAATGAAACTTTATTGAGAAAGTGACTTTCTCGAAAAATTCCACATAACTGCCATTTATCGAGATTTCTTACTTTTCGAAAAAAAATTGATGTTATCGAAAAAATGCTTTTAACAACTTATCGGGAAACTGGTGAACCATTATCGAGAAAGTTTAATAAATTGAATGATTTCGATAAATGACACATTATCGAGAAAGTGTCATCTCGTGAAACATTATCGAGAAAACATTAATATTAATTGAAAAATCATTATCGAGAAATTTTATCGAGAAAAAATTAATATTTATCGAAAAACTTTATCAAGAAATTTTATCGAGAAAAATTAATATTTATCGAAAAACATTATCGAGAAATTGAAGATTTCGATAAGTGAAAATTTATCGAGAACTTGAGTTTCTCGATAATAATTTTCCGAAAGATTTCGATATTACACAGATTTTTCGAAAAAACATTCTTATACAAGAATATAATCGAATTATCATGAGATTACACGTCCATATCTTTCACAAATAATGTTTCCACAGATATTGGCCTGTCACAGATATTCTTATACAAGAGACACGTATTGCACGATGTTTTTCACGAACGAGGCAAGTAAGTACATCGAGAAACATGTAGGAATAGTGAGAAACATCCAAGCAAGATTGATAAGGCACATAAGAGACCAAATAAGCAAATCCCACCACTAACATCAACCAAATAATCACAGAAGCTAAAATATCCACTTCGACCCATTCTTTTTGAAATCGAGAACCAAGCAAACATGATAGAATGAGATAAAAACTGATGATAAAGTATTAGAAACAAGTAAAGTGACTAAACCCCATCAAGAATTAACCATCACAACAGGTTACTCGCATTTTCGAAATCCTAACCCTAGTTCTCGATATCACGAATACAAGAGATCTAACCATTGAAAAATCAATTTACCAAGATCCTATGTTTGAAATACCCTAGTGAATCCATAGGAACTTACAATTAAAAGATCAAAGTCGTGGTTTGCTCGATTGATTATGAACCGTGGGTTTTAGAAGAGGGTTTTGGTGGTTTTGAAATTTGTAGGGTTTAAGTGGTACGGTTTGTATGTTTAAGTAATTTTAAAACTTTGATTTTTTGTCACTTTTAGTCCTTGGACTTTAATAACAAACAAACTAGTGTTCAAAAGTTTTAGAATCTTAAAAAATTTGACAACAAGGGTCCCTTAACTAAGAAGTACTTTAACTAGAACCCTAAAGTAACTAGCAAGTCTATTGACATTTGAGATGTGACTTCGTTAAGTTAACTTATGAAGACTTAAGCCAAATGAGACAGAGTGTAGTGAAATAAAACCACCCGCACACACTCCGAACCGTAACACACGAGAAATATGCAAGTATACCAATTGATGGTAAAAGATTTAAGCGTGACTCCCCCTCAACACTTGTAAAGTAAGAACAAGGTGTTGAATGGAAGCGATATACTTGCATTTTTTTTTTTTTTTTTTTTTTTTTTTTTTTTTTTGAGAAATAATTTGTAGTAAAGAAAGAAAAAACAAAATATTATACAAAGATAGTTGTGATGTTTGACAATCAGTGGTATTTTAAAAACTTTTCCAGATCCTCTGGTGTCAAACATCTCATACCGATTTGGTGGACTAGACTAGCAAACCTGGATGGTGCCAGAGATTTGGTAAGTAAGTCTGCCAATTGGTACTCAGTTCCAACAAAATAAAGTTCAACTGTACCCCTTTCCACATGCTCTTTGATGAAATGATAACGGAGATCGATGTGTTTGGATTTGCAATGATGCACAGTGTTGCAGGAGATAGCAATCGTACTCTTTGAATCACAGTAGATAGGAATCTTGTTGAATAGGTAGCCATAGTCTTTGAGTTGTGATCTCATCCAGATGACTTGAGCACAGCAAGCCGTCATGGCTACGTATTCAGATTCTGTAGATGACAAAGACGTGCAGTCCTGCTTCTTAGATTGCCATGACACAAGTTTGTCTCCAAGAAACTGTAATCCACCAGATGTACTTTTGCGTGTGTCTAAGCATCTTGCATGATCAGCATCTGAAAAAGCAATTAGTTCAAAGCCAGAATCCTTCGGATACCAGATCCCCAAGTTAATGGTTCCCTTTATGTATCGAAGGATTCTCTTGACCTCACTGAGGTGTTTTTCAGTTGGTCTGGACTGATAGCGAGAGCACATGTAGACAGCAAAAACTATATCAGGTCTACTAGCTGTGAGATACATGAGGGACCCAATCATACTTCGGTATTTGGTAGGGTCAACGGGAGTCCCATGTAAATCAGCATCTAGTTTTGTGGTATAGCCCATTGGCGTATTATAAGTATCACAAGTTATCATTCCATGTTTCTTTAAGATTTCAAGAGCATATTTGGACTGATTTATAAAAATTCCACGGGGTGATTGATGAACTTGTAGTCCTAAAAAGAACGAAAGTTCACCCATCATGGACATTTCAAAATTATCTTTCATTAATTTTGCAAAATCATTAGAATAACTTCTTTTTGTTGAGGCAAAAATGATGTCGTCGACATATATTTGAACAACAAGTAAGTCCTCCCCGTAGGTTTTTGTAAATAGTGTGGGATCCACCGATCCTTTAAAAAATTTATTGGCCAATAAGAAAGTGGACAGTTTGTCATACCACGCCCGTGGGGCTTGCTTGAGTCCGTAGAGAGCCTTTTTGAGTCGGTAGACATGATTAGGACGCTCAGGATCAATGAAGCCTTCAGGTTGACTGACATAAACTTCTTCACGGAGTTCTCCATTCAGAAATGCTGTTTTCACATCCATCTGGTAAACCACCATATTCCTATGAGCAGCATAAGCCAAAAAGATCCGAACAGCTTCATGTCGTGCCACTGGAGCAAAGGATTCAGCAAAGTCTAGACCTTCAAGTTGAGAGTATCCTTTCGCTACCAGGCGTGATTTGTTGCGGATGACTGTCCCTTCTGCGTCAAGCTTATTCTTCCATATCCATTTTAACCCGATGACAAAGACTCCGTCAGGTCTTTCAACTAATTCCCAGACTTCTAGTCTTATGAATTGCTGAAATTCCTCTTGCATAGATTCAATCCAGTTGTCATAAGTCAGTGCATCTTTAATGTTCTTGGGTTCTTCATGAAAAACTGTGAGTGCGTAGATGCAAGTTTCTCCATCAGTATGAAGTCGTTGTCTAGTCATAACAGGTGCATCTGGATGGCCAATAATGTGAACAAGTGGATGGTCACGAGTCCATTTATGTGTTGACGGGTGTAGTTGATACGTATCTCGCATGTTGGCAGGATCCAAGTTGCGTGTTGACGACTCAGCTATATCAGGAACTGTAGTAGCTGGTGCAAACGGATTAATGAACGCATCAGGATCATGCTCTGCGGATTGTGAAAGTGATTGAGGTGTTGGATCTTCAGCTGGATGGCAGGGAGTAGAACCAGTTTGTTCTGCTGTAGATGGTGATTCAATTGAAAGACCGTCTCTCTCAACATTTGTTGAAGTTTGTTGAGGTGAGTCTGGTACAGGAATGTGTTCAGGTTGAGCAGCGGAATTTGGTGAGACCTCAGTAGGACGGTATTCAATCGTGTCATCAAATAGTGGAGCAAACAAGGTTTCTAATTCTTTGCGGTTAAGTGGTAAAGGTTCAGCTGAAGATGCCGGAGAGTTAAGACGGTTAAATTCGGGTCCTAAGCTGTGTTGCTCAGAAGCCATCTGGGTGAGTTCATCGAAATTAGCGTGAATGGTTTCTTGAATTTCTCTTGTACGACGATTCCATATCCGAAAACCTTTGGAATTTTCACAATATCCAACGAACACTCCGATGTCAGCCTTAGCTTTGAGTTTACCTAAATCATCACGATCATTTTTCGGATAGCAAAGTGCTCCAAATACATGAAAGTAATCGATGTTCGGTTTCCTTTTGTGAACAATTTGATATGGTGTTTTGCGATGGCGTTTTGTGATCATGCAACGGTTTTGAGTATAACATGCGGTTGAAACAGCTTCTGCCCATAAGTAATCTGGTAATTGAGCATTAATCAACATAGTTCTAGCAGCTTCCACTAACGTCCTGTTGCGTCTTTCAACCACACCATTCTGTTCTGGGCTTCTAGGTATAGACGTTTGATGTTCAATTCCCACTTTCTCATAGTAAGACCGAAGTGTCTGATTCTTGAATTCAGTACCATTGTCAGTTCTGACGATTCGTACTGTGTTTCGAAGCTGAACTTGAATTTTGGTGAGAAAGGTGATGATCATCGAAGGAGCTTGATCTTTATTTCGTAGAAAATAAACCCAAGTCCATCTGGAGAAGTCATCCACAATTACAAGTATGTATCGTTTACCGTTGATACTTTGAACACGCATCGGTCCACACAAATCCATATGAAGCAGTTGTAAAACATGATTCGTACTTTGCTCAGGTTTAGACGGAAAATGAGCACGAGTACTTTTTCCTTGTTCACAGGCTGGACATAAGTGATCTTTGGTGAAACGGAATCTTGGAAATCCATCGACAAGTTTATAACGAGCAAGGTCAGTCATGGTTCTGAAATTCAAGTGCGAAAGACGTTTGTGCCATAACCAAGATTTAGTTGACTCTGCTTTGGAGAGAAGACATATCGGAGATGTTGCAATCATATCTGACATTGATATTGTATAAAGATTGGAGCCGCGTGAGCCAGACATTAGATCGTTTCCTTGTAAGTCGCGAACAAAGCAAGTTTTCTCACGAAATGCAACTTCTAGATCCCCATCACAGAATTGACCAACAGAGAAAAGGTTGTGTCCAAGGCCTTCCACATAGTAAACATGACTAATTTCAATGTTACCGCTGATGTAGTCACCATATCCCATTATAAGAGCGTAATGATCATTCCCGAATCTGACAGTTCCTATAAACTTTGAGACAAAGTTGTGTAGCAGTTTGAGATTGCCTGTCATATGTCGGGTGCATCCGCTATCAACAATCCAGAGAACAATCTGTACCACCTGCATCACCAGAAGAAGACACGGGTGGAACAGAAGTAAGGGTGGAACCCAAAGATAATGCGGGTTCCTGTTGGTTAGTAACACATATATTCAACAATTTAGGAATCCATTTAAAGTCTGGTTTGTGTTGTAACCAACGTTGCCAATTCCAACTAGTTTTTGCTTTCTTAATGTTAAATGCACTAGTAGTTGACTCAGTCCTAGATTTGTTCTCGGCACCTATGGGGGTAACTGGGACATCATTAGAAACCGTAGAAGACGGCTTTCCTAAGTTAGACTTAGAGGCATTAGTGGGCCTAAAAGGAATGCGTGTCCTACGTTTCTTATGACGATTGAGAAGAGAATTAGCTAAACATTTTGTATGATCACCAGATGATACGCTTTTACGACAAAATACACAAGATGCATTAATATTCAAAACATTCAAAGGTTCATCATTCGTTACATTTAGATTTTGATTACAATTTGCCAGATTAGAATCTAAATCTGATGCAACATGAGTTTTATTCAAAGTCCTAAGTTGGTCTTCTACTTCCTGAGCTTCTAGGTGTCCTCTCTTACGTTGCAAGATCCTATTCTTCTTTTTACTTTTTCGCTTGGGTCTGCTAACGCTAGAAGTGGAGACTAGTCCTGTAGAAGTGGAGTTATCAACATTAGTGTTTTGAACAACCTTTCCTTTATCAGTTTTGTTTATTTGATACATTCCTGATGCTATCACCGTGGTGTCAACCATTTTCCCTTTTTGAAGTAGTTTAATTTTCTCTTTCAAATCAATGATGATGTGATTTTTGTCCTGAATTTCAGACTCAAGTAAACCATTGCAATATTTGATGTCGTCGCGGTTTTGTTGCCATTCGGCGTTTTCAATTTTTAAATCCGCAATTTCTTTCTCGTATTTGAAACATCGACCTTTTAAAGACTCGTTGTTTTTGCAAATCTGACAAGAGTTTGAAACATTTTGACTTTGAAACTTCAATTCCCTTTCAAGACTTTTAGCTTGACACCATTCAAGCCTTTGATTGAGTTGACAAATTTCTTTTGAAAATTGTTTTGTCACATCATCATTTTTAATTCTCAACTTTTCATTTTCCAGTTTAAGTGTCTCAATTTCCTCATTCAACAAGATATTATCAACACAATGATCATGCTTAAGCATAGAAGTACCAGAATTATAAAGATCATTCATGATAACAGACAAAATATCAGCACAGAGAACTTGTTCCAAGAGTCGATCAGCATCATTTTTGAAAACTTTAGTTTGTAGCTTTTGGACCAAAATCTCATTTTCAGCAGTATCAAAAACGTTTATCATATTTTTGACCTCCTTTTGAAGTTCCTGATCCCAACGTGTAGCACATAGACGAAGGTGTTGAACAATTGGTTTCATTTGTTTTTGAAAAATATCTCTCTTTTCTCGCTCGTAAGCGGATTGAAAAGTTTCAATTTTTATTTCTGAATTGCGTTCAATTGTTTCCTCCAAAATATCGATGTCTTCCATAAAGGTTTTGAAATAATTTAAGACACGACATTTTGGTAAACGTGTAAGTTGACCGGATGATGGTAAAGGACCATTTATTTGTGCTACAGGTGGGACAGGAGCCTCATTGTGAGATGAAACATATGACTCTTCGATAAACCATGATTTCTCAGGTAATTCCTTTTGAGTGACAAAAGATTTTGAAAGTGGAGGAGCTTTTGAATAGTCATATGGTGTCCAATATTGAACTTGACTCATTTTAGATCGACTCTCTTCTTCAAGTTCTTCTTCCTCCTCAGTATCAAAAACAACAGCACGCACAACCGTATTATCAAGAAAATAATCCATACTGTAAATTTTTGGAATTTCTTTGAATGCCGTGTGTAGAAACATTGAATTGTAATCACCAAGTGCATATCCGCAATTGGGTTTCGGTTTTAAAGTAAATTTCTGAATTGTTGTGACAGAGTTCCCGTGTTTGTAAACAATGTGACGAAATTCTTTGAGTTGTTTTTCAAGATCAACAATATCACCGAGTAAGTTGTCTATGTACTTCCTTTTCCGTATTTTATGTTCATGAAAATCTTTTTGACAACTTGACAAATTTGTTTCTGTTTTTGAAAGTTCAGTTTGAAGACATTCAACTTGTTTTTTCAATTCACCCTTCTCACTTTCAAGTTTCAAAATCAACTTTCCGTGTGATTCAATTAAATCTTGTATTTTGCGTTGAAGATCTTGTTCTTTGTTATAAGAATCTTGAAAAGCTTTTTCAAAACTTTTAGTGTGTTTTATCTTTTCTTCTTGATTTGAAAGATGAATTTTATAACACTCAATGTCTCTTGCAAATGACGCATTTTGTTCTTTTAAAACTTTGTTTTTCTCGTTGCATTTGAGTATTTGCAATTGTTGAGCATCCAGTTGTTTAGATAACAATATGAGGTCAGGGTCTGGATCAAATGATGGTTCATGTTGTTCTAAATTATCATGTTTATCATTCTCAATTGGATCATCAAATGAAACAACTGTGTCATCATCAAATATGACAACTGTGCTTATTTGCTCATCTTTTTGAGAGGATGAAGATGATGTAGATGGAACAACTTGCGCCATATCTGATTCATAAGCAGAAGGTGAGACTATTTCATTAATAAAGCATGCATTGAGGTCATGTACCTGGGACAAGCCGTCAGTGTCATACACTGGACCTGAATCATTGAGCTTAAGTTCCTGCATGTTGGCCATAAGCATCACAGCTGCATTAGCTTCCAGATCTTCCATGTCATCATCATTGTGTACATTTGCCATGAAGTTGTTGTCTTGTTCAGGGAAATGTCCATCCTTTTCATCTTGAAGAGCCATGAGTAATGCCTGCTTGTGAAACTTACTACCCCGAGTACGCGGTTTGGGACATGCTGTCGCTATATGACCTTGTTCATTGCAATTGTAGCACCACACTGCATTCCCTGAGTTGGAGTTCCTAGGTGCAACTGATTCAGACCTTTGCTGAGAAGATCCTGAGTTGTTCCTGAACCCCCCATTGTTACTAAACCGCTGACCATTCCCATAGTTTCCTGAAGAGCTTCCTGAACCAGATCGACCATAGCTACGATTCTGAATTTCCACTCTTCCATCATTGACAACAGCTTGATTTCTTGTGTTTGAAGATGAACGTTGACGGTTGTTTGTTTTGTTGGAGAATTTGCTGAATGCACGAGCAATAAGAGCAAGTCCCTGATTCAACGTATTAAAGTCATCATCGTCATCATCATTGGAGTTGGAGTAGTACACAGCATCATTGTTGTTTGATGAAACAAGTAGAGTAGAAGAATCATGTGGAGATGAATCATAAGGGACCATTTGGTTCGAGGTGGAAGATTGTGGATAACTGAAGTAGTTCTGCTCTTGAACATATGCATGATTTGACATTGGTGGTGGAGCATAGGGAGATTGAGCTACGAGAGCCAATGAATTTGGTGTTGTTGTTGGTGTGTATCCTCTTCGTAGAGCTCTATCTTTTTCCACTTCAGGTTCATGGTGTTTCAGAAAATCATACAACAACCCATATGGAGCATCATGAAGATTCTTCGTTTGACGAACAAATGTCACATATTTATGCCAATCAGGGCCAAGACTACCAACAAATTTGGAGTTCACAGCGATCCTTGGTACAGTGATTTTGTGACGTTCCAGATCATTGACCACATTTGTGAAACGATGATAGTAGGATTCAAGTGACTCTCCAGGTTCAATAGTGATGTCAGTGTATTCCATGTAAAGCTTGGATTCCATGTCATCTTTGTTCAATTGAGTGCCTTCCATGAGGAGATGAACGTGTTTCCACATAGCTTTGGCTGTTTTCTGAGCATCGACACTGCGATAGATCGGATTGGGTATACCTTGAAGTATATAAGCCATTGCATACTGATCAGCTTCACGATGTAGTTTCTGTTCTTCAGTGAGTGCAGTTTCTGGAAGGGGTCTATCACCAGGAGGACGTGGAGGATCAGCATTAGGATCACCAGCTTCAAATCTTGTTGGCCACTCAAATGGTCCTTCAAGTATCACTTGCTTTAAGAAGTGCCCATGAGGTTTCTTAAGTTCAAGAAAGCGTAAGAATCGACTTGACCATTGCACATAGTTACCAGGTGTTAGCATTGGAGGTGTCTCAAGTGATCCTGCCTCATGTCGGGATTGTTGAGTTGTGATAACTTCACACATTCTGTCAAACCAGTGAGGTTGTTTGGAGGAAAACTGAGTGTTCTGTAGTGGCACTTGATATGGTTGTTGTTGAGAAATGAGCTGTTGTTGCATCATTAGGTATTGTTGTTGTGGATTGTATTTAGGAGGTTGTTGATTCATTGTGTGCGGAAGGTAATGTTGTTGCTGATACTGCTGAGGTTGTTGTTGCTAAGATGTTTGTTGTTGAACATGAGGAAAGTAGTGATTCGGTGGCTGAGACATCTTCGAACACTTGTGTAGAAATGGATCTTGTGGAAAGTGTAGAATGAACCAATTATCGAGAAACTTAGCACAACTTCAAAGAAGATTTCGATAATATGTTTTTCGAAAAAATTTGGCAGAGTTTCGAGAAACTTGGCAAAATTATCGAGAAACTTGGCAAAATTTATCGAGAAAAGATTTCGAAATTTGTCAGTTTTATCGAGAAGTAAGATTTCGATATTTAAACAGATTTCGATAACTTAAGATTTTTTCTCGATAATTTTCGAAAAAATTGCGAAACTTAGTTTTCGAAATTATACAATTCCGAAAACTTTCCCAAAAGTCGAAGTACTTAACTTTCTTATACAAGAAAGAAAATACCGAGTCCACACAAACGAAGACGAGGTAGTGCACTTTGAGAAGATCTCGAAATAGGCAATTAGGAAGATCTCGATAACATGTAGGGTTTGTTTTTCAAAGAAAGCAATCCTTAAATTCGTTTTTCTTTCAAGATACTTGTACTTTTGTGTATAAAATGTGTAAATCTTAAGGAAAGTAGAAAACTTTATGAAAAATTTCACACTTGTAAAGATCTCGAAAAAAGTACAAATATCTAAAAAAATCGAATATTTAGTAAAAGTTTAGAACTTTTTGGTTTGTTTTGATTTTAAACACAAGTTTGTAAGCAAAGATGTGAGAAAAACCAAGAAACTAACAAAAAAATAAACTTTTACAAACAATTCGATAATAAAAAACGATTTTAAAAGAAAGAAATCAATGAAAAAACAATAACTACACCTTCCTCTAGCGAATGATACCACTTGTTAGGTCACCATTTTGTAAACACAAGTATGATTGATAAAGAAATGAGATGAGAATGAGAGTGGGATGATTATGAGAAATTAGAGAAAATGAAATGCAAGAGTTTCCTTAATGTTTTCAAATAACCAACCAAGTTTACAAGAGGCCTAAGACTAGTATTTATAGGAAAGGAGCTAGGGCAACATCCTACTCCTTCCCTCCTTACAATTCGTATGGGCTTTGAGGCCCATGGATCACATTTTAAGGCCTAGTAAACTTAATACAAAATATAAATAATAACTAAGCAACCTAGCATTATTACAAATGACCGAGACTTGATAAAATAGTAGAACTATGGTTCCAACAACTACCTACAGTTCACACAAACAATCTTTTTTACAATGTTTTCATTCTCTTCTTCTTCATCCGATGAGTTATTTATTCCCGAGGGCTCTTCCGAACTATGGTTATTCGGTAGTACCCTATCAACCTTTTTAGCCATGTATGATTCCATTGAAGACACGACAAGCTCTACCAAAACTTGGGAGTCTGTCATCCGTTTTCGTGAAAAAGCTTTACAAACTCTAATGAATGACTATTTCGTCGAATGACCAAAGTTTCCCGACCATGTTTTTCATGATAGGTTTCGTATGAATAATAACTCTTTTTTTTTTTTTTTTTTTTTTTTTTTTTTAACAATTGTTGGTGATGTTGAAGCTAGATTCGAAGGGTTTCAAGAGGGCCAAGACGCGAGGGGAAAAAAGTTTCATGGCGTTACAATAATGTACATCGGCCATTCGGCAACTCGCAACGGGTGAACCTCCGGATAGATTTGATGACTATTTAAACATGGCACGAAGAACGTCACATCATAATTTTTTTTAAAGTTCTCGTTATTATTTTATAAAAGTTTTTGTTATTTATTTTTATTAAAAACTTGTCGTTATTTTTTTAAAAAAGTTATTGTTATTAATTTTTTTAAAGTTTTCGTTATATTTTTTTTTATAGGAGAATGCCTTGATCATTTTTGCCATGCGATGACGTTGCATGCTTATTTGAGGTACATGAAGAAAAACATCACATTCCTGGAATGCTTGGTATTGATTGTACACATTTCGTTTGGCGTAATTGTCCTAGACATTTGAAAGGCCAATATAAGCGAGGTGATCACCAATACCCTACTATTATGCTTAAAGCCGTCGCTTCAAACGATTTGGGGATTTGGTGTAACAACCGTGGTTTTAGCAGGTCAGTTTGACTGATAGTCTTGACTCGGTTGACGTTTGTTTGGTGTGTTCTAGGTGATTGAAGTGTTATATGTGTGATATAGGTGAGTTTTAGCACTAAATCCCTTTGCGTAAATGGTTTTTATTGTGATTTGGAAAGTATGAAATTTGGGAAAGTTCATTTTGATCGCCTTTGTGGTGTAGAAATGACTTGTGTAGTTTTGGTGTTTTTGTGTTTTTGCGTAACAAGTCTTCGTTCAAGTGTTTGAGCGTTACTGAGTTACGAGGAGTTTGTTTTTATGAGTTATATTTCAAAAAGAGTGAAATTATATTTTTGGATACTTTGTTTTGAAAATGATAATTTTTCCGGTTGTCGTAAAAGTTAAGGTTTATCGCGAAAGACGTTAGGTTTTGTTTTGGGAGTTTGTAAAATATGAAAAGTATGAGGTTTTGAGTGTAATAAAATTAATATAAATATATATATATATATATATATATATATATATATATATATATATATATATATATATATATATATATATATATATATATATATGCGGATAAAAATCGGCTAGAAGGGATAAGGGGAAAAAGGAAACCCAATTTGAGTCCAAATATGACTCTTAGGCCCAAGGAATCCTAGTCCAACCCAAACAAGCGCAACCCTTAATCATATAATCATAACCAACGACACTAAAGCCATTTTTCTGCAAATTTGAGTCGATCACAAGGGCAAGAGAAGAGGAGAAAAATTAGGGTTTATAGTTTTGAAGCTAAAATAAAGAATCAAGGTAAAATCTTTAAACACTATGTTCAATTAATTGATTAATTAATATGATTCATGTAATAATTATATGATGGATTAGGGTTTGTGTTAACTTCTGTAAATTAATGTTATTAAACATGTTGTGATCAATTAATGATAATAGTATGGCGATTGGTTAAGAGAATTGAGCGTAAAACATGCTAGTTATTGAGTTAGGGTTTTGACAGATTTGTAAGGCTGTAAAGATACGAGTGTATTTAACAGACGGTGAAGAGTTAGATCACGAATTTTTAGTCTAAATTGAAGTTTAATGAAATATCTTACCAAAAAGTCCGGCCACGATTGAGTTCAAGGTCGGGAAGTTAGTCTTTTGATTTTTCTTTGATAAGGTGTCAAAGCTGTTAAACCGGGACAGAATTTTGGTAAAAGTTTGATAGTGAATTGTGGGTGAAAAAGTGGTATTTAGGTTAGCCCTTCTGGAATACTTAAGTTTTAGGTTATCTTAGACTACCACGAAAAGGATTCGCGATAAAAACTTGCAGAAGTATTTTATTCTAATTAAAACTTTTTGGTGTGCGTTCAGATCCGAATTTGGATAGTTGACAAGTTTGATTTTCTTTTGAGTACTTGTGTGTGTTATTGGTCCATGGCCTTTTGGATTAGCTTGTATTCTTATGAGAGACCATGTAAATTTTTGGTGTGAGTTGTTGAGCTTTAATTGTCATGATTTCATGTGGGCGAATGTACTCAAAAATTCTATGTTTTTTGATTTTAAAAGTGCAAGGGATTTAGTGGGTGTTAGGTTATGGTAATGGTTAGTATGGTGTCTAGGAGATCCATGGTGGGTCATATGAGACTTAGACATCCATCATATGTGTATTACATAGGTTGTAGCTTTTAGCTTGGCCTTGTGTAACGTGGACTTATTTGTGTTGTTTAGATTTGTGATTTGTGTTGTGGAAGCTGCAAGGTTTGAAGTAAGTTCATAGTCCCATATTTTTAGTTTGTTTTAAACTTGGGATGGGAATGATGCTTGTCTTAAATGTTTAAGTTACTGTGATTATGTGTGTGTCAAAAGAGCTTGGACTTATAACGTTATCGTATGCATGCTATGTGTGATTATTTGCTTGTGTGGATATATATGTGATTCGATTAGGAGGATGTTTATCCTGTTGCTCGTGCATGCGACCTAATTGATGTTGTAATCATTGTGGGATCGGAGGACACGATCCGTCCTGTTGTAATCATTGTGGGATCGGAGGACACGAGCCGTCCTGTTGTTGCCTTTGTGTGTGATTATTGACTTGCAAATACATGTAGCTATATGATAACTGTAATTTATTTGTCCAACTATGTTTTTATAATCACAGTGAACTGGTTGCCTTGTGAGTGTACGTGTATCTAAACCTATGAATCTCACCAACATTATGTTAACGTTTTAAGCATCATTTTCAGGCGAGCTTTCTAAGGATAAGATAGAAGGATGTGATTAGACGAGACCTTAGTTGCATTGGAAGTGGTTTATTTGTGCGTTTGGAGTTTATCATGTTGTTATCTTTCGTGTATTGTTATGACACTTTGTGTCTATACTTTGCCATTTTTATTGCATGTAGTTATTCTCTATATAGACACCATGTGTTGTGCTGATATCCATGAAGTTACACCCTCACGTTTCCGCCTTGGTGAGGTGTGACAGATTGGTATCAGAGCCTTGGTTATAGAGAATTAGGTGGTTGAACCTAGACTATAACTTAGGATTCCCTCATATAGTTGCATTTAGGATCTATGATAACGCACACTTACTTCCAAAACCACCATACTTGCAAGTCCACTTGTGTTGTGACGCATGTATAATTATTTTCCTATATTTATAAGATGTTTTATTGCAAGTCCATAGGAGTGAGTACACTTGTGAAAGGGGGCATAGATAATTATGGTGGCCAACATAATTATACATGCGTCACAACACAAGTGGACTTGCAAGTATGGTGGCATGGATTGCATGGTGTATTAGGTGCTATGTGGTATATGTGCGTTATCATTGAGATGTGTGGTTTTGGAAGTAAGTGTGCGTGTGAAATAGGTCTTATAACTATGGTCGCGAACATAATTATAAGGGTATCACACACGTGGACTTGTGACCATTATCACATTGATTGATGTCCGTTGTTATATGTTGTGGTAGATGGTATGTGATATCATGTTGGTGATGGCTGTATGGTTAGAGAAGTATTCTCTTAACCGTTTGGGTAGTCATTATATGTTGGGGTGCGTAGGTGGTAAGATTCCATCCTACCTATCATATGTTGATACCTCAATTATCGGTGGGTACTTATGTTGTGGTATTTAAGTTGATTCGTTTGTTAGACACTCCGTTTGTATACCAAATACTTTGGTTGGCATTCCTATTCGTACCATGATGGTACAGATGCCATATTCTTTCTATTTGATGTCGTGATAGGTGTTGGGTGATCGAATTCGTTTTTTTGGATACTGGTTTGTTTCTTTGGTTATTCCTTGCATTCATTCCGCGAATGAATATTATATTGTTCTTCGAGTATTGTTGGTTCATGACGAGTTGGTGCAGATATTTAATCCCTCATTTACACACACCAATTGAGTTTCATGACATGTTTTGTGACCTCTTAGTATCGGCGTTTTTCTATGATTTTGGTTTGATCGTCGTACGAATGAGTCTGTAAGTTTATCGTTTGGTTTGCAATGTATTTGCGTGAGTGTTCACTGGTATGAGATTTGTTTGATGATTATTTCGATTATGTGATTCTTTTGTGTTTTTCGCATCCAATAAAGGGGTCGTGTTAAAGCCCTTATGGTATTTTAAAATTTGTTTTGGGTATTTCAAGGTCATTTGTTGGAAACTATTATTTTTATGGTGAAAATGAAGTGTGAGAGAAAAAAAATGGTTATGTTGATGTCTTACATAAAATGGTTTATATTTATTTTAAAAAAAAATGTATAAGTTTAAGATATGTCTTGTGAAAAACGGTGTTCATTTGTTTTTGGGAAGGTCGAGTACGGGAATAAGAACTGTCTATGGTTCTCATTTACCAAACTTGTTATGTATTTGGTTCATCGAGTGTTTCTTTCGTTGAGGTACGCTTGTGGATGTTTTATAGGTACGTGTATTTTATATTTTCTTTGTATGGGTTTTCATGAACATTTTATCTGTGTCTATTTTTATTGGGGGAAAATTTCTCATTGTGTTTTTTCTAGCTTTGATTTTGATGTTCGTTACTTCGCTAGTCGGTAATTCATACCCCTTTTGAGTTCGTTGATATACGTTTTAGTTCGATCGGTTTCGTGGTATGCGTCTTTTACTTAGGATAGATTATCGTTTTGATTATCAATTTGTTCGTTGAAGAAGAAGAGGGTGTTTGCCAAGTTGTTCAAGTGAGAGGTGTAGCTTTAAGATGTACGTTCTTTAGGAAGGTGGTCAACGATAGCGAGTGTTCGGGGATATTAGTAAGATAAAAGTGGTGAAGAGTGGAAAATACCTAAGACACCATCTGAGAGACGATTGTCCTTAGGATTGGCAGGTACTATTGATGATTCATTTCTATCTTTCTATAGATTGTGTAGGCATTGCGGAGGTGGAAGATCCATAAGAGGAACTGTGTGATACATGATTTAAAGTTGGGGAGTAGGACTTGGAGATGATATTTGTATGGAGAAGAAAGCGTTATCTACACAGATCATAAGAATCTTTAGCATATATTTGACAAGAGGCTAATATATGTAGAAGAGAAGTTGGGTGTGGAATTTCTCAGTGACTACGATTGTCTGATTCGCCACCGTCAAGGAAGGGCGGACATCGTGGTAAGAGCGCTGAGCGGGAATGAACGAGTGAAACTTAGATGTTTGTGAGCAATGATTATGATAATTCAGTTTGGAGTTATGATGAGGCGAAAAATGAACCGTTTTTAGGGGGTCATTTAAGCCCGGAATTGAATTTATTTGATCAAATATTGCCCTAAATCGTTTTTTTTTGTGATTTTAGGTACTTTGGGAGAGAAATCTGGAAAAGGAAGCAATTCGGACGTTTTTGGAGCATAAAAGTGAAGAAAACGCCAAAGTCTTAATTTTACTTGCTGGGAACAGTAGGTGACGGCGTCAAGAGCAACATCCTGACGGCGTCAAGAGTAAATTGCATGACGATCCAGTACAAACGTGAAGGCGTCACAAGTAGAGCGTCAAGAATAAAAGACGTGACGGCCTGGAAGACCATAACACATGACGGCGTCAGATGAAGATTTAGGCAGTCCGAGAAGTATTTTGGCGGCGAGATGACGACGTCACCTATTTGGTCTTGACGCCGTCAGCCTCAGTTTTCTATATATAGTTTTCTAATTTTCATTCATAAAAAAAAGAGAGAAGTTTTGGAGAAACCCTAAGGCCGAACCTATTACGAATTTTACAGGTTTTTCAAGGGTTTTCAGCCCTTGGAACCCTTTCATGTGTAATTGAGATAAGTATTATTTTAATTCAATCAATATGTCTATGTGTTGGTTGTCTATATCTTGTTCTTGTCTTAATTCCATCATGCTAGGCTAGATCTATCTTGTGTTTGCTTAGATCTAATGAAACCTAGATGTTGATTATGTGTTGATTACTTGTTTATGGTTGTATTGGATGAATGATTTCGATGTTAGGCTTAAGAAAACTGGCAGATCTCCAAATGGTAACATGCTTGAACGTCTTAGGAAACATGAACTGACGTGCACTAGGTTTTATTGGTTGTATTTAATGCATGAGTAAATTCTAATGATCCCATGTTAGGAGCTTCTTAGCCGGCTCGACATAGGAGTGAAGTAGGCACTCATAGGATTGGGGAATTAAGTGCGCCACCCCATGAATGGTATTAAGGAATACAATCCGTCATCCACGCAACTATAACAAGTAATTAACGTGTAAAAGATATCTAGGGAGTAGTGAAATCTAAGTAAACACAATTTCTCCACTTATTGCTCACAACCTTAGTTTAATTTAGTTTATTTTCATTTCTAGCATTTTATTTTGATTGCATCTTTAGTATTGGGTTAGTTGACTAGCAACTAATTCCGCCCAAATCCTTCAAACCCGAGATTTTTATTTGCTTTCTAAAAAATATAAAAATACAAAAATAATCATCTCTCATCTCTAGAACTAGTATTTAGGTTTTCTAATCCTAGCGACACTATTCCTAGCTGAACGATCAATCCCCAGGTACTTGTCACTATACTATACTACAACGATCAGGTACACTGCTTGGTGGGGGTTGTAAGCTTCTCAAGATCCCTTGAGAGGTAAAGCCTGGTGCAATCCCTACGCATCAAGTTTTTGGCGCCGCAGCCCGGGGAATAGTTATTGTCTAGGTTAGAATCTCTTTTTATTAGGTCTACTTGCTAGATTCCTTTCTAGTAAGATTTTATTTTTATTTTTAGGTTTTCTTTAGTCTATCTTATTTCTTTGTGTTTTTGTTCGTAACTCTTCACCACCCGACATCATGGACGATGGGAACATCTTTGAACCCGTCATCCCACCACAACAAAACCCACTACTAGAACCTCTTAGGCCCCGAACCTTAGGAGAGTATTCCCGACCTAGCCACCAAGGCTACCGAAACACCATTGAGCTCACCGGAGCCAATGTAACCCCCTTGCGATCCGACACCATCCGGTTGGTGCAAAGCGGATGTGCATTCCATGGACTTCGTTCTGAAGATCCGAACCAACATCTTAAGGACTTCCTTAAAATCGTAGACTCCATAGATCTAGATGTTGAAACTAGAGAGACAACCCAATTACGCCTATTCCAATTCTCTCTACGGGAACCAGCTAGTCAATGGCTTGAGCGTTTACCCGCGGGATCCATCACCACATGGGATTATCTTACCACTCGTTTCCTTGCTCAATTTTTCCCACCGGGGAGAACTACTAAGCTTAGAAATGACATCTTGATGTTCCAACAACGTCAAAATGAATCTTTTTATGAAGCGTGGACTCGTTTCAAGGACTTACTCCAAAAAGTCCCTCATCACGGCATAGATCTTTGGCTCCAAGTCCAGATCTTTTATGACCATATCGATCTCTCCACGAGGCGAGCCATTGACCAATCGACCGGTGGTAAGCTACGTGATCTTAGTGCGGAACAAATGGGAACTCATAGAAGATCTTGCTCTCTATGACAACGAAAGTTGGAATGATCCCCGTGATTTGAACAAAACGGTCAAGGCAATATCTTTGCCTTCGAACAACTCTAGCACTCCCGACCGTAGGATCATGGAACTTGAGGACCAAGTCAAGTTTCTCATGAAATCTTATGAAGCTCCTAAGCCTTCAAGCCATGTGAACAAAATCACTTCTTTATGCGAATTATGTAGTGGTCCCCATGACACTCGTGATTGTGTGGAACTCCCCGGAACAGCTTTTGCGGACTACGCATCCACGCGTACCGACGAAGCGGGAGATAAGTGGTACACTTTCAAGCCCGAGCCAAACCCTTAAGGTGATTCATACAACCCCTCTTGGAAAAATCACCCGAACCTTAGGTGGAAACAAAATCAACCTAATTCTTCCAATCCGCCTAATCGTTACCAACCAAACGGTCCACCCTCCAACCGTACTTTCAACAACAGTCCTTCTAACAACTATGGTAGTACCAACAATCTTGAAGGATTGATGTCTAAGTTCATGGCATCTCAAGAAGCTCGCATAGCTAGGTTTGAAACCGAATTCAACCAACAACAAACGGAGATGACCAACAAGATTGACAACTTGTTGAAAGCCCTCAACAACCAAGCGTTAACTACACCTAGGAAGGACACTAGGGACACGAATAACGGAATCCAAATTAAGGACCCCTCATCATCTAAACATGTCCACTTTGTCAATGTTGTCACCATTAAGCCAATAGATAAGGAGATAGAAGAAAGTGACAAGGATGAAGTTGGAGTAGAAACCGAAACTAGGGATGAAAGTAGGGGAGTTGAGGTTAATAAGGAAAAGGAGTTAGAGGAAGTAGAAACTATAGAGAAATACTTTGATAAGATGCCCACCAAGGAAGAACGGGAATACCATAAGGATTTATTCGATAGTCCCGAGAGACCATATATCCTTGGCACACCCCTTATCAAAATGGGAGACCCTTCTAACATTAACATACCATGCAATATCGGGCACATACATATATGGAAAGCTTACATCGATCCTAGATCTCCTGTTAACATCATGACTAGGACTTATTACAATTGGGTGATGAAGAAGTAACTTGATTTTAGGATGATGCCCAATAGGAATTTGATAAGTAATTTTGTAGGAAGAGTGAAGGGATTGCATGTGATAATAGGCAATCTCACTTATGAGATCGATTTTATGATAATAGAAGACACTCGTCCGGTGATAGATGCTTGCCTAAGCCAAATAATATTTGGAAAACCATTTGTTGAGGCCACTAGGATGAGTTATGACCCGACTCTAGGGATAGTTAGATTCAAGGAAGAAAATGATGAGGTTGCCTATCAAATGCCCTACAAGATTGAGCAATACCACCTTCTCTCCAATATAGAAAAGGAACACAAGCAAGCGGCTTATTATAGGAATGAGGAGGATAGACGTAGAGGAGTAGAGTATGTGAAAAATAGGATGCTTGGTTTCTACAAAGAATGCTTGCAACTAGGTCCGGAATACAAAACTGGTTTAGAAGACGACCTAGAGAGTGAAACCAACAATGAGGTCACGTAGTAACCCATGACCTTGAGTCTAGCTACAAGACTCGTAAATAAAGAAAAGCGCTTCTTGGGAGGCAACCCATGCTTTGTGCGATTTTTATTTTGTTTGTTTGTTTGTTATTTGCTTCCGTATGGATGCTTTATTTTTATTGTTGGTAGATCATGTTTCTAAATTTAATAGTGGAAATACTTTACCTTGTTGTTTCGGCCTAGTCTTAACTCCACCTAAAAGTATTTTTGCAAAAGATAAGTGTAAGGGGAAACCCCAAATATGTTTTTAAGAAACAAACCGATCATGATTCTCCACAATACTAAGTGAACATGTATATTCGTATTTGTTAGAGTCAAATGCTTGTATTGAGTCATAATGAAGTTTTGCAGGATTTTCCAGGAAGTATGACCAAGTTTTTCCAGAAATTTTCCGGAAACTTAACATAAGAATTTCTGCAGGTCACTTCTGACGGCGTCACGAGATTACTCTTGATGGCGTCACGTGTAAAAATCTGGAAATTTTACCGGTTTTGTTTTTCTAACGGAGTTTTAAAGTTTTTGTGAATTATTAAGTTTTATAATCTTCGGGAAATCTGCAAACTTCATTCCACAAGCATTATATCTTATCTTGTTTTCTAGGATTTAGTAACTTATATAGATTACCGCCGATTTTATGCGAGGTTGCCTTGTTTGTTTTCTCAGGATTTACAGGTTATGTATGACAAGAAGATGATTTATTTTTCTGGAAGGGAAGCTTTGATTGTTCATTTTCTTGGAGGAAGATTTAACCTGGCCACCTTATTATCCATACCGAGCGAATCAGGGGAGTATTTAATTTCATTCTTTTTACTTTTTCACTTTTACATTCTTTACTTGAACATTGGGGACAATGTTCATCTTAAGTGTAAGGGGAGGGTAAAATGATGATACCTTACATGTACACTTTCGCTTGAGTTTGTTTTGTTTGATAGTAGATGTGTAATAAAACTATGAGAAATACTTGTTAGTGTAATTTTAGCGCCAAATTTAAATTTTTTTACAACATTTAGGAGTGAAACTTTAGCCATAGCAAGCGTCTCATGGATAGGAGATTGTATGACTAGCACAAAACCGTATATTCAGAAAAATTTTCCACCCAAATATGTGAGGTTCGCCTTTAGATTTGATAGGAAAAACATTTACTATTAGTGCTTATGAGTGTACCGGTAGCATTTAGATTCTAGAACTTGCGTTAGTGATGCATCCCGAGACCGCTAGTGAGACTACATTCGTGTAGTAGGATTTACTACATGATAAGAGGCATTAGGATCACCCTTGTGTTAAACCCGTATCATAATTACTTGACCATTTAAGTCATATTACTTGGCTAGTTAAGTCAACTAATTTTTCCCACACCGTAGCGTTGTACTCATTTTTAGTACAAGAAACCCCTAGTACACCCCTCCGAGCCTATCTTTTCGTTTCTAACTTTAAGCATTTTACTTAAAGGAAGAATTTGTTACACCCCACTTAAATGTACACCCAAATCGCCTTAGCCTTCCGTGTATGCGCTCATTTTTAGTGCATTATTGTTATTTGTTAAACCCTAAGTTAACTATCTAACTGATTACATGGTTGCTAAGTCGAGTCATATCCTTGTACATATTGTTTTGGGACGATTGGGACTCATGGGTAAAGTACTTATTTTATGGAGTAATGGGGAAGAACATCATATATTACCCCCATATGTACGTTAATCTTAAAAGTACTCCAAGTGTTTTGATTTTCTTAATTCGAGTCATTAGAATAGTTCATTGTAAAGTATGTAAAGATTCAAGTGTAAGGGGAATGTTCATTCCCTATGATGTATTATTTTGGATGGTAGGGTAAGAGTGTATGCAAAAAAAAAAAAAAAAAAAAAAAAAAAAAAAAAAAAAATAGAGAAAAAGAAAAAGAGAAAAAAACATACGGACTACCATCCCTTTTCATTCTATGTTCATTTTATGTTTTTATTAATTTTCATTTATTAGCTTAAGTCGAGTCTAGTCTTGGCTTAGCAATGCCATATTGTATATGTAATTAACCAAGATTGTTAACTCGCCACCAGTAAAAACTTCCTTTATCCAACAAAACCGTGTATTTCATATCCCTACACCTAACGTTACAACCCTTTAAAAGACCTCTTTGATAGTTTATCCTAGGTGCTTACGCCATGTGGTGGAGGTTTGATCCTTTCCCAAGCCTATGGTAATCTATTTTGCTATGACAGGTAGTGAGAGATATCTTCCGTTTTCATATTGTAATTTATACTTTATTACACCCGAGAGATGTGAGTATCCAAACACTATTTGTGAGGTGCTTGTGTATGACCTCCGTGCTTGTCTATTGGTCTTTAGTGGAACGATTATTTGTTGTAATTACTTTTATATTAGTGTTAAATGACCCCTAATTTGTATTTTGATTAGAATAAAAGCGCATTTGCTTGAGGACAAGCAAATCTCAAGTGTAAGGGTATATGATGAGGCGAAAAATGAACCGTTTTTAGGGGGTCAGTTAAGCCCGGAATTGAATTTATTTGATCAAATATTGTCCTAAATCGTTCCTTTTGTGATTTTAGGTACTTTGGGAGAGAAATCTGGAAAAGGAAGCAATTCAGATGTTTTTGGAGCATAAAAGTGAAGAAAACGCCAAAGTCTTATTTTTCCTTGCTGGGAACAGTAGGTGACGGCGTCAAGAGCAACATCCTGACGGCGTCAAGAGTAAATTTGATGGATCTAAACACCTTGAACTTGTGTTAGATTGATACTTTGAGTTATATCACTAAGTATGCGGAATCTACTTAGTAACACTTAGAAGTTTGATTGTGAGTAAGACAGTTGTATATGAACAATGTATGTAAACAGACTATTAGCTCCAATATTATAAATGATAATAATACGAGTGATCTTGATATCACTAGGGTTACACGTTGAAGCTCTAGAAAACGTATATCAAACCTTTAACCTAGGATCTCCTTTTATAGCAAAAGGAGTCCTCTTCTACAAGATAAGTATAATGCTAATAGAATAAGATATACACAAGATCTATGATATATTTATCTAAACACGTTTCCTAACAGTTATCTAATAAGCAGTGGTAATATATGTTCTTGTAGTGGTAATGAGTTTCCACTGCAAGTACAATCTTCTGCAGTTGTAACATCTTCACTTAACCGTGGTAACTGTTAGTATAATTCCCAACAATCCTCCCCTAGCTTATGATTAATAAATAAATCAATAAGTTTCTTCAAGTATGCAGCAACCATGAGGATATGGGAATTCTTCCAAACACTTATCTTCTTCTTAATAACTCTTTATCAGCTCTCACACTTTGATCATAAATCCTTTGTATCAAATCATCTATGACTTGAGTTCTTTCCCAGCACCTAAGCTTCTCAGTCAACATCACTGTCAATACTCCAGCTCTCAATGGATATTCTTTCTCAGCCAGCATAAAAACATCAACTCCATTTTGAGTAGAAATATGATGCACATAACTTGAATCATAGAATTTCCACAAAGTTCTTGTACCCTGAGCTTCAAATCTCCAATATCTATCACTTGGATAAGGTTCATATAATCTTCTGAAGTGAACCCATAACTCCTTAGCTTTGACATCAACAAGTTCATCCTTCTTAAACTGATCTTGAACAATTCTCCACAAAGTATCCAAATCTTCTCTATCACAAGATCTAACAATATCTTCAAAATCTCTGCAAATGCTTGTGACACTTCCAGTTCTGATGATCTTCCAAGCTACACCAAAACTATCAGAAAAGATTTCCCAACCAACTACTGGATATCTTGCTTGTAGAGGTTCAATATTTAGTACATCAATCTCTATGAACACCATGTTTGTAACTTGCTCTTCTGTCAACTTGCTAGGACCCTCTTCTGCTTGAGATGATTTCTGAGTCTTCAACTTCTTTGCATCTTTTGATTCAAGACTCACTCCAGTCCTTTTTGCCTTCAATGTTATTGGTTCTTGATCCATTGGAATGAATTTACTATCTTGTCTTTTGATTCTGTAATAAATTCCTTCAATCTGATCATGTGACATTCCTTTGAATTGAGCCATCTTCATATTACCAACATGGCAACAAAAAGTCTTCATCTCAGCAATAATCTATGCCTTTGTAGGTTTTCTTGGCTTCTTTTGACCTTTTGTAACATCCCCAATAATTTCATCAAGAGCCTGCTGATTCTTCATTTGAATAAAATCTTTAAGTTGAGCAGACTTTTGATCTTCATTCAAGGTTGTATTGGCAATCAGTTCAATGGCCTTCTTCCTGATTATTTGATCATTGTTAATCAAGTAATCAATCTCTTCTTCTGTAGGCACATAAGTGAACAATGGAGGTTTCTCATGTATGACAGTTGGTGATACATTTGAAATTGGTTCTGCCATTACTGCTTCAAGTTTATCCAACCTCTTAGCTTCCATAAAACTAGCAACTTCATATTCTTCAAACTTTCTCTTTCTTTCATTCTCTTCAGCTTGTTGTTGCTCTGCTAATCTTGCATCAAAGTTAATCTGAGCTTGTTCATACTTAGAAATCTTTCTTGTCTCTTGATCTGAAGCAATTACTATAGCCTTTCCTTTAACTGATCTTATTCTGGCAGCTTCTTCCTCTGCAGTGGTAATTTCTTGAGTAGTAGTGGTAACCTTTTCTCTTGCAGTGGGAAAAGGATGATCAGTGGGAACTTGTTTTGCTTCAGTGGAAATTGGTTGAGCAGTTCCAACTAAATCATCAAAGTTAAAACCAGTATCAGCATCCATATCTTCAAAATCCAATTTCCTCCCCTCAGTGTCAGCTACATCATCTTTTGCTTGAGCATTATCAGAATCATTAAGCTCATCAAACTCTTTTTCAAAAATTTTACTCCTCCCCTTAAGCTCTGCATCTATTTTCCTCCCCTGTTTGGATGAATCTCCCAAAACTTTAGTAGAACTCGCAGAAAACTCATCCTGAGGTGAAGATGATGAAGATAACACAACTTTAGATATTTTCTTCTTGAGATTCTCAACTTCATTCTGCAATATTTGAATCTCAGCCTTCAATTGATTCAGCTCTGTGGCATGTTGTTCTTTGGTCTGTGCCAGGTCTTTCTCCAGAGCTTAAACCTGCTTGACTAACTTGGTACAAATGTCCATCAATTCAGGTAGTTGCATACTGCCTTCATCACTTCCAACTGTGTAACCTGCTGGGAGAGGTGAATCATGAGGCATTGATTCAGGCTCTTCCCTAGTTGGACTAGGCTTAAGCCTTGAACCACCACTGCTTGTCCCTAAACCAAAAGGTTCAGCAACATGCAATGTTGAATTTGTGGAATTTGTGGAACAACAATAGTGGGTGTGTTTTGGGATACAACTGGGATTGTTGCATCTTCACCCTGTACTTGAGCAATTTTAGCAAGCATTTGAGGAAAAAGTGGATGAACCTCCCCATTCCAAAGATCTGAAGCCTTACACATGTTTTGAAAAACTTTTGGCTTTAGGCTGGAAGGTTCATAAATTCTATTGTGAGGGTGCAGTTGAAACTCATTTAACATTGCTTGCACAAACCTTGGATACATCAAAAATTTATATTGACTCTTTACATTGCCTTTCATATTATTGAAAATAAACTTTGAAAAATTGAAAGTCCTATCTGTTGCCAAACAAACCAAAGAATAAGCCATGGTTGATGCAAATTGTTCATAAGATGTTTTCTTAGGACTTAGGCAATGTAAAAGAGTATGAATTAAAAACCTCCAATGGGGACAAAAACATCCTTTTCTAAAAGTGACTTTTTGTTCAGATGTATCATACCCCATTAAAGCAATATTAGTGAAAATTTCTGAATTAGGTAATAAGATGATACCATTGAGATCATCCAATTGGAGAATTCTCCTCAAGGATGACTCAGTAACATCAATAGTTACCCCATCAACTGTGGCTCTTAGAGCATCCACAGATTCTTGTGTGTCTCCCTGTTCAAGAGTTATGGATTCCACAGTGTTTCAGAACTGTTTGATATGAGAGACATAGATTGTGGGATTAATAGTTAAGGCATACCTTATATGAGTTGTGTTTAGAAAATCCACAATCTGATGAAAAACAGGGCCACTCTTCTCGTTTGACTTTTGTAAGTAGGCCACTTGGTTGTGCTCCTCGACAAATTTTAGAATTGCCATGATATTTGTGAAAGAGAGAATAAAAGTGTTAGTAATCAAGATAAAGAGCAAGCCGTATGATGATCAATTTATACTAATAGGGTTTGAGAAGGTTGCGCAATGTGAATTATCTTTAGAAAGAATTATCTTTGGAAAAAGAATAATTTATAATAAGTAAGTAGATAATTCACAAAAGATTTTACCCTATTAATAAGGAAAGACAGTTATTTACAACGGCTAGTAAAAAAATGGATTACTGACACAACAGTTGTAACGGCTAGTTCATCAGTGGAAAAATTACTCTTGCAGTGGTAACTAATGAACTAGCAGTGGTAAAATTTTCACAACATATCAAAGAGCAGTGGTTAATAAAACATGAAAATTTGCTGCTCTTATCATAGTCTTTAGCAAACTACCAGCTATCAACGGATTTGATATGTCTTTACCATGAGCCGTTTGCTATGGACTAGCCAACTCTTGATCACTTGGATGTATGGTGAGTTGATAACCTAGTTTTTGGTAAACTATCAACCATAAACGGATTTGATAAATCTTTACCAATAGCCGTTTGCTCTGGACTAGTTGATTCTTATGTGGATTAGACATGGTTAATCAATAACCATTTGTTGTGTGTCTATGATACACACCTTATTACTCCAATGACTCCAATAATATGGGTTGGATTCTGCAACACAAAGTAACTCTCAACTTAACCCATAAAACTTAACCCAAAGTAACTTTTTAACCAAGTTACTATTCACAAAAATATCTTCCAAAAGTCAACCTGATAATGACCAAATTTACTCCTCCAACCTACCAAAACAAGTAGGAGTAAATATTCTTCATTAATTAGAATTTGACCTTGACTTTGAATATAAAAGGGGGCTCATAACATTTATCTTTCATCAACAAACAACTTCAACAACACAAACCCTTAATCAACATAATGAGCTGGTTTCCTTTAATTTACATCTCTTCTGATGACTCTTCAGATGAGGAAATCAGTTATTATTCAGACTCTGAAGAACTGTCAACTGGATGGAGTGGATATTTTCCACCAAGTGCTGCAACTGCTACATCTTCATGCATGAAGCCCAACAAGAAGATTTCAGCTGATCCTGCTCCATCACTTAAGTTTTATTCTAGCTCTTCATCAGATGATGATAATGATCCAACCTTTGACCTGTCCAAAGAGCTTCCAAAGGCCCTCACCACAGCATTGACTACAGCAAAAAACAACATGAAGTGGCCAGCTGTTGAAAAGCCAACTCAAGCACCAAGGCCTCCCAAGCAAGTTCTGGGACTGGCTTGTCCAAGGAAACAACTTTCTTTTGATGACAAGAGAAAGAGGGCTTCTAAGGGCAAGCATCAGTATGAGGGAAAGGGAAAGAAACCTATGGAGTAGGTGTTAGGTTGTAGGTTCATGTCTGTTGTGATGGTTTTCTGATTTGGTGACAATGTTTTTCTTGATGGTTGTAATGTACTCTTCTTATGATCAATAAAAGTACCCTCTGTTCTAGCTTTTTATCACCAATCTTTCCACTGTTGTATGTTTATTTCCACTGTGCTCTTGATAACTCTGCATACAAACTTAGTAGAAAACCATACATACAATACAAAGAATACTAGAACCTAAAAAGTATCCTGCAACACTGAAAATAATTAGACATCAAAGATTTATGGATTAAGCATTCCAATACCTGTTAGCAAGTATTGAAATCTACCCACATCAAGCCCTTTTGTTAATAAATCAGCATAATTGTCATCAGTATGAATTTTGACAACATTAATAAGCTTTTTCTCAAAACAGTCTCTAATAAAGTGATGTCTAATTTCAATATGTTTAGTTTTAGTGTGTTGCACAGGATTTTTAATAATGCATATGGTACTACTATTGTCTATATAGATAATGGTGTTCATGAAATTGTACCCATAATCCAATAATTGATTCTGAAGCCAAAGGATCTGAGCACAACAACTAGCAGATGCAACATATTCTGCTTCAGTGGTTGAAGTAGCAACCATAGTTTGCTTCTTGCACTACCATGACACCAATCTACATCCAAGAAATTGACATCCTCCAGTAGTGGATCTTCTATCCAAACTTGCACCAGCATAGTCACTATCTGAGTATGTGATCAATTCCATTGGAGAGTCTCTTGGATACCATAATCCTAGATTAGGATAAGTCTTCAAGCACCTAAAAATCTTTTCCACTGCTGTCATATGTGATGTCTTTGGAGTCACTTGAAATCTTGCACAAGCACATACAGCAAACATAATGTCTGGCCTTGATGAAGTAAGATACATCAAAGAACCAATCATAGATCTGTAAGTGTGAACATCAACATTAGCACCACTAGCATTCTTCAACAATAGGTGAGTGGTCTTATCAGCAGGGGTATTTGAGGATTTTGCATCAGTAAACTTGAACTTCTTGATAATCTCAGCCACATATTTGTCTTGACTGATAAATATACCTTCCTTACTCTGTTGTACTTGCAGCCCCAAAAAGAATGTAAGTTCTCCCATAGAACTCATTTGAAATTCATCCTTCATCAGTTTCTCAAACTCTTTGCACATCTCTTGTTTAGTAGACCCAAAAATAATATCATCAACATAAACTTGAACAAGTAGAATATCACCCTTGTCTTTCTTGATGAACAAAGTTTGATCAATCTTTCCTCTATGAAACCCATTATTCAACAAATAATTAGCTAAGGTTTCATACCACTTCCTTGGAGCCTGATGTAAGCCATAAAGAGCCTTAACCACTTTATATACTTTATTTGGGTGTTGAGGATCTTCAAAGCCTGGAGGTTGAGAGACATATACCTCCTCATCAATAGTTCTATACAGAAAGGCACTCTTAACATCCATTTGATAGACTGTAAAGCCCATAAAAGATGCATAGGCTAAAAACAATCTAATAGCCTCAATCCTTGCAATAGGAGCAAAAACTTCTTCATAATCAATACCCTCCTCTTGAGTGTATCCTTGAGCAACCAATCTAGCTTTGTTCCTGATTACAATGCCTCTTTCATCTTTCTTGTTTCTAAAAACCCATTTAGTACCAATGACCTTCATACCATTAGGCAAGTCACAAAGAACCCAAACCTTTTGAAGTTTAAACTGCAACAACTCTTCTTGCATAGCTTCAACCCAGCTAGATTCTCCTAGAGCCATATACACATTCTTAGGCTCCACCTGTGAGAGAAAACAGAAAAACAAACACTCATTCTTCTTACTATGTTTCTTGGACTCATACACTTCACTGATGAACCCATGAATATCATCTTTCTTTGTCTGTCTTCTAGTCTTCACACCTGATTGAAGTTCACCAATAACATTATCAAGTGGATGCACTTTGTGAATTGAAGACTGTGATGTGCTAGGAATATCATATGTTGTAGGCATGTTTGAGATCTCTACATCATCACTTGGTGATTCCTGAGAAGTATATTCCACATTTGGGCTAACAGTGGAAACTTCTGGTGTAGCAGTGGGAATGGAGTTACCACTGCTAGTAGGAATATCTTTATTTACATCAAAATTCACACCATCTGCATCACTTGTCTTTTCAGAATTATCAACAAAGTCCCAAAGTGGCATAACAATTTGATCTTCATCATCTTTACAAGCTCCATCTTCATCAATGAATTCTTCTGAATCTTCAAGATCTTTGTCTCCAGTGCTTGAAGTGAGAGGAACATAATTCATTGTATTTGATAATGTTTCAAGATCAAATAGCCAATCTGGTCCTGAACCTGCCATGTTTGCTTTATTTTCAAGAAACTGAACATGCAAGTTCTCTTCAATCTTCTTTGTTCTTAAGTTATAGACTCTAAAAGCCTTGCTAACCATAGAGTATCCAACAAAGAAGCCTTCATCTGACTTTTCTTCAAATTTTCCCAGATGATCAATGGTATTGAGAATAGTAACATGACACCCAAATGGCCTCATAAACTCCAAAGTAGGAGGTCTTCCTCTGAATAACTCATAAGGTGTATTGTTCTTTGTCTTGACCACTAAAACTCTATTCTGAATGTAACAAGCAGTGTTAACTGCTTCAGCCCAAAAAGTTACTGGAAGCTTGGAATCAGCTAACATGGTTCTAGCAGCCTCAATTAGTGTTCTGTTTCTTCTTTCTGCAACTCCATTTTGTTGAGGAGTTCTTGCAACACTAAATTCTCTTTTAATACCTTTGTCTCTGCAGAAATCATCCATAACTTTATTCTTGAACTCTGTCCCATTGTCACACCTGATGATCTTGATCTTCTTTTCATATTGATTTTCAACTTCAGTGATGAATGTCTTAAGGATGCCAGTGGTTTCATCCTTGGTTCTTAAAAAGAAAACCCATGTGAATCTACTAAAATCATCAGTCACAACAAGATAATACTTCTTCAAATTGATGTTGCTCACAGAAGTAGGACCAAACAAGTCCATATGCAGCATAAAGAGTGGATGATCAATATAATTAAATGCTTTGGTCTTGCATGAAGCTCTGTGTTGCTTTCGTTTGAGACAGGCAACACAAGTTTGGTCATTTTCAAATCTTTTCTCTGGTAGACCTCTGACAAGTCCATCTTTCACAATCTTGTTGATGGTCTTGAAGTTAACATGACCCAATCTTCTATGCCAAAGCATTGATTCATCTAAAGTGGCTTTAGCAAGCAAGCAAGTAACATCATTATTAGCCACTATGTTCTTCATGTCAATGCTATATAGATTTCCTTTTCTAGGAATTTTAAGCAAAATATCACATTCATCAAGAAGCTTATAATCCTTAGATAAGATATAGCATTCATCTTCTGTGAAAAGAACTCTATGCTTCTTGTCACACATCTGTGACACACTGAAAAGGTTGTACTTGAGTTCTTTCACATACTGCACATCTTTAAAATCAATGTTTCCAGCCTTGATTGTTCCTTTGGCAGAAACTTTGCCACCAATTCCTCCTCCAAAGCTGACAAATTGTCCATCATAAGGTTGAGAGTCTGAAAGATAGGACTTATTGCCAGTCATGTGCCTGGAACATCCACTGTCTGAGTATCCTTGATAATTTGTAGTCTTTGAATGTTCCTGCACACAAAATAAAGGAATTAGTTCCTTTTGGGGACCCAAGCCACAAATGACTTGGATCTGCCTCGTGTATCAATATAATTATATCTATCAAAGGTCATTGATACACCATTGGGATTGTTTGAGGTGATGGCTCCTTTTGGTTTCCATTCCCAACGTGCTGAGGCCTTAACAGCATTTCCCATATTTACCCTTTTCTTGTTAACAGACCTTCCAGTGGTAACCTTTGGCCTTGCAGTGGTAACTGCTGGCATAGTAGTGGAAACTGCTTGTTTTGAAACTTTGGGTACCCACTTCTGATTATTGTTAACTTTCTTTTCAAAATTGATCTTTTTCCCCGTTTGAGTAGATTTAACAAAAGTAGTAACAGGGGTCTTAGGGTAAACTCTGTTTTTATTTCTGACAGTGGCAACTGCTGGTCTAGCAATGGAAATTTGTTTAATGCCAGAATGAAGCAAAACAGACATGGGAATCATCTTGCTAAGTGGATTTGGGTGAGTTAAGTTATTAGCATTTTGTCCATTCACCATAGTATTCCCAAACACTTCCCTTCTTCCCAAGTGGTAGTACAACTATAAGACAAATGGTCAAAGCTACCACATATATGACAGGGTTTGTTATTGAACACAAAGTCACTACCAAATTGCCTGGATTTAACATGATTCCAACTCCTCATATTACCCCTAGGAGTTGGTGACCTACTTCTGTACATCTCTGCATATCTAGTAGTGGGCCTAGTGAAATTAGGTTTTGACCTAGGCTTCTCTTTGACTACATCAGGAATACTTCTTTTCACCTCCACTTTAACATTATCAGGAACACTAGGTTTAGACTCAACATTTAAATTTTCATCTTTAAGAGATGAGTCACTAGCACTATCAAATACATCAACCTCAACCTGAACCTTCTCAATTTCAACTGATTTAACAAATTTTGGTCCATAGGTCATAGGTGGTTCCTGGAATTCTTCTAATCCTGTGTGAGCTAAGTCAATGCCAGGAGGTGATGGAACACCTCTTAGAGGTGGTGGAACAGTTTTGTATCCAACTCCTGATTTGGCTTTGCTCACAACTTGGGCTTCCCAAATCTTGTCAATAAACTTGGATTGATGATCCAGTGTTTGCTTAGTTATCATTATATTCTCACTAGCCATCTTAACCTTTTCTAGTTCTTCTCTAAGAACCTTATTAACAGCAACCTGATAATCTAAGTCTCTTCTTAATACTGCAATATCATCATTGAACTTAGATTCATTTGCCCTATAATGCTCTAATTGAGTTTCTAAAACACCTAGGCCTCTTTTATGATTTGCTAAGTTGTAATTAGTATGAGTTAACTCTAGCAATTGTTCATCATATTGTGCTTTAATTTTCTCATATTCTTTTAAGGCCTTACAAGATTTAGAACAAGCATTATCAATTTGTACCTCAGAGTCAGAAAAAGCCATTAGTGCCAGCTCTGTAGCAACCATTGCAGACTCTGAATCATCTTCCTCTTCCTTAGTCATAAAGCTCCAATCAAAGCTCACTCCATCAATAGCCAATAGCCCCTTTGGCTCATCAGTAGTAGGTTCCTTCTTCTTGTCCTACTTGTGCCAAGTTGACCTGTTGTCAGACTTCCTTGGCTTTCTGCACTCCCTGGCAAAATGCCCCTTCTTGTGACAATTATAACATTCCACCTTCTTTTTGTCAAAACCTGCTATTTCATTGCCACTGATGTTGATCTTTCTTCCAGTCTTCTTCTAAAACTTCTTTGTCCTTAGGCTTAGTAATGCCACTTGCCATTTGATGTCCATCTCCTCCATATCATCCTCATAAATTTGATCCAAATCCTCATGATTGAGAATTGAACCACCCACTTGACTTGATATAAAGGCATAAAAAGTAGTGTCACTAAGTCCTGCAATCTGTCTCTTTGAGCTACTAGTGGAAACAACAATGTTAGCACAGTCATCATCACTATCACTTTCTTCATCTGAACTATCATCAATAGATGATGATATGAGTGCTACACTTCCTGAACTTGAGCTTATTTTGCCAGCTTTCTTCAATCTATGTTCAATAACCTTGAAGTTATTGTACAAATCATTAAGTTTCATGGTCTCCAACTCTGGCTTATCTTCCCATACAGCAACATTGGTTCCAAACTCAGAGGGTAAGCTTCTTAAGAACTTTAGATTAAGGTCTTCCCTTTCCACCTCTATTCCAAAAACAGTGAGTTGAGTAACAATCTTTTGTAGCCTTGTGAAGATGCTATCAAGAGATTCATTACTTGTTGAACCAAAGTTTTCATAAGTCTGCTTAAGCAAGGTCTTTTGAGTCTTCTTGGTGGAATCATTACCACCAAAAACTTCACAGATCTCATCAAAAAGAGTCTTTGCAGTCTTGAATTTGCTGAATGCTAGAACTTGGTCTCTAGGAAGTGTCATCAGCAACAAACCTCTGGCCTTCAGATCATTCTTCAGTTTAAGTCTTTCATCATTAGTAACAGGTCCAGTGTTGACCTTAATTACTTCCTTGCAACCAACCATCTCTGAAGTAGAACTCGGTTTGAAAGAATTTCCAACCATAATGATCTCCCAAAGTGTATAGTCTTTGACCATAAAGAATTGTTCGATCATTAGCCTCCACATCTCAAAGTCATTCAACTTAAGCTTTGGAAGCTTAGCAGCAATGTTTGAGTTACTGGTTTCTGTCTCCATTGATTCTTCTGAGTGAACTAGAGTCTTCTAAATCAAAGTATCAAAGCATGGCTCTGATACCACTTGATGGATCTAAACACCTTGGACTTGTGTTAGATTGATACTTTGAGTTATATCACTAAGTATGCGGAATCTACTTAGTAACACTTCGAAGTTTGATTGTGAGTAAGATAGTTGTATATGAACAATGTATGTAAACAAACTATTAGCTCCAATATTATTAATGATAATAATACGAGTGATCTTGATATCACTAGGGTTACACCTTGAAGCTCTAGAAAACGTATATCAAACCTTTAACCTAGGATCTCCTTTTATAGCACAAGGAGTCCTCTTCTACAAGATAAGTATAATGCTAACAGAATAAGATATACACAAGATCTATGATATATTTATCTAAACACGTTTCCTAACAGTTATCTAATAAGCAGTGGTAATATATGTTCTTGTAGTGGTAATGAGTTTCCACTGCAAGTAGAATCTTCTGCAGTTGTAACATATTCACTTAACCGTGGTAACTGTTAGTATAATTCCCAACAAAATTGCATGACGGTCCAGTACAAACGTGAAGGCGTCACAAGTAGAGCGTCAAGAATAAAAGACGTGACGGCCTGGAAGACCATAACACATGACGGCGTCAGATGAAGATTTAGGCAGTCCGAGAAGTATTTTGGCGGCGAGATGACGGCGTCACCTATTTGCTCTTGGCGCCGTCAGCCTCAGTTTTCTACATATAGTTTTCTAATTTTCATTCATAAAAAAAAGAGAGAAGTTTTGGAGAAACCCTAAGGCCGAACCTATTACGAATTTTACAGGTTTTTCAAGGGTTTTCAGCCCTTGGAACCCTTTCATGTGTAATTGAGATAAGTATTATTTTAATTCAATCAATATGTCTATGTGTTGGTTGTCTATATCTTGTTCTTGTCTTAATTCCTTCATGCTAGGCTAGATCTATCTTGTGTTTGCTTAGATCTAATGAAACCTAGATGTTGATTATGTGTTGATTACTTGTTTATGGTTGTATTGGATGAATGATTTCGATGTTAGGCTTAAGAAAACTGGCAGATCTCTAAATGGTAACATGCTTGAACGTCTTAGGAAACATGAACGGACGTGCACTAGGTTTTATTGGTTGTATTTAATGCATGAGTAAATTCTAATGATCCCATGTTAGGAGCTTCTTAGCCGGCTCGACATAGGAGTGAAGTAGGCACTTATAGGATTGGGGAATTAAGTACGCCACCCCATGAATGGTATTAAGGAATACAATCCGTCATCCACGCAACTATAACAAGTAATTAACGTGTAAAAGATATCTAGGGAGTAGTGAAATCTAAGTAAACACAATTTCTCCACTTATTGCTCACAACCTTAGTTTAGTTTAGTTTTAGTTTCATTTCTAGTATTTTATTTTGATTGCATCTTTAGTATTGGGTTAGTTGACTAGCAACTAATTCCGCCCAAATCCTTCAAACTCGAGATTTTTATTTGCTTTCTAAAAAATATAAAAATACAAAAATAATCATCTCTCGTCTCTAGAACTAGTATTTAGGTTTTCTAATCCTAGCGACACTATTCCTAGCTGAACGATCAATCCCCCGGTACTTGTCACTATACTATACTACAACGATCAGGTACACTGCCTGGCGGGGGTTGTAAGCTTCTCAAGATCCCTTGATAGGTAAAGCCTGGTGCAATCCCTACGCATCAAGTTTTTGGCGCCGCAGCCCGGGGAATAGTTATTGTCTAGGTTAGAATCTCTTTTTATTAGGTCTACTTGCTAGATTCCTTTCTAGTAAGATTTTATTTTTATTTTTAGGTTTTCTTTAGTCTATCTTTTTCTTTGTAAGCGTGTAAGGTCATTTCCTACTCCTATATTGGCTTCCTCTCTACAAAGGGCACAAATATAGTAATTACACCCGAGAGGAATCCCTACGCCTATATTGGCTTCATCTTTAGAACTAGTAATTAGGTTTTCTAAGCCTGGTGCAATCCCTACGCCTATATTGGCTTCCTCTCGGGGATTGCACCAGGCTTTACCTCTCGAGGGATCCCGAGAAGCTTACAACCCCCACCAGGCAGTGTACCTGATCGTTGTAGTATAGTATAGTGACAAGTACCGGGGGATTGATCGTTCAGCTAGGAATAGTGTCGCTAGGATTAGAAAACCTAATTACTAGTTCTAAAGATGAAGGATGATTATTTTTGTATTTTTATATTTTTTAGAAAGCAAGTAAATATCTAGGGTTTGAAGGATTTGGGCAGAATTAGTTGCTAGTCAACTAACCCAATACTAAAGATGCAATAAAAATAAAATACTAGAAATAAAAATAAAACTAAATTAAACTAAGGTTGTAAGCAATAAGTGGAGAAATTGTGTTTACTTAGATTTCACTACTCCCTAGATATCTTTTACACGTTAATTACTTGTTATAGTTGCGTGGATGACGGATTGTATTCCTTAATATCATTCATGGGGTGGCGCACTTAATTCCCCAATCCTATGAGTGCCTACTTCACTCCTATGTCGAGCCGGCTAAGAAGCTCCTAACATGGCATCATTAGAATTTACTCATGCATTAAATACAACCAATAAAACCTAGTGCACATCGGTTTATGTTTCCTAAGACGTTCAAGCATGTTACCATTTGGAGATCTGCCAGTTTTCTTAAGCCTAACATCGAAATCATTCATCCAATACAACCATAAACAAGTAATGAACACATAATCAACATCTAGGTTTCATTAGATCTAAGCAAACACAAGATAGATCTAGCCTAGCATGGTGGAATTAAGACAATCACAAGATATAGAAAACCAACACATAGACATATTGATTGAATTAGAAGAACACTTATATCAATTACACATGTAAGGGTTCAAGGGCTGAAAGCCCTTGAAAAACCTGTAAAATTCGTAATAGGTTCGGCCTTAGGGTTTCTCAAAACTTCTCCTCAACTTCCCCCTTTTTTATAAATGAAAATTAGAAAACTATATATAGTAAATTGAGGCTGACTGAGTCAAGACCAAATAGGTGAGGCCGTCATCTCGCCGCCAAAATAATTCTCGGACTGCCTTGATCTACATTTGACGCCGTCATGTGTTAAGCTCTTCTCGGCCGTCACGTGTTTTACTCTTGACGCTCTACTTGTGACGCCTTCAGGTTTGCACTGGGCCGTCATGCAATTTACTCTTGACGCCGTCAGGGTGTTGCTCTTGACGCCGTCACCTACTGTTCCCAGCAAGGAAAATTAAGACTTTGGCGTTTTCTTCACTTTTATGCTCCAAAAACGTCCGAATTGCTTCCTTTTCCAGATTTCACTCCCAAAGTACCTAAAATCACAAAAGGAACGATTTAGGGCAATATTTGATCAAATAAATTCAATTCCGGGCTTAAATGACCCCCTAAAAGTGGTTCATTTTTCGCCTCATCAGATATGTAAGACCGTTTAAGATTTCGGAAAGGATTGGATTTGTGGCATATCGGTTGGAGTTAGCTGAGGAATTGAGTGGTGTACATGATACGTTTCATGTATCTATTTGAAAGAAGTGGTTGGCGGATGCTAGTCAGCATGTGCCATTAAATGAATGTAAGGTTGACAAGACTCTTCGTTTTGTCGAGAAACCTGTTGAGATTATGGATCGAGATGTTAAGGGTTTGAAGTGTGGTGAGATAGCGTTGGTAAAGGTATGGTGGGATTCTAAGCGTGGTCCTGAGTTTACTTGGGACCGTGAGGATCAAATGTAATTAATGTTTGTTTTGTGTGTATCCATTATATGTGGTGTTTCCTGCGGTTACCATTTGGATTTTTATTTGGTTCGAGAGTATCGTACCTATCTGTGAGAAGTCGTTCGGATCTTTGGTGTTATTGATTGTGTAGTGTACCTATTTTCGTGTATTGTTGGAGTGTCGGAGTGTTTTCTATCGTATGAATTTGGGTATTTAGTCGGTTCACATTTTTGTGGTATTATTCCGCTCAAATAACCATAAATTTTCTTTTTGCTGATGCTATTGGTGAGACGAGTAGTTGAAATCTCGGGACGCGATTTCCCTAAGTGGGGGATGATGTAACAACCGTGGTTTTAGCAGGTCAGTTTGACTGATAGTCTTAACTCGGTTGACGTTTGTTTGGTGTGTTCTAGGTGATTGAAGTGTTATATGTGTGATATAGTTGAGTTTTAGCACTAAATCCCTTTGCATAAATGGGTTTTATTGTGATTTGGAAAGTATGGAATTTGAGAAAGTTCATTTTGATCGCCTTTGTGGTGTATAAATGACTTGTGTAATTTTGGTGTTTTTGTGTTTTTGCGTAACAAGTCTTCGTTCAAGTGTTTGAGCGTTAGTGAGTTACGAGGAGTTTGTTTTTATGAGTTATATTTCATAAAGAGTGTGAAATTCTATTTTTGTAAACTTTGTTTTGAAAATGATAATTTTTCCGGTTGTCGTAAAAGTTAAGGTTTATAGCGAAAGACGTTAGGTTTTGTTTTAGGAGTTTATAAAATATGAAAAGTATAAGGTTTTGAGTGTAATAAAATTAATATAATATATATATATATATATATATATATATATATATATATATATATATATATATATATATATGTGGATAAAAATCGGCTAGAAGGGATAAGGAGAAAAAGGAAACCCAATTTGAGTCCAAATATGACTCTTAGGCCCAAAGAATCCTAGTCCAACCCAAACAAGCCCAATCCTTACCCATATAATCATAACCAACGACCCTAAAGCCATTTTTCTGCAAATTTGAGTCGATCAAAAGGGCAAGAGAAGAGGAGAAAAATTAGGGTTTATAGTTTTGAAGCTAAAATCAAGAATCAAGGTAAAATCTTTAAACCATATGTTCAATTAATTGATTAATTAATATAATTCATGTAATAATTATATGATGGATTAGGGTTTGTGTTAACTTCTGTAAATTAATGTTATTAAACATGTTGGGATAAATTAATGATAATAGTATGGTGATTGGTTAAGAGAATTGAGCGTAAAACATGCTAGTTATTGAGTTAGGGTTTTGACAGATTTGTAAGGCTATAAAGATACGAGTGTATATAACAGATGGTGAAGAGTTAGATCACGAATTTTTAGTCCAAATTGAAGTTTAATGAAAGATCTTTCCAAAAAGTCCGGCCACGATTGATTTCAAGGTCGGGAAGTTAGTCTTTTGATTTTTCTTTGATAATGTGTAAAAGCTGTTAAACAGGGACAGAAGTTGGGTAAAAGTTTGATAGTGAATTGTAGGTGAAAAAGTGGTATTTAGGTTAGCCCTTCTGGAATAGTTAAGTTTTAGGTTATCTTATACTACCACGAAAAGGATTCGCGATAAAAACTTGTAGAAGTATTTTGTTCTAATTAAAACTTTTTGGTGTGTGTTCGGATCCGAATTTGGATAGTTGACAAGTTTGATTTTCTTTTGAGTACTTGTGTGTGTTATTGGTCCATGACCTTATGGGATTAGCTTGTATGCTTATGAGAGACCATGTAAATTTTTGGTGTGAGTTGTTGAGCTTCAATTGTCATGATTTCATGTGGGCGAATGTACTCAAAAATTCTGCGTTTTCTGATTTAAAAGTGCAAGGGATTTAGTGAGTGTTTGGTTATTGTAATGGTTAGTATGGTGTCTAGGACATCCATGGTGGGTCATATGAGTCTTAGACATCCATCATATGTGTATTACATGGGTTGTAGCTTTTAGCTTGGCCTTGTGTAACGTGGACTTATTTGTGTTGTTTAGATTTGTGATTTGTGTTGTGGAAGCTGCAAGGTTTGAGGTGAGTTCATAGTCCCATATTTTTACTTTGTTTTAAACTTGGGATGGGAATGATGCTTGTCTTAAATGTTTAAGTTACTGTGATTATGTGTGTGTCAAAAGATCTTGGACTTATAATGTTATCGTATGCATGGTATGTGTGATTATTTGTTTGTGTGGATATATATGTGATTCGATTAGGAGGATGCTTATCCTGTTGCTCGCGCATGCAACCTAATTGATGTTGTAATCATTGTGGGATCGGAGGACACGAGCCGTCCTATTGTAATCATTGTGGGATTGGAGGACACGAGCCTTCCTGTTGTAATCATTGTGGGATCGGAGGGCATGAGCCGTCCTGTTGTAATCATTGTGGGATCGGAGGACACGAGCCGTCCTGTTGTTGCCTTTGTGTGTGATTATTGACTTGCAAATACATGTAGCTATACGATAACTGTAATTTATTTGTCCAGCTATGTTTTTATAATCATAGTGAACTGGTTGCCTTGTGAGTGTATGTGTGTCTAAACCTATGAATCTCACCAACATTATGTTGATGTTTTAAGCATCATTTTCAGGTGAGCTTTCTAAGGATAAGATAGAAGGATGTGATTAGACGAGATCTTAGTTGCATTGGAAGTGGTTTATTTGTGCGTTTGGAGTTTATCATGTTGTTATCTTTCGGGTATTGTTATGAAACTTTGTGTATATACTTTGCCATTTTTATTGCATGTAGTTTTTCTCTATGTAAACACCATGTGTTGTGATGATATTCATGAAGTTACACCCTCGCGTTTCCGCCTTGGCGAGGTGTGACATTTGGCATTCGTTTTTTGGTCCTCCACGTGCAAACAACGATATCAATGTTTTGAATCAGTCTCCATTGTATCTTACGGAGCAAAATGGAACGGCACCAAAAAGTTCATTTCATGTAAATTGACGGCTTTACAAATGTGGATATTATCTTACCGATGGAATCTATCCTACGTATTCAACATTTGTTAAAGCATATAAGTATCCCACTGACCCGAAGGAAAAGAGATTCAAGAAGCTACAAGAGTCTGCAAGAAAATATGTCGAGCGAGCTTTTGGTCGTCTTAAGGCAAAATGGATGATTCTCAATCATCCTCTCCGGGCTATGACGGTCGAAAAGATTCGACAACTCGTTTATACGTGTATCATATTTCACAATATGATTTTAAAAAACGACCGGGTGGCAATATCACCGGTTCATATAATGGATTAGCCGGTCGCGCCAGTTTATGACGATAGTGTACTGCAGGAGTTACTCGACGAAGATATCCATTACCGTCTCCGAATAAAAAAAGTAAAATTAGGTGAGGTATGGGATCTTGGTTGCCACTAAAATAGTATGGTGAGGTATAGTTGAGGTATGTGATGAGGTGGAATAATGATATTGGTGGGTGGTGAGGTATGGGATCATGACTGCCACCACCCTAACAAATTGTATTACAACTATGATTGGGCCAATGGTGATCTGGGTGGTGTTCCCTCGGTTAGACCTCATTTCAACTGTATTAGTGAATCCCGATATACTCTATAGGTCAGTTTATTGCTTCGTGGGGTTGGTCTTTTTCTCATTGGCGCTGCACGAGTTCTATCTGGCGGTGTAGATGAGGATTTGATCTTAGGGAGTAAGCTAGGGTTTAGGTTTACCACATCTTTAAATACCACCACATTGTAATTGTAATCGAGGACTCTCATGTGTTGCACTTAACACGATAACCTCATTGTGTGATCCAAGTTATATTGTGTGTCACTCTACCGTGTTTGCTTTGTTTGTTCATTAGTGATTAGTGTGTTTTACCCAACAATGCCAAGTGTATTTGAATACTTTTATTTATAATGGTTGGTTAAACTGTTAGTAAGTAGTTATAAATCTTATTCACTCTATTTTGTGAAATTAGAATTGACATGATTTTTTTATAAATATTTGATAGAGTTTATCAATAAGACACTAGGTTGTCTTGTGGCAAAAAATATATTTCACTCCATTGTGTGACTATTGGTCCGAAACAGAGTTTCAATTAGAAGATACAGTTGGAAATAGACATTCAATTTGAAGTATGAACAAATTTTAGGTTATGCATGTGCGTATTTGTTAGTTTATGCATGTGTGTCTGTGTTTCAATATATATGATTTCAAGGTTGCATCTTAGCTGAAATGCATTCAGGTGTCGGATATTTGAATTCATGAGGAGTGAAGCATGGTAGAACACTAGAACCTGATCATTCTCTATGTTGATGTTTGGAAAGAAGAAACTAATAGATAAAGTCAAACAACTTTTCTCTTTGTTAATGAAAGAAGGCTTAAAACCAGACACCCGGGAGCCTATACAGAACTAATTGGAGCATATCTTAAAGTGGAAATGATTGAGAAGGCAATGGAAACATGAGTTGATGAAGGCATCAGGTTGCATACCAGATGAGTTGATCTTAACGATTAGGATACGAAATCTTGAAAATGCTGACAGAGATGATCTTGTTGTGATTATAAAGAGTGACTGCTGAATAGTGGGATTCTCCTAAGAAAATTCTTCAAGATATTGCCAGGAACTATGTAAGTAGGACTTTTGAGGTTATAATTGGCAAGCAGTTTGTCTTTTGTTGTTAAGTAAATTACTTTTTACTACTCAATTACTTTTGAATGGATTATCTTGGGTTATGTTATGCTTGTGCGGGTTAAATGGGCCATATTGAAAAACTTAGCTTAAAAGGAAACAGGTTGAAACTCACAATGAAAAATCAATGCTTACAATGTCTAAAATTGATTTTTGCAATCAGATTTCACTCTAATTGTATGTGAAAAGTTAACACTTAACAAAAACAATTAGGAAAAGAGTGTTTTGAGTCAGCCGAGACCAAAAATTACCCATATTTTGACGTGAACCTTTTGCCCGCATAACCAATTTTCCCATCTTTACTTTTCATCGTCAAAATTGGTATGAATCCTCCAGACCTCTACATTGAACCTCATGGAAAGTACTGCAACGGAAAAGTAGTTAGGTTGACTGTAAAGTCAAACACTTGACTTTTTTTTGTCTTCTTTATATCATTCTAGCTTGCAGCGTATGTGTATCAGATACGTGGTATATACAATGCAGGTCACTGCATATTCCAAACATCATACATATCATATAAAAGGTTAATCCAGTGCATTTTTAATATTGATTATTGGGAACCTAAATTAGATATAGCGGAACAAGGGATGAACAGAAGTTATGCATATACAAAGTTACTACTTATTGACCATGCATTTGCGTGGTTTAACATAGTAGCTTAGGTAGATGCAAAATTGTTTGTGCGCCTGTGTGGATAATAGTAGTTTCACCAACTATTGCCCCCACAATTCTTATTATCGAGCTAATAACATAAATAGCCCGGTCTGCAATTGTAAAAGTGATATGTTAATGCTCCTTATGTGCTACTGTGCCAATATCTCCGCATATATGTCTTGGTTTATCTGCCTAGTAAGACCTTGTGGAAAACCTATTTTGATCATGAAGTGAATTTGCAATTGACAAAAAACAAAATATAGTTTTGTTGTACGACTAATTTACTTGACGATGTTGGAGGAAAGAAGTGTTTTCTCTTGTTAAGACGTATGTGTATTTTACGTACATGATCTATTTTCTGCTTTAGATTAGTGTGTTTCTGCAAGTGAGAAATAGCTGACTGCTTTAATTGTTTTCCATCGAGACGAAGAGATTGAGACTGAATTTGGTTTGAAGACCTTCAGAAGCAGCATGTAATATTGGTTTGAAGAAATTCTGTACGCGAAAGGATCATTATGGTCGAGTGTGAATGGGAGATATGATATCTGCTACTCTACTATGGAGGCATGCTCGTTGTATTACTGCCACATTAATCATTCTGACTTGATAGATACCCTCATTAGTTATGGGATACTTGCAAAGGTTCACAAACAATAGTTGAATTTGTGTCTAGCTATTAACTTTTAATTATTGTTAGATTATATGCAAGATTTTCATGTTTAACTTTATGCACTAATTTAGGTTCCTTTAAATGGTTTTTGTATAAAGTATATATGCACTAAGAAATAATATATACTCTAGTCAGAAAATTAGGTTCCTTTCAATGGTGCTGTGTTTATTGATTGTTTGTGTTAAAATCATGTGGTCAAGTTTGTGTAGACGTAGCTCAATTGCCATGATTACCATTCATTCAACAACGTGCAGATAGATTATTCAGAAGAAGACAATAATTGATGAACTTTCATTTAATTCCAGCTGCCCATAAGTCAAGATCTATAATTTTCTTCCAGTTCATTTCATTTAAAACACCTACCATTCATTAAGATTCAGAGAGCTCTCAGTTTACCCAGTTACCATAAAACAATGGCTGTAGTCATTGCTTTTACCCTCATTGAAGCCATTTTTCAGAAGCAAGAGACATAAAGTAAAAGAATAGAAAAAAAAACAAAAAAAAAAAAAAAAAAAAAAAAAAAAATTCACCTCCTACTTTTGTTGTCGGTAGAAATTTCTTAAAGATGTTGTCAGGAACTATGTAAGTAGACTTTTGTGGTTGTGATTGGCAAGCAGTTTGTCTTTTGTTGATAAGTAAATTACTTTTTGCTGCTCATTTACATTTGAATGGGTTATCTTAGATTTTGTTTTGCTTATAGCGGGTTAAATGGCCAAATTGAAAAACTTACCTTAAAAGGAAACATGTTGAAACTCCCAATGAAAAGTCAATGCTTACAACATCAACAAATAGTTTTTTGCAATCACATTTCACTCTATTTTGTATGTGAAAAGTTAACACTTAACAAAACAAATGGAAAATGTAGTTGAAGTAGCAAAACTTGCATCATCGTTTGACTTGATAAGTAGTTGGGTTGACTGTAAAGTTCAACACTTGAATTTTTTTTGGCTTCTTTATATGATTCTAGCTTGCTATGTATATGTATTAAATACATGGCATATACAATGCAGGTCACTGCATATTGGATACATCATACATATCATATAAAAGGGTTAATCCAATGCATATTAAATATTGATTATTGGGAAACCCAAATTAGTTTTAGCTGAACAAGGGATGAACAGAAGTCAAATGTATACAAATGCACTACTTAGTGACCATGCATTTACATGGTTTAATATATTAGTTTAGGTAGATGCAAAATTGTTTGTGTGTGCCTGTGTGGATAATAGTACTTCTAACCAACTTTTACTCTCACAATTCTTATTATCAAGCTAATAACATGAATAGTCCAGTGTGCAATTGTAAAAGTGATATGTTAATGCTCCTTACGTGCTACTTTGCCAATATCTCCGGATATCTGTCTTGGTTTAGTTGCCTAGTAAGACCATGTGGAAAACGTATTTTTATCATGAAGTGAATTTACTTGACGATATTGGAGGAAAGAAGTGTTTTCTCTTGTAAAGACGTATGTGTATTTTACGTACATGATCTATTTTCTGCTTAGATTAGTGTGTTTCTTTAAGTGGGAAATAGCTGACTACTTTAATTGTTTTCCATCCAGCCGAAGAGATTGAGACTGAATTTGGTTTGAAGACCTTCAGAAGCAGCATGTAATATTGGTTTGAAGAAATTTTGTACGCAAAAGGATCATTAAGGTCGAGTGAGAATGGGAGGCATGACATCTGCTGCTCTACTGTGGAGGCATGCTCATTGTATTACTGCCACATTAATCATTCTGACTCAATAGATAGTTAGATATCCCCATTAGTTATGTGATACTTGTAAAGATGCATATTTTGAAGTGTAAGTTTTAGTTGAATTTGTCTTGATAACACGAACAACGTTGGTATTTGCCCGGTGGGTTGTGTAACAAAAGGTATCATGACAACCAAAGGTTCGCCAACAATAGTTGAATTTGTGTCTATTACTACTTTTAAATTACTGTTAGATTTCCATGCCTAACTTTATGCACTGATTTAGGTTCCTCTAATGGTGTTAGTATGAAGTTCGTATGCACTGACAAATAAGAAATACTCTAGTCAGAAAATTAGGTGTGCTTACATTTAATTAGTTTATCTTCCGCAACTATATATGGTTGTGTTTATTGATTGTTTGTGTTAAAATCATGTGGTCAAGTTTGTACATACGTAGCTCACTTGCCTTGATTACCATTCATCCAACAACGTGCTGATAGATTGTTCAAAAGAAGACAATAAACACTATCAATAATTGATGAACTTCCATTTAATTCCAGTTGCCAAGTCAACATCTATAATTTTCTTCCAGTTCATTTCATTTAAAACACCTACCATTCATTCAGATTCAGAGAGCTATCAGTTTACCCAATTACCATAATTCAGAAGCAAGAGACATAATAATTTGTACAATCTTTAATTTATGTATCTTTAACTAAAGTAATAGAATAGGAAAAAAAAAGAAAAAAAAATAAAGATATTTCACCTCCTACTTTTGTTGTCAGTAGAAATTTCTTAAAGATGTTGTCAGGAACTATGTAAGTAGACTTTTGAGGTGATTGTGATTGCCAAGCAGTTTGTCTTTTGTTGTTAAGTAAATTACTTTTTGCTGCTCATTTACATTTGAATGGGTTATCTTGGGTTATGTTATGCTTATAGCGGGTTAAGTGGCCAAATTGAAAAACTTAGCTTAAAAGGAAACATGTTGAAACTCCCAAAGAAAAATCAATGCTTACAACGTCTAAAATTATTTTTTGCAATCACATTTCACTCTATTTGTATGTGGAAAGTTAACACTAAACAAAACAATTGGACAAAAAGTGTTTCGGGTCAGTCAATACCAAAAATTACCCGTTTTGATTTGAACCTGTTGCCAGCCTAACCAATTTTCCTACGTTTACTTTTCATATTCAAAATTGGTATGAATACTCCAGACCTTTACATTGAACTTCCTGACGAGTATTGCAAATGGAAAATGTAGTTGAAGTAGCAAAACTTGCGTCATCGTTTGACTTGATAAGTAGTTGGGTTGACTGTAAAGTCCAACTCTTGACTTTTTTTTGTCTTCTTTATGTGATTGTAGCTTGCAGCGTATGTGTATCAATTACATGGCATATACAATGCAGGTCACTGCATGTTCGATACACATCATATATATTATATAAAAGGGTTAATCCAATGCATATTAAATACTTAGTGACCATGCATTTACATGGTTTAACATATTAGTTTAGGTAGATGCAAAATTGTACTTTTAACCAACTTTTGCTCCTACAATTCTTATTATATATTGAGCTAATAACACGAATAGTCCAGTTTGCAATTGTAAAAGAGATATTATGTTAATGCTCCTTACGGGTTACTGTGCCAACATCACCGGATATATATGTCTTCTCATTTTAATTTTTGTTCTCATTGGATCTCTCTTCCCAAGGACAATAAACAAAATAGAGTTGAGTTGTACAACTAATTTACTTGACGAATTTTGGTGGCAAGAAGTGTTTTCTCTTGTTAAGACGTATGTGTTGTTTACGTGCATGATCTCTTTTCTACTTAGATTAGTCTTTAAAAAATTCATGTTTTTTTTTTTTCTTTATTTATTTATTTATTTATTTATTTTTTCATGTCTTGATCATAAATGTTTCTCTGCAAGTTCCAAATAGCTGATATCTTTATCATTTCCATCCAGCTGAAGAGATTGAGACTAATCTGGTTTAAAGAGCTGTAGAAGCAGCGTGTAATATTGGTTTGATGAGATTCTATGGTTAAAAGGATCATCAAGGTCATTGTATTACTGCCACATTAGTCATCCTCACTCAATAGACACCCCAATTTGTTATGTGATACTTGTAAAGATGCATATTTTATAGTGCAAGTTTGAGTTGAATTTGTCTTGATAACACGAAAGAAACTTCGTATTAGCCGGTTGGATTGTGTAACAAAAGGTATTATATGCAAGATTTTCATGCTTAACTTTATGCACTGATTTAGGTTCCTTTAAATGGTGTTTGTATGAAGTACATATGCACTGAGAAATAAGAAATACTCTAGTCAGAAAATTAGGTGTGCTTACATTTAATTAGTTTATCTTCCACAACTATATATGGTTGTGTTTATTGATTGTTTGTCTTAAAATCATGTGGTCAAGTTTGTATAGACGTAGCTCAATTGCCTTGATTACCATTCATTCAACAACGTGCTGATAGATTGTTCAAAAAAAGACAATAAATACTATCAATAATTGATGAACTTTCATTTAATTCCAGCTGCCCATAAGTCAAGATCTACAGTTCATTTCATTTAAAACACCTACCATTCATTCAGATTCAGAGAGCTCTCAGTTTACCCAATTACCATAAAACAATGGCGGAAGTAATTGCTTTTATCCTCATTGAAGACGTTTTTCAGAAACAAGAGACATTAATTTGTAGAATCTTTAATTTATGTATCTTTAACTAAAGTAAAAGAATTAGAAAAAAAAAAAAAAAAAAAAAGGAAAAAAAAAGAAAAAAAGAAATTTCACCTCCTACTTTTGTTGTCGGTAGAAATTTCTTAAAGATGTTGTCAGGAACTATGTAAGTAGACTTTTGAGGTGATTGTAATTGGCAAGCAGTTTGTCTTTTGTTGTTAAGTAAATTACTTTTTGCTGCTCATTTACATTTGAATGGGTTATCTTGGGTTATGTTATGCTTATAGCCGGTTAGGTGGGCCAAATTGAAAAACTTAGTTTAAATGGAAACGGCCGGGTTGAAACTCCCAAATAAAAATTAATGCCTACAACGTCTAAAACTGTTTTTTTCAATCACATTTCACTCTATTTGTATGTGGAAAGTTAACACTTAACAAAACAATTGGACAAAAAATGTTTTGGGTCGGCCAATACCAAAAGTTACCCGTTTTGATTTGAACCTGGTGCCCGCCTAACCAATTTCGCACCTTTACTTATCGTCAAAATTGGTATGAATCCTCTAGACCTTTACATTGAACTTCCTGACGAGTATTGCAAATGGAAAACGTAGTTGAAGTAGCAAAACTTGCATCATTGTTTGACTTGATAAGTAGTTGGTTGACTGTAAAGTCCAACACTTGACTTTTTTTGTCTTCTTTATGTGATTGTAGCTTGCAGTGTATGTGTATCAAATACATGGCATGTACAATGCAGGTCACTGCCTATTCGATACATCATACATATCATATACAAGGGTTAATCCAATGCATATTATATATTGATTATTGGGAATCCAAATTAGTTTTAGTGGAACATTGGATGAACAGAAGTCAAACGTATACAAATGTACTACTTAGTGACCATGCTTTTACATGGTTTAAAATATTAGTTTAGGTAGATGCAAAATTGTTTGTGTGTGCCTGTGTGGATAATAGTACTTATAACCATATTTTGATCCCACAATTCTTATTATTGAGCTAATAACATGAATTGTCCAGTTTGCAATTGTAAAAGTAATATTATGTTAATGCTCCTTACGGGCTACTGTGCCAATATCTCCGGATATATGTCTTGGTTTAGCTGCCGAGTAAGACTACGTGGAAAATCTATTTTGATCATGAAGTGAATTTGCAATGGACAATAAACAAAATAGAGTTGAGTTGTACAACTAATTTACTTGACGAATTTTGGAGACAAGTAGCTGAAATCTTTATTATTTCCATCCAGCAGAAGAGATTGATACTAATCTGGTTTAAAGAGCTGTAGAAGCAGCGTGTAATATTGGTTTGAAGAGATTCTATACTAATTAAAAGGATCATCAAGGTCATTGTATTACAGCCATATTTGTCATCCTCACTCGATAGACTCCTCCATTAGTTATGTTATACTTGTAAAGATGCATATTTTAAAGTGTAAGTATTAGTTGAATCTGTTTTGATAACACGAACAATGTTGGTATTAGCCAGTTCGATTGTGTAACGAAAGGTATTATGAGAATCAAACGTTCATCAACAATAGTTGAATTTGTATTTGTTTCTACTTTTGATTATTGTTAGATTATATGCAAGATTTTCATGCTTAACTTTATGCACTGATTTAGGTTCATTTAAATATATGGTATGTTTATTGTTAGATTACTTGCATTTAATTAGTTTATCTTCCGCAACTAAATATGGTTGTGTTTATTTATTGTTTGTGTTAAAGTCATGTGGGCAAGATTGTACATACGTAGCTCAAGCCTTGATTACCATTCATTCTAACAACTTGCAGATTGTTCTAAGAAGACAATAAATACTACTAGTATCAATAATTGATGAATTTTCATTTAATTCTAGCTGCCTATAAGTAGAGATCTAACTTTCTTCCATTTCATTTCATCCAAAACACCTACCGTTCATTCAGATTCAAAGAGCTCCCAGTTTACCCAATTACTATTAACCATGGCAGAAGTCATTGCTTCTACCCTCATTGAAGCCATTTTTCAGAAGCTGGCCAATGAAGCTGTGAAGCAAGTTGGTCGAGTCCAAGGAATTCGTTCCGAGCTGAAGAGCTTGGAGAAGACATTGTCCCATATCCAAGCTCTCCTTGTTGATGCTTCTGACAAGGAAATAAAAGAAGTTCCTGTTCAAAAGTGGCTCAATGATCTCAAACATTTGGCTTATGACATTGATGATATTCTAGATGATTTGGCAACCGATGCTATGCATCCTGAGTTCATCAAGAATTCAGGAGCCAGCACTAGCAAGGTACGAAAGCTCATTTCATCTTGTTACACAAATTTCTCACTATGTACTAGGACACACAGCAGGTTAGATAATATTAATCTTCAGTTACAAAATCTAGAAAAGGAAAAAACAAATATTGGTTTGACGGTGAAGAATGGAGGATTAGAAGTCCGGAATGATAGGCCAAAAGATAAAAATAGAGTTTTAGAGACCTCTTTGGTAGGCCCATCTAGGATTGTTGGCCGAAAAGATGATAAGGATGCATTGGTTCTCAAGCTGTTAGTTGATGAACCACGTAATAGTGAAAACTTTAGTATCTTGCCCATAGTTGGTATGGGTGGTGTAGGTAAAACCACTCTAGCTAAATTATTGTATAACGATGAAAAAGTGAATGATCATTTTCAACTTAAGGCGTGGGTTTGTGTGTCTGATGAGTGGGATAGTTTCCAAATAAGTAGAAGTATTTTTAAATATGTGGGTGGGGAAGATAAGAACTTTGAAACTTTTGATCTGCTTCAAGTGGCTCTTCAGAATAAACTTAGGGAAAAACAGTTTTTACTGGTTTTAGATGACGTATGGACCGAGAGCTTTAAGGATTGGGAAACCTTAGTGCGTCCGTTTAGTGTATGTGCTCGTGGAAGTAAAGTTGTCATAACAACTCGAAAGGACCAATTGCTCAAAGAGTTGGGTTGCAGTCAACTAAAGCAATTGGAATGTCTCTCTCATGATGAGGCTGTGTCTTTATTTTGTCAAAATGCATTGGATGCAAATAACTTCGATTTGTATCCAACACTCAAAGCACCTGGTGAAGACATTGTGGGAAAATGTAAAGGCTTGCCTTTGGCTTTAATTGCACTTGGAAGGTTATTAAGGAGAAAAAAAACAGATGAAGGTGGTGTTTGTTTGTTAAGAGGGTCTAGATCTGAATCTGAACCGCACATCTGAATCTGAATCTGATGCGTAAATGTCTGAATCTGACCGCATCTGAACGGTCTCATGTTTGAACCGCACATTTGCATGCTCGTACTATTTTTTTTTTTTGGTTTTTATTGTAACACCCCCAATTCATGGATGCAGCGGAATTCGAACTGGGTGTTACTTGACGGCACAATAGTCACAATAATAGAAAACGAACTCTAATTGAGTCGTTTTAAAAAGGTTTATCATTCAAATTATATAAATATCAGAGATTACAAAATGAGGTCCCAATTGGTTCCATGTTTACAAATCACATTAAGTGAGTTTTTGAATGATAATAAAATTTATAGCCCTCTTGACCATCCGTGTCCTTCCGTGCCATCCTTGATCGTCATGAACCTGAAATACATGCTTGAGAGGTCAACACAAAGGTTGAGTGATATTCATAGAGTTTGTTAAATCGTTTGAACACAATATGTTGGTAGTGTGAGTTATAGGCTCACACCAATGTTTGGAAAACAAAACAGGTAGGCTACGTTATTATACGCCCGGAACAGTTATTATACGCCCGGAACAGTTATTATACACTAAGCTTATGACACCATAACGTTAACGTGTACCAATATCGATCGGCAGATTTATCCCGGTAGGTACTTTGCTAACATACCTAAATCTCAAATATTAATGCATTTGTTTGAACTTAGTCAATACAAATGGGATTCGTCAATCCCAATAGGCCTATTCACAATATTCGCGCTCACTTGCAAGTAACCCTCGCAAGTGATTAAATGGTTCATAATAAGGGATCTTGGTTTGGCAAGGATGTTACTTAGTGATAATAAAACATAGTCGAATAGCATACAGTAGAAAGCATTGTGTTCGAGTAGAAAAATAATAGCATGTATTCCCCCCAAGGGTTTGTAAAACATTGAAGTAATGTAAAGTGGGGCTATGAACTCACCTTAAGTTGGATGATGTATAATGAGAATGATGGATATGTCGTAAGAACTTCTACGAGCAACCTAGAATAATTGTTGTAACTTAGGTTTGGAATAATGTCTAAGGAAACATAAACATGCCAATATATATGTCTTGCATCTAGTCCATGATGTGGTATGATGTATATTGTATGTCTTTGAAAGAAAAGATTCATGAACATGTATGTTTTGTATATCGTTTACTACCGTTCGGGCTGACATATTTCAGAAGTCATGTTAGTAAGCGTTCGAGGAGCCGGGACACTTTAACTCGTAAATCCACAACTCATCTCGACGGCTTACATAATGAACTCCTCACATGAGGCTCCCTACTATTGTAGTAGTTGATAAAATATATAGATATAAGTCTTGATCCGAAAATGTACATGTCCAATATTTGAATAAACTTAGGAAAGTTTACTAGTACATGAAGATTGTTATTAGGGTAAGTTCTTATAACTTGTATAACAATTACTCGTAATATTTCATGGTTCTTTAGATGAAGTAGATCCAAATTGTATGTTCAAGTTATCGCCAACTCTTGTTCATGTATTTGTCTTGGTAAGTTTATATGGTTGTTAGCTCATGTTTTCGCCTTGGTATGTATATATGGTCTTAAATCATGTTTTCGCCTAAATATGCTTGTATGGTCGTTTCGTCATGGCCTAGCCATGACCTTTGGTCCTTGTTCCAAGGTCATGAGACACAACCTTGGCTCTAGCCATGGTTGTGGTCTTGATTATAGGTCATAAGACCTCTTGTTCATTTTAAAGTATAACCATAATATAGTGACTTGTATTTATGTAAATAGCTGTTAAGAATTTTGAAGAAATTATCACTCAAAAAGCGTTTTTAGGTCTCGAGCTTCTATATTCCTGAACGAAAACGTGATTCCGGACAACTTTCGTGTTTTAACTTTTTCATGAAACGGACCAGAAATGCCTCTTTTTCCGTGTTTAATGTTTCTGTAACAGAAACATTTTGGCAGCTTTGCCGCAAATCTTTTGTAACTTCAAATGGGCGTAACTTTTGACTCGTATACTCGTTTTAGGTGGTATGGGTGGTGTAGGTAAAACCACTCTAGCTAAATTATTGTATAACGATGAAAAAGTGAATGATCATTTTCAACTTAAGGCGTGGGTTTGTGTGTCTGATGAGTGGGATAGTTTCCAAATAAGTAGAAGTATTTTTAAATATGTGGGTGGGGAAGATAAGAACTTTGAAACTTTTGATCTGCTTCAAGTGGCTCTTCAGAATAAACTTAGGGAAAAACAGTTTTTACTGGTTTTAGATGACGTATGGACCGAGAGCTTTAAGGATTGGGAAACCTTAGTGCGTCCGTTTAGTGTATGTGCTCGTGGAAGTAAAGTTGTCATAACAACTCGAAAGGACCAATTGCTCAAAGAGTTGGGTTGCAGTCAACTAAAGCAATTGGAATGTCTCTCTCATGATGAGGCTGTGTCTTTATTTTGTCAAAATGCATTGGATGCAAATAACTTCGATTTGTATCCAACACTCAAAGCACCTGGTGAAGACATTGTGGGAAAATGTAAAGGCTTGCCTTTGGCTTTAATTGCACTTGGAAGGTTATTAAGGAGAAAAAAAACAGATGAAGTAGGATGGAAGGAAATGGTGGATAGTGAGATATGGAGCTTAAAAGAGGGAGGTGGAATTATTCCAGCTCTTAAACTAAGCTACCATGAACTCCCAGCACCTTTGAAGCAGTTGTTTGCATATTGCTCTTTGTTCCCCAAAGACTACTTGTTTGACAAGGATGAGTTGGTTCTACTATGGATGGCAGAAGGATTTTTGCACCAATCAGATCCAAGCAAATCAACTAAAGAACGCTTAGGCCATGACTACTTTGAAGAGTTGCTGTCACGCTCATTTTTTCGTCATGCACCTGATGATGAGTCGCGGTTTGTTATGCATGACCTGATGCATGACTTGGCCTCATTAGTTGCTGGAGAATTCTTTTTCAGGTTAGAGAAGGATATGGGAAAGGATGTTAGGGGACAAGCTTTGGAAAAGCTTCGTCACATGTCATTTGTCCGTGAGGACTATGAAACTCACAAGAAGTTTATGGTGTTCAAAGGAGCTAGAGTTTTGAGAACATTCTTGTCGGTAGGGATGAAAGACAGGTGGAATTACTACTTTTCGAATAAGGTTTTGGCTGACTTACTTCCCCAGTTACCATTGTTAAGGGTTATAAATTTGAGCGATTATGAAATTAGTGAAGTACCGGAGTGTATAGGTAGTTTGAAGCACTTGCGGTATATTAATTTATCTAGAACTAAGATCACAACTTTACCAGAAACTGTTTGTGAGCTTTATAACCTGCAAACGTTGATTCTTTTCCGGTGTAGAAGTTTAGCTAAGTTTCCTAAAAGCTTCTTAAAGTTAAAGAATTTGCGGCATTTAGACATTAGAGATACTCCAAAGTTAGAAGACATGCCTTCAGGGATTAGTGAGATGAAAAGCCTACAAACTCTCTCCAAAATCATGATTGGAGGAGAAAATGACTTTCCCATTACCAAACTAAAAGATTTTAAAAATCTTCAGGGAAAGGTTTCCATTAAGGGGCTGGACAAAGTGAAAAACGCAAGAGAAGCACGAGAGGCAAACTTGTTACAAAAGACGCTTACTGAGTTAGAGGTGGAATGGACTGATGATGGTTCTCGAGAAGATACAACTGAAAAAGAGGTCCTTGATGCATTGAAGCCTTCTAATCATGGTTTGAAGAAGCTAGGAATTGTAAACTATTTGGGTTTAGGGTTTCCAAACTGGGTTGGAGATCCCTCGTTTCGTTGGTTGGCTCGTATGTCTATACGTGCCTGTAAAAAGTGTACATCCCTACCACCATTCGGGCAACTACCATCCCTTCAGGAGTTATCTATTCAAGACATGGACGATGTCAAAGTTGTGGGGTCAGAGTTTTTTGGTACCGGCCTTGCATTTCCTTCACTTGAAATTCTAAAGTTTGCAGGTATGCCGGGGTGGGAGGTATGGTCAACCAATGGCAGAAGTGGGGTTGGAGATTCTGTGTTTCCATGCCTGAAAGAGCTCTATATATATGGTTGTCCAAATTTGGTTGAATTCTCATTTGAAGGAGATGAAGTGTTTCCATGCCTGAAAGAGCTCAATATACAAGATTGTCCTAATTTGGTTGAAGTCTCACTTAAAGCACCACTACTTTCATTAAGGGTTCTGAGAATAGATGACTGTGGCGATGGTTTGATGAGAAGTCTGGTTCATGTAGCTCCATCAGTCACCACGTTGCATATATGGAATATTTCAGGGCTTACTAATGAGGTGTGGAGGGGTGTTATATTGGATCTTAAGGCAGTTGAAGAATTGGAAATCTATGGTTGTGATGAAATAAGATATTTGTGGGAATCAAAAGAAGCAGAGGCAAGTAGTAAGGTTCTCGTGAATTTAAGGAAGTTGGAAGTACGTTGGTGTAATAATTTGGTGAGTTTAGGGGAGAAAGATGAAGAGGAGTACAATTATGGGAGCAACCTCCTAACATCTCTCAGGTCGTTACGGGTATATAATTGTGAAAATTTGAAGCATTTAAGTTGTCCAAACAACATTGAGATGTTGCAAATCTATTGGTGTGATTCAATTACATGTGTCTCCTTCTCAATGGGAGGAGGGCAGAAGCTCAAGGCAGTTGATATTTATGGGTGTGAAAAACTAATGATAAAGGAGGAGTTGGGAGAAGGTGGAGGGAAGAATAGGTTACTTATCAACAGCAAAAGCTTCATTCACCTCACCAGTTTGACAATAGAAGATTGTAAAAATATGCCGGATTCATTATTTGCCGATCTCCAATTGCAGAGTCTCACTTCGTTAACTAGATTGGTAATAACCAATTGTCCAAGTATGGATGTTCCAACAGCTGGGCTTTGGCCTCCCAACTTGCGTAGCCTTTCAATTGGGCGGTTGAAGAAGCCCATCTCAGAATGGGGCCCACAGGAGTTTCCAACCTCACTAGTTAACCTATCCTTATGGGGTTCAGAAGAAAAAGAGGAAGCGACTAATTGGAGTGAATTGTCTAATCTTCATCTTCCTTCATCTCTTACTCGACTTTCCATACATCTTTTTGACAATTTGGAAATAGTTTCAGAGGGACTGCAACACCTCACCTCCCTCCAGCATCTCGAAATTTTGAGTTGCCCAAAGATGAAAGATCTACCAGAGACGTTGTTGCCTTCACTTTTGAGCTTGAGAGTTGAACGGTGCCCAAATTTGAAAGAACTAACAGTAAAGTTGTTGCCTTCACTTTTGAGTTTGGTAATATGGGGATGTCCAGATCTGAAAGAAAGATGCAGAAGAGGAGGCTCCTACTGGCCCCAAATCTCCCATATCCCCTGCATCTTTATAGACAACCAATCACAAACATAAATGAAGGTATGTCGTCTCTTTATGCCCTTTGACTTCTTTTATTCATTATATTTTTAAGTAAATAATATGCTTTTCTTTGATTTAATTACAACAGTTTATTTTTCAATTACCAAAATTAATGACGAACTAGGATTTTTGATTGTATAGTGTAATACTGAATCAAACAAGGTCATAAAAACCTTTTTAAAGTCAAAGTAGTTTTATCATCAAATGCTGATAACACTGCATACAGTACCTGGATGTTATATAGTTTATGTTCCTTGAAATTTATATATTCAGACAATATCTGATTTGCAAACTACAATTTGACTTGCAGTAAAGTTAAAGCGTTCTAAAATATGGACACGGTTGAATATCATGAATTGGTGTAATGCCTCTATTGCATAGACAAAAGCAATCATTGTATGCTCAAGGTGTTTAATTTGCAGTTCATTGGTGAAAATGAGTTGCTATATCATTTGGATGGAGGCTGGTGAGTCATGAAAGATGAGACTATTTTGCCTTAACAAATGATATGACCAAAGAGTGAAGACAAAGCTGTTTGATGCATCAAGTTCAAGTTATTAGTCTGGTTTGCTGTTGCTGTTTGATAGTTTTTCTGTTAGCAGTTTGATTATTTGTTTGTTTGTTTGACATTGGTGATTTGTTTTGCTTATTCTGCTCTAAAAGGAAACATCTTTAGGATTTCGAGCTTAGCTATGTACTGTAATTTGATATAATGTAATCTTCTCCTTTTCAACAAATTGTAGCTAAAGATTATGTATTACCTACCATTTGCCATGTTAGGAGCTTCTTAGCCGGCTCGACATAGGAGTGAAGTAGGCACTTATAGGATTGGGGAATTAAGTGCGCCACCCCATGAATGGTATTAAGGAATACAATCCGTCATCCACGCAACTATAACAAGTAATTAACGTGTAAAAGATATCTAGGGAGTAGTGAAATCTAAGTAAACACAATTTCTCCACTTATTGCTCACAACCTTAGTTTAGTTTAGTTTTAGTTTCATTTCTAGTATTTTATTTTGATTGCATCTTTAGTATTGGGTTAGTTGACTAGCAACTAATTCCGCCCAAATCCTTCAAACTCGAGATTTTTATTTGCTTTCTAAAAAATATAAAAATACAAAAATAATCATCTCTCGTCTCTAGAACTAGTATTTAGGTTTTCTAATCCTAGCGACACTATTCCTAGCTGAACGATCAATCCCCCGGTACTTGTCACTATACTATACTACAACGATCAGGTACACTGCCTGGCGGGGGTTGTAAGCTTCTCAAGATCCCTTGATAGGTAAAGCCTGGTGCAATCCCTACGCATCAAGTTTTTGGCGCCGCAGCCCGGGGAATAGTTATTGTCTAGGTTAGAATCTCTTTTTATTAGGTCTACTTGCTAGATTCCTTTCTAGTAAGATTTTATTTTTATTTTTAGGTTTTCTTTAGTCTATCTTTTTCTTTGTAAGCGTGTAAGGTCATTTCCTACTCCTATATTGGCTTCCTCTCTACAAAGGGCACAAATATAGTAATTACACCCGAGAGGAATCCCTACGCCTATATTGGCTTCATCTTTAGAACTAGTAATTAGGTTTTCTAAGCCTGGTGCAATCCCTACGCCTATATTGGCTTCCTCTCGGGGATTGCACCAGGCTTTACCTCTCGAGGGATCCCGAGAAGCTTACAACCCCCACCAGGCAGTGTACCTGATCGTTGTAGTATAGTATAGTGACAAGTACCGGGGGATTGATCGTTCAGCTAGGAATAGTGTCGCTAGGATTAGAAAACCTAATTACTAGTTCTAAAGATGAAGGATGATTATTTTTGTATTTTTATATTTTTTAGAAAGCAAGTAAATATCTAGGGTTTGAAGGATTTGGGCAGAATTAGTTGCTAGTCAACTAACCCAATACTAAAGATGCAATAAAAATAAAATACTAGAAATAAAAATAAAACTAAATTAAACTAAGGTTGTAAGCAATAAGTGGAGAAATTGTGTTTACTTAGATTTCACTACTCCCTAGATATCTTTTACACGTTAATTACTTGTTATAGTTGCGTGGATGACGGATTGTATTCCTTAATATCATTCATGGGGTGGCGCACTTAATTCCCCAATCCTATGAGTGCCTACTTCACTCCTATGTCGAGCCGGCTAAGAAGCTCCTAACATGGCATCATTAGAATTTACTCATGCATTAAATACAACCAATAAAACCTAGTGCACATCGGTTTATGTTTCCTAAGACGTTCAAGCATGTTACCATTTGGAGATCTGCCAGTTTTCTTAAGCCTAACATCGAAATCATTCATCCAATACAACCATAAACAAGTAATGAACACATAATCAACATCTAGGTTTCATTAGATCTAAGCAAACACAAGATAGATCTAGCCTAGCATGGTGGAATTAAGACAAGCACAAGATATAGACAACCAACACATAGACATATTGATTGAATTAGAAGAACACTTATCTCAATTACACATGTAAGGGTTCAAGGGCTGAAAGCCCTTGAAAAACCTGTAAAATTCGTAATAGGTTCGGCCTTAGGGTTTCTCAAAACTCCTCCTCAACTTCCCCCTTTTTTATAAATGAAAATTAAAAAACTATATATAGTAAATTGAGGCTGGCTGAGTCAAGACCAAATAGGTGACGCCGTCATCTCGCCGCCAAAATAATTCTCGGACTGCCTTGATCTACATTTGACGCCGTCATGTGTTAAGCTCTTCTAGGCCGTCACGTGTTTTACTCTTGACGCTCTACTTGTGACGCCTTCAGGTTTGCACTGGGCCATCATGCAATTTACTCTTGACGCCGTCAGGGTGTTGCTCTTGACGCCGTCACCTACTGTTCCCAGCAAGGAAAATTAAGACTTTGGCATTTTCTTCACTTTTATGCTCCAAAAACGTCCGAATTGCTTTCTTTTCCAGATTTCACTCCCAAAGTACCTAAAATCACAAAAGGAACGATTTAGGGCAATATTTGATCAAATAAATTCAATTCCGGGCTTAAATGACCCCCTAAAAGTGGTTCATTTTTCGCCTCATCAGATATGTAAGACCGTTTGAGATTTCGGAAAGGATTGGATTTGTGGCATATCGGTTGGAGTTAGCTGAGGAATTGAGTGGTGTACATGATACGTTTCATGTATCTATTTGAAAGAAGTGGTTGGCGGATGCTAGTCAGCATGTGCCATTAAATGAATGTAAGGTTGACAAGACTCTTCGTTTTGTCGAGAAACCTGTTGAGATTATGGATCGAGATGTTAAGGGTTTGAAGTGTGGTGAGATAGCGTTGGTAAAGGTATGGTGGGATTCTAAGCGTGGTCCTGAGTTTACTTGGGAGCGTGAGGATCAAATGTAATTAATGTTTGTTTTGTGTGTATCCATTATATGTGGTGTTTCCTGCGGTTACCATTTGGATTTTTATTTGGTTCGAGAGTATCGTACCTATCTGTGAGAAGTCGTTCGGATCTTTGGTGTTATTGATTGTGTAGTGTACCTATTTTCGTGTATTGTTGGAGTGTCGGAGTGTTTTCTATCGTATGAATTTGGGTATTTAGTCGGTTCACATTTTTGTGGTATTATTCCGCTCAAATAACCATAAATTTTCTTTTTGCTGATGCTATTGGTGAGACGAGTAGTTGAAATCTCGGGACGCGATTTCCCTAAGTGGGGGATGATGTAACAACCGTGGTTTTAGCAGGTCAGTTTGACTGATAGTCTTAACTCGGTTGACGTTTGTTTGGTGTGTTCTAGGTGATTGAAGTGTTATATGTGTGATATAGTTGAGTTTTAACACTAAATCCCTTTGCGTAAATGGGTTTTATTGTGATTTGGAAAGTATGGAATTTGAGAAAGTTCATTTTGATCGCCTTTGTGGTGTATAAATGACTTGTGTAATTTTGGTGTTTTTGTGTTTTTGCGTAACAAGTCTTCGTTCAAGTGTTTGAGCGTTAGTGAGTTACGAGGAGTTTGTTTTTATGAGTTATATTTCATAAAGAGTGTGAAATTCTATTTTTGTAAACTTTGTTTTGAAAATGATAATTTTTCCGGTTGTCGTAAAAGTTAAGGTTTATAGCGAAAGACGTTAGGTTTTGTTTTAGGAGTTTATAAAATATGAAAAGTATAAGGTTTTGAGTGTAATAAAATTAATATAAATATATATATATATATATATATATATATATATATATATATATATATATATATGTGGATAAAAATCGGCTAGAAGGGATAAGGAGAAAAAGGAAACCCAATTTGAGTCCAAATATGACTCTTAGGCCCAAAGAATCCTAGTCCAACCCAAACAAGCCCAATCCTTACCCATATAATCATAACCAACGACCCTAAAGCCATTTTTCTGCAAATTTGAGTCGATCAAAAGGGCAAGAGAAGAGGAGAAAAATTAGGGTTTATAGTTTTGAAGCTAAAATCAAGAATCAAGGTAAAATCTTTAAACCATATGTTCAATCAATTGATTAATTAATATAATTCATGTAATAATTATATGATGGATTAGGGTTTGTGTTAACTTCTGTAAATTAATGTTATTAAACATGTTGGGATAAATTAATGATAATAGTATGGTGATTGGTTAAGAGAATTGAGCGTAAAACATGCTAGTTATTGAGTTAGGGTTTTGACAGATTTGTAAGGCTATAAAGATACGAGTGTATATAACAGATGGTGAAGAGTTAGATCACGAATTTTTAGTCCAAATTGAAGTTTAATGAAAGATCTTTCCAAAAAGTCCGGCCACGATTGATTTCAAGGTCGGGAAGTTAGTCTTTTGATTTTTCTTTGATAATGTGTAAAAGCTGTTAAACAGGGACAGAAGTTGGGTAAAAGTTTGATAGTGAATTGTAGGTGAAAAAGTGGTATTTAGGTTAGCCCTTCTGGAATAGTTAAGTTTTAGGTTATCTTATACTACCACGAAAAGGATTCGCGATAAAAACTTGTAGAAGTATTTTGTTCTAATTAAAACTTTTTGGTGTGTGTTCGGATCCGAATTTGGATAGTTGACAAGTTTGATTTTCTTTTGAGTACTTGTGTGTGTTATTGGTCCATGACCTTATGGGATTAGCTTGTATGCTTATGAGAGACCATGTAAATTTTTGGTGTGAGTTGTTGAGCTTCAATTGTCATGATTTCATGTGGGCGAATGTACTCAAAAATTCTGCGTTTTCTGATTTAAAAGTGCAAGGGATTTAGTGAGTGTTAGGTTATTGTAATGGTTAGTATGGTGTCTAGGACATCCATGGTGGGTCATATGAGTCTTAGACATCCATCATATGTGTATTACATGGGTTGTAGCTTTTAGCTTGGCCTTGTGTAACGTGGACTTATTTGTGTTGTTTAGATTTGTGATTTGTGTTGTGGAAGCTGCAAGGTTTGAGGTGAGTTCATAGTCCCATATTTTTACTTTGTTTTAAACTTGGGATGGGAATGATGCTTGTCTTAAATGTTTAAGTTACTGTGATTATGTGTGTGTCAAAAGATCTTGGACTTATAATGTTATCGTATGCATGGTATGTGTGATTATTTGTTTGTGTGGATATATATGTGATTCGATTAGGAGGATGCTTATCCTGTTGCTCGCGCATGCAACCTAATTGATGTTGTAATCATTGTGGGATCGGAGGACACGAGCCGTCCTATTGTAATCATTGTGGGATTGGAGGACACGAGCCTTCCTGTTGTAATCATTGTGGGATCGGAGGGCATGAGCCGTCCTGTTGTAATCATTGTGGGATCGGAGGACACGAGCCGTCCTGTTGTTGCCTTTGTGTGTGATTATTGACTTGCAAATACATGTAGCTATACGATAACTGTAATTTATTTGTCCAGCTATGTTTTTATAATCATAGTGAACTGGTTGCCTTGTGAGTGTATGTGTGTCTAAACCTATGAATCTCACCAACATTATGTTGATGTTTTAAGCATCATTTTCAGGTGAGCTTTCTAAGGATAAGATAGAAGGATGTGATTAGACGAGATCTTAGTTGCATTGGAAGTGGTTTATTTGTGCGTTTGGAGTTTATCATGTTGTTATCTTTCGGGTATTGTTATGAAACTTTGTGTATATACTTTGCCATTTTTATTGCATGTAGTTTTTCTCTATGTAAACACCATGTGTTGTGATGATATTCATGAAGTTACACCCTCGCGTTTCCGCCTTGGCGAGGTGTGACATTTGGCATTCGTTTTTTGGTCCTCCACGTGCAAACAACGATATCAATGTTTTGAATCAGTCTCCATTGTATCTTACGGAGCAAAATGGAACGGCACCAAAAAGTTCATTTCATGTAAATTGACGGCTTTACAAATGTGGATATTATCTTACCGATGGAATCTATCCTACGTATTCAACATTTGTTAAAGCATATAAGTATCCCACTGACCCGAAGGAAAAGAGATTCAAGAAGCTACAAGAGTCTGCAAGAAAATATGTCGAGCGAGCTTTTGGTCGTCTTAAGGCAAAATGGATGATTCTCAATCATCCTCTCCGGGCTATGACGGTCGAAAAGATTCGACAACTCGTTTATACGTGTATCATATTTCACAATATGATTTTAAAAAACGACCGGGTGGCAATATCACCGGTTCATATAATGGATTAGCCGGTCGCGCCAGTTTATGACGATAGTGTACTGCAGGAGTTACTCGACGAAGATATCCATTACCGTCTCCGATATGATCTTACGGAGCACGTAGAGGCTCAAGACTTACCATACCTCGATGACTAGTTATTTTATTTTTTTAAAGTATTATGTAATTTTCTTTTAATTATATTTGTTTTAACTATTATGTAATTTTCTTTTAATTATTAATGAAATATAATGTTTTTATTAAATTGTTTATTATAATTTATGAATATAAAAAATAAAAAAAGTAAAATTAGGTGAGGTATGGGATCTTGGTTGCCACTAAAATAGTATGGTGAGGTATAGTTGAGGTATGTGATGAGGTGGAATGATGATATTGGTGGGTGGTGAGGTATGAGATCATGACTGCCACCACCCTAACAAATTGTATTACAACTATGATTGGGCCAATGGTGATCTGGGTGGTGTTCCCTCGGTTAGACCTCATTTCAACTGTATTAGTGAATCCCGATATATTCTATAGGTCAGTTTATTGCTTCGTGGGGTTGGTCTTTTTCTCATTGGCGCTGCACGAGTTCTATCTGGCGGTGTAGATGAGGATTTGATCTTAGGGAGTAAGCTAGGGTTTAGGTTTACCACATCTTTAAATACCACCACATTGTAATTGTAATCGAGGACTCTCATGTGTTGCACTTAACACGATAACCTCATTGTGTGATCCAAGTTATATTGTGTGTCACTCTACTGTGTTTGCTTTGTTTGTTCATTAGTGATTAGTGTGTTTTACCCAACAATGCCAAGTGTATTTGAATACTTTTATTTATAATGGTTGGTTAAAATGTTAGTAAGTAGTTATAAATCTTATTCACTCTATTTTGTGAAATTAGAATTGACATGATTTTTTTATAAATATTTGATAGAGTTTATCAATAAGACACTAGGTTGTCTTGTGGCAAAAAATATATTTCACTCCATTGTGTGACTATTGGTCCGAAACAGAGTTTCAATTAGAAGATACAGTTGGAAATAGACATTCAATTTGAAGTATGAACAAATTTTAGGTTATGCATGTGCGTATTTGTTAGTTTATGCATGTGTGTCTGTGTTTCAATATATATGATTTCAAGGTTGCATCTTAGCTGAAATGCATTCAGGTGTCGGATATTTGAATTCATGAGGAGTGAAGCATGGTAGAACACTAGAACCTGATCATTCTCTATGTTGATGTTTGGAAAGAAGAAACTAATAGATAAAGTCAAACAACTTTTCTCTTTGTTAATGAAAGAAGGCTTAAAACCAGACACCCGGGAGCCTATACAGAACTAATTGGAGCATATCTTAAAGTGGATATGATTGAGAAGGCAATGGAAACATGAGTTGATGAAGGCATCAGGTTGCATACCAGATGAGTTGATCTTAACGATTAGGATACGAAATCTTGAAAATGCTGACAGAGATGATCTTGTTGTGATTATAAAGAGTGACTGCTGAATAGTGGGATTCTCCTAAGAAATTTCTTGAAGATATTGCCAGGAACTATGTAAGTAGGACTTTTGAGGTTATAATTGGCAAGCAGTTTGTCTTTTGTTGTTAAGTAAATTACTTTTTACTACTCAATTACTTTTGAATGGATTATCTTGGGTTATGTTATGCTTGTGCGGGTTAAATGGGCCATATTGAAAAACTTAGCTTAAAAGGAAACAGGTTGAAACTCACAATGAAAAATCAATGCTTACAATGTCTAAAATTGATTTTTGCAATCAGATTTCACTCTAATTGTATGTGAAAAGTTAACACTTAACAAAAACAATTAGGAAAAGAGTGTTTTGAGTCAGCCGAGACCAAAAATTACCCATATTTTGACGTGAACCTCTTGCCCGCATAACCAATTTTCCCATCTTTACTTTTCATCGTCAAAATTGGTATGAATCCTCCAGACCTCTACATTGAACCTCATGGAAAGTACTGCAACGGAAAAGTAGTTAGGTTGACTGTAAAGTCAAACACTTGACTTTTTTTTGTCTTCTTTATATCATTCTAGCTTGCAGCGTATGTGTATCAGATACGTGGTATATACAATGCAGGTCACTGCATATTCCAAACATCATACATATCATATAAAAGGTTAATCCAGTGCATTTTTAATATTGATTATTGGGAACCTAAATTAGATATAGCAGAACAAGGGATGAACAGAAGTTATGCATATACAAAGTTACTACTTATTGACCATGCATTTGCGTGGTTTAACATAGTAGCTTAGGTAGATGCAAAATTGTTTGTGCGCCTGTGTGGATAATAGTAGTTTCACCAACTATTGCCCCCACAATTCTTATTATCGAGCTAATAACATAAATAGCCCGGTCTGCAATTGTAAAAGTGATATGTTAATGCTCCTTATGTGCTACTGTGCCAATATCTCCGCATATATGTCTTGGTTTATCTGCCTAGTAAGACCTTGTGGAAAACCTATTTTGATCATGAAGTGAATTTGCAATTGACAAAAAACAAAATATAGTTTTGTTGTACGACTAATTTACTTGACGATGTTGGAGGAAAGAAGTGTTTTCTCTTGTTAAGACGTATGTGTATTTTACGTACATGATCTATTTTCTGCTTTAGATTAGTGTGTTTCTGCAAGTGAGAAATAGCTGACTGCTTTAATTGTTTTCCATCGAGACGAAGAGATTGAGACTGAATTTGGTTTGAAGACCTTCAGAAGCAGCATGTAATATTGGTTTGAAGAAATTCTGTACGCGAAAGGATCATTATGGTCGAGTGTGAATGGGAGATATGATATCTGCTACTCTACTATGGAGGCATGCTCGTTGTATTACTGCCACATTAATCATTCTGACTTGATAGATACCCTCATTAGTTATGTGATACTTGCAAAGGTTCACAAACAATAGTTGAATTTGTGTCTAGCTATTAACTTTTAATTATTGTTAGATTATATGCAAGATTTTCATGCTTAACTTTATGCACTGATTTAGGTTCCTTTAAATGGTTTTTGTATAAAGTATATATGCACTAAGAAATAATATATACTCTAGTCAGAAAATTAGGTTCCTTTCAATGGTGCTGTGTTTATTGATTGTTTGTGTTAAAATCATGTGGTCAAGTTTGTGTAGACGTAGCTCAATTGCCATGATTACCATTCATTCAACAACGTGCAGATAGATTATTCAGAAGAAGACAATAATTGATGAACTTTCATTTAATTCCAGCTGCCCATAAGTCAAGATCTATAATTTTCTTCCAGTTCATTTCATTTAAAACACCTACCATTCATTAAGATTCAGAGAGCTCTCAGTTTACCCAGTTACCATAAAACAATGGCTGAAGTCATTGCTTTTACCCTCATTGAAGCCATTTTTCAGAAGCAAGAGACATAAAGTAAAAGAATAGAAAAAAAAAAAAAAAAAAAAAAAAAAAAATTTCACCTCCTACTTTTGTTGTCGGTAGAAATTTCTTAAAGATGTTGTCAGGAACTATGTAAGTAGACTTTTGTGGTTGTGATTGGCAAGCAGTTTGTCTTTTGTTGATAAGTAAATTACTTTTTGCTGCTCATTTACATTTGAATGGGTTATCTTAGATTTTGTTTTGCTTATAGCGGGTTAAATGGCCAAATTGAAAAACTTACCTTAAAAGGAAACATGTTGAAACTCCCAATGAAAAGTCAATGCTTACAACATCAACAAATAGTTTTTTGCAATCACATTTCACTCTATTTTGTATGTGAAAAGTTAACACTTAACAAAACAAATGGAAAATGTAGTTGAAGTAGCAAAACTTGCATCATCGTTTGACTTGATAAGTAGTTGGGTTGACTGTAAAGTTCAACACTTGAATTTTTTTTGGCTTCTTTATATGATTCTAGCTTGCTATGTATATGTATTAAATACATGGCATATACAATGCAGGTCACTGCATATTGGATACATCATACATATCATATAAAAGGGTTAATCCAATGCATATTAAATATTGATTATTGGGAAACCCAAATTAGTTTTAGCTGAACAAGGGATGAACAGAAGTCAAATGTATACAAATGCACTACTTAGTGACCATGCATTTACATGGTTTAATATATTAGTTTAGGTAGATGCAAAATTGTTTGTGTGTGCCTGTGTGGATAATAGTACTTCTAACCAACTTTTACTCTCACAATTCTTATTATCAAGCTAATAACATGAATAGTCCAGTGTGCAATTGTAAAAGTGATATGTTAATGCTCCTTACGTGCTACTTTGCCAATATCTCCGGATATCTGTCTTGGTTTAGTTGCCTAGTAAGACCATGTGGAAAACGTATTTTTATCATGAAGTGAATTTACTTGACGATATTGGAGGAAAGAAGTGTTTTCTCTTGTAAAGACGTATGTGTATTTTACGTACATGATCTATTTTCTGCTTAGATTAGTGTGTTTCTTTAAGTGGGAAATAGCTGACTACTTTAATTGTTTTCCATCCAGCCGAAGAGATTGAGACTGAATTTGGTTTGAAGACCTTCAGAAGCAGCATGTAATATTGGTTTGAAGAAATTTTGTACGCAAAAGGATCATTAAGGTCGAGTGAGAATGGGAGGCATGACATCTGCTGCTCTACTGTGGAGGCATGCTCATTGTATTACTGCCACATTAATCATTCTGACTCAATAGATAGTTAGATATCCCCATTAGTTATGTGATACTTGTAAAGATGCATATTTTGAAGTGTAAGTTTTAGTTGAATTTGTCTTGATAACACGAACAACGTTGGTATTTGCCCGGTGGGTTGTGTAACAAAAGGTATCATGACAACCAAAGGTTCGCCAACAATAGTTGAATTTGTGTCTATTACTACTTTTAAATTACTGTTAGATTTCCATGCCTAACTTTATGCACTGATTTAGGTTCCTCTAATGGTGTTAGTATGAAGTTCGTATGCACTGAGAAATAAGAAATACTCTAGTCAGAAAATTAGGTGTGCTTACATTTAATTAGTTTATCTTCCGCAACTATATATGGTTGTGTTTATTGATTGTTTGTGTTAAAATCATGTGGTCAAGTTTGTACATACGTAGCTCACTTGCCTTGATTACCATTCATCCAACAACGTGCTGATAGATTGTTCAAAAGAAGACAATAAACACTATCAATAATTGATGAACTTCCATTTAATTCCAGTTGCCAAGTCAACATCTATAATTTTCTTCCAGTTCATTTCATTTAAAACACCTACCATTCATTCAGATTCAGAGAGCTATCAGTTTACCCAATTACCATAATTCAGAAGCAAGAGACATAATAATTTGTACAATCTTTAATTTATGTATCTTTAACTAAAGTAATAGAATAGGAAAAAAAAAGAAAAAAAAATAAAGATATTTCACCTCCTACTTTTGTTGTCAGTAGAAATTTCTTAAAGATGTTGTCAGGAACTATGTAAGTAGACTTTTGAGGTGATTGTGATTGCCAAGCAGTTTGTCTTTTGTTGTTAAGTAAATTACTTTTTGCTGCTCATTTACATTTGAATGGGTTATCTTGGGTTATGTTATGCTTATAGCGGGTTAAGTGGCCAAATTGAAAAACTTAGCTTAAAAGGAAACATGTTGAAACTCCCAAAGAAAAATCAATGCTTACAACGTCTAAAATTATTTTTTGCAATCACATTTCACTCTATTTGTATGTGGAAAGTTAACACTAAACAAAACAATTGGACAAAAAGTGTTTCGGGTCAGTCAATACCAAAAATTACCCGTTTTGATTTGAACCTGTTGCCAGCCTAACCAATTTTCCTACGTTTACTTTTCATATTCAAAATTGGTATGAATACTCCAGACCTTTACATTGAACTTCCTGACGAGTATTGCAAATGGAAAATGTAGTTGAAGTAGCAAAACTTGCGTCATCGTTTGACTTGATAAGTAGTTGGGTTGACTGTAAAGTCCAACTCTTGACTTTTTTTTGTCTTCTTTATGTGATTGTAGCTTGCAGCGTATGTGTATCAATTACATGGCATATACAATGCAGGTCACTGCATGTTCGATACACATCATATATATTATATAAAAGGGTTAATCCAATGCATATTAAATACTTAGTGACCATGCATTTACATGGTTTAACATATTAGTTTAGGTAGATGCAAAATTGTACTTTTAACCAACTTTTGCTCCTACAATTCTTATTATATATTGAGCTAATAACACGAATAGTCCAGTTTGCAATTGTAAAAGAGATATTATGTTAATGCTCCTTACGGGTTACTGTGCCAACATCACCGGATATATATGTCTTCTCATTTTAATTTTTGTTCTCATTGGATCTCTCTTCCCAAGGACAATAAACAAAATAGAGTTGAGTTGTACAACTAATTTACTTGACGAATTTTGGTGGCAAGAAGTGTTTTCTCTTGTTAAGACGTATGTGTTGTTTACGTGCATGATCTCTTTTCTACTTAGATTAGTCTTTAAAAAATTCATGTTTTTTTTTTTCTTTATTTATTTATTTATTTATTTATTTTTTCATGTCTTGATCATAAATGTTTCTCTGCAAGTTCCAAATAGCTGATATCTTTATCATTTCCATCCAGCTGAAGAGATTGAGACTAATCTGGTTTAAAGAGCTGTAGAAGCAGCGTGTAATATTGGTTTGATGAGATTCTATGGTTAAAAGGATCATCAAGGTCATTGTATTACTGCCACATTAGTCATCCTCACTCAATAGACACCCCAATTTGTTATGTGATACTTGTAAAGATGCATATTTTATAGTGCAAGTTTGAGTTGAATTTGTCTTGATAACACGAAAGAAACTTCGTATTAGCCGGTTGGATTGTGTAACAAAAGGTATTATATGCAAGATTTTCATGCTTAACTTTATGCACTGATTTAGGTTCCTTTAAATGGTGTTTGTATGAAGTACATATGCACTGAGAAATAAGAAATACTCTAGTCAGAAAATTAGGTGTGCTTACATTTAATTAGTTTATCTTCCACAACTATATATGGTTGTGTTTATTGATTGTTTGTCTTAAAATCATGTGGTCAAGTTTGTATAGACGTAGCTCAATTGCCTTGATTACCATTCATTCAACAACGTGCTGATAGATTGTTCAAAAAAAGACAATAAATACTATCAATAATTGATGAACTTTCATTTAATTCCAGCTGCCCATAAGTCAAGATCTACAGTTCATTTCATTTAAAACACCTACCATTCATTCAGATTCAGAGAGCTCTCAGTTTACCCAATTACCATAAAACAATGGCGGAAGTAATTGCTTTTATCCTCATTGAAGACGTTTTTCAGAAACAAGAGACATTAATTTGTAGAATCTTTAATTTATGTATCTTTAACTAAAGTAAAAGAATTAGAAAAAAAAAAAAAAAAAAAAGGAAAAAAAAAGAAAAAAAGAAATTTCACCTCCTACTTTTGTTGTCGGTAGAAATTTCTTAAAGATGTTGTCAGGAACTATGTAAGTAGACTTTTGAGGTGATTGTAATTGGCAAGCAGTTTGTCTTTTGTTGTTAAGTAAATTACTTTTTGCTGCTCATTTACATTTGAATGGGTTATCTTGGGTTATGTTATGCTTATAGCCGGTTAGGTGGGCCAAATTGAAAAACTTAGTTTAAATGGAAACGGCCGGGTTGAAACTCCCAAATAAAAATTAATGCCTACAACGTCTAAAACTGTTTTTTTCAATCACATTTCACTCTATTTGTATGTGGAAAGTTAACACTTAACAAAACAATTGGACAAAAAATGTTTTGGGTCGGCCAATACCAAAAGTTACCCGTTTTGATTTGAACCTGGTGCCCGCCTAACCAATTTCGCACCTTTACTTATCGTCAAAATTGGTATGAATCCTCTAGACCTTTACATTGAACTTCCTGACGAGTATTGCAAATGGAAAACGTAGTTGAAGTAGCAAAACTTGCATCATTGTTTGACTTGATAAGTAGTTGGTTGACTGTAAAGTCCAACACTTGACTTTTTTTGTCTTCTTTATGTGATTGTAGCTTGCAGTGTATGTGTATCAAATACATGGCATGTACAATGCAGGTCACTGCCTATTCGATACATCATACATATCATATACAAGGGTTAATCCAATGCATATTATATATTGATTATTGGGAATCCAAATTAGTTTTAGTGGAACATTGGATGAACAGAAGTCAAACGTATACAAATGTACTACTTAGTGACCATGCTTTTACATGGTTTAAAATATTAGTTTAGGTAGATGCAAAATTGTTTGTGTGTGCCTGTGTGGATAATAGTACTTATAACCATATTTTGATCCCACAATTCTTATTATTGAGCTAATAACATGAATTGTCCAGTTTGCAATTGTAAAAGTAATATTATGTTAATGCTCCTTATGGGCTACTGTGCCAATATCTCCGGATATATGTCTTGGTTTAGCTGCCGAGTAAGACTACGTGGAAAATCTATTTTGATCATGAAGTGAATTTGCAATGGACAATAAACAAAATAGAGTTGAGTTGTACAACTAATTTACTTGACGAATTTTGGAGACAAGTAGCTGAAATCTTTATTATTTCCATCCAGCAGAAGAGATTGATACTAATCTGGTTTAAAGAGCTGTAGAAGCAGCGTGTAATATTGGTTTGAAGAGATTCTATACTAATTAAAAGGATCATCAAGGTCATTGTATTACAGCCATATTTGTCATCCTCACTCGATAGACTCCTCCATTAGTTATGTTATACTTGTAAAGATGCATATTTTAAAGTGTAAGTATTAGTTGAATCTGTTTTGATAACACGAACAATGTTGGTATTAGCCAGTTCGATTGTGTAACGAAAGGTATTATGAGAATCAAACGTTCATCAACAATAGTTGAATTTGTATTTGTTTCTACTTTTGATTATTGTTAGATTATATGCAAGATTTTCATGCTTAACTTTATGCACTGATTTAGGTTCATTTAAATATATGGTATGTTTATTGTTAGATTACTTGCATTTAATTAGTTTATCTTCCGCAACTAAATATGGTTGTGTTTATTTATTGTTTGTGTTAAAGTCATGTGGGCAAGATTGTACATACGTAGCTCAAGCCTTGATTACCATTCATTCTAACAACTTGCAGATTGTTCTAAGAAGACAATAAATACTACTAGTATCAATAATTGATGAATTTTCATTTAATTCTAGCTGCCTATAAGTAGAGATCTAACTTTCTTCCATTTCATTTCATCCAAAACACCTACCGTTCATTCAGATTCAAAGAGCTCCCAGTTTACCCAATTACTATTAACCATGGCAGAAGTCATTGCTTCTACCCTCATTGAAGCCATTTTTCAGAAGCTGGCCAATGAAGCTGTGAAGCAAGTTGGTCGAGTCCAAGGAATTCGTTCCGAGCTGAAGAGCTTGGAGAAGACATTGTCCCATATCCAAGCTCTCCTTGTTGATGCTTCTGACAAGGAAATAAAAGAAGTTCCTGTTCAAAAGTGGCTCAATGATCTCAAACATTTGGCTTATGACATTGATGATATTCTAGATGATTTGGCAACCGATGCTATGCATCCTGAGTTCATCAAGAATTCAGGAGCCAGCACTAGCAAGGTACGAAAGCTCATTTCATCTTGTTACACAAATTTCTCACTATGTACTAGGACACACAGCAGGTTAGATAATATTAATCTTCAGTTACAAAATCTAGAAAAGGAAAAAACAAATATTGGTTTGACGGTGAAGAATGGAGGATTAGAAGTCCGGAATGATAGGCCAAAAGATAAAAATAGAGTTTTAGAGACCTCTTTGGTAGGCCCATCTAGGATTGTTGGCCGAAAAGATGATAAGGATGCATTGGTTCTCAAGCTGTTAGTTGATGAACCACGTAATAGTGAAAACTTTAGTATCTTGCCCATAGTTGGTATGGGTGGTGTAGGTAAAACCACTCTAGCTAAATTATTGTATAACGATGAAAAAGTGAATGATCATTTTCAACTTAAGGCGTGGGTTTGTGTGTCTGATGAGTGGGATAGTTTCCAAATAAGTAGAAGTATTTTTAAATATGTGGGTGGGGAAGATAAGAACTTTGAAACTTTTGATCTGCTTCAAGTGGCTCTTCAGAATAAACTTAGGGAAAAACAGTTTTTACTGGTTTTAGATGACGTATGGACCGAGAGCTTTAAGGATTGGGAAACCTTAGTGCGTCCGTTTAGTGTATGTGCTCGTGGAAGTAAAGTTGTCATAACAACTCGAAAGGACCAATTGCTCAAAGAGTTGGGTTGCAGTCAACTAAAGCAATTGGAATGTCTCTCTCATGATGAGGCTGTGTCTTTATTTTGTCAAAATGCATTGGATGCAAATAACTTCGATTTGTATCCAACACTCAAAGCACCTGGTGAAGACATTGTGGGAAAATGTAAAGGCTTGCCTTTGGCTTTAATTGCACTTGGAAGGTTATTAAGGAGAAAAAAAACAGATGAAGGTGGTGTTTGTTTGTTAAGAGGGTCTAGATCTGAATCTGAACCGCACATCTGAATCTGAATCTGATGCGTAAATGTCTGAATCTGACCGCATCTGAACGGTCTCATGTTTGAACCGCACATTTGCATGCTCGTACTATTTTTTTTTTTTGGTTTTTATTGTAACACCCCCAATTCATGGATGCAGCGGAATTCGAACTGGGTGTTACTTGACGGCACAATAGTCACAATAATAGAAAACGAACTCTAATTGAGTCGTTTTAAAAAGGTTTATCATTCAAATTATATAAATATCAGAGATTACAAAATGAGGTCCCAATTGGTTCCATGTTTACAAATCACATTAAGTGAGTTTTTGAATGATAATAAAATTTATAGCCCTCTTGACCATCCGTGTCCTTCCGTGCCATCCTTGATCGTCATGAACCTGAAATACATGCTTGAGAGGTCAACACAAAGGTTGAGTGATATTCATAGAGTTTGTTAAATCGTTTGAACACAATATGTTGGTAGTGTGAGTTATAGGCTCACACCAATGTTTGGAAAACAAAACAGGTAGGCTACGTTATTATACGCCCGGAACAGTTATTATACGCCCGGAACAGTTATTATACACTAAGCTTATGACACCATAACGTTAACGTGTACCAATATCGATCGGCAGATTTATCCCGGTAGGTACTTTGCTAACATACCTAAATCTCAAATATTAATGCATTTGTTTGAACTTAGTCAATACAAATGGGATTCGTCAATCCCAATAGGCCTATTCACAATATTCGCGCTCACTTGCAAGTAACCCTCGCAAGTGATTAAATGGTTCATAATAAGGGATCTTGGTTTGGCAAGGATGTTACTTAGTGATAATAAAACATAGTCGAATAGCATACAGTAGAAAGCATTGTGTTCGAGTAGAAAAATAATAGCATGTATTCCCCCCAAGGGTTTGTAAAACATTGAAGTAATGTAAAGTGGGGCTATGAACTCACCTTAAGTTGGATGATGTATAATGAGAATGATGGATATGTCGTAAGAACTTCTACGAGCAACCTAGAATAATTGTTGTAACTTAGGTTTGGAATAATGTCTAAGGAAACATAAACATGCCAATATATATGTCTTGCATCTAGTCCATGATGTGGTATGATGTATATTGTATGTCTTTGAAAGAAAAGATTCATGAACATGTATGTTTTGTATATCGTTTACTACCGTTCGGGCTGACATATTTCAGAAGTCATGTTAGTAAGCGTTCGAGGAGCCAGGACACTTTAACTCGTAAATCCACAACTCATCTCGACGGCTTACATAATGAACTCCTCACATGAGGCTCCCTACTATTGTAGTAGTTGATAAAATATATAGATATAAGTCTTGATCCGAAAATGTACATGTCCAATATTTGAATAAACTTAGGAAAGTTTACTAGTACATGAAGATTGTTATTAGGGTAAGTTCTTATAACTTGTATAACAATTACTCGTAATATTTCATGGTTCTTTAGATGAAGTAGATCCAAATTGTATGTTCAAGTTATCGCCAACTCTTGTTCATGTATTTGTCTTGGTAAGGGGTTGTTAGCTCATGTTTTCGCCTTGGTATGTATATATGGTCTTAAATCATGTTTTCGCCTAAATATGCTTGTATGGTCGTTTCGTCATGGCCTAGCCATGACCTTTGGTCCTTGTTCCAAGGTCATGAGACACAACCTTGGCTCTAGCCATGGTTGTGGTCTTGATTATAGGTCATAAGACCTCTTGTTCATTTTAAAGTATAACCATAATATAGTGACTTGTATTTATGTAAATAGCTGTTAAGAATTTTGAAGAAATTATCACTCAAAAAGCGTTTTTAGGTCTCGAGCTTCTTTATTCCTGAACGAAAACGTGATTCCGGACAACTTTCGTGTTTTAACTTTTTCATGAAACGGACCAGAAATGCCTCTTTTTCCGTGTTTAATGTTTCTGTAACAGAAACATTTTGGCAGCTTTGCCGCAAATCTTTTGTAACTTCAAATGGGCGTAACTTTTGACTCGTATACTCGTTTTAGGTGGTTCAAATTGCTATGTTTTCCTTGTTAGGTCCTCTACTACAATATGTAATAATCCAATATCATATTCTTACCATTTTGATCAGGTTATACCAACAAAGTCACTAGTTTACTTGTTTTATGAACTTATATTAACAATCAATTACAACAACTTGTTTTGCTCATTTTTATACATCATGGACATGCATACAAGACATAATATAGCAAGAATAGTATGTAAATAACATGAACATGATTATTTAACAAGAAGCAAGTTAGGGTTTGCTTACAACTTGTGAAGAAACTAACTAGAACCAAGATCAAGACCAAGAACCACTATTTAATCTTCCAAATATTTTCCAACCATAGCCAAGCTTCCATATCAAAAACCCTATCTTATAATCCCTTGATAAACACTAATCTATCACAAAAACAAGCCTTAGTAAAAATCTTCACTAAGAACACTTGAAAATTTGATGAGTTTTTGTGGTGTTTTATGGTGATTTTATGGTTGAAAGGTGTTAAGGATCAACTAGGAATTATGACTTGAACTTGTGATGGATTGAATGAGCAAGATTAATGATCAAAATGGTGAGTTAAGGTTGTTTTGGGTCGTTGGTATGGCCAAGGAGGGGAAGAGAAAGCTTAAATAAGGTCTTGAGGAGGTTACATGTATGACTAGTCAACACTTGGAGACCAAGTTGTAATTAAGTGATGAACTATGGGTAAATTCATGAGATGAAGCCACATGGGTGGTGAATCCCCCCTCCTAGGGCAGTTCACAAAGCTTGGGGAAGAAGGTTTGGCTTTTTGGTGATATTATCCAAGATATGGTGTTAGTTTTGGCTCCGTAAAATGCTAACCGTAAATGGTTAAGCAACGAAACGTAAAACCGGGTGTCGTAAAATTATGGAATTCGAAAGTATTGTTAAACATGTCCATATGTTCCATAATAAAATATAAAATGGGTGATAAGTTCCATTTGGGTGGTAAAACCCTGCTAAAACTGGAAACACGGGTCTAAAACGCGTAATACGTAAAATGTACGAATATTGCGTAAAATTGAGAAAAGTAAAATATTACTTTTCTAATAGGTTATAAATGATTTAAAATGACTTATAATGTCTAGATTGGGCTCAGTCTAGTGTCGGTTGGTATTAAATGTCTTTTAGACATCAAACCGTAAGCCTAAAAATCACGAAATGACTTATAAAATCAAGGAATGGTTTTTGGTCAATGGAGGAGGGAAAAATATGTTGACTTTTTCTAATAAGTTGAAAACTCAAATCTTTTTAGAAACGCGGTGCAGGTATAGGCTAAGGTTACGGCTGAGTAAAAACGCTTAAAACTGAAAATTTCAGTTTTTCACGGCCGAGGTTTATTTTGGTCATGTTTTTCTCAGTCATGATTTATTCTCAAATAAATTATGAGTGTGTCAAACATTTTTCTGATACGGGGAAAATTAACGCGATCGAATTTCGTTGTGCGTAGAATTTTTGAATGACGTTTTACCCTAAAACGTATAATTCTGTGTAATTCCTTAATAACTTTCACGAAAATGAGCTTATGAATGTCAAACTTTTAATTTGCCATGGAAATGATTTATCACTTCAGCCCAAGAAATAAAAATCAAGTTTCGGGAAAAATTTTCGGGAAGAATGAATAGTAAAAGTGAATAGTGAAATTTTCCGGGAAAAGTAAATATCCTGAAAATGCGAATTGTTACAGTCTCTACCCCTTACGGGGAACTTCGTCCCGAAGTTCTTTGTGTGTCATATGTTGGAGTGGTGTCAATGAAAAGGTGTGGTTACTTATGAGGACTAAAGTCTGGGATTACCGGTGATGTAATTTGATTTGTCATTTCAGTGTATGGTGTAGGATGAGGCTTACTTTTATGTAGGAAAGGTATGGTAATAGTCGAATATCAAAGGAAATTGATATAGCAGTCGAATATTAATAGGAATTGAGATAGTAAATGCAATCATAACCTAGTGGGTAATCGGTAGTTGTACCTAGTGTTTATTGACTTCATACCTATGTTATTTTGGATACAAATAAGCCCACTTGTTAATAATTCTTTATTTACATAGAGAGGCATCCCAAACAATGTAAATAGGGAAATATAAACTTATGGTTCGGTGATTTACAATGTCTTTATTTAAATGAAAAGGCATCCCAATCCATTCAAATAATTACAAATCATCCTACTTAAGAATTCCCAACACAACATTCACAATTAGCCGGTGAGTTACAAGGTAGGGTATTACGAGATGATACTGGTGTTCCAAAAGTACAAGATGAATATTCAATCTTGTAAAGCTGATGAGGGTACTTGTGGTGTAACTAAGGATGATTTGAGCTTTAAAAGTGCATCAAGATCTGTTAATGAGCTTGTGTTTGCCACGGTTGTGAAGGTAATGTTGTGATATGTTGATGAACAAAAGTGCTTAGTGTATGCTTAATGTTAATACTCTTAGGTATAGATGTTGAGTTTGCTTTAAAAATCTTAAGAGATTTTAAAGGTTTATGATGGAATGGTATCCTTAGAACCTACACAGGATAGTACTTCTACAGGATGAAGAGAATAATTGATAACTATCCCAAGATAGTAGTTCGGATTATCTCATAAATGGAAATTTTCAAGAATGAATTTAGGTAGTACAAATAAGGTGTTAAGATTTCGCTGAGTGGTAAGACACTATCGTGTCTCTAGATTGTTTTAATGTATTCTGGTGGTTTATTGAGTTCAAGTAGGAAATCAACCTAAACATAACCTTAGTACAACTACTCTCAGTATTTGAAAATTTTAAGTCGAATATAGTTAGTCAGACTATATTCCACTGTCCCTAGGTTAAATATAGGTGACTAGTCTATATTTAGCCGAGGTTCGATAAAATTTTCAAATACCTAAATTAGGTATACTTGTGATATGTCCGTTGCTTTCGGGAAACTGTCCACTAAACAAAGGCGATGTCAACACTTAAGTTGCAAGTCCCGTCCATACAAGACTTGTAACGTATGTTTTCATATTCCATTGCATAGAAGATAGTAAAGGTAGGTACGTGTGGAAAGGAAGTTTTAAGTAGTTCTAAAATAGAACGTACTTGGCCAGGATCACGAACTTTTAATAATGAAGGTTTCAGAAGAAAACTTTGATGAATGTAGGGCTGAACTTCAGCTTTTGTAGGTGATGGATTTGTTTGTCCTTTAGAAATCTCATATTTCTTATTTGGAAATCGATAGATTGTGATGGGTTTTTGATATCATATGAAATGATATTGATGATGTGATGGGATAATTCCAGAGACCATTACATAAATCACAATGTCTCGGAAGTAAGTTAGGCCATTGTGTGACTCAAAACATTTGAGAACTGATTAAGACCATTGTATCATACAATGTCTTGGAAAATGAATGAGACCATTGTATCTCACAATGTCTTGGAAAATGAATGAGGCCATTGTATCTCACAATGTCTTGGAAAAGTGAATGAGACCATTGTATCTCAGAATGTCTTGGAAAATGAATGAGACCATTGTATCTCACAATGTCTTGAAAAATGAATGAGACCATTGTATCTCACAATGTCTTGGAAAATGAATGAGGCCATTGTATCTCACAATGTCTTGGAAAAGTGAATGAGACCATTGTATCTCACAATGTCTTGAAAAATGAATGAGACCATTGTATCTCACAATGTTTTGAAAAATGAATGAGACCATTGCAATCAGTTACAATGTCTTGGACATAAAATGTTGGAGTAGGAACATGATTGGGAGAATGTGATTGTGTCGAAATGCCCTAGAATAGGCATACACAGATATGTTTAGTCCATTGTTTAGATAAATAATTGAAAATAAACCGAGTTTATATATCAATATACTAATGCTTACGGGGAAATGCTCAAAATGGGTATATATGAATATACTAATATGTTTGTGAAGCATAACATGCTTACTAAGTCCATAATCGTCTGGAGGATGGAAGACACGGAGAGCGGAAGGCTATAAAATGTTTTTGCTTGTAATTGCGGTTATAGCTTAGGTCTCAATTAGACCCGTTTCTCTATAACCATGGCTCTGATACCAATCTGTAACACCCCCAATTCATGGATGCAGCGGAATTCGAACTGGGTGTTACTTGACGGCACAATAGTTACAATAATAGAAAACGAACTCTAATTGAGTCGTTTTAAAAAGGTTTATCATTCAAATTATATAAATATCAGAGATTACAAAATGAGGTCCCAATTGGTTCCATGTTTACAAATCACATTAAGTGAGTTTTTGAATGATAATAAAATTTATAGCCCTCTTGACCATCCGTGTCCTTCCGTGCCATCCTTGATCGTCATGAACCTGAAATACATGCTTGAGAGGTCAACACAAAGGTTGAGTGATATTCATAGAGTTTGTTAAATCGTTTGAACACAATATGTTGGTAGTGTGAGTTATAGGCTCACACCAATGTTTGGAAAACAAAACAGGTAGGCTACGTTATTATACGCCCGGAACAGTTATTATACGCCCGGAACAGTTATTATACACTAAGCTTATGACACCATAACGTTAACGTGTACCAATATCGATCGGCAGATTTATCCCGGTAGGTACTTTGCTAACATACCTAAATCTCAAATATTAATGCATTTGTTTGAACTTAGTCAATACAAATGGGATTCGTCAATCCCAATAGGCCTATTCACAATATTCGCGCTCACTTGCAAGTAACCCTCGCAAGTGATTAAATGGTTCATAATAAGGGATCTTGGTTTGGCAAGGATGTTACTTAGTGATAATAAAACATAGTCGAATAGCATACAGTAGAAAGCATTGTGTTCGAGTAGAAAAATAATAGCATGTATTCCCCCCAAGGGTTTGTAAAACATTGAAGTAATGTAAAGTGGGGCTATGAACTCACCTTAAGTTGGATGATGTATAATGAGAATGATGGATATGTCGTAAGAACTTCTACGAGCAACCTAGAATAATTGTTGTAACTTAGGTTTGGAATAATGTCTAAGGAAACATAAACATGCCAATATATATGTCTTGCATCTAGTCCATGATGTGGTATGATGTATATTGTATGTCTTTGAAAGAAAAGATTCATGAACATGTATGTTTTGTATATCGTTTACTACCGTTCGGGCTGACATATTTCAGAAGTCATGTTAGTAAGCGTTCGAGGAGCCAGGACACTTTAACTCGTAAATCCACAACTCATCTCGACGGCTTACATAATGAACTCCTCACATGAGGCTCCCTACTATTGTAGTAGTTGATAAAATATATAGATATAAGTCTTGATCCGAAAATGTACATGTCCGATATTTGAATAAACTTAGGAAAGTTTACTAGTACATGAAGATTGTTATTAGGGTAAGTTCTTATAACTTGTATAACAATTACTCGTAATATTTCATGGTTCTTTAGATGAAGTAGATCCAAATTGTATGTTCAAGTTATCGCCAACTCTTGTTCATGTATTTGTCTTGGTAAGTTTATATGGTTGTTAGCTCATGTTTTCGCCTTGGTATGTATATATGGTCTTAAATCATGTTTTCGCCTAAATATGCTTGTATGGTCGTTTCGTCATGGCCTAGCCATGACCTTTGGTCCTTGTTCCAAGGTCATGAGACACAACCTTGGCTCTAGCCATGGTTGTGGTCTTGATTATAGGTCATAAGACCTCTTGTTCATTTTAAAGTATAACCATAATATAGTGACTTGTATTTATGTAAATAGCTGTTAAGAATTTTGAAGAAATTATCACTCAAAAAGCGTTTTTAGGTCTCGAGCTTCTATATTCCTGAACGAAAACGTGATTCCGGACAACTTTCGTGTTTTAACTTTTTCATGAAACGGACCAGAAATGCCTCTTTTTCCGTGTTTAATGTTTCTGTAACAGAAACATTTTGGCAGCTTTGCCGCAAATCTTTTGTAACTTCAAATGGGCGTAACTTTTGACTCGTATACTCGTTTTAGGTGGTTCAAATTGCTATGTTTTCCTTGTTAGGTCCTCTACTACAATATGTAATAATCCAATATCATATTCTTACCATTTTGATCAGGTTATACCAACAAAGTCACTAGTTTACTTGTTTTATGAACTTATATTAACAATCAATTACAACAACTTGTTTTGCTCATTTTTATACATCATGGACATGCATACAAGACATAATATAGCAAGAATAGTATGTAAATAACATGAACATGATTATTTAACAAGAAGCAAGTTAGGGTTTGCTTACAACTTATGAAGAAACTAACTAGAACCAAGATCAAGACCAAGAACCACTATTTAATCTTCCAAATATTTTCCAACCATAGCCAAGCTTCCATATCAAAAACCGTATCTTATAATCCCTTGATAAACACTAATCTATCACAAAAACAAGCCTTAGTAAAAATCTTCACTAAGAACACTTGGAAATTTGATGAGTTTTTGTGGTGTTTTATGGTGATTTTATGGTTGAAAGGTGTTAAGGATCAACTAGGAATTATGACTTGAACTTGTGATGGATTGAATGAGCAAGATTAATGATCAAAATGGTGAGTTAAGGTTGTTTTGGGTCGTTGGTATGGCCAAGGAGGGGAAGAGAAAGCTTAAATAAGGTCTTGAGGAGGTTACATGTATGACTAGTCAACACTTGGAGACCAAGTTGTAATTAAGTGATGAACTATGGGTAAATTCATGAGATGAAGCCACATGGGTGGTGAATCCCCCCTCCTAGGGCAGTTCACAAAGCTTGGGGAGGAAGGTTTGGCTTTTTGGTGATATTATCCAAGATATGGTGTTAGTTTTGGCTCCGTAAAATGCTAACCGTAAATGGTTAAGCCACGAAACGTAAAACCGGGTGTCGTAAAATTATGGAATTCGAAAGTATTGTTAAACATGTCCATATGTTCCATAATAAAATATAAAATGGGTGATAAGTTCCATTTGGGTGGTAAAACCCTGCTAAAACTGGAAACACGGGTCTAAAACGCGTAATACGTAAAATGTACGAATATTGCGTAAAATTGAGAAAAGTAAAATATTACTTTTCTAATAGGTTATAAATGATTTAAAATGACTTATAATGTCTAGACTGGGCTCAGTCTAGTGTCGGTTGGTATTAAATGTCTTTTAGACATCAAACCGTAAGCCTAAAAATCACGAAATGACTTATAAAATCAAGGAATGGTTTTTGGTCAATGGAGGAGGGAAAAATATGTTGACTTTTTCTAATAAGTTGAAAACTCAAATCTTTTTAGAAACGCGGTGCAGGTATAGGCTAAGGTTACGGCTGAGTAAAAACGCTTAAAACTGAAAATTTCAGTTTTTCACGGCCGAGGTTTATTTTGGTCATGTTTTTCTCAGTCATGATTTATTCTCAAATAAATCATGAGTGTGTCAAACATTTTTCTGATACGGGGAAAATTAACGTGACCGAATTTCGTTGTGCGTAGAATTTTTGAATGACGTTTTACCCTAAAACGTGTAATTCCGTGTAATTCCTTAATAACTTTCACGAAAATGAGCTTATGAATGTCAAACTTTTAATTTGCCATGGAAATGATTTATCACTTCAGCCCAAGAAATAAAAATCAAGTTTCGGGAAAAATTTTCGGGAAGAATGAATAGTAAAAGTGAATAGTGAAATTTTCCGGGAAAAGTAAATATCCTGAAAATGCGAATTGTTACATTTATTTGTGTAAGCAAGAGGCAACAAGACGCATTCAGACACCCCTCTCAAGTCTAAACCATTAAGATCTTACTGCATCTGAACGCGTCTGAACGAAGAAAAAAAAACAAACGGTCTGAACGTCAAAATGTCTGACCGATTCAGACATAATGCCCATTCAGATGCTGTTAAGAGGGAAATAACAAAAAACAAACGCAGCCGAAGTAGGATGGAAGGAAATGGTGGATAGTGAGATATGGAGCTTAAAAGAGGGAGGTGGAATTATTCCAGCTCTTAAACTAAGCTACCATGAACTCCCAGCACCTTTGAAGCAGTTGTTTGCATATTGCTCTTTGTTCCCCAAAGACTACTTGTTTGACAAGGATGAGTTGGTTCTACTATGGATGGCAGAAGGATTTTTGCACCAATCAGATCCAAGCAAATCAACTAAAGAACGCTTAGGCCATGACTACTTTGAAGAGTTGCTGTCACGCTCATTTTTTCGTCATGCACCTGATGATGAGTCGCGGTTTGTTATGCATGACCTGATGCGTGACTTGGCCTCATTAGTTGCTGGAGAATTCTTTTTCAGGTTAGAGAAGGATATGGGAAAGGATGTTAGGGGACAAGCTTTGGAAAAGCTTCGTCACATGTCATTTGTCCGTGTGGACTATGAAACTCACAAGAAGTTTATGGTGTTCAAAGGAGCTAGAGTTTTGAGAACGTTCTTGTCGGTAGGGATGAAAGACAGGTGGAATTACTACTTTTCGAATAAGGTTTTGGTTGACTTACTTCCCCAGTTACCATTGTTAAGGGTTATAAATTTGAGCGATTATGAAATTAGTGAAGTACCGGAGTGTATAGGTAGTTTGAAGCACTTGCGGTATATTAATTTATCTAGAACTAAGATCACAACTTTACCAGAAACTGTTTGTGAGCTTTATAACCTGCAAACGTTGATTCTTTTCCGGTGTAGAAGTTTAGCTAAGTTTCCTAAAAGCTTCTTAAAGTTAAAGAATTTGCGGCATTTAGACATTAGAGATACTCCAAAGTTAGAAGACATGCCTTCAGGGATTAGTGAGATGAAAAGCCTACAAACTCTCTCCAAAATCATGATTGGAGGAGAAAATGACTTTCCCATTACCAAACTAAAAGATTTTAAAAATCTTCAGGGAAAGGTTTCCATTAAGGGGCTGGACAAAGTGAAAAACGCAAGAGAAGCACGAGAGGCAAACTTGTTACAAAAGACGCTTACTGAGTTAGAGGTGGAATGGACTGATGATGGTTCTCGAGAAGATACAACTGAAAAAGAGGTCCTTGATGCATTGAAGCCTTCTAATCATGGTTTGAAGAAGCTAGGAATTGTAAACTATTTGGGTTTAGGGTTTCCAAACTGGGTTGGAGATCCCTCGTTTCGTTGGTTGGCTCGTATGTCTATACGTGCCTGTAAAAAGTGTACATCCCTACCACCATTCGGGCAACTACCATCCCTTCAGGAGTTATCTATTCAAGACATGGACGATGTCAAAGTTGTGGGGTCAGAGTTTTTTGGTACCGGCCTTGCATTTCCTTCACTTGAAATTCTAAAGTTTGCAGGTATGCCGGGGTGGGAGGTATGGTCAACCAATGGCAGAAGTGGGGTTGGAGATTCTGTGTTTCCATGCCTGAAAGAGCTCTATATATATGGTTGTCCAAATTTGGTTGAATTCTCATTTGAAGAAGATGAAGTGTTTCCATGCCTGAAAGAGCTCAATATACAAGATTGTCCTAATTTGGTTGAAGTCTCACTTAAAGCACCACTACTTTCATTAAGGGTTCTGAGAATAGATGACTGTGGCGATGGTTTGATGAGAAGTCTGGTTCATGTAGCTCCATCAGTCACCACGTTGCATATATGGAATATTTCAGGGCTTACTAATGAGGTGTGGAGGGGTGTTATATTGGATCTTAAGGCAGTTGAAGAATTGGAAATCTATGGTTGTGATGAAATAAGATATTTGTGGGAATCAAAAGAAGCAGAGGCAAGTAGTAAGGTTCTCGTGAATTTAAGGAAGTTGGAAGTACGTTGGTGTAATAATTTGGTGAGTTTAGGGGAGAAAGATGAAGAGGAGTACAATTATGGGAGCAACCTCCTAACATCTCTCAGGTCGTTACGGGTATATAATTGTGAAAATTTGAAGCATTTAAGTTGTCCAAACAACATTGAGATGTTGCAAATCTATTGGTGTGATTCAATTACATGTGTCTCCTTCTCAATGGGAGGAGGGCAGAAGCTCAAGGCAGTTGATATTTATGGGTGTGAAAAACTAATGATAAAGGAGGAGTTGGGAGAAGGTGGAGGGAAGAATAGGTTACTTATCAACAGCAAAAGCTTCATTCACCTCACCAGTTTGACAATAGAAGATTGTAAAAATATGCCGGATTCATTATTTGCCGATCTCCAATTGCAGAGTCTCACTTCGTTAACTAGATTGGTAATAACCAATTGTCCAAGTATGGATGTTCCAACAGCTGGGCTTTGGCCTCCCAACTTGCGTAGCCTTTCAATTGGGCGGTTGAAGAAGCCCATCTCAGAATGGGGCCCACAGGAGTTTCCAACCTCACTAGTTAACCTATCCTTATGGGGTTCAGAAGAAAAAGAGGAAGCGACTAATTGGAGTGAATTGTCTAATCTTCATCTTCCTTCATCTCTTACTCGACTTTCCATACATCTTTTTGACAATTTGGAAATAGTTTCAGAGGGACTGCAACACCTCACCTCCCTCCAGCATCTCGAAATTTTGAGTTGCCCAAAGATGAAAGATCTACCAGAGACGTTGTTGCCTTCACTTTTGAGCTTGAGAGTTGAACGGTGCCCAAATTTGAAAGAACTAACAGTAAAGTTGTTGCCTTCACTTTTGAGTTTGGTAATATGGGGATGTCCAGATCTGAAAGAAAGATGCAGAAGAGGAGGCTCCTACTGGCCCCAAATCTCCCATATCCCCTGCATCTTTATAGACAACCAATCACAAACATAAATGAAGGTATGTCGTCTCTTTATGCCCTTTGACTTCTTTTATTCATTATATTTTTAAGTAAATAATATGCTTTTCTTTGATTTAATTACAACAGTTTATTTTTCAATTACCAAAATTAATGACGAACTAGGATTTTTGATTGTATAGTGTAATACTGAATCAAACAAGGTCATAAAAACCTTTTTAAAGTCAAAGTAGTTTTATCATCAAATGCTGATAACACTGCATACAGTACCTGGATGTTATATAGTTTATGTTCCTTGAAATTTATATATTCAGACAATATCTGATTTGCAAACTACAATTTGACTTGCAGTAAAGTTAAAGCGTTCTAAAATATGGACACGGTTGAATATCATGAATTGGTGTAATGCCTCTATTGCATAGACAAAAGCGATCATTGTATGCTCAAGGTGTTTAATTTGCAGTTCATTGGTGAAAATGAGTTGCTATATCATTTGGATGGAGGCTGGTGAGTCATGAAAGATGAGACTATTTTGCCTTAACAAATGATATGACCAAAGAGTGAAGACAAAGCTGTTTGATGCATCAAGTTCAAGTTATTAGTCTGGTTTGCTGTTGCTGTTTGATAGTTTTTCTGTTAGCAGTTTGATTATTTGTTTGTTTGTTTTAGACATTGGTGATTTGTTTTGCTTATTCTGCTCTAAAAGGAAACATCTTTAGGATTTCGAGCTTAGCTATGTACTGTAATTTGATATAATGTAATCTTCTCCTTTTCAACAAATTGTAGCTAAAGATTATGTATTACCTACCATTTGCCAGACAGACTTGATATATATTGCCAGTTTTCTTTCAACTTATAGATAAACGATCATTACTATTTGTCATTCCTAGATGATCATGGCGCCTTGTGTTCGCAAGTGTTTTCATCATTTTAACTTTTTGGGATAGATATGGTGTATAAGAACCTGTTTTGCATTGTTGGATAACCTTTTTTTTTTTAATCCAAAATTTGTTCAGACTTCTTGGGCACTTCTCAACAGAATCAAAACAGAGGAAACTTATAACTAAAACTATTTTCTTGGGCACCTTTTTAACAATAGAAGATCACTAAATTAAACAGTACACACAAACGACACAGGTGATATCACATAATACAAACACATTATCAAATCCACATCTTACGAATTGACCTAATTGTTCGAATTCTGAAGTTGAGAATTTCCTATGGCTCTTGTCCTTTAAAGAAAGAATACGATGAATAAGATCGGGAGGTAAGCTGCTTAATGTATCTGTTTCTGTCATAACTACAGCTTCATCGGGCACACGATGCATCAGTCATCCCTATCAAACAGTGACCTGCATCGTTAATGAACATGACAACGAGAATCATCTAAAGTAGATGGTTAAATAGAGGTAAAGTTAATGCTAAGTAAAATTGGCAGGTTTAAGTTTCAACCAATTTATGTATAAATGACTGATCTGGGTCATGTTTTATGTCTAACGGGTCAAACTGGTTACGGTAACAAAATTTAACTAAAATGGACATGACTCAAATGGGTCAAACAGATAAATAGTCATTCATTATTGCTGGTCACAAGAGAGATGTACAATGACCTAACTATCCTTTAGCTTTTATCAGTGAAATATTGTTTGTTTATGCAAGTCCAAACACCCCCACATAATACACTGAATTTGCATAGTGTGAAGTAGAACCAATTAAACATAAGTATAATTTGACGCAATACTAACATACCTTTGAATTTGAGTTTGATGGTGATTGAAGGTCAAAACAGCTGTTGGATTGGACACTTATTTTGTTTAGGGGTTAAAATACATAAATAAAAGAAAAGCCAAAAAAAAGGAGAAGATAGCTGAATAGATGAAGTTCAAGGATACTCTACATATCAATATTTTATCATCATATTAACCTTTAATCTATATTTTGTAATTTCATAAGCATGTTCATGGAAGAAAAGAATAATTTTTTTTATACATTGATAACCAGCCTCTTTTTCAAGGGTCATTGATTTATATATTTGGTCTAACATTTTTTTTATCTTCTAGCAATATCTTAAAACAACGTCCAATATCCCATACATTTCAGTATCCCCACCAAGTTACCAACACCTTACAAGATTATGTGTCTACTAATGTGCCCAATTAGTTAGTCACCAGTGATATCTACAGATCATCTGGCTCAAACTATTTAACTTGGAAGTGACCCATCACCCATGTAACCCGTTCATCTAAAGTGGTGAGTAGTTTAAGTTGGTTGTAAACGGGCCAAAGGGATTGACAGGTAGCATACAGGTTGGGTGGGTTAACCTGAACATGACGTTTTTTTATACGAGTTAGGTGGGTAGCTGCACTAACTACTCCAGCCTGTTTGGACCCATTTATGTTTGTAGAGGTTCCTGTCGCTTGTTGAACTGCTGTATTTAATCTTAATGGTACAATTGGGCAATTTACTTAATAGTTATTCTCTACTTACTTTGTATACGTTCCATTTTTTTATTAGGCTGGTTGCCACTACCCACTGATAAGTAGGCTGTTATATAACTTCGTTAGCACGGTTGCTAAAATAGATGCACCTTACATTCTGAGAATCACTCTGCTGCTCAGATTGTGTTATAGCATGTTAGTTCAATTAAACTTCCTACTAACTTTCATATAATATGCCAGTTTTTCTTATCACACAAATATTCCAGGTTCCTAATCATGATAAACAACAGTCGAATTCATGACAAGTTTCTTATAAAGTCCTGAATCAAACACCCAACAGATGTGTGCGAAGAACCACCTTCCGTCACAGCCGCAATGAATACAAGGTTTGCAACTGTTGTGGCCATTTCTTTTTGTTCTTGAATGTTTATGTGACCTTTACTGTGGATGTTTTTATTATATAATTAATGTCCATTTGATTATAATTTAAGTCTTATTACCATGAAGGAGACTTGTATTAATAAAGAACTGATCACATGAAACATGACATGATTTCTTTTTCTTGAAAAGAAATACTGAATGTGAAATAAAAATGACACCCCATGGCCAACAATTAGACTTTTGCTTGGAGATCTTTGAGTAGCAGTCAAACCAAGCTATTGAGACATATATAGTGTGGATTCACAAAACCCGGTACTATTATCTCGGTATCTGAGTTCCACAACATTATAACTTGATCTTGGTTTTGTTCATCACATAAGTTCTGGGTAAATAGCTCAAATCCAAGATAAGCAGCATTTGAAGTGAAGAATACATAAGTCGGAACATTGAACTCATTGGCCACATCTATCATGCTGGCACAAAGCATGTCGATAACAAACCTTGCAACCCGGCCATAACGCTCTTGACTTTGACTTACCATGTCAGTTACAATGTTTCTAACATATTTGCAATGACTTTTTATGAAATTATTAACAAAAGTCATGGGAGCCTTCGGGTCACGGGGGTGGTAGTATTTCATCTTGAGGGAGTTCTATGAAGTGTATGCGTTCAATGGCCTTGTTAGCTAATGATTTGATATAGGTGGTGATTGTTGAGCCAGATTGTGAACCATAAGGCGGTTTTATGACTAGGACGGTTATGGAAAGGTGTTGATCACGAGTTACAAGTAGTTTTGTAAGCTCAATTGTTGATATGATATGACTAATCACTGGTGCAGGGATGAATACAAGTTCTGCAATTGTATTTGCCATCTTGTTTTTGGTTTAAGGGAAAATCTTTGCGGTTAGTCTTATATGTATGACTTTCAAATCCTCATAGCTACAATAATGCCCATGGGACCATCTTTAACTAGATAACGAACAGTCACTGTGACTTTGTGCAAACTTTAATTCATATTTAAGTATATACTACATACATATATAGTAGTATAGTACATACATATTTATCATTGTTGAAAGTGTCACAGTCTTATATGAGACACTGGGGACCATTTTATTTAACACAAAAGATAAACTGACTAAATCAGACAAGAAAGATCATGAATGATTTGATCATAGACATAATATATAGGCTTTGTGTTTTTGCACACCACCATTTTAGTCATTACACACCATCCAATCATTAGTTGTCAATATGACAAATCCCAATCATTAGGCTCAGATCAACATGACAAATAAGAGGTTTGTTGAAGGTTGTGTCGTTTTCTTGATGGTAAGAATATGACAAATCCCACTGAGTAGTAGCATGATCGATGTGGCAAACGAGTTTAACATTCCAACCTACAAGAGGTTGTTGAAGGTTGTGTCGTTTTCTTGGTGGGATGTTTTAAATAAATATATTAATTATGGGCTGTGTTAAACAATGCCAAGAGTTTAAAAATCATTTATTAACTTAGTATTATTTTCATATTTAATAATAAGGGAAAGAGGTGAATCCCAAATCAGGCATTAAAGAGGCCAATAATTCAGTCAGATATTGGCTTTCTGTTTCAACGTCACAAACGATAGCTCGATATATAAAGGGAAAGTGGTAATTGGGTTACCATGAATTCCATTCCCAAAATTCTTTCCATCCACTCACCTCTTATCCTTCTTTTGGATGCTAAGTGTATTGGTTCATAAAGAGAATGTTGGCATAATAAACAGCTCTTATCAAAGAATCAGTTAACTAGAAGAAGAAAAAGATGGCGAATACCGTGGCGAAGCTGATATTCATCCCTGCCCCAGGGATGGGTCATATCATTTCAGCCATTGAGATGGCAAAATTGCTTGTAAATCGAGATCAACGCCTTTCCATTACCGTCCTTATTATTAAGCCTCCTAACTTGAGTTCTGTCTCGGCTATGACAAGCTACATTGAATCAGTAGCTGAAAAAAGTATTGGTCTCATATCCTTCATTGAAGTCCCTCAAGATAAAACACCCCGACCATTGAGCCACTCGAAGTCCCCCGTGACTTTCTTTTTTGAGTTTATCAGCAATCACTGCAATAATGTTAAAAATGTTGTGGCTGACATGATAAGTCAACCAGATTTTGGTTGGTTCGTGGGGATTGTTGTTGATACGGTTTGCACTAGCATGATCGATGTGGCAAACGAGTTTAACATTCCAACCTATGTGTTTTTCCCTTCTAATGCCGCTTTTCTTGGATTTCTTATGTATCTCCAGACACTTTGTGATGCTCATGACCAAGATGTCATTTGAGCAACTCAGATACGGAGATACCCATTTCGAGTTTTGTCAAACCAGTCCCCACAAAGGTGTTTCCGCACATGTTCCTGACAAGAGAAGATGTTGACCTTTTATTGTGGTCTATGCAGAAACATAGAGAGGTTAAAGCAATCGTGGTTAATACTTTCTTTGAATTGGAAACACACGCTATAGAGTCGTTGTCAACTAACATCAGTATCCCACCAGTGTATCCAGTTGGGCCCATACTTAACCTAGAAGATGGTGGTGGTGCTGCTGGAAAATCCTCTGACAATGATGTCATTGGGTGGTTGGACAAACAACCACCTTCCTCGGTTGTGTTTCTATGTTTCGGGAGTATGGGATTTTTTGATGAGCCACAAATGAAGGAGATAGCAAATGCTTTAGAGCAGAGTGGACATCATTTTCTGTGGTCATTGCGTCAACCTCCATCAGACCAATCTTCAAAAGTCCCTACTGATTACGAGGATCCACAAATGATATTGCCGGAAGGATTTTTGGAAAGGACCGGTGGAATAGGGAGAATCATTGGGTGGGCCCCACAAGTGACGATATTGGCTCACCGTGCGATTGGAGGATTTGTGTCCCATTGTGGGTGGAACTCGATTTTAGAGAGTTTGTGGTTTGGTGTACCATTAGCAACTTGGCCGATTTATGCTGAGCAACAGTTGAATGCATTTGAAATGGTGACGGAGTTGGGATTGGCTGTGGAAATTAAGTTAGATTATAAGAGGGATATGTTTAGTCTTAAGGCTGATTCGGTCATCGTATCCGCAGAAGAGATAGAAAGTGGGATAAGGCGATTGATGGAAGATCACGAATTGAGAACTAAAGTGAAAGAGATGAGCAAGAAGAGTAGAACAACAGTGGCAGAAGGTGGTTCATCTTATGCATCTGTTGGCTGCCTTATTCAGTATTTTATAAGAAATATGACTTGATTTCAACTTTTGTTTATCGTGTTCTTGTAAAACAATATTGCGTTGAATAATTGGCTTGCTGATGTTTGGTCTATTTACTTTGTACTGTTAAACAAATATGACATTGCCTAATGGTCATTTATCTCAAATATGTTCACCTTTTGCAACAAAAAAAAAAAAAAAAAAAAAAAATGGTCATTTATCTCAAATTAATCAAAAACAGATTCGTTAGTTGTTCTTGATCAACTTGTATTGATTCACAATGTCTAATACATCCCACAATTTTATATCGATTAATAGTCGATGATCTCACATCATAGAAACATATGTGCTGTTCTGTTTTTGCTCCAACTCTCAAACAAACAATGTGTTCTAAAAACCTGTCTTAAAGAAACTGAAGAAACAATTGTGGTGGTATCTCAGATGTCCTCTCGACTCTCGCTTACTGTGAAACAGATCATTTTATGTAGTTCCTTAACGTCTCTTTCTAGACATGAGTTCTAAAGCAAGAGCATACAAACTTTTTATTCGTCTGCTATTACCATCATCTTCAACTTCTTTTGATATTCAACATCATCTTGAATACATTTTACATATGATCTGTTGCACCATTCTCAGCAATCCATTCCTTTGACATTTACAGCGAGTACCAATAAAGGATAACGCCACATAATTATCTTCACTTTGTACGTGACATGTTTTTAAACAGTTTGTATGTTTAAAGTTGAAGCGAAAACACAACAAAAAACGGAGAACACCCAACACTACAAAAAATAGTGCTATTCTCCACATTTATTTTGCCACGGTATGGTCAACCGTGGACTTTTTTTATATATGGATAATAATTTTGCTACATTTATAGGTGTGACAAATATTTAAAAAATAATCCACATATATAGTGTACAATTACAATAAAACTACACTTATAGGTGTAGCAAATATCTCCACACTTTTATTTTTGAACATTTTTTGCAATTTTGCCACACTTTTAGGTGTGGACATTCAAAGAATTTTTCCACACTTTTAACTATAGATATTTTGGATAATATCTCCACACTTATATGTGTAGCAAAATTTGTCACATCCATTATTACCACACTTGAGAAAGTGTGGAATCAATAATTTTACACGTTTTTAAATGTGGCCATTTGGCCTTTAAAGTGTGGAGAATTCAACTAGTTTTTTGTAGTGCAAGTTCCACATGACGACATGACCAAAATGTAGACACTTCATAAATGTCATCATAACCACTTGAACACGCATGGCTACTAAAATACCATTCAAAAAGTGGTTGTTTTTGTATTAATGATGGACTGATGGTTACTGTAAGTAATTCCACATACTCAATCAAGTCAGAGTTGAATTTTTACAAGTCAACAGAAAAATTGACGACAGTACTTTTAAAGGTTAAAAATTTTCAGTATTAATTGAAATTGGCTGAATTATGGAAGTGTGGCGGTAGAACTATATGTCCGAACTAGCTTGCCCACCAACTGTTCGATAAAATGCAAGACCAACAACTTATAGAAGAACTATTATGGAAGTGTGGAATGCAAACTTCATTTTGTTCAAGTTTAAAAAACACAATAAGCAAAAATCGAAATAAACGAAGAGTCACAGACATACCATGAAGGTATGTCGTCTCTATATGCCCTTTGACTTCTTTTATTCATTATATTTTTAAGTAAATAATAAGCTTTTCTTTGATTTATTACAACAGTTTATTTTTCAATTTCCAAAATTAATGATGAACTAGGATTTTGATTGTATAGTTGGAAACAGAAACAAAAGAAGTCATAAAAACCTTTTTAAAGTCAAACCTAAAGTCAATGTGGGTTTATCATCAAATGCTGATAACACTGCGCGAATACAGTACCTGGATGTTATATAGTTTATGTTCGTTGAAATTTTTATATTCAGACAATATCTGATTTGCAAAATACAATTTGACTTGCAGTGAAGTTAAAGCATACTAAAAAAGGAAACGGTTGAATTTCATGATGTCGTGTAATGCCAGTATTGCATAGATAAAAGCGATCATTGTATGCTCAAGGTGTTTAATTTGCAGTTCATGGGTGGAAATGAGTTGGTATATCATTTCGATGGAGGCTAGTGAGTCGTGAAAGATGAGACTACTTCGCCTTAACAAATGATATGACCAAAGAGTGAAGACAAAGCTGTTTGATGCATCAAGTTCAAGTCATTAGTCTGGTTTGCTGCTGCTGTTTGATAATTTTTCTGTTAGCAGTTTGATTATTTGTTTGTTTGTTTTAGATATTGGTGATTTGTTTTGCTTATTCCTGTAAAAGGAAACATCTTTAGCATTTTGAGCTTAGATATGTACTGTAATTTGATATAATGTAATTTTCTCCTTTTCAACAAAATTGTAGCTAAAGATCAAGTATTACCATTTGTCAGACTTCCTTGATATATATTGCCAGTTTTCTTTCAACTTAAAAATAAACCATCATTACTATTTGTCATTCCTAGATGATCATGGCGTCTTGTTTTGACAATTTTTTAATCATTATAACTTTTTGGGATAGATATGGTGTATAAGAACCTGTTTTGCATTGTTGGATAACTTTTTTTTTTTTTTTTTTTTTTTTTTTTTTTTTTTTTATTTATTTATTTTTTATTTTAATTTTAATCCAAAATTTGTTCAGACTTCTTGGGCACCTCTCAACAGAATCAAAACAGAGGAAACTTATAACTAAAACTATTTTCTTGGGCACCTTTTTTTGAACAGTTTCATGATAAAAATTGGCATGAAGCATAGTCAATGGGATTTTTCAATTGGACAAATTAGACAATATGGAACATACTATTCATACGACTGAGCCCAGTGTATAATCTACATGGCAAAGGTTTTAGCTATGCTGGAATTTTTTCTGTTTATTCGTGAATTGAGTGAATCATATATGATTATTATTGTAACATGACCAAATCTTATGAATAAGATCGGGAGGTAAGTTGCTGAATGTATATGTTTCTGTCATAACTACAGCTTCATCGGGCACATGATGCATCAGTCCTCCCTATCAAACAGTGACCTGCATCGTTAATGAACATGACAACGATAATCATCTAAGTAGATGGTTAAATAGAGGTTAAGTTAATGCTAAGTAAAATTGGCAGGTTTAAGTTTCAACCCATTTATCTATAAATGGCTGATCTGGTTCATGTTTTATGTCTAACGGGTCAGACTGGTTCCGCTAACAATATTCAACTAAAATGGACATGACTCAAATGGTTCAAACAGATAAATAGTCAATCTTTATGTATTTAATGGTAACGGGTCAAAACACATCATTCATTATTGCTGGTCACAAGAGAGATGTACAATGACCTAACTATCCTTTAGCTTTTATCAGTGAAATATTGTTTGTTTATGCAAATCCAAACACCCCCACATAATACACTGAATTTGCATAGTGTGAAGTAGAACCAATTAAACATAAGTATAATTTGACGTAATACTAACATACCTTTGAATTTGAGTTTGATGGTGATAGAAAGTCAAAACAGCTGTTGGATTGGACACTTATTTTGTTTTATCAATATTTTATCATCATATTAGCCTCTAATCTATATTTTGTAATTTCATAAGCATGCTCATAGAAGAAAAGAATATATTTTTTTATACATTGATAACCTGCTCTTTTTCAAGGGTCATTGATTTATATATTTGGTCAAACAATTTTTCTATCTTCTGGCAATATCTCAAAACAACGTCCAATATCCCATACATTTCAGTATCCCCACCAAGTTACCAACACCTTGCAAGTTTATGTTTCTACTAATGTGCCCAATTAGTTAGTCACCAGTGATATCTAAAGATCATCTGGCTCAACCTATTTAACTCGGAAGTGATCCATGTATCCCATTCATCTAAAGTGGTGAGTAGTTTAAGTTTGTTGTAAACGGGCCAAAGGGATTGACAGGTAGCATACAGGTTGGGTGGGTTTACCTGAACATGACGTTTTTATATACGAGTTAGGCGGGTAGCTGCACTAACTACTCCAGCCTGTTTGGACCCATTTATGTTTGTATGGGTTCCTGTCGCTTGTTGAACTGCTGTATTTTGTTGTCCCAATAATAGATCTTTAATAAGTTGCAAAATCAATTGAATAAGTAAAATCTAAAATGTTTCATTAACCTTTAATCGATCTATGTATCTACATATATATATGTTTTGAATCGGTGTGATTGAACCGACACAACCATTCACATAACCGAAATAACTACCAATAACTACTTTTCGGTTATTAAGTTTCTAACTAACAAGTTTGGTCCTTTATGTTCTAACTATTACAAACAAAGCAATGTATTAAGATTATTCGGTCTTCATTCTCCTCCTTAATCTTGATCGTTGCTTTTCTTTAAATCTTGAACTCCGAGCATCTGTCGCATTGTTGTGAACTTCAATCTTGGTAGAGCTTTTGTTAGAATATCTGCTCTTTGTAGTTCTCCGCTGACATGTTCCACATTGATGTGTCCATTCTCTACGCATTCTCGAATAAAATGATAGCGAATGTCGATGTGTTTACTTCTTCCATGAAAAACTGGGTTCTTCACTAGTGCTATTGCTGAAACGTTGTCTACCTTCAGCGTTATCTTCTTTTCTTCACTTCCAGTTAATTCACTAAGTAATCTTTTCAACCATAAGGCTTGACATGCTGCTGCAGTAGCCGCCATGAATTCTGATTCACATGATGATAGCGCCACTGTCGGTTGCTTCTGAGTACTCCATGTAATGGGTGACTCTCCAAAGTAAAATACTATGCCAGTAGTTCCTTTTCCTTGATCAGTGTTGATTCCATAACTACTGTCGCTGTAACCTGTAATCTTGCAGCCGCCTTCTTTCTTGTAAATTATGCCATGCTCCTTTGTTCCTTTGATATATCGAATTACTTGCTTAACCGCCTTCAGGTGGTGATCTTTTGGATCTTGCATAAATCTGCTGAGTAACCCGACTGAATAACTAAGATCTGGTCTTGTATGTAGTAAATATCTGATACTTCCTATTAAACTTCTGTAGTAAGTTGCGTCAACTGAATTTCCATCTTCCGCCTTGACCAACTTAGTACCTGGATCCATGGGTATCTTCGTATCATTACTATCCGTCATACTTGTCTCCTTTAAGATCTTGTTAATATATCCTGTTTGCTTGATTGTAATCTCTCCTCCTGTCTGTGTAACTTCTATCCCAAGGTAATAAGCTAACAATCCTAAATCGCTCATTTCAAACTTTTCTTCCATTTGAGATTTAAATAAATCTAATTCTTTCTTTGGAGTGCCCGTGATTATCAAATCATCTATATAAACTCCAACTATAATCGTAGAATTCTTATTTCTCCTTGTATAGACTGCTTGCTCGAGATTACACTTCTTAAAATCTAATGACTTTAATGTTTGATCAAGCTTCATGTTCCAAGCTCTCGGTGCTTGTCTTAATCCGTATAAAGCTTTAATAAGCTTATAAACTTTTCCTGAGTTTTCTGGTTGTACAAAACCTTCAGGTTGTGTAACGTAGACTTCCTCCTTCAAATCTCCATGTAAAAATGCTGATTTTACATCTAAGTGATGAACTTGCCATCCATGATATGCTGCTAATGCTAGTATTAACCGTACTGTTTCTATCCTAGCAACTGGGGCAAATACTTCATCGAAGTCTATTCCTTGTTCTTGTACATATCCTTTTGCTACTAACCGTGCCTTATACTTAATGATCTTTCCTTCTGCATCTCTTTTGGTTTTAAAAACCCACTTAAGTCCTATTGCCTTTTGGTTTTCTGGCAATTCAGTAAGAAACCATGTTTTGTTCTTGTTGATTGAATCCAATTCAATCTCCATGGCCTCAATCCACTTCTTATCTACTGATGCTTCCTTATAGTTACGAGGTTCTTCTTCTATGAAGAGTAAACTAGGTGTTTCAACTACTCTTGCTGTTTCATAAACTTCTTTTAAGTCCTTTAAACCTCTAACTGGTGTATGATCATATCTTCCTGAGCTTCCTAACGAGCTTCTAAGTGAACTAGTAGTAGTAGCTTCTCTTTCACTTTCTGAGTTAGGTTCGTAAGTATGTGTTGGTGGTGTGACTGGTGAATCTGGTTCTGACAATGGATCTGGTGTTGGTTCTAGTACTTGATCCTCTTGGTGATACGTATCGTCTGTATCTCCTATGTTAATTTGTATAGGTTTTTCATTGTCAATTTCGCCTTCCACAAAACTAGCCCAAAATGTGTCTTGTGTACTTGTATCTTCACCAATCTTATTCCAATCCCACGGCTGTATTTCCATAAACTTTACGTCCCTACTAACATATTTCTTCTTGGCTATTGGATCATATAACCTACATGCTTTTGATCCTTCCTCTACTCCCAAATAAACCAATGGTATGCTTCTATCATCCAGCTTCTTCAAATGAGGTATTGTTATCTTTGCATAAGCTGTGCATCCAAATATTCTTAGGTTCTCTAAGTTTGGTTTTCTACTGTAGAGTGCTTCATATGGAGTTTTATCTATCAGGGCTCTTGTAGGTACCCTATTCAATATGTAAATAGCATGTCTAACTGCTTCCGCCCAAAAAATTAAGGGTAATTTCATGGCTTTCATCATACTCCTAGTCATTGATAACACTGTCCTATTTCTTCTCTCTACTACTCCATTTTGTTGTGGTGAGTATGGTGCTGTCAACTGTCGTGCTATTCCATTATCCTTACAGTACTGTGTGAATTCATTTGAAGTAAATTCACCTCCTCTATCTGTTCTTAGCATCCTCACTTTCAATCTTAACTCCATTTCTATTTTCTGTTTAAATTCCTTAAATGTACTAAATGCTTGATCCTTAGATTGTAAAAAGTAAGCCCACATAAAACGTGTACAATCGTCTACTAACAAGAATATTAATTTCTTGCCTGAGTGTGTTGCTGGACTTATAGGACCACAGAGATCTCCATATATTAAGTCCAACGGGTTCTTAGATCTGAATTTAGCTTGGTTTGGAAATGGTGTTCTACTTTGTTTTCCTAATAAACATGCATCACAGATTTGTCCTGCATGGTTTATTCTAGGTACTCCATCCACTAGACCCTTCCTAGTCATCTTGTTCATAACATCAAAGTGCAGATGACCTAATCTAGCATGCCATAACCAATCCTGGTTATCTATATTTGCTAAGAGACAAATAGGTGTGTCTATCTGTAATCTAATACTGTAAAGTCTATTCTTAGATCTTTCTACTTTCATCAACAACTTCATGCTCTTATCATACAAAGTCAATTTATCTCCGTCCATTAACACTTTACAACCTATTTCGGTAAGTTGTCCTAGACTTAGTATGTTGCTCTTAAGGTTTGGTATAAAGTATACATCTGTCACTACCTTATGTTCTTGGTTTTTACAACCTAATAGTATAGAGCCTTTTCCCTTTATCTGTACATACGATCCATCTCCAAAATGTAACAATTCACAATTTCAGGTTAATTACTATTCCCGGAAAATTCACTATTCATTTTTACTATTCATTTCTTTCTGAAATTTTTCCGAAAGTTGATTTTTATTTGATATTCTCGAATGATAAATCATTTCCATGGCAAATTAAATGTTTGACATCCGTCAGATCATTTTCGTGAAAGTTATTAAGGAATTACACGTTTTAGGGTAAAACGTCAATCAGAAATTCTACGCATAACGAAATTCGATTCCGTCAGGTGACCCCACATCGGAAAAATGTTTGACACGCTCATGATTTATTTGAGAATTAATCGTGACTGAGAAAAACATGACCAAAAACTTCCCGGCAGGTCACCCAAGCCTGTACTACTCTCGCATGAGCACGCTTAACCGTTTGGGCGATTAACCGTTAGACCACAAAACGCGTTTCTAAGAAGATTTGAGTTTTCAAATTATTAGAAAAAGTCAACATATTCTTTCCCTCCCCCATTGACCAAAAATCATTCCTTGATTTTATAAGTCATTTCGTGATTTTTAGGCTTACGGTTTGATGTCTAAAAGACATTTAATACCAACCGACACTAGACTGAGCCCAGTCTAGACATTATAAGTCATTTTAAATCATTTTTATCACATTAGAAAAGTAACATTTTACTTTTCTCAATATTACGCAATATTCAGCGTTTTACGCGAATTACGCGTTTTAGACCCGTGTTTCCAGTTTTTAGCAGGGTTTTAGCACCCGATAGAACCTACCACTCATTTTATATTTTATTATGGACTATATGGACATGTTTAACCATACTTTCAAATTCCATAATTTTACGATACCCGGTTTTACGTTTTGAGGCTTAATCATTTACGATTGGCATTTCCCGGAGTCAAAACTAACCAAGTATCTTGGATAATACCAAGAAAAGTCCACACCCTTGCTCTCCAAGCTTACAAACCGACCTAGGAGGGGGGGAGTCATCCCATGTGGCTTCATCTCATGAAATTACCCCTAGATCATCTCTAAATTACAACTTGGTCACCAAGTTTTGGTAATTTCCTACTAGTTTCCTAACCTCCTCATTTTTGACTATAAATAGCCCCTCTCCCTCCCATTTGTGCCGTGCATCCCCAACCTCCAAAACCTTTCCATCCTTTGCTCATTTCCTTCTAGTTTCATGCAAGATTCAAGTGCTAGTTCAAGGTAGAAACCCTAGATAGGTTATCATTCACCAAAACTCTTCCAATCCCTAATATACTTGGTGATTTCTCTTGAGTTTAAATCCACTCAATTCACCTCAACCTTCATCATCCATCTTTCAAGATTACAAGAGTAGAAAGATTGCATGAAGAAGTGGGTTGAAGCAAGTCTATCAATGTCCTATCCTTACATATTAACTTCCTTTCATCTTTGAAAGCCAAAAGTTGTGAGCCAAACCCTAACTTGATTCTTGTTAAATAATCATGTTCATGTTATTTACATATTATTTGTGCTATATATTGTCTTGTTATCATGTCCATGATGTATAAAAATGACCAAAACAAGTTATTGTTATTGATTGATAAGACAAGTTCATAAAACAAGTAAACTAGTGACTTTGTTGGTATAACCTGATCAAAATGGTAAAAATATGATGTTGGATCATTACATATTACAGTAGAGGACTTAACAAGGAAACCATAGCAATTTGAACCACCTAAAACGAGTATACGAGTCAAAAGTTACGCCCATTTGAAGTTACCAAAGATTTCCGGCAAAACTGCCTAAACCTTCCTGAATCGCATTCTGACTTTTTGAAAGTCCCACTTCTGGTCCGATTCATCAAAAAGTTAAAACACGAAAGTTGTCCGGAACGACGTTTTCGTTCAGGAACAAAGAAGCTCGAGACCTAAAAATGCTTTCCGAGTGATAAATTTCTTCAAATTCTAAACAGCCCATTTTTAGACAAAGTCATTACATATAGGTTATGGTTTATGAAGACCAAAGGGGTCTTATGACCTATAATCAAGACCACAACCATGGCTAGAGCCAAGGTTGTGTCTCATGACCTTGAAACAAGGACCAAAGGTCATGGCTAGGCCATGACGAAATGACCATACCAACTTACATAGGCGTAAACATGAAACAATGAATTAGGCGATAACATGAATAAGCAATTTGGATCTACTTCACTTAAAAGGAAACCATGAGATTTTACCAAGAGAAAATGGTCATTCAAGACTTATGAAACTACCCCTAATAACAATCTTCATGTACAAATAAACTTTCCTAAGTTTATTCAAATATCGGACATGTAACTTTCGGATCAAAACTTATATCTATATATTTCATCAACTACTACAATAGTAGGGAGCCTCATGTGAGGAGTTCATTATGTAAGCCGTCGAGTTGAGTTGTGGATTTACGAGTTAAAGTGTCCTGGCTCCTCGAACGCTTACTAACATGACTTCTGAATTATGTCGGCCTGAACGGTAGTAAACGATATACAAAACATACATGTTTCATGAATCATTACTTTCAAAGACTTACAAATATACATCATACCACATCATGGACTAAATGCAAGATATATATATATATAGGCACTACTTCATATTCTTTACTCCGATCCTAAGTCGCGACATTCGATTATAGGTTGCCCGTAGAAACCTTCACGATTCAACCGTTGCATTCATTACTTGCTATCTTACTTAAGGTGAGTTCATAGCCCCACTTTCCATTACTTAATTGTTTTACAATTCCTTGGGGGGAATACATGCTATTTCTACTCGAACACAATGCTTTCTAATGTATGCTTTACGACGATGTTTTATTATCACTAAGTACCAGCCTTGCTAAACCGATATCCTTTATTATGAACCATTTAATCACTAGCAATAGTGAGCGCGAATATTATTAATAGGCCTATTGGGATTGACGAATCCCATTTGTATTGACTAAGTTCAAACAAATGCAATAATATTTGAGATTTAGGTATGTTAGCAAAGTACCTACCGGGATAAATCTGCCGATCGATATTGGTACACGTTAACGTTATGGTGTCATAAGCTTAGTGTATAATACATGTTCCGGGCGTATAATAACGTAGCCTACCTGTTTTGTTTTCCAAACATTGGTGTGAGCCTATAACTCACACTACCAACATATTGTGTTCAATCGATTTAACAAACTCTATGAATATCACTCAACCTTTGTGTTGACCTCTCAAGCATGTATTTCAGGTTCATGACGATCAAGGATGGCACGGAAGGACACGGATACTCAAGAGGGCTATAAATTTTATTATCATTCAAAACTCATTTATTATACATTGTAAACATGGAACCAATTGGGACCTCATTTTGTAATCTCTGATATTTATATAATTTGAATGATAAACCTTTTCAAAACGACTCAATTGGAGTTCGTTTTCTATCATTGTGACTATTGTGCCGTCGAGTAACACCCAGTTCGAATTCCGCTGCATCCATGAATTGGGGGTGTTACAGATTGGTACCAGAGCCATGGTTATAGAGAAACGGGTCTAATTGAGACCTAAACTATAACTACAATCACAAACAAAAACATTTTATAGCCTTCCGCTCTCCGTGTCTTCCATCCTCCAGACGATTATGGATTTAGTAAGCATGTTATGATATACAAACATGTTAGTATATTCATATATACCCATTTTGAGCATTTCCCCGTAAGCATTAGTATATTGATATATAAACTTGGTTTATTTTCAATCATTTTATCTAAACATATCTACACATGCCTATTCTATGGCATTTCGACACAACCACATTCTCCCAACCATGTTCCTACTCCAACATTTTATATCCAAGATATTGTAACGAATTACGATGGTCTTTTCTATTTCCCGAACATTGTATGACACAATGGTCTTAATCATTTCTCAAATGTTTTGAGTCACACAATGGTCTAATCTACTTCCGAGACATTGTGATTTGTGCAATGGTCTCTCGAATTATTCCACCACCTCATCAATATCATTTCATATGATATCAAAAACCCATCACAATCTATCGATTTCCAAACAAGAAATATGAATTTCTAAAGGACAAACTAATCCATCATCGACAAAAGCTGAACTTTCTCTACATCCATCAAAGTTTTCTTCTGAAACCTTCATTGTTAAAAGTTTGTAATTCTAGCCCAGTATAGACTGTTTTAGAATTACTTCAACTTCCTTTCCACACATATCTACCCGTACTATCTTCTATGCAATGGAATGTGAAAACATACGTTACAAGTCTCTTATGGCGGGACTTGCAACTGAATGGTTTGACATCGCCTTTGTTTAGTGGACAGTTTCCCGAAAGCAACGGACGTATCACAAGTATACCTAATTTAGGTATTTGAAAATTTTATCGAACCTTGGCTAAATATAGACTAGTCACCTATATTTAACCTAGGGACAGTGGAATATAGTCTGACTAACTATATTCGACTTAGAATTTTCAAATACTGAGAATAGTTGTACTAGGGTTATGTTTAGATTGATTTCCTACATGAACACGATAAACCACCAAAATACATTAAAACAATCTAGAGACACGATAGTGTCTTACCACTCAGCAAGATCTTAACACCTTATTTGTATGATCTAAATTTCATTCTTGAAATTTTTCCGTTTATGAGATAATCCGAACTACTATCTTGGGATAGTTATCAATTATTCTCTTCATCCTGTAGAAGTACTATCCTGTTTAGGTCCTAAGGATACCATTCCATCATAAACTTTTAAAATCTCTTAAGATTTTTAAAGCAAACTCAACATCTATACCTAAGAGTATTAATGTTAAGCATACACTAAGCACTTTTGTTCATCAACATATCACAACATTACCTTCACAACCGTGGCAAACACAAGCTCATTAACAGATCTTGATGCACTTTTAAAGCTCAAATCATCCTTAGTTACATCACAAGCACCCTCATCAGCTTTACAAGATTGAATATTCATTTTGTACTTTTGGAACACCAGTATCATCTCGTAATACACTACCTTGTAACTCACCGACTAAGTATGAATGTTGTGTAGGATGATTTGTAATTATTTGAATGGATTGGGATGCCTTTTCATTTAAATAAAGACATTGTAAATCACTAAACCATAAGTTTATATTTCCTTATCTACATTGTTTGGGATGCCTCTCTATGTAAATAAAGAATTATAAACAAGTGGGCTTATTTGTATCCGAAATAACATAAGTATGAAGTCAATAAACACTAGATACAACAACCGATTACCTACTAGGCTATGATTGCAATTACTATCTCAGTTCCTATTAATATTCGACTGCTATATCAATTTCCTTTGATAATCGACTATTACCATACCTTTCCTACATAAAAGTAAGCCTCATCCTACACCATACACTGAAATGACAAATCAAATTACATCACCAGTAATCCCAGACTTTAGTCCTCATAAGTAACCACACCTGTTCATCGACACACGACGCAGACCCCTAGAATTCCAAGTCGGAGACAGGGTTATGCTAAAGGTATTGCCTTAGAAAGGCTTAATACGATTCGGTAAACGAGGAAAACTAAACCCAAGATACATCGGACCATTCAAAATCCTAGTCAGGGTTGGCCATGTGGCATACAGACTTGAGCTTCCATTAGAACTCAGTAGTGTACACCCCACTTTCCATGTATCCAACCTAAAGAAATGCTTGTCGGATGAATCACTAGTGATTCCACTCGATGAAATTCAACTCAATGACGATCTTCAATTTATTAAGGAACCCGTAGAAATCATGGACCGAGAGGTCAAACAACTCAAGCAAAGCCGTATTCCAATTGTCAAAGTTCGTTGGAACTCACGACGTGGTCCTGAATATACATGGGAACGAGAGGACCAGATACGAAAGAAATACCCACATCTTTTTACCAACAAAGTTTCTACTCCCAACGCAAATTGATCTCCGGGACGGAGCTCTCATATGGGGTGGAGACTGTAACAATTCACAATTTCAGGTTAATTACTATTCCCGGAAAATTCACTATTCATTTTTACTATTCATTTCTTTCTGAAATTTTCCCGAAAGTTGATTTTTATTTGATATTCTCGAATGATAAATCATTTCCATGGCAAATTAAATGTTTAACATCCGTCAGATCATTTTCGTGAAAGTTATTAAGGAATTACACGTTTTAGGGTAAAACGTCAATCAGAAATTCTACGCATAACGAAATTCGATTCCGTCAGGTGACCCCACATCGGAAAAATGTTTGACACGCTCATGATTTATTTGAGAATTAATCGTGACTGAGAAAAACATGACCAAAAACTTCCCGGCAGGTCACCCAAGCCTGTACTACTCTCGCATGAGCACGCTTAACCGTTTGGGCGATTAACCGTTAGACCACAAAACGCGTTTCTAAGAAGATTTGAGTTTTCAAATTATTAGAAAAAGTCAACATATTCTTTCCCTCCCCCATTGACCAAAAATCATTCCTTGATTTTATAAGTCATTTCGTGATTTTTAGGCTTACGGTTTGATGTCTAAAAGACATTTAATACCAACCGACACTAGACTGAGCCCAGTCTAGACATTATAAGTCATTTTAAATCATTTTTATCACATTAGAAAAGTAACATTTTACTTTTCTCAATATTACGCAATATTCAGCGTTTTACGCGAATTACGCGTTTTAGACCCGTGTTTCCAGTTTTTAGCAGGGTTTTAGCACCCGATAGAACCTACCACTCATTTTATATTTTATTATGGACTATATGGACATGTTTAACCATACTTTCAAATTCCATAATTTTACGATACCCGGTTTTACGTTTTAAGGCTTAATCATTTACGATTGGCATTTCCCGGAGTCAAAACTAACCAAGTATCTTGGATAATACCAAGAAAAGTCCACACCCTTGCTCTCCAAGCTTACAAACCGACCTAGGAGGGGGGGAGTCATCCCATGTGGCTTCATCTCATGAAATTACCCCTAGATCATCTCTAAATTACAACTTGGTCACCAAGTTTTGGTAATTTCCTACTAGTTTCCTAACCTCCTCATTTTTGACTATAAATAGCCCCTCTCCCTCCCATTTGTGCCGTGCATCCCCAACCTCCAAAACCTTTCCATCCTTTGCTCATTTCCTTCTAGTTTCATGCAAGATTCAAGTGCTAGTTCAAGGTAGAAACCCTAGATAGGTTATCATTCACCAAAACTCTTCCAATCCCTAATATACTTGGTGATTTCTCTTGAGTTTAAATCCACTCAATTCACCTCAACCTTCATCATCCATCTTTCAAGATTACAAGAGTAGAAAGATTGCATGAAGAAGTGGGTTGAAGCAAGTCTATCAATGTCCTATCCTTACATATTAACTTCCTTTCATCTTTGAAAGCCAAAAGTTGTGAGCCAAACCCTAACTTGATTCTTGTTAAATAATCATGTTCATGTTATTTACATATTATTTGTGCTATATATTGTCTTGTTATCATGTCCATGATGTATAAAAATGACCAAAACAAGTTATTGTTATTGATTGATAAGACAAGTTCATAAAACAAGTAAACTAGTGACTTTGTTGGTATAACCTGATCAAAATGGTAAAAATATGATGTTGGATCATTACATATTACAGTAGAGGACTTAACAAGGAAACCATAGCAATTTGAACCACCTAAAACGAGTATACGAGTCAAAAGTTACGCCCATTTGAAGTTACCAAAGATTTCCGGCAAAACTGCCTAAACCTTCCTGAATCGCATTCTGACTTTTTGAAAGTCCCACTTCTGGTCCGATTCATCAAAAAGTTAAAACACGAAAGTTGTCCGGAACGACGTTTTCGTTCAGGAACAAAGAAGCTCGAGACCTAAAAATGCTTTCCGAGTGATAAATTTCTTCAAATTCTAAACAGCCCATTTTTAGACAAAGTCATTACATATAGGTTATGGTTTATGAAGACCAAAGGGGTCTTATGACCTATAATCAAGACCACAACCATGGCTAGAGCCAAGGTTGTGTCTCATGACCTTGAAACAAGGACCAAAGGTCATGGCTAGGCCATGACGAAATGACCATACCAACTTACATAGGCGTAAACATGAAACAATGAATTAGGCGATAACATGAATAAGCAATTTGGATCTACTTCACTTAAAAGGAAACCATGAGATTTTACCAAGAGAAAATGGTCATTCAAGACTTATGAAACTACCCCTAATAACAATCTTCATGTACAAATAAACTTTCCTAAGTTTATTCAAATATCGGACATAAACTTTCCTAAGTTTATTCAAATATCGGACATCATCGACAAAAGCTGAACTTTCTCTACATCCATCAAAGTTTTCTTCTGAAACCTTCATTGTTAAAAGTTTGTAATTCTAGCCCAGTATAGACTGTTTTAGAATTACTTCAACTTCCTTTCCACACATATCTACCCGTACTATCTTCTATGCAATGGAATGTGAAAACATACGTTACAAGTCTCTTATGGCGGGACTTGCAACTGAATGGTTTGACATCGCCTTTGTTTAGTGGACAGTTTCCCGAAAGCAACGGACGTATCACAAGTATACCTAATTTAGGTATTTGAAAATTTTATCGAACCTTGGCTAAATATAGACTAGTCACCTATATTTAACCTAGGGACAGTGGAATATAGTCTGACTAACTATATTCGACTTAGAATTTTCAAATACTGAGAATAGTTGTACTAGGGTTATGTTTAGATTGATTTCCTACATGAACACGATAAACCACCAAAATACATTAAAACAATCTAGAGACACGATAGTGTCTTACCACTCAGCAAGATCTTAACACCTTATTTGTATGATCTAAATTTCATTCTTGAAATTTTTCCGTTTATGAGATAATCCGAACTACTATCTTGGGATAGTTATCAATTATTCTCTTCATCCTGTAGAAGTACTATCCTGTTTAGGTCCTAAGGATACCATTCCATCATAAACTTTTAAAATCTCTTAAGATTTTTAAAGCAAACTCAACATCTATACCTAAGAGTATTAATGTTAAGCATACACTAAGCACTTTTGTTCATCAACATATCACAACATTACCTTCACAACCGTGGCAAACACAAGCTCATTAACAGATCTTGATGCACTTTTAAAGCTCAAATCATCCTTAGTTACATCACAAGCACCCTCATCAGCTTTACAAGATTGAATATTCATTTTGTACTTTTGGAACACCAGTATCATCTCGTAATACACTACCTTGTAACTCACCGACTAAGTATGAATGTTGTGTAGGATGATTTGTAATTATTTGAATGGATTGGGATGCCTTTTCATTTAAATAAAGACATTGTAAATCACTAAACCATAAGTTTATATTTCCTTATCTACATTGTTTGGGATGCCTCTCTATGTAAATAAAGAATTATAAACAAGTGGGCTTATTTGTATCCGAAATAACATAAGTATGAAGTCAATAAACACTAGATACAACAACCGATTACCTACTAGGCTATGATTGCAATTACTATCTCAGTTCCTATTAATATTCGACTGCTATATCAATTTCCTTTGATAATCGACTATTACCATACCTTTCCTACATAAAAGTAAGCCTCATCCTACACCATACACTGAAATGACAAATCAAATTACATCACCAGTAATCCCAGACTTTAGTCCTCATAAGTAACCACACCTGTTCATCGACACACGACGCAGACCCCTAGAATTCCAAGTCGGAGACAGGGTTATGCTAAAGGTATTGCCTTAGAAAGGCTTAATACGATTCGGTAAACGAGGAAAACTAAACCCAAGATACATCGGACCATTCAAAATCCTAGTCAGGGTTGGCCATGTGGCATACAGACTTGAGCTTCCATTAGAACTCAGTAGTGTACACCCCACTTTCCATGTATCCAACCTAAAGAAATGCTTGTCGGATGAATCACTAGTGATTCCACTCGATGAAATTCAACTCAATGACGATCTTCAATTTATTAAGGAACCCGTAGAAATCATGGACCGAGAGGTCAAACAACTCAAGCAAAGCCGTATTCCAATTGTCAAAGTTCGTTGGAACTCACGACGTGGTCCTGAATATACATGGGAACGAGAGGACCAGATACGAAAGAAATACCCACATCTTTTTACCAACAAAGTTTCTACTCCCAACGCAAATTGATCTCCGGGACGGAGCTCTCATATGGGGTGGAGACTGTAACAATTCACAATTTCAGGTTAATTACTATTCCCGGAAAATTCACTATTCATTTTTACTATTCATTTCTTTCTGAGATTTTCCTGAAAGTTGATTTTTATTTGATATTCTCGAATGATAAATCATTTCCATGGCAAATTAAATGTTTAACATCCGTCAGATCATTTTCGTGAAAGTTATTAAGGAATTACACGTTTTAGGGTAAAACGTCAATCAGAAATTCTACGCATAACGAAATTCGATTCCGTCAGGTGACCCCACATCGGAAAAATGTTTGACACGCTCATGATTTATTTGAGAATTAATCGTGACTGAGAAAAACATGACCAAAAACTTCCCGGCAGGTCACCCAAGCCTGTACTACTCTCGCATGAGCACGCTTAACCGTTTGGGCGATTAACCGTTAGACCACAAAACGCGTTTCTAAGAAGATTTGAGTTTTCAAATTATTAGAAAAAGTCAACATATTCTTTCCCTCCCCCATTGACCAAAAATCATTCCTTGATTTTATAAGTCATTTCGTGATTTTTAGGCTTACGGTTTGATGTCTAAAAGACATTTAATACCAACCAACACTAGACTGAGCCCAGTCTAGACATTATAAGTCATTTTAAATCATTTTTATCACATTAGAAAAGTAACATTTTACTTTTCTCAATATTACGCAATATTCAGCGTTTTACGCGAATTACGCGTTTTAGACCCGTGTTTCCAGTTTTTAGCAGGGTTTTAGCACCCGATAGAACCTACCACTCATTTTATATTTTATTATGGACTATATGGACATGTTTAACCATACTTTCAAATTCCATAATTTTACGATACCCGGTTTTACGTTTTGAGGCTTAATCATTTACGATTGGCATTTCCCGGAGTCAAAACTAACCAAGTATCTTGGATAATACCAAGAAAAGTCCACACCCTTGCTCTCCAAGCTTACAAACCGACCTAGGAGGGGGGGAGTCATCCCATGTGGCTTCATCTCATGAAATTACCCCTAGATCATCTCTAAATTACAACTTGGTCACCAAGTTTTGGTAATTTCCTACTAGTTTCCTAACCTCCTCATTTTTGACTATAAATAGCCCCTCTCCCTCCCATTTGTGCCGTGCATCCCCAACCTCCAAAACCTTTCCATCCTTTGCTCATTTCCTTCTAGTTTCATGCAAGATTCAAGTGCTAGTTCAAGGTAGAAACCCTAGATAGGTTATCATTCACCAAAACTCTTCCAATCCCTAATATACTTGGTGATTTCTCTTGAGTTTAAATCCACTCAATTCACCTCAACCTTCATCATCCATCTTTCAAGATTACAAGAGTAGAAAGATTGCATGAAGAAGTGGGTTGAAGCAAGTCTATCAATGTCCTATCCTTACATATTAACTTCCTTTCATCTTTGAAAGCCAAAAGTTGTGAGCCAAACCCTAACTTGATTCTTGTTAAATAATCATGTTCATGTTATTTACATATTATTTGTGCTATATATTGTCTTGTTATCATGTCCATGATGTATAAAAATGACCAAAACAAGTTATTGTTATTGATTGATAAGACAAGTTCATAAAACAAGTAAACTAGTGACTTTGTTGGTATAACCTGATCAAAATGGTAAAAATATGATGTTGGATCATTACATATTACAGTAGAGGACTTAACAAGGAAACCATAGCAATTTGAACCACCTAAAACGAGTATACGAGTCAAAAGTTACGCCCATTTGAAGTTACCAAAGATTTCCGGCAAAACTGCCTAAACCTTCCTGAATCGCATTCTGACTTTTTGAAAGTCCCACTTCTGGTCCGATTCATCAAAAAGTTAAAACACGAAAGTTGTCCGGAACGACGTTTTCGTTCAGGAACAAAGAAGCTCGAGACCTAAAAATGCTTTCCGAGTGATAAATTTCTTCAAATTCTAAACAGCCCATTTTTAGACAAAGTCATTACATATAGGTTATGGTTTATGAAGACCAAAGGGGTCTTATGACCTATAATCAAGACCACAACCATGGCTAGAGCCAAGGTTGTGTCTCATGACCTTGAAACAAGGACCAAAGGTCATGGCTAGGCCATGACGAAATGACCATACCAACTTACATAGGCGTAAACATGAAACAATGAATTAGGCGATAACATGAATAAGCAATTTGGATCTACTTCACTTAAAAGGAAACCATGAGATTTTACCAAGAGAAAATGGTCATTCAAGACTTATGAAACTACCCCTAATAACAATCTTCATGTACAAATAAACTTTCCTAAGTTTATTCAAATATCGGACATGTAACTTTCGGATCAAAACTTATATCTATATATTTCATCAACTACTACAATAGTAGGGAGCCTCATGTGAGGAGTTCATTATGTAAGCCGTCGAGTTGAGTTGTGGATTTACGAGTTAAAGTGTCCTGGCTCCTCGAACGCTTACTAACATGACTTCTGAATTATGTCGGCCTAAACGGTAGTAAACGATATACAAAACATACATGTTTCATGAATCATTACTTTCAAAGACTTACAAATATACATCATACCACATCATGGACTAAATGCAAGATATATATATAGGCACTACTTCATATTCTTTACTCCGATCCTAAGTCGCGACATTCGATTATAGGTTGCCCGTAGAAACCTTCACGATTCAACCGTTGCATTCATTACTTGCTATCTTACTTAAGGTGAGTTCATAGCCCCACTTTCCATTACTTAATTGTTTTACAATTCCTTGGGGGGAATACATGCTATTTCTACTCGAACACAATGCTTTCTAATGTATGCTTTACGACGATGTTTTATTATCACTAAGTACCAGCCTTGCTAAATCGATATCCTTTATTATGAACCATTTAATCACTAGCAATAGTGAGCGCGAATATTATTAATAGGCCTATTGGGATTGACGAATCCCATTTGTATTGACTAAGTTCAAACAAATGCAATAATATTTGAGATTTAGGTATGTTAGCAAAGTACCTACCGGGATAAATCTGCCGATCGATATTGGTACACGTTAACGTTATGGTGTCATAAGCTTAGTGTATAATACATGTTCCGGGCGTATAATAACGTAGCCTACCTGTTTTGTTTTCCAAACATTGGTGTGAGCCTATAACTCACACTACCAACATATTGTGTTCAATCGATTTAACAAACTCTATGAATATCACTCAACCTTTGTGTTGACCTCTCAAGCATGTATTTCAGGTTCATGACGATCAAGGATGGCACGGAAGGACACGGATACTCAAGAGGGCTATAAATTTTATTATCATTCAAAACTCATTTATTATACATTGTAAACATGGAACCAATTGGGACCTCATTTTGTAATCTCTGATATTTATATAATTTGAATGATAAACCTTTTCAAAACGACTCAATTGGAGTTCGTTTTCTATCATTGTGACTATTGTGCCGTCGAGTAACACCCAGTTCGAATTCCGCTGCATCCATGAATTGGGGGTGTTACACAAAACGTACTCGTCCTGTTACGCTTTCATCTATATCCTTAAAATGACTTTTAGTTCCCGTCATATGGTTACTTGCACCGTTATCTAAATACCATATGCTTGCATCCTTTGAAGCATATTTTCCCGGTTGAATTTGGCCTTCATTCAACAACACTCCCTCGTGTTTGGTTTCGTGCATAGTCATTAACAATGATGGTTCATCGTCTTCTAAGATAAGGTTTGATTGTTCCTGAGTTGTTGGTTTTGATCTACATTTATCTCGAAAATGTCCAAGTTTGTTGCAATTATAACACCTTACATTGCTAAAATCAAACTTACTCGAATTCTTATTTTGGTTATCTTTATGGTTCGAGTTATTTCTATTCTTATTTTTATGCCAGTTTCTTCGTGAATAGTTTGATCTACCTCCACGCTTGTTAAAACTTTTCTTTTTATCTGAGTGTTCGTCATGTGCAAACAATAAGTTATCCTGGCTTTCAACTTGTCCTCCCTTTCGTAATTTTATCCTTTCCTCAAATGCTTTGAGTTTTCCAATGATCTCATCTAGGGATATGTCGTCTAGATCATTTGTTTGTTCTATGGATGCTACTATTTGTATGAATCTATCTGGTGTGGAATCTAATAGTTTTCTAACTAAGAGAGATTCATCTAAAGTTTTCCCTAGTTCTTTTGCCTTTGTCACATAACCATTCAATTTTTCAGCAAATGCATCCACCGTCTCATCTTCCTTCATATAAAGTGAGTTAAATCCAATCATCAATGATTGTAGTCGTGCTTGCTGCACCTTTTCTTCTCCAACGCGTCTCTTTCTCAATGATTCCCATAATTCCTTAGCCGTCTTACAACTCGCTACTTGTAAGATTACATCTTCGGTTAACGCTTGGTATATGAAAGCAATTGTTGCTTTATCCTTCTTATCATCTACGTCTACCCCATCCTTATATTCAATAGTTTCCCAAAAACCTTGTGCACCTAATATTGCCTTAATTTGTATAGCCCATACCGTATAATTTGTGTTTTTCAATTTTGGACATTGGTATTGTGCAATCGGTATTACGGTTTTTGTTGTGTTAGATGTACTAGCGTCATCCCCGGCCATGTTCGATGTATATTTTATGATTTTCACTTTCTAATCCGTATGGGAATAATTTTTTTCTTTGTATGGTATCTTCTAATATGAAATATAGTTTTGAATTTCCTTAATACTACGGGATCAAATAATAGTTCTCGGGAATTCCTAATAGCATAAACTAATATGATCTATACTATATAAAATGAAATCCAGAAAATTGAAACTTGTGACCTTGTTAATTTCGTATAGAATACGAGATGTATGTGTTTCGACTTGTTATAATTCGGTCACCAACTTTGTTCCCTTTCCCGCGCCAAAAACCTTTTAAATTTCAGTGCCTCGTTGTATTTTCCAAGATGTTATTCGACCCAAAATTAACCAACACTTCTCGGTTTTGTTTTGTTGTTGTCGCTGTCCTTGTTCTCGAATCAAACAAAAAACTGCACAACCCTCATACACTTGTCGAATCTGTTTCTAATTTTGCCAACGAGTCTATATTCCAAATGTTCCACTGCCTTCACTTGGCTTTCCTTGTTACTGCTATTTGTCGAATGAATCTAATATGCAAATAACGAAATACCACACTACACGTTATCACCCTTTGTGTGTTTGATCTCGGTATTGAGATCACGCAGTCTCCTACACACAAATTTGTATTACCACGCCTTGGTAACACAATCGAACCCAAAACAAATAGTTTGCTGCGCTCCTGGTTCGTTCCAATGAAAACAACGACAGTCACTTGTCTTGTTTTTCTCCCCACGTTGTTGTTGTCCTTGTGTTCTTGCGACACAAAACTCCACACTCTTCTCTTTCAAACAATCAATAACACTACGTATACGTTTTTTCTCAACAACGTCCTTTGCTTTGTGTTTCTTTTCTTCGAACCGGTTATTAACACAAAGTCTCCACTGTTCTTCCTCAACACCAATTCACTCTCGATGTTGTACACTTGCAACTTCTACGCAAAACAGATCGTGCACTATCTCTTCTACGCGTTCCTTATTCACACTTGTTTGTTTCCTTGGAAGAATTAAGAAAGCAAACGCCCCTATGCTTTGAAGAAAGACCAGCGAGAGTCTTTTTCAAGCGTGTTCAAATGGCTTCTTGTTAAGGTTTCTGTAAAACGTTTTCAGATTTTTCGATGTGTATAAACCTTTGCTCTTGATGCCAATTGTTGTCCCAATAATAGATCTTTAATAAGTTGCAAAATCAATTGAATAAGTAAAATCTAAAATGTTTCATTAACCTTTAATCGATCTATGTATCTACATATATATATGTTTTGAATCGGTGTGATTGAACCGACACAACCATTCACATAACCGAAATAACTACCAATAACTACTTTTCGGTTATTAAGTTTCTAACTAACAAGTTTGGTCCTTTATGTTCTAACTATTACAAACAAAGCAATGTATTAAGATTATTCGGTCTTCATATTTAATCTTAAAGGTACAAGCAATTTACTTAATAGTTATTCTCAACTTACTTCGTTCCGTTTTTTTTATTAGGCTGGTTGCCACTACCCACTGATAAGTAGGCTGTTATATAACTTCATTAGGACGGTTGCTAGAATAGATGAGTGTGGATGACCACCTTACATTCTGAGAATCACTCTGCTGCTCAGATTGTGTTATAGCACGTTAGTTCAATTAGACTTCCTACTAACTTTCATATAATATGCCAGTTTTTCTTATCACACAATAACTCCCTACTAACTTTCATATAATATGCCAGTTTTTCTTATCACACAAGAATTCCAGGTTTCTAATCATGATAAACAACAGTCCATGACAAGTTTCTTATAAAGTCCTGAATCAAACACCCAACAGATGTGTGCGAAGAACCACCTTCCGTCACAGCCGCAATGAATACAAGGTTTGCAACTGTTGTGGCCATTTCTTTTTGTTCTTGAATGTTTATGTGACCTTTACTGTGGATGTTTTTATTATATAATTAATGTCCATTTGATTATAATTTAAGTCTTATTACCATGAAGGAGACTTGTATTAATAAAGAACTGATCACATGAAACATGACATGATTTCTTTTTCTTGAAAAGAAATACTGAATGTGAAATAAAAATGACACCCCATGGCCAACAATTAGACTTTTGCTTGGAGATCTTTGAGTAGCAGTCAAACCAAGCTATTGAGACATATATAGTGTGGATTCACAAAACCCGGTACTATTATCTCGGTATCTGAGTTCCACAACATTATAACTTGATCTTGGTTTTGTTCATCACATAAGTTCTGGGTAAATAGCTCAAATCCAAGATAAGCAGCATTTGAAGTGAAGAATACATAAGTCGGAACATTGAACTCATTGGCCACATCTATCATGCTGGCACAAAGCATGTCGATAACAAACCTTGCAACCCGGCCATAACGCTCTTGACTTTGACTTACCATGTCAGTTACAATGTTTCTAACATATTTGCAATGACTTTTTATGAAATTATTAACAAAAGTCATGGGAGCCTTCGGGTCACGGGGGTGGTAGTATTTCATCTTGAGGGAGTTCTATGAAGTGTATGCGTTCAATGGCCTTGTTAGCTAATGATTTGATATAGGTGGTGATTGTTGAGCCAGATTGTGAACCATAAGGCGGTTTTATGACTAGGACGGTTATGGAAAGGTGTTGATCACGAGTTACAAGTAGTTTTGTAAGCTCAATTGTTGATATGATATGACTAATCACTGGTGCAGGGATGAATACAAGTTCTGCAATTGTATTTGCCATCTTGTTTTTGGTTTAAGGGAAAATCTTTGCGGTTAGTCTTATATGTATGACTTTCAAATCCTCATAGCTACAATAATGCCCATGGGACCATCTTTAACTAGATAACGAACAGTCACTGTGACTTTGTGCAAACTTTAATTCATATTTAAGTATATACTACATACATATATAGTAGTATAGTACATACATATTTATCATTGTTGAAAGTGTCAGTCTTATATGAGACACTGGGGACCATTTTATTTAACACAAAAGATAAACTGACTAAATCAGACAAGAAAGATCATGAATGATTTGATCATAGACATAATATATAGGCTTTGTGTTTTTGCACACCACCATTTTAGTCATTACACACCATCCAATCATTAGTTGTCAATATGACAAATCCCAATCATTAGGCTCAGATCAACATGACAAATAAGAGGTTTGTTGAAGGTTGTGTCGTTTTCTTGATGGTAAGAATATGACAAATCCCACTGAGTAGTAGCATGATCGATGTGGCAAACGAGTTTAACATTCCAACCTACAAGAGGTTGTTGAAGGTTGTGTCGTTTTCTTGGTGGGATGTTTTAAATAAATATATTAATTATGGGCTGTGCTAAACAATGCCAAGAGTTTAAAAATCATTTATTAACTTAGTATTATTTTCATATTTAATAATAAGGGAAAGAGGTGAATCCCAAATCAGGCATTAAAGAGGCCAATAATTCAGTCAGATATTGGCTTTCTGTTTCAACGTCACAAACGATAGCTCGATATATAAAGGGAAAGTGGTAATTGGGTTACCATGAATTCCATTCCCAAAATTCTTTCCATCCACTCACCTCTTATCCTTCTTTTGGATGCTAAGTGTATTGGTTCATAAAGAGATCCATGTACCAACACCATGAATTCCATTCCCAAAATTCTTTCACGCTCTGTTCTCAAGTCTAAATTTTAAAGAATGGAAGGGGATGGGACGGGAAGGGGAAAGTAAGGAATGACACTGTGAAGAAAGTAGTTATTTTTATTTGTGTTCTTGAGTTTTTATTTTTAAGTTGCAATGAAAGGAAAGAAAGGTAGATACCCTCAAAATTCTATATATTTTGACATATTAGACACACAATTTTGTTTTATATATACCTTACATCTTTCTCCACTAATATTTCATAACTATATATATTATCTGATCATAATAAGGTATATGTCACAACTATATTATCTGACATGACACATACTTCACGATATATATGAACAAGTCAACTATTATTTCATATTTATATATTAAAAGTTCGCTTTCAGTTTCGAGTTACATTAATTAGGGATGAAACACGAGAGGCAACAAACAGGTTTCTATATAGAAAACAGTTAAGATATAAAGTGACCTGTTTCTATAATGCTATATCTAAAGTTCAAACACATAACTCTGGTGCACGAACAGTAGCATCATAATGAAGAATACAAGAAGTATCAGTCTATGTAAATCAAAATACTAAATTATTTACGTATCAAACACACGAACAGTAATCAATTAAACATTCCCTAGGTTGAAACTAGAATTCAAAGGATAAACTTACAGTTGGTTTCTTGCTTGAGGGTTAAGGATAAGATTGTAATTTAACAAAGTCCCGTGATGTTAATTACTGGTTTCCCTTCCTAATCCCCCCAAATATGGGCGGAACATATTAACACACAAAACCCATTCCTTTCCCTCCCTCCCACCTTCCCGTCCCCTACCTTTCCATCATAAAAAAACTCAAGAACGCCCATTTTTTTATTTCCCTTCCCATCCCCTTCCATTCCTTTTAAAAAAAAAACTCGAGAACAGAGCGTCAGTATCCCCACCAAGTTACCAACACCTTGCAAGTTTATGTTTCTACTAATGTGCCTAATTAGTTAGTCACCAGTGATATCTAAAGATCATCTGGCTCAACCTATTTAACTCGGAAGTGATCCATGTATCCCATTCATCTAAAGTGGTGAGTAGTTTAAGTTGGTTGTAAACGGGCCAAAGGGATTGACAGGTAGCATACAGGTTGGGTGGGTTAACCTGAACATGACGTTTTTATATACGAGTTAGGCGGGTAGCTGCACTAACTACTCCAGCCTGTTTGGACCCATTTATGTTTGTAGGCTGTCGCTTGTTGAACTGCTGTATTTAATCTTAATGGTACAATTAGGCAACTTACTTAATAGTTATTCTCTACTTACTTTGTATACGTTCCCTTTTTTTATTAGGCTGGTTGCCACTACCCACTGATAAGTAGGCTGTTATATAACTTCGTTAGCACGGTTGCTAAAATAGATGAGTGTTGATGATCACCTTACATTCTGAGAATCACTCTGCTGCTCAGATTGTGTTATAGCACGTTAGTTCAATTAGACTTCCTACTAACTTTCATATAATATGCCAGTTTTTCTTATCACACAAATATTCCAGGTTCCTAATCATGATAAACAACAGTCGAATTCATGACAAGTTTCTTATAAAGTCCTGAATCAAACACCCAACAGATGTGTGCGAAGAACCACCTTCCGTCACAGCCGCAATGAATACAAGGTTTGCAACTGTTGTAGCCATTTATTTTTGTTCATGAATGTTTATGTGACCTTTCTTGTGGATGTTTTTATTATATACTAATTAATATCCATTTTTATCCATTTGATTATAATTAAGTCTTATTACCATGGAAGAGACTTGTATTAATAAAGAACTGATCACATGAAACATGACATGATTTCTTTTTCTTGAAAAGAAATACTGAATGTGAAATAAGAAAAGACACCCCATGGCCCAACAATTAGACTTTTGCTTGGAGATCTTTGAGTAGCAGTCAAACCAAGCTATTGAGACATATATATGTATAGTGTGGATTCACAAAACCCGGTACTATTATCTCGGTATCTGAGTTCCACAACATTATAACATGATCTTGGTTTTGTTCATCACATAAGCATGTCGATAACAAACCTTGCAACCCGGCCATAACGCTCTTGACTTTGACTTACCATGTCAGTTACAATGTTTCTAACATATTTGCAATGACTTTTTATGAAATTATTAACAAAAGTCATGGGAGCCTTCGGGTCACGGGGGTGGTAGTATTTCATCTTGAGGGAGTTCTATGAAGTGTATGCGGCGTTCAATGGCCTTGTTAGCTAATGATTTGCAAGCTCAATTGTTGATATGATATGACTAATCACTGGTGCAGGGAAGAATACAAGTTCTACAATTGTATTTGCCATCTTGTTTTTGGTTTAAGGGAAAATCTGTGCGGTTAGTCTTCTATGTATGACTTTTAAGTCCTCATATGTAACAATTCGCAATTTCAGGTTAATTACTATTCCCGGAAAATTCACTATTCACTTTTACTATTCATTTTTCCCGAAACTTTCCCGAAAGTTGATTTTTATTTGATTTTATCGAGTGATAAATCATTTCCATGGCAAATTAAAAGTTTGACATTCATAAGCTCATTTTCGTGAAAGTTATTAAGGAATTACACGGAATTACACGTTTTAGGGTAAAACGTCAATCAGAAATTCTACGCACAACGAAATTCAACCCCGTCAGGTGACCCCACATCAGAAAAACGTTTGACACACTCATGATTTATTTGAGAATTAATCGTGACTGAGAAAAACATGACCAAAGACTTCCCAGCAGGTCACCCAAGCCTGTACTAATCTCACATGAGCACGCTTAACCGTTTGGGCGATTAACCGTTAGACCACAAAACGCGTTTCTAAGACTATTTGAGTTTTCAACTTCTTAGAAAAAGTCAACATATTCTTTCCCTCCTCCATTGACCAAAAATCATCCCTTGATGTTATAAGTCATTTCGTGATTTTTAGGCTTACGGTTTGATGTCTAAAAGACATTTAATACCAACCGACACTAGACTGAGCCCAGTCTAGACATTATAAGTCATTTTAAATTATTTTTATCACATTAGAAAAGTAACATTTTACTTTTCTCAATTTTACGCAATATTCGTACGTTTTACGTATTACGCGTTTTAGACCCGTGTTTCCAGTTTTTAGCAGGGTTTTACACCTAAATGGAACCTACCACTCATTTTATATTTTATTATGGAACTTATTGACATGTTTATCAATATTTTCAAGTTCCATAATTTTACGACACCCGGTTTACGTTTTGAGGCTTAATCATTTACGATTGGCATTTCCCGGAGTCAAAACTAACCAAGTATCTTGGATAATACCAAGAAAAGTCCACACCCTTGCTCTCCAAGCTCATGAACAGCCTTGGAGGGGGGATTCACCACCCATGTGGCTTGATCTTATGCCTTGTGTCATGAGATGTGAACATGTGTTCAACTTGGCCTCCAAGTGTTGACTAGTCAACAATGTAACCTCCTCATTTGCATATAAATGCTTCTCCTCCCACTCCTTGACCATATGAACGACCCACACACACAACACCCTTCATTTTACTAGTTTACTTCAAGTTCCATCCAAGAAATCAAGTGCAATATCCATACATAAACCCTAGTTTAGTTTTGATTCATCAAAACTACTTCAAATCTTTAGAACTTTGGTGATTTCTCTTGAGTTTGAATCCACTCAAGTCACCTCAATTTTCATCATCTCTCTTTCAAGATTACAAGAGTAGAAAGATTGCATGAAGTGAAGTGGGTTGAAGCAAGTCTATCAAAGTCCTATCCTTACATGTTAACTTCCTTTCATCTTTGAAAGCCAAAAGTTGTGAGCCAAACCCTAACTTGATTCTTGTTAAATAATCATGTTCATGTTATTTACATATTATTTGTGCTATATTATGTCTTGTATTAATGTCCATGATGTATAAAAGTGAGCAAAACAAGTTATTGTTATTGATTGTTACAACAAGTTACTAAAACAAGTAAACTAGTGACTTTCTTGGTAAGACCTGATTAAAATGGTAAAAATATGATGTTGGATCATTACATATTACAGTAGAGGACCTAACAAGGAAACCATAGCAATTTGAACCACCTAAAACGAGTAAACGAGTCAAAAGTTATGGCGATTTGAAGTTACCAAAGATTTCCGGCAAAACTGCCAAATACCATTCTGATCAAATTTGAGTTTTGAAAGTCATACTTCTGGTCCGATTCATCAAAAAGTTAAAACACGAAAGTTGTCCGGAACGACGTTTTCATTCAGGTACAAAGAAGCTCGAGCCCTGAAAACGCTTTTTGAGTGATAAATTCTTCAAAATCTTAACAGCCCATTTTTAGACCAAATTCATTACATATAAGTTATGGTTTATGAAGACCAAAGGGGTCTTATGACCTAAATCAAGACCACAACCATGGCTAGAGCCAAGGTTGAGTCTCAAGACCATGGAACAATGACCAAAGGTCATGGCTAGGCCATGACGAAATGACCATACAAGCTTACCAAGGCAAATACATGAATTAGAGAAGTTGGCGATAACTTGAACATACAATTTGGATCTACTTCATCTAAAGGAAACCATGAGATTTTACCAAGAGAAAATGGTCATTCAAGACTTATGAAACTACCCCTAATAACAATCTTCATGTACAAATAAACTTTCCTAAGTTTATTCAAATATCGGACATGTAACCTTTCGGATCAAAACTTATATCTATATATTTCATCAACTACTACAATAGTAGGGAGCCTCATGTGAGGAGTTCATTATGTAAGCCGTCGAGTTGAGTTGTGGATTTACGAGTTAAAGTGTCCTGGCTCCTCGAACGCTTACTAACATGACTTCTGAATTATGTCGGCCCGAACGGTAGTAAACGATATACAAAACATACATGTTTCATGAATCTTCTCTTTCAAAGACTTACACTATACATCATACCACATCATGGACTAAATGCAAGATATATATATATATATAGGCACTACTTCATATTCTTTACTCCGATCTTAAGTCACAACATTCTATTATAGGTTGCTCGTAGAAACCTTCACGATTCAACCGTTACATTCATTACTTGCTATCTTACTTAAGGTGAGTTCATAGCCCCACTTTCGATTACTTAATCGTTTTACAAACCCTTGGGGGAAATACATGCTATTTATAACCGAGCACAATGTTTTTAAATTGTATGCTTACCTGATTGTTTTATTATCACTAAGTACCAGCCTTGCTAAACCGATATCCTTGATTATGAACCATTTAATCACTAGCAATAGTGAGCGCGAATATTAATAATAGGCCTATTGGGATTGACGAATCCCATTTGTATTGACTAAGTTCAAACAAATGCATTAATATTTGAGATTTAGGTATGTTAGCAAAGTACCTACCGGGATAAATCTGCCGATCGATATTGGTACACGTTAACGTTATGGTGTCATAAGCTTAGTGTATAATACATGTTCCGGGCGTATAATAACGTAGCCTACCTGTTTTGTTTTCCAAACATTGGTGTGAGCCTATAACTCACACTACCAACATATTGTGTTCAATCGATTTAACAAACTCTATGAATATCACTCAACCTTTGTGTTGACCTCTCAAGCATGTATTTCAGGTTCATGACGATCAAGGATGGAACGGAAGGGCACGGATACTCAAGAGGGCTATAAATTTTATTATCATTCAAAACTCATTTATTATACATTGTAAACATGGAACCAATTGGGACCTCATTTTGTAATCTCTGATATTTATATAATTTGAATGATAAACCTTTTCAAAACGACTCAATTGGAGTTCGTTTTCTATCATTGTGACTATTGTGCCGTCGAGTAACACCCAGTTTGAATTCCGCTGCATCCATGAATTGGGGGTGTTAGAGATTGGTATCAGAGCCATGGTTATAGAGAAACGGGTCTAATTGAGACCTAAACTATAACTACAATCACAAGGAAAAACATTTTATAGCCTTCCGCTCTCCGTGTCTTCCATCCTCCAGACGATTATGGACTTAGTAAGCATGTTATGCTACACAAACATATTAGTATATTCATATATATACCCCTTTTGAGCATTTCCCCGTAGATATTTTATGCTACACAAACATAATTGCATATTAATATATGTACCCTAAACATAATTGAGCATTTCCCCGTAAGCATTTTATGCTACATGAACACATATAAGTATATTGATATATACACACTAAGCATTTTATGCTACATGAACACATATAAGTATATTGATATATACACACTAAGCATTTTATGCTACATGAACACATATAAGTATATTGATATATACACACTAGGCATTTTATGCTACATGAACATATTAGAATATTGATATATAAACTCGGTTTATTTTCAATCATTTATCTAAACAATGGACTAAACATATCTGTGTATGCCTATTCTAAGGCATTTCGGCACAGCCACACTCTCCCAATCATGTTCCTACTCCAACATTATATGTCCAAGACATTGTAACTGATTGCAATGGTCTCATTCATTTTCCAAGACATTGTGAGATACAATGCTCTCATTCATTTTTCAAGACATTGTGAGATACAATGGTCTCATTCATTTTTCAAGACATTGTGAGATACAATGGTCTCATTCACTTTTCAAGACATTGTGAGATACAATGGTCTCATTTATTTTCCAAGACATTGTGAGATACAATGGTCTCATTCATTTTCCAAGACATTGTGAGATACAATGGTCTCATTCATTTTTCAAGACATTGTGAGATACAATGGCCTCATTCATTTTCCAAGACATTGTGAGATACAATGGTCTCATTCATTTTCCAAGACATTGTATGATACAATGGTCTTAATCATTTCTCAAATGTTTTGAGTCACACAATGACCTAACCTACTTCCCAGACATTGTGAATTGCACAATGGTCTAACCTACTTCCGAGACATTGTGTTTTGTGCAAATGGTCTCTAGAATTATTCCATCACATCATCAATATCATTTCTTATGATATCATAAACCCGTCACAATCTATCGATTTCAAAACAAGAAATATGAGATTTCTAAAGGACAAACTAATCCATCATCGACAAAAGCTGAACTTTCTCTACATTCATCAAAGTTTTCTTATGAAACCTTCATTATTAAAAGTTCGTGATCCTGGCCAAGTATGTTCTATTTTAGAACTACTTAAAACTTCCTTTCCATACGTATCTACCCTTACTACCTTCTATGCAATGGAATATGAAAAACATACGTTACAAGTCTTGTATGGACGGGACTTGCAACTTAAGGGTTTGACATCGCCTTTGTTTAGTGGACAGTTTCCCGAAAGCAACGGACATATCAAAAGTATACCTAGTTTAGGTATTTGAAAATTTTATCGAACCTTGGCTAAATATAGACTAGTCACCTATATTTAACCTAGGGACAGTGGAATATAGTCTGACTAACTATATTCGACTTAGAATTTTCAAATACTGAGAATAGTTGTACTAGGGTTATGCTTAGATTGATTTCCTACATGAACACGATAAACCACCAGAATACATTAAAACAATCTAGAGACACGATAGTGCCTTACCACTCAGCGAAATCTTAACACTTTATTTGTACTACCTAACTTCTTTCTTGAAAGTTTTCATTTATGAGATAATCCGAACTACTATCTGGGATAGTTATCAATTATTCTCTTCATCCTGTAGAAGTACTATCCTGTTTAGGTCCTAAGGATACCATTCCATCATAAACCTTTAAAATCTCTTAAGATTTTTAAAGCAAACTCAACATCTATACCTAAGGGTATTAATGTTAAGCATACACTACACACTTTTGTTCATCAACATATCACATCATTATCTTCACAACCGTTACAAACACAAGCTCATTAACAGATCTTGATGCACTTTTAAAGCTCAAATCATCCTTAGTTACACCACAAGCACCCTTATCAGCTTTACAAGATTGAATATTCATCTTGTACTTTTGGAACACCAGTATCATCTCATAATACACTACCTTGTAACTCACCGGCTAAGTATGAATGTTGTGTCGGGAATTCTTGAGTAGGATGATTTATAATGTCCTTATTTGAATGGATTGGGATGCCTTTTCATTTAAATAAAGAAATTATAAATCATCGAACCATAAGTTTATAGTCCTTTAGTTACATTGTTTGGGATGCCTCTCTATGTAAATAAAGAATTATAAACAAGTGGGCTTAATTATATCCGAAATAACATAAGTATGAAGTCAATAAACACTAGATACAACAACAGATTACCTACTAGGCTATGATTGCAACAACTATCCCAATTTCCATTAGTACGAGATTTACTTTTGGTTTTCATAATGATAGTGCAATAACAAACAAACTCATTACGGGGCCATGTAACCATACGCATGCGCAGTCGTACCAAACTCATTGCGAAGCCATGTAGCCATATGCATGGGCAGCCGTACAATTCAAACAGGACTTGGTCCAACCACATGTTCAACGCTTATTCCAAGATTCGATTCTTATATCAATTGTTATTGATACTTGACAACTATATCAAGTTCTATTTGATATTCAACTACTATATTAATTCCTATTAATATCCGACTGCTATATCAATTTCCTTTGATATTCGACTATTACCATACCTTTCCTACATAAAAGGAAGCCTCATCCTACACCATACACCGAAATGACAAATCAAATTACATCACTGGTAATTCCAGACTCTAGTCCTCATAAGTAACCACACCTTTTCATCAACATCACTCCAACATATGACACACAAAGAACTTCGGGACGAAGTTCCCCGTAAGGGGTAGAGACTGTAACAATTCGCAATTTCAGGTTAATTACTATTCCCGGAAAATTCACTATTCACCTTTACTATTCATTTTTACTATTCATTTTTCCCGAAACTTTCCCGAAAGTTGATTTTTATTTGATTTTATCGAGTGATAAATCATTTCCATGGCAAATTAAAAGTTTGACATTCATAAGCTCATTTTCGTGAAAGTTATTAAGGAATTACACGGAATTACACGTTTTAGGGTAAAACGTCAATCAGAAATTCTACGCACAACGAAATTCAACCCCGTCAGGTGACCCCACATCAGAAAAACGTTTGACACACTCATGATTTATTTGAGAATTAATCGTGACTGAGAAAAACATGACCAAAGACTTCCCAGCAGGTCACCCAAGCCTGTACTAATCTCACATGAGCACGCTTAACCGTTTGGGCGATTAACCGTTAGACCACAAAACGCGTTTCTAAGACTATTTGAGTTTTCAACTTCTTAGAAAAAGTCAACATATTCTTTCCCTCCTCCATTGACCAAAAATCATCCCTTGATGTTATAAGTCATTTCGTGATTTTTAGGCTTACGGTTTGATGTCTAAAAGACATTTAATACCAACCGACACTAGACTGAGCCCAGTCTAGACATTATAAGTCATTTTAAATCATTTTTATCACATTAGAAAAGTAACATTTTACTTTTCTCAATTTTACGCAATATTCGTACGTTTTACGTATTACGCGTTTTAGACCCGTGTTTCCAGTTTTTAGCAGGGTTTTACACCCAAATGGAACCTACCACTCATTTTATATTTTATTATGGAACTTATTGACATGTTTATCAATATTTTCAAGTTCCATAATTTTACGACACCCGGTTTTACGTTTTGAGGCTTAATCATTTACGATTGGCATTTCCCGGAGTCAAAACTAACCAAGTATCTTGGATAATACCAAGAAAAGTCCACACCCTTGCTCTCCAAGCTCATGAACAGCCTTGGAGGGGGGATTCACCACCCATGTGGCTTGATCTTATGCCTTGTGTCATGAGATGTGAACATGTGTTCAACTTGGCCTCCAAGTGTTGACTAGTCAACAATGTAACCTCCTCATTTGCATATAAATGCTTCTCCTCCCACTCCTTGACCATATGAACGACCCACACACACAACACCCTTCATTTTACTAGTTTACTTCAAGTTCCATCCAAGAAATCAAGTGCAATATCCATACATAAACCCTAGTTTAGTTTTGATTCATCAAAACTACTTCAAATCTTTAGAACTTTGGTGATTTCTCTTGAGTTTGAATCCACTCAAGTCACCTCAATTTTCATCATCTCTCTTTCAAGATTACAAGAGTAGAAAGATTGCATGAAGTGAAGTGGGTTGAAGCAAGTCTATCAAAGTCCTATCCTTACATGTTAACTTCCTTTCATCTTTGAAAGCCAAAAGTTGTGAGCCAAACCCTAACTTGATTCTTGTTAAATAATCATGTTCATGTTATTTACATATTATTTGTGCTATATTATGTCTTGTATTATTGTCCATGATGTATAAAAGTGAGCAAAACAAGTTATTGTTATTGATTGTTACAACAAGTTACTAAAACAAGTAAACTAGTGACTTTCTTGGTAAGACCTGATTAAAATGGTAAAAATATGATGTTGGATCATTACATATTACAGTAGAGGACCTAACAAGGAAACCATAGCAATTTGAACCACCTAAAACGAGTAAACGAGTCAAAAGTTATGGCGATTTGAAGTTACCAAAGATTTCCGGCAAAACTGCCAAATACCATTCTGATCAAATTTGAGTTTTGAAAGTCATACTTCTGGTCCGATTCATCAAAAAGTTAAAACACGAAAGTTGTCCGGAACGACGTTTTCGTTCAGGAATAAAGAAGCTCGAGCCCTGAAAACGCTTTTTGAGTGATAAATTCTTCAAAATCTTAACAGCCCATTTTTAGACCAAATTCATTACATATAAGTTATGGTTTATGAAGACCAAAGGGGTCTTATGACCTAAATCAAGACCACAACCATGGCTAGAGCCAAGGTTGAGTCTCAAGACCATGGAACAATGACCAAAGGTCATGGCTAGGCCATGACGAAATGACCATACAAGCTTACCAAGGCAAATACATGAATTAGAGAAGTTGGCGTTACTTGAACATACAATTTGGATCTACTTCATCTAAAGGAAACCATGAGATTTTACCAAGAGAAAATGGTCATTCAAGACTTATGAAACTACCCCTAATAACAATCTTCATGTACAAATAAACTTTCCTAAGTTTATTCAAATATCGGACATGTAACCTTTCGGATCAAAACTTATATCTATATATTTCATCAACTACTACAATAGTAGGGAGCCTCATGTGAGGAGTTCATTATGTAAGCCGTCGAGTTGAGTTGTGGATTTACGAGTTAAAGTGTCCTGGCTCCTCGAACGCTTACTAACATGACTTCTGAATTATGTCGGCCCGAACGGTAGTAAACGATATACAAAACATACATGTTTCATGAATCTTCTCTTTCAAAGACTTACACTATACATCATACCACATCATGGACTAAATGCAAGATATATATATATATAGGCACTACTTCATATTCTTTACTCCGATCTTAAGTCACAACATTCTATTATAGGTTGCTCGTAGAAACCTTCACGATTCAACCGTTACATTCATTACTTGCTATCTTACTTAAGGTGAGTTCATAGCCCCACTTTCGATTACTTAATCGTTTTACAAACCCTTGGGGGAAATACATGCTATTTATAACCGAGCACAATGTTTTTAAATTGTATGCTTACCTGATTGTTTTATTATCACTAAGTACCAGCCTTGCTAAACCGATATCCTTGATTATGAACTATTTAATCACTAGCAATAGTGAGCGCGAATATTAATAATAGGCCTATTGGGATTGACGAATCCCATTTGTATTGACTAAGTTCAAACAAATGCATTAATATTTGAGATTTAGGTATGTTAGCAAAGTACCTACCGGGATAAATCTGCCGATCGATATTGGTACACGTTAACGTTATGGTGTCATAAGCTTAGTGTATAATACATGTTCCGGGCGTATAATAACGTAGCCTACCTGTTTTGTTTTCCAAACATTGGTGTGAGCCTATAACTCACACTACCAACATATTGTGTTCAATCGATTTAACAAACTCTATGAATATCACTCAACCTTTGTGTTGACCTCTCAAGCATGTATTTCAGGTTCATGACGATCAAGGATGGAACGGAAGGGCACGGATACTCAAGAGGGCTATAAATTTTATTATCATTCAAAACTCATTTATTATACATTGTAAACATGGAACCAATTGGGACCTCATTTTGTAATCTCTGATATTTATATAATTTGAATGATAAACCTTTTCAAAACGACTCAATTGGAGTTCGTTTTCTATCATTGTGACTATTGTGCCGTCGAGTAACACCCAGTTTGAATTCCGCTGCATCCATGAATTGGGGGTGTTAGATCATAGCTAGCTACAATAATGCCTATGGGACCATCTTTAACTAGATAACGAACAGTCACTGTGACTTTGTGCAAACTTTAATTCATATTTAAGTATATAGTACATACATATATAGTAGTATAGTACATACATATTTATCATTGCTGAAAGTGTCACAGTCTTATATGAGACACTGGGGACCATTTTATTTAACACAAAAGATAAACTGACTAAACCAGTCAAGAAAGATCATGAATGATTTGATCATAGACATAATATATAGGCTTTGTGTTTTTGCACACCACCATTTTAGTCATTACACACCATCCAATCATTAGTTGTCAATATGACAAATCCCAATCATTAGGCTCAGATCAATATGACAAATAAGAGGTTTGTTGAAGGTTGTGTCGTTTTCTTGATGGTCAGAATATGGCAAATCCCACTGAGTAGTAAAAAAGGTTGTGTGGTTTTCTTGATGGTAAGATATTGTTGCCGATGTGGTCCATTTTCTACTTGGCGGGAATAAATGTACTTGGCGGCAAAATACAAGATACAAAGTTACACAATAGTGTGCACTGTTAAATAAATATACTACGTATTAATTATGGGCTGTGCTAAACAATGCCGAGAGTTTAAAAATCATTTATTAACTTACTTAGTATTATTTTCATATTTAATTATAAGGGAAAGAGGTGAATCCCAAATCACGCATTAAAGAGGCCAATAATTCAGTCAGATATTGGCTTTCTGTTTCAACGTCACAAACGATAGCTCGATATATAAAGGGAAAGTGGTAATTGGGTTACCATGAATTTCATTCCCAAAATTCTTTCCATCCACTCACCTCTTATCCTTCTTTTGGATGCTAAGTGTATTGGTTCATAAAGAGAATGTTGGCATAATAAACAGCTCTTATCAAAGAATCAGTTAACTAGAAGAAGAAAAATATGGCGAATACCGTGGCGAAGCTGATATTCATCCCTGCCCCAGGGATGGGTCATATCATTTCAGCCATTGAGATGGCAAAATTGCTTGTAAATCGAGATCAACGCCTTTCCATTACCGTCCTTATTATTAAGCCTCCTAACGTGAGTTCTGTCTCGGCTATGACAAGCTACATCGAATCACTAGCTGAAAAAAGTATTGGTTCCATATCCTTCATCGAAGTCCCTCAAGATAAAACACCCCCACCATTGAGTCACTCGAAATCCCCCGGGACTTTTTTCATTGAGTTTATAAGCAATCACTGCAATAATGTTAAAAATGTTGTGGCTGACATAATAAATCAACCAGATTCTGCTCGGTTCGTGGGGTTTGTTGTTGATTCGCTTTGCATTAGCATGATTGATGTGGCAAACGAGTTTAACATTCCAACCTATGTGTTTTTCACTTCTAATGCCGCTTTTCTTGGATTTATTATGTATCTCCAGACACTTTGTGATGCTCATGACCAAGATGTCATTGAGTTGAGCAACTCAGATACGGAGATACCCATTTCGAGTTTTGTCAAACCAGTCCCCACAAAGGTGTTTCCGCACATGTTCCTGACAAGAGAAGATGTTGACCGTTTATTGTGGTCTATGCAGAAATATAGAGAGGTTAAAGCAATCGTGGTTAATACTTTCTTTGAATTGGAAACACATGCTATCAAGGCGTTGTCTACTAACATCAGCATCCCACCAGTGTATCCAGTTGGGCCCATACTCAACCTAGTAGATGGTGGTGCTGCTGCTGGTAAATCCTCAGACAATGATGTCATTGGATGGTTGGACAAACAGCCACCTTCCTCGGTTGTGTTTCTATGTTTCGGGAGTATGGGATTTTTTGACGAGCCACAAGTGAAGGAGATCGCAAATGCTTTAGAGCAGAGTGGACATCATTTTCTGTGGTCATTGCGTCAACCTCCATCAGACCAAACTTCAAAAGTCCCTACTGATTACGAGGATCCACGAATGATATTGCCGGAAGGATTTTTGGAAAGGACCGCTGGAATAGGGAGAATCATTGGGTGGGCCCCACAAGTTACGATATTGGCTCACCATGCGATTGGAGGATTTGTGTCCCATTGTGGGTGGAACTCGATTTTAGAGAGTTTGTGGTTTGGTGTACCATTAGCAGCTTGGCCGATTTATGCTGAGCAACAGTTAAATGCATTTGAAATGGTGGCGGAGTTGGGATTAGCTGTGGAAATTAAGTTAGATTATAAGAAGGATATGTTTAGTCCTAAGGCTGATTCGGTCATCGTATCCGCAGAAGAGATAGAAAGTGGGATAAGGCGATTGATGGAAGATCACGAATTGAGAACTAAAGTGAAAGAGATGAGCAAGAAGAGTAGAATAACAGTGGCAGAAGGTGGTTCATCTTATGCATCTGTTGGCTGCCTTATTCAGGATTTTATAAGAAATATGACATGATTTCGTCTTCGTTTATCGTGTTCTTTTAAAACAATATGAATCATAAGAAAAGAATTGAATATGTAATGATGTTTTGATTCTAAAAAGTAGTTGTTGGTCTCGGTATTACGCTTACAAATTGGCTTGATTATGTTTGGTCCATTTACTTTGTATCGTGTTCTTTGTATTGGTCCATTTCTTCCAAATTAATCAAAAACAGATTCGTTGTTCTGGATCAACTTGTATTGATTCACAATGTCTAATACATCCCACAATTTTATATCAATTGACTGTCGATAAGCTCACATCATAGAAACAAATGTGCTGTTCTGTTTTTGCTCCAACTCTTGAACAAACAAAGTGTTCTAAAAGCCTGTCTTAAAGAAACTGAAGAAACAATTGCGGTGGTATCTCAGATGTCCTCTCGACTCTCGCTTACTGTGAAAGAGATCATTTATGTAGTTCCTTAACACGGTGTCTCTTTCTAGACAGGAGTTCCAATGCAAGAGGAGCATACAAACTTTTTATCTGTCTGCTATTACCATCATCTTCAACTTCTTTTCATATTCAGCTTCATCTTGAATACATTTTACATATGATCTGTTGCACCATTCTCAGCAATCCATTTCTTTGACTTTACAGCGAGTACCAATAAAGGATAACGCCACATATTTATCTTTAATTTTTTTATGACATGTTTTAAACCGTCTGTATGTTTAAAGTTGAAGCGAAAACAGAACAAAAACGGAGAACACCCAAGTTCCACATGACGACATGACCAAAATGTAGATACTTCATAAATGTCATCATAATCACTTGAACACGCATTGCTACCAAAATGCCATCAAAAGTGCTTGTTTTTTCATTGATGATGGACTGATGGTTACTGCAAGTAATTCCAGATACTCGATAAAGTCAGAGTTGACTTTTTACGAGTGAACAGAAAAATTGAAGACGGTGCTTTTAAAGGTTAAAAATTTTCAGTATTAATTGAAATTGGCTGAATTATGGAAGTGTGGCGTAGAACTATATGTCCGAACTAGCTAGCCCACCAACCGTTTGATAAAATGCAAGACCAACAACTTTAGAAGAACTATTATGGAAGTGTGGAATACAAACTTCATTTTGTTCAAGTTTAAAAAACACAATAAGCAAAAGTCGAACTTATAAGGAAAACCACACGCCTTCTACAAGCAATTTCTTATAGCTGCGGATGACATGGATACATTAATGAATGACAATGATGATCATAGTCAGTCTACTTCTTCATACTTCAAGCATGACACAATCATTAGATGGCTCATTGATGAATGGTAGTTCAACAAGCTCTCCAAGCTTTACTAGTTTTCAAAACCCCAAAAACCGAAACTTCATTTGCGGATGAAGGATCTATAATTACTGCAAAAGCAACTTATATATAAAGAAGGTACGGTTGGGTTTAAATTTGAGTGGGTGGTTTCAGCTTTATGATTTATGAAGAAGTTGCTAAAAGGTTCAAGATACAAACAGAGACGTTTCGGCTTATGTATAAGGATGATGATGAAGAGAAATGGGTGTTGTTGGTATGGGAATCCGATTATAACGAGTGTTTAGAAATCCAAGTGAGACATCGTTTATATAATTTAGACGTGTTATTAAATTTTAATAGTAATGCATAGATTATTATACAGACTAAAGTATTGATTCGATGTTTGATTTATGATCATATATACTTTCGACGAACTTTTTATTTTATTTTATTTTTTTTTTCAAAATTTTCGCCCAGAAAAATCACACATGATTTGTAAAAATCACATGTGATTTGTAAAAATCAAATCACATATGATTTTTCTGGGAGAAAATTTCGAAAAAAAAAAGAAAAAAAATAATCAAATGTATAGAGAAGTGCATATCTATAGATAGAAAAAATAATTCTTGTCGTGATAGTGTATTTTTTTGTAGCTTGAAGCTTTACCATTTGCAAGATATGTTGTTTTTTCACAAAAATGTGAAAAATGATTTTTATTGATGTAGATGAAAAATGTATGACTAAGATTGGTTATTTGGATCTATAATACTCCCACTACATTTTTTGATGCAAATACCACAACTGTGCATTGCAGGGTTGTACGGTACAATACTGTAATGCATAAGTTGTGGTGCAAGCATAAAAAAATGTGGTGGGAGTATCAACTCCCTAACAAATATGAGATCTATATTGATCTCAACTCGCCCAATGTATGATCTACCAGGCAAAGGTTTAAGCTATGCTGGAAACATTCCTTTTTTTTTTTAATGAATTAAATGAATCATACATGATTATTATTGTAAAATGACCAAAACTTATTTTATGAAAATACATAACTCATTTAACCATTGAGGATCATTTATACTTACAATACTGACAAACGACATTAGTTATATCACATAATACAAACACCTTATCAAATCCTTTAATATACAAGCTTCCGATGCTACAATGCAAAGAAAAACAAAATAATATACTAGCTTCTATTAATACAGACACATAAAGCAGACACATTGTAAATTGTCTTGTTGAGTTGTTGGTATGAGGATCTTTGAGCCATATATTGTTAAAGAAAAACAAAAGAGTTGTTTACCCTACTATAGAAAAACAAATAAATATCTATTAATATAAACAAGTGGATAAAAAGAATGAACCTGACACCGCTACACCACCTGCACATTTTGATACTTCTATTAATATGCTGAGTGTTTGACCACCATTTTTATGCTGGTCTAGCATTCTTTCCGAAGAAGAAACTACATATAATGTGACGTTAATCCTTGTTTATGATAAGCACAATGATAACAGGAAGTAGCTTTAAATTTGATATTAGAATATAATGATCTTACCAAGTATGTCTTCAACTCATTTGGACGACATCAGTACATAAATTGATTATACCATGTGCATCATAACGAGCAACGGTACACACCTTGTTAATCTGCAAAGATACATATGTATACACATTGAATGTAACCCAAACGAATCTAAGACTTTGAATAATTTCTTATAATCACATAATAACTGAAAGAGAACCATACAGAATTGCTACACAAAAGATCATAAATATGTCACCTGCTACCTACCCCAACTCCACTCAATTTTGACCCATTAACCGATACTTGACCCATACATTTTTTCAACTATAATCTGAGTGTACATACCTTAAGTTCCTCAGTTGCAATAGTGCAGTGGCATTTGGACAGCTATGCAGGAAGTAGTTTCTGGATTTGGAATAATGGGGTTGAGACAATATATCTGGATACAAGGATAGAGACAATGCACAAAACTGAAACAAAACCATTAAGGTAATGCAGTAACAGGTTCGTATTTTCATATTACTTAAAATAGAAAAAACTTAATGAAAAGGATTAAAAATGTATGACATCTGAGTGAAGGTTAATTATGAAATTCTGCACTTTTGAAGTTCTTAAGTAACTTAACAGGATGGGAAGCATCGTGCTCTTTAAAAGTCAAATACGGAATACAAAACACGCATACGAAAATCCACTTTATGTGGATACTAGAAACCATTTGTCGACAAGCTAAAAGGGTACTAACCATTATGACCAAAAGAGATAGTTTTGGTGTGAGATTAAATCATGCTGACATAGCAATTTTTTATACTTTAATTCTCAAGTTGAGTAGTTATATTAAAAACCGTCACCGCCGCCATATAACACTAGTTTAACTAAAATTCTTCAACTAGACACATTTGGAAAATAGATCAACAAACTGAAGATTATCAATTCTTCCATCGGAAAGAACAATTTGACTGAGATTCAAAGTTGTCAAATTTGGAAGATCCCAAAGGTAATGTGGCAAATGCAAAAGTCTTCATCAACGTTCATCATGGTTAAGCATTTAAGTGACTGGGACTCAAATATACAAATCGGGATCGTTCTTTGTCACTCATATCTGTTAATAGCTATCGCACGAATATTATGAGATACCACATAATTTAGAAGCACTTTAACTAATATTTGGCTAAGTGTTCTACTGAATGAGAGTTCAAGTGAAGAAACTTTAGTTTGATCGTTGTGGTGAGCTATGACGTGCCTTATGAATCTTATGAAACCTAGTTGTTCAAATTCTGATATCAAGAATTTCATACAGCGAAAGGTCCATTTATGTTTCCAATTTAAAGACATGAGACATGTTTGAACAGCATCACATCCAGGAAGGAAAGAATGTGATGAATAAGATCGAGAGGCAAGTTACTCAATCTCTCTGAATCTGTCATAACAACAGCTTCATCGGGCACACAATTCATCATTCCTCTCTACCAAACAGTGATCTGCATTGTTAATGAGCAGGCCAATGAGAATCATCAAAAGTAAATGTTTATATAGAGGTTTAGTTAATGCTACGTGAAATTGACAGTTTCAACTAATCTTGGTCATGTTTTATAGCTAACGGGTTAAGCTAACAAGAGGGTCAAACGAGTCAAACAAGTTGATAGTCAATCTCAAAATGTATTCAAATTGCTAGTATACACAATTATATTATGCAATGGAATTCAATTTTATGCTTATTTCTTTTCTCTTTATTCATCACAGAATAATTTTGGGGGGTTTTACACAATTCAGGTCAAATGTTGGTTTTGGATATTTCTTGGCTGAACCACACCTAATGGACCAAGTCATAACAGAGGGTCAAATGAGAGGTCAACAAATGATGGTTCATACATGAGGCCAAATGAAAAGTCGTCAGCTACACGCAACAGTTCATACAGGAGGTCAAATCAGTATCAAGGCTCAACACATGGGTTATATACTTAAGCGATAAAGGGTTAAATTAGGGAAGATGATTTGCACACTCAACTTTGTGATTGGGACACTCAACTGTACAGACAGTTAAAGCACGCTGTGAACCTTGTACAAGTATCCCATGCATACACTGGAGTATCCCAATCAAAAGTTTGAGTGTGCAAATCAATTCCCTTAAATTAGTGGTCAATGGTTATTATTCGTGTATTTATTTTTTATTTGCATTATTCACTCTGTTTTAAATATGATCTTTATTATTTTTGTTTTTAGTTATTTTATAAATATAGTGTGTATAACTGACTAGAGACATCTTAACCATAACGTCTGCAGTTCATTCCTCACAACACCACTGAGCAGCCAATTTCTGTAGATTGAAGAGCATATTTCTATACTTATCTCAAGCATCATTACTGCTTAAGGGATAGTCCATATCATTGATCAAGATGAACTAGTCCCGTCTTTCATGATCAGCTTCTCTTATCACATGATAGATTATCCTATTCCAATGATACACGTGCACCACATAAGCTTACCAAAAATTGTTCTAATTCCTTGCGACTTCTTTACCTGTATGGCTGTATCTGCATATCCACTTCTCATATCTTTGGTAACTTTGAGAACTTGGGTGGATGGTCTTACTGTTAAACATGTAGCTGCATTATGATGATTCCAATTACCGCACAGTGATCTCTCTCCTCTCTTGTTTAAAGAGTCTAAAGTTTCTTTCCTGCCAAATATGATACACAATGGATGCAAGAGATATTCTTCTCAGACACTCTATGGCACATCATCAGCATTCACTTTCTGTTATATCTCTTTCCATGAGCTCTTAAAGTAGTCACATTGAAAGAACAAGTAATTATGTGAATCATTGCACTTGCTGCATTATAGGCAATTAGGTGTATGAGATTATTTTGAGTATTCCACACTATCACCATGTCCTGTGTGTCTGTAATCTCTCTTGGTTGGCCAACCATAGTATAAATCAGTGTCTAGGATTGCCTTGTGAGAACCATACCAGCTTAGCTTAGCCACTGCATAACTGGTTGTGCAGCCCTTGTTTCTTCCCAAACAGTTTTAATTGAGAATTGATTGAGTTTACCATACTGACTTAATCACTTGACTATATCTTCCTTTGAGTTAACCAAGTCAGGGCTTTGGATTGTACTTAATATTGGAAACTGACTGTAGACAAGATAATGCTTCAAGATAAAGAGTTTTCGAAGAAGACCATTTATTTAATTGTCACGTTTCATTAAGACTATAGTTTAAGTATGTATTATTAAAGTTGTGTCGTTTATTTAGTTGTATGACAGTTAATTATTGTTAGGTCACCATTATGTAAACACAAGTATGATTATGTAAGAAATGAGATGAGAATGAGAGTGGGATGATTATGAGAAATTTGAGAAAATGAAATGCAAGAGTTTCCTTAATGTTTTCAAATAACCAACCAAGTTTAAATGAATACATGAGGTCCTATTTATAGGAGGAGAGCTAGGGCAACACACCTAGCTTCCTTCTTCTAGAAAACGTGTGGGCTTTAGGCCTTTTGGGCTTTTCATAAGCCTTACAAACATAAAACATTACTTAAATGTATGTAACTAATAAACAAGCAACCTAGCATTTATTACAAATGACCGAGACTTGACAAAATAGTAAAAACTTAGGTTCCAACAATCTCCCCCTAAGGATCGGTCATCATGGTTGCTTGACGTCCTTGTTGTAATCTTTGACTTTCATAGCTTCAGACGTCTTCAAAAATGATTAGAATGATAATGGATGTACTTTGCTCTTAGTCTTTGTTCTTTGGTGATGATGTAGTGATAGTGTAATGAAGTTGTCTGCCGTTCGTCACTCCTACGTCTATGGTGGTTGTTCGCCATTCCAACATACTCATACATATTTGGACTTAGACTTTTACGTACAAGAAGTTCCTTTTCATGCATTGAGATCTTAGTCTTTATATTTTGTAGATTCTTCTTATTGGCGTTGAATCTTTCTTTGAACTTTGTGTTGCTAAGATCTTTGGGGAGCTTTCTTTGACTTCAAGATGTATGTATGAGCATGTTGGAATCTACCTTCATGGAAGTGAAGTACCTGCGAGTAAACAGTTAGCAATAAAACAACCGGTACTTACGGATAAGGAATTAGAGCTCATCAACAGCATATTGTGAAGACTCCTTCTAATCCTTATCCAGGCCGTTCCCACATCAGATACTCACGAAGGAGCTTACGAGACCTACTGAGTAGCTCAATGACTGGGTGAGTCGCTGGGGATCACTCCACGACTGTAGACCGTAATGGAACCACCGCAAACACTAAGCGTAACCCTTGTGGGGTTACCGAAGTGACCTGCTGTCAGGGCTGTTAGATGTTGACCCTGGCAGGATTTCCGTTTAATCATTGAGAAGTACTTACGTAATCCTCTCATAAACGTTCTCGGCAGATTGCTAAGATCTGCGAAGGACTCGATAGTTTACAACTGATGCCCATTGATGTAGAACACCAGTTGCAGAAATACTAAGTGTTCCTAAGAGATCTTTGATGTATCTCATGGCTCTAGACTCTATAAGTGCACACCTAGGTTTCCTATGCGGAGACTGGGGAGGTGTCTCCTGCTTCAATATCAACCGTCTCTAAGAGATAGGTCGATAGGTTACGCGGGTTCCCCGTGAGAATGAAACAAGCTCTTTTAAGAGAACTTGAGTGGTTAAGAAGGTTTAGTGCATTGCGTCACTGGGTCCATGACGGCTTAATCTTCAATACCGGTGTTGTCTTTAGCAACAGCCAGTAGCATATGTATTGAACCCGGTGTCTGCCCTAAGGTTGAATCATATGGAGGGCTATTTCTTTTCACCCTTTTCTTTACATTTCTTTTTAATTCTTCAACTCCTTCTTTCCCTTCCATTCTTTTCTCCTTTTTTTTTTTTTTTTTTTTTTTTTTTTTTTTTTTTTTTTTTTTTTCGTATCATACCTAAGGACTTCTAATTCTAACTATGGGAGATGTCCTTGGGTAGATCCCTCCGGCTCTGGCGGATCATAGGACGGATATTCCTATCTTAATCACCTTATAACTCCGACAGTAGCCAAGAAACCTTTGATCGAAAATCTCTCAAAGTGTTTATAATAATCAAATGTTTTGGTTAACACTTTGAGAGTTTTGTGTACACTTTTGAAGGGCTCCCCCTGCACATGTGCTCATAAGTGTTTAATAAATTTGCACATGCGGGAGGAGCAAGTACTTTTGAATTGATCCGCTTTCCGTGAACTAGACCGATTCGAGACACGCTTACATCACTAGATAAACTAGCTTGAAATTATTACCTGGCCTGATCAAGTTCACAGGAAGCTTCTCGAGACGGTACATTTCTACTAAGACATATCCTTTTCGAGACACGCTTACGTGGTTAGTTAAAGAGATGCATTGTCAGCTTTTAGGTGACTACTAGCTCTAGTAACTAACTTGATGTTATTACCCGTCGAGGATAAGTCCTTTCGATGTTACTAACTTGTATTATCTCGTCAATTCCTGGGTCAATACTGAGTCTAGCTCGCACATGATACAACTTTTAAGCTTTGACTTCATATATTTTAATCACTTTTTTTTTTTCATTTTCTCCCCCTAAAAAATAGCATATAAAATGGTGTTTTTGACAGACATTTAGATTAAAATATGCCTTTTGAGTCTTACGGGGAGATTCACTAAGAACTTTTGATTTAGAGCAAAGTGTTTTGTTTTGACAAGTGCTCCCCCTCAACAAGTGATTAGGTCTTATTGAGGTGAAATACTTGTCCTTTTGAGCAGAATTATGAAAAATCATAAATGTTTGATTAATTCTACTCAAAAGTAAGAAGCCTTCGCTCCTTATTATAGGATTGAGGCACTGAAGCGTACCTCAGGGTCCTTTCTTTACAAGATCGGGTTGTGCACTGTAATGCGTGCACAAGCCATAATGGAAAAAATGATTCAATCAAATGAACTAATTGATAATGAAAAATATAACCAAATGTACCAAGTTATTCTTCGTCCGGAAGTGGAGCATCGAAGTTAGTGAACTTAGGTTCTGGTCTTTCGAAGAGTCGGATAGGAAACGAAGGTCTGACACCAATGTAGCTTTCCAGACGTCTGATTTGTTCCCGTCGAAATAACCTTTCTTCAATCTTTAAGACAAAGTTACGGACTTGTCTTCTTGAGCTGGATTTCCATCGAGGTTGTTCCCCTTTAGCTATCTTACGGCGATCATCGTTCAATCTTTTGACAAGCCCATCACGAACTGATTTGAGAGTAACATCACAGAATTTGTGTACCTCATCGAACCTCATGAAGCTTTGTAGCTTTTTGCTGTTGATGTAGGTGAAACCAAACGGTTCTTGGATGAGAGTAAACTGTGGTGTTTGATAGAGACCATCAAAGTAGAATTGTGGCTTTGTCAAATTGATCTTCTGTTGGTAACTTTCCACTCCAAGCTGAAGATCTTCCACTCTTTCTTGAACAATCAGTCGTCGGATGTAAAGAAGTAGCGATGCCATGAAGTTGTACTGAACGTCTCTATCGAATCCGCGCATTCTACTCTGAACCTTTTCAAGATACATATCTTCTATGTCATTGAGATAAAGGTTGGGAAAGTCTGCTTCGGAGAACTTGTACTTCTTTTCATCTTGTCGTTTAACAACAATTTCACGCATGAATAAGTAGTTAAACCGTTTTGACTGTTGAATCTCCAAGATAGCGATGATCTTAGATTTCTGCTTCACATTTTCCAATGATGTTTCTCCTAATCTGCTGGTATAACCGAGATGACGATGATCTGGCCAATGTTGAATTCCATGTAGAGCATCTCTGTCGTAAGCTACGATGGAGTTGCTGAAAATACGAGTGGTTTCTTCAATGGCTGGAATTTCGTATCTAGCGGCTGGTACTGAGATTGTGAGTGAGGAAGCATATTTCTTCTTGGATGTTACCTGAGTGAGCTGGATGTTACGAAGATCTTTGTTGAAGAAGAAGCTGTAAGGTATCTTGGGTTTGTCTGGAAATCCTTTCAAAGGTAATGGTTTGGTCCAGTCAGTGAAGTAAGGTTTTTCATGATTCTTGGAACTGAGATCGATATTCACTTCAGGATTTAACCAGTCAAAGTCGGCAGACATTGCACTAGCTATATTCTGCATGTGATATTCGTATTCGACTTTGTTTCCAGATCTTTTCTTGAGAAATTCTTGTGCATCCTTATTGATTCTTCTGAGCTCTGCCTTTGTAAGTTTGTCGATGTGAAGATCCTTCATAATGACTTGGGTAAACTGTAGAGTGTTACCAGGAAGGGGTTCTTCTTCTTCCAGAGGAGGTTGAGCTTGAACCATGTCCGTCAGCCAATCATTCTGAGGAGTGTCATCATTGTCGAGCCATGAATGACGTGTTTTCTTCTTGGATTTCTTAGACTTAGATGTAGCATCTTTGTCTTTAGCTTTGGATGGTGACGAGGGTCCAACATGAGAATCAGGAATAGGTGGAGCACGGTAATCAGTGTCGAGTTGACCTTGGAAGTCATCAGTTTGTTCCATGAAAATTTCTTCATCTTCGGTTTGACCTTTACCAGTAGTTGAGGGTTGTTGTTGAGTTCCAGGAGGAGTGGAGTCCTTTTGTGGTTGTAGAGAGGATGAGGGACCTGTTCCAGACTTAGGTTTCTTGCCTTTGGAGTTTGGGTCAGGATCGTCATCTTTTCTTGTCCGTTTTTGGGTTCCAGCAGCATCTTTGCATGACTCTTTTGACATATAAGCCACCATAGCATCATACAGGGCTTTTTCTTCAGCTGTCTGTGTGGTTTTGGTGGCAAGGTTGTCGAAGAGTTTGACAAGCATGTCATTGAAGGACAATTCTTGGACGGTTGGAGCCACAGTAGAAGATTTTGCGGTGTGAAGCGTGAATGGTGTAGTAGACAACATTTTCCTCGTAACACTTCTAATTCTGTGATCCAAGTTGTCATTGATTGGTTTGAGAAGGTTTGCTACCTCAGGAGTGATCATCTCAACCAGATTTTCAGTGAGAAAATCATGTGTTGCAGTTCTGATAAAACCTTCGTAATTAGATTTCAAGAACTTGTCGATCAGCTGCGTTGACTCCTGGAATTCCTCAACTTGTTTGCTAAGATTGGTAACCATATTGGTGAGTTTGTTCACTTGCTCCTGAAGATCAACTGGTTGTTTTGGTTCATTGATCGAATGCTGTTTAGATGCGGTTTCAGAAGGTGTGGGAGATGAGTGCTCGGGTGATGATTCGGACGATGACTCGTTGTGAGAGTCTAAAGAAGAAGCAGGAGGAGTCGGATCCTTTGGTGGAGAGTCTTGAGGAGGTGGAGGTTGTGCTGAGGAAGTCTGCTGAGAAGATGACTTAAGAAATATGTTGGTGTCGAACGCGTTCTTCTCTTCGTTTTCCTTTCTACGACGTTCCTCTGCTTCCTCTGCTTCTCGTGCAAGAAACTCTGGAGTAATGAGATATTCATGTTCCTGATCCGTAGCTATGTTCTCTAGACCGCCAACATTCTCCTCTATAGTTGCAGTTTCTGTCATAGTGACATCTCCTGTTTTGTCTGTATCTTTAACGGTGTCATCAGGCTGTGGAGCTGATTCTATCGTGGTGGATACGACGGGAGGAATCATGCTGCTTGTAGCTCCTACATGTTCAGACTGATCAATAGGTGGTGGGGTTAAAGGTTGAGACATGAGTCGGCTTTCGAGAGTTGCTTTCTTTTGTTCTTTCCTAAGCTGCTTTTCTTCAGCTCTTGTGTCGACAACTATACTCTTCAGTTTGCGTTTATCGACCAAAGGTTCAACGATTCGTTCGTCTTCATCATCATTAGGCTCATTAATAGTAATCCCTTTTCTTTTCCTTGTCTCTTCTTCATAGGTTTCAAGACTTTGTTGTACGGCGATCTCTGTTGCAGGAAATGCTTCATCAGGTGCTCGGTATCTCAGTTCATAGTCCGGTTCTTCTTCTTCAGATTCTGTAACAAACTCAGACTCGGTGTCAGAAGGTGGAGGAGTAGGTTCATCCCGAATAAAGTACTCAGGAGTTGCCTTCTTCTTTGGCTTGGTGACAGGTTTAGGTTTGGGTGTAGGTTTAGGCTTGGTGGAAGTCATGGGTTTTGACTTAGGAGCACCCTTAGATCTAGTATGTGGTGAGGCAGTGGTGCTTGTAGTACTCCCAGACTTTACACCGCCTTTGCTACGAGTCTTAATTGTTGCTTCTTCCTGTACACCTTTGTAAGCGTTGTCATACAGCTTGTAGTTCAGACTCTGCTTGATTTTGTCATTCAGTAGGTATTCAGGAAGCCTCATTCCTTTGATCTTGGTTGAGGAAGTGGTCGTCTTGATGAATGAGGTGGTGAAGTCGTCCTCGAAGAGGTGCTTCGGCTCATTAGGATCAGCCATCCTTTTGATGAATTCTGGAGAACTTTTGCAGAGATGTTCTATGATAAGCTTGGTAAATCTTGTGAATGGTATCATAGTCTTCACACGTTCGGTCTGAATACTGTGGACGATATCATTCATGATAGGAACTGCAAAGTCAATCGGTGTCAGAGTCACCATTCCCCAGAATGTTTGCAGGTGTTCGAGCCTTGGATGTTCATGACCACTTTTCCTTCCAGATAAAGATCGTACCATCAACAGACAGAATGTTCTCCAAGGCTGAGGAATATTCTTGGCATTAAATCGGGAAAGCTTGACTAGCGGTACATCATCATCAACCTCATATCCTAATTCAATGAAGAAGTCAAGAAGATCCAGCTCAGGTAGTATAGGAGAAAATTCGCTGTCAGTTTGTGGCATGAGAAGGGCTGTTCGAAGAACGTCATGATCTACAGAGTATTCTTGGCTATCCAATGTAACAGTGAAAGATTCATCGTCCAAGTTAGCCTGAGCCGTAAGCCAGAACTGATGAAGGTAGAACAGAGGAACTGAGGTAGAACAGGTGAGCATAGGTTTGCATGGATGTGCAAGTAGAATATCCTTGACAATCTTGCACGAGTTCTCTTTAATACTCAGCTTGTCGAAATCAACTCGTGGATTGTTGTCGCCAATTGTGACGTTGTAGTTCTCGGGAGTGATGTCATCCATGGTGAGTAATGGAAGAGTTTGTTCAGCGACGTTCTCATTGTGTTCAGCCATGTTAATCTGAAAAGTATGACCATAAACCAAACATCCAAATTTGTTACGTGTTAGCACAGATGTGAGTTTGGTTATAGATTACTACTAGAGACAATTAATCACAAATGTGTCATTTTGTTATGAGTGAAGTGTCACATAATGCATATTTGAAGAATCATGAAATCAACTAAACAATGCAACGTTTCGCAAATAAGCACAATTGATAATCACAATTCACAATTACATCACATTACACAACACTAATGAATCACAACAATGATACATAGATATAACATGACAAGGCAAAAAAAAATTCGAAAAAATATATCATGGACCTTTTATCGCAAATTTGAGTAAAGAAACAGATTTCGAAAAATGTTATAGTGAAACTTTATCGAGAAAGTGACTTCTCGAAAAAATTTCTCATAATTGACTTTTGTCGAGATCTCTTTCTTAAAAAAATTGAAGTTATCGAGAAAACATCTTTTTCAACTTTTCGAGAAACATATGATATCGAGATCTTTCCTTAAGTTATCGAGAAAATGATTTGTTTTTCGATAAAATAACTTTCCGAGAAACTGATGATATCGAAAAATTATAGTTCTCAGAATGATTTCGAAAAATGATTAGTTTTTCGAAAAAAATCTGAGCTTTGAAAAATGAATGATTTTGATAAAACTCAGGTTCTCGAAAAAAATGAATGATTTCGAAAATGATAGTTTCTCGATAAGTTTGAAAAGATTTCGATAAAAATCAGGTTCTCGAAAAAATTCTTATACAAGAATTAATTCGAATTTTGTTGAAGTCACACGTACATTTTCTTCACAAAGAACTTTTCCAATGATTTTGGCCTGTCACCAAGATAGACAAACACAACTTAGGCAGAATTACAAAGATTTCGATAATATTCAAGAACATGTTTTCGATAATCTTAACGAATTTGAGACAAATGAGTATCACAGATACTAGCATATCACAACTACTAGTATAATGCTTATAATGACACATAGCACAGTAGTCAACACATAAGACACATTTATCTCGATAATTTTAACGAACGAAGCATACAAGTTTTTTGAGAATCATGTTCAAACGGTGTGAAACATCCTAGCTAGATTAAACATGAAAATATGAGACCTAAGAAGCAAATCCCACCAATAAAATCAAACAAATGAGCACAGAACCTTATAAACCCACTTCGACCCAAAATTACGAATTCGAAAAAACGAAGTGAACATGATGGAATGAAAAAAAATGATGAGAATGTGTTAGAAACAAGCATAGTAACTAAACCCCATCACGAATTAAACACCACAACATGTTAAAAGCAATTTCGAAATCCTAACCCTAGTTCTCGAAATCTTGATAACATGAGATCGAGCCGTTGATTTTCCAATTAACCAAGATCCTATTAGTGTAATATCCTAGTGATGAGATAGGAACTTACAGATTGTTGATCAAGGTCGTGGATTATCCAATTGATTTGGGGCCGTTCGTTTGAGAAAGGGAGGTTTAAGGGTTTAAAGTTTGTGGGGGTTTTGGTTTGTACGGTTTGTTTGTTTTATTTATTTTGAAAAATTAAAGTTTAGTCACTTTTAGTCCCTTAACTTTAAGATATATCTATTAGAGTCATAAATAAACTAGCAAACCTAAGTGATATAAGAGATATGCATCCGTAAAGCTAACTTAAGAAGACGTAAAAACAAATGAGACAAAGTGATGAAAAAGAAATCGTCCACACACTCTGAAGAACCGTAAAATGCGAGAAACATGCAAGTATACCAATTAAAAATTGGTAAAAGATTAAAGCGTGACTCCCCCTCAACACTTGTAAAGTAAGAGCAAAGTGTTGAATTGAAGCGATATACTTGCATTTTTTTTTTTTTTTTTTTTAAGAAAAATAAAATGTGAAAAATCTTTTTGTGTTTTGATTAATTTATTGTAAAGAAAGAAAAACAAAATATTATACAGAGATAGTTGTGATGTTTGACGATCAGTTGTATTTTAAAAACTTTTCCAGATCCTCTAGAGTCAAACATCTCATACCAATTTGGTGAACTAGACTAGCAAACCTTGATGGTGCCAAGGATTTGGTAAGTAAGTCCGCTAATTGGTACTCAGTTCCAACAAAATAAAGTTCAACTGTACCCCTTTCCACATGCTCTTTGATGAAATGATATCGGAGATCGATGTGTTTGGATTTGCAATGATGCACAGTGTTGCAGGAGATAGCAATTGCACTCTTTGAATCACAGTAGATGGGAATCTTGTTGAATAGGTAGCCATAATCCTTGAGTTGTGATCTCATCCAGATGACTTGAGCACAACAGGCAGACATGGCTACGTATTCAGATTCTGTAGATGACAGTGACGTGCAGTCCTGTTTCTTAGATTGCCATGACACAAGTTTGTCTCCGAGAAATTGTAATCCACCAGATGTACTTTAGCGTGTGTCTAAACATCCTGCATGGTCAGCATCTGAAAAAGCAATTAGTTCGAAACCAGAATCCTTCGGATACCAGATTCCCAAGTTAATGGTTCCCTTAATGTATCGAAGGATTCTTTTGACCTCACTGAGGTGTTTTTCAGTTGGTTTAGACTGATAGCGAGAGCACATGTAGACAGCAAATACTATATCAGGTCTACTAGCTGTGAGATACATGAGGGACCCAATCATACTGCGGTATTTGGTAGGGTCAACTGGAGTCCCATGTAAATCAGCATCTAGTTTTGTGGTATAGCCCATTGGTGTATTAAAAGTATCACAAGACATCATTCCATGTTTCTTTAATATTTCAAGAGCATATTTGGACTGATTTATAAAAATTCCACGGGGTGATTGATGAACTTGAAGTCCTAGAAAGAACGAAAGTTCACCCATCATGGACATTTCAAAATTATCTTTCATTAATTTTGCAAAATCATTAGAGTAACTTCTTTTTGTTGAGGCAAAAATGATGTCATCGACATATATTTGAACAACAAGTAAGTCCTCCCCGTAGGTTTTTGTAAACAGTGTTGGATCCACCGATCCTTTAGAAAATTTATTGGCCAATAAGAAAGTGGACAGTTTGTCATACCACGCCCGTGGGGCTTGCTTGAGTCCGTAGAGTGCCTTTTTGAGTCGGTAAACGTGATTAGGATGCTCAGGATCAACGAAGCCTTCAGGTTGACTGACATAAACTTCTTCACGGAGTTCTCCATTAAGAAATGCTGTTTTCACATCCATTTGGTAAACCACCATATTCCTGTGTGCAGCATAAGCCAAAAAGATCCGAACAGCTGCATGTCGAGCCACTGGAGCAAAGGATTCAGCAAAGTCAAGTCCTTCCAGTTGGGAGTATCCTTTTGCTACCAGACGTGATTTGTTGCGTATGACAGTCCCTTCAGCATCAAGCTTATTCTTCCAGATCCATTTTAACCCAATGACAAAGACTCCGTCAGGTCTTTCAACTAATTCCCAGACTTCAAGTCTTATGAATTGCTGAAATTCCTCTTGCATAGATTCAATCCAGTTGTCATAAGTCATTGCATCTTTAATGTTCTTCGGTTCTTCGTGACAAACTGTGAGTGCATAGATACAAGTTTCTCCATCTGTGTGAAGTCGTTGTCTTGTCATAACAGGTGCATCTGGATGGCCAATAATATGAACTAGTGGATGATCACAAGTCCATTTATGTGTTGAAGGGTGTAGTTGATACGTATCTCGCATGTTGGCAGGATCCAAGTTGCGTGTTGACGACTCAGCTATATCAGGAACTGTAGTAGCTGGTGCAAATGGATTAAAGAACGCATCAGGATCTTGCTCTGCGGGTTGTGGAACTGATTGTTGTGTGGGATCTTCAGCTGGATGGAGGGAAGTAGAACCAGTTTGTTCTGCTGTAGATGGTGATACAATTGGAGGACCGTCTCTCTCAACACTTGTAGAAGTTTGTTGAGGTGAGTTTGGTACTGGAATGTTATCAGGTTGAGCAGCGGAATTAGGTGAGACCTCAGTAGGAGGGTATTCAATTGTGTCATCAAATAGTGGAGCAAACAAGGTTTCTAATTCTTTGCGGTTAAGTAGCAATGGTTCAGCTGAAGATGCCGGAGAGTTAAGACGGTTGAATTCGGGTCCTAAGCTGTGTTGCTCAGAAGCCATTTGGGTGAGTTCATCAAAATTAGCGTGAATGGTTTCTTGAATTTCTCTTGTATGACGATTCCATATCCGAAAACCTTTGGAATTTTCACAATATCCAACGAACACTCCGATGTCAGCCTTAGCTTTCAGTTTACCTAAATCATCACGATCATTTTTCGGATAGCAAAGTGCTCCAAATACATGAAAGTAATCAATGTTTGGTTTCCTTTTATGAACAATTTGATATGGTGTTTTGCGATGGCGTTTTGTGATCATGCAACGTTTCTGTGTATAACATGCGGTTGAAACAGCTTCTGCCCACAAGTAATCTGGTAATTGAGCATTAATCAACATAGTTCTAGCAGCTTCCACTAACGTCCTGTTGCGTCTTTCAACCACACCATTCTGTTCTGGGCTTCTAGGTATAGACGTTTGATGTTCAATTCCCACTTTCTCATAATAAGACCTAAGTGTCTGATTCTTGAATTCAGTTCCATTGTCAGTTCTGACGATGCGTACCGTGTTGCGTAGCTGAACTTGAATTTTAGTGAGAAAGGTGATGATCATTGAAGGAGCCTGATCTTTACTTCGTAGGAAATAAACCCAAGTCCATCTGTAGAAGTCATCTACAATTACAAGTATGTAGCGTTTACCGTTGATACTTTGAACGCGCATCGGTCCACATAAATCCATATGAAGCAGTTGTAAGACATGATTCGTACTTTGCTCAGGTTTAGACGGAAAATGAGCACGAGTACTTTTGCCTTGTTCACAGGCTGGACATAAGTGATCTTTGGTAAAACGGAATCTTGGAAATCCATCAACAAGTTTATAACGAGCAAGGTCAGTCATAGTTCTGAAATTCAAGTGTGAGAGACGTTTGTGCCATAACCAAGATTTAGTCGATTCAGCTTTGGAGAGAAGACATATCGGAGATGTTGCAATCATATCTGACATTGAGATTGTATAAAGATTGGAGTCGCGTGAGCCAGACATAAGATCGTTTCCTTGTAAGTCACGAACAAAGCAAGTTTTCTCACGAAATGCAACTTCTAGATCTCCATCACAGAATTGACCAACAGAGAAAAGATTGTGTCCAAGGCCTTCCACATAATAAACACGGCTTATTTCGATGTTCCCACTTACATAGTCACCATAACCCATGATAAGAGCGTAATGATCATTCCCGAATCTGACAGTACCAATGAACTTTGAGACAAAGTTTTTCAACAGTTTGAGATTGCCTGTCATATGTCGGGTGCATCCGCTATCAACAATCCAGAGAACGATCTGTACCATCTGCATCACAAGAAGAAGACACAGATGGAATAGAAGTAAGGGTGGAACCCAAAGACAGTGCGGGTTCCTGTTGGTTAGAAACACATTTATTCAACAATTTAGGAATCCATTTAAAGTCTGGTTTGTGTTGTAACCAACGTTGCCAATTCCAACTAGTTTTTGCTTTCTTAATGTTAAATGCACTAGTCGTTGGCTCATTCCTAGATTTGTTCTCGGTACCTATGGGGGTAACTTCAGCTTCATTAGAAACCGTAGAAGACGGCTTTCCTAAGTTAGACTTAGAGGCATTAGTGGGCCTAGAAGGAATGCGTGTCCTACGTTTCTTATGACGATTTAGAAGAGAATTAGCTAAACATTTTGTATGATCACCAGATGATACGCTTTTACGACAAAACACACAAGATGCATTAATATTCAAAACATTCAAAGGTTCATCATTCGTTACATTTAGATTTTGATTACAATTTGCCAGATTAGAATCTAAATCTGATGCAACATGAGTTTTATTCAAAGTCCTAAGTTGGTCTTCTACTTCCTGAGCTTCTAGGTGTCCTCTCTTACGTTGCAAGATCCTATTCTTCTTTTTACTTTTTCGCTTGGGTCTGCTAACGCTAGTAGTGGAGACTAGTCCTGTAGAAGTGGAATTATCAACATTAGAATTTTGAACAACCTTTCCTTTATCAGTTTTGTTTAATTGATACATCCCTGATGCTATCACCGTGGTGTCAACCATTTTTCCTTTTTGAAGTAGCTTAACTTTCTCTTTCAAATCAATGATGATGTGATTTTTGTCCTGAATTTCAGACTCAAGTAAACCATTGCAATATTTGATGTCGTCGCGGTTTTGTTGCCATTCGGCGTTTTCAATTTTTAAATCCGCAATTTCTTTCTCGTATTGGAAACATCGACCTTTTAAAGACTCGTTGTTTTTGCAAATCTGACAAGAGTTTGAAACATTTTGACTTTGAAACTTCAATTCCCTTTCAAGACTTTTAGCTTGACACCATTCAAGCCTTTGATTGAGTTGACAAATTTCTTTTGAAAATTGTTTTGTCACATCATCATTTTTAATTCTCAACTTATCATTTTCCTGTTTGAGTGTCTCAATTTCCTCATTCAACAAACTATTATCAACACAATGATCATGCTTAAGCATAGAAGTACCAGAATTATAAAGATCATTCATGATAACAGACATTATATCAGCATTGAGAACTTGTTCCAAAAGTCGATCAGCATCATTTTTTAAAACTCTATTTCTTTGCTTTTGAACCAAAATGTCATTTTCAGTTGCATTGAAAACGTTTATCATATTTTTGACCTCCTTTTGAAGTTCCTGATCCCAACGTGTAGCACAAAGACGGAGGTGTTGAACAATTGGTTTCATTTGTTTTTGAAAAATATCTCTCTTTTCTCGCTCGTAAGCGGATTGAAAAGTTTCAATTTTAATTTCAGAATTACGCTCAATTGTTTCCTCCAAAATTTCGATGTCTTCCATAAAAGTTTTGAAATAATTTAAGACACGACACGTTTTTGGTAATGGTGAAATTTCACCGGATGATGGTAAAAGACCATTAATTTGTGCTACAGTTTGGACAGGAGCCGCATTGTGAGATGAAACATATGACTCTTCGATAAACCATGATTTCGCCGGTAAATCTTTTTGAGTAACAAACTTAATTGGATTTTTTGAATAGTCATATGGTGTCGAATATTGAACATTACTCATTTTTGACCGACTCTCTTCTTCAAGTTCTTCTTCTTCCTCAGTATCAAAAACAACAGCACGCACAATTGTATTATCCATCAAATAATCCATACTGTAAAATTTTGGAATATCTTTGAATGCCGTGTGAAGAAACATTGAATTGTAATCACCAAGTGCAAATCGTTTATCGGGTCTCGGTTTTAAAGTAAATTTCTGAATTGTTGTGACTGAGTTCCCGTGTTTGTAAACAACGTTACGAAATTCTTTGAGTTGTTTTTCAAGATCAACAATATCGCCGAGTAAGTCGTCGATATACTTCCTTTTCCGTATTTTATGTTCACAAAAATCCTTTTTACAACTTGACAATTCTGTTTCAGTTTTTGAAAGGTCTCTTTGAAGACGTTCAACTTGTGTTTTTAATTCACACTTTTCGCTTTCAAGTTTCGAAATTAACTTTCCATTTGACTCAATTAAATCTTGAATTTTGCGTTGAAGATCTTGTTCTTTGTTGTAAGAATCTTGAAAAGCTTTTTCAAAACTTTTAGCATGTTTAATCTTTTCTTCCTGATTAGAAAGCTGGATTTTATAACACTCAATATCTCTTGCAAGTGCTGCATTAGTTTCTTTTAAAACTTTGTTTTTCTCGTTGCACTTTGCAATTAGCAATTGCTGAGCATTCAGTTGTTTAGATAACATTATGAGGTCAGGGTCTGGATCAAATGATGGTTCATGTTGTTCTAAATTATCATGTTTATCATTCTCAATTGGATCATCAAGTGAAACAACTGTGTCATCATCAAATATGACAACTGTGCTTATTTGTTCATCTTTTTGAGAGGATGAAGATTATATAGATGGAACAACTTGCGCCATATCTGATTCAGAGGCAGAAGGTGAGACTATTTCATTAATAAAGCATTCATTGAGGTCATGTACCTGAGACAAGCCGTCAGTGTCATACACTGGACCTGAATCATTGAGCTTAAGTTCCTGCATGTTGGCCATAAGCATCACAGCAGCATTGGCTTCCAGATCTTCCATATCATCATCGTTGTTCACATTTGCCATGAAGTTGTTATCCTGTTCAGGGAAATGTCCATCTTTTTCATCTTGAAGAGCCATTAGTAATGCCTGCTTGTGAAACTTACTACCCCGAGTTCTCGGTTTGGGACATGCTGTAGCTATATGACCTTGTTCATTACAATTGTAGCACCAAACTGCATTCCCTGAGCTGGAGTTCCTTGTTGCAACTGAGTCAGACCGTTGTTGAGAAGATCCGGAGATGTTCCTGAACCCGGTATTGTTACTAAACCTCTGACCATTCCCATAATTTCCTGAAGAGCTTCCTGAACCAGATCGACCATAGCTACGATTCTGAATTTCCACTCTTCCATCATTAACAACAGCTTGATTCCTTGTGTTAGAGGATGAACGTTGATGGTTGTTTGTTTTGTTGGAGAATTTGCTGAAAGCACGAGCAATAAGAGCAAGTCCCTGATTCAACGTATGAAAGTCATCATCGTCATCATCATTAGAGTTGGAGTAGTACACAGCATCATTGTTGTTTGACGGAACAAGTTGAGTAGAAGAATCTTGTGGAGATGAATCATAAGGGATCATTTGGTTCGAGGTGGAAGATTGTGGATAACTGAAGTAGTTCTGCTCTTGAACATATGCATGATTTGACATTGGTGGTGGAGCATAGGGAGATTGAGCTACGAGAGCCAAAGAATTTGGTGTTGATGTTGGTGTGTATCCTCCTCGTAGTGCTCTATCTTTTTCCACTTCAGGTTCATGGTGTTTCAGAAAATCATACAACAAGCCATATGGAGCATCATGAAGATTCTTCGTTTGACGAACAAATGTCACATATTTATGCCAATCAGGGCCAAGACTACCAACAAATTTGGAGTTCACAGCGATCCTTGGTACTGTGATTTTGTGACGTTCCAGATCATTGACCACATTAGTGAAACGATGATAGTAGGATTCAAGTGACTCTCCAGGTTCAATTGTGATGTCAGTGTATTCCATGTCATCTTTGTTCAATTGAGTACCTTCCATAAGGAGATGAACGTGTTCCCACATAGCTTTGGCTGTTTTCTGAGCATCGACACTTCGATAGATCGGATTAGGTATACCTTGAAGTATATAAGCCATTGCATACTGATCAGCTTCACGATGTAGTTTCTGTTCTTCAGTGAGTGCAGTTTCTGGAAGGGGTCTATCACCAGGAGGACGTGGAGGATCAGCATTTGGATCACCAGCTTCAAATCTTGTTGGCCACTCAAATGGTCCTTCAAGTATCACTTGCTTTAAGAACTGCCCATGAGGTTTCTTTAATTCAAGAAATCTTAAGAATCGACTTGACCATGGAACATAATTTCCAGGTGTTAGCATTGGAGGTGTTTCAAGTGATCCTACCTCATGTCGGGATTGTTGAGTTGTAATAACTTCACACATTCTGTCAAACCAGTGAGGTTGTTTGGAGGAAAACTGAGTGGTTTGTTGTAGCCCTTGATTTGGTTGTAGTTGAGGAATGATCTGTTGTTGCATCATTAGGTAATGATGTAGTGGATTGTATTGAGGAGGTTGTTGATTCATTATGTGCGGAAGGTATTGTTGTTGCTGATACTGCTGATGCTGAGGTTGCTGAGACTGCTGGTGATGAGGTTGCTGAATATGAGGGAAGTAATGATTAGGTGGTTGAGACATCTTAGAACACTTGTGTAGAAATGGATCTTGTAGAAAGTGTAGAATGAACCAAGTATCGAGAAACTTAGCACAACTTCAAATTGCGAAACTGGTGATTGCGATAATAGGGTTTGCGAAACTTGGCAGATTTTCGAGAAACAAGGTTTTCGAAAAAACAATCTTAGGTTTATCGAGAAAACTTAAGATTTCGAAACTGTTCAAGTTGTCGAAAAGTTTAGATTTCGAAACTTTTAAGGTTTGCGAAACTGAAGTAGTTTTTCGATAAAGTAGTGATTTCGAAAAAATTGTAAGTTTTTCGAAAAATCACAAAGTTTGCGAAAATATCAGTTTTCGAAATTATACAATTTCGAAAACTTTCCCAAAAGTCGAAGTACTTAACTTTCTTATACAAGAAAGAAAATACCGAATCCACACAAACGAAGTTGAGGTAGTGCACTTGGAGAAGATCTCGAAACAAGTAACTAGCAGGTTCTCGATAACTTGTAATTTTTGTTTTACAAAGAAAGCAATCCTAAAACTCATTTTTATTTCAAGATACTTGTACTTTTGTGTATAAAATGAGTGGATCTTAAAGAAAGTAGAAAACTTTAAGAAATTTTTCACACTTAATAAGATTTCGATAAAAGTACAAATAAGCAAATTCGAATAGTTTAGTGAAAAGTTTGGAACTTTTTGGTTTGTTTTGATTTTAAACACAAGTTTGTAAGCAAAGATGTGAGAAAAACCAAGAAACTAACAAAAAAAAAATTTAAAATTTTCACAAAAATTCGATAAAAAAAACGATTATTTTAAGAAAGAAATCAATGAAAACAATAACTACACCTTCCTCTAGCGAATGATACCACTTGTTAGGTCACCATTATGTAAACACAAGTATGATTATGTAAGAAATGAGATGAGAATGAGAGTGGGATGATTATGAGAAATTTGAGAAAATGAAATGCAAGAGTTTCCTTAATGTTTTCAAATAACCAACCAAGTTTAAATGAATACATGAGGTCCTATTTATAGGAGGAGAGCTAGGGCAACACACCTAGCTTCCTTCTTCTAGAAAACGTGTGGGCTTTAGGCCTTTTGGGCTTTTCATAAGCCTTACAAACATAAAACATTACTTAAATGTATGTAACTAATAAACAAGCAACCTAGCATTTATTACAAATGACCGAGACTTGACAAAATAGTAAAAACTTAGGTTCCAACAATTATGTTATGTCAGTTACTCCCAAACGTTATATTGGTTGGAGATAACTGTCAAGTATTATAGAGACATGTCGTTTAGGAAGAGTCATGATGGTTAACTTTGTATAAGTATGTTTTCAGAATGAAAACATACGTTTAACTCTTTCAATCAATAGAAGTCCATATTGTTGTTATCTTTGTATTCAAATTACTTTACTGCATATATTCATCATACACAAAACCTTACACAAACAATGGTCAATTACAAACAAATAATGAAACACAGAAATGTTGGCAACCATCCTGTGAAACAATGGTATCAAAGCTATGGCTCTCGACCATGGGATTTGCCAACATCATCCATCAATGGAGGATTTCACACTGGTAGATATCTTCTAAGAGAAACACCCAAACGACTTTACCAATGGAACACGAGGAAGACTAGTATTTCTCCCAAAGGAAAAGAAATGCTTTTGAAAGAAGTATTAGAGAACAAAGCATACAATGAAAGCAAGATTGAAAAGAATCAGAGGGTTGAAAGGAAGAAAACCAAGAGAGAAAAGAACTCGAAGTGTTATATATGCAAAGAAAAGGGACATGATTTCTGGGCATGTGAAAGTAGAAAACGAATTGCTGTTGCAGAATTGAATCAAGAAGCATTTACTACATCAAATGTTATTGATGAAGAAGCCAAATATCCAGAGACTGTACACGTTATTGGTGACTACATGGTAGAAGGGACGAATCTGAAAACATGGAACAAAATCTGGTATGTAAGTAACAAATACAAATTCCATTTATGCCCAAGAAGGAAACTCTTCAAGAATATCAACTACAAATTCAAAATGATAGGCAAAGAAGAGACAAAAAGAAAATTTATATTTTCATATGGGATTGGGCATGTATCGATTGAAACTGGAAATGGAATAGTTGTGGTACCAAATGTGCAATACACACCAGAGGTTTCATTGAACATTCTTAGTCTTGATTTGTTGAAAGAACAAGGATACTTGGTGAACATAGAAGATAACAAGTGCAGTATCAAATACCTATTTGATGAAGGTTGGACAGAAAAGGAAGAGGAAGAGGGGGCAAAACCAGATGACTTGGATAAAGTTTGGGGACCAAAACATGTTATAGCAGATCATAACAGATATTTGGAGGGTTACTTTGAATCCTTGGATCCCACAGAAGAATGTTCCCTGGTTAAAGGCCTAGATGGCTTGAACGTTGACAGAAATGATGAGCATGACTACATAGATGATGATTACATCAGTTGGAATGGTACACTTTATGCTTTAAAAGTTAATTCATTTAATAGATTCCTATCCTTCATGAATTTGCTTAAAAAAGATAGCATAGTGTTTAAAAATTGGGAAGTGCTCAGTAAGAAGTTTGTGGATATGTTAAGATGGTTTTATCTGGTGTATCTTAATTACAATTCATTGGATGAGATACCACCAAAGATTGGAGTGATAAAAATCGATTTGCTGGCCCTATATAAACAAGTGGATAGCCTTGGAGGCTATGTGGCAGTCACATTAAGTAATAAGTGGGGGGTGATTGCACAATTGCATGGTTTAACAACTGAGGATGGTGAAGCAACAAAAGAATGTTTTGCCAAGTTCATTGACATGGTTCTGGTATACCAAGACACTGCCCAAGTATCATGGACAGAGAAAGCACAAGTAGAGAAGGGTGATAGCAGTAAGAATGCAGAAGAGATCAACCTACAAAGCTTTGAAGGTTCAATAGGTAGGACAGTCATGGATGGGTACACAGAAGATCATGAGAACCGACTTGGTGTTAAAGATGCAAGCACAGATGGAGAAGGATCAAGCAATGCAAGTAGCAATGACTTTGATGTCATTGTGTGAAGAAAGGAAAGAAGCACTCATAGAGGGAGAACCTTGATATTTAAGCATTAAGAGGGAGATGTAGACAAGATAATGCTTCAAGATCAAGAGTTTTCGAAGAAGACCATTTATTTAATTGTCACGTTTCATTAAGACTATAGTTTAAGTATGTATTATTAAAGTTGTGTCGTTTATTTAGTTGTATGACAGTTAATTATGTTATGTCAGTTACTCCCAAACGTTATATTGGTTGGAGATAACTGTCAAGTATTATAGGGACATGTCGTTTAGGAAGAGTCATGATGGTTAACTTTGTATAAGTATGTTTTCAGAATGAAAACATACGTTTAACTCTTTCAATTAATAAAAGTCCATATTGTTGTTATCTTTGTATTCGAATTACTTTACTGCATATATTCATCATATACAAACAATGGTCAATTACAAACAAATAATGAAACACAGAAATGTTGGCAACCTTCCTGTGAAACACTGACTTGTCCAGCCTATAGGCCATTTCAAATTAGTACCATTCCAGAGACTGTTATAGTATCAGTGTATCACGTAGCTTGGCTTTATACACCGTTTCTTTGGAAATTTAGCTGCACAATGGCCCTATTGCAGCCCATTTACAACTAGCTAGTAGGTAACTTTCAATTTTCATAGGAAATTGGTCAAAGTAGTCAAATTATTGAATTTGACAAAACGGATAAAAAGATTCGGGCTTATGACAAAATAGAAAGAATCCTGCAATATATATTGCGGCCCTCTTTCTGGTGGGTACACAAAGAAAACTAAATAATTTGCGCACTACATTTTCCAAGTCAAGATTCAAGAATCCTGGAATATATATTGCGGCTGGCATGTAATGAACTTTTTTTTTTTTTTTTTTTTTTTTTTGGTGCAAGAGGTGAAAATATCTTATTAATCTCCAAATTATAGTACAACATGTAATGAACTTTAACCAAATTGTTATGGTAAGTTATTATCTTTTATCCTTTTTAATACTTTGATGTAACAAACTTTAATTATATTACTGATGCATGCAAGTGACGTTCTATAACATGTAAATGAACTCGTGCCACGACACCATTTCATGTGACATAGAATTTTATTTACAAATACTGACATACGTAACGAAATAAGTTTGTTACATTAAAAGGTTAGGAAAAAAAATAAAAAATAAAAAACAAAAAACTTTATTACATACAATAACAATTTGGTTAAAGTTCGTTACAGTTTTGACCATAACCTACCAGTTTCCAAATTCAAAAATTGCATGAACTTTTTATATGGTTGTAAGTTTTTCAGTTCTAATCGAAACAGCAAGAGTAGTAGCTCTTTTTCTGTTTTCACATTCATCTAAAGTTCCAGATTCTACTATATGGTAATCACATTGTAATTGTACTCGAATAAAGTTACTGTTTATCCAAAAGTTGATGCACTATAGCTTTTGACTATTGAGCTTCTTATCTTTGTTTTTAATATTTGATCTCCAGCTAGTAAGTATTTATTGATATATGTGTAAATTTCGATTTCAGGTAATATTTTACCTTGTTAAAAAAAATATCATCCCTGTCAAATATACCAGACATGTTATCTGCCATGGCGCTATATAGATGTGAATAATATCGAGTTGCAGTACAATTTTTGTGGTCAAATGGATTAGTTTACATTAGAAGTGCAAATTCTGACCCGTTTAATGGGTCGATTCGCATTCTGTTTTGTATCTAATAGGTAAAGTGGGCTTTTTTTGGTAAGAAACCAAAACGGGTAATACTTTTGACGTAAAAAGTTATGGGTTCATCCTACTTAATACATTGTCAGATTGATTTGTTGTATTTATAATGTAAGTGTTGGATCGATATACTCTGACCAAACTACTTTGTAGCTTGTAAAGGTTTAACAATATTGAGTAAACTCAACACTATTAATATTGAAACACTATTTTGACCTTGTAAAGTATGCGGAATCTACTAACACAAAGCTTAAGAAGAACTTTTATATTAAACCAAACTTGAACCTGCTTTGTTACACAGATTCACTAACAATCTCTAACTATTATCCACTTGTAAAGCTCTAAGACTCTTAGAACTTCGACTAAAACTTATATCCCTAATACCATCATAAGGCTCCTTATATAGATAACCTTAAGCCGGTTTACATCATCTACTTGAACGACAAGTAATTATCTCTAACTAATTTTAGAATATTCATACAATATTACATAATAATCCTTTAATCAATATTGCACTCAAGTCCTTATACTCTTCGAAGTACTATGAATAATCTTCAATATGCCACAGTACTTTGACTTTGATCATCAAGCAGCAGTACTTTGACTTTGATCTTCAAGCAGCAATTTGACACAACATTACTTTGAAATACAGAAGTACCTTGATCTTTTATATCCCAACAATCCTCCCCTATGTAACACCCCCAAAATTTGGTACAGCGGAAGACTCAACAAGCTTTCGGGGTGCTACGGGGATTGGTATCCAACACAAGACATAAAAGAACGAGATAAAGTAAACATAAGAAAAACACAACCAAAACGGGGTTTTAAAGTTTACATTTATCCCAACATCATTCAGAGTCAGGCCCAAAAGAAATAAACGTAGGTCCAAAATTAAATATCAGAGTTTTAGAAAAATAGATCCATAAACCAGGTGCCTTAGCCGAGCCTTCCAATCCATGCATCCAAATCATCACTTAATTACCTGAGAAAACGTGCTAAAAGTCAGCTTTCGCTGGTGAGATCATAGGTTTAAATTCATAATTCAATATAGTGGACATATATGCAAAACGCTTGCTACCTATACTAGGGATTCACTACAGCCTGCGGATACCCTCCGCTCCATCATAAATACACGGATACCCTCCGTAATAAACCTGCGGATACCCTCCGCTCCATCATAAATACTCGGATAACCTCCAAAGTATCATAATCCTATAGGTGCACACTATAGTCAAATAATCAAATCCAATCAAATCAATATGTATGCGTAAGGATACGACATACCCAACATGCGTAAGGATACGACATGTACAACTTACCTAGATCTAGTCTAGGCCTCGTTGTGTAGCTTACCTAACTCTAGGTTAGGCCTCGCTCTTCCTAGTTACATAAGCATAGCAAGTTTCGAAAAGAATATAAAAGCGATAAAAGTCCACATAAAATAATTTGCACGTTTCTCACCCCAAGTATTGAAAACATAGTTCAAGAGTAAAAAGTGGGGCTATGACTCACCTCAAGTCCAAAAAATCAGAAATAAGAAATCGGTAGAAGTAAGACGTATAGTAACTCGAAAGACGGCAACTACGGACTCGCCACGACCTAACAATGTCAACTCGTTCAGAAATCATTTCCTCAAAATTGAATATTCCCAAACCCGAATGTATTCCATTTTTATTTTCCAAAAATCCATTTCTCGTATTAGTTTGGAGTTTGGCGTTTGGTATCCATATGGGTGGTGGGTCGACACAACTCAAACCAAGAAGCCACAACAAAAGAAATAATAAACCATCTATAGGTCTAATATTAGCCCAATATATTATTTAAATAAATCATCGAACTTTATCAAATCCGTCGATTTGGTAATCCCCCATATTTATTTACGGAATATACCGTTCCAAGATTATACCCAACCTAAAGCACATAGCACAAAAATACTATATGGTACACATCGTAGTCCAATAAATTCCCTATATATACATCGTCAAATTGGCCAGATTCCATGAGATATATAGTAATTTATTATCCTAATACATGTACCACAACCTATGGGCGTTGTGGGATACGATGCCCATTAATATACTCATTTTATATAGCCAAATAACTCGATTTAACCTGTCGATTAAATAAGTTACTTAGTTATAGAAAATGTTTATATTAATCGTCATATATCCGTGACAACACAAAAGTCACAAATAATAACCCACTTGGACTCAAGTGACCACGACCCCGTATAACTCGACAGTTTTCCTTATTATTTAAAAGATATTATTTTATTTAATATTTATTCAACGTCAAGAATTCCTCGTTATTTATCATATTTAATCATAATAACGCTTCCAATAATATTACTCTACTCTCGTAGTATAATATTTTTAGTCGCGTTATTGTTAATATTACTCGTGATCTTGTTATTATTAATATACGCATTTATATATTTATATATACGTTATTCACGTCTATATATTTATATAAACGTTTATATTACCAATAATATTATTACGAGTTTTATTATTTGCGTTTTAATTATAAATAATCATCGAGTCATACGAAGTGGTCACATGTCCGAGTCATCACTCTCGGCTCATTGTCCAAGTCCAAAATAGAAATAATAATCAAGTCAAACCAAGTAATCAATCTCCATCCAACAATACCCAAAACACGTGCTACAACAATAGGGTCCGACTACGGCACCCGACTAACCTATCTATCGGTCCCCACATTTACCACTTTCGCCAACACAACTCCAAAATATACCACGAGTCCATAACTCGTCATCACTTCAACATAATATTAGTAATCATACTAATATTCGCCAAAAACATAAACCATCAAATATATACGCGACGCATATCAAAATACAAATTTACGGTTCGACCTACCAAGTCAAGCCCGAGTCAAAGCTTCACCACGACTCGTGTGGGTCCCACCCGAGACCTTTATGGTCTCGGCTAGCTCTTGAGAGCTCGAACCGAAAACCAACCGACCCAAATGGGTCGTCGGCCTCAAATCAACCAACGAAAAAGAAAAGAAAATCCAATCATCCCATGTTATTCCAAAAATCAACATATCAATCCCAAACATCCACAAATCAAATATAAGGGCCAAAATAATCATCAAAGGCCAAGATTACATCAATCAAGAACACAAGCCGAGAGCATTGGCTCTCGGTCATGTCTCGACCCAATCGACCAAACCAAAACCCGGATACCAAACGCATAATATTATCAAAATAACATTTCCCATTTATTAATCTTCAAACCTAACAAGAAATATAGCTCGTGAGCCACGGATCTAAGCTCAATCGAGGCACACGACAAGAAACTGTGGCCACTCACCTCCAAATGATTCCAAATAACGTTTTCTTCAAAAACCCAACAATGAAATGACAGAAAAAGTGGTGTTTAGGTGGCGGTGGTGGTTAAAAACAAAGGTTAAGATGTTGGTGGGGTGCGTGGTGCACACCAATGGATAGATCGGAAGATGGTGGTTAAGATGGTGGTGTTAGTTTTGTGGTGAGGGTGGTGGTGCGACGACGGTGGCCGGCCAAAAGGGGCGGCGGCTAGGGGTTTTTAGAGAGAGAGAGAGAGATGGGAGATGTGGTGTTTGTATGTTTTGTGTTGTGTGTGGTGACAAAAACCACAAGGACGGTTTTGTAGTAATACTCTTTTTATTTATTTATTTGTTTATTTTTTCTTTCTTTCCTTTACTTAGACAATAATAATAATAATAGTAGATAATAATAATAAAAGTATTATTAATCTTTAAGGTTAAGGTGGCTAGGTGTAAAATACACGGACCAAAACCCGAAACTCGTTCAAAATTATTTAATATCTCATGAGACGTTCTATAAATAAATATATATAGTCGAATCCGTAACTCAAGACATAAAATTTTAGTTAGGTTATCCTAGTGCCGGAGTCAACGTAGTGCCAATAAAATCTCGAAATAAATTATCGTCACATCGATAATCCAAATTGATTCCATAAAAATATTAAATATAATCAACCACCATATAGGTTTTACAAGTTCGTTACGAATAAAATTCCAAATATATATTTAGAAACGAACTTTTACGTAATGCGGGTTTTCAAAATGGCTCCCTAATTTGCAAGTTGTCACATCCTCCCAGCCTCAGAAGAAACCCGTCCCGGGTTTCTCTCGAAACAATCCATCTACGAGGTGAAAAGCTTCGGATATCTCTTTCGGAACTCGTCCTCACATTCCCACGTAAATTCCGGTCCATGTCGGGAATTCCAACGAACCTTGACGAGTGGAATGCGACTTCGCTTGAGTCGCTTAACCTCACGATCCAAAATCTCAATCGGCTCTTCCACAAAATTCAATTTCTCATCAACACGAATATCTTTCATCGGTATAACTGGCGTCTCATCAGAAAGACACTTTTTCAAATTACTAACATGAAACACATCGTGAACTTTACTCAGTTCCTATGGTAATTCCAACCTATAAGCCACGGGCCCAATTCTTTCCAAAATAAGAAATGGTCCAATGTAGCGGGGGTTGAGTTTCCCACATTTCCCGAAACATATCACACCTTTCCAAGGCGAGACTTTCAGCATCACTTTGTCTCCAACCTGGAACTCTAGGGGTTTACATCTTTGATCAGCGTAACTTTTCTGTCTATCCCTAGCTGCTTGTAATCGATCACGAATTTGAGTCACTTTCTCAGTAGTCTCCAAAATAAGTTCGGGGCCTGTGAGTTGGCTATCTCCAACTTCAGCCCAACCAATAGGCGAACGACATTTTCGGCCATATAAAGCTTCAAACGGTGCAGCTTTAAGACTTGTGTGGTAGCTATTATTATAGGAGAATTCCGCAATGGGTAGATATTTCTCCCAGCCTTTACCAAAGTCTATGATGCATGCACGAAGCATATCCTCCAAAGTCTGAATAGTCCTCTCACTTTGTCCATCGGTTTGGGGATGATATACAGTACTCATATCAAGTCTCGTCCCCAAAGCGGTTTGAAGTGATCGCCACAAAGCTGACGTAAAGCGGCTATCGCGATCAGAAATAATCGATATCGGGACTCCATGACGAGAAATAATTTCCTTCACATACAACTTCGCAAGTTTATCCACGCTATCATCTTCACTAATCGCCAAGAAATGAGCAGACTTAGTCAATCGATCCACAATTACCCAGATAGCGTCACAACCGCTAGCTGTCTTTGGTAATTTGGTAATAAAGTCCATTGTAATCCGCTCCCATTTCCAAACTGGGAGTTCTGGCTGTGTCAATAATCCTGACGGTCTTTGATGTTCGGCTTTAACCTTAGAACATGTCAAGCACTTACTAACGTACAATGCTATATCTGCCTTCATGTTTGGCCACCAATATAACTTCTTAAGATCCTGATACATCTTGTCAGACCCAGGATGAATAGAGTACCTTGACTTATGTGACTCATGCATAATCAACTCTCGAATTCCTCCATATAATGGTACCCAAATCCGATCTCCAAAACATAATACTCCATCAGAACGCTTAACAAATCCTTTCTCATTTTCAGCCAGCCCAAATATGTTCTCAGCAGGTCGGTTTTCTGCTTTCAACGCTCCCGTTTGACCTTCAAATATTTGGGTCGGTAACGGCGATACGATAGTCATTCCCAATGACCTAACTCGTAATGGAGGTATCTTCTCCTTTCGACTAAGAGCATCAGCAACAACGTTTGCTTTACCAGGATGGTAGCGAATTTCGCAATCATAATCGCTTAGCAACTCGATCCAACGTCGTTGTCTCATGTTGAGCTCTTTCTGATTCAAGATGTGCTGTAGACTTTTGTGGTCAGTAAACACAACACACTTGGTTCCGTACAAGTAATGTCTCCATATCCATAAGGCAAAAACCACAGCACCTAACTCCAAATCATAAGTGGTGTAGTTCTTCTCATGCTTTTTGAGCTGTCGGGAAGCATAAGCTATTACCTTCTCTCGTTGCATTAACACGGCTCCCAAACCTTTATGAGAAGTGTCACAATAGACGACAAAGTCCTCACTACCTTCAGGTAATGCCAAGATAGGAGCACTACACAACATCTCCTTAAGTAATTGAAATGCTTCCTCTTCCTTATCTCTCCATTCGTACTTAACACTCTTTTGAGTCAATTTGGTCAACGGTTTTGCTATCTTCAAAAATCCCTCAATGAATCTTCGGTAATAACCGGCTAATCCCAAAAATTGACGAACTTCTGTTGGGGTCGTTGGTGCAGCCATATCTTTAATCGCTTCAATCTTAGTAGGATCTACATGAACTCCTTGACTATCAATCACATGACCCAAAAATTGTACTGTCGGAATCCAAAATTCACATTTGGAGAACTTGGCATACAGCTTCTCCCTCCTGAGCAATTCTAAGATAAGCCTTAGATGCTCCTCATGCTCCTTTTCATTCTTCGAATAAATTAGAATGTCATCATTGAACACAATCACGAATTTATCTAAGTAAGGCTTACACACCCGATTCATGAGATCCATGAATACCGCCGGTGCGTTAGTCAACCCAAACGGCATTACTTGAAACTTGTAATGCCCGTAACGGGTTCTGAAAGTCGTTTTCGGAATATCTTCCTCGCGAACTCTAAGCGGATGATATCCCGATCTCAAATCGATCTTTGAATACACACTCGATCCTTGGAGCTGATCGAACAAGTCGTCGATCCTCGGTAATGGGTATCTATTCTTCACCGTTAACTTGTTCAACTCTCGGTAATCAATACACATACGAAACGATCCATCCTTCTTCTTCACAAATAAGACCGGGGCTCCCCAAGGTGAAGAACTTTGTCTTATAAATCCTTTTTCGGCTAACTCCGCTAATTGTTTCGACAACTCTTCCAGTTCAGTGGGTGCAAGTCGATAAGGCGCTTGTGCTACAGGTGCAGCACCAGGTATCAACTCAATCTGAAACTCTACTTGTCTAGTAGGTGGGATTCCCGGCAAATCATCCGGAAATACATCAGGAAAATCACGGACTATAGGCACATCTCCAATGCACCTTTCCTTCTTCTCCTTCCCTCCTTTCTCAGAGATTTGAGCTAAGAAAAGGCAACATCCTTTTTCCATTAACTTCGGTAACTTAGTGCAAGAAATGACTGCTAACCGGGATGGGCTCCTTGAACCTTTTCGATCTCCTTGTATATTTAGAATCTCCTTTCCGTAAGGCACACGCACGATCTTCTCATCGCAAAGTATGTGAGCACGATACTTCGACAACCAATCCATACCAATGATGACATCGAAACTTCCTAACGTGACGGGTAGAAGATCTATGTTGAAAGGGTGATTCAAGAAATTTAACGTGCAACCGCGAATGATAGTCTTAATCCTTTCTATGTTTCCATTAGCTAACTCTACATCATACCCAATTCCTAAGGCCATCGGGGGTTTCACTAGTAAGGGTGCAAACGTAGTGGACACAAAACTTCTATCGGCACCAGTATCAAATAGTATGGAAGCATAACGATTATTGAGAAGGAACGTACCAGTAACGACGTTCGGATCTTCTCCTCTCTCGTTCCCAAGTGCATATACTCTTCCATGAGCAGCTCCAGCTTCCACACGTTGGTCCCCATTATCTTGTCGTCCACGGTTTCCTCCAGCTCCACGGTTTCCATGATTATACCCATTACCACCCGATCCTTGATTTCCTCGGTTCCACGATTCCCTACACTCATTCCTATAATGTCCCTTCTTTCCACATCCATAACAAGTAACGTCTGCCTTACTTCTCACTTCAGGAGCAGCTTGAACCATAGCAAGGGGTCGTGCTCTACAATCCCTAGCTACATGTCCTCTCCTTGTGCAATTTTGACAAATCACAGTACATTGTCCTGTATGATTCCTGTAGCAACAACCACACTTGGGTGCATCACCATTGTAGTTCTTCTTATTTCCATCCCCAATAGCATAAGCTTTAGCTTGTCGCTTGTTTCGGTGATCATTGCTCTTAGAGTGATGGTCTCTCTTTCTCTTTCCATTCTTATCCTTATCAGCTCCTTCCAATTCCAACGAATCCATTAGTTGTTGAGCAATTGTGATTGCTTCATGGATATTTGCAGGTCTAGCAGCAATTACATCATTCCTTGTAACCACAGGCAACCCATCGGTATACCGCTCAATCTTTTGAGTCTCAGTTCTAACCATATCTGGGCAAAGCAAGGCCAACTCCTGGTAACGACGATTGTAAGTCGCCATATCAGTACCCTTCACTTTGTGATTCTAAAACTCAATCTCCAGCTTCTTAACCTCATTTCTTGGGCAATAAGTCTGAATCAACAAAGACTTAAATTGCTCCCAAGTCATAGAATAAGCCACATCACTCCCAACCGAATTTCGGTAATTGTTCCACCAAGTTAAAGCTTCATCATTGAAACTAAAAGAAGCAAACTTTACCTTCGCAGTCTCCGCACAACCACTAACATTAAACACTGACTCAGTCTTCTCTATCCACCTGACCAAGTTGACCACTCCTTCAGTTCCACCAAACTCAATGGGTCCACAAATTTTAAACTCCTTGTAGTTACATCCATTAGCACGAACAGGTGGAAATGTTCCAGCAGAATTGTTAGAATGATTTGACTCAGCTAGTAGTTCAGCAACTCGTTGCTCCACAAGTTGATTGATCATTGCTTGATCCACAGTTCGTGCGTTAAGTGGAACATGATCATTGTCTCCCTGAACATCAACATTTTGATTCCTGTTGTTGCGGTTAGTAGTATCCAGGTTGTCAGGAGTAGGGGTTTCAACATTTCGAGTAGGACGGCGTCCTCGGCGACCAGGGGTAGTCACTGCAGGACCAGTTCTGGTAGCTCTAACAGGGTTTCTTCGTGGGGCCATTGATCTGAAACATCATACAAGTTCATGAGCCTCCGATAGAACTTATCATATGCTCAACAAGAATTAAATCAACGAAGCCAAGTCATGGAAAGAATATCAACGACACACCAAAAGACATCAATAAAGCGAATAGGGACTCTATTTCCATAACATCCAAAAACCACATAATACCATATAATAATAATCATCAACCATACAATAAAGATCCAACATCGTTCCAACTACTAAGAAACACAAAAGATAATAATCGTTCCAAACGAGACGAATAATCAACGGAAAATACATCAAAATAGGATAACTAGCTTTTCTAACCGAACACTCCTCGGTGTAGAAAGCAACAAGACAATATAACTCAAACATCTAGCCACGCTGCTGGCAGAGGCCTCTCAACTCCTGCCTCAAGCTCTCAAGCTCTCTCCATAGTGATCCTAACTCCACACCATGGGTGTCGCTGTCTCTCTTGAGGTCAGCCACCTCCTTCTCCAGCTCGGCATTCCTTTGCCATAACTTGCGGTCGGCCTCTCGAGCTGTAATAAAACCTCGCTGTAAACTCCCAATATGCTCGTGAATCTCCATCACAACTCTCCTCATCTCAGTCGACCTACCCTCAACCACAGTCACATCAACTCTCAGATCCGCGATAAACTCTCCAATAACCCTCTCAAGTCGGTTAGACATCCGCGAGATCCTCTCGCCCTGTGCAGTAATCTGAGCCCACAACCTATCAGTCTCACCTAACTCTGTCTGCTTAGCAGAAACCTCAAATGGCACGTCCGACGCCACAGGACTACCATCGAATGTATAGGTGAATCAGGCTCCTCAACCTGAGCTGGTGGCACTAACAAATCATCATCATCAGGCATCTCCTCCTCCTGAGGGTCATCCTCCTCCTTAGGGTCATCATCATCACCCTGCTCAGCCTCCTGTGGGTCATCAGCCTCATCCTCACCCTCATACTCCTCCTCCTCCTCATCGGAAGAGTACGTCATCAATCGTCGTCTCCTAACAGGTGAACCATGTGGAGATGTGGTAGGTGATCTAGGACGACGACGCAATGATGTAGGTGGTGCCTCTGACAGAAGATAGTGAGCATCCAACTGTAAAGGTGGTGAAGTAGGGCGTACCGACATACGTGCCGTAGCTCGGTGGGCAAAGCGTGGAGCCACACGAGCCAAAGCCTGATGAAGAGTAAGCTGCCTCGATGTACCAGGGAGCCCTAGAGAAGAGGAGGGTCCCTGCGTAGATGCAGCAGGCGGTGCTGAAGTAGAAGCTGTCGGTGACACAGTAGCTGAATGCATGGCAACCTGGTAAGGATCATCAGGAGCCATGGTGAACTGTGCTGGGAATACCGGTCTAGTAAGAATATCCTCAACAACATCGGACGTACGGGAGGCCATAGTCTGTGACAACGGCGTAGGGCAGGTGTAAGTGTTTCAAAACAACTAAAGCGCGAACTCAAAATACCATATCAAAATCCTCATATAATTTCAATCATATAATCTTAATAAAGAATTTCAAATACCGCATTACTAAAATATTTATAAAACAATTAAACCATATAATTCCTCGAAACGCCATCTTATCACTAAATCAATATATCCCATATACTCAAGTCATCTCAAAAATCTCATTTCAATCATTATCTCATAATACCTCAAAATAATCGAAGATGCTTCGGCTTGGCGGGCTGGCGGGCAATGGTCAAGGATCGTTTTCTATAAAAATTCAGTTATAGTTTAGGTGTTTATTTACCTAGTTCTCTATAACCTTGGCTCTGATACCAATCTGTAACACCCCCAAAATTTGGTACAGCGGAAGACTCAACAAGCTTTCGGGGTGCTACGGGGATTGGTATCCAACACAAGACATAAAAGAACGAGATAAAGTAAACATATGAAAAACACAACCAAAAGGGGGTTTTAAAGTTTACATTTATCCCAACATCATTCAGAGTCAGGCCCAAAAGAAATAAACGTAGGTCCAAAATTAAATATCAGAGTTTTAGAAAAATAGATCCATAAACCAGGTGCCTTAGCCGAGCCTTCCAATCCATGCATCCAAATCATCACTTAATTACGTGAGAAAACGTGCTAAAAGTCAGCTTTCGCTGGTGAGATCATAGGTTTAAATTCATAATTCAATATAGTGGACATATACGCAAAACGCTTGATAGCTATACTAGGGATTCACTACAGCCTGCGGATACCCTCCGCTCCATCATAAATACACGGATACCCTCCGTAATAAACCTGCGGATACCCTCCGCTCCATCATAAATACTCGGATAACCTCCGAAGTATCATAATCCTATAGGTGCACACTATAGTCAAATAATCAAATCCAAGCAAATCAATATGTATGCGTAAGGATACGACATACCCAACATGCGTAAGGATACGACATGTACAACTTACCTAGATCTAGTCTAGGCCTCGTTGTGTAGCTTACCTAACTCTAGGTTAGGCCTCGCTCTTCCTAGTTACATAAGCATAGCAAGTTTCGAAAAGAATATAAAAGCGATAAAAGTCCACATAAAATAATTTGCACGTTTCTCACCCCAAGTATTGAAAACAAAGTTCAAGAGTAAAAAGTGGGGCTATGACTCACCTCAAGTCCAGAAATCAGCAATAAGAAATCGGTAGAAGTAAGACGTATAGTAACTCGAAAGACGGCAACTACGGACTCGGCACGATCTAACAATGTCAACTCGTTCAGAAATCATTTCCTTAAAATTGAATATTCCCAAACCCGAATGTATTCCATTTTTATTTTCCGAAAATCCATTTCTCGTATTAGTTTGGAGTTTGGCGTTTGGTATCCGTACGGGTGGTGGGTCGACACAACTCAAACCAAGAAGCCACAACAAAAGAAATAATAAACCATCTATAGGTCTAATATTAGCCCAATATATTATTTAAATAAATCATCGAAGTTTATCAAATCCGTCGATTTGGTAATCCCCCATATTTATTTACGTAATATACCGTTCCAAGATTATACCCAACCTAAAGCACTTAGCACAAAAATACTATATGGTACACGTCGTAGTCCAATAAATTCCCTATATATACATCGTCAAATTGGCCAGATTCCATGAGATATATAGTAATTTATTATCCTAATACATGTACCATAACCTATGGGCGTTGTGGGATACGATGCCCATTAATATACTCATTTTATATAGCCAAATAACTCGATTTAACCTGTCAATTAAATAAGTTACTTAGTTATAGAAAATGTTTATATTAATCGTCATATATCCGTGACAACACAAAAGTCACAAATAATAACCCACTTGGACTCAAGTGACCACGACCCCGTATAACTCGATAGTTTTCCTTATTATTTAAAAGATATTATTTTATTTAATATTTATTCAACCTCAAGAATTCCTCGTTATTTATCATATTTAATCATAATAACGCTTCCAATAATATTACTCTACTCTCGTAGCATAATATTTTTAGTCGCGTTATTGTTAATATTACTCGTGATCTTGTTATTATTAATATACGCATTTATATATTTATATATACGTTATTCACGTCTATATATTTATATAAACGTTTATATTACCAATAATATTATTACGAGTTTTATTATTTGCGTTTTAATTATAAATAATCATCGAGTCATACGAAGTGGTCACATGTCCGAGTCATCACTCTCGGCTCATTGTCCAAGTCCAAAATAGAAATAATAATCAAGTCAAACCAAGTAATCAATCTCCATCCAACAATAGCAAAAAACGTGCTACAACAATAAGGTCCGACTACGGCACCCGACTAACCTATCTCCTTCAATCTAAGTGACCGTCTCACAATCGGTCCCCACATTTACCACTTTCGCCAACACAACTCCAAAATATACCACGAGTCCATAACTCGTCATCACTTCAACATAATATTAGTAATCATACTAATATTCTCCAAAAACATAAACCATCAAATATATACGCGACGCATATCAAAATACAAATTTACGGGTCGACCTACCAAGTCAAGCCCGAGTCAAAGCTTCACCACGACTCGTGTGGGTCCCACCCGAGACCTTTATGGTCTCGGCTAGCTCTTGAGAGCTCGAACCGAAAACCAACCGACCCAAATGGGTCGTCGGCCTCAAATCAACCAACGAAAAAGAAAAGAAAATCCAATCATCCCATGTTATTCCAAAAATCAACATATCAATCCCAAACATCCACAAATCAAATATAAGGGCCAAAATAATCATCAAAGGCCAAGATTACATCAATCAAGAACACAAGCCGATAGCATTGGCTCTCGGTCGTGTCTCGACCCAATCAACCAAACTAAAACCCGGATACCAAACGCATAATATTATCAAAATAACATTTCCCATTTATTAATCTTCAAACCCAACAAGAAATATAGCTCATGAGCCACGGATCTAAGCTCAATCGAGGCACACGACAAGAAACCGTGGCCACTCACCTCCAAACGATTCCAAATAATGTTTTCTTCAAAAACCCAACAATGAAATGACGGAAAAAGTGGTGTTTAGGTGGCGGTGGTGGTTAAAAACGAAGGTTAAGATGTTGGTGGGGCACGTGGTACACACCAATGGATAGATCGGAAGATGGTGGTTAAGATGGTGGTGTTAGTTTTGTGGTGAGGGTGGTGGTGCGACGGCGGTGGCCGGCCAAAAGGGGCGGCGGCTAGGGGTTTTCAGAGAGTGAGAGATGGGAGATGTCGTGTTTGTATGTTTTGTGTTGTGTGTGGTGACAAAAACCACAAGGACGGTTTTGTAGTAATACTCTTTTTATTTATTATTTTTATTTTTTTTTTCTTTCTTTCCTTTACTTAGACAATAATAATAATAATAATAATAGTAGATAATAATAATAAAAGTATTATTAATCTTTAAGGTTAAGGTGGCTAGGTGTAAAATACACGGACTAAAACCCGAAACTCGTTTAAAATCAGTTAATATCTCACGAGACGTTCCATAAATAAATATATATAGTCGAATCCGTAACTCAAGACATAAAATTTTAGTTAGGTTATCCTAGTGCCGGAGTCAACGTAGTGCCAAAAAAATCTCGAAATAAATTCTCGTCACATCGATAATCCAAATTGATTCCATAAAAATATTAAATATAATCAACCACCATATAGGTTTTACAAGTTCGTTACGAATAAAATTTCAAATATAAATTTAGAAACGAACTTTTACGTAATGCGGGTTTTCAAAATGGCTCCCTAATTTGCCAGTTGTCACACCCTAACTTGAACTCCACTTGCTTGATTTCAAGTTTCTTTGTTATCTTTGATCTTCAAATCTTTAATCATTCAGAAAGATTGTTTCTTTATCTCTTTATCTTTTATCTGTCATGTGTGTCAAAGTACTCTTTATCAGCATCAGTTGATATCTTTTCTGCAATAATCCTCCACAGTTACTCAGCAAGATTTTTGGTACAATGTTCATCAAATCTTTTAAAGTTTCATACTATTCTCATCACTCCCAGGTGTGTAAACTCCTGTGAGAGGTGAATCATTGAGAATTAATGGATTTTGATGTCTCTTTACCAAAGCCATTAACTCTGGAGTAGCCAATGTTTAGGTTTGAACAACCATGGTGCATTGATAACCATATGATTTTTAGCAAATCATCAGCTATAAACGGATTTGAGTAGTCTTTACCAAGAGCCGTTTGCTTTTGGACTAGTTAGTTCTTTGATCTCAACCATGGTGAACTAAATAAAATAAATGGATTTTCCACAGCCTTTACCACAAGTCCTTTTTCCTTGTGGGCTAGCCAACTCTTCACTTTTACAGATATGGTGAGTTGAAAACCATACAATTTTTAGTAAATTGTCAACTAAAAATGGATTTGATTATCATATCAGAGTCGTACCCTCATGATGAGTCAAACTCTTTCTTGTCTGTTAAACATGGTGAGTTGATTACCATTTGTTGTACAGTATAAATACTAACACCATGTGTTTCTCTTCAAATCCTTTTATTGACTTCACCTTTAAACATCAAAAACTTTTTATTTTATTTTAAAAAAGACTTATACTGGTTTTATGCAGCAAGCAGTACTTCGATAAAGTACTGTTTGTCATTGCAGTACTTTTTAAAAAAAATACTTATTATACAAAACAAATTATACCAGTACTTTGCAATATTATTCTTCAGATTTAGTCCATCTGATAAATAGCTTAATCACATCCAAAGCTACATCAGATTCATCTTCAAGTTCCATTCCATGATCCAACATTCTGAGCATAATTTCTCTTATCAATGGATATCTTCTCTTAGCAAGCATGTGAATCATGGTACCATCTTCCATCTCAAGTGAATGAACTCCTGATGACTCAAAGAATCTCCATCTTGTAATTTCCCAATTTTCTTGATCATTCCACAGAGTACCAACACTTGTTTCTTTTGTTTCCCAGATGGTTATTAAATCTCCAAGCAAGATTAATCCCACTCCTGATGCTTCAATCTCCTCATAGTATGTCTGCACTTGCAAGTATAAATCATACAGATCTTCTCTGGCAATAAAATGCAGAACATCCCATAACATATTGAATACTGTGAAGCTTTCATCTTCTCTGTTGAACATAAGATAGTTCCCTTCTTTTGATTCAACCACATAGAATGAGATAATCTTTGATTTCTTTCTAGAGTCTTCTGTTTTCTTATTCTCAAAATCAACCACTCTGAAATAGTTTCTCAGTTCATCAATTGTATCTTCATGTATCATCTTAAGTCTCTTTAACAATTGATCATCTTGAACTGCTTTCTTCCTCTTCAATTTTCTTTGCTCAGCTTGTTCTTTCCTTACATCTTCTAACTTCTTCTCCTTATCAGCATCCATGGGTACAAAACTTTCTAACTCTTTCTTGATAGACTCTTGTACTTGATCCCATAGAGCTTTCACTTCTGGATATCTCAATTTTTGTAAATTCTTGTATCCTCTTCCTTTCAAGAAACTAATCATCCAGTTTCTTTCTTGAGCAATTGTCATTGGCTTTCTTGTAATTGGCTTACTTGTTTTTGCCAAATACTCTGCATTATACTCAGCTTGTTGCTTTCTAGCAACCTCTGCATCCTTGGCTATCTTTATTTCTCTAAGCTGTGCAAGAGTAAATTTCTTCTTTTTCTTCTTAATATTCTTCTGCTTCATGATCCCTTTACCTTTGTCTTTGGGATCTAACTCTTCAGTTTCAGAAGAAGACTCAGTAACTTGTTGTGCAGGCTCAGAAATAATTAATCATAATCTGAGCTATAGTTTCATCATCACTTGCTGTATACACCTTAACTTCTTCTTGCTGCATGAGATTGGAAGGACCATCTTCATCTTTAAAATCCTTTGTTAATCTAGCTGTAGAAGTTCTAACTTCATCAATATTTATAGCAGCAGTACCTTGCTCAGCAGTACCTTGCAAAGCAGTACTTTCATCAACAGTACTTTGAACATCAGTACTTTGATTCAGAGTGCTTTGAATATTTTGTGCTTCAGCATCTTGCTAAACAGCTTCTTCTTGTGCAATATTCACATCTTCTTCAACCTTTTTCTCTGGCACAAAAGTCTTTGGATCTTCTGGATAGTGCCAAAGGTGAGCATCTTCTGAATATTGAATCTCAGCATCATCTCTATTCAAATTATCATCTTGATTCCTCCCCAATTTGATAGATGATGACTGCTTATGCTTCTTCTTGGATTTAGAAGTTTTCTTGGATGATTTAGACTTTGGCTTCTGAGATTGTTTCTTTTCCTTCACATAAAGCCTAAAATTTTGTACAAGAGGCCATACAAACTTCTTTAACCTTCTGAACTTCTTTCTTAAACTCTTGATTTCTGCAGTCTGATCAGCCATAGTTTTCTTCATCCTCTCCAACTCTTTAGTCAAAGCATAATTATTCAAAGGTCCTCCAACTCCCTCATCTCCTCCAGGTGTTTGAAGCCCACCTATAGGAGTATAATCATTGGGAGAAGGTACTGGAGTATGCTCTGAAGCAGTACCTTGTGAAGAAGTACTTTGTAGAGAATTACCTTCAGCAGAAATAGGTTTGTCCAAAGAAGCAGAAACTGAGGAAGTTCTTTCACTTAAATCATCATGCTGAGGTGAAACAATAGGTGGTGTAGGTGTATGGACTGAAGCAGAATGCTCAGAAGGATCAGGTTGATCAGCATCATCAGAATTAGCAGAACCACTATTGTCAACATCATCCCTAACAGCCTGTGCTACCTCTAACATGTAAGCATTGAGAGGTGTATTTGTACCCAAAAAATTAACTCCCTTGTGAGACATAAAGGTAAACACCTTAGGTGGCATCATAACAGTGGGTACATAATCCTGATGTTTTTGGATCCCATCTAATGGATTCTCTAAGATAAGCTGAATGAATCTAGGATACATCAGAAAAGGTGATCTAGCCTTAATATGTGTGATCATACCATCAAGGATCATGTAAGAAAAGTTGAATGGCTGATTTATAACTAACCCAACGAATGCAGAAGCTATAGCATGTCCAAATTGATCCCAAGCAGTACTTTTTGGACATAAGCAATGAAGTAAAACATGAATAAGATACTTCCAGTGAGGACTTACCATTGCTTTCTGAAAGTAAGCTTGTCTAAAGGACCTTCATACCCAATGTCTCTCAGTGCAATCCAAATATCTTGTTTAGCAAACAAAACAGAGCCTCCTTCATCTTCAAACAACATAACCTCCCTGATTGTTGCTTCAGTAACACGAATAGCTCTCCCAGTAACTGTAGCATGAATAACATCCTCTCCATCTTCAATCTCAGCCCTTTTCGTAGCCCAAAACTCCTGTATCCAAGGGCCAATGATCTCTGGGTTGACTAGGAGTGAGTAGTTGATGAGGGTTCCGGTGAGAAAATCAATAATGCCATGAAAGTCGATATTCCTCTGTGTTTTCTGAAGGTTTGCAATCATGTTGTGTTTGTTGATGGTAGGTCGATGTGCCATTGTGAGAAGGATTTGAGAGAAGAGTAGTAATCGTTGATGATATTGGTGGGTTTGATGAATGCGAATTAATGAATACGAGTGTTTAAATAAGAAAAAGATATGAGTTATAAAGGGATAATATACAAAAAATCACGGTTAATTAATTAATTTATCGTTATTTTTGGAAGTGATCTTCCCCATATCTTTCGAAAGTTTGTTACCCGCAAATTTGACCGTTGGAACAGTATTCTGACACATCAGCGTAGCCTTTATATCACCAAGCAGTACTTTCCATAGAATGTGGAGCAGTACTTTCAGTTGTAAACCCAAGCAGTACGTTGACCAAAGTACTTTCCAAGAAAAATATCTTTATAGTTGACTGTTTGACAAAAATATCTTTGAAAGTCAAACCGAGGTAATTAATACCTTCCCAAATAAATTCCCAAAGCTACCAAGGCAAGTAGAATTCAATGAACTTTATTTATTACCCTTATACCTTTCCTTGCCTATAAAAGTAACTTTTCTACCAACATACTTCATTCATATCTTATTTCATCAACACTAGCAACATACCACAAAAGCCCTAGTGATAACCATGAGTCACTTCCCATTGATATGCGTATCTTCTGACTCAGATGGTTCCACAGATTCAGAGATCAGCTACTATTCTGACTCTGACTTTGAGGATCCAGGATGGAGTGGGTACTTTCCTCCTAATGTATCATCCTCATCAATGAGTGTAGCAAACTCTACCATTACTGATGCAGCAAGCGCTACTAATCCAAAGCCCAAGAAGAAAAAGTTTGTCCCTGGTTCATCTCTGGCTAATGAACTTCCACATGCTTTGACCCAAGCCCTGGAATCAGCAATACAGAATATGAAGTGGCCTGCTCCAAGCAAAGAGAGACCTCCCAAGCAAGTTCTTGGTCTGGCTTGCCCAAGGAAGCAAGCTTCTTTTGATGACAAAAAAAAGACTGCTCAAAAGGGAAAGCAGAGTTATGAGGGCAAAGGAAAAAGGCCAATGGAGTAGGTTGTAATGGGTAGGATAAGTAGATTGTGTTGTGGTAGTTGTTTGTGTGTCTTGTGAGTGTCTGTGGTTCATCTCTACCTGTGTCATGGTTAACTGTTTCGTTTGCAAGAATGAATGTAACTCTCTGAATAATGAATAAAAATCTTTATCCTTTGAATGATACATGTAGCCTCCCCTTAACTAATGACTAACTACTAATGCCTCCCCTCAAAAATAGCTTAATTATTAATCATACCAATACTCACAACTAAAAAAGTAAATCTTGAAACATCAAAGCGCTTTGTGAGTAGGTCTGTTACATTATCATCAGTATAGACTTTAACCACATTGATAAGCCTATGCTCATAGCAGTCTCTAATAAAATGATTTCTGATTTGAATGTGCTTGGTTTTGGAATGATAAACTGGATTCTTCACAATACAAATTGTAATCTCATTATCAATGTTGATAGGAGTATTCTTGAAGTTGAATCCATAATCCAAAAGCTGATTTTGCAACCAAAGTACTTGTGCACAACAACTTGCAGCAGCTACATACTCTGCTTCTGTGGAAGATGTTGCTGCAATTGTTTGCTTTTTGCATTGCCATGAGACTAATCTACTTCCAAGGTACTGACACCCTCCAGTTGTGGATCTTTTTTCATAGTTATCTCCAGCATAATCACTATCTGAAAAGGGCTTGTAGATGAAAAGGGGACTCCCTAGGATACCATAATCCTAGCTTAGGTTGTTGCCTAAGGTATCTAAAAATCCTTTTGACAACATTCAAGTGTGATACCTTGGGGTGAACTTGATGTCTTGCACATAAACACACAGCAAAAGTAATGTCAGGCCTAGATGCAGTTAAATACATGAGACATCCAATCATAGACCTGTATAATTTGACATCAACTTCTTCTCCTTCTTCATCTTTTCCCAAAGGTTTGTTAGTATCCACAGGTGTAGAAGTTGGCTTGACAGTTGTGAAATTGAATCTCTTAAGAATGTCTGCAACATACTTATCTTGACTAATAAAGATTCCACTGCTTGATTGTTGCACTTGAAGTCCCAAGAAGAATGTTAATTCTCCCATTGAACTCATCTGAAATTCTTTTTCCATAAGATCTTCAAATTCCTTCACCATAGATTGCTTAGTAGCACCAAAAATAATATCATCTACATAAACTTGGACAAGCATGATATCCTTTTTATCTCTTTTGATGAACAAAGTCTTGTCAATAGCTCCTCTCCTATAACCATGCTGTAATAAAAAATTTGAGAGTCTTTCATACCATGCTCTTGGAGCTTGATGAAGGCCATACAGAACCTTGATAACCTTGTAGACTTTGTTTGGATGTGCAGGATCTTCAAAACCAGGAGGCTGTTTGACATAAACTTCTTCTGTGATAGTGCCATACAGAAAGGCACTTTTAACATCCATTTGGGATACAGGAAATCCCATATAAGATGCAAAAGCCAAAAATAGCCTTATGGCTTCAATCCTTGCCACAGGAGCAAAGACTTCATCATAGTCTACTCCTTCTTCCTGTCTATATCCTTGAGCTACTAACCTTATAATGACATTCCCTCTTTCATCTCTTTTTACCCTGAAGACCCATTTTGTTCCAATCAGTCTCTTACCATCAGGTAAATCACATAATACCCATACTTCTTGAAGTTTAAACTGTAAGAGTTCTTCTTGCATAGCTTTAACCCAACTCTCCTTGGCTAATGCTTGTTTGATATTCTTAGGTTCTTCTTGAGATAGAAAACAAGCAAATAAACACAATTTTTGATCCTTGTGATTCACCCTATTTTGCTTGTAAATAAAGCTAAGTAAAGAAGTATGTTGTTGAGACATATTCTTAGCTTTAGTTCATGTAAGCACTCCTGAAGCTGAGGGTCCAATAATCTTGCTGACAGGATGATCTTTGTGAATTCTTAGAGTAGGAGTTGGTGAGACTTCAAGATTATCTTCCAAATTAGTGAGATCAAGATCTTCATTAGAATCTGAGAAAATACCTTCTTGATCCAATTCATCATCAGTGTCTTCTAAGGCAGGCTTGTTTGGATCATTCAAATCATCAGTATCTTCTAAGGCAGGCATTTTTGGATCATTCATATCATCAGTATTTATCCAATTTGAAGTATTTAAAGGTTGAAAAGTACTTTCAAATGGATCAGCAGTACTTTGGGGTAAAGTATTGTTAGTGCCTTTAGCCTTCTTCTTTTCTGCTTCATAAGCTCTCCTTTGATCATCTTCATAGGACTTAGCCATTTTTTCTTGAATAAGCATCCTACTAAGTTTATCTTGGATGGCTTGGTCTTCATCAGATATTGTGGTATTTGGTGGAGCAGTACTCTGAAGATCAACAGTACTTTGAGGTTCAACAGTACTTTAAGGCTTAGAAGACTTTTCTTCTCATCATTGACTTTATCATCAGACTCATCTTCAGATCTTAAATTAACATCATGAACAATGTACTGTGTTTCTTCTTCAGTGGGTGCAACTTGATTTTCTTCCCTAACAGGTACATAGTTCATGGATGAAGACATTAAATCAAGATCAAACATCCAATCAGGACCTTTACCTTTATGATTTTCTTGCTCTTCTAGAAATTCAACATGAAGACATTCTTAAATCTTCTTTGCAGCCCTATTGTACACTCTGAATCCTTTGCTATTGGTACAATATCCCAATAAGTATCCTTCATCTGATTTCCCATCAAATTTTCCCAAATTATCAGCAGTGTTCAAAATAGTCAGGGGATATCCAAAAGGTTTCATAAACTTGATGCTAGGTTTCTTTCCCATGAGTAACTCATAAGGTGTCTTCATTTGAGGTTTTGTCACAGATACTCTGTTCAACACATAACAAGCAGCACTTACAGCTTCAGCCCAGAATGGAACAGGTAATTGGGAATCTGCAAGCATTGTCCTTGTTGCTTCTATCAGAGTTCTATTCTTTCTTTCTGCAACTCCATTTTGCTGAGGAGTTCTGGCAATACTGAATTCTCTTTTAATTCCTTTCTTGGCACAAAAGTCATCCATTAGCTGATTCTTAAACTCAGTCCCATTATCACATCTAATGCCTCTAACCTTGAGTCTTAACTGATTTCAAGTGCTATTATAAGATCATGAATAGCATCAAAAGTTTCATCCTTGAAACATAAGAAAAAGACCCAACTAAATCTGCTACAGTCATCTGTCACAACCAAACAGTACTTCTTCTTGTTCAAACTAACAACTGAAACAGGTCCAAACAGATCCATATGCAGCAATTCCAAAGGCTCTCTAATGGTTTTCTCTTCAATCTTCTTGCAGGAAGCCTTGTGTTGTTTACCCTTTTTGCAAGCAAGACATGAGTGATCATTCTTGAATGTTTTAGAAGGTAAACCTCTAACTAAGTTTCCTTTGATCAGCTTGTTGATGTTCTTGAAATTTACATGCCCCAATCTTCTGTGCCATTGATGTGCTTCTTCCATTGTTGCTCTTGCAATCAAGCATGTTGCTCTTTCAGCAGAATTGATGTTCTCTAAGTCTATGCTATACACATCATTAGTTCTTGGTGCTCTTAGCATCACCAAGTTTCTATCTTCTAACTTAAACTCAGGAGAAAGTATAAGACATTCTGTGTCAAAGAATAACACATGATACTTCTTATCACAAATCTGAGAGACTGACAAAAGATTGAATTTAAGCTCCTTCACATATCTAACATTCTCAAAATCAATGTTTTCAGCCTTGATAGTTCCTTAGCCAGTGATTCTTTCTCCATCAGGATCATTCCCAAATGCAACTTTTCCTCCAAAATAAGCTTTAAAATCTGACAAGAGCTCCTTTTCTCCTATCATACTCCCAGAGCAACCACTATCAACAATAAGATGATCTTTAAGCTCCTCTTCTGGGTTGCCCTGCATACACATGAAAAAGGTTAGTTTCTTTTAGGAACCCAAGCCATTACTGACTTGTGTTCCCCTTGTGGAGTGACATACTCAAATTCTTTGAGTATGTAATCACCACTTTCTTTAAAAACATGATCAAGAATTAGTGTTTTTGTTTCCAAAACTTTTGGTTCATTCTTATCAATTTTCCCTTTTTCACCCTTAGCCTCTGAAAGTACTGGTTCTTCCCCAGCAGTACTTTCTTTCTTAACCCATTTAGTTGTAACTTTTGGAGTTGGGTTCTGTGTTCTAACATCTTTTCTTGTGTTGTAAGGCCTTCTAGGTTTGTAGTAATTGAATCTCCTAGGTCTTACACTTGAGTTTCTGCTAGCAGCACCTTGGTTAGGGGACTTTATATCAGTACTTTGAGAAGGTACTGTGGGTTTGGAGAATGTTCTTTTCTGATGAGGGTGCCTATAGTCTTTTGAGAAATTACTATGATTAACCCTATTTGTGTAATTCCAAACTGGTTTGTTATACCTTGGCTTATTCTCTCTGTGACTTTGATTTGCAGATCTGGTCTTTGGGTATTTGCTCAAGTATTCTGAGTGATAATCATAGTCCTTAATCAAATCATGAGGACTGTAACATACATAACAGACCTTTGGACCAATATTCTCAAATCCTTTTCTAAAAGGTTTTCTAAGATTAGCAGTATTTTGAAAATATTTTCTTAGAGGTACTGCTGAGTGATCAGCAGTACTTTGAGAAGTGTTTGAAGGTACTGCTTGTTTTGAAAACTTTTTCTCATCAACCCTAGGTGCTTCAACAGATTCTCCTAAAGTCTTAGGATTTGATTGACCTTTAAGTTTTTTCCTAAACTCTAGGTTATCTACCCCATAACAAGAGACATCTTTCCTAGGTGGTTGAAAACTACCTGGGGGATTAGGAACTGCATTGTATCCCTTGTCATTCTTATATTCAGGAGGTGTTGGACTAGGGGATTCCTCATCACTAGAAGTGTTTTTATCCAAACTTATGAATTCTTCATCACTAGTTGAGGTATCTACTGTAAGATTTAGTTCCTTACTCTTAAAAGGAATACCTTCTGTGCTATCATTATCATATCCTAGGCCAGTTTTAATGTTTGCTGTTCTTTGTTTTTCAACAAATTGAACATGTGACAGACCTGATTCATTCCAAACAGCAAGTTTTTCTAACAACTTATCCCTCTCATTAGTAACTTTCTCTAGTTCAGACACCTTACATCCTAGTTTCCATTCACTCAACTTTACTTGGTACTCTTGTTTCTTATATCTTTCAGCCCATGCTACCTCATTGTTTTCATGAGTTATTATTTTGGCTTCCATTGACTCTAAAGTCAATTGGTAGCCAGCTATCTCAGACCTAGCCTTTTGAAATTTATCTCTTTCAGCTACATATTCACTAAGTAACTTTTGATACATATCATTGCACTTAGAGCATACCTCAGAAATAGTGGATGAACTTGGTGAAGTAGCTACCATAGCAAGCTGAACAGGATCTTCTTCAAACTTCATGCTCCAATCAAAGCTTCCTAGACCATCTCTTGACTCCAAAGCAGCATATCCAGGCTCTTCATCAAAAGCTGTGCTCCAATCTTCCAATGCAATTTAGTAGGTTACAAGTTCATCATCAAATCATTGGACCAATCAATCTCTGATAGATTCTCTTGAGCAACCAAAGCTTTTGGTTTTGGTTCAGTAATAGGAACCTCTTTTCTTTCAGTCTTGGGTTGTTCAATCATCTTGTTTGCTTGATACTTTGCAAATTTGCATTCCTTTGCAAAGTGACCAGTCCTTTGACAATTAAAGCACTCAATTTTGGACTTATCAAATGTTATTCCCTGCTTCGCTGTTAAATTAATGCCTCTTCCTGTCTTATTCATAAACTTTTTGATCCTTGCAGTGATCATGGCAACTTGCCATCTGATATCAATCTCTTCCATAGCATCATCATCAATTTGCAGGACATCTTCTTGATAGGTTACAGGTAGAGTTGCTTGTTGAGCAAAGAATGAACATAGAACATCATCTGAGGTGGGGGTGTTTGATGGTGATGAAGTGGTAGTGACCATAGTTGTACATGGAAGTTGAGTTTTAGTCACAGTACTTTGAACAAAATAAGCAGTACCTTTATTGGAAGTACTGCTTCTATTTTCAGAAGATACAAAAGCAATGTTTTGGGGTTTTTGATGTGTGCTTGAACCTGTAGTACCATTCATCTCATGCTCATACACCTTCAGATTGTTGTAGAGATCATCAAAGTCCATTGTGTCCAAACCTGGTTATCCTCTGATCATAGTACCAACTACATGCCATGCGGATAGCAAGGTTCTCAAGAACTTCAAGTTAGCATCTTCAACTGATGCCTCAGCTCCATATAGTTCTAGCATACTCAGAAGATTTTGGAATCTTTCATAAGCAGAATCAAGACCTTCTCTTTCACCAACAGTGAAAGTTTCAAATTGTTGCTTCAACAGATTCCTGTGCATCTTCTTGGAAGCATCATTACCTCCAAACTTTTTCTTAATTGCAGCCCATAGTTGTTTTGCATCCTGAGCATCATGAAACTTCAATAGGTGTCCATCAGGAATAGCAGGCAGTAATATGTTGAGAGCTTTGTCTTGATTTCTCTTTGTAGCAGATGGGATGGTTGGTTTAGGTGGTTTAGGTTGTCCTGGGAGCTCTACTGGTTCTTCAAGTACCATATTGCCATTGACAATCACATCCCATAAAGCATGGTCTGTGATGGCAACGTACTGCCTCATCTTCATGGCCCATAAGTCATATTCTCCCTTCTTGACAATAGGAATTCTAACAGCAGTGATGGATGGAGCAGGTGCAGCCTCGGTCGACATCTTGAAGGGTTTGTAGTAGAATCGGTTTAAAAGATTATCTTCTTAATCAGAGTTTTCAACACAAGCTCTGATACCACTTGTTAGATCGATATACTCTGACCAAACTACTTTGTAGCTAGTAAAGGTTTAACAATATTGAGTAAACTCAACACTATTAATATTGAAACACTGTTTTGACCTTGTAAAGTATGCGAAATCTACTAACACAAAGCTTAAGAAAAACTTTTATATTAAACCAAACTTGAACCTGCTTTGTTACACAGATTCACTAACAACCCCTAACTATTATCGACTTGTAAAGCTCTAAGACTCTTAGAACTTCGACTAAAACTTATATCCCTAATACCATCATAAGGCTCCTTATATAGATAACCTTAAGTCGGTTTAAATCATCTACTTGAACGACAAGTAATTATCTCTAACTAATTTTAGAATATTCATACAATATTACATAATAATCCTTTAATCAATATTGCACTCAAGTCCTTATACTCTTCGAAGTACTATAAATAATCTTCAATATGCAGCAGTACTTTGACTTTGATCTTCAAGCAGCAGTACTTTGACTTTGATCTTCAAGCAGCAATTTGACACAACAGTACTTTGAAATACAGAAGTACCTTGATCTTTTATATCCTAATAGTAAGTTAGTTGCCGTTAAAAAAAATAATAAGTGGTTGAGTAGTGTAATAATTTCACGTTTTTTAAACAATGTATTTTTTTTGTCTGAAGCTATTAATTTTGAAATGGAGGGAACATAAGATTGGAGTGTTTTAGACTTTTAGTCATTTCAAGGTACATGATATCTATTGAAAACCAATGAGACATTTCAAGGTACATGATGTCTATTGAAATCAATGAGACGTATAGTTGAAACAAATATAGATCTCGTATTTGTCACATATCCAAAAATCAATATTAACCATTCATTTTTCATCGAAAAAAAAAAAAAAAAAAAAAACTAATTTCCATTTTTTTTAACAAACATATCTTGCAAACGGTAAATCTTCAAGCTGTGAAAAATACATAATCACGACGAGAATTAAATTATCTTTTTATAGATATGAAATTACATACACTTTTGACGAACTTTTTTTTTTCTCAAAATTTTCGACAAGGAAAATCACATGTAATTTGTAAAAATCACATGTGATTTTTTTAGGCAGAAATTTTGGGAAAAAAAAATTAGTTGAATTATATAGAAAAATCACATGTGATTTTTTTAGGCAGAAATTTTGGAAAAAAAATTAGTTGAAATTATATAGAAGTGCATATCTATAGAAAAATAATTTAATTCTCGTCACGATGTTATGATTTTTTTTCGCGTAATGATTAACGGTTTGCAAGATTTATGTTTTTTTAAAAAAAAGTAAATTTTTTTTAATTAAAAAATGAATGGTTATAATTGTTTCATTAGATATATGACAATTATTAGATCTATATTAATCCTGTGACATATTTTTTAGTATTATGGATAAGGCCAAAAGTTCTTTATAGATCAAACTTATACCATACAACCCATCAAACAATTTTAGCCACTCATTTTTTTATCAAAATAAAAAAATAAACTTCTACCCTTTTTTTAAAACTTAAATATTTCGCAAACCGTAAATCGTCAAGTTACAAAAAAATACAATTGCAACGAGAATTAAATTATCTTTCTATAGACATGCATTGTTATATACTTTCGACGAACTTTTTTTTCACCCAGAAAAATCATATATGATTCGTAAGAATCATATATAATTCGAAGAATCGAATCATATATGATTTTTTACGAATCATATATGATTTTTACGAATCATATATGATTCTTTCTGGGCGAAAAAAAAGTTCGTCGAAAGTATATAACAATGCATATCTATAGAAAGATCATTTAATTCTCGTCGTGATGGTATTTTTTTGTAGCTTGAAGATTTACCGTTTGCAAGATATGTTGTTTTGAAAAAAAATGTGAAAAATATAAATGGGTAACTATGATTGATTGATAGATTCTGTATAAATTCTTCATTGATCTCAACTCTATGGATAACTTATCATAAGTATACATAGCTTGTGTGAGCTGTACTATACAATTATTTAAATAGAAAATTAGATCTTGACTTTTGGGTGGAGGGAATTCAATGAAAAACGCGCAAATATCCAATAAATAATTCAAATTTAATTAGATGATCTCCCATAAAATGAAATTGTACCCAATGAGAACACGTTTTTTGATCCGGCATAAACGGAAAATTGTCGAGTTGACCAGAGAAAATGATAAAACAATCCTAAATTTTATATGGATCCAATTTATACGTCATTCCCTTCACCATTCAAAGCCTCTATTTGTTCGTTCCATGTCACGTTTCATCATCAAAACTGTCTATTTGGGTTGTCGATTTCCGCTTTTCATGACTACTCGTTGATGCGCAATTACTTAAAAATGAAATAAGCACTCCACTAGTTTCGAATGGTTACCGACTAAAATGCCACGTCTTTATTTACTGCAAAGTGCATTGCTAAATCTCTCACTAAAAGTGAAATACCTCCTATCACACTCACTGTGAAAATTCTGTGTTTCTAGGAATTTTGCCTGAAAGTTAGCTTTAAAACTAAGCTGAATTTACTATTTCTCTGGTAAAAAGTTTTCTTAAGTAATATGTGTAGGATAATGGGTAAATCGTGTCTCTATTAATGTGAATCATCCGGTATATAAATACCATTACAAGGAACAATCTAGACCTCGGGCCTTAACCCATACTAATATTACATGGACTCTAACTTGTGAATACATCGACTAACACTCCCCCGCAGTTGGAGCGGGAGGACACCGGACACTCAAACTGGTCCTAAATTCCTGAAACAAAGCATATGGTAAACCTTTGGTAAAAACATCTGCATACTGATAACGGGACGGTACATGAAGCACTCTAACTTGACCAGCAGCAACCAAATCCCGTACAAAATGAATATCAATCTCTATATGCTTCGTACGTTGATGCTGAACCGGATTAGAAGATAAATAAACAGCACTAACATTATCACAATAAACTAGCGTAGCAGAAGACAAAGGTGTGTGCAACTCACGTAAAAGATTCTGCAACCAACACGTCTCAGCAACAGCATTGGCAACCCCACGATATTCGGCCTCAGCACTGGAACGGGAAAGCGTCGGTTGGCACTTAGAAGACCATGAGAGAAGATTGTTGCCCAGAAAAAAACAATAGCCGGAAGTCGATCTCCGAGTAGTAGGGCATCCAGCCCAATCAACATCAGAATAAGCAACCAATGAAGAAGTGGATGAAGAAAACAACTGCAAACCATAATCTAACGTACCCCGAACATACCTCAAGATCCGCTTAAGAGCCGAGAAGTGAGGCTCCCGAGGATCATGCATGAAAAGACAAATCTGCTGCACTGCATATGAAATATCGGGTCTAGTAAAGGTAAGATACTGTAGATAACCAACAAGACTCCGATATAACTTAGGATCAGAAACCGGATCACCATCATCACCCAATTTAGACTCTGTGTCGACAGGAGTCCGAGAAGGGGTACAACCAACCATATGTGCACGCTCCAATATCTCCATAGCATACTTACGCTGTGACAAAAACATCCCTGAAGAGTCACGCGTAACAGAAACACCCAAGAAATAATTAAGAGCACCCAAATCTGTCATAGCAAACTCCTTATGTAAAGAAGCAATGATCTACTGTAATAAACCATCAGACGAAGCAGTGAGCACAATATCATCAACATAGAGTAACAAAAATGCAGTATCATCACCCTGTTTATAAATAAATAATGAGGAGTCACAACGACTAGAAGAAAAGCCAACAGTATGGCAAAGCGTTGAAACCATGCCCGAGGAGCCTGCTTAAGACCATACAATGAACGCTGCAATAAACATACATAATCAGGATGAACAGGATCACGAAACCCAGGTGGCTGATACATATAAACTGTTTCAGTCAAATCCCCATGTAAAAAAACATTCTTGACATCCAGCTGATGTACCGGCCAATGACGAGAAATAGCTAAACTAAGAATCGTCCGAATAGTGCCGGGTTTAACAACCGGGCTAAAAGTCTCATCAACATCCACACCCTCTATCTGATTACTGCCATTGGCCACAAGACAAGCCTTATATCGACTAAGGGTGCCATCTGCTAAATACTTGTGACGAAACAACCACATACTACGGATAACATTCGCATCTGGGGGTTTTGGTACAAGAGTCCAAGTTTTGTTTTTAATAAGTGCATCGTGCTCTTCACACATAGCATTTTGCCAATTAGGATTATGAAACGCATCACTAGAAGACCGAGGTAAAGGAGAAATCGTAGACACATGAACAGCATAACGAGGATTGGGACGAGTAATCCCGACACGAGCACGTGTGACCATAGGGTGAATTGAACCGGTCGACTGTGGAATTAGAGGAGGTGGTGATTCATGAGTAACAACAGGTGTTGGTGGTGTTTGTGGCGTTTCTGGCGTTTGAGGCATTGGGGTAGGTGCAGGAGATGGCCTAAGAGGCTCAACAGGTGCATCAGGTGTAGGAACATTGGGTGTAGTGGTGGGAGAGAATCTTAGAATATTAGAATTGACATTAGATGAGTCATCCAAAAATTCATAAGAAGAACTGGCAGTGGGAGTGGTGGTGGAGGAAGTCTTTGTGGCAAATGGGAAAACAGTTTCATCAAAAGTAACATGTCGTGAAAGAATAATTTTATTTGTGTTCAAATCTGTTGAGACTATAAGACCTTGATAGATCTTCTTGAGCACTCTAGAATCGTTAGTAATGTCACTGTAATCAATAACACACTAATAGACAATCTCTGCAACTTGTATTTATAAAGCGGAAATAAAACACAAGCTTGATACTAAGAACTCTTGATCCTCTATGGATCGTTTCAATAATAATAAGAGTGTTTTTCTAAAAACTTAATCAATACATAATCGTGTGTTCCTTTTATACACAAGGAACCCTAAACCGTTTCACAAGAAACGTATATTCTAAAACTTCTAAAAGAAATGCATTATCACTTCCTAAATAAACTCATGCATATCCAAACTATAATACATAAAATACGGAAATACTAAATCCGCAGAAACTAATAATGCTGAAACTAGTCTTCAGCAGATATACTGCTTCAGCAGGAACCGTCAGCAGAAACAGCAGCAGAATTCTTACTTAACAGAATTCCCAACAATCCTCCCCTAATCTTGAATTTGACCTGGTTAAGTTCAAGATTCTTGATAGATCTTCAAAAAACATACCAAGAGGATTGTAATAAGATAGCACCAACAAAGAATCATCTTTAGCAGAATCTCTATGATCAGCAATTAAGACATGAAAGCTCCATTCTTTGCAGCAACAAATGACTTAATGTACATCAAAACAAATTAGTTTCATACTATTCTCATCACTTCCAGGTGTGTTAACTCCTGTGAGAGGTGAATCATTGAAAATAATGGATTTGATGTCTCTTTACCAATAGCCATCACTACTGGAGTAGCCAAGTGTTCAACGGTACACTGGTAACCACATGATTTTTAGCAAATCATCAGCTATAAACGGATTTGAGATGTCTTTACCTGTAGCCGTTTGCTCAGGACTAGCCAATTATTTTGATGAAAATCATCTTGGTTAACTGATTACCAAATATGGTTTTCCACTGCCTTTACCACAAGCCATATACATGTGGGCTAGCCAATTATTTGGAATCCATAAAGGAAAAATCCATGGTCAATTGACAACCATTTCAACTACTCAGCAACAAAGCATGGGTGAGTTGAAAACCCTATGGTTTTGAGCAAACCATTACAGCTATCAACAGATTTGATGTGTCTTTACCAAAGCTGTACCCTTTGGACTAGCCAACTTTATGATGGAATAGTCAACATCAGGTAAGTTGATAACCAAACCTGCATACAAAACTATACAACAACAAGTTAGTTTTTTTTTTTTTTTTTTTTTTTTTTTTTTTTTTAATAAAAACAAATATACAACATGATATCCCTAATCAGATGCATCTCTAGAAGTCTTAATCCTTTGTTTGAAAACCTTCACCAAAGATTCAGCAAACAACCTTGTATTCCCTACTAAATCAGGAGGAATCTCCAACTTTTGTTGTAACATTTTCTCCATCAGGGACACTTTCATGGGATATCTTTTGGTGAGGTCCATAATAAGCCTTAGACCTGTTGCAGTTTCCAACACATGAACATAAGGCATAGGATAGAACTTCCAACTCTGAACTTTCCATCTTTGACTGTTCTTCCATATGTCATAGCTTGCATCAGTAGGAGTAGAAGAATCAAACAACACTTGAAGATCACCCAACAAATACAATCCAGATCCTTCAGGAGTATGAGTTGCATAGTACTTAAGAACCAACTCATATAGAGTGACCAAATCCTGATGATCCACAAGATGTAGAATCTGTTGAAGAAATGTAAAGGATATGAAAGTTTTATCCAATCTGTAAATGGTATTAACTTGACCATTTTTGCTTAACTCCCAGTGAACCAAAACATCTCTAGTTCCTTCAGGCCAATCATCAGGGGATCCTTCTCTTATAAATGAACCATCAGAAGCATTCACATTGATTAGACTTTGTTTTGAATGTGAAGATCTGACTTTAGCCATTCTCTTGCCTCTTCTTCCAGGAATATAAATAGCAGCAGGAACTTCTGTTTCAGCAGATTCACCTTCTGCAATATCAGTTTCCACTGAAGGATTATCCAGTTGTTCATCAGTAGAATCTTGAGAAGATTCAAGTGCAGCAGAGGTATATTGTTCATCCATAGCCTTCCTTATCTGTTTGTTTCTAGCAGCTTGAATTTCAACTTCTCTTACTTTCAGCTCATGAAATCTTGCAAGTTCAGCTTTTTGTTCATCTTTTTGTAACTCATCTAACTTCCTAGCAGCCTCTTCACCCAATCTTTCCTGCTCCAATTGTTTCCTAGTTCTTTTTCTAGTTGGAGGATCTGCTGTCATCACTTTTGCTTTACCTTTATCCACATAAGATGAAGCAGCAACATGAGGTACATCAGCAGAAGTATCAGGTAAAGATACTTTTTAAGCAGCATCAACATCAGCATTGAAGAGAGGAATATTCTTGGAAGCACCCATTCCATCTTTGTCATTCCTAGCCTTGATTCTGTTATAAATCTCAACCAGATTGTTAAATGGAAGTCCCCACACCTTTTGCTTAGACCAAGCACTATTAAACAAAGAACTGCTTTGATTTTTCACATATGTTCTCATATAATCTCTCTGCTGTGCTTGAGTCATAGGTTTTTCTCTTTTAGCTTTAGCTTTCAACCCATCTGCTACCTTCTTTCTCAACTTCATCAATTTCACAATTTCAGAAGGCCAGTCTTGCTTCTCAACCTTTTTACCAATAATTTCTGCAGCTACATCAGGATTATTAAGCATTTGTTGTCCAATCTGCTGCCAATCTGACTCATCAAATTCTTGAACAGCTGCATCCAATTCTCTTTGTCTGGCAATAGGCAAAGTAGAAACATATCTTTGATTGACTGACTCATATGTTGCATCAAACTTTGCTTGCTGTTCCTCAGTCATATCAGTATTCTTCTTATAATCTTCCCATTCTTGGAATAGTTCTTCTTGTCCAGCTCTTTCTTCAGCTGTAACAAGCTCATCCAAATCATCATTTGTTCCTTCAGCAATATCATCATGAGGAACATTCACATCTGCCATAGGTTCATCATGTAATTCTTGAACCTCTCTATCAGGAGAAACTTGTTGATTCTCTGATGAATGATGAACAGGAGAATTCATATACTCTTCCCTGCTACAAAGAATACTTCTCCTGATGTTTTAACTTGATCAGCAGATTCTTCAGCAGCAACATCACTTAATGATTGTTTCTTCTGAAGTATATCAGCAGCTTCAGTCATGAGCACATCATCATCTCCACTAGACACTTTGGACGATTCAGCAGCTTTCCTAGCCAAATACTGTCTTGTACTTCTTCTTCTGCTGACTAGAATTATTGGTTTAGATTTAGATACTTCAGCAGCTTTAGAAGGTACAACCTTAGACTGTCTAGCAACTTCAGCTAGAATTTCAAGAGAATCCAAATTTGTCTCCTGAGCAACTTCAGCAGTATCCAATACATCCTTACTTTTCTTCTGCTGATTTAGTTGTGTCTCTAAATCTTGAACCTTACTCTTCAAACTTTCAATTTCATTACCAAGAGTAGTCTTGGTATCTGCAAGTTCCTTTTGGAATCCTCAGTCATTTTCATGTACCTGGTAAGAGAATCATATACAAAAGTGAGAGTAATAGGGTCCTCTGCTCTACCAGCTGATTGCTCATTGGTAAGAGGAGCTTCATTGAACCCAGTAGGAGAAACAGACTCATTTACAACATTAGGAAAACCTTCATTAATTGGCTCACTCATAGGGCTGGGTGAAGGTAGTCTTGTTAACTCAGGTTCAAGAGGTTGAAAATTATCTTCAAACTCATGAAATTGCTCAACTGGAGCATCCTGAGCTGGTGAAATGGTAGGACTAGGTGACACATGTACAGTGGTAGGTGATGGTAAGTCAGTAGAAATAGGTACTTGTTCAGCAGTTGTAGCTGGCCCTTCCTCCATTACCACTGAAGGATTACCATCAGCAGCAACACCAGAAGATGATGGATTACCATCATCAGCAGCATTAGGAGCAGGCATATTACCAGCATCATCACCCTCAACTATATTATCACTGCCAGGTGGCAACATATCCTCTAACATAGGGTGATGTTCCCCAGTATAATTAGTTTTCATTGAGGCAAACAACTTAGAACCAAGAATTTTAATAGGCACATGGGTTCTATCTTCAGTGGTTATGTCTAAAATCATTTGTAAGAATCTAGGATACATCAAAAACTTATGCTGTTGTTTATCTATGTTTTCTAGCATATTATTAAAAATAAACTTAGAAAAGTTATAAGTTAGACCCTTAGAAAGACAAACAATACCACAACCCAATTGTATAGAGAATTGGTTCCATCCACCACACTTGTTGCTTATACATTGGAGCAGCAGATGCACCAAATACCTCCACTTAGGACAAAATTGATTCTTGTGCCACTTGGATGTGTCAGTACTTTGATATCCAGCTTCTCTTAGCCCAGCAAGAATCTCTGCAGTGTTGGAATGATACACACCATTCTCATCATCCAACTGAAGCTTTGTCCTAATCAGTCCTTCTGTCACCACATACTCTACACCATCTACTTCTGCAACAATCTCTGTAGCAGATCTCTTAGCAGCAGATGCCCAAAATCGCTTCACCAAGGATTCACAAACCATATTGGGACTATGTGTCAAAGCATAATGAATCTTTGACCTTTGTAGAAATTTCACCATTAAATCGAATTCTTCATGTCCCTTTGCCTTTTTCAGAATAGCAAACTTGTTATGATCGCCTTTCAATTCAAGTTGTGCCATTTGAATGAATTTGTGTGAGACGGTTATGAATGACACAGAGAATAATTGGTTTAAATGGAGTGATAAGCGAATTATGTTGTTTAGGAAAAGATATGCAAGGTGGGTTAAATTTGGAAGTTCCCCAATCGTGGTCAAAATTATCGGAACAAATTATTGACCTAGTCTGACGTGTAATTCAAAACTTCCAATTTGAACATTTACCCTTCAGCAGAAATGAAAGTCAAATCTGCTGAAGAATGGTCAACTTCAGCAGAAACCACCCAAAAGTAAAAATATCTTCGGTCAATATCTTGGTTTTACTGTGCCACCCAACTCGCATTAATTATCGTAACGCCTAAACTTTACTTATTTAATCACCCCCAAATCACATCTCAGTCACCAATTTACCCTAAATCATCTTTCAAACCCCAATTTTCCAATTAACAGCCAATTCTTCACCAAATCATGTCCTCAAACCCAGAAACCTCCGATCCAAATTCCTCTTCTCCATCATCAGAAGAAGATTTACCACCATATCCATGGGGGCTAGATGGTCCTGACTTTGAAAGAGAACTAGAGAAATGATGGGATGCACAAGAAAGACAATGGAATGCTCATAGGAAGAGTGAATCAAGCCTTGTACCCATTCCTGCTGAGAGAGAGCTTGTCTCTCCCTTCATCTATACCTCTGATGAAGACTCCTCAGAGGAGGAAAATGAAGATCCAACCTTTCTTCCTCCTTCCACACCAGAGAGATCCCAACCAAGATCAAGTAAGAGGGATCCATCTCCTCCAACATCACAAAATTTGGTGTTGGATCTTCCTGCTCCAGGACCTGGTCTTCCACATCAAGAACATATTGGACAGAGCAAGAAGACTGAGATCATACGTAAGGGAAAGGAGAAGCTGAAGTAGATGATTGAGGAATGTTGCCATGGAACAAAGTTCTTGAGTATTATCTTGACTTTGTTACTTGAGCATCTTCACAGTCTTCCTCCTCTTCTTTTTCCATTTTCATCTTCAGCTTCATCATTGTACTTGTCATAGCCTCAAGTATTTTGAAATAAGTTATAGAAGCTAGTAGTGGTACTTAATTAGCCAAATGTTTAGGAATGATCATTGTAATTCAATTGGAACTTTGAATGTAAGCTGTAACTTGTTTCTATCTTCTTAATTTATCAACTGTGTAAGACCTTCAGCATAATCAACTCATCAGTAGAAACCATGTTCAGCATTTTTGACCACATTCCTTTGACTTCTGCTCTTGGTGACTTTATCATACAACTTACAATCTCAGAACATCTGCAAAACAGACATAAGACATACAAATATACAAAACAACTTGCAAACATATTAGTGGGTTAGTGTTAAAACTCAAAAATTATACAACTTATACAACTCTACAAAGTTTACACTCATTATCCTCCCCTGAGGCATATGCCTCCCCTGAGGCTTATGCCTCCCCTTAAACTTTACAGTTAAGGGTTAAGCATTCCAATATGGACCACCAAATATTGAAACCTTGGTCCATCAAATGCTTTAGTTAACAAATCTGCCACATTTTCATCTGTGTGAATTTTGACCACTTTAACCAAATGTTTTTCATAAGCATCCCTTATAAAGTGATGCCTGATTTCAATATGTTTGGTTCTATTATGAAAAACTGGATTTTTAACAATACAAATGGTACTTTGATTGTCAATGAAAATGGTAGTATTCATAAAGTTATACCCATAATCCAGCAATTGATTCTGAATCCATAGAACCTGTCCACAACAATTGGCAGCAGCAACATACTCTGCTTCAGTAGTAGAGGTAGCAACAATGGTCTGTTTCTTGCATTGCCAAGAAATCAGTCTTCTTCCAAGGAATTGGCAACCTCCAGTTGTGGATCTTCTATCCAAATTTGCACCAGCATAGTCACTATCACTATAAGCTGCTAGCTGAAAAGGAGACTCTTTGGGATACCAAAGACCTAATTTGGGTTGGCCTTTGAGGTACTTAAAAATCTTCTTGACAGCATTCAAGTGAGAGGTAAGTGGAGTAACTTGGTGCCTTGAACATGCACTCACAGCAAATGTAATATCAGGTCTTGAGGCAGTCAAATACATCAAAGAGCCAATCATTGACCTATATAAATGAACATTCACAGGGAGATCAGGATCAAGATTGTTCTTTGGTTTGGGGGCCTCATATGGTGTAGTGGCAGTCCTGACATTCTCCATAGCAAACTTTGTCAACATATCTTTTACATACTTTTCCTGATGAATGAAAATTCCATCAGGTTTCTGCTGAACCTGTAAACCCAAAAAGAAAGTGAGTTCTCCCATGGCACTCATTTGAAATTCTCCCTTCATCAGATCCTCAAACTCTCTACACCATGCTTCTTTGGTTGAACCAAAGATGATATCATCCACATACACTTGAACAAGAATTATATCCCTGGAATCTTTCTTGAGGAATAGAGTCTTGTCAATTGCACCTCTTCTGTAGCCATGCTTCAGCAGAAATGTGGAAAGTCTAGCATACCAAGCTCTGGGAGCTTGATGAAGTCCATAGAGAGCTTTGACAACCTTGTACACATACTCAGGATGATCAGGGTCTTCAAAGCCTTTGGGTTGAGTCACATATACTTCCTCTTCAATCTCACCATATAAGAAAGCACCTTTAACATCCATCTGATAAACCATGAAGCCCATATAAGAGGCATAGGCCAAAAAAATCCTTATGGCTTCAACTCTGGCCACTGGTGCAAAGACTTCATCATAGTCAATGCCTTCCTCTTGTCTAAACCCTTGAGCCACCAATCTAGCTTTGTTCTTCTCCACAATCCCCCTAGAATCTCTTTTATTCTTCAAAATCCATTTTGTCCCAATGGCATATTTACCATCAGGAAGAGGAACCAAAATCCAAACCTGCTGATTCTTAAATTGCAGCATTTCTTCTTGCATTGCTTCAAGCCAACTTGAATCAGCCAGTGCTTGAGGAACACTAGTTGGCTCTATCTGAGAAAGAAAGCATGCAAACAGACAATGTTTGAAGTCTGTGTGATTGTTCCTTTTTTGATTGTAGACATAAGAGATGAAAGCAACTTCACCATATTTTGTATTCTTTACAGTGCTTCTAGTTCGAACAGGATCTTTAGGATCTCTAATAATCTTTGATGGGGATGAGCATTATGAATCCTTTTAGTGGCTGTGGTGTGAACATCAATCTTGGCATCAAGATTGTTGACTGTAGGCCCAAACTCAGTATCATAAGAAGTTGAGTGAAATAGGCCAGGCTTTGGCTTATAATTCCCAAGATCAGAAGGACTTGGAAATCTTGTAAAGGGCTTCTCAAAGTCTGTAGAGACTTCAGTAGAAATGGGAGAATGAGCAACAGTAGTATCAGCATCTGAGACCTTATCAGTGGGAGTAGATTTGCCTTCAGCAGATTCATCAGCAGTATCCTTGTTTCCACTGACTGCTTGTGCTGATTGATGTAGGATTGCTTCAGTCTCTTGTGTAACCTTTTCATTGAGTTTCTGAGCTTCCTGTGTGGCAGCATGTTCTTGCTTCTTCAGTCTTGCAAGATCCTCTGCATAGTGTGACTCATCATCTTGTTCAGCAGCAGAATGATTACCTACAAAATGGTTAGGTGGAAAAGATGGTACAACAATGGTTTGTTCATCTGGCTCAGATTCACAGTCTGAGTCATCATCCATGGAACCTGCAGGGTTAGAGTTTGGATCTTTGGTACCTGCATTAGGATTAGAAGCATGTCTAGTATAACCCAAATAGTCAGTCAAATAATCTAGGTCAAAATACCAAGAATGGCCTTGTCCCTGTATATTAGGCCGATCTTCAAGAAATCTAAGATTAAGGGTCTCTTCTATCCTTTTGGCATTCAGATTATAAACCCTATAGGCCTTGCTATGAGCTGAATAACCAACTATATATCCCTCATCAGCTTTCCCATCAAACTTCCCCAGTATATCAGCAGTATTCAAAATGGTCACTTTGCATCCAAAAGGCTTAAGGTAATGTATGTCTGGAACTTTCCCAGTGAGAAGTTCATAAGGTGTCTTGACATGATGTCTAGTGATGGAGACCCTGTTCAAGACATAGCAAGCAGTACTTACTGCTTCAGTCCAAAACATTGTGGGTAACTTGGAGTCTGCAAGCATTGATCTTGCTGCCTCAATGAGGGTTCTATTTTTCCTTTCAGCAACCTCATTTTGTTGTGGGGTTCTTGGAGTACTATAGTCCCTTCTAATCCCCTTAGACTTACAGAATTCTATGAAAACAACATTTTTGAATTCTGTCCCATTGTCACACCTAATCCCTTTAACCTTTTTATTAAGCTGGTTTTCAATTAAAATGATGAATTCTTTCAAAATAGGAGTTGTTTCATCTTTAGTTTTAAGAAAGAATACCCAGCAAAACCGGCTAAAATCATCTGTGATAACCAGGCAGAAATACTTGTGATCAATACTTCTGATAGGAGTTGGACCAAATAGATCCATGTGCAACAGCTGAAGTGGTTCTGAAATGGTGCTCACAGCTTTGACTGCTTGGTAAGAGGCTCTGTGTTGCTTTCCCTTGTTGCAAGCAATACAATTGTGTTCATTGGTGAAGAGTTTAGAAGGTAGACCCTTAACAAGACCAAGTTTAGACAACTTGTTGATTGTCTTATAATTCACATGAGCCATTCTCCTATGCCACTTGGTAGATTCATCCTGGGAAGCTTTGGCCACCAAACATGTTAGTTCACCTTCTGGCTTGACATCATTCAGATTGAATGTGTACAAGTTAAAGGTTCTAGGAACTCTTAGCAAAACAGTTGTGTCTTCTGGAAGTTTGAAGTCCTTGGAGAGTACAAGACATTCATCCTCAGAGAAGAAAACCTTATTCTTAGTTTCACAAATTTGTGATATAGAGAATAGATTAAAATGCTCTAGTTCCTTCACATAATAAACATTTTCAAAGTCTAACAAGGGTGTCTTAATAGTCCCTTTCCCAGTAATTTTGCCATCTCCACCACCAAAAGTAACAGTGCCTCCTCCTTCTATGGGTACAAAGTCATGCATCTTGTCCTTGTTCCCTGACATACTTCTAGAACAACCACTGTCAACAATACCTACTTCAGTACTCTTTAAAGGATGATCCTACAACAACAACAAAGAATATACAAAGAGTTAGTACACTTTGGAGACTCAAGTCATTGCTGACTTGAGCCTGCCTTGTGGATCATTGGTGATAGGCCATGTAGATGTTTTAGATCCACCATTGTTCTTGGGTCTGTATTGCATATTAGGTCCCTTCTTTGTCCAAGAACAACCTGCTGAGGGCTTCACAGCAGTATCCCAACACCCACCACCATAATACATTGAGTCAAAGTGATTAGGCCAATAACCATTAGAAAAGAAAGAACTAGTGGGTCGAATATAAGATCTAGTACTGGTTCTTCTCCATGAAGAATGTGGTTCAGCAGAATTAGATTTCTGCTGATGTGGAACAAAAGAGGGTATTTCACTAACATCCTTCCACATTTGCCTAGGTTTTCTTTGACTAAAGCCAACACCTATTCTTTGCTCATGAAATGTACAATCCTTAATCAAGTGATATTTGCTTCCACACACAAAACACTTCTTCTTTTTAGAAGTTTTATTCAAACCAAAAGAAGTTTCATAACAAGAAAAAGTATTCAAACCACCATGATAAACAGAATTGTTTTTAACATAACCAAAAGAATTATTTTGCAAAGAATTTAAAAACAAGTCTTCAGCAGAAACTGTCTTGTTATCAGCAGCAACTCTAGAAGACTTGTGGGGAGACTTGGGTGATGTCTTTGGTATGGTCTTGGGAGTGGTCTTGGGCAGGTCAGACTTCTCACTTGAATCACAGCTAGCAAATGAGGTAGACCCTTCATCAGAAGACTTGTCACTGTCACAACAAGAGACAAAGTCAGTAGATTTAACACTACGGTCTGGCAAGTCAGTTGACTTTTTGCCATAGAGATGTTGTGATCCATCAAAGTCACTAGGTTTGGATAGGTCAATAGGCATATGTTCCCCTCTTATAGGTCCAGGGACAGCATGTAAGTTACCTTCTTTGACAAAGTTAGCTAACCCTGCTGATGTGGTTTTACCTAGGTCATTCCTAGCTTCTAAACCAACATATTTTTGAAATCCTAAACCAATTTTAGAGTTCACAGCCTGACTACCATAGAGTTCACAAGCTAGATTATCACCTGACATTTGCCATTGTTTACCTCTGGCTATCTCTTTGTCTAACTTAACTTGTAATTCTTGTTTTTCTTTTTCTAGATCAGACTTCTCTTTTTCAGTACGTTTTAAGTCTATCTTAGCAATTTCTAAATCACTTTCTAGAACTCTTATTTTTTCATCATATTTAACTTGATTCTTTTGAAACCATACTTTTTGTTTCTCTAGAGTTTTTAAAGCCAATTTATAAGACTCTACCTCTATATAACACTCATTGTACTTTGGTTTCAATTCATCAAATTCCTTTTTAAGCTCATTGTATCTTACACTACATCCAAACACACAGTTGTGTACCTGAGAGATTCCCATCAAGGAGACTTGCTCCTTCTTGTCCTCTGAAGATGAGTATGCCAGCAGATTCACTTGTGAGGAAGTAGAAGCTTCCTCTCCAGCAGGTTCATGTTCAGCCCAATCAATTTGGTGATCCAGAGTCACCATAGCCTTTGAAGGTACAGCCTTAGTTGTCCCTGCTTTCCACTGGATAAGAACCATATCTAACTTCATCTCCAGGCTTTCTCTCCTTGCATTCTCTTGAAAAATGTCCCACTTGTCCACAAGTGTAACATTTAACCTTCCTTCTATCAAACCTTGCTGCCTCTTTTCCATTAAAACCAAACTTCCTTCCAAACTTGGCTTCAAACCTCTTAATGTTCATGGAGATCATTGCAAGCTCCCATTTCAAGTACATCTCCTCCATCTCCAATGGATCCACCTGTTCAAAATCCTCATAAGCAAGAAACTGCTGATGTTCATATTCAGCCACAAATGAATGAATAAGATCCTCCAACACACTACTGGATTTTGGTTTAGGAGCAGATTGAGTATGAGTTTGAGAAGATGCTCCTGATGAATATGAACTTGAGGCTTGATGCACAGGTTTTGTAGAGGCACCAACAAATGCAGAATGAGTGGATGGACGAATGGGACTTCTAACATCAGGCTCAAGGGATTTAAGCCTATTGTAGAGGTCATCAAAGGACATCATGTCCAACCCACCTTTGGTCTTGAGAGCAATACAAACTTGTAACCAAGATGGTGGCAGAGATCTCAGAAATTTAGCATTACAGTCCTCATTATCGGGTCTAGCCTTCAATTGATTAAGTTGACTTAATATTCGATGAAACTTGTCATAGCCTTTATGAATTCCCTCTTCTTCAGATATCTGAAATTCTTGGAATTTCTGCTTTAGCATAGACTTCTGCAACCTTCTTGATTCATCATTCCCACCAAATCTAGCTTTTATAGCCATCCAAATGTCCTTGGCATCCTCCATAAGGTGGAAGTCACCCATATGGTCATCAGGTATAGCTTGGAGCAGAATTGTTCTTACCTTGCTCTCCCTTTGCACAGCCAGAATCTCTTTAGCAGTTCTGGGACCTACAATTGTAACAACTTCATCAGCATCTGTAACATGCTTCTTTAGGCTATTCCCCTTTTTAACAATCTCCCACAGATTCCAATCAATGTTTGTGATCCAGTTCTGCATCTTCATGGACCACAGATGATATTCTTCAGCATTCTTCAAGTATGGAAACTTAGCATTACTGTTAGAGAGGGTGAGTTGTTGAAGAGAAGTGGTGTTAATGTTTTGGGTTGTATCAGCATCATCATCAGATCCAGGCATGGTTGTTGATTTGTTTGGATTTTTAAGGTGTAAGATTTGTGTTTCTTAGTATGACAGAGACTCTCTCGAGGCTCTGATACCACTTGTTGAGACTATAAGACCTTGATAGATCTTCTTGAGCACTCTAGAATCGTTAGTAATGTCACTGTAATCAATAACACACTAATAGACAATCTCTGCAACTTGTATTTATAAAGCGGAAACAAAACACAAGCTTGATAGTAAGAACTCTTGATCCTCTATGGATCGTTTCAATAATAATAAGAGTGTTTTTCTAAAAACTTAATCAATACATAATCGTGTGTTCCTTTTATACACAAGGAACCCTAAACCGTTTTACAAGAAACGTATATTCTAAAACTTCTAAAAGATATGCATTATCACTTCCTAAATAAACTCATGCATATCCAAACTATAATACATAAAATACGGAAATACTAAATCCGCAGAAACTAATAATGCTGAAACTAGTCTTCAGCAGATATACTGCTTCAGCAGGAACCAACTCTTCAGCAGGAACCGTCAGCAGAAACAGCAGCAGAATTCTTACTTAACAGAATTCCCAACAAAATCTAAACAACGATAACCACGATGATTCGTGGCATGACCTAAGTAAAGAGAAGGTGTAGCCCGAGCACCAAGTTTGTTATTAGTATCAATGTGAGGATAACAAAGACACCCAAAGGTACGCAAAAGACTATAGTCGGGTTTTAATCCAAAAAGGCGAGTAAATGGGACTTCATTGTCAATGGCACGTGAAGGTAAAATATTTAAAAGATAAACAGCCATATTAAGAGCCTCAGTCCAATAATTAGGAGGAAGATGTGCTTGAAATAACAAAGTACGGATAAGGTTATTGATAGTTCTTATCATCCTTTCGGATTTCCCGTTTTGTTGAGAGGTGCGAGGACAAGAAAATCTAAACTGAATCCCATTATCGGAAAATATTTTATGAAAAGCATGGTTGTCAAATTCCCCACCATGGTCACACTGAAAAGACTTAATTTCACATTTAAATTGAGTACGGACAAAGCTACAAAACAAATTAAATTTAGACAAAACATCAGATTTATTAACTAAAGGATAAACCCGAACAAACTGTGAATAATGATCCAAAAACAAAACATAATATTTGAAACCAGAAAGACTCGGAATTGGGGAAGTCCACAAGTCCGAGTGTACAATATCAAATGACGAATGAACCAAACTATTAGAACTAACAATGGAAGTTTCACGTGTTTGCCAAGCTGACAAGCATGACAAAGAACGGGAGACCTCTCGTTATTACATGAAATAGAACTACTTGAAAGGACACGACGTAACCCTTCACTTCCTGAATGACCAAGACGCTAATGCCACATATACTGACTCGCTAGAAAAGCATAAGGAATGGTGGAAGGCTGAGTGACTGGGTAAAGATCTCCATTGCTATCACAGCGGAGCAGCACCCGACGCGTTTGAAACTCCTTAACAGAAAAACCAAAAGGGTCAAACTCAACAGTACAATAATTATCACGAACAAATTGACGAACAGAGATTAAATACTTAACAATATGAGGAGTAATTAAGACATTATTTAAATGAAGAGGACGAGTGGGAGTAGGCAAAATGCTATGGCCAGAGTTGATAACGGGAATAGAATGCCCGTCACCAACCGCAACAGACGGGTAAATGCACGTATTAAAAACATCACTAAGACAATTGGCATTATCATTAAGATGAGATGACGCACCTGTATCCATATTCCAGTTACCGGGGTTAGGATCCTGAAGTGTTATCGCATTGAAAGCACTCGGCAAAATGGTCTCTTGTCCCGGTAATTGGTTTGTTGTAACGGAGCGTGAACCCTCCTGTTGAAAACCCATGGGCTGGTTAAAACACATGGGCTGTGAACCCCCTTGAGCAGCCATGAATTGACCCCTTGGTGATGACCCCGCTGCCATGAATTGACCCCCCTGTGATTGGTGAACCACCTGCCCTTGTTGAACTCCTTGTCCTTGTTGAACCATGGTATTGAACCCAGGCTGTAGTGAACCCCCTTACATGGTAGTATTAGGTTGTGCATGGAACGTGGAATGTAGTGGTGTACCAAAGCCTGGTGGAGCTCCGAAAATTGAAGGCGAGGGCCCAGTGTAACAAGCAATAGGAGTATTTGTACCACTGGAAGGTTGCACACTAGTTGAACCGTTTGAAGACTTAGCATCGCCCCCATTAAACCCACCCGGAGAACCCATCTTAGCCAAAAGTGTTTAAAGAGTAACCAGTTCATGTGGAGATAAGTTGTTAAATTTGGTAGCAGTAACAGTAGAGGGTCGAGTATTAGGATTACCATACTTGCAATCATGAAGGAATTTACAATAAATACCAAATCGGCAAGACCCTTGAAGGAAGTTGAAGCACGGCTTGTTGACCTTTTCATTAGGGGAAGTTGAACGCCGAGTATTAGAACCCGAGTTTGCCAACAAAACCATGGGTGAAGAAGAAGTAGAATCAACAAATGAATCTTGTGCCCGAGACTTCAACCGCATCTCCTCCGTAGTAAGCATAGAACGTACCGTCTTAAGATCAGGAAAAACCTCTCGATGAGCAATGATAGTAGCAACGTTATCATACTTGGCAGGCAATCCTTCTAGTGCAAAAGTGACAATATCATCATTACTAATGGGAGAACGTAGGCTACGCAAAACAGTGGCATAGTTTTCAATCTTACGAAAGTAAGCATCAATAGTTAACTCCCCGAGCTTTAAGGCACGCAATTCTGCCTTCAATGCAATAGAATGAGATCGTTTGTTATCATTGAAGATCTCGGCAAGAAGGTCCCATGCTTCTTTCGCTGTTTGAGGATTATCACCAACAAGTCACGCTTGAAGTGTCGAGGATAATGTCACAAAGATCCAAGAGAGGATAATGGTATCAATTTTCACGCACTCCGCATCCGGAGGAGAGTTGTCACTAGTAGTTGCTTCATCCTTACCAAAAATATGTTCCAAAAGACCATTACCACGACAAAGGTGCATAAAGAAAAACACCCATGACGTGTAGTTCATCTCATCGATGTCTAGCTTTACTGGAATGAGTTGAGCGAGGTTGGTAATTGTCATAAGCTTATCCGAAAGCAAGATGACAGGTGTGGGAGGGGGTGGATTTTGTCCAGTCATGATGAAGGGAGATAAAGTGGAACGATATAGGGTTAGGGTATGGGATAATAAAAAGTTATTAATATTAGGGTTAGGGTTTTGTTGATGTAACAGTAGCTCCAAGAGGAAGAAGACAAACAGATGTTGAAAGCAGGTAACAACAGAATTCCAAAACTCCAATAGGTCGACTGGCTATCAGAATGAAACCAACGATCGACGCAAACACCAACCGTCGACTGGTAATCAGAAGGGGTACCAACGATCGACTAATAGTTAAACAAAAGCAACTGTCGACTGGTAATCAGAGGGTACCAACGATCGACTTACAGAAAAAACTGGATAAAAATTGTTAGGGTTTTGTGAAGGATCGGTTTGGCTGTGATACCATGTAGGATAATGGGTAAATCGTGTCTCTATTAATGTGAATCATCCGGTATATAAATACCATTACAAGGAACAATCTAGACCTCGGGCCTTAGCCCATACTAATATTACATGGACTCTAACTTGTGAATACATCGACTAACAATATGCAGGGGGTGTTTCGAAAAAGATCCACTTCAAGTTTAGTACTCCTTCCGTCTCAAATTAATAGTCCACTTTTCCTTTTTTAGACGTCCCAATTTAATTGCCCATTACTAAATATAGATAGGAAAGTTTAATCGAATTTACCATATTGCCTTTGATTGAAATTATTATTACAAACTTTAAAGAATAACTTAATTAATCAGTTAAGGGTAAAAGTGTCATTCTGTTAAAAAGTAAGAAAGAGAAAGCTGTAATAAATGCACTTTTTTTAAACTGTGTGTTTTTTGTCGAGGGACAATAATTTTGGGACAGAGGGAGTAATTTAATCCCACACTTTGTTACGATCACACATCACGGAGCTATCATATCCCCGCATAAAGATCCATTCAGATCATACATAAATTGTACTACCTCCGTCCCATTTTAAGTGTCCATAATGGAATCTTGAATTGTCCCAAATTAAGTGTCCAGATTCTATTTCAACCAATGAGATGAGACTTTAGTGGGTAAAAATTATATTTGATTGGTGGAGAGTGTAGTTAGTGGAATTTTCTAAAACTTTGTGCATGATGTAAGTGGACACTTAATGTGGGACGGAGGGAGTACTAAACTATGAATTTTTAGGCAGGATAATTACCCCTTTTGGCCACGGAGGTACCTGTGCCGACTACAGGCTATCCAAAAGGGTAGTCGCTCAGGGATTAGTCGGCTCACAATGTTGAGCCGGATACCTAGGTAACCTAAAAATAAAAGAAACTATAGTTAACTTGCCATTTTTTCGAGTGTTGTGTAGGCAACATTTTCTTTTGCTAGCATATACCCAAACTTTTGAATTGCGACATTTGTATTATAAAAGTAGTCCATAGCCATCACGTTCTTTAAGCCGGTTCAATCTCAGCCTCTTTGGCTGGAAAACAACAAAGTTAGTCCAAACAGGTTTCTTACTTAAATAAAAAAGAGTGAACTACATAAATCATCACAGTGGTTTATCAAATTTGGCATTAATCACCTTGCTGATACAATTGGCAAATATCATCCCTAAGAGGCAAGACGCTTGGCATATTACATCCCTCCTTTAAATGAGTTAAAGGTAAAATAGTCATTTAATATGGAGAAGAATGGGGGTGTGCACAGTTCGGTTGGGTCGGTTTTTGGCTAAAACCGAAATCGAACCGAAATTTTTGTTCGGTTTTTGGCGGTTCGTTTTTTCGGTTTATTATCGGTTTCGGTTTGGTTTTTCGGTTTTTTCGGTTTCTAACCGTTGATATTTGGGCATGGCAAATTTATATCAACAAACTTGTATTAAATAGAAAATTGGTTATTCTTATTTACTTTTTTTGTCAATCAAAGTATAATAATGTTTATTGTATAATTCTATAATTACACATATATAGATGAGACACACAGGTGCAAATGAACATACACTTAGTATAATACTCGTCATATATATTGATATACTCAAAAGTAAACACACGACAATACAAACACGCATATAAACATAAATGTAAAAGAAATATATATAAATCTACCCACAAAATGAATATGAATTTATACATTTGATTTATTTAGTTATCTATTCATATTATATTAATTATATAATAAAACTGGTTCGGTTCGGTTTTTACAGTTCGGTTTTGGGACGAAAACCTAAACCGAACTGTATTTTTCGGTTTTTAAAAAATTAAAAACCGAACCATCGGTTTTTAGTTTTGATCGGCTTTTTCAGTTCCGTTTTTTTGTTTTTGGTTCAGTTTCGGTTTTTTCGGTTTTGTTTGCTCACCCAATATTGTGTTAGATGTTTGATCTTGGAGGGATGATATGTGATTAAGCCTTTTATTATTTATTTATTTATTTATTTTTATTTTTTTACATATCACCCAAACACCCCATTTTGTTCTACGTATGTCCAAAACTTTCATAATAGTCAAAACAAAAAGCTCAAATACTACTCGTTTCACACATAGCAAATAGTATTTGCCAATAGTATCGGTAAGAGATGATCGGTGCTAAATCCGATAAACCACATGGATGAAAATGCATTTTTGGCCTGAGTGTCATCAAGTGTCTTCGGTAAAAGTTTTTTAGCAATGTGTATAAGCATTTTATAAATACATAATTAACATTTAATGAACACTTAAATAACATTAAATATTCAATAGTTAATATCACTTACATCATAGGGTGGTGGCAATCATGCTTTTGAAAAAAACTCATACATCTCAACCCACAAATAATATCATTCCACTTCATTCATACTTTTTTCATACCTCTCAACTTTTTTTAGTGGCAATCATGATTCTATATCTCAACTAATTTATTTTTTATTTTCATAAATTATATTAAACAATTTAATAAAAACATAATATTTCATTAATAATTAAAAGAAAATTACATAATACTAAAAAAAAAATAATTAAAAGAAAATTATATAATTCTTAAAAAAATAATAATAAATAAATTAAAAAAAAAAAAAAACTAGTAATCGAGGTATGCTAAGTTTTGAGCATCTACGTGCTCCGTAAGATCATATAGGAGACGGTAATGGATTTGTTCGTCGAGTAACTCCTGTAGTACACTATCGTCATAAACTGGCGCGACCGGCTGATCCATTATATGAACCGGTGATATTGTCACCTGATCATCTTTTAAAATCATATTGTGAAATATGATACACGTATAAACGAGTTGTTGAATTTTCGACCGACATAGCCCGGAGAGGACGATTGAGAATCATCCATTTTGCCTAAAGCTCGCTCGACATCTTTTCTCGCAGACTCTTGTAGCTTCTTGAATCTCTTTTCCTTCGGTTCAATGGGATACTTATATGCTTTAACAAATGTTGACCACGTAGGATAGATTCCATCGGTAAGATAATATCCACGTTTGAAAAGCCGTCCATTTACATGAAATGAACTGTTTGGCGCCGTTCCATTTCACGCCGTAAGATATAATGGAGACTGATTAAAAACATTGATATCGTTGTTTGCACTGGGAGGACGAAAAAACGAATGCCAAATCCACAAATCGTTTGAAGCGACGGCTTCAAGCATAATGGTAGGGTATTGGTGATCACCTCGCTTATATTAGCCTTTCAATTGTCTAGGACAATTACGCCAAACGAAATGTGTACAATCAATGCTACCAAGCATTCCAGGAATGTGATGTTTTTCTTCATGTGCCTTGAATAAGCGTGCAACATCATGGGATGTCGGCATACGTAAGAACTCTCGACCATATAATTCAATAGTAGCATGGAAAAAATGATCAATGCATTCTCCTATAAGAAAAAATATAATGAAAACTTTTAAAGAAAATTAATAACGATAACTTTTGAAAAATAAATATAACGACATCTTTTTAAATAAAAAAAAATAACAAAAACTTAAAAAAAATAATAACAAGAACTTAAAAAAAAAATTATAACCTGATGTTCTTCGGGCTATGTTTAAATAGTCATTAAATCTATCCGGAGGTTCACCCGTTGCGAGTTGCCGAATGGCCGACGTGCATTTTTGTAATGCCGTGAAACTTTTTTTTCCCCTCGCATCATAGCCCTCTTGAAACCATTCGAATCTTGCTTCAACATCACTAACAATTCTTAAAAACAAGCATTTATTCATACGAAACCTATCACGAAAAACATGGTTGGCAAACTTTGGTCGTTCCACGAAATAGTCATTCATAAGGGTTTGTAAAGCTTTTTTACGAAAACGGGTTACAGACTCCCGAGTTTCGGTAGAGCTTGCCGTGTCTTCAATTGAATCGTAAACGCCTAAAAAGGTTGATAGGGTACTACCGGATAACCATAGTTCGGACGAGTCGTCGGGAATAAATATCTTGTCGGATGAAGAAGAAGAGGATGAAACCATTGTAAAAATATGTGAATTGTTTGTGTTAAATTTTATATGAAAGTGATTTTTTAAACAAAATTTAGTCTAGTATATATAAATGGAACTTTTTTTTCTCTACCTAACGGTAACATTTGTCTCCCCAACGTCTCTTTCTTCCCAAATGTAACGGTCACAAGAACTCCAAACCGTTGAATCATTCTTTAACGCCCAACCCATGCCGCTGCTCATACCGCCTAGGTGGCGGCGGCGGTGTTTACCGCCGGTATGGGGCCAAACCGCTCCTATACCGCAGCCATTGCCACCAGCCTTATATAATGATTAAAAGCAATATTTTAAACCCGTGTTGACCCAGCCGGTTCAACCGGTTGAACCAGGAACCGGCTCGGAGACCGAGCCAGATGTGACCGGTTTTTACTTGTTTGAGACCCGAATTGAAACGTCGGTTTTTTGTTGATCCGGGTTGACCCGGTTTGATAAACCCGGCCGGGTCATGGCTTATCATAATATATGTAAGATTTTTTTTTTATTTTTTTATTTTTTATTTATTTTTTTTTTTTCAAATTAACCTTCCTAAATTTAATTAACAAGTTAAAGTGATGAGTACTAATGTTAGTTAAAATTGTATAAAACCATAAATTAGAGTTATATACTATCTTAGAAACACCAACTAATATTAGTTTTAATGTAAGCTATTATAACTTAGAATCATAAGTTGATTGTTTTTGCAAATCTTTGCTATAGAACTTAAAACCAAAGCTTATCGGTAGAGTCTTTAATCTTTTTCATTATTTCAATCAAATGTAGAAATAAAACTAGACATGCAACACTACATGTTAAATATAAAAAAGATATATACATAAATATGGAACCGGTTCGACCCGGCGGTTCAACTGGTTGAACCGGTGACCCGGTAAACCGGCGACTAAACCGGGTCGATAAAAAAACCGGGTTTTAAAACACTGATTAGAAGTATATATTTATGGAATATATTAGTTCATTAGTTATCATTTTCATAAGTTTAGAATGCTTACACACAACCTATAAGGTTGTGTTTAACAAAACCATATAAAAATTTAGAATACAGTATTGGAACTACTCTGAAATTAGCAATTAAAAACTGCTTAAATAAATCAATTACTCACAAATGTATACCTACAAGTTAAGAAAGTCAACTAATTAAGACACATCCTCGCCATTCAAAAAGAATCTCAGCAGATGGTTTGCATATAGGTAGAATCATTTGTTAAAGGGTCCATGTGTGTGGTCACTGAAGCAGTTAGAAGTTACTCAGGTTTATACAATGTATTTGTTATTAAGGTTACCATTGCCTTTTATTCTTTTCTTGTTTCGTATTATCTATATCTAATGTTCACCGACTTAACCATTGCATGTGCCATGTATTAAATAGGAAGCTAATTATACACATGTGGCGGAAACTTTAAATTATTGCTTAGGAGACATAAGGATGTTATGCCACGCAAACCAATAACCATTTGGCTGGGTACCATTCTCACACATGGGGTATGGGCACAAGCCCTTGGATTTCTGAACAAATTACATATCACAAGAATGGCGACGATCGCCGCGTTACCCGCGTGTCTGTTTTTTGGATTAGATTACACGCTTGAAAATATTGGAAAAAAGTCCTTCTTGGCCAAATTAGCATACTTGGGTAACCTGAGAACCAAAATTAGCGTAAGTTAGCAATGTACACCCCTAACGCGAGCAACCACACTAAAACAAACACCCTATTAGATAAAAAAGAGTGAACCGAATTTGCCAAAACATAAAGTTACGTTAGTTGGGTGTGTTTGTTCAATGGACTGATACATGGTGGAGCATCATCAAGCATACTACATGTTCAACTAACCTTGGTATCAGCCTTCATCTAAACAGCATTATCTCGTATATCCGCAACACTATTCTCAGTCATGGGGGTTTCTTCACATCAGATACACGTCATGGCCTGGTATATTATTCAAATAATTAATTAAGAACAGGAACATTTTTTGTGCACGACTAACATCAGTGGTAATAATAAGCATAACAGGAAATCATGTACATTCCTTGATATAAAAAAATGTACAACGTTCACAAATATCATTCTTAACAGCTTATGTCAAACTACTTATCTTAGGTTCATATCACGAATTCCAAAAACCCCTAACTACCCAATTCTACAAATTACAACCTTACTAATTAAAAAAGGCTAAAAAAACACATACCATTCCCAAACGGCATCAAATTTGAAAATCCTAAAAGTCGCCATATCTGCCGTAGCATCTCTTGTACCCTCTGAATTTATCAGCTTCTTTGTTGTCTTTGAGCACAACCTGTTAACGAACCACGGGAACTGGAACCACTTTCTTGTTCCTTTTCATTGAAACCTGTTACAAAAACACAACAACAAGTTGTAAACATTTAAATAATTTAAATTAGCCGATGTAATATCAATAATGACACAACATATTAAGTAACCGGATATGGCTAACCTTGGCGCGAAGCTGCTGTTTTCACTGTCCCTGCATCTTTTGTTGCTGGGAGGCTTTTGTGCAAATCATGGTTACCTAAAGCGATGATAACATAAAATGTTTAATAAGAAGGCGACTGATAATATATGAATGTTTTAAAATGTATGTATTTTAATATTAGTAGCAACTTATGCACCTGAATCAAATTAACCAAAGTTGGCTGTTGTATAGTGCTACATCACGAAGCTGTTAGTTTTAACGGATAAAAATTAATGAATATTTCCGGACTCGAACACGAGACTTCGGGATTGCACACATTACGTATGAGTTTCAATGTATTAATAATTATTATATTGAATTATGAATAATTATTAATTTCACAAACAAGACACGTAACGGTCGTTTGTAGTTAACGGTAATTGGACTAAATGATCATTGGAGGAAAGATAAAGGACTGAACTTAAAATAGAGTTCAAGAAAAACATGGAATGGGCTTGTAAAACCCATGTTTGGCCAAACCCAACCCATTAGGGTGTAGGGTTTGTGTCTTGTGCTCCAAGATGTTGATTAGTATATAAACAAACCCCTTTGCTCATTCTAATCATCCCTTGGTTCACTTGCAAACCAAATCTCCTTCTCTTCTCTCCTCTTGAGTTAGAAATCGAACTACACCCTTATAGGGTTCCTACTAGATTTCTAAGCTCAAAACCATTCTTGTTTAGTTGATCAACTACACCCTTCTAGGGTTCCTACGCGATCTTCTAAACATAGTGTTTGGTTTGTTTGTGAATTAAGAACCTAGCTTTTCTTACTGAAACGCTACTAATACGTGTGTTCAAGAACGAAGTGTTGGCATACTTTTGCTAACGTGGTGATTGTCCTATTCGACTACACCATAGTCGATCCCCATTAAACCCTAATTAGGGTTTATAAGTTCTTGTTCAATTGATTTCTTGTTCTTGCTAGAAATCACAAAGGTACACATCCTTTTATATTCGGTTAATTAATTTACATGTATTTGATCTATTTCCGCTGCTTACTCTTTGATGTTTATGTGTTTATACTCTTGTTATGATTCACATATTCCAACAGTGGCATCAAGAGCCGTTAATACATTGTATTTACTTACCGAAACACATAAAATTGAATCATTATGATTATTACATGCTTGGTGTTCTTATGTTTTTTAATTTTTTCATAAACCCTAGATTTTTATTTTTTTTATTTCGAAATTTATTTATTTTATTTATATATGTCGAATTTTTTTTATTTAAAAAGAAAATTAGGGTTTTTGAATTTTGTTATAAAACTTGTAGAAACCTTTGGTTGCATGTATTTATGTGTATATAAATGGATATTGGTGATATGCCGTTTTGGTTGCGTTCTTTGATTGACATGATTATTTGTTATAATATGTGCAATGTGGGCATCCATGACAAACCATGCATGTGTTTTTATGGATTATGTTGTTTGATTTCATGCTTATTTATGCGATTCTATTATAATTGATAAGTTGTTTAATAAATATTATGAATAAAGATTACTAACATTTGATTAATTATAAAATTAGGGAAGACCCTATTAATCGTGTAGTAAATCAATTGTGTGTTTTAAATTGATTTTTATTTGCATGTCCATTATTGTTGTCGTTTGTTTATTTTATTTAATTACTTTTGTTTTATATGTTTTGTGACATGATAGTAACAAAAGGGTAATTTCTAAAATAAAATATTAAACGGACTTAATAATGGTGAAATCTTGTTTTGAGCTTACATATAAATCTTGAACTTTTGGTTGATTGATCGCGACTGTATTAAGTGGTTGTAAGGTGAGACTATTTTGACAAACTATAAAGTGGGTATAAGGATGGCTTAGCATTAAATTGCGGCCTTAGTGAGCCTCCATTATGGCTTGACACCTGCCTGTGAGTCAAATTTAGTTTTACCTAACATCCATGATAACTACGAAGCACTTAAGGCAAAGTTGTAAGTTTCTCAACGCCTCAATCAAAACTTTGGAGATTTAAGCTCGTAAAGAAACTAATGAGTAAAGTTGTTTACATGAAACATATGCTACAGGATGAATGCATGACATCTTTGTACATATATTTTGATTACACACATCAAATTTACTACCCTTAAATTTAAGTTATATGCCATCCAATGAAACGGAAACACCTAAAATTGGATCTACGTCAAGGCGTAACCTGGCTAGATTGCAATGGAAGGGCAAATTACATGATTTCATCATTAGCAGATCAACTGGTGTGGTGGAATTATGTAAGTTTGATGTTTCTTAAGTTGGTTAACTTAATTGAGTTGATAGTGGGACTGATCACTCAAGGCATAAGAAGATGGGGATAAAACATGCTTACATTGCAACTGCGGTTGGCAAATATGTAAATCCCATCTATTCTAGGAATTGCAATTGAATATTGGCAATTGAGGTTCGACTCGTACCTTATTGAATACCGTCATCACTAGCAGATCAACTGATGTGATGAACCTATGTCAATTTGGATCCTAGTTTTTCAGTGAAAATTAAATGGTTATATGATTATGAACCATGCGTATTTAATTTTCTTGAAAATTTAATTATCGAAAATACTAAAATTGAATTTTGTAATTCTTTTTAACGTATTAATGCAACATTAAAGCTGTAAACGTGGTTTGGTCTTAAATTGGTAAATTGATCTAATTCTGCTTTCAAACATAATGTTTGATTGAGAAAAATTTACCGAAATGAAAGAAAGTTTATTTTCCATGAGAGAAGAATAAGACTCAATCCTATTCCTTTTCATGATTGAGAAAGGTATGATAGGAACATAAGAATAAGACTCAATCCTAAGTCTATTTTCCATGAGAGAAGAATAAGACTCAATCCTATTCCTTTTCATGATTGAGAAAGGTATGACAGGAACATTAGAATTGTCTACATTCTAATATATAACTCAAGAGTATTGCACATGCTATTTCCATAAGAAATTTCATTACCCTTATTTGGTGAATGAATTCTTCTATAACAAACAATGCATTTGGTTAAATGGAAAATATGAGTTATTAGAAGCTGGACAGATTACCGCAAAATTGGTAAAAGGCAAAGCTAGTATTTTATCTAGTTGTTGTGCTTTAAAGGTGCTACATACCATTATGGGGATGGTAGGCCTATTAAGGAAGAAGCTGCATGCCCAAATTATTCAAGTTAATATCATTGATATAGTAGAATACACATTTTAGAACCCGAGTAATTATTACGTATGGGTTTTTCTAAATGTGCAGGAAAGTAAAAACAAGCAAATTGTTTTCACTGGTTATGAAACACGTACAATGTTGTCAAATCCAGTGGGAGCTTTATGTTGTTTACTGAATATAGAGTTATTGTTATGTTCTCTAGTTCAGTGGGAGCTACAAGACTTAATTTCTGTGTAGTAGCCCAGTTTATCTTTAAGATAATTACTTTCAAATTGTAGACACTCATGCTTTTAGGATAGCCATGTGCGTTTCCTGACAAGACAAAGTAGTCCTACATCTACTAGTTAACTTATGACACAAATCATATTGAATCACATAAACAAACATATGTTGTGTTGTTTATATACTACATGATATTGTTCAATGCACAAGTGGGAGAGTTGTTTATTGTGTGCAAAGGAACAATACATAGAAATATGATTAAAGGATTCTCTTAATTGCAAGGTAAGAGATCTATGTTATAATAGGACTTATACATTTAATGTGTAAAGGTATCTTATGTAGAACATGTGTCGAGATTATTATAAAGACTACTATTATGTCTTATGATATTCAAATTAAAAGAAACACTTGAATTTACAATTTACGTCAGGGTGTAACCTGCCTAGATTGCAATAGAAAGGTAAACTAGATGATTTCATTACTAGCAGATCAACTGATGTAATGTAATTATGTGAGTTTGCAGTTTCTTAAAATTGGATAATTCATAAAATGACATAAGCAAATGAAGTAGTAAATTAACTTGAAATTAAAATTGAAACCAAGTGGTGGTGTTCACAAATACTTTAGTTATTTATGTTTATATCTTCTTATAAACATGAAGTCTTTTAATTATTACAAGACTTATAATAAAGTAAGACGTTGAACTTGTTATGTTTCAAACAAGAAATCATTGAGTTGATCAATGATGTACAACGTATAGTGGGAATATAACAATTTATGTCTTCTTAAGACATGAACGTGAAGTGACTTGTTCAAAAAGACACCTATGTTATATAACATGCAATTGGATTGGAAATTCTATTGTATCATTAAGTTGACTTAGTTGGTAAATAGGTAAGCCAAAGGGAATAAGTTTATCTTACATATTGTTAGTTTGTCTCACAATATTAATTCTAATGAAACATCACATGTTGGTGGTGTGTTCAGTTAGGAAAAATCAAACTCTTGTTATATTGTTTGATTAAAAGATAAATATGACTTCTTTTCTTCCAAAAGTTATCAAGGTTAGAAAATTGAGTATGAATTGAATATACTCAATAAGACTCCAACCTAGAAGATTAAATAAGACATTATGGATTGTGAGGAATCACATTAAGGTCTTAAAATGAAGTTCTGATTTTGTTAATAAGTAGTTTTAACAAACAAGAATCAGGAACTGTAAAATGTTTTTGTAATATCCCAAATGAGAACGATTTAGTGTTGCTCATCTTGCTAAAGTATTTATAGATAAAATACAAAAGGCAAGTGGGAGTTTTGTTTAGATCTTGAAAGATCAAAATTACAAAATATAAAATCTTCTAAAACCACACTAGTGAAAATCATGATGAGATTTGAAATGTAAAGGTTAAATCTCAAAATGATGAAACTCTCATTCATAAATCCGTAGGGATGTCTCAGATATTTAATTAATATGCTGAGAATTATGAATTACAGGATCAAAGTAAGCCTGTTAATCATAATGACGCATTTACTAATTATGGTAAATTGCTCATATTATGAATGTTAAGATGTTGTCCATAAAGATAAGTCAACTTTGAAAACTTGGTTTATCTTAATGAAGATGAGTTTCTACAAGAGAAGGAAAACCCTAGAGGTTTAAAATCTTCATGTAATAAATCATATGGACGAAATTGTATACATATTTTAATGCATGTCTTATGACAAGATTATTAATCATACTTAAGTCATTAACTATGATTGAATACTCTTTCCTAAGCACATTAAAGATACAAAGATGGTAATTGTCATACTCATTTTTATGAATATGAAATTTGACAATGAATTATAAAACATCTTTCTTATATAATTACTTAAGCGAGGACGATGAGTAATTAAGAGTTTTATAAATTCATTTAAATCTTTGAAAGTATACAAAATGCAAGAATCCAAGTATGGATAAATGCATGCATCGAGGAGATAAGTCTTATGTTTAAAATATTAAATCCATGTTTGATTTATAATTTAAAATAAGATAACTCCTAAGTAATTCTGAAAGCTAGTGGGTGTATTATGTTTACTTACTTAAATCATATATGTTGTATAACATATAGGAAGTAACATTCTATATAAGGTAAATGTTAAGTCATAACTTGGAATGAAACTTTACTTGAAAGATTTAATAAGTAAAACATACAACCTTGAATATATGTTTATTGATGTAAACATGTGCGGTAAATGAATCTAATAGAACATGATATATCATTTAGAAAGTTTAAATGGATATGTAGTACATGAATGAAATTTAAGTTGGACACGAGAATTTTTCATGTACATCATGTTGTTGTTATATCATGCTTTGATAAAAGATGATTTGACAACATTGATATATAATTGAAATATATTAGATAAGTTGTGTAATGAATATTCTAAAGGAATATATTTGGATATAGAATCACATCCTCAGCCTGTAACAATTTCTAGATTCTATAAATGAACAATTTGTAAAATTGTCATAGCCAACAAACTTGAAAGTTTGGAAGGAATAAAACATTACACATTGAAGTTTACGGAAAAGAGCGTATTGTTGTTTGCATACAATGATGCTAATATAAATTGAGATGACACTCAATACTAGTCATGGAAGGATTTCATCCTTGTTAATAGCCATGTGTACTAGTTATGCTTAACGAAAAGCCTAGTTGCATTATACGTTAAAGAATAAGAATACTTTAAACATTAAAAGGTTTGGAAGTTTAATTATCATAAATTGTATGTTGAGGATGTCATACACATTTTATGATGTATTATGTGGTTATATCAAATTATTTGAATGCACATATACAAGAATTTCGTTAATTGAATTCTTGAAATAAGTATTCTCAAAATTCTGATAGATCAAAGTTAGTTGAATAATGCCTTGTCAACAAGTATGGTTATCATTACTTGGGCATAATTGTCAACAAGTATGATTGTTATTACTTGAGACAAAATTCATTAACTAGAATTTTTCATGCATTGATCTATTTAGTATTTGGATAAGGGATGTTAAGCAATTATTATTTAATAATGAATTAAAGTACTGAGTACGTTTGTTTTCATTAATAATAGATTGTATCCCATATTTGCATGTTTAATGTAACAATTCGCATTTTCAGGATAATTACTATTCCCGGAAAATTTCACTATTCACTTTTACTATTCATTTTTCCCAAAACTTTCCCGAAAGTTGATTTTTATTTGATATTCTCGAGTGATAAATCATTTCCATGGCAAATTAAATGTTTGACATTCGTCAGATCATTTTCGTGAAAGTTATTAAGGAATTACACGTTTTAGGGTAAAACGTCATTCAGAAATTCTACGTACAACGAAACTCGACCGCGTTAAGTGACCCCGCATCAGAAAAATGTTTGACACACTCATGATTTATTTGAGAATTAATCGTGACTGAGAAAAACATGACCAAAGACTTCCCGGCAGGTCACCCAAGCCAGTACTATTCTCACATGAGCACGCTTAACCGTATGGGCGATTAACCGTTAGACCACAAAACGCGTTTCTAAGATGATTTGAGTTTCCAAATTATTATAAAAAGTCAACATATATTTTCCCTCCTCCATTGACCAAAAATCATCCTTTGATGTTATAAGTCATTTCGTGATTTTTAGGCTTACGGTTTGATGTCTAAAAGACATTTAATACCAACCGACACTAGACTAAGCCCAGTCTAGACATTATAAGTCTTTTTAAATCATTTTTATCACATTAGAAAAGTAACATTTTACTTTTCTCAATTTTACGCAATATTCGTACGTTTTACGTATTACGCGTTTTAGACCCGTGTTTCCAGTTTTTAGCAGGGTTTTACCACCCAAATGGAACCTACCACTCATTTTATATTTTATTATGGAGTATTTTGACAAGTTTAATCATTCCTCCAAGTTTTGTATTTTTACGATACCCGGTTTTACGTTTTGTGACGTAACAACTTACGGTTTGCATTTTACGGAGTCAAAACATACTAGATATCTTGGATAATATCACAAAAAGCCCAACACTTCCTCCCCAAGCTTTGTGAACAGCCCTAGGAGGGGGGATTCACACTATGTGGCTCAATCTCATGCTAGGAGGTCTTAGATTGCATACATGTGTACTACTTGGTCTCCAAGTGTTGACTAGTCAAGCTTGTAACCTCCTCAAGACCTTATTTAATCTTTCTCTTCCTCTCCTTGGCCATACCAACGACCCAAAACAACCTTAACTTACCATTTTGATCATTGATCTTGCTCATTCAACCCATCACAAGTTCAAGTCATAATTCCTAGTTGATCCTTAACACCTTTCAACCATAAAACTCTATAAAATCACCACAAAAACTCATCAAATTTCCAAGTGTTCTTAGTGAAGATTTTTACTAAGGCTTGTTTTTGTGATAGATTAGTTTTTATCAAGGGATTATAAGATAGGGTTTTTGATATGGAAGCATGGCTATGGTTGGAAAGGTTTTTGGAAGATTAAGTAGTGGTTCTTGGTCTTGATCTTGGTTCTAGTTAGTTTCTTCACAAGTTGTAAGCAAACCCTAACTTGCTTCTTGTTAAATAATCATGTTCATGTTATTTACCTATTATTCATGCTATATTATGTCTTGTATGCATGTCCATGATGTATAAAAATGAACAAAACAAGTTATTGTAATTGATTGTTAAGACAAGTTACTAAAACAAGTAAACTAGTGACTTTCTTGGTAAGACCTGATCAAAATGGTAAAGATATGATGTTGGATCATTACATATTACAGTAAAGGACTTAACAAGGAAACCATAGCAATTTGAACCACCTAAAACGAGTATACGAGTCAAAAGTTACGCCCATTTGAAGTTACCAAAACTTTGCGGCAAACTGCCAAATACCATTCTGATCAAATTTGGGTTTTGAAAGTCCCACTTCTGGTCCGATTCATCAAAAAGTTAAAACACGAAAGTTGTCCGGAACGACGTTTTCATTCAGGAATAAAGAAGCTCGAGACCTAAAAACACTTTCCGTGTGATAAAATTCTTCAAATTCTAAACAGCCCATTTTTAGGCGAAAGTCACAAGATTATGGTTATACTTTGAAAGGAACAAGAGGTCTTATGACCTATAATCAAGACCACAACCATGGCTAGAGCCAAGGTTGTGTCTCATGACCTTGAAACAAGGACCAAAGGTCATAGCTAGGCCATGACGAAATGACCATACCAACTTACATAGGCGTAAACATGAAACAAAGAGTTGACGAGAACTTGAACAAGCAATTTGAATCTACTTCACTTAAAAAGGAACCATGAGATATTACAAAGAGAAAATGGTCATACAAGACTTATGAAACTACCCCTAATAACAATCTTCATGTACAAATAAACTTTCCTAAGTTTATTCAAGTATCGGACATGTAACTTTTCGGATCAAAACTTATATCTATATATTTCATCAACTACTACAATAGTAGGGAGCCTCATGTGAGGAGTTCATTATGTAAGCCGTCGAGTTGAGTTGTGGATTTACGAGTTAAAGTGTCCTGGCTCCTCGAACGCTTACTAACATGACTTCTGAATTATGTCGGCCCGAACGGTAGTAAACGATATATAAACATACATGTTTCATGAATCATTTCTTTCAACGACTTACATTATACATCATACCACATCATGGACTAAGTGCAAGACATACATATATTGGCATGTTTATGTTTCCTTAGACATTATTCCAAACCTAAGTTGCAACAATTATTCTAGGTTACTCGTAGAAGTTCTTACGGCATATCCATCATTCTCATTATACATCATCCAACTCAAGGTGAGTTCATAGCCTCACTTTACATTACTTCAATGTTTTACAAACCCTTGGGGGGAATACATGCTATTTTTAACCGAGCACAATGTTTTTAAATTGTATGCTTGCCTGATTGTTTTATTATCACTAAGTAACATCCTTGCCAAACCAAGATCCCTTATTATGAACCATTTAATCACTTGCGAGGGTTACTTGCAAGTGAGCGCGAATATTGTGAATAGGCCTATTGGGATTGACGAATCCCATTTGTATTGACTAAGTTCAAACAAATGCATTAATATTTGAGACATTAGGTATGACGGCAAAGTACCTACCGGGATAACTCCGCCGATTGATATTGGTACCCGTTAACGTTTTGGTGTCATAAGCTTAGTATTTGATAATAACTGTTCCGGGCGTATAACAACGTGGCCCATCTTTGTTTTCCAAACATTGGTGTGAGTCTATTGCTCACACTACCAACATATTGTGTTCAAACATTAAACAAACTCTATGAATATCACTCAACCTTTGTGTTGACCTCTCAAGCATGTATTTCAGGTTCATGACGATCAAGGATGGCACGGAAGGACACGGATACTCAAGAGGGCTATAAATTTTATTATCATTCAAAAACTCCTTTATTATACATTGTAAACATGGAACCATTTGGGACCTCATTTTGTAACCTCTGATATTTATACAATTTGAATGATAAATCTCTTAAAACGACTCAATTGGAGTTCGTTTTCTATTATTGTGACTATTGTGCCGTCAAGTAACACCCAGTTTGAATTCCGCTGCATCCATGAATTGGGGGTGTTACAGATTGGTACCAGAGCCATGGTTATAGAGAAACGGGTCTAATTGAGACCTAAACTATAACCACACATACAAGCAAAAACATTTTTATAGCCTTCCACTCTCCGTGTCTTCCATCCTCCAGACGATTATGGACTTAGTAAGCATGTTATGATACACAAACATATTAGTATATTCATATATACCCATTTTGAGCATTTCCCCGTAGACATTTTTATGCTACACAAACATAATTGCATATTGATATATGTACCCTAAACATAATTGAGCATTTCCCCGTAAGCATTTTATGCTACATGAACACATATAAGTATATTGATATATACACACTAGGCATTTTATGCTACATGAACACATATAAGTATATTGATATATACATACTAAGCATTTTATGCTACATGAACACATATAAGTATATTGATATATACACACTAGGCATTTTATGCTACATGAACACATATAAGTATATTGATATATACACACTAAGCATTTTATGCTACATGAACACATATAAGTATATTGATATATACACACTAGGCATTTTATGCTACATGAACATATTAGTATACTGATATATAAACTCGGTTTATTTTCAATCATTTATCTAAACAATGGACTAAACATATCTGTGTATGCCTATTCTAAGGCATTTCGGCACAGCCACACTCTCCCAATCATGTTCCTACTCCAACATTATATGTCCAAGACATTGTAACTAATTACAATGGTCTCATTCATTTTCCAAGACATTGTGAGATACAATGGTCTCATTCATTTTCCAAGACATTGTGAGATACAATGGTCTCATTCATTTTCCAAGACATTGTGAGATACAATGGTCTCATTCATTTTCCAAGACATTGTGAGATGCAATGGTCTCATTCATTTTCCAAGACATTGTATGATACAATGGTCTTAATCATTTCTCAAATATTTTGAGTCACACAATGGTCTAACCTACTTCCCAGACATTGTGAATTGCACAATGGTCTAACCTACTTCCGAGACATTGTGTTTTGCGCAATGGTCTCTAAAATTATTCCATCACATCATCAATATCATTTCTTATGATATCAAAAACCCGTCACAATCTATCGATTTCAAAACAAGAAATATGAGATTTCTAAAGGACAAACTAATCCATCATCGACAAAAGCTGAACTTTCTCTACATTCATCAAAGTTTTCTTATGAAACCTTCATTATTAAAAGTTCGTGATCCTGGCCAAGTATGTTCTATTTTAGAACTACTTAAAACTTCCTTTCCATACATATCTACCCTTACTACCTTCTATGCAATGGAATATGAAAACATACGTTACAAGTCTTGTATGGACGGGACTTGCAACTTAAGGGTTTGACATCGCCTTTGTTTAGTGGACAGTTTCTCGAAAGCAACGGACATATCAAAAGTATACCTAGTTTAGGTATTTGAAAATTTTATCGAACCTTGGCTAAATATAGACTAGTCACCTATATTTAACCTAGGGACAGTGGAATATAGTCTGACTAACTATATTCGACTTAGAATTTTCAAATACTGAGAATAGTTGTACTAGGGTTATGTTTAGGTTGATTTCCTACATGAACTCGATAAACCACCAGAATACATTAAAACAATCTAGAGACACGATAATGTCTTACCACTCAGCGAAATCTTAACACCTTATTTGTGTTACCTAATTTCATTCTTGAAATTTTTCATTTATGAGATAATCCGAACTACTATCTTGGGATAGTTATCAATTATTCTCTTCATCCTGTAGAAGTACCATCCTGTTTAGGATACCATTCCGTCATAAACTTTTAAAAATCTCTTAAGATTTTTAAAGCAAACTCAACATCGATACCTAAGAGTATTAATGTTAAGCATACACTACACACTTTTGTTCATCAACATATCACATCATTATCTTCACAACCGTTACAAACACAAGCTCATTAACAGATCTTGATGCACTTTTAAAGCTCAAATCATCCTTAGTTACACCACAAGTACCCTCATCAGCTTTACAAGTTTGAATATTCATCTTGTACTTTTGGAACACCAGTATCATCTCATAATACACTACCTTGTAACTCACCGGCTAAGTATGAATGTTGTGTCGGGAATTCTTGAGTAGGATGATTTATAATGTCCTTATTTGAATGGATTGGGATGCCTTTTCATTTAAATAAAGAAATTATAAATCATCGAACCATACGTTTATATTCCTTTAGTTACATTGTTTGGGATGCCTCTCTATGTAAATAAAGAATTATAAACAAGTGGGCTTATTTATATCCGAAATAACATAAGTATGAAGTCAATAAACACTAGATACAACAACAGATTACCTACTAGGCTATGATTGCAACGACTATCCCAATTTCCATTAGTACGAGGTTTACATTTTGGTTTTCATAATGATAGTGCAATAACTAACAAACACATTGCGAGGCCATGTAACCATATGCATGTGCAGTCGTACCAAACTCATTACGGGGCCATGTAACCATACGCATGCGCAGTCGTACCAAACTCATTGCGAGGCCATGTAGCCATATGCATGGGCAGCCGTACAATTCAAACAGGACTTGGTCCAACCACATGTTCAACATTTATTCCATTATTCGATGTCTATGTCAATTGCAATTGTTGTTCAACTATTATATCAATTGCTATTGATACTTGACAACTATATCGAGTTCTATTTGATATTCAACTACTATATCAATTCCTATTAATACTCGATTACTATATCAATTTCCTTTGATATTCGACTATTATATGAATCTCTATTGATATTCAACTATGTTATCAATTTCTATTGACACACCGTATTCTAAGACAAATCAAACTATATCACTGGTAATTCAAGACTCGAGTCCTCATAAGTAACCACACCTTTTCATCGACACCACTCCAACATATAACACACATAGAACTTCGGGACGAAGTTCCCCGTAAGGGGTAGAGACTGTAACAATTCGCATTTTCAGGATAATTACTATTCCCGGAAAATTTCACTATTCACTTTTACTATTCATTTTCCCGAAACTTTCCCGAAAGTTGATTTTTATTTGATATTCTCGAGTGATAAATCATTTCCATGGCAAATTAAATGTTTGACATTCGTCAGATCATTTTCGTGAAAGTTATTAAGGAATTACACGTTTTAGGGTAAAACGTCATTCAGAAATTCTACGTACAACGAAACTCGACCGCGTTAAGTGACCCCGCATCAGAAAAATGTTTGACACACTCATGATTTATTTGAGAATTAATCGTGACTGAGAAAAACATGACCAAAGACTTCCCGGCAGGTCACCCAAGCCAGTACTATTCTCACATGAGCACGCTTAACCGTATGGGCGATTAACCGTTAGACCACAAAACGCGTTTCTAAGATGATTTGAGTTTCCAAATTATTATAAAAAGTCAACATATATTTTCCCTCCTCCATTGACCAAAAATCATCCTTTGATGTTATAAGTCATTTCGTGATTTTTAGGCTTACGGTTTGATGTCTAAAAGACATTTAATACCAACCGACACTAGACTAAGCCCAGTCTAGACATTATAAGTCTTTTTAAATCATTTTTATCACATTAGAAAAGTAACATTTTACTTTTCTCAATTTTACGCAATATTCGTACGTTTTACGTATTACGCGTTTTAGACCCGTGTTTCCAGTTTTTAGCAGGGTTTTACCACCCAAATGGAACCTACCACTCATTTTATATTTTATTATGGAGTATTTTGACAAGTTTAATCATTCCTCCAAGTTTCGTATTTTTACGATACCCGGTTTTACGTTTTGTGACGTAACAACTTACGGTTTGCATTTTACGGAGTCAAAACATACTAGATATCTTGGATAATATCACAAAAAGCCCAACACTTCCTCCCCAAGCTTTGTGAACAGCCCTAGGAGGGGGGATTCACACTATGTGGCTCAATCTCATGCTAGGAGGTCTTAGATTGCATACATGTGTACTACTTGGTCTCCAAGTGTTGACTAGTCAAGCTTGTAACCTCCTCAAGACCTTATTTAATCTTTCTCTTCCTCTCCTTGGCCATACCAACGACCCAAAACAACCTTAACTTACCATTTTGATCATTGATCTTGCTCATTCAACCCATCACAAGTTCAAGTCATAATTCCTAGTTGATCCTTAACACCTTTCAACCATAAAACTCTATAAAATCACCACAAAAACTCATCAAATTTCCAAGTGTTCTTAGTGAAGATTTTTACTAAGGCTTGTTTTTGTGATAGATTAGTGTTTATCAAGGGATTATAAGATAGGGTTTTTGATATGGAAGCATGGCTATGGTTGGAAAGGTTTTTGGAAGATTAAGTAGTGGTTCTTGGTCTTGATCTTGGTTCTAGTTAGTTTCTTCACAAGTTGTAAGCAAACCCTAACTTGCTTCTTGTTAAATAATCATGTTCATGTTATTTACCTATTATTCATGCTATATTATGTCTTGTATGCATGTCCATGATGTATAAAAATGAACAAAACAAGTTATTGTAATTGATTGTTAAGACAAGTTACTAAAACAAGTAAACTAGTGACTTTCTTGGTAAGACCTGATCAAAATGGTAAAGATATGATGTTGGATCATTACATATTACAGTAGAGGACTTAACAAGGAAACCATAGCAATTTGAACCACCTAAAACGAGTATACGAGTCAAAAGTTACGCCCATTTGAAGTTACCAAAACTTTGCGGCAAACTGCCAAATACCATTCTGATCAAATTTGGGTTTTGAAAGTCCCACTTCTGGTCCGATTCATCAAAAAGTTAAAACACGAAAGTTGTCCGGAACGACGTTTTCATTCAGGAATAAAGAAGCTCGAGACCTAAAAACACTTTCCGTGTGATAAAATTCTTCAAATTCTAAACAGCCCATTTTTAGGCGAAAGTCACAAGATTATGGTTATACTTTGAAAGGAACAAGAGGTCTTATGACCTATAATCAAGACCACAACCATGGCTAGAGCCAAGGTTGTGTCTCATGACCTTGAAACAAGGACCAAAGGTCATGGCTAGGCCATGACGAAATGACCATACCAACTTACATAGGCGTAAACATGAAACAAAGAGTTGACGAGAACTTGAACAAGCAATTTGAATCTACTTCACTTAAAAAGGAACCATGAGATATTACAAAGAGAAAATGGTCATACAAGACTTATGAAACTACCCCTAATAACAATCTTCATGTACAAATAAACTTTCCTAAGTTTATTCAAGTATCGGACATGTAACTTTTCGGATCAAAACTTATATCTATATATTTCATCAACTACTACAATAGTAGGGAGCCTCATGTGAGGAGTTCATTATGTAAGCCGTCGAGTTGAGTTGTGGATTTACGAGTTAAAGTGTCCCGGCTCCTCGAACGCTTACTAACATGACTTCTGAATTATGTCGGCCCGAACGGTAGTAAACGATATATAAACATACATGTTTCATGAATCATTTCTTTCAACGACTTACATTATACATCATACCACATCATGGACTAAGTGCAAGACATACATATATTGGCATGTTTATGTTTCCTTAGACATTATTCCAAACCTAAGTTGCAACAATTATTCTAGGTTACTCGTAGAAGTTCTTACGGCATATCCATCATTCTCATTATACATCATCCAACTCAAGGTGAGTTCATAGCCTCACTTTACATTACTTCAATGTTTTACAAACCCTTGGGGGGAATACATGCTATTTTTAATCGAGCACAATGTTTTTAAATTGTATGCTTGCCTGATTGTTTTATTATCACTAAGTAACATCCTTGCCAAACCAAGATCCCTTATTATGAACCATTTAATCACTTGCGAGGGTTACTTGCAAGTGAGCGCGAATATTGTGAATAGGCCTATTGGGATTGACGAATCCCATTTGTATTGACTAAGTTCAAACAAATGCATTAATATTTGAGACATTAGGTATGACGGCAAAGTACCTACCGGGATAACTCCGCCAATTGATATTGGTACCCGTTAACGTTTTGGTGTCATAAGCTTAGTATTTGATAATAACTGTTCCGGGCGTATAACAACGTGGCCCATCTTTGTTTTCCAAACATTGGTGTGAGTCTATTGCTCACACTACCAACATATTGTGTTCAAACATTAAACAAACTCTATGAATATCACTCAACCTTTGTGTTGACCTCTCAAGCATGTATTTCAGGTTCATGACGATCAAGGATGGCACGGAAGGACACGGATACTCAAGAGGGCTATAAATTTTATTATCATTCAAAAACTCCTTTATTATACATTGTAAACATGGAACCATTTGGGACCTCATTTTGTAACCTCTGATATTTATACAATTTGAATGATAAATCTCTTAAAACGACTCAATTGGAGTTCGTTTTCTATTATTGTGACTATTGTGCCGTCAAGTAACACCCAGTTTGAATTCCGCTGCATCCATGAATTGGGGGTGTTACATTTAATCCATGAATAACTTATGTTATGTTATTCTAAATAGTCCGTTGTCAATTAATGATATGGGAGTATCATTGAACTAAGACAAATCTGAGTTTTGGTATAATATACTTAAAGTATATTGATGCGTAGACATGCCAAATTCACATGATATTCAATAAGTGAATAATTGAATATAGGACTAAATCCCAATTACATGATTATACTTATGGATGTTGTCATTATAGTATATCATGAATATTTATCCTCAGACTTGAGATACCAGGTAACTACTGTGGATGTAGCTCATTTTCTGTGAGATAATCTAACGCTATCCGTAACTGGTAGTTACAAGGATTACTTTCAGAGGTGATGCAAAGTTCATAGGTTATGCTTGTAGTCAATACAGGATTTGGTTCCTTCAAATTTGTTTTGAAGTTTAATACTGTTTGGCCACTCGTAGGATTAACAAGATGTTTGCATGGCCATGCCCAAGGTCTATCTGGAATGCATTCAGATGAATTGGTAATCTTGCTTGATCATAAATAACGAGAAACACTAGTTAATTATGGAATGACTTCGATCCAAATCCATATTAACATAGTATTAGAATCAAAAGGATAAGTATGATGATGAATCATCAAATGTGGTTTTTTCCAGGAAACCATACTTGTGATCGTTCTGGGGACATTGGCGTGTTATGCTAGACTAACCATTGTCATTATTACATTAATGTATATCCGAGTGGGAGCTGTTAGTTTTAATGGATAAAAATTAATGAATATGTCCGGACTCGAACACGAGACTTCGGGATTGCACACATTACGTATGAGTTTCAATGTATTAATAATTATTATATTGAATTATGAATAATTATTAATTTCACAAACAAGACACGTAACGGTTGTTTGTAGTTAACGGTAATTGGACTAAATGATCATTGGAGGAAAGATGAAGGACTGAACTTAAAATAGAGTTCAAGAAAAACATGGAATGGGCTTGTAAAACCCATGTTTGGCCAAACCTAACCCATTAGGGTGTAGGGTTTGTGTCTTGTGCTCCAAGATGTTGATTAGTATATAAACAAACCCCTTTGTTCATTCTAATCATCCCTTGGTTCACTTGCAAACCAAATCTCCTTCTCTTCTCTCCTCTTGAGTTAGAAATCGAACTACACCCTTATAGGGTTCATACTAGATTTCTAAGCTCAAAACCATTCTTGTTTAGTTGATCAACTACACCCTTCTAGGGTTCCTACGCGATCTTCTAAACATAGTGTTTGGTTTGTTTGTGAATTAAGAACCTAGCTTTTCTTACTGAAATGCTACTAATACGTGTGTTCAAGAACGAAGTGTTGGAATACTTTTGCTAACGTGGTGATTGCCATATTCGACTACACCATAGTCGATCCCCATTAAACCCTAATTAGGTTTTATAAGTTCTTGTTCAATTGATTTCTTGTTCTTGCTAGAAATCACAAAGGTACGCATCCTTTTATATTCGGTTAATTAATTTACATGTATTTGATCTATTTCCGCTGCGTACTCTTTGATGTTTATGTGTTTATACTCTTGTTATGATTCACATATTCCAACAGAAGCCACCCAACAGAAGACATGCCGACATGCCCGGCTGCAAAGAATAGAAAGTTTAGTATGTATGCCAATTATCTAAATGAATACGTACAAAATAACCAAACATTTGAACCTGGAGCATTTAACATGTTTATCTATTTTGACTCATATCGCTTTAACCCTTATTTTTAAATTTAACCATTTAACATGTATCCAGATATAGCGTTACACCGATAAGAACATATGCTCCTTTTTCTGGACCCAAAAAGGTTATAACGAAAAGTATATGCAATCCCAAACACCTCTTCAAACAATTTGATAAGCTAGTTGTAATGAAAGAATCCAAGGGTATGTGCGCCATTTTTAAAATGGAAGTGGCCGCCATTTTTACTACTGCAAATAGTGTAATGACTGGCTAAAGCTCAGATTATATATGCCAAGCTAAATGATATTATCTAAGCAATATGCAAGCTTTCTAAAGAATCCAAAAAGTTTAACAGTTCGCTTTGTTAAAGAAATAAAAAAAATTATTATCATTAAAAATAATCATGAATATAGCAACTAAATAAAATAAGGTAAGTCAACAAAGTACTCACTTAACAAATATGCCCATATGAATTCCACCATACCGACATTAAATTAAGCATAAAGTCAGAAGTGTACCTCAAACTCATAGGGGACTTGCAGCCAACCCATGTATTTTCTCCGAGTGTATCTTCACATGTTTAATATTATTACTGGAACTGGAGTCGCTTTGTTGATGCTTCTCGTTGACACATGTTACAAAAAGACAACAGCAAGTTGTAAAAATTTAGTATCATTTAAATTAGCCGATGTAATATTACTAAAAATATATATAAATAAATCGACAAAACTTTATTGATTTACTCATCTGATCGGTTCTTGGCATCAACGACCTTATCTTCACATGTTCAATATTATTAGGGGAACTGGAGTCACTTTGTCGATGCTTCTCATTGACACCTGTTACAAAAAGACAACAAACATACTTATTTAATGTATCTGGTAAGATTTGTTATGCTTAGAATAAATAGTTAAAAGATATGGCGAGTAAACCTGTGAGACAATTCAAGTAAACACTATCTGGTATATATAGTTGTGGACGTTTTTTGCTTACTTCGTCACTGGCTGACTTCCTGGTTATCGCGGCTGTGTAGTACATCTTATTAATACGACCGTAAGTATCTTTCTTGGAGGTTGTACATTCGAGGTGGAAATTATCAAAACCATGCAAATCAAACTGGAAGTAAATAAATCAGAAATCATGAACAGGTTCAACCGGCTGGAAAAAAAATGGTACTGATAATGTAACAAAGCGGTTATATAGGCACCAATTAATTCACCTACCAAAATTTACACCAACGTTCACACTCTTATAGTACTTGTTCGAGTAAACATATATCACCATATACCAAATTTTGGGCTTACCAATTAAATCAAACTCATGCCTTCTTTTTTATAATGTGTGATCTTAAAGCAAAGTTCTTGATCCTCTGTGACCTGCATCCAGAAGATTTGTAAGATCGTGGCTAGCAGTTTGAAAGTAAGAAACATCAGATATGGAAGATAACCAAAAAAACAAATGGACATTAAGATTATGGATTAACCTTGCAATCATCTATAGAAAACCATGTAACAAACACTCGATACTGAATACCCAAAGTGGCTGCAACCTGTATCAAGTTGCCTTGCTAAGATACCCGCTTCCTGGGTAGCAACTGATAAAGGTATGTGCTTATCCTTCTCTTGTGTCCTCTGTCATGCCAAAGTCGTTATTTTCTAAGCCGTTGCCTGCCGCCCTTACCCAGCTGTGACTGCATGAACCATCACTGCGGTTAAGAATGACATCAATGTGGATATATAAAATGATAGTATAACACTTCTTTACACAAATCAAACGCATTCCAGATAGGTTTTATACCTATCTCTTTTTTTCCCTCACATTTCATATCTATCTTTCTCACAGGTTCTTGGACACAGGCCCTAAAAAGCCCATCTGTCTAGCTACTTATTGTGCTATAATACAACAAACATACTGCAACTTTAGAGTTCCACGACATCAAGCTATCGTGAAAGTACCCTGCAAAGGTTAGACAAACATTAGGCAACATAAGTTGTTCAATAAGGGTGATTCTAATTTTAACGAACAAAAGTTAATTATTGATGTGTTATCTTAGTAATGTCAACGATCTGTGTAAAATGAAGTTGAGCAAGTTTGTCAATGCATTCGGGTACTTGAAATAAATGGAAAACAAAAGGTACAATCACAATCAATCTGATCGTCATTATAATTTTATACAAACTGATCTGGATTGTGGTGTGTCCTCTTTGCTTCTAACCCATGAACCAAATGCCTCCATCAACCTGTTGTTAATTTTTTTTCATCATTGACGTTTGCTGAATGTTGTTGTTAAAGATGAAGATGAATACGCTTTATTGCTCATAAAGTATACGCCTTTAAGTTTCACTACGTGTTGTTAGGATTACCCGCCACTTCCTTTATTTTTACCTGAATTTTATAAACTGCGAAGGTCTGTCAAATTCAGAAGGCAAAAATGAAGTTACACTATGTTGGACGTTATTCGATGACAAATTTCAACCTAAGTTGGTTAACGTAAACTCGTATGAGCTCTGCAAACTAATACCAATTTCACATTTCCAAATCAAAATACAGACCATGATCTCCCACTACATAGAGGTGTTAAAATAGACGGGTCAGGTAAATCGGGTAATGGGTCAACAGATTCATGGTTGACCAACCAACACGTTTTGATCATCTATTGATATTGTTATGCGGCTCTTTCATGTTATAAATATACTTACTAAACTATATTTTACAATAATTTTGAGAGTTAAATGCATTCAATTTAAACCCCTTTTGAGCTATTTAGCACATTATCTTTGTAGCATTTTTTTCCCAATTCACCGGTTAAAAACAGAACATGACCCAAATTGACTATTTGACAATTCATAAGTAAACACCTATAATATGTAACAATGGTATGGAAGTATGTAATATAGTAACTTACCTCGGAAGTGAGGCATGATGCCTTAACAGTGAAGCGGGAATATTTCCTCCTTTACCTAAGCCTTCCTCAATATGTGCAAGCTGCCTCTTAAACCGATCAGCCCCACTAAAACATATAACAACAAAACCATTCTGTTAGAATAAGAAGAAAAGCATTTAACTCAACGTTAACCAAACCAACAACAATGAAATGAGAAGTTGTATGCATATATACCAAACATCATCGGCAAAAGAGAGCATCAAACGAATCTATAATACCAACCGAACTTAAATCGAGAAGTTTGTTGTAACCTTGATCAACAATAGGAACAGTTATAGGCTCATTTATGCCCTACCAAAAATAAGCACAAATGATTAAAAGATTTTATTAACTGTTGAAGCCAAAGAGGGTAAAAATGACCAATGGTTTTATATTTGATAAAAATATAGCCATTAAATCTATAAGTACCTAAAGTCCTTTTAAAACTTTCAAGTTCCTCCAATACCTTTGTCAACTACACTACCCACTGCCGCTACTGTATCACAAACGGCCAAACCACAATCCTACCCTCCAGGATATTTTCTGTTCACAGCTCCAAAATTGGTAAAAAAAAAAACACAAATTAGAGTTAGTAAAAAAAAATGGCGAAAATCAAATTGATCCAAAATTGAACATACTATAGCAGCATAAAACAACAAAATATCATAAACCCACATCACAAATCATGCAAAATACACTTAAATATCATAGAACCACAATAATCTAATCAATAACAAAAACCTATAAATCATTTTTTTTTATTTTATTTTACCCGTTATTGGAAGTGGGTTTGCAGATTTAGGGCGACAAGCAGCCACGTTGGCTGAACTACAAACCCCATATGTAGGTACCCTGCAAAGATACGGGAGGTGACAAAACCAGTACACGTCAAACGACATCAACCCGTGCATCATACCGCCAAAATCAAACCCGTGTATGTGTGTGTCCGGGAAGAGTGTGTGTTCTCGAAGAGTCTAGGGAATGCATCTATCATATAGGTATAAGAAAAACAATCGAGATTTGGATCTGGAAACTTTTTTGGGCTTTATGCGGTGGATCAGTGGTAGCCCAAGGTTGGGGCCAAATTTTGGTGGGAAAGGCGCACCTAAAACGGCGTCGTTTGTATCTTGATTTAATATAAACTCTAATCCCTGGCCACTAAACTATCTTTCGATCGACTTAAACAAGAAGTGAACAAGGGACCATTATACTAAAATAGAAAGATGAATAATTATTTTGGGCCAAGGGTTATTAATCATACATATTATAAAATGTAAAAAATTTACACATGGGGTATGGGCACAAGCCCTTGGATTACTGAACAAATTACATATCATCCCCGGCCACTAAACTATCTTTCGATCGACTTAAACAAGAAGTGAACAAGGGACCATTATACTAAAATAGAAAGATGAATAATTATTTTGGGTCAAGGGGTATTAATCATACATATTATAAAATGTAAAAAAATTATATATGGACACTCTTTTCAGGACGGAAAGAGTTTGTTGTGTAACTAATTCTTTTCTTGTTTTTACAAAATGTACTTAAAGTTTAAACTTTTTTTATTGTTGAATATCACCACCTAATACAACTACTACACAAAAAAGGCATTAGGTATGGTTTTTAAAGGCTTTTGGTACGATTTCTAAACCGTACTAGATAATAGCGTACCAAAAATAAAGCATTTTTTGGTACGGTTTTGAACCGTTGCAAAAAACAAATTTTTAGTACGGTTTTCTAAACAACCGCACCAAATAGTTTCAGTCAAAGTCAATGGTATTTTTTTTATATGGTTTCTTTATAAACCGCACCAAAATCCTTTCATTTTTTTTATAAAAAAATTGATTTTAATTTTGTTTTAAAGGTGTGTAACCGAAGAATATGTTGGTCCCAAATATGTGAGTCGATATATGAAATTGCAAAGTAAAATCTGAATAACTATATTAATCGTCTAACTATTGAAATGTTACATGTTTACAAGTACTTATAGTGGTCGAATGGGTATGACCCAAACAACATGTCTGTTCAAATGGCTGTGTACCAAACGACACAACCTTTCGGTTTTGGAACTAACTTTCTAAAATAACTAACTTTACTAATAACTAACTTATAACCGCCATAACTAACTTTCGGTTATAAACTATCTAACGAGCAACTTTGGTCCTTCATGTTTCTTCGAGAAGCAATGTCGAGATTATTGTTCACATTCTCCTCTTTAATCTTGATCGTTGCTTCGTCCTAAGTCTTGAACTCCGAGCATTTGTCGAATAGTCACGAACTTTAGTCTTGGTAAGGCTTTCGTTAAGATATCTGCTCTTTGTAGTTCTCTACTAACGTGTTCCTCATTGATATGACCATTCTCTACGCATTCACAAATGAAATGATAGCGAATGTCGATGTGCTTGCTTCTTCCATGAAAAACTGGGTTCTTTACAAGTGCTATTGCTGATACGTTGTTAAAACTTTCAGGGTTACCCTTTTTTCTTGCCATCTAGTTAATTCACTAAGTAGTTGTTTTAGCTATAAGGCTTGACATGCTGCTCCAGTAACTGGCATGAATTCTGATTCACACGATGAGAACGCCACTGTTGGTTGTTTCTGAGTGCACCAGGTAATAGGTGAATCTCGAAAATAAAATACTATCCTAGTAGTTCCTTTTCCTTGTTCGGTGTTGATTCCATAACTACTGTCACTGTAACTTGTAATCTTGTAGCCGCCTTCTTTCTTGTATATTATTCCATGCTCCTTTGTTCCTTTGATGCATCGAATTACTTGTTTCACTGCCTTCAGGTGATGATCCTTCGGGTCTTGCATAAATCTCCTGAGTAGTAAGACTGAGTAACTAAGATCTAGTCTTGTATGTAGTAAGTACCTGAGACTTCCAATTAAACTTCGGTAGTAAGTTGCGTCAACTGAGTTTCCATCTTCCGCATTGACCAACTTAATGCCGGGATCCAATGGTATCTTCGTATCATTACTATCCACCATACTTGTTTCATTCAAGATCTTGTTAATATATCTTGTTTGCTTGATTGTAATCTCTCCTCCTGTCTGTGTAACTTCTATCCCAAGGTAATAAGGTAGCAATCCTAAATCGCTCATTTCAAATTTTTTTTCCATCTAAGATTTGAACAAGTTAATTTCTTTCTTTGGAGTGCCCGTGATTATCAAATCATCTACATATACTCCAACTATAAGTGTACAAGTCTTGCTTCTCTTTGTGTAAACTGCTTGTTCGAGATTACATTTCTCAAAGTCTAATGACTTCAAGGTTTGATCAAGTTTCACACTCCAAGCTCTTGGTGCTTGTCTTAAGCCATACAAAGCTTTGGTTAGCTTGTAGACTTTTCCTAAGTTTCCTTGTTGAATAAATCCTTCAGGTTGTGTAACGTAGACTTCTTCCTTCAAATCTCCATGTAAAAATGCTGATTTTACATCTAAGTGGTGTATTTGCCACCCATGATATGCTGCTAGTGCTAATATTAAATGAACAATCTCTATCCTAGCAACTAGTGCGAATACTACTTCGAAGTCTATTCCTTGTTCTTGTACATAACCTTTTGCTACTAATCTTTCTTTATATTTGATGATCTTTCCTTGTGCATCTCTCTTGGTCTTATAAATCCATTTGAGTCCTATTGCCTTCTGATTTTCTGGCAATGTTGTGAGAGTCCATGTGTGATTCTTATTAATCGAATCCAGTTCTGCTTTCATGGCCTCAATCCATCTTTAATCTCTTGATGCTTCCTTATAGTTACGGGGTTCCTCTCCTGTGAAAAATAAGCTTGCTGCTTCTACTATATGTGCATCCTTATAGATTTTCGTTATTTCCTTTAAACCTCGTACCAGTGTATTATCATACCTCTAATCTGAGCTTCCTAATGAGCAAAAAGTAGCTTCTTCTTCATCTTCTGAGTTAGGGTTGTAAGTTTATGCTGGTGGTGTGATTGGTGAGTCTGGAACTGGTATTGAATCCGGTTCCTGATACGTATTATCTAGTGTTTTTTATATTGACTGGTATAGGATCTTCATTGTCAACTCCGTCTACCACAAAACTAGCCCAAAATGTGTTTTGTGTATCCATATCTTCTCCATTGTTGTCCCAAATCCCACGGTTTTGTTTCCATAAACTTTACATCCCTACTAACATGTTTCTTCTTTCCTATAGGATCATATAACATGCTTTCGATCCTTCCTCTACTCCTAAGTAAATCATTGGTATGCTTCTATCGTCCAGCTTTTTCATGTGAGGTATAGTTATCTTAGAAAAAGCTGTGCATCTAAATATTCTTAGGTATTCCAGATTCGGTTTTCTATTGTAAAGTGCTTCATATGGTGTTTTATCTTCCAGGGCTTTCGTAGGTACCCTATTGAGTATGTAAATGGCGTGTCTGACTGCTTCCACCCAAAAAGTTAAAGGTAACTTCATCGCTTTCATCATACTCCTAGTAGTTGATAACACTGTCTGATGACGTATATTCCACACTCGGGTCACGAACCCGGCCAATGGACACTACTAATACCTAAGCCCATCACGAGTGGGCTATCATGATCAAGATTTGGGCTTACAAAGGCCCAAATCCGAATTTATTATTTATGGTCTTAATATAGGATCTCTTATTTATGGGATTAGGATCAATGGACCGCATACGTAGGGATACGCCGAAAAGTAAGGAACACAAAACCAACTAAGGTTTCATGTGTATATAAAGGGAATCTCGGCCCTCATTAAGGTATCATCTAATAACCCTAACTCTTCATTAAAACCCTAAACTGATTACTTACTCTCATTCCAGAGGATAATCATGGGAGACAATCCCACGGTAAGCCTAACGGTGTTGTCTGCTTTCTTAGTGCGTAGGTCTCAAGCATTAAGATCCAATTGATACGGGAACCAGAGTCCAAACAAGGAACGCCCAACTTTTGTATCAACAAGTGGCGCCATCCATAGGACCACACACTAAGAACTAGAATGACGAAGCATGGAAACATAAACCAGCGGACTTCGCAGGTGAAGAAAACATATGGTGACCTACATGGGAAGAAGCAGCAAAGTGATTCAGCCCTTAAGCTGGCCTGAAACAACCAGTGCGCCCAGGCACCAAGGATCAGGCTCAGATCTGATCTTTCCGACAGTAGAACTGCCCACAGAGACTATACAGGCCATTACGACAACCACTAGCGTGGAAGATCTACATCGCACTCCTTTCACCATCGATCTGCCACGTACGCCTAACCGAGACAAGGATCCTGATATGGAAACAGACATCCTCGCGCTAAAAGGAGTCGCGCCTGAACTAGCACCAAGTGATTTTGTGTCTCAAAACTACAAAACCTTGGCTGCCCTTATGCAAGAGGAAGCGAAAAGGAGGTCAACTCAGAGCCTGCAAGCCCGGCTCAACTTCGGCCCTGAGTATGAAGCATCCCCACCACGTCACCGAAAGGAGAGGCACGATAAGGATAGCCACCGACTCCCAGTGTTTACTAGGGATGGAAAGAAAGTTGTGGATGATGAAGCAGCTGACTTGCAATACCTGGAGGAGCACGAAGATGATGGAAGGCGTACCAATGTCTACGCTAGGCTTGGTAGTCGCAGGGTTCATGATAGACTTAGGCGACAACATTCCCCAAGCGAAAGCCCTGCAAGGCTTGGTAGTCGAAGGGTTCATGATAGACTTGGGCGACAGCGCTCCCCAAGCAAAAGCCCTTCAAGCTCAGATTCCGAGGAAAGTCTACGCAAGCGCCGCAAAAGAGTAAGCTCGTCCTCAAGTGACTTCTCGGACAAAGAAATAGGACATTGGAAGTCCAAGAGAAGATATCGCGATGAGGAGGACGAAGATATGTCTCGTCCCTGGCGCCACCAAAAGTTTGACGCATTCACTCGGCGCATCAGCGATTTTTCAAAAGATAAAAGAAGGCGCATGCCCGCTAACATTAAAACTTATGATGGGACGGGTGATCCTGATGACCACCTAAAATTTTTTGAATCAGCCGCCACCATCGAAAATTGGCCACAACCCGTATGGTGCCACATGTTTAACTCCACATTAATGGGGAATGCGCGAACCTGGTTTAGTAAGCTGCCATGTAGAAGCATTGATGGGTTTGAAGAGTTGCGAATGGCGTTTCGCGCGAACTTTACTCGAAGGAAGAAGTGCGCCAGGAACCCTGTCGAGCTTGCTAGGGTAAAACAATGCCAAGGGGAATCCACAAGCACTTATGTGAACGCTATAAGGACGAATGCATACACGTCAAGGTACGCCCCGAAATACTAAAGATATCAGGGTTTATGAACAGAATCAATAACCCAGAACTTATCAAAAGGTTAAACGATAAGGTTCCCCAAACCTTTGATGAACTTATGAAGCACACAAGGTCCTTTATCCAAGGGGAAGCCGCCACTGCGGATAGCAAAAAAGGCTACTCAAATTACAGGTCACAAGAACAGCCCAGGAGACAATCCAATGACCAGAGTAGCAACCGTAACAAAAGCTACCGCAGCCAGGGGCGGACGAGATAATGACAAGTACACCCCATGTCACACCCCCAGAACCGGGTCCAGCGAAAGCATACATGTAGCTGGGGTGTAACTCAATTGGTATTACAAAACAAGTGTAAAATGGTTTTCACTTCAATCATTTAGAATAAAATTGTTTAGCTAAACGTATTGAATTTACATTGTTTAAAATTAGTGCGGGAGTAGGCCCTTAAAATAGTTTAAAATGGTCCCCATAAGAATATCAGAGTCTTCTATGACCATGCCATGCCCTGCCAAAACCTCCTGTAGCGTGCCATTGCTTAAAACCTGAAAATACATGCTAAAACGTCAGCATAAAGCTGGTGAGTTCATAGTTTTAAGTAAACAAGTATTTCCCGTAAACAAGTGTTTCCAGAAATCAAGTATTTCCCAGCAAAGGCATCGTAAATCCACTCAGTTGCAAGTCCCGCCATAAGAGACTTGTAACCTGTGTGTTCACAACCCACTGCCAAATATGAATTTGTTTAAGTAAACAAGTCATTTGCGGAACACGAGATTTTCAGTAGCAAGACAATATAACAAATACAATGTCACAGCTAAAAATAAGGTATACAGTGCCTAAGCTCATGACCCCGAAGCTCGATGTAATCGTATGCAATCAAGCATAAAATGCCCCAATTAATTGTTTGCCAGACACTCGGAAGTAATCCGAATGATATGCATCCGTTTGACAGGTTGGCGCGACCAACTCGGACGGGGTGTCAACCCAAATAGATCTATCCACAGCATTCGCGCTCACACGCATGTAATTAACGGTTCATGATAAAGGGGACTTCAGTGGCAGTAATAGGTAACTCAGGCAAAGTAACAGTTTTATATTTATGTCCGCAAAAGCAAGAACTTGTGTTCATAAGAAAGAAATCAAGGATGGAATAAGTAATTCATAATGTATTCAAATAATCAGTCAAGTATTTCAACCATCCAGTAATGTTTGAGAAAATGAATCGCGTTCAAGTAAAACAAGCATTGAATTTAAATAGTAAGGAGCATGTATCTTCCCCCAAAACAGTTGTAAAACAAGTAAAAGTAGGGGTTATGAACTCACCTGGTGCAATAGCTACGATGACAACAATGAATACACAGAAATGAGGCACAATCTCTAACCGCAACCTATTATGAATGATATGATCTAATGTAAGAAATGAAATGACGCTACACATGCAAATACGTATGTTATCGATACCACTCATTAGTTTTGAAAATAACGTTTATCGCCGACAAATACGTTTTTGACGTCTCGTTAGGTTAATAACCACTTTTCATGGAAATAGGTTGAAACGGTACTCCACGATCCTTGTTTGGTGTTCTATCGGCAAATATAAGGTTTTTGTCGCAAAAATAACATTTTCATTACTTGAAAATATGCCCAAAATAGCCTCGCAAAACAAGTCACTAAATGTTGTACGTTAAGGGTTAGTGATGAAACTCGGCTTTTTTGAAAACCTTGTAACAATATCTTGAAGTCGTGTCATTTAACTTTTGGCGATACGTATCTCGATCGATGAGAAAATCGACTCTTATTGTTGTTAATTGAAAATATTATGTTCAACACTTAGAAAATTTCATTATAGTAAAAGCTGTCAAAATATATATAGTTTATCGGGTATATAGATGAGGTCGTAGTTTATTCGTTATAAGTCTATTCGACGAACGGCCAATTGATTTGAAAAGCTTGTTGGAAGATCTTGATTTCATAAAACTACGGCTCGGACTCAAATTGATACGATCATGAAGAAAAACAGCCAAGAAAGTGGTGTCTTGCGAAGACAGTTTTGCGGTAAAATAATAATAGAAAAGCTGATGGAAATTTGTAAAAATCGTCTAAGTTCAAACGCTTGTATCTTTTTCGTTATAAGCTCGTTTTCTACGTTCTTTATATCCCCGGAATGGTGGGACAACGTACTAATATATTTTTGATAAGTCGGGATGGCTAGATCAAGTTTTACGTCTCGAAACAGTCCATGAAAACTGTTCAACAGCAAGCTATTTTTCAGAAAATAGTTTTCGTCGTTAAAATTGAAAATAGTATATCTTTTTTGTCGTAACTCGGATTTTAGTGATTCAAGCGGCCACGGTTTCGTTTTTGAAAGTATTTTCTGAATATCTAACCCAATGTTACCCGGAAACCCCTGAGTTTTCTGAAATTGGCGATTTGGGACAGAACCTATATTTGAAAGTATTTTTCGTAGTTAAATTTCGGAAAATCATATCTCCTTCGTTATTAACTCGTTTTTATCCCCGTTTTCGGCCATAGTTTCGTCTCGGAATATATTTTCTAAATCTTTGGTCCAAAGTTACACCCTAGACCCTGAGTTTCCCACGTTTTACAAAAATGGACAGCAGCTTTGAAAGTTTGTCAAAATCAACTTTTCTAGTTTGTAACTTGTTCAAGGCTTAACCAAACTATTTCAAATCAACTCCACAAATACCCAATCCTACCATACACCTTTTTAGGGTGTCATGGGTTCCTAGACATCACCAATCTTAGTGGATCTAATGAGATTGCTAGTAAAAATTGTAGATCTATGTTTATAAACAAAAATAAACAATAAGTGGTATGGATCATAGTACATTTGCATGTTTAACCAATATATCTTGAAAATATATCAAATGGAAGTATAATAAGTGGTATGGATCATAGTACATTTGCATGTTTCTCCATAGCAGCGACCAGATCAGCAAAGGCATCCCCGTTGTAACCTGGGACTTGGGTGATAGGCATTGTCAAAACCTTGTTCTCACACAACTCCTCTATAGCCTCGGCATTACCACGCGCCAGCGCACATTGGACAACATCCCCAAATGACTCTTTAACTTCTTGAGACTCTAGGGTGCTCAAGGCAGCAAGGCGCAGGCCATGACTGATAAGCCACTTGCGCTCAGCAACGGATGACACCAAGTGTGGGTACAACTCTTCATCATACTCTATACTGAGCTTGCGCAGCTTACCCTCTTGCTTCTCCAAGGCATCCACCAAAGCCTTACGGAACTCGTCCAACCTAGAGAAGTGCTCATTTTTGTTCTGCTCCATGTACTTCAAGACCCAAAGGCAAGTAGCCTTGTACTCTGTGAAAGCAGCACGCTCTTGGCTAACTCACGCAAGTAAGGACATCTTCTCCTCAGCAAGCTTCTGGGCGTACAGATTTGTTGACTCTACTTCAGCATGAGCACTAGCCAACTGCGCCTTCAGCAACGTAATTTCTTCATCTTTTTGCGCACTGCTGCTACCTTTACCAACATACCTTGCCTTGAGCTGAGCAACTAACGTGGCCTGGTGCACAGCAGCCTCACCCCTAGCAGCTTCAACACTGCACGCAAATGACAAAGATTCAAGGTTATTTTATATCAATAAAGAATAGGAAATAAAGGCACATGTTTCCTTACTTACTTGGGGGGAGGAGTTTCGGTTGTATCTTGGGCAGCAGTCAAGGGCGACGCATCCTCCTCTGATGATACATCTACAGTGATAATATGGCGTCTTTGCTTGGATGTGCCTGCGCCATCATCGCCAGAAGCTTTCTTACGCTTCACTCCCTGGCTTGCCTCCTCAGGCTTACTTTCAGCCTTAAAGATCCTTATACTCTCTGAAGAATCTGTGCGCAATGGCTCTGGGGATTGCACCCTCTGAGTTGGAACACTAAGCACTAGGGTCGCCTCTAGAACTACTGGGGAGGCATTGGCCGGCTCCTCCTACGGTTACCTGTGTGGGCTTCGCCAGCTTTACTACGCTGAATAGATCCATCTCTGCGCAACACACAACAAACAACAAACAATAAACAAAACGGAGTTACATAAAGTTACAATACAAGAGAGCACTTACACTACAGATGCGAAGGAAAGGAAGGAAAAGCACCCACCCCGGTTATTCTCATCCAAAAAAGTGGGCACCTCATCAGGACTTTGGAAGTAGTTGCGACTGATGCCCATATGTACCAAAAACTCTTCTGGGTAGGAGTTTATGGGGACGCGGTTGGCATTTATCGTCTCAGCATCATCTACGCTGTACGTCCTGGGGTTTGGGCGCTCATCCTTTGGTAACGTCCCCTGGGTATATAACTCAAAGGCCCAAGGGAACACTATCTCATCAACCCGGAAAAACCTCTCCCTCAAATTCCTAAGTGCGTCTAGCTTTTCCGTGTAACATTGCAGCCGCCCTGCGCGCTTGGAAAAGGACACCCACCCGTTTGACCACGTCGTATGATAAAATGCGCGGAAGAGATTGATGGTAGGATTAATCGCTAGCAAGCTACAGTTTATTTCAAAATTGATTATTTTAGCTGCGCCTATGCAGTGCAGCTGGGATATATGAAGGAGATAATAATTAAGGACATCGCACAAGAATAGTCAAATGGGCACGCGCTGATTCGCAAATTCGAAGAAGCGCGTGTATACCCCTACTTTTCCCTCAGGGAAATAAGTCATGGATGCAGTCGCCGCCGGTACTACCGGGTGCAATGCAAGAGGGATATAGTAATCCGAGGTGAACTCACGAAGTTCATCCTCGGTTATATCGGAGGTAAAGTCGGATAACTTGAGAACCCTTATTAAAATTTAATGGGTTTGGATGCGCACGCGCTGTCACCTTAGTAAAAAGTTGATTTCTTGATTGGTGTTTGAGAAGCTTAACAATGGTGGAAATGAAGCTTTTACTGTGATAGTCACAGTGAAAAGGGGGATACCCTCTATATAGGGTTACCTACAGTCTTGGATGTTTGACATGTGGATCCTACTAGTTCTAATCGTGTGGCTGGGAGATCAAGAGGTAAGGCACTTTTCACCCACCTCCTCACGATTTTCGAGAGATATTTGGGACTAATTTGGACTAGATACACCATATATTTCTTTTTGGCGGGAAACACCTGAAGCTTCCCCGCCATCCATTCTGGACAATTTTTAGCTGCAGTTGTTAGTCTAGCATCCGGGGTTGCACCTTACGCATACTAGACTAGGGGGACATGATGACATATATTCCACACTCGGGTCACGAACCTGGCCAATGGACACTACTAATACCTAACCCCATCACGCGTGGGCTATCATGATCAAGATTTGGGCTTACAAAGGCCCAAATCCGAATTTATTATTTATGGTCTTAATATAGGATATCTTATTTATGGGATAAGGATCAATGGACCGCATACGTAGGGATACGCCAAAGAGTAAGGAACACGAAACCAACTAGGGTTTCGTATGTATATAAAGGGCATCTCGGCCCTCATTAAGGTATCATCTAATAACCCTAACTCTTCAACAAAACCCTAAACCGATTACTTACTCTCACGCCAGAGGATAATCGTGGGAGACAATCCCACGGTAAGCCTAACGGTGTTGTCTGCTTTCTTAGTGCGCAGGTCTCAAGCATTAAGATCCAATTGATACGGGAACTGGAGTCCAAACAAGGAATGCCCAACTTTTGTATCAACACTGTCCTATTTCTTCTCTCTACTATACCGTTCTGTTATGGTGAATATGGTGTTGTCAACTATCTTGCTATACCATTCTCCTTACTATATTTGGTGAATTCATTAGATGTAAATTCACCTCCTCTATCTGTTCTTAGCATTTTTAATTTCAATTTCAACTCCATTTCAATTTTCTGTCTAAATTCCTTGAATGTGTTAAATGCCTGATCTTTCGATGTTAGAAAGTAAGCTCACATGAAACGTATACAGTCTTCTACTAATAAGAAGATGAGCTTCTTTCCAGAGTGTGTAGCTGGACTTATGGGACCACAGAGATCTCCATAAACTAAGTCCAATGGGTTTGTTGATCTGAATTTAGCTTGATTTGGAAATGGTGTTCTACTGTGTTTTCCTAATAAACATGCATCACAGATTTGTCCTGCATGATTTATTCTTGGTATTCCTTTTACTAGACCTTTTCTTGTCATCTTGTTGATGTCGTTAAAGTTCAGATGACCTAATCTAGCATGCCATAACCATGCTTGGTTATCTACATTTGCTAAGAGACATATAGGTGCTTCTATTTGTAGTCTAATACTGTAAAGTCGATTCTTGGATCTTTCTACTTTCATCAACAACTTCTTATTCTTGTCATACAAAGTCAATTTGTTTCCGTCCATGATGATCTTACAACCTATCTTTGTAAGTTGTCCTATACTCAGTATGTTGCTCTTGAGGTTTGGAATGTAGTAAACGTCTGAAACTGTCTTTTGTTGTTGGTTTCTGTAACACCCCCAATTCAATGATGCAGTGGAATTCAAACTGGGTGTTATTCGACGGCACAACAGTCATAATAATAGAAAACGATCTCTAATTGAGTCGTTTTAAAAGATTTATCATTCAAATTATATAAATATCAGAGATTACAAAATGAGGTCCCAGATGGTTCCATGTTTACAAATTACATTAGATGAGTTTTCAAATGATAATAAAATTTATAGCCCTCTTGAATATCCGTGCCCTTTCGTGCCATCCTTGATCATCATGGACCTGAAATACATGCTTAAGAGGTCAACACAAAGGTTGAGTGATATTCATAGAGTTTGTTTAATGGTTGAACATAATATGTTGGTAGTGTGAGCTATAGACTCACACCAATGGTTGGAAAAATAAAACAGTTATTATTATTACACTAAGCTTATGACACCAAAACGTTAACGGGTACCAATATCAATCGGCGGAGTTATCCCGGTAGGTACTTTGCCGTCATACCTATGTTTCAAATATTAATGCATTTGTTTGAACTTAGTCAATACAAATGGGATTCGTCAATCCCAATAGGCCTATTCACAATATTCGCGCTCACTATTACTAGTGATTAAATGGTTCATAATAAGGGATCTTGGATTGGCAAGGATGGTACTTAGTGATAATAAAACAATCAGGCAAGCATACAATTGAAAAGCATTGGGTTCAGTTGAAAAATAATAGCATGTATTCCCCCCAAGGGTTTGTAAAACAATTAAGTAATGGAAAGTGGGGCTATGAACTCACCTTAAGTTATGTAGTAAGTAGTGAAAATGATGGTCGAATCGCGAAAGTTTCTACGAGCAACCTATAATAGAATGTTGCGACTTAGGATTGGAGTAATATCAAAGAATATGAAGAATTGCCTATATATGTCTTTCATTTAGTCCATGATGTAGTACTTAGTATAGTGTAAGTCTTTGAATAAAAATGGTTTATGAAACATGTTGGGAATTAAATAATAAGAAGAATCAGCATAAAGGCTCAAGGAAATACATCAAGTATGTTCCTGCTAAGAAAGCTCAAAGTACGTTTCCACTGATGGATTCTGCTGAAGAAGGTTTCTACTGATAGTGTTTCTGCTGATGGATTCTGCTGATGCTATGACTCATACAGCTGCTGTGTAGATAAGTATGACTTATTCTACTGATTCATATATAAGAAAAATATCTTTGTTGTAGTCATCAAATTGAACACTCCAAGTGAGTTGTAATCCTAGATACATGTTGTATCTTAATGATTGACATGATAAGTCATCATCTAGCTAGAATGAAGATTAGTCATAAGCTAGTAATTAAGATGAGTCATATAGATTGTAAAAGATCTTTTCCTTGGACTAAAAAAGGAAGATCTTAGATATGTCTTAAGCATGCAGAAAAGATATAGATGTGAGTAGAGATATACATAAAGAAAAACAATAGAACAAAACACAAGATTCAAGGTCTTTGTAACCCTAGTGATAGTAAAGATCACTCGTATTATTTTGAATAATATTGAATCGTTTGGTGAAATACTTTCATTGTTCTTTGTTAAATAAAACACAAACATCACAGTTCCATTTCCAATAAACATTCTAAGTGTGGTTAAAGTAGATTCTGCATACTTAATCATATTCACTCAAAGTATCACATATACACATTACAAAGGTCCAACACCTCATAGTGTGTGATCAAATCAAGTGATCCTCTCAATTGGTATCAGAGATTCAAGGTTGATATCTTTGATTTAGAAGAAGAAGAAGAAGAAATGGACACAGAATCTATTCAAACAAATGTTGCTGCAAAGTTGCTAGTTCTCAAACAGAATGAGTTTGAATTGTGGAGGTTAAGAATAGAACAGTTTTTCCAGGTGCAGGATTACACTCTCTGGGAAATCATTGATGATGGAAACACTTTCCAACCCACAACCACTACATCAACAGTTGTAGGTAAGGCTATAACAACTATTCAAACTATTCCTACAACTGCTGATGAAAGGGTAAAGAAGAAGAATGACCTCAAGGCCAGAAGTATGCTGATGATGACCATTCCAAATGATCAACTTATAAACTTCAGCAAATTCAAAGATGCCAAGTGATAAGTGCTCAAACACTCATCATTTTTGGTCAAATCTGAACTGCAAAACATACAAAAACACACAGTAATGCATCAAAATACTAAAAATATTCCAAAATTGTGTTTTATATGTTTCAGATGCAAAAAGAGTAAAAACAGATGAAAAGCGTACAAAGTTTGCAAAATTGGCAGTTTCAGTCCCCCAACTTTCATAAAATCTCAAAACTAGTCCATGGTCATTCAAAATATGGAAAATTATCATCAAATGTCCTTTTAAAATCATAAGTGGTCATATTTACTCCTTTGGTGAAAAATCTCAAAAGTTTTGGAAAATTTACAAGTTTGGTCCCTGTACTTTAAAACTTGGCAGTTTTGGTCCCTGGGAAATAATTTTTGGATGAAAAATAATTTTTGGGTCCTTGGAAAATCACAAGTTGGCAATTATGATCCTTGGGTAAAAAGTTTCAGAAAAATACAATTTCAGTCCCTCAGTTTTAGAAATTGACAATTTTGGTCCCCGGGAATCTAAAAATGGGAATTTAACTCTTTTGGTCCTTGGGTTATGTAAGCTTGGCATAATTGGCCCTTGTGAGTACTTTGGAAATATTGCAAGACCAGTCCCTCATTTTCAGAATTTACATCTTTGGTCCTTGTTATTTACTATAACCAAATGGACCCTTAAACAAATAATACCAAATCCAATCCCAAACCTGCCAACCCAACCCCTAATCCAAACCAACCCCTGATCCATAAACCCCAAGCCCAATCCCAAAACCTGGCCCAACAAACCACCCCATGTAATATTACACCCCAGGGTCAACGACTCAAACCCCTGGGTCAAACCCCAGTCAACCATCATCCCCTACATCCCTTTTCCCCCTAAAACCTGTGATACTGTCTCCCCCCTCCTCCCATCCTTTCACCAACTCCACCAACCCTTCATTAATAACCAAACCAACCTTCCCCCTCCTCATTAATACTCCCACATACACTCACCAAACCCACTCACAGCTGCCAAACTCAATTTTCCCGCCAAAATAAAATTAAGGGACAGGATTAAATCATGCCATCCAAGGGCTGTGAATGAAGTGGGGAAAGGTAGAGAGAGGTGCCAGGTCCTATAAAAAGTGAAAGAAAAGACAGAGAAATTTATTAGTTTAGTTTTAGAATAATTGTAGTGTACAAAGTATGTCGAATTAGTTTTAATTAGTTTTTCAAGTTGTAATTTCCAATCAAACAAGTTTGTAATTTACTCTGCTAGTGTTTTGTGAATTCTGTAACAAGTAAGTTCAGGTTTCTTTTGTATAATTAAGTTTTTTAGATTTAAATGAAAAATTTCAATTTCTTAGTAAAATGTTGAATTCTGTTGCTCAGTGTTGTTGTAAGCTCACATTAGCTTATTTATAAGTCTTTTTAGGTATTTGCAGCCTTAAAAACCAAGTGTCAATTAGTTTTAAGAAATATCTTTTATTTACCTAAAAGTTCTAATATTTCTGTAAAAAAATCAAAAAGAAGAAAAAAGGAAGAAAAGAGGTTGGAGTTTGGTTAAGAAGTCTCAGGGAGACAGTAGAAAAGGAATTGGGAGTTCCATTTTTAGTTTTGAGCACAAAACCTATTGTAAGTTTCTAATTTCTAATTTTTAGCACAAATTTCTCATGAACTGTATTTGTTGGTTTCTGCTATCAATTGTGGTTTGGTTTTGCTTATTTAAGTTTAATTTAGCTTAAATTAGTTAACTTATCAATTTTATGGTTCAGATTGTCCATTCACTCACTCTAGGTGTATAATCAGATTTCATAGGTGTGTTTGGATCAGGGTAATACCCCTTGTTCCTGTTGTTGTTTTAATGTTAATTAAGCGTGACTAGACTGCATTATATGTATGTAGGTTAGTATAGGCATAAAACTTAGGTGTCTTTCACATAAAAGTCAAAATCCTAGTTTAGGTTGATTACATTGTTAACTGTTAGGCTTTGTTACCTCCAATCCCTTCAAATCCATTCATAAGTAGTTGATTTACCCTAGTTTGGTTTCATTTCAGCTTAATATAACATTCTTAGCAACTAGGATTCAATTAAAGTTCATCTTAGTCAAAGTTCATGTTCTTGTTAAAAAGTCAAAAGTGACCTTTCTTAGAAAATCCAAAAATTGGATGATTTTTCCTGAATTTTGTGCTGAGATTTAGGCCCTAAGCTTTTCACATATTGTACTCTACCAGCTTATCTTTAGAAATTCACCTTTTCCTTATTTTTAGGATTTTTATTGAGCTTATTGTGTTAGCTTAAAGTAGGTTGAAAGCCAATTGCATGCCCTGCACCACAGACCTTGATCATAGTCCCATTTTCCATTGCTTATTCCTGGCCCATCAGTGGGTCCCACAGGAAACTTATTGGCTTTTTGAAAAGCCAATAAGCTTCTCTTCTAGTACCATAGCTTATTTCTCAATTCAGACCTCATTTAATAGGGCTGCCAGTGATTTTCATTTTGTACTTTTTACCCTTTGAGCTGAGTTCTCAGATTTTATGCACCACTTCCATGTCCTCCCCTGGCTTCCATAGTGGGCCCCAGAAGTCACAACTTGGCTTTTTAGAGAGCCAATAAGCTCAGCTTATTGGTTCCACTCTCACTTTGGGCTTCCAAGCTCCCTAGTGGGCCCCACAGGCCTGCAAAGGGCACCCAGTTGGACTGTGTGGAATTGGATTCTTGGCTAAGTGCTTATTCCCTTGTAACTGCTTATTGCCAGTGCTTTTTCTGTTTCTTTTGCTTATTTCCAGGTCCCTTAATACTATTGTAGCTTATTTAACCTTTAGCTTTCACTGTGTAGCTTTTTATAAGCTTGTTCAAACACCAAAAAGTCCTAATAAGCTATTATGCTTATCTATTAAGCATTTGGGACCTCATTTGCTTATTTATAAGCTTCTGGCCAAACTTCCTTTTTTAAAGTTGTTTGTTTTTATTATTTAAACAGTTTTGTAAAAGGAAAATCCAAAAAAGACAAATTTTCAAAAAATGATAGCTTTTTTTAAGAAGCTTATTGCTTATTAGCTTATTTTCCTTAAGCACTTAGTGATTTTATATTTTTCTTAGGTTCCTTATATCTTAAAATAATGTTAGAAATTTTTTCAGATTTTTCTTTTATCATTTAGTACTTTTCATAATTTAATTTAGTATTTATTAATTAATAATTAGTTAATAATTAATAATAATTATTTAAAAAGTCTTAAAAATATAATTTCTGTTTTAAAATTAGTTTTATATTACTTTAGATTTTTCTAAGTTTTAATTTTAATTTTCTAAGCTTATTTTACATTTTCTTATTATTTAGTGTATTTTTAAATAGTTATAATTAGTTTTTAATTAATTGTAATTATTTAAAAAGTGGAAAAATATATTTTCAGATTGAAAATTAGTTTTATAATATTTTAGATTTTTCCAAATTTATTTTTCATATTTTTAGTGTAATTTCATAATCAGTTATAATTTAGGTTAATTTAAATAATTAATAAGTAATTGGAAAATAGTATTTAATTAATAATAATTAATTAAATAGTGTAAAAATTAATTTTAATTTTCTAAAAATTTTCTTTTATTATTAGAATTGTAAAAATGTAATTTTCATATCTGTAAGTATTTTATTTCTTTAAAACTCACATTTTATTTTGTACGTTCGCGTAAATTTAATCTGAACATACACGTTTTTAGTTATTAAACGTTTTTAGGTATCTAACTTTCACGTAATCATCTATATAGCTTGTTTAAGCTATTTCTTTGTAGATTCTTTATTATAACCATTCATAAACCCCTTTCCTGTCCAAATTCACCCGATCACAAGCCCGTTTGATAACAATTCACACCTCGTCGGGACATAACGACCCGGGAAAACACTATATTCCGCGGAGCATTGACTGTAGGCAGTTTGACTTGATTGACCATTCCTTGGTCAATTTAAGTTGACCGTTTGGAGCCAACCAAATTTTGGCGCCGCTGCTGGGGAGGTTGTGCGCGTTATTCTAAACGGGTTTGCTTATTGGTGAACCTGGATATACATCCTTTGTATATTTACCATCCTTGTTCATATTATCTTCTTATTTTCATATAAAAACAAAACTGTTCTCGAAAACATTTTAAAATCAGTTTTCAACGAACACAAAAAAAAAACCCAAAAAGATTTTCCTTCTTATTTGTATATAAAATGTATTTCCAAAAACCCAAAAATATTCATCTTTACCCTCCTACCTTTTTGATTCTTCATTCCTTACCCTCCCAAACCTTTTGATTCTTTTTATGTCTCATCCACACATTCTGCTTTGCCAGTGGTGTGGTAGTTCTTATAATGGTGGTAATTGCCCCGGTTGTGGCATGGTAGAGTCAGAAAACAGGTCTGTCTATAACCAAGATCTCTATTCCTACCATGACACGACTGATTTATTCCACCAGCTACCACACCATGATACTCAGCAGTTTTACTGTTGTGAGTACTGTAGTGGTTCACACTACAGTTCTGATTGTCAATCGGGAAACACGCTTGTCTATGAGCAGTTTCCTTATAACAATTATGACTCTAGCACATACAACTCACAGCCACATCAGTTTTACTGTTGTAAGTACTGTGGAGGTCCACACTTCAGCTCCGATTGTCAAACAACGAATCCATTTCCTTGTAATAATTTTGACACATCGTATTATGACGAGCCTCCACCTCAGCCAATTCCTCAAAGTCTTTTCCTTGATCTTTTGGATTTAGTGAAAGATTTGAAAGGAATCATACATACCCCAGATAATCGAAATCAAAAATCAATGGAAGAATTGTTAGCTGAAGAACAAGCTGCTAAAATAAATTCCCAAGATGCTTATGAAAGATCCATTAGGGAATCAATTGCAAAAGAAAAAGCAGCCAGATCTAGCTCTCGATTTCGTTTCATTCCTGATGATAGTGATGATGAAGATACCTTTGACATCCTTGAATTTTATAAAGATTCATCAGGTTTATCAGATGAAATTCCATCATTTGAGATTCCATCTCAATCTGCTGTTATCACACCCGAGGTTCCCACTCACTCTTTGAGTATGGGGGACGAGCATCTTGACACTGTTCCTGAAAGGGAATCGGACGAATTCATAAAGTCTAGTGTTGAGAACCTTGTCCCAATCCCAAGAGAGTCACAGGGAATTCTTGATCATATTTGTGATATCCCTCCTCCTCTTGTCTTCCCAACTAATCATGTTGAGATGTTCTCTGTGGAAAACTAGAAGGGGGGGTTGAATAGTTTTACGTCTTTTTAATTTTATTTTGAAAACTTAGTTTAGTTTTAAAACCTTGTTTGCTTTTAAAACTTTGATTCAATCTTATGCGAACTCAAATCTTGAACAATATGAACAAGTATATCTAAGTATAAACAATAATGATAATGTATGCTAAGTATGTGAAATCAACACATGCATAATATAAACAATTGTAGCTATATATGAGAGATAAGTACGTAGTTGTTTATTTTATAATCCTTAGTTATATTTTGTATGAAAACTATACTTGATCGAAATGATCAATTATATGTATGTAACCTTTTTAGTTTGATTGTAAAAACTTTGTTTTGTGAATAAAACTTTCATTTGATCTTTAGGTAAAATCAATACTAGCACTATATGAGCAACTATATATATACATCTACGTCTACAAAAGTAATAATGATATAAGCAAGATAATAAGTAAGATATGGAAAGATCTAACCGCGAGACAAAGGATTTATAGTGGTTCGGCTACAAGGACACCTTCCTTGCCCTACTCCACTCCTCGAGTCACCTACTCGAGAGTTTTCTTCACTATATCAACAAGCTCCCTTATGGCAGAGAAAACCTTACACACCAATTACACACCAATTACACACCAAAGCTTCGTCACAACGAAATCACACCTTCTTCACAACTACTTCACACCAATCTACTACACACCTATCTTCACAACTACTTTACACCAATCTACTACACACCTATCTTCACAAACTACTTCACACCAATCTACTACACACCTATCTTCACAACTACTTCACACCAACTATCTTTACTACAATCTAGTTCACACCTATCTTCTACACACCAATTATCTTCACTACAATCTACTAGCCAATCACACTATCTATAATCCTAACACAACTATCTACAATCAAATATTCACAACACACTACACAAAAATATATGTAAATATTCTTGATGATGCACCAACAACTTGGATGTGGAGGTCACAACAAGTTGTAATACTTCTTGTCTTAGAGGATAGAAGTATTCTTCTCTTGCACTTGAGAGGAAGATGTAAGAATCACTTTGAAACAAAGGATTATGTATTTATGATCAAAGGATTTGGAGAATAGAAATGGGGATCTAGAACAGAAAGTTTAGGAGTGCAAAAGGTAAGAAAATTCTGTGGGATGAACCAGTATTTATAGGAAAAAAAATACTGTTCTGGAGCGTGGCCGGTCCCCTTAATTATTAAGGGGGCCGCCTAGGGAATTAAGGGGGCCGCCCCTCCAGAACGTTGGGTTTATTTGTCTTTTTGTGGGGAAGGTTTTTCTGGATTAGATTTGCCATTTTTGGTTGGAAATTTGAATTCATATATTTATAATGAATTAAACATATTCCTTTAATTCCAAAAATGTTTTGTGACATTTTATAAAAATCTAGTGTTTAGGAAAATTGTTCCTTTGATCATAGAATGCAATAAACACTTTGTTTATTCATACCTTAAGTGATTTGGATGTAAAGACAAATGTTAAGCACTAAACACTTGTTTACGGCATAAGTTTTAGATTAATGAGTTTATGCTTTGTAATTATCAAAACATAGAGACATTGTTAATATGTTAACAATGTTTTTAGACATTATTAATTTATGTCAACAATCTCCCCCTTTTTGATGATTACAAAACCTTAAACTCTTTAAACCTAAAAATTAATTTTTAGACAAGTATTAGAGTTTAACATTCACTTCTCCCCCTTTTTGTAAAATCAAAAAGGTTATGCCGACTAGCTTCATAAATGAAGTTAGACGGGATAAAAGCTCCCCCTTGATGTGTGCTCCCCCTTGTTTGATGGCACCAAGGGATCGAGATATGGAATGCTCGCAAGAAAAATATTAGAAGCACAAGCATTTATAGAAGAATATGCAATATACAAATAAACAAGCATAGTAAACAAATATTAAGGATACATAACAATTAATTCAAAGTGATTATGTTAAAAGATCCTAATTTGCCAAAGAGAGCCATCGGACTTGCTTGTAACAAAAGGTTGGTTGATTCGTATTTGAAAGTGAAAATCATAAGCATATGGTATGCTTAGATGGTTGATGATGGAGTGTTTGGAATGAGGATGGTTGAGTTAGGATAAGGTTGTTGGATTAATGGAGGTTGTTGGATTAATGGAGGTATTTGTTCGGGTCATGAATGTTGGATAGTTTGGTGGTGGAGAGTTTGTAGCGGAAGAGGTTGATTGAGGTTTTGGATGTTGTTCAAGTGAGGGTATTGGATGTGATCTAGTGAGAAGATATTCAATCCAAGTGTTCATTGAATACAATGGTTTTTAGGAGAAAGATGCAACAAGGTCAATTGTTGATATGCTTCTCAAGTTGATTTATGTTGTGTGGTGATGAGGGTGATCTAGATGAAGGTGGATCCAAATTGCGTTGAGCAAGATGTAAGGCTAAAAGAGCACTAAGCTCATGGGCTTCTTTTAGCGCCTCAACGAACTTCAGGTGTTCAGAGGAAGGTGATGGTGGTGGAGCATGATAGTTGTCTTGGGTGATGGTTTGAACATGCAACATAGGAATGGCATGTGAAGTTGTAGGATGTGGTGGTGATACTCTTGGTGGTGGAGACATGTTTGAGCTTGGGTAATCATGAGAACATGATATGGGTGGAAGAGATCCTTCATGAGTGGATGGTATTTTTGTTGAATGAGCAACATGTAAAGTGTTAGTAATGAGGTTGGGATTATTGTTTTGGGATTGTGCATGCTCATCATAAGAAGGAGCATTAGTCGAAGCACGAATGGATGATTTGTTGTTAAATGGATGATTTGTGTGAGAGTGAGGTTTAGGTGTTGGTTGATTATGAACAACATCGCTTGAGTTGTGAAAAGATTATGAGGTTTGAGTGTAATGTAGAAGGATATGGGTGAGTAAAGGTTTTTGATATGTAATGTTGGTGAGAAGGAAAGTGAGGTGTTAGGTAAGTAATGTTTGAAAACATAGGAGGAATTTGGTGTTGGATGTTTGACAACGTCATTTGATTTGACGGAATTTTAAAGGAAGTTAGGCTTTCTTCTCCAAACAAGTTTCTTGGTGGTTTTGGTTTAATGGGATAGGAAATGATGAGATGAGTGGAGATTGAGAGGAATGAGAGTGTTTATAATGTAGGATTGGTGGGATCAAGGATGGATAAACATTGATGGAAGGTTTAGGATAAAATAGGTTTGTGAATTTTGGGAAGTGTAGGATGAAATGGGCTAAAAAATAGAAAAGGGAAACAACACCCTCGACCATCAGATGGCCGGTCCCCTTAATTGGAGGTCGGTCCCCATAATAATTAAGGGGGCCGCCCATCTGGTGATTCCCAGATTGCCAGAAAAGGGTTTTTTGGTAGTGAATTGTAGAAAGGTTGTGTTTTTGGTTTCAAACAAGTCCAACTCTTTGAGGCAATTAAGCATATACTAATTATGTAGGCAATTATGTAGCCAAAGCATGTTAGCCAAAGAGATTAAGTAAACAGGCAATTTCATCTAGCATGCAAACATACTCATCAAGCAAGTAAAATATAAGTGCTAGGAAACAATAAGCAACATCAAGTATTTCATAACTACATAACAATGAGGATTAATCCTAATGTGTATCAATGTGCAATAAGTGGGTAGTTATGATAGCATGTATTTCTAGACTTGTTACAAACAAAGTCTTAATGAACAAACCATGGTCCTCTTGATTTGATTTAGTTCACTTATAAGTGTCATTTATATAAATATAGATGACAAATATGAGATCACCATGCATGATTTTAAAAGAGACGTTTTTAGCATTATTCAACAATGTTTGAAAGTAAGTTTTCACTTGGATGTGAGAGTTATTTGAATAAAATAGATTGGGTTTTTACTTCAAAATGTGTGAATGAACGGTAAAAAATATTTTCCCAATCTTTAGTTTTGATCAAAACAAAATTGTGGATATTGATAGTGAAAACATGTTATTTAAAAGTCGGATAGTTATTTGAAAGACTATTTTCCAAAATGTGAGGTTTTTGCATATTTTTAGAGATATTAGATTTTTGACAACAAATATCATAAATCAAATATTTTAAAAAAAATGTTTATTAAAGATCTCATGCTCAAGAGGATCGGTTAAGCCTATTATTATCTCATGCTATCGTTTCTACATATCCTATGATCCTAAAGGAAATGAAGACGATAATTTATATGTTGGATGCGAGAGTGTTGAATGGGGTATAACCTAACATCTATAGTTCCTTTGTTTTCGCACGCTTATCTGACTTAATGCCATAGTCTACGAGAGCTTGTTTCATCCATAGTTTTCTTACACGAGGGATCTAATCCTACTTCTATATTAACGATTGATCCACTTAACTCATTTCACTTCATCACAATGAGTTTCCTAATAGTGGATATAGAAGATTTCCATTTTCTATTTTGTTCGGCAATGAACAATTTTATCTTATTCCTAGGAAAGTCAACCAATGATGTTTCTAGGTTATAAGAATATAAGCAATTATGTACTAAGCATTAATCTAACTAATCATTTATCTAAGCATGCAAATTATAGTGATGAACTTAAAAGAAACGCGTACCTTTTAGTCTTCAATGGAATATCTTCAAGCACTTCAAGTGACCATGGTGACTTATAGAAGTCATTTGTAGATGATATTCCAACTTCTTCCAAGATTGACAATTTAGCCACTTGGTCCCCATTGTCTCATTGGTCCAAAGTTGTTTGGTCCAAACATATTTAACATTTGGCAAGGATGCATGTATGGTGGTAATATTTCCCAAGGATTGTAACTTGGTTGATAATTCCACATTTGATTTCTAGTGTTATTGTAATATTGTCTATTTAGATTTCTTCTAGGTTGAGATGTTTTAGATCTTGGATGATGATTTTTAGGTTTTCTTGGTGGTGGAGTTTTAGATCTAAATTTAGGTTTTGAGGATCCTACTTCGGTCTTTAAGGATGGTTTATAAAAAGTTTTTACTTTTTCATCATTCGCAATGGGTATTTTTCTATCTTTTGTAAGTATATACTTAGGATTTGATTCTAATAATTTTTGTTTACTAGATTCACATTCAAACTTTATACTTTTATTTTCACTAGTTGAAACATTAGTTGAAGTTAATCCTAGACCGGTTTTATCTCCCGAAGTTTCTTGAGCACTTAGTATTTTCTTAAGTGGGTTATTACTATTTTTAAACCTGTCAAGTTTGAAAATTTCATCTTTAAGTTTTTCGTTTTCATTTTTAACCTCTAAGCAAGTTTTACATTTTACAAAAACTTCTTTTCCTTTTTTCAAATGTTGTAGTTTAATTTTTAATTCGAGTACTTCATTTTCTAATTGATTATTAATGTGTTTTAGTGACTTATTTTTAGCTATAACCTTTTGACCTAATTTGCATAACCTATTATATTCACTATCTAGGTCTTTTTCATCTAATGATAAATTTTCGTCACTAAAGTATTCGGTTTCGGAACGTACCTCGCTTGATGTCTTAGCCATAAGACACTTTTCTTCATTTGTGGTTTCTTTCTTGTCCTCATCGCTATCACTCCAAGCACCTCTAATAAACGCTTTTTGATTTTGATCTCTTGACATCATTGGACACTTTCCGATGAGATGATTTGGATTGCCACATTTAAAACACTTCCTTTCATTATATGGTTGCCTAATGTATCTTCCTCGTCTTTTGAAGAATTTCTTGAAGTCTCGTACTGCCATAGCATACTCTTCATCGTCACTTTTGGAGGTTGAGCATTCTTCGTCACTAGAGTCCTTTTTAGCTTTCAACGTAATTGATTTGCTTTGCTCCCTTTTTCCTTTGACCATCTCGGAGTCCTTCTTTATTATTTCTTCGTAGACCTTTAAGTTACCGATCAATTCATCAAGTTGTAGAGTTGACAAATTCTTTGATTCTTCAATAGCCGTGACTTTAGCTCGCCATTTTGGATGAAGAGCCCTAAGAAATTTCCTGAGAAAATTCTTACTAGAAAAATTCTCATCAAGTGCTTTTAGACTTGTGATAATAGTGTTAAACCTAGCAAAAGCATTATCAATTGATTCCTCTTCCGGAATCATAAATTGCTCATATTGTTGCATAAGTAGATCTATTTTGTTATCCTTGACTTGACTATTACCTTGGTGAGTTATTAGTAAAGAATTCCAAATTTCTTTTGCGGTTTCACACATGAAGATCCTTTCGTATTCTTTACGTGGTAACGCATTGTAAATAACCATTTTTGCTTCATTGTTTTTAGAAAGTCTTCTTTTTAAATCATCATTTTGTTTTTCAAAAGGTACTATCTCATCTTTATTTGTTTCGGGATTATTTTGAGTAGGTAAAAAATCACCATTAGTAATAACATGCCAAAGATCTAGATCCTTTGATTTCACATAAGTTTCGAATCGATTTTTCCAATATAAAAATCCATCACTTTCAAATAGTGGTGGTCTTTGCATAGATTGCCCTTCTAAATATTTTTCAGATTTCATAGATCGTTACAAGTTTTAAAATACAATATATTTTAAAAATCTTGCTAGACGTGGCTCTGATACCAATTGTGGAAAACTAGAAGGGGGGGTTAAATAGTTTTAAGTCTTTTTAATTTTATTTTGAAAACTTAGTTTAGTTTTAAAACCTTGTTTGCTTTTAAAACTTTGATTCAATCTTATGCGAACTCAAATCTTGAACAATATGAACAAGTATATCTAAGTATAAACAATAATGATAATGTATGCTAAGTATGTGAAATCAACACATGCATAATATAAATAATTGTAGCTATATACGAGAGATAAGTACGTAGTTGTTTATTTTATAATCCTTAGTTATATTTTGTATGAAAACTATACTTGATCGAAATGATCAATTATATGTATATAACCTTTTTAGTTTGATTGTAAAAACTTTGTTTTGTGAATAAAACTTTCATTTGATCTTTAGGTAAAATCAATACTAGCACTATATGAGCAACTATATATATACGTCTACGTCTACAAAAGTAATAACGATATAAGCAAGATAATAAGTAAGATATGGAAAGATCTAACCGCGAGACAAAGGATTTATAGTGGTTCGGCTACAAGGACACCTTCCTTGCCCTACTCCACTCCCCGAGTCACCTACTCGAGAGTTTTCTTCACTATATCAACAAGCTCCCTTATGGCGGAGAAAACCTTACACACCAATTACACACCAAAGCTTCGTCACAACGAAATCACACCTTCTTCACAACTACTTTACACCAATCTACTACACACCTATCTTCACAACTACTTCACACCAATCTACTACACACCTATCTTCACAACTACTTCACACCAACTATCTTTACTACAATCTAGTTCACACCTATCTTCTACACACCAATTATCTTCACTACAATCTACTAGCCAATCACACTATCTATATTCCTAACACAACTATCTACAATCAAATATTCACAACACACTACACAAAAATATATGTAAATATTCTTGATGATGCACCAACAACTTGGATGTGGAGGTCACAACAAGTTGTAATACTTCTTGTCTTGGAGGATAGAAGTATTCTTCTCTTGCACTTGAGAGGAAGATGTAAGACTCACTTTGAAACAAAGGATTATGTATTTATGATCAAAGGATTTGGAGAATAGAAATGGGGATCTAGAACAGAAAGTTTAGGAGTGCAAAAGGTAAGAAAATTCTGTGGGATGAACCAGTATTTATAGGAAAAAAAATACTGTTCTGGAGTGTGGCCGGTCCCCTTAATAATTAAGGGGGCCGCCTAGGGAATTAAGGGGGCCGCCCCTCCAGAACGTTGGGTTTATTTGTCTTTTTGTGGGGAAGGTTTTTCTGGATTAGATTTGCCATTTTTGGTTGGAAATTTGAATTCATATATTTATAATGAATTAAACATATTCCTTTAATTCCAAAAATGTTTTGTAAAAGATATAAAATGTTTTGTGACATTTTATAAAAAATCTAGTGTTTAAGAAAATTGTTCCTTTGATCATAGAATGAAATAAACACTTTGTTTATTCATACCTTAAGTGATTTGGATGTAAAGACAAATTGTGGAAAACTAGAAGGGGGGGTTGAATAGTTTTACGTCGTTTTAATTGTTATAAAACAAATTGTTTAAAAGTTTTCGTTGATTTATAAAATATAGATTCGATGGTATATGAAATCTAGTTATACACAATATGAACAACACTAAGTATATATACTATGAAGCAATAATTATGTCAGTAATGAAATAAGTAAAAGATGGAAAGATCAAACCGAGAGACAAGCGATTTATAGTGGTTCGGCTACAAGGCACCTTCCTTTCCCTACTCCACTCCCCGAGCACCTAACTCGAGAGTTTTCTGCACTATATCAACAAGCTCCCTTATGGCGGAGAAAACCGTACACACCAATATACACACCAATATACACACCAATCTACACACCAATCTACACACCAATCTTCACACCAATCTTCACACCAATCTTCACACCAATCTTCTTCACACCTAGCTTTTACACACCAATCTTCTACACACCTTCTTCTATACACCAATCTTCACAACTATCCTACTTCACTACTAATCAACTTCTACTATCTACACAACTATTCTCTAACAAATATTCACAACTAATCACACTATGAAATAATAATCAATGATGATGCACAAACAACTTAGATGTGGAGATCACAACTAGTTGTAATACTTCTTGTCTTGAGGGATAGAAGTATTCTTCTCTTGCACTTGAATGGATTATGTATGGATCACTTTGAAACAAAGATTTAAGAATGTATGATCAAAGGATTTATAGATTGGAAATGGAGATCTAGAACAGAAAGTTCTGGAGTGCAAAAGGTGGGGAAAAAATCCAGGTTTAAGGTGGTATTTATAGGCAAACGTTTCTGACAGAGGAGCGTGGCCGGTCCCCTTAAAGCATGGCCGGCCCCCTTAAAATTAAGGGGGCCGCCCAACTGTAACGGCCAGAAACTTTGTCTTTTAGTGGGGAAAGTTTATTTGGTGAAAAACTAACTGATTTTGGTTAAATATTTGAAATCATATATTTAGTATGATTAAAACATTTTTCCTTATTACCAAAAGTGTTTTTCAAAAATATATAATAAGATTATATAATTAAATAAACTTTGTATTAGTTAATTAAATACCCCTTTGATCAAACATTGCACTAAACACTTTGTTTATTCATACCTTAAGTGATTTGGATGTAAAGAGAAATATTAATCACCAAATACTTGTTTATGTCATAAGTTTTAGTTCTTTGAGGTTATATTTTGTAATGATCAAAACATAGAGATATTGATAAAAACTTAATAATGTTTTTAAGGCATTATTTATGTCAACAATCTCCCCCTTTTTGATTATTACAAAACCTTAAACTCAAAAGATTTAAAACTTGTTATTAGACAAGTATTATAGAGTTTACCATTTCTCTTCTCCCCCTTTTTGTAAAATCAAAAAGGTTAGGCCGAATAATCTTCGTGAAAGAAGTTTAAACGGGTAGAGAACTCCCCCTTGATGTATGCTCCCCCTCGTTTGAGAGCACAAAGGGAACGAGCAATTGGAATCTTGGCTACAAAAATATTTTGAAGAGAGCAACACACATATATATGCAAAAGCAACAATTATGCAAATAAAAATAGATTCATTCAAGCATGATAGAAATAATTAGCATAACAACATTCAATATGCTTGTAGCATATTGATTACACTAAAACAAAAGAAAAGATATAGTCCTATATTGCCTAAGATAGCACTTGGACTTGCTTGCAACCCATGGTTGATTTGTTTTATTTGCTTGAAGGAAAACAAAAGCATGGAGCTTAGATATTTGATTGAGGTGGATATGGGGTGTTGCATGGAGCGGAAGAAGTGGATCTCACGATGTTGTATCGTGTTAAGGGTGGTATTGGATGATTACGAGTGAGAAGATATTCAATCCAAGAAATATCTTCACTCAAGTAGAGGATTTGTTTTTGAAGGAATATGCAACAAGGGCAAAAGTGAGTGTGATTTGTAACTTGATCCAAGTTAAGAGAGTGGGGAAGGCAATTTGCATAGGGTGATGATGGAGGTAGCCCTTTGTTGCGTTGTGCAAGATGCATAGCAAGGAGATCACTAAGATCATGGATTTGGTTTATTTCATCACGGAACCTTTGTTTTTCCGTGGCAATGTGGAGGGGATCATAGGTTTGGTATGGATGAGTTGGGTTTGAGTAGTTGGAATTGTAGTTTGATGGTTCATCAAACTTGCATGGATCATTATAAGTTGTTGGAGGTTGAGAGGTGTAGTTTGGCTTGAAGGAAGATGTTTGGCCAATGTTGTATGGTTTGTAAAGTGGATCAAATGAATGCCTTTGTTGGTTTGATGCAAAGTTTGGGAAATAAGAGGTTGGTGGTGAGGAATGATTTCCAACTACATTTGTGATGATAGATTTGTTTCGAGGACTTTTTCGTCGCCAAACGGGTTTTTCCGTCATCCTTGCTAGCCTTGAGGCTTTTGATTTTGGTTTGTTTGGAGAGTTCATGATGGGATGAATGGAGAGCTTTGAGGATTGGGGATATTTATAGTGTAAGATTTGTGTGTTTAAGGATGGATAAAGTTTGTTTGGAGGATTAGGACAAAATGTGTTGGTGAAAAATGGGAAATGTAGGTTGAAATGGGCTAAAAAGCAGAAAAGATTCTGTAAACCCGACCATCAGATGGCCGGTCCCCTTAATTAAGGGGCGGTCCCCTTAAAATTAAGGGGGCCGCCTTACATAATTAAGGGGGCCGCCCATCTGGTGATTTCCAGATTGCCAGAATTGGGTTTTTGGCAGAAAATTTGCAGAAAGGTTGTGTTTTTGGACTTGGATTCAAGCAAGTTCAATTCCTTTAGGCAATATAGCATCTAATCTAATCAAGATATAGCATACATGCAAAAACACATAAGCAAAGGAGCAAATAATCAACACATAATAAGCAATAGGAGGTAAACAAAGGCAAGCACACTTAATCTTCCTAAGGCACCTATCTTAGATTGAAGGCAAGGATCTTAGTGAGTGGAAAAACTAGTGATGGATCAAGATGACACCATTATTAGTGAATTTGTCCTAGTGAGTGTCTATATGCAACAAATGTGGAGTTGTGATTGTTTCGACTCCTAGAAGCAAAAAGAAATAGCGATCCTAAGAAACAATCCAAATAATCTCCTTGATTCAATTTTTGCTCGATCATGAGTGTCAAAGACATATATTAGATTATATACCTTGACAATTTATGTGAGAGTTTATGCATGATTTTGAAATATAATGTTTTTTTAGAATTAGTCAACAATGCAAGGAAAATGGTTTTCATGGGGTTCCTAGATTGTGAGAATAATTTTTAGAGAAAATTGATTGAGTTTTAAAAAAAATTTATGCAAAGAAAATAAATTTTCCCAATCTTTAGTTTTGTGCGAAATAGATTCCTAGACTCAGAAAAGATGAAATGGGAGAAAAATAAATTTCATGCAAGTATTAATTTGAAATATTTCAATATAATTTAGTCAACTTGTTCCATCATTCCTAATCCTAAACGCAAGTGGTTGAATAATTCATGCTTAAGGGGTTTTGTGAATATATCCGCAATGTTATCTTCCGATGCAACCTTTTCTATAGATATATTTCCTTTTTGTACATTATCCCTAAGAAAATGGTGACGTATTTCTATGTGTTTAGTCCTAGAGTGTTGCACCGGATTTTTACTTAAATCTATCGCACCTTTGTTATCGCACATAATGGGGACATTTTCTAACCTAATGCCATAGTCTATGAGAGCTTGTTTCATCCATAGTGCTTGTTGACATGCCTTTCCGGCGCTTACATATTCGGCTTCGGTGGTAGAAATAGCAAGAGCGGTTTGCTTCTTCGAAAACCAAGACGTTAGACAACATCCCATAAACGTGCAAATACCGCTAGTGCTCTTTCTATCTACGTAGTCTCCCGCATGATCCGAATCCGCATATACAATGGTTTCTATGCCGGATTCCTTAGGATACCATAATCCTAAGTGTATAGTGCCTTTAATGTATCGGAAGATACGCTTAACCACTTCTAGGTGAGAGGTTTTGGGATCCTCTTGAAAACGGGCACAAAGGCAGACACTAAACATGATATCGGGTCTACTTGCCGTCAAGTATAGTAAACTACCTATCATTCCTCTATACTTGGAGTTATCTACGGACTCACCTTCATCGTCCTTTGTGAGCTTTACCTCCGTAGACATGGGTGTTTTTATGGGTTTTGAGTCTTCTAGGCCAAATTTCTTAAGCATTTCCTTAATGTACTTAGATTGGTTAAAGAATATTCCATCTTCTAATTGTTTTATTTGTAATCCTAGGAAGAAGTTAAGTTCACCCATCATACTCATCTCAAACTCATCATGCATGATTTTGGCAAATTCATCACACATGTCTTGACAAGTCGATCCAAATATAATGTCATCAACATATATTTGAACAATGATGAGATTAGGGTCTTTCCTTTTAGTGAAAAGAGTGTTATCTACCATTCCCATGGAATAATCATGTTTAATAAGAAAAGCTTTTAATCGATCATACCAAGCTTTGGGAGCTTGTTTGAGTCCATACAAAGCTTTCTTTAACTTATAAACATAATCAGGTTTTGCGAAGTCAATGAATCCTGTAGGTTGTGCCACATATACCTCCTCATTGATAAAACCGTTAAGGAATGCACTTTTCACATCCATTTGGAATAACTTAAAATCTAGGGCGCAAGCATAGGCAAGTAATATCCTAATTGATTCTAGTCTAGCTACGGGGGCATAAGTTTCATCATAATCAATTCCTTCTTGTTGATTATAACCTTGGGCAACTAACCTAGCTTTATTCCTAGTAACTATTCCATTCTCGTCTAACTTATTTCTATATACCCATTTGGTTCCTATGATGGTCATATCCTTTGGATTTGGGACTAGTTCCCAAACATCATTTGCCTTAAATTGATTTAATTCTTCTTGCATAGCTATAATCCAACTTTCATCCTTTAAAGCCTCACTAATATTCTTAGGTTCTATTGCTGAGAGGAAACATAAGAAGTTGTTTTTATCTTGGGCTTGTGACCTAAGGGTTCTTTGGTTAAGATGTCCTATTATATTATCTAAAGGATGTGATCTAGATTCTTTAATATTAACGATTTCGTTATTTTCTAAGTGAGTTTCTTCATTGTCATTTCCTATGGGTTTTGCTTTACTAACCTCAATAGCTTCTTCTTCGACTAAATTATCATCTTCTAAAGGTAGCGTTTTAGAAGGTGGTGGTGTTTCATCAAATGTTACATTTAGTGATTCCTCTACTTTCATTGAGTGTTTGTTAAGTATTATATATGCTTTACTATTTTGTGAGTATCCTAAAAATATTCCTTCATATGACTTTGGATCAAACTTAGTGAGGTAGTCCTTAGTGTTTAAGATATAGCATTTACTTCCAAATACTCTAAAGTAGCTTAAGTTAGGTTTTCTATTTCTTAATAACTCATAAGGAGTTTTTCCTAGAATTCTTCTAATTGATACCCTATTTAGAATATAAGTCGATGTATCTACGGCGTGACACCAAAATTTTTGTGGAATGGATTGTTCATTTAACATAGTTCTACTCATTTCTTGTAGTGACCTATTTTTTCTTTCTACTACCCCATTTGATTGAGGAGTACGAGGAGCGGAGAAATTATGAGATATTCCATTTAACTCACAATATTTTCCGAATTGTACTTCGTTATCAAATTCCCTTCCATGGTCCGTCCTAATGGCAACTATTGAGCATCCTAACTTATTTTGAATCATTTTGCTAAATATTTCGAATTTTTCAAAGGCTTGGGTTTTGTCACTTAAAAACCTAGTCCACGTGTATCGTGAGTAGTCATCTACTATTACTAAGGTATACTTGTTTCCTCCATAGCTCCGCACAGCGGATGGACCAAAAAGATCCATATGTAATAATTCTAGGCACCTAGTAGTGGATACTATATTCTTAGCTTTGTGGCTAGCATGAGCTTGTTTTCCAACTTTACATGCATCACAAAAATGTTTGTCATATTTTAGATTAGGCAAGTTTCTAACTAATTCCTTAGAGGCCAAAGATTGTATTTGTTGCATGTTAGCATGTCCTAATCTCCTATGCCACAATGTGGAGTTTTCGTCTAGGGTCGTTAGGCATATCCTATCTTCAGGTTTGTTTCCTAGTTTCATAACATATACACCTCCTTTCCTAATACCTCTACCTATAATTTTTCCATTCTTAATTATTTCGCTATCTTCTTCGGAAAAGATAACTTTACATTTATTATCGCATATTTGGCCTACACTAAGTAAGTTATATGTTAAATTATTAACATGTTCAACATTTTCAATAGTAAGTGAGTCTTGAGAAATCGTACCTTTGCCAATAATTTTTCCACGCAAGTCACTACCAAAGATAACGTTACCTCCGTTGTATGCCTTATATGTAGAGAATAGCTTTCGGTTCCCTGTCATGTGCCTTGAGCATCCACTATCCTTGATCCATTCGTCAGGCTCCAAGTCAATTCCAAGGCATATTTCGTCGGTTGCTTTTGCCATGAAACACTTTTCTTCTCTTGGTTTTTCCACTTCTTCTTTGTCACTATCACTCCATGTTCTACTAACAAATGCACCTTGATTATCATAACTCGGCGGCTTTAGACATTCACCAACGAGATGATTTGGACTTCCACATCTAAAGCATTTTCTTTTCACGTAATTGTCACTTCTATTTCTTTGGAACGATTTTCTATCGTCATGTGATGATCTAGTGAATCTTCCTCGTCTCTTGAAGAATTTCTTGAATTCTCTTACGGCCATTGCATATTCTTCGTCTTCACTTTCGTCACTTGAATCATCATCATCACTAGGTTCCTTTTTGGCTTTTAGAGCAATGGATTTGATTTGTTCTTTCTTGACTTTGACCGTTTCCGAATCTCTTCTTATGATTTCTTCATGAACCTTCAAGTTGCCAATTAGTTCATCTAGTGATAACGTCATCAAGTTCTTTGATTCTTCAATTGCCGTGACCTTAGCTCGCCATTTTGGATGCAATGCCCTAAGAAATTTCCTAACACAATTTTTACTAGAAAATGTCTCATCAAGTGCTTTTAAACTTGTGATGATAGTGTTAAACTTAGTAAAAGCATTATCAATTGATTCCTCTTCCGGAATCGTAAATTGTTCATATTGTTGTACAAGAAGATCTATTTTATTGTCTTTGACTTGGCTATTACCTTGGTGAGTGATTAGTAAAGAATCCCAAATTTCTTTTGCGGTTTTACACATAAAAATTCTTTCATATTCTTTGCGTGGTAACGCATTATAAATAACCATTTTAGCCTCATTATTTTTTGCTAGTTTCTTTTTCAAATCATCATTTTGTTTTTCAAAAGCTACAATTTCATCCATTTTAGTTTCAACATTATATTGAATAGGGGGAAAATCACCAAAGGTAATAATATGCCAAAGATCAAGATCTTTTGATTTCACATACGTTTCGAATCTATTTTTCCAATATAAAAATCCATCACTTTCAAATAGTGGTGGTCTTTGCATAGATTGCCCTTCTAAATATTTTAAAGATTCCATAGATCGTTACAAGTTTTAAAATACAATATATTTTAAAATTCTTGCTAGACGTGGCTCTTGATACCAATTGTGGAAAACTAGAAGGGGGGGTTGAATAGTTTTACGTCGTTTTAATTGTTATAAAACAAATTGTTTAAAAGTTTTCGTTGATTTATAAAATATAGATTCGATGGTATATGAAATCTAGTTATACACAATATGAACAACACTAAGTATATATACTATGAAGCAATAATTATGTAAGTAATGAAATAAGTAAAAGATGGAAAGATCAAACCGAGAGACAAGCGATTTATAGTGGTTCGGCTACAAGGCACCTTCCTTGCCCTACTCCACTCCCCGAGCACCTAACTCGAGAGTTTTCTGCACTATATCAACAAGCTCCCTTATGGCGGAGAAAACCGTACACACCAATATACACACCAATATACACACCAATCTACACACCAATCTTCACACCAATCTTCACACCAATCTTCTTCACACCTAGCTTTTACACACCAATCTTCTACACACCTTCTTCTACACACCAATCTTCACAACTATCCTACTTCACTACTAATCAACTTCTACTATCTACACAACTATTCTCTAACAAATATTCACAACTAATCACACTATGAAATAATAATCAATGATGATGCACAAACAACTTAGATGTGGAGATCACAACTAGTTGTAATACTTCTTGTCTTGAGGGATAGAAGTATTCTTCTCTTGCACTTGAATGGATTATGTATGGATCACTTTGAAACAAAGATTTAAGAATGTATGATCAAAGGATTTATAGATTGGAAATGGAGATCTAGAACAGAAAGTTCTGGAGTGCAAAAGGTGGGGAAAAAATCCAGGTTTAAGGTGGTATTTATAGGCAAACGTTTCTGACAGAGGAGCGTGGCCGGTCCCCTTAAAGCATGGCCGGCCCCCTTAAAATTAAGGGGGCCGCCCCTTATAATTAAGGGGGCCGCCCAACTGTAACGGCCAGAAACTTTGTCTTTTAGTGGGGAAAGTTTATTTGGTGAAAAACTAACTGATTTTGGTTAAATATTTGAAATCATATATTTAGTATGATTAAAACATTTTTCCTTATTACCAAAAGTGTTTTTCAAAAATATATAATAAGATTATATAATTAAATAAACTTTGTATTAGTTAATTAAATACCCCTTTGATCAAACATTGCACTAAACACTTTGTTTATTCATACCTTAAGTGATTTGGATGTAAAGAGAAATATTAATCACCAAATACTTGTTTATGTCATAAGTTTTAGTTCTTTGAGGTTATATTTTGTAATGATCAAAACATAGAGATATTGATAAAAACTTAATAATGTTTTTAAGGCATTATTTATGTCAACACAAATGTTAAGCACTAAACACTTGTTTACGTCATAAGTTTTAGATTAATGAGTTTATGCTTTGTAATTATCAAAACATAGAGACATTGTTAATATGTTAACAATGTTTTTAGACATTATTAATTTATGTCAACATTCTCCGATTCTACTGATGACGATTCGTTATCTTGTGGAGACATCGTTTTTATGGAAGAATTACCTTCTGAGCTAGTTAGCTTAGAAGAAGAGAATGGCAAGATTGACACTGAAATCAAGGATGAAGCACTTCGTGCAACATTATTGAATGTCAATCTCATCATTTCTAAAATTGAGGCTTTCAAAGAGAAACCTATTTCATCTCATATCCCCATTAAGGATAGTGACATTTTCTCCGATGATCCTATTCCGGAGTTTGAAGTCTTTACTTTTGATCATATGGGAGAGAAGATTAGTGGCAGTACCACTTCTCATTCTCAAATTTGTCTCCCCGAATATGATTCATTCACCTTTGAGGAGTTCTCCGGTGAACTCACTCATATCATATCTCCACCGGAGTATGATAATTTTTACTTTGATCTAGACAAATATGATCTTTGTGTTCTGGAGGGAAATATTCTCAACCTTAAGAATTTGATTGATATCAAAATCCCAACCCTCCCACCCATAATATGTCTAGATCATATGAGCTTAAATGATGAGATTCATGATACACCAATTATGGATTCTCTTTCTGATAATGATGACTTTATCTTGATTGTCATCAAGATCTTTCTACCCTTCTTCACCTACAGGGTGACTTCTCCTGTTCTTCATTCCTTCGGGAATGAAGACACCATCTTTGATCCCGGCATTTTCATTTACCATTATCTTGAGCCGAGATTATATCTCATCGGTGTGGAACTTTCACCTGCTTCAAATGTTTGTCTAAACATCTTGAATGAAAGTCCGATTGAGATTGCTTCTTCCACATCATGCTTCCCCAAGAACCAATGAATTCGGGGTCGAGTCAAGCTAGCGACTCGGTAAACAAAAACAGTAGCATGCATATAGGGTTTTCACCCTAAGTGTGGGGGAGTTGCCCCTGCTGTGGTTACCAATAAAGTGAAAAAATGGTGTTCCACATTTAGCTTGTAATGTTGCCCTTTTACGTTCCAAGTGTTGGCATAATAGCTGGGACTTTGAATATTGAGGACAATATTCATTCTAAGTGTGGGGGGGGGGGGGGGGTATTTCGCTATTCTAGTGAATTTTGTCACATTTTACTATCTAGTATCCCCGTTTTTGGCAAAAAAAAAAAATCACTTGTGCTTCAAAATTTTTGTGGTTATCAGTCCGCCATGTCTAAACGACAAAAGGATTGGCTAATCCAGGAGCAAACGGCTCTTGGTAAAGATATATCAAATCCGTTGATGGCTTGCAATTTGCCCAAAATTTTATGGTATCTCAAATCGCCATATCCTAAAAAGTGAATAAGTTGGCTAGCCCGCAAGATTATGGCTTGTGGTAAAGGTAGTGGAAAAACCATAATTGGTAATCAGCTCACCAAGATGTTGAATTTGTCCATCAAGAGTTGGCTAGTCCAGAAGCAAACGGCTTTTGGTAAAGACAAATCAAATCCGTTGACAACTGGTGGTTTGCTCAAAATCACATGGTTATCAAGTGGACCATAGTTCTTACTTGAACTGATACATTTGGCTACTCCAGAAGTAATGGATTTTGGTAAAGAGATTAAAATCCATTAAGTTTTCAAAACCGTTTATTGCTAGGGACTAGCAATAGTTTAGTGTGGGGGATTGATGAGTGCTCAAATACTCATCATTTTTGGTCAAATCTGAACTGCAAAACATACAAAAACACTCAGTAATGCATCAAAATACTAAAAATATTCCAAAATTGTGTTTTATATGTTTCAGATGCAAAAAGAGTAAAAACAGATGAAAAACGTATAAAGTTTGCAAAATTGGCAGTTTCAGTCCCCCAACTTTCATAAAATATCAAAACTAGTCCCTGGTCATTCAAAATATGGAAAATTATCACCAAATGTCCTTTTAAAATCATAAGTGGTCATATTTAGTCATTTGGTGAAAAATCTCAAAAGTTTTGGAAAATTTACAAGTTTGGTCCCTGTACTTTGAAACTTGGCTGTTTTGGTCCTTGGGAAATAATTTTTGGATGAAACATCATTTTTGGGTCCTTGGGAAATCACAAGTTGGCAATTATGATGCTTGGGTAAAAAGTTTCAGAAAAATACAATTTCAGTCCCTCAGTTTTAGAAATTGACAATTTTGGTCCCCGGGAATCTAAAAATGGGAATTTAACTCTTTTGGTCCTTGGGTTATGTAAGCTTGGCATAATTGGCCCATGTGAGTACTTTGGAAATATTGCAAGACCAGTCCCTCATTTTCAGAATTTACATCTTTGGTCCTTGTTATTTACTATAACTAAATGGACCCTTAAACCAAATAATACCAAATCCAATCCCAAACCTGCCAACCCAACCCCTAATCCAAACCAACCCCTGATCCATAAACCCCAAGCCCAATCCCAAAACCTGGCCCAACAAACCACCCCATGTAATATTACACCCCAGGGTCAACGAGTCAAACCCCTGGGTCAAACCCTAGTCAACCAACATCCCCTACATCCCTTTTCCCCCTAAAACCTGTGATACTGTCTCCCCCCTCCTCCCATCCTTTCACCAACTCCACCAACCCTTCATTAATACCCAAACCAACCTTCCCCCTCCTCATTAATACTCCCACCTACACTCACCAAACCCACTCACAACTGCCAAACTTAATTTTCCCGTCAAAACGAAATTAAGGGACAGGATTAAATCAAGCCATCCAAGGGCTGTAAATGAAGTGGGGAAAGGTAGAGAGAGGTGCCAGGTCCTATAAAAAGTGAAAGAAAAGACAGAGAAATTTATTAGTTTAGTTTTAGAATAATTGTAGTGTAGAAAGTATGTCGAATTAGTTTTAATTAGTTTTTCAAGTTGTAATTTCCAATCAAACAAGTTTGTAATTTACTCTGCTAGTGTTTTGTGAACTCTGTAACAAGTAAGTTCAGGTTTCTTTTGTATAATTAAGTTTTTTAGATTTAAATGAAAAATTTCAATTTCTTAGTGAAATGTTGAATTCTGTTGCTCAGTGTTGTTGTAAGCTCACATTAGCTTATTTATAAGTCTTTTTAGGTATTTGCAGCCTTAAAAACCAAGTGTCAATTAGTTTTAAGAAATATCTTTTATTTACCTAAAAGTTCTAATATTTCTGTAAAAAAATCAAAAAGAAGAAAAAAGGAAGAGAAGAGGTTGGAGTTTGGTTAAGAAGTCTCAGGGAGACAGTAGAAAAGGAATTGGGAGTTCCATTTTTAGTTTTGAGCACAAAACCTATTGTAAGTTCCTAATTTCTAATTTTTAGCATAAATTTCTCATGAACTATATTTGTTGGTTTCTGCTATCAATTGTGGTTTGGTTTTGCTTATTTAAGTTTAATTTAGCTTAAAATTAGTTAACTTATCAATTTTATGGTTCAGATTGTCCATTCACTCACTCTAGGTGTATAATCAGATTTCATAGGGGTGTTTGGATCAGGGTAATACCCCTTGTTCCTGTTGTTGTTTTAATGTTAATTAAGCGTCAGTAGACTGCATTATATGTATTTAGGTTAGTATAGGCATAAAACTTAGGTGTCTTTCACATAAAAGTCAAAATCCTAGTTTAGGTTGATTACATTGTTAACTGTTAGGCTTTGTGACCTCCAATCCCTTCAAATCCATTCATAAGTAGTTGATTTACCCTAGTTTGGTTTCATTTCAGCTTAATATAACATTCTTAGCATCTAGGATTCAACTAAAGTTCATCTTAGTCAAAGTTCATGTTCTTGTTAAAAAGTCAAAAGTGACATTTCTCAGAAAATCTAAAAATTGGATGATTTTTCCTGAATTTTGTGCTGTGATTTAGGCCCTAAGCTTTTCACATATTGTACTCTACCAGCTTATCTTTAGAAATTCACCTTTTCCTTATTTTTAGGATTTTTATTGAGCTTATTGTGTTAGCTTAAAGTAGGTTGCAGGGCAATGGCATGCCCTGCACCACAGACCTTGATCATAGTCCCATTTTCCATTGCTTATTCTTGGCCCATCAGTGGTTCCCACAGGAAGCTTATTGGCTTTTTGAAAAGCCAATAAGCTCCTCTTCTAGTACCATAGCTTATTTCTCAATTCAGACCTCATTTAATAGGGCTGCTAGTGATTTTCATTTTGTACTTTTTACCCTTTGAGCTGAGTTCTCAGATTTTATGCACCACTTCCATGTCCTCCCCTGGCTTTCATAGTGGGCCCCAGAGGTCACAACTTGGCTTTTTAGAGAGCCAATCAGCTCAGCTTATTTGTTCCACTCTCACTTTGGGCTTCCAAGCTCCCTAGTGGGCCCCACAGGCCTGCAAAGGGCACCCAGTTGGACTGTGTGGAATTGGATTCTTGGCTAAGTGCTTATTCCCTTGTAACTGCTTATTGCCAGTGCTTTTTCTATTTCTTTTGCTTATTTCCAGGTCCCTTAATACTATTGTAGCATATTTAACCTTTAGCTTTCACTGTGTAGCTTTTTATAAGCTTGTTCAAACACCAAAAAGTCCTAATAAGCTATTATGCTCATCTGTTAAGCATTTGGGACCTCATTTGCTTATTTATAAGCTTTTGGCCAAACTTCCTTTTTTAAAGTTGTTTATTTTTAGTATTTAAACAGTTTTGTAAAAAGAAAATCCAAAAAAGACAAATTTTCAGAAAGTGATAGTTTCTATTTAAGAAACTTATTGCTTATTAGCTTATTTTCCTTAAGCACTTAGTGATTTTACATTTTTCTTAGGTTCCTTATATCTTAAAATAATTTTAGAAATTTTTTCAGATTTTTCTTTTATCATTTAGTACTTTTCATAATTTAATTTAGTATTTATTAATTAATAATTAGTTAATAATTAATAATAATTATTTAAAAAGTCTGAAAAATATATTTTCTGTTTTAAAATTAGTTTTATATTACTTTAGATTTTTCTAAGTTTTAATTTTAATTTTCTAAGCTTATTTTACATTTTCTTATTATTTAGTGTATTTTTAAATAGTTATAATTAGTTTTTAATTAATAGTAATTATTTAAAAAGTAGAAAAATATATTTTCAGATTGAAAATTAGTTTTATAATATTTTATATTTTTCCAAATTTATTTTTCATATTTTTAGTGTAATTTCATAATCAGTTATAATTTAGGTTAATTTAAATAATTAATAAGTAATTGTAAAATAGTATTTAATTAATAATAATTAATTAAATAGTGTAAAAATTAATTTTAATTTTCTAAAAATTTTCTTTTATTATTAGAATTGTAAAAATGTAATTTTCATATCTGTAAGTATTTTATTTCTTTAAAACTCGCGTTTTATTTTGTACGTTCGCGTAAATTTAATCTGAACGTACACATTTTTAGTTATTAAATGTTTTTAGGTATCTAACTTTCACGTAATCATCTATATAGCTTGTTTAAGCTATTTCTTTGTAGATTCCTTAGTATAACCATTCACAAACCCCTTTCCTGTCCAAATTCACCCGATCACAAGCCCGTTTGATAACAATTCACACCTCGTCGGGACATAACGACCCGGGGAAACACTATATTCCGCGGAGCATTGACTCTAGGTAGTTTGACTTGATTGACCATTCCTTGGTCAATTTAAGTTGACCATTTGGAGCCAACCAGCAAGTCATTATTTGAGGCAATTGTTGCAAGGTATGGAGGGAATGAAGCCACCAAGAAGACCCAGAAAACCCTTCCCAAGCAGCAGTTTGAAAATTTCTCATCAACAATGAATGAATCTCTTGCCCACATGTTTACAAGGCTACAGAAAATTGTGAGTCAACTTGCTGTTCTTGGGATTGACATACCTCAAGAAGATTTAAACTCAAAATTTCTGAGATGCTTACCAGAAGAGTGGGCTATGCATGTTGTTGTTTGGAAGAATAAACCAGACATAGACACTATGGATCTTATGGATTTGTATAGCAACTTTAAAATTGTGGAACAAGAAGTAAAGAAAACTGGTGTCTCTAGTTCATATACTGGGAACATGGCTTTTATGTCATCTCCTAGTATCTTAAACCCTGTTAAAGATGAAAAGGTTGATAATGGAATTGGTACTGCTAGTTCATCAAGCAGTACTTTTGGTACATTGAATGAAAAGGCTTGTTGTGCCTTTTTCACAAGTCAGAATAATGGGTCCATGCTCACTCATGAAGATCTTCTAGAAATCAATGATGATGATTTAGAAGAGATGGACCTAAAATGGCAAATTTCCCTTCCTAGCATGAGGGCTAAGAAATTCTATCAGAGGACGGGGAAGAAACTCACCATCAACAGCAATGATACTACTGGTTTTGACAAGTCAAAGATAGAATGCTATAAATGTCATATGTTGGGGCACTTCTCAAGAGAATGTAGAAGGCCAAGGCAGCAAGATAGCAAGTATAGAGGTTTTGGAAGCAAGTCCAAAACAGGGGAATCAACCAATCCAAAGGCTATGGTAGCCATTGATGGATTAGGATTTGATTGGAGCTTTACAGCTGATGAAGAAGAAGCTTCTCCTCAGACAGCTCTTATGGCTTTCTATACAGAGGTACAATCTGATAAAGTTTGTTCAAATAATTGTTCTTCTCTTAAAAGTTTAGAGACCTTAACCAAACGTTATGAGAATCAAAGGACAGAGTTAATTGATACAGCTCATAGCTTAACTAATCATAAAAGAGGTATAGCTACTGTAGAGGAACAAGTCATACATTTTCGAACAAATGAATCTACCTTTACTGATGTCAAAATTCTTCTTGAAAGAGAAATAATGTTTAAAGATAATGACATTAGTAACTTGAAAGCTTAAGTAGATAGGCTTAGTAAGGCTAAAGAGAATATTCAAATGACTGTAGAAACACTATATTATGCATCTAAGGGTGTGACTAACTTAATTGAATGTCAAGTTATAAATAAAGCTAAGTCTGGTGTTGGATACAAATCTGTTCCTCCACCATATAGAGGTATTCCTTCACCCCCAGGAATTGACCTAGAACACACATGATTACCTGAATTTCAACTACCTGATATGGAGTTCAACCAAAGACTAATGTAGTTGATAATGAATCTTTGAAAGAAAGTGAAAGTTTAAGTAAAACTTCACTTCCTAAGGACAAGGTGTGTTCTTGTAGAAAGTCAGATGGTCCAATCATTAAGGACTTAACATCTGATGATAAAAAGTTTAAACAGGTTATGTCAAAACCTGAAGTGGTTAAGAAAGCAGGTACAAGTGTTCCTAAGATAGTCAAACATAGTACTGAAAAGCCTAAAAACAATGTTAAACATATTAGGCAACCAGTAACCAGTAAGATATTGTGAACAATATAGAACCATAAACAAGCCCAGAGGCAACCAAAGGAATTGGTATAGCCTCAAGTCTCTCCAACAAAGAAATAACAAAGCTTGTTACACATGTGGTAGTTTTGACCATCTTGCAGCTTTCTGTAATCACTGGGTATATGGGTATACAAACAATAGAGTGAATCTAAAAAGGCAAACACCTAAAAGTCACTCTAACTTTACTAGAACAAAACCCAAAACAGTTTCAGTTCCTGCTGATAGGAAAATGGTTTCTGCTGATAGACCATATCTGACTGTTTACCCAAAAACAACAGTTAAAAGTGCTAAAACAACTTTCAAATATGCATTAAATGTTGTTAAAAGACCCATTTTAACAAAGGCAGTAGTCCAAAAACAAGTTTGGAAACCAAAGGATACAACTGCAAAGCCATCAGTTTCTGCTGATAGCCAAACAGTTCATATCACTGCTAAGGGAAACAGGGCAAATGTTGTTAAGGCCTCAGCATGTTGGATTCCAAAATCCAATGTTGCATCAATTATTCTCAAAAGATTACATTTCATTGATGCAAGAGGCGGATCGAAGTCAGAAATGGTTTGGATCCTAAAACAAAACTAATTCCTTTATTTATGTGCTGGGACATTCATCAGCAAATAATGAAGATCAAGGATTCTCAGATAGTGGATGGTCAAGGCACATGACAGGCAACAAGTCTTATCTTTCAAATTTTCAATCAGTGGATGGAGGCTATGTTACCTTCGGAGGAAGAATTGGAGGAAAAATTACTGGTAAAGGTACTATTAAAACCGGTAAACTAGATTTTGAAGATGTGTACTATGTGCAAGAGCTTAAGTATAATCTTTTCAGTGTCTCACAAATGTGTGACAAAAAGAACAAAGTTCTCTTTACTGACACTGAATGTCTTGTATTTTCTTCTGATTTTAAGATGCCTAATGAAAGTCAATCACTTCTTAGAATTCCAAGAAAAGGCAACATGTACAGTGTTGATATGAAAAAGATTGTTCCAAAAGATTCTCTTACTTGTCTTATTGCTAAGGCCACATTGGATGAATCTATGAAATGGCATAGGAGGCTTGGTCATATTAACTTTAAAAACATAAATAACATTGTCAAAGATGGTTTGGTAAGAGGTTTACCTCAAAAACGATTTGAAAATGATCAAACATGCATTGCTTGTCTTAAAGGCAAACAACATAAAGCCACTTGTAAGCCCAAAATTCTTAACTCTATCAATCAATCATTGTTTATGCTGTATATGGACTTATTTGGTCCTACAAATGTCAGAAGTTTGTTGCATAAGAGATATTGTCTAGTTATTACTGATGACTTTAGTAGATTTACATGGGTATTCTTTTTAGGAACTAAGTATGAGACTTCTAGCATCCTTAAGACCTTCATTACAGAGATAGAAAACCTAGTAAGCAAAAGAGTAAAAGTCATTAGATGTGATAATAGGACAGAATTTAAGAATAGAGTTATGGATTATTTCTGCAAAGAAAAAGGTATTAAAAGAGAATTTAGTGTTGCAAGAACTCCACAACAGAATGGAGTTGCTGAAAGGAAAAATAGAACACTAATAGAAGCTGCTAGAACTATGTTAGCTGACTCTAAGTTGCCTATAACTTTTTGGGCAGAACCAGTCAACACTGCTTGCTATGTTCAAAATAGAGTTTTAGTTGTAAAACCTCACAATAAGACATCATATGAACTTTTTAGAGGTAGAACTCCTGAAATAGGATTTCTTAGACCTTTTGGATGTCATGTGACAATTCTTAATACCTTAGACCATCTTGGAAAGTTTGATGGTAAAGCAGATGAAGGATTCTTAGTTGGATATTCTATCAATAGCAAAGCATTCAGAGTATTATGTTAGCTGACTCTAAGTTGCCTATAACTTCTAGGGCAGAAGCAGTCAACACTGCTTGCTATGTTCAAAATAGAGTTTTAGTTGTAAAACCTCACAATAAGACATCATATGAACTTTTTAGAGGTAGAACTCCTGAAATAGGATTTCTTAGACCTTTTGGATGTCATGTGACAATTCTTAATACCTTAGACCATCTTGGAAAGTTTGAGGGTAAAGCAGATGAAGGATTCTTAGTTGGATATTCTATCAATAGCAAAGCATTCAGAGTATATAACATGAGAACTAGAAGAGTAGAGGAAAATCTACATGTGAAGTTTTTGGAAAATAAAACCAATGTAGAAGGTCAAGGTCCCAAATGGCTATTTGATCTTGAATCTCTATCCAAATCAATGAATTATATGCCTTTTGTTGTAGAAACTAATGAATTTTTAGGTTCACAAACTGCTGATGCAACAAATGGAGAAGGATTAGAGAATGAGGCAAATCAAGATTATGTGATGATGCCAATATGGACAAATACAAGTGTGGATTCAACTTCAATAAATGGTGAATCTTCTTCTGGTAAATCTAAAGAAGATGTTGAAGATGAATACAAGGAAGATAGAACTAAGGAACAAGAGTTTCAAGTCAGAAGTAACACTGCTATTTCTGCTGATAAGCAAATCATTCCCACTGATGAGCAAAATGTTTCTGCTAATAATCCATCAGAAGAAACAAATCTCTCAGAAAATGAGGTAGATTTCGACAACCTTCCACCTGATTATCAAGTTCTTTCTACTCCACACTCAAGGATTCACAAAGTTCACTCCCTGGACAATGTGATTGGAGATGTACAATCAGGAGTGAAAACAAGACAACAATTGATGTCTTCAGATCAACAAGGGCTTCTTGATGCCCTTTATGCTTCAAAACAGCATGAGTTTTCAAACTCTTGCTTATTTGTATGTTTTCTCTCACAAGATGAACCAAAGAATATTCATAAAGCCCTAGAGAATTCAAGCTGGTTGGAGGCTATGCAAGAGGAGCTTCTTCAGTTTAAGATTCAAAAGGTATGGGTGCTAGTTGATTTACCAAGTGGTGTAAGGGTAATTGGCACTAGATGGGTTTTTAGGAATAAATGGGATGAAAGGGGCATAGTGATAAGAAATAAAGCTAGATTAGTAGCTCAAGGGTACACACAAGAAGAAGGGATAAACTATGAAGAAGTTTTTGCTCCAGTAGCAAGGATTGAAGCCATTAGACTCTTTTTGGCTTATGCTTCATTTATAGGATTCACAGTTTATCAAATGGATGTCAAGAGCGCTTTCTTATATGGTACTATTGAAGAGGAGGTGTATGTCTCACAACCTCCTGGTTTTGTTGATCCTGACCATCCAGACAAAGTGTACAAGGTTGTTAAAGCTCTATATGGTCTACATCAGGCACCAAGAGCTTGGTATGAAACACTGGCTTCCTACTTAATTTCAAATGGATTTCAAAGAGGCAAGATAGATCAGACACTTTTCACCAAGAAGCATAAGAAGGATCTTTTGCTAGTTCAAGTGTATGTGGATGATATCATCTTTGGATCTACAAGGAAGGAGATGTGTTTGGAGTTTGAGAAGCTTATGCACAATAAGTTTCAGATGAGTTCCATGGGGGAACTTACATTCTTTTTGGGTCTGCAGGTTAAACAATCAAGAGAAGGAATCTTTATTAGTCAAGACAAATATGTTGCAGAGATTCTTAGAAAGTTTCAATTTGCTGATTCCAAAATATCAAGCACACCAATGGATCCTGAGAAGCCACTTCTTAAAGATGTAGAAGGAACTAATGTGGATGTACACACATACAGATCTATGATAGGTTCTTTGATGTATCTCACATCATCAAGACCTGATATCATGTTCTCTGTTTGTGCTTGTGCAAGATATCAAGTAACTCCTAAGGTTTCTCATTTAACAGCGGTCAAGAGAATTTTTAGATATCTCATGGGTCAACCTAGGTTGGGTTTGTGGTATTCTAAGGAGTCATCTTTTGACTTGGTAGCATTATCAGATAGTGATTATGCTGGTGCTAGCTTGGATAGAAAGTCAACAACTGGAGGATGTCAATTCCTTGGGTGTAGACTTATCTCATGGCAGTGTAAGAAGCAGACAATGATGGCTACTTCAACAACTGAAGCTGAATATGTAGCTGCTGCAAATTGTTGTGGTCAAGTCCTATGGCTTCAAAACCAACTTCTTGACTATGGGTACAATTTCTTACATACCATTATTCATATTGATAATAGTAGTACAATTTAAATTATTAAAAATCCAGTGCAACATTCTAAAACAAAACACATTGAAATTAGACATCATTTTATTAGAGATTGCAATGAAAAGAGGTTAATTCAAGTAATGAAAATTGCTTCAGAACAAAACTTTGCGGATCTTCTTACAAAAGCTTTTGATGTTGGTAGATTTCAGTACTTGGTAGCAAATATTGGAATGCTTAATCTTTAAATTTTTCAATATAATGTGTTCTTGTATATAGATTTTGTTAATACATCTAACTTTGTCATCTAAAACTACTATTACCAATTAAAAGTTATTCATACAGTTAGTCCTATGCATAATTCTAATTCAAGATAAGTACTTTGTACTTTGTTCTTTTGGTTTTAGACTAACAATTTTAGGTATGAATGTTTGAGCTCAAAGGCTATTTCAAGTGAAATCTATGATCATTGCTGCTGAATGCTGATCATTGCTGCTGATATAATAGGTTCATGATAGAAAGAGTTTGTGATTTCAAAACTCCTTAAAACTTCTTTCTTGGAACCTGATTATGATGTTTCACATTGAATTGATAAATTAATTGATCAGTTAATAACTGATACAACTCACTTTCTATCATTTTATACTCTCAAGTATAATGTGACTAATCTATGGATATCTGATAGAAAGAACAGCTAGCAAAAGTGAATCTAACACTTGTGTTAGAGGTGACAAATGCCACGAGCTGGAAACCCTATAAAGAAAGCCTTTTGAATAGGTTTATCTGTACACAGGCAGTTATCTATAACTGAAAACATTGGTTCTCACACAACCAGAGGTTACTTTAAACCGAAATTTTGATTAAGTGTTAGTTACCACACTTAATCCCTTCAAAATGGTTAGAAGCAGTATGAGTTTTAATCATAAAATCATGTTCATACTGCTAAGTCAAATATTTCTTAAAAAGGATTTTCAAAGAGGCTCAGAAAAGCATCTAATGATGGATTATGAGTAAACGCTCAGTGATTCACCACTCATAGGAGGTTACACACCTAGAAGTGATGAGGGCAGTATTTAAACTCTTAAGGAATTGATGGCTTCATGTACAAATTGGCTAAAAACATAGAAATTGCTAGATCAGATGATATGATATGATTGTGATAGATCTTCCAAACAGGGGAGGAAATTGCTCAAGAGAGAAATAAATCTCAGGGGAGGTTACAAAAAGCCCTTTAAAAGGAAGATTATCCAAAGAAAAAGAAGGAAAAGATAAGAGCATACAAGATGATGACATGGTTTCTACTAATAAAGAACAAGAACAGAGCTGATAAGAGAAAGTTCTATCTAGATCAAAAGATGAAAGGTTTCAATTTTAGTTCACTACGTTTGTTCATCACTTCCAAAGACATGCTGAAAGATAATTTCTAATTCTTGGAACAAGCATCCAAGATACACAGCATCATTGCCTCTTAAAATTCTTCAAGTTGAATATTGCACCATCTTTTAGTCCAAGAATGGAGCAAAGAAAAGAAAGCAGATGAGTTACAGAGAAAGACATTCAATCACTCAAAAGAGAAGAAAGTTCAGATCAACAGTCTGATAAATGAAGTGTTTGAAAGATCTTCACAAAGTCCTCATTTAATTCAGAAAAACATGTTTGAATGTAATTCACATGTTTAGGGGAGGATTGTTGGGAATTAAATAATCAGAAGAATCAGCATAAAGGTTCAAAGAAATACATCAAGTATGTTCCTGCTGATGGATTATGCTGATGCTATGACTCATACAGCTGCTGTGTAGATAAGTACGACTTATTCTACTGATTCATATACAAGAAAAATATCTTTGTTGTAGTCATCAAATTGAACACTCCAAGTGAGTTGTAATCCTAGATACATGTTGTATCTTAATGACTGACATGATAAGTCATCATCTAGCTAGAATGAAGATTAGTCATAAGCTAGTAATTAAGATGAGTCATATAGATTGTAAAAGATCTTTTCCTTGGACTATAAAAGGAATATCTTAGATATGTCTTAAGCGTGCAGAAAAGATATAGATGTGAGTTGAGATATACATAAAGAAAAATAATATAACAAAACACAAGATTCAAGGTCTTTGTAACCCTAGTGATAGTAAAGATCACTCGTATTATTTTGAATAATATTGAATCGTTTGGTGAAATACTTTCATTGTTCTTTGTTAAATAAAACACAAACATCACAGCTCCATTTCCAATAAACATTCTAAGCGTGGTTAAAGTAGATTCCGCATACTTAATCATATTCACTCAAAGTATCACATATACACATTACAAAGGTCCAACACCTCATAGTGTGTGATCAAATCAAGTGATCCTCTCAAAACATGTATAGTTTGTATATCGCTTACTACCGTTCGGGCCGACATAATTCAGATGTCATGTAGTAAACGTTCGAGGAGCCAGGACACTTTAATTCATAAATCCACAACTCATCTCGATGGTTTACTTTAATGAACCCCTCACATGAGGCTCCCTACTATTGTAGTATTTGATAAAATATATATAAGTTTTTGATCCGAAAAGTTACATGTCCAAATAATTGAATAAACTTAGGAAAGTTTACTTTTAAATGAAGATTGTTATTTCAATGAGTTTATTAAGCCTAGAGTGGACATTACTTGCAAAGTCTAATGGTCATTTGATGGAGTAGATCCAAATTGGTTGATTATGTTACAACTAACACTTTAGTTCATGTTTCGTCTTTGTAGGTTTATATGGTCTTTAGTCGTGGCTTTGCTGTGACCTTGGTCATTGTTACCATGGGCTTGAGACTCATCCTTGGCCTTAGCCATGGTTGTGGTCTTGGCTTTAGGTCATTAGACCTCTTGGTTTCATTTAACCATAACCATTACATGGTCATTTGATCTTAAAAAGGGGCTGTTAAGAATTTGAAGAAAAATATCACTCATAAAGCATTTTCAGGGCTCGAGCTTCTTTTATCCTGAACAAAAACGTCGTTCCGGACAACTTTTGTATTTTAACTTTTTGATGAATCGGAGCAGAAGGGCCACTTTTAAAATGGTCAGATTGTTAACAGGTTGTTTTAGGCAGTTTCGGCTTTTTTTGTTTCGCTAACTTCTTTTGGCCATAACTATTGACTCGTGTACTCGTTTTAGGTGGTTCAAATTGCTATGTTTTCCTTTTTAAGTCCTCTATAACAGTAGGTAAGTGTTTCATATCATGGTTATACTATTTTGGTCGTGGTTCTCAATATAAGTCACTAGTTTCCTTGATTACTTAACATAGGTTAACATATAGTTTCCATAACTTGTTTTAATAGTTTTTATACATCATGAACATAACACAAATATCACAACTCACCATTTCAGGTCATTTCCCGAACTTTGGAAAAACACTATTCATCAAACACTATTCATCAGTTTACTATTCATCATTTTTAGTGTTAGTTAGACAATCCGAGAAGCATTCAAAAATTTAACTATTCACTGAACACTATTCATTGCCGGAAATGTTTTCACTATTCACTTGCATTACACATTTCATCGTAAATTTAGTTTACGGGTATTAAAATTCGCATAACCGTATGGGTTTAAGTGCGAATTCATTTCATTATCAGTAAGGACACTGCATACGGACTAGGGACAGTCTGCATATCATCATAACAACATTTCCATGTTATACCACTCTTAGGATTTTCAAATTTATATATTTGATATATTTTAACGTTTTCCTTATAATTATTTATAAATAAACGTTAACACACGGTTTATACACGACGAATATATCTAAATATTCCCACAATGGTCCCGACATATTTTTATATCCATTTTATCATCATAAAAGTTATTATATTCATTTACCCAGTATTTTGGAAATTTATTTTATTTATAACATGAGCTTATGAATATTACGACGGTTTTCGTGAAAACTAAACAATAATCACCCGAACACTCAGTAATTGTACCCAACAAATTTTTAACATTCTTATGACTTTATTAAGTCCCGGTTAACTTCGTTAATATTTATTTCTAGCAAACCCAGTACCCGATTATAACTAATACTTACACTAAACTACAACTAATATTACACCACATTTCCTAAGTTACCAAAACCGATTTTGCTACTCCTTTTCACTTTGAAAACCGGCCATGAGCACAACACTAGACCACTTGACTTTTATTTTCACCTTATGCATACATGTGCTCTTATAATACAATAAACCTCTTAAACATATACATAACTATTTCCTAGAATCATAACATCACAATTTCATAAGCCAAAAAGTTCATCTCATCTCTTCTCTACATCATAACCCACGACCATAACCAAAATCCAAGATCAAGTGGAGATTTTCCAAAAGTTAAAGCATAGAAGTTGTTCATTTTGTCTTCCTAATCAAGAATCATACCACAAAAACACAAGTAATCCAAGGTTTCTAATCATCTCATCACCTATTATTTCAAAGTGAGTATTCAAAATTATTTTCATGTTTTCATCTAATTAACATATGTATCTTATGGTATTCATGCTTAATTTCATGCACAAACTAGTTATACCACTTTATTTTTGTATACTTTTTTGAACATACAAACCCTGGATTGTGATTTAGGTGTTCCCTTGTTAAATTAACTTGATTACTAGTCATTAGGAACCCATGGCACCCTAAGAAGGTGTATGGTAGGATTAGTATAGCTTTGTGGTGTTTGCAAGAGATTTGGTTGAAGTAGAAACTAGTTTTGAACATGAAAAATGGGTTTGTAACAAGTATATATATATTCTGTCCCATTTTTGTAAATCCAGGAAAATCAGTAAACATAAAGTAAACTTTGGCAAAACTTTTAGAAAATACTTTCAAAAAAGAATCCGTAGGCGAAAGAACGGATTAAAAAGAGTTTATAACGAAGAAGTTATAATTTTTGCAAGTGTGTTGACGAAAAGTATTTTTCTGAAAATTACATGCTGTTGGACGTTTTTCGTCGGACAAAAAGAGGCTTTAGACGTAACCCGGAGGAGCCGAGCTTTCCAAAATATATTACTACATACTAAGACGTAACCATAGATATAAAGAACAAGTAAAACGGACTTATAACGACAAAGATATTCACGTTTCAATATCGGCAAAACTTTTATTATTTTTGACAGCTTTTGGAAAAATAATATTAACACTACGTAGTAACTCTAGATTTCTAGAAATATTAACCAAGTACCCAAATTCATAACTAATGATGTATTAGTGAACACAAGTATATTTTCAACAAGTATATTTTCAATACTACAAGGCGTTATTTCAAGGATTTCAAACCGAAGATTTCAACTAGTTTATTTTCTAGTAGCAATATTTTCCTAAGTCTTGGAAAATGTATATTTTTTATAACAACAAGTATTTTCCAAAGAGTAGAGTAGTATAGGAAACATGTGCATGGACATTCATAACATCATTTCATGATCTAAAGTAGATCGTTCCTCATTCACATTAGGTTGCGACTAGTGTGCGCGCCTTGTTTTTCAGCTCATTACATGTTCATGGTACCATCATATCAGGTGAGTTTTCATAGCCCCGTTTTCAATTCAACATTTTTGATTGTTTTCAAATCCCACGGGGGAATACATTGCATCAATCATTTTAGTACGAGCCCAAGTACCAAAACATATGTACATTGCTTAAGTTGCCTTACCATTCAGTTAAAGTCCCCTGTTTATTATCATGGACCGTTCATTTGCCAATTAAGCGAGAGTGAGTGGATAGATCTATTGAGGGTGACGCCTCCATCCGTGGTAGTGATTACCAACCGTAAGCGGATGCATTTAATTTTGACACAGTTACGAGTGTTCTGGTAAAACATTCGGGAGGGGCATATAATTTCATTAGTCATAGCTTCGGGGTCATGAGCTTAAGGTCTATTGTACAATTTTCATGAGATTTTTATCTTGCACTTATACTTGTGGTGGCCGTACATCATTACATTTTATAAACCTATGGAATTCACCAACATTCGTGTTGACGTTTTAGCAATGTATTTCAGGTTATTAAGGTAGCTCATGTGACATGCATTTGGACCTTCATGGAGTCGCAGAGTCGACGCGTCTCATCATTATTTCATGCACTTATATAAACATTTGATCTAGTAGGACTTGTTTTCATAAACTTGCAACACATTTTGGGGACCACATTTTGTAAACTCTGGATTATTTCAATGATCAAATGCAGTATTTTCCAAACGACACTTTAGGTCGTTCAATGTAACTGTAACTGTGGTGCTATGACAGACACCCCCAGGTATTCCATTCCGCTGCAAGTCAGGTAAATTGGGGGTGTGACAGATTGGTATCAGAGCTAAGGTTATAGCGAACTAGGATGTATCTTGGACCCTAGACTATAACCGCATGATCATAGCATCTCACCATTTCATCATAAGTGCATAATCATGATACATGTTGTTTCATGCATACCCTGTGCGAGTTATTTATACTCATATTTGTACATATATATATCATTTTATTGACCTGGTTCACAAGTGACATGTCTTCAGATACTCACCCTGACATCCTTTTATCGGATTCCGACATTGAAGATGCCTTGTCATCTTCCACTACCATTATACCACCAGTTGCACTTATACCACCATTAGCACTATTGATTTGCCATAGGAACAGGGTTTTCCTATCATTCAGCCCATACATAGAATGCCTTTTGGTAGAGTATTCAGACTTAATCTTAATGGACTTATTAGGATGTTTATTGCAAGGAAGATAGTATTTTCTTTCCTTCACTAGTAGGGCACCCACTACTCAGGTACTATCACCACCATCAGTTACTTATTACAATATTGGTCGTCCCACAGTGCGTACTTCAGTTTTACCTCTTAGATGTCGCGAGGTAGCGCGAAAGAGGGTAGTATTCCACCCACTAGTACCATCATTGTCATTTTCCTTTTCCATTCCCACTTGCCATGAACTAGATAACACCTAGTAGATAATACCAATATCACGGACCCAACAGAAACATCCGCAGATTCTTCAGGAATGGTTCAGAACCTACATTATTTGAGATTTGATCGATGCACAACTTCAGACACCACTTCAAGACTATCTCGACCTTATGATACCACAAACCTGATTTCACACAGAGGGACACCAGGAAGTTTCTAGACCAGACTTATATCCTCACTAGCTTTTACTGTTATCCTAGCCACAGAAAGTGTGGGACATAGTCTAAAGAACTTGTTGTCTTTTGATTGTTGTACAAACAAATATACCAAGTGTGACTCTACTATGTAAGAAATGGTTGTGCTATTTGTGATATTGATTCACGTAGACCGAAATCTTCATGTATTATATTCAGGTGTTGTGAATATGATAATTTCTATTAACTATATCCTCATGGTCTCTTATGATTTGATGAAGAGAGATTTAAGCAAACCACTCCAAGCATGACGCAAGCTGCTGTTGGACAAGTCATTGCCAAGAACATAGCCACCTCCCTCACTAAGGAACTTACTCACGTGGAATTTATGGGGTGCAATCCTCCCTCCTTTAGCGGAACTAGAGACATAAAGGAATTTCTCAAATGGTTCGAAGAAATAGAAACAATATTTCAATGTGGCGACTGTCGTAAGGAAGACAAGGTTAAGTTCGCCACATGCACTTTTCAGGATCATGCCCAGGAATGATGGACCAAACATATTAAGATGGTGGGAGTTGATGCTGCCTACTCACACTCTTGGGAGAAACTAAGAAGGATGATGAGTATAACATTTTGTGTAGGAAATGAATTACGAGCAAAAGAACAGGAAACACTAAACTTTACCATAGTAGGAAATGATGTTGACGAGTACACTACTCATTTTCATGAATTAACACGACTAGGTTCTGCGATGGATGAACCGGAAAGCAAGAAACTTGAAAGGTACATCGGGGGACTCTCCCATGAAATTCGTATGTTGGTCATCGCATGGGAACCCGATACCATATCTGAAGCTATCAAAATGGCGATCGAAGCAAAGGAACTCATAGTTCACGCCGAGACATCAGGAAACAATAGTGACAATAAAAGGAAGTGGAACAACAATCTAGGTTGCAATGCTGCTCAACAATCAACCAAAGGACAAGAAGTGAATAGAGCCTTTGCTGCAGAACCACACACAAAGAGAAGGTATATTGGAAAGTTACCTTACTGCAATCTGTGTAATCAACATCACCGAGATCATTGCAGTGAACCGTGTGGAGTGTGCAAGAAGCAGGGTCATCAGACTAAGGATTGTAGGAAACTCACAAATCAGAAGATCCCAGGGAGTTGCTTCAAATGTGGAAACTTAGGGCATTTCAGGAAGGACTGCTCGGAGCTAAGGAACAAGGAAAATCAGGAACTTGGAATCAAGACTGAATCACTCGAGGAATAGCGTGAGCTGTTGAAATAGAATCGTCAGGATATTAGCAACATCAAGGATAACAACAATGCTTCAGCAGGAGGAGCTTTGTTTTAATATATAAACCGTAGTTCGAGCCCTTTAGGGTTGTATCTTTCCTTTTGTACTTACCGTTGGTACGATGACATAACCTAGTTGTATTAATCACTTTTCTATCCAATGTAGTATCTATCCTTTGTTACCTCTGTGATAATCATAACCATCGTTTACTCCATTTTCTATCCCAATTGCTCAAACTTCAATCGTTTCGCAACATTTTAGCATTGTCTTATCAGGGATTAGGCTGATTTCGTTTTTGACGAATTAGTAGACTAGTACCATTCGACAAGATTCACCCACGTATCGAATACACCATTCAAGCTATTTTACTATCATATGAGGAAACTGTTTTACAGAAAAAAATTTCCGAAGTAAGCTATTTTATTACCATCCTATAAATTGATTTTTCTGTCATTACACCAAGTATTTACTATTATTACGCGAGGAAATTTTCATGTTATTTGAAAGAAAACATCAGGAAACCATTTTTAATAACAATGCGTGGAACACCATCTAAAACTTTTGAGAAAAGTTATGCTATTTTGACAAAATCTAACATCGCATCATTAGTCCTCAATTGTACATAGCCTGATCACCTATGTAAAATTCAGGAAGGATTATGCCATGAAGGAAATAATTACCTTTTCAAAGGATTGTTAATAACAATCTTCATTTAAAAGTTTTGTAAACAAAGGAACTCTTCCATAAACATCCCTTTTGCCGAACTATCCCTGGATACTTACCCCACCTGTCACCCACTTAGCCATTAAGTTGGATTTTCCCATTGACTTCCCTAGGAGAGACTTTCCATATCAATTACAAGTAGGATTCCTCGATACAAGAAAAGCAATGAAAGGATTACAGAACTACTAAACAGAACTAGAAGTATATAGTGAAAGAATTCATAACTCAACAACAAATTCTAAGATACTGCGAGACCATCCGAATCACCATCTTTGACTCAGTTGTCAAATTCTATCGTTAAAGGGTACTAGCTAGACTGAGCTACAGGATTGAACTCAATAAATGTCCGCAGGACAACACAATAGAAATAAACCAAGCTTCTAATTGAGACTGTAGAGCATTTCATTTAAACATGGCCTCATCCATACATAAACTTTCCTGCAGTAAGTTTTCACAAAGGACAATTGTTTGAATCAAGAATATCGATGTAGATTCCCCTAAGGCATTATGTCTCTAGAAATTTCAGATAACCTCACCTTCATACCAAGCAAGGGATCAAACCGGAACATATCTCCTTATCTACATGGGAAAACAGAATAGACATTCATCAACACAACATCAAGTGATACCTTCGTCTTGCTAATTACAACGATAAAATATTTCAGGACTTAAGTTAGTCTAAATACCTATGCTTGTAGTTATACCTGATAACCACCAATAGGCATTATCCAACCTCAGGAACTAAATGTTAGACATCTATGCATTTAAGCGAACATTTCCTATTCTACCATTTTATCCTTGTTAGTGTTTTCACTTTTAAACAAAGTTGATTTGAAAATCGCTTTTACATAAATCACATACCTTGTGGAAAAATGATTTCTAAAATTCCTATTTTGAACAAGTACGATCCTTTTTGGTCAATCTTTAGCAACACTATTGTATAATGAGAAATATACATAGACATCAAACTTTGGTAAGCAGTCTTAATCACAACATGCTTGAAAACATTTTTTTTTCTATTTCATAACTACTGAAATTTTGAATCATCAGGAAAAATATTACTTAGTAAATCATTTGTTCCATTTTCTAAATTCGTTTATTCAGAAAAAGATTTCAACCAAAACTCACAATCGCGAGACAAATTTCCAGAACCAATTTCCCTACAACATCGCTTATGCATTTAGGATTGGTGACTTGACGATAAAGAATATTTGGTATGTGATGAAGGAATTAGGAGGAACATGACAAATTAATCACGAACTTCAGTAGTGGAGACCAAACCCACTAGACAAAGAAAGACATATGTCTTATCATCCGTTGGAACAAAACACAAGGAATCAAATTGTTACTTATATTCTATCCCTTTCAGATAACGCCAAGTTCGAAGGATCGAACGTTGTGGAATTAGTCACAAAGGTTTATGGTACCCATTTTAGTTATTCCTGATAAGGAAACCGATTCACCTTGGACTTCAAGTAATCATTTCAGAATTTCCTTCAGAAACCCATTTAGATGTGAACATCACCTATCATCCTCAGACCGATGGTCAAAGCGAGAGAACAATTCAAACATAGGAAAGTATGCTCAGAGCATAAGTGATTGAACTTAGAAATGGTTGGACTAATCATTTAACATGAATCAAATTCATCTACAACAATAGTTATCACACCAACAGTGAGAAACTGGCAGAAGTTAGGTTGGTACATAACACACATCATTTGGATTGGGTATCCTGAACAACAAACCATCCAGATTCAAGTAGGAGAACAAACTAAGTTAAAAACATTGCCTTGGATTGGCATGATACAAATTGAATAACAAGAGAGGTTGAACCTTTAGCATATTGGACTATCTAAGATTCATTTTAGAATCGACCAACTAGCATACAAACTTGAGTTCTGGCAGAATTCAGCAGTATATATTACCAGTATCACATTTAAAGCATTAAGAAGCGCAGATCATCTATTGATGGGCCAAACTCGGAAAAAGCCCAACATACTAGTCTAGTAGGCATTCATGAAATAACCAGGAATTTTCTACAAGTCAAGAATCAGTTACAAGTTCAATAAGTTGTAAACCATTAAAACTTCAAGTTGGTAGGCAGAATTATGTTGAAAGTTCTGCCTAGGAAAGGCATGTTATCATTCAGAAAACTTGGAAAGTTACACCGATATACACTGGACCATGTAATATTTCAGACAGAGTAAGCCTAGTGGCCGTCAGACTTGAACATTGTCAGAGAACAACAGGATTACACAAACATATTTCACATTTTCAAATCCCCAGAAATGACTTTCAGATGAGTCACTTATGATTCCATTGGAAAGAATCCAACCCAAAGTCAAACATAAACCTTGTAGGAGAACCAACAGAAATCATGGACAGTTAGGTCGAACAGTTGAAGCAGAGTCGAATTCCTATCGTTAGAGTTCGTTGGAATTCTCGAATATCATCACCTTTTCACCAATATGTTTTCAGAAACCAACATAAACTGAACTTCGGGACGAAGTTCCCTTTTAGAGGGGAAGAATGTCACAACTCACCATTTCAGGTCATTTCCCGAACTTTGGAAAAACACTATTCATCAAACACTATTCATCAAAACACTATTCATCAGTTTACTATTCATCATTTTTAGTGTCACTTTGATATTCCGAGAAGCATTCAGAAATTTTACTATTCACTGAACACTATTCATTGCCGGAAAAGTTTTCACTATTCACTTGCATTACACATTTCATCGTAAATTTAGTTTACGGGTATTAAAATTCGCGTACCCGTATGGGTTTAAGTGCGAATTCATTTCATTATCAGTAAGGACACTGCATACGGACTAGGGACAGTCTGCATATCATCATAACAGCATTTCCACGTTATACCACTCTTAGGATTTTCAAATTTATATATTTGATACATTTAACGTTTTCCTTATAATTATTTATAAATAAACGTTAACACACGGTTTATACACGACGAATATATGTAAATATTCCCACAATGGTCCCGACATATTTTTATATCCATTTTATCATCATAAAAGTTATTATATTCATTTACCCAGTATTTTGGAAATTTATTTTATTTATAACGTGAGCTTATGAATATTACGACGGTTTTCGTGAAAACTAAACAATAATCACCCGAACACTCAGTAATTGTACCTAACATATTTTTAACATTCTTATGACTTTATTAAGTCCCGGTTAACTTCGTTAATATTTATTTCTAGCAAGCCCGGTACCCGATTATAACTAATACTTACACTAAACTACAACTAATATTACACCACATTTCCTAAGTTACAAAAACCAATTTTGCTACTCCTTTTCACTTTGAAAACCGGCCATGAGCACAACACTAGACCACTTGACTTTTATTTTCACCTTATGCATACATGTGCTCTTATAATACAATAAACCTCTTAAACATATACATAACTATTTCCTAGAATCATAACATCACAATTTCATAAGCCAAAAAGTTCATCTCATCTCTTCTCTACATCATAACCCACGACCATAACCAAAATCCAAGATCAAGTGGAGATTTTCCAAAAGTTAAAGCATAGAAGTTGTTCATTTTGTCTTCCTAATCAAGAATCATACCACAAAAACACAAGTAATCCAAGGTTTCTAATCATCTCATCACCTATTATTTCAAAGTGAGTATTCAAAATTATTTTCATGTTTTCATCTAATTAACATATGTATCTTATGGTATTCATGCTTAATTTCATGCACAAACTAGTTATACCACTTTATTTTTGTATACTTTTTTGAACATACAAACCCTAGATTGTGATTTAGGTGTTCCCTTGTTAAATTAACTTGATTACTAGTCATTAGGAACCCATGGCACCCTAAGAAGGTGTATGGTAGGATTAGTATAGCTTTGTGGTGTTTGCAAGAGATTTGGTTGAAGTAGAAACTAGTTTTAAACATGAAAAATGGGTTTGTAACAAGTATATATATATTCTGTCCCATTTTTGTAAATCCAGGAAAATCAGTAAACATAAAGTAAACTTTGGCAAAATTTTTAGAAAATACTTTCAAAAACGAATCCGTAGGCGAAAGAACGGATTAAAAAGAGTTTATAACGAAGAAGTTATGATTTTTGCAAGTTTGTTGACGAAAAGTATTTTTCTGAAAATTACATGCTGTTGGACGTTTTTCGTCGGACAAAAAGAGGCTTTAGACATAACCCGGAGGAGCCGAGCTTTCCAAAATATATTACTACATACTAAGACATAACCGTGGATATAAAGAACAAGTAAAACGGACTTATAACGACAAAGATATTCACGTTTCAATATCGGCAAAACTTATATTATTTTTGACAGCTTTTGGAAAAATAATATTAACACTACGTAGTAACTCTAGATTTCTAGAAATATTAACCAAGTACCCAAATTCATAACTAATGATGTATTAGTGAACACAAGTATATTTTCAATACTACAAGGCGTTATTTCAAGGATTTCAAACCGAGGATTTCAACATTAACATTGAGACATACGATATATATATATATATATATATATATATATATATATATATATATATATATATATATATATATATATATATATATATATATATATATTTCAACTAGTTTATTTTCTAGTAGCAATATTTTCCTAAGTCTTGGAAAATGTATATTTTTTATAACAACAAGTATTTTCCAAAGAGTAGAGTGGTATAGGAAACATGTGCATGGACATTCATAACATCATTTCATGATCTAAATTAGATCTTTCATCATTCACATTAGGTTGCGGCTAGTGTGCGCGCCTTGTTTTTCAGCTCATTACATGTTCATGGTACCATCATATCAGGTGAGTTTTCATAGCCCCGTTTTCAATTCAACATTTTTGATTGTTTTCAAATCCCACGGGGGAATACATTGCATCAATCATTTTAGTACGAGCCCAAGTACCAAAACATATGTACATTGCTTAAGTTGCCTTACCATTCAGTTAAAGTCCCCTGTTTATTATCATGGACCGTTAATTTGCCGATTAAGCGAGAGTGAGTGGATAGATCTATCGAGGGTGACGCCTCCATCCGTGGTAGTGATTACCAACCGTAAGCGGATGCATTTCATTTCGACACAGTTACGAGTGTTCTTGTAAAACATTCGGGAGGGGCATATAATTTCATCAGTCATAGCTTCGGGGTCATGAGCTTAAGGTCTATTGTACAATTTTCATGAGATTTTTATCTTGCACTTATACTTGTGATGGCCGTACATCATTACATTTTATAAACCTATGGAATTCACCAACATTTGTGTTGACGTTTTAGCAATGTATTTCAGGTTATTAAGGTAGCTCATGTGACATGCATTTGGACCTTCATGGAGTCGCGGAGTCGACGCGTCTCATCATTATTTCATGCACTTATGTAAACATTTGATCTAGTAGGACTTGTTTTCATAAACTTGCAACACATTTTGGGGACCACATTTTGTAAACTCTGTATTATTTCAATGATCAAATGCAGTATTTTCCAAACGACACTTTAGGTCGTTCAATGTAACTGTAACTGTGGTGCTATGACAGACACCCCCAGGTATTTCATTCCGCTGCAAGTCAGGTAAATTGGGGGTGTGACAACAAAGACCATATATAGAATGAATGAAACATAATAAGCATGAAAATGATATTGAGCAAGAAAGTGTATTAGGGTTTCTTACAACTTTTGGCTTTCTAAAGAAAGGAAGTCAAGTATGAAACTAGGACACTAAACCTATGCTTGCAAACCCTTCACCACAACTCTTGTAAACCCTTGCTAACCTTTACATAACCCTTGTGAAAACCAATTAACCTCAGCCCCTAATCACCTTGTGTAGCTCCTAATTCAACCATGGAATCACCAATCAAACTCTTGTTTCATGTAGAGACTAACTATGCCTTCAACTTTGGTCTGTAACTTATAACTTGGAAATCAAAGGATCAAGGTTTATGGATTATGTATGTGTCATTTGGAATGACGAGAAAGGAAGGGATGAGCTTGCTTTTATAGCATGAAGAGGAGGTGCAAGGAAGGTGCCTAGGAAGGTGGAATGAGGAGGTTAAAGACTTAGGATATTTTAGCTAGTAGTTATCAAATTTGCAACTTAAACTATACCTGTCATCATCCTAAGAGATCAAGGCCTAAGATCAAGCCAAAATAGCTTGTGAATCACCATATACACGTTCATATGATGGGAGGAGTGACTAGATGGATAAACTTGGTATTATCTAGCTTACGGAGTGAGTTTTGGTACCGGTAATCGCTAACGGTAAGTGGTTAAGTCATGAAACTTAAAATCGGGTATCCTAAAAATATGAAACTTATAAATATGTTAGAAATTATTAATATAACCTATCTTAGCATATTTAATAATTGATAAGTTCTATCAGGTTGCTTAAACGCCGTTAAAACTGGAAACGCGGGTCTAAAACGCGTAATTCGCGTAAAACGCTGAACTGGAAAACGTAAAATTCCAAAACTTTTGGAATTGTCGTAAAATGAGAGAAATTCATATTTCTATTGTTTATAATGTTTTATGAACATATCGGGATGCTAGAATGACGTTTAAACCTAAAAGTAAATCTCGGACACAGTTTCATGATTTTTGCAGAAATGATCCGACGAGTGTCAAACTCTCGGATTATCATTAAAATAGTTTAACTTACGAGAATATGAAATAAAAATTTTGGGAGTGAATAGTGAAAGTGAATAGTAAAAAGTGAATAGTAATAGTGAATAGTAGAAATGAATAGTAAATTTTTCGGGAATAGAAGTTAACCTGAAAATGCGAATTGTTACAGTTTCTACATCCTAATAGTATTGAACCTATACCCTTTATCTCCACATACGATCCATCTCCAAAAGGAATACGTCCAGTGATGCTTTCGTCAATATTCTTAAAATGACTCTTAGTGCCCGTCATATGGTTACTTGCACCCTTATCTATATACCATATGCTAGTATCTGTTGTAGCATATTTTCCAGGTTGTACTTGTTCTTCGTTCAACAAGACTTCTTTAGTTTCGTGTGTACTCATCAATAGTGATGGTTCATCGTCTTCTAAGATAAGGTTTGATTTTTCCTGAGTTGTTGATGGTTTTCTGCGGTCTTTCTTAATGTGGCCAAGTTTTCCATAATTATAACACTTTACCTTACTCATATCCCACTCACGTCTACTACCTTTTGACTTATCTTTGTGAGTTGAGTTTTCTCCATTCGAGTTATTTCTATTTCCATTACTATGCCAGTTTCCTCGTGAGTAGTTTGATCTACCTCCGTGTTTGAAAAAATGTCTTCCTTTTCTAGAGTGTTTGCCTTGTCCAAATAATAAGTTATCCTGGCTTTCTACTTGTCCTCCCTTTCGGAGTTTTATCCTTTCCTCGAATGCCTATCTGTATAGCCCACATTGTGTAGTTTGTGTTTTTGAGTTTAGGGCATTGGTATTGTGTAATAGGTGTTTCGGGTTTCAGTGTTGTTGATGTGTTAGTTGTATCATCACCCGACATCTTAAAAGTGTTTATAATCTTCACCTTCTAATCATATGGTAATTTCTAACTAGTATGGTATTTCCTACTACCACGGGAACATAAATAGTTTTTCGGGAATCCTAATTGTACGGGATCAATATATAGTTCTCGGGATTTCCTAGTAGTATAAAGTAAATATCTATACTATATAAATCATGGTTGTCAGGATCCCGATCCTAATCTTAGGATCTTATGATTTTACGATACTGCAAAGAAAAAATGATCCGAATCTTACATAGGATCTTTGAAAGCATAAGATCTTATAGGATCCCGATCTTGACTATAGGATCTTAAGATCTAATCCGATCTGATCCTACTTTTCTCAGATAACAAACTAAAAAACTGCACATTTCTAGATTATTTTTTATAGAATTTAAAAAACAACATGTCAATCTTATTAAACATTTTATAATCATAATTTATGACAACATTTTGATGCAACATTCATATAATTTTATTTTTATAATATATAATAATTTGTAAATTTGTATAATATTACAAAAACTATTAAGAAAATAACATTATAGTAGGATCTTACGATCCCGATCCGATCTTACGATCACGATCTTGCAAAGACGAAAACGATCCTGGGTAGGATCCCGATTTTGAAAACCCTGATATAAATGAATTGAAATCCAAAGTTTGAATTTTGTGACCTCGTTGTTGTGTTAAACACAAACGTATTCCCTTTTGTGTGTCGGTACTTGAGTATTATACCAAACACGCCTCTTTCTTTCCCTTGTTCACTAGAAACCAATTAATGTATCAATCTTCCGGTTGTACCCTTCTTTTGATGTTGTCGAATTGTTCTTTTCCAATTAAACCACACTTTACCACGTCGTTCTCCTTTTTCCCTTTGTGTCGATTTGAAACCAAACGTGCCCTAGATTCTTTGTTATGTTCTCGGCCTTCTTCCAAAACACCAAAGTGTTCTCGTAGAAACAACAAAGTTTGTTGTTTGTTTTGTTCTTTTGATTTCCAAGTCTTCGTAGTCACAAGGTATCCAAATACCTTTCGGTATTTATTCCAAAACAAACGGTTTGTTTGTTTTTCTTCACTAATACTACAACAGTAGTATGTCTTTCAAACAATTGTTGTCTTTGTTGCTTGTCTTTCTTCTAAACGCGTTCCACAATACCCCTTTTCTTTTTCTTCTTTGTTCCACACCGTATCCTACAACAAATTCTCCAAAAATATCCCACGGTATTTTTCAAAACAAAGTGATCAATTTTGTTTTTTTTGTTGTTGTTGTTCTTGTATTGCTAGCGTTTCTCCAAAACAATCCTCGATTGTTTCTTTCTCGCGGTATACCTTTATTTTTTATCCCAAGAAACTTCTTTCTCTTCCAACGTGTTGCGTTAAGTAGCAACAGTGGGTCCTTTCTTGTTCTTGACTTCTTTCTCTTCCAAATTGTTGCGTTAGACAGCAACAACTGTTTTTATTTTTTCTTCTTGTTCTTGCCACATACAAAGATTACACAGACACAAAACCAACAAGTCACCACGTTATTTGGTGCCTTCTCGTTTGCAATTTCTACACAAGTACGGTCGTGCACTACTTTCCTTGCGTCCCTAGTTATCCAGGCAGCGTCCCTTTCTTTTGAACGTTGCGTATTCTTCTTCTGAAACAAAAATTTCAGCATGTTTCTGTGTTTCTTTCTTCTTTTGGTTTCCTTCTTGTCTCGTTAAAAGGTTTCTGGTTTTGATGTTGTAACGAGCGTGGCTCTTGATGCTAAATGTTGGTCCCAAATATGTGAGTCGATATATGAAATTGCAAAGTAAAATCTGAATAACTATATTAACCGTCTAACTATTGAAATTTACATGTTTACAAGTACTTATAGTGGTCGAATGGGTATGACCCAAACAACATGTCTGTTCGAATGGCTGTGAACCAGACGACACAACCTTTTGGTTTTTTAACTAACTTTCTAAAATAACTAACTTTACTAATAACTAACTTTCGGTTATAAACTATCTAACGAGCAACTTTGATACTTCATGTTTCTTCGAGAAGCAAGGTCGATATTATTGTTCGCAGAATCCAACTAGCCAAACCATTCAAAGGTCACAACAAACCAAACAATGCCATTTTACATCAAATCTAGACAATAATTAACAAACTTAACATGGGCTAACATCAAATCTAGACAATAATTAACAAACTTAACATGTAATACATAAATCAACAAACACAACAATCTAAAGAGACATAAATTGCATACATTAAACAGCACTGTTACACAAAAATGTTATATATAACTATAAACCTATGTCGACTTATACTTAAATCCGGTTGGAAAAATGATGGAACAAAAGAAACCGCGACCCCCTTTCTTAACCACAATACCACCACCACGTCTAGGAGAGATTGGGGATGCTTAAGAATCGTTCTTGTGCTTGCTTGATGTCGAGGAAATGAGAAAACCGCCAACAAATGTATATGCCGTCACTTTTGATGTAGGTTTAGGGTTTATGTATTTTTGTGGAGCGTACAAAACTACAAATTGTATGGAGTGAATAAATGTGATACACCGGTCTATAAATGTCAACCAAAGTTTGGATTGGGCCAAGGAGGGCCAGTTTGGGCTATGGGCTCATGTGGTGTTGTCAAACTTATTATCTTGTTGCGTATGTAAAATGTTTTAGCCCAAAACGAAATATTAAGCAACGTAAACAAATTTACGTATTTTACTTTGAACAAAGATCATTTGAGGACTAAACATTCTTTACATACCAAGGGATCAATCCCTACCTTTCATTCATTTTGATCTAATGGCTTAGATTATAGTTAATATTTACACTACAAGGGTATTTTAATACTATTTAAATACTATTTTTTACTCTCATCTCAATTAATGCGTCATTTTTTCACACACACAAAGTGTGTGTTTGTTTCTTCTCTCTCATCTAACTACCTCTTGTAACCAGCTCCTCTAACCATCTCCTTCATCGCGATCATCATAGAAACCCTAATTTTTTCTTCTAAATTCATTAATTGATCTCATTCTTCATCCCGTACATCACCTAACCCTAATTTTTTATCGTTTATTTTTATTTAAGCTTAATTCAAAGCTGAATTATAAGCTATATGTTTCTATAAGCTAAATTATGAGCTAACTTACTTATTTTTTTCATATTGTATGCAGGTTTTATGGATTCGCTTCAAAGTTCTGTTTCTACTACTTCTGAAGAGATCGCTGTTAATGATTCTTCTACTGCTTTTGAAGAGATTGTTGTTAGTGATGATGTTTCAGCTAAGTATGCTGAGGAGATTGTTGCTTATGAACACGGTGATGAATCCGTAGCAATTAGGAGTAAGTTTTTTGATTATTTTAATTTTTTCTATAATCCGTTTGTTAGTGTTAATAAGCTATGTTATTGATGTTATAAGCTCTGAATAAGTAGTTTTAAGCTTTGAATGAGTAGCTGATTATATTTGTAGTTTGGATATCATATATGATATATGACATGTGATATATCAATGTTTTTGTATCACATGATATATCACATGTGATATATCAATCTCAGCTTTGAATAAGTAGTTTTAAGCTTGTCATATCATATATGATATAGCACATGTGATATATCAATGTTTTTGTCTTGCATGTGTTATATCATATATGATATAATTATAACATGTGTCTGTGATTTCATTTTTAGTAAACCTCTGTTTTTATTTTTTGTTTTATTATTTTTTTTTTTTTCAGATTTGAATGCTTTGAAAACTCCTGAATCATTTGCTACTCACTCTAATTTTGATACTCCTGGTAGAACTGTTTATTATATTCCGAAAGTTCCTATGGATGTGTTACTTGTTAAGGGCAAAGTTTATAAGTCGATTGATGAGTGCATTGCTGCTTATATGAAATATGCTGCTAAAGCAGGGTTTGTGGTTAGGAAGTCATGCCAGAAAAGGTTGTGGAATGGTACTGTGAAGCAAAAGTATTTAGTGTGTAATAGGGAAGGTTGTCTAAAGGGAATTCATGTGTACACGTTAGACTTAGAGAATAGTGACAAGTAGGTTAGAAGTTCGAACCTGCATATCACAGGGTGCAAAGCACGTGTTATTTTTGATTTGATTCCTGGTACTTCTAAGTACAGGTTAAATGTCTTTGATAGTATTCATAATCACGAGCTTGAACGTGAAGAGTATAAGCATTTGTCAAAGATTGAGAGGCAGTTGACGTATGCTGAGCAATTGTTCATTGTTAAAGCTGCTAGCGTAAATATAGGCGCAACGAAAGCTCATCACATCTTAACTGGTTTGAAGGGTTCTTATTTGCTTGTTCATGGAACGACTGTTGATTTTAAGAACTTTTTTAGGGGTGTGAACTGCTATATAGGTGATAGTGATGCGCAGATGCTTATATCTAAGATGGAGAATAGGAAGAAGCATGTGCCGGATTTTTCATTTGATTATTTGGTTAAAAATGCTGAGCTTGCGGCTATTTTTTGGGCTGATGAAGTTTCTAAGTTCAACTATAGAGAGTTTTGTGATGTTGTTTCGTTTGATGCTACTTACAGAACAAACAAGTAAGTATTTGTATGTTTAGTATGATATTTTGATTATATGATTTTCTATTTAATCTGTTATTTTAAGTATTTTTGTTTTTTGTTTTTCAGGTACAAAATGGTGTTTGTTCCCTTTACAGCCATAGGTAATCATCGGAGGTGTGTAACAGTCGCAGCAGGCTTGTTGAAGAACGAAACTACAGCTTCGTATATTTGGTTGCTGAAAGCGTTCATAAAGGCGTTTGGTAGGGCTCCAAATATTGTTGTTACTGATCAGGATAGGGCTATGAGAAATGCCATTGAAGCTGAGTTTGCGGGTTCTAAACACAGACTTTGCATGTGGCATATTACTCAAAAGCTCCCTGGAAAGGTATTTTTCTGCCTTTTTGTTTATCATATGTGATACTTGATCCTCTGTGTATTTCTTATTGATTTATCATATATGATAATTTGAACTTTTTTTCAAATAATATGTTAAATCATATGTGATACTTGATTTTATTTGTATTTATTATTGGTTTATCACATATGATAACACATATCTATTTTCAAATCATTTGTTAAATCAAATGTTATTTGTTTTGTTTACAGATATGTTCAAAAATCTATGATGATACCGACTTTAAAAAGAAGTTTAATTAAATTGTATGGAATATGTATATCGGTCCGGAGGAGTTTGAGGATAGATGGTCAAAGTTATTGGAAGAGTTTAGTTTGCAGAATCATAAGTGGTTAACAAAGATGTTTAATATACGTTCGTGTTGGATTCCTGCTTATTTTATTGATTCCCCCTTGTGTGGTTTGATGAGGACGACGTCATGATCTGAGAGTGAGAACTCCTTTTTCTCTCATTTTACGAATCAAGGTTCCACTCTTATGAATTTTATGAATTTTTTGAGACGGCAATGGAAAAGCAGAGGCATATACAAGAGAGGCTTGATCATAAGACTATTGATTTTGTTCCGAAGTTTAGAACCTATCTTAAGATTGAACGTCATGCTTCGAAGGTTTTTACTCGTCCTCTGTTCGAGCTGGTTCAAGCAGAGATTTTTGCAGGCACATGGTATTGTCAAATAGAAACCAAAAGCTTGGTTGAAGGATCTGAGGTCTCTGTTATTAGAGAAACAAAATTTGTTGATGCACTAATGGAGAAGAAGAAAGCTAAGTTGAGAGAGAAAGCTAGGAAGAGAGTTAAGGATAAAGGTAAGGATAACGATAAAGCTGAAGGAGAAGAGCCAGTTAACCTTTTTTATAGAGTTGATGGATTATATAAGGTATGTTAGCTACTTAAAAAATATTGTTTATTTTTTTTATCATATATGATTTTTTACTACCTTATTTATGTTGTTTTATCATATATGATTTTTTACTATCTTCTTTCTTTTTTGTCCATTAAGGTGTTGCATAACCAAGAGGATGGATCAGTTGTATGTTCCTGTCAGCTTTTTCTTCGAGTTGGAATATTATGCAGACATGTTTTTGTGTGTTTAAGAATGCCAATATTGCAGTGATTCCAAGTCAATACATATTGAGGCGTTGGACAAAGAACCTTATACCTGCTGCTTTGAGGAACAAAAGGAACAGATATGGTGAGAAGAATGAGATTGTTGAGAATTATGCAAATGAGGCAAGTTCGATTGTTGATCACTGTATCCACATGTTGAGTAAAGATGAGGCGAGGTTGTCTTCTTTTGTTGAAAAGTTGAGGTTGCTAAAGATTGATGTTGAGGCTGATTGCCCAAATCCTCCTTCTAAGAACAAGGCTGACAATTTGGAGGAACTTGTTGGAGTCCCGAAGCCAGCTGAAAAAACCATTAACAATCCAGCTCTTGGTAATCCTAAAGGCCGTAAAAAGATGCGCATAAAAGGAGGTAAAGAGCAAGCTCTTGAAAAGAATTCGAAGAACAAGAATGCATGGTCGTTATGTGGAGAGACAAATGGTCACAACAGGAGGACGTGCCCAAAAAAGTTTGCAGAAGAGGCCGAGTTGGATCAAGTTGAAGTTACAAGGGAAGGGGATTTGGATCAATCAGAAGTTACAAGAGGAGAGGTCTTGGATCAAGCTTGAATTTCAACATAAATTGTCTGCATATTTTTTTAATTTCTTTGATTATTATTTGTTTTGTCGGATTGTGTTGAAGAAATTTGAGTAACAGACCTAGACATGATTGTTTGATTATTACTGAGTTTTTATATGAAACAGATTGTTGCTGATTGTTTTCTAGAGTTTTGGATACTTTCATTTGAGTTATCACATATGATAATCCAGAAGTAATTTTTTTAGGTGTGTTATCATATATGATAATTCTCCGATATCATATATGATTTTACACTTGGTTTTTTCCATTTTGATTTATCATATATGATAACTTATAAAGAAGAGTATATTATGATTGTGTTCAAGTGTTTTTGTTTCTTTCATTTTAGTTATCACATATGATAAAATTCTGAAGCAAATTTTTTAAGTGTATTATCATATATGATATTTATGTATGATACTTTTTTTAAGGCAGTGTGCTATAAAACAGAGTCGATTATTGATAAACAACAACCATTAGAATTGATTTATCAATTTGTGCAATAAAAACTTAAACAAGACATTCAAAATCACATCCATAAATGTTTCGCCATTTTCATTTCTTGACAAATGATGGCAACGTAGTACTTAGAAAGTTAAACCATTATCCTACCTGGAAATTTAAACTGTCTTGTGATATTCTAGCATACGACATACGAAATAAGACATTGTTTTAACATGTTTAAGCCATATTATATGGCATACGATATTACATAATAAAGTCTAAAGAAATTAGATCTTAATCTGCATTAGTGGCCTCAAAAAGATGCTGTACGCCCCTGTCCTTCTATTCTTGTGTTGTTAGTCCTACTTCTGAATTTTCCACCACTAACTGCCAACCTTTTCCATCATTTTGCACTTGCAACATGCTCCTTTGCCTGCTCTTCCTTCTTCTTTCCAATCTCTTCTCTTATCAACTTCTGCAACTCTTCCTTGTTTGTGTGTTTCTTTGCAAACTCAATTGCTTCTTCATTTATCATTTCTCGGTGATTGTTCAGTTCACGCGTTAACATCTTGGCTGCATACTTGATTCTCATTCTTATTATCACCAACTCCTGAGCTTTTCCTTCTTTTGGAAATTCAAAGTTCCAGTTCTTCAAAGTTTCTCCACCATAGTGCTCCATATGCATCATTACGTAAATACCACAATCAATGACATTTTGTGTTGTTCCCCACTTTAGCTTCATCACTGTTGTCTTTTTTTTCGCTATGTCAGATGCTTTTTTATGCTTGTGGGATCCAGATATCTTGTAAACAGTTTTTTCTACACAAAATAGAAAATTCATTTTAACAAAGACAATTCATTATCTCATATGCCGAAGGCGTTTTCTGCGGCTTTGCCGCAGAAGACGCCTTCGGCTACAGCTAAGCCGAAGGCTTAGCTGAATAAGACCCTTCAATGTAAATTTATAATATCTAATCACTTACCAGAACATCACATTATTTTTATTTTTTATATCATATATGATACTTGATTTTCTTTTGTATTTTTTATAGGTTTATCATATATGATAATTCACATGTTTTTTCAAATCATTTGTTATATCATATATGATACTTGATTTTCTTTTGTATTTTTTTATAGGTTTATCATATATGATAATTCACATGTTTTTTCATATCATTTGTTATATCACATGTGATACTTTTTTTCATATATGTGATAGTGAAAACACAATAATAAATCAGTACGCGTCGTTACTTGAGCATAATCTGTAATTACTTACCAGAATGTCACATTCTTTCGAGTATTTTGATTCATAAGTCGCCCCTGAGTTGGAGTTGTCAATGATGACAGAAGTACCTTTGACTAGATTGAAAACAACCAGATAAAAGTAATCATGTGCAATTATTGGAAAGAATGCCTGTATAAATAGAGTAAGAAAAATCAGGTTCATTTTAATACAAGTAAAACTTTTTTCATAATAAGTCAAATTATTTTTTTACCAATTCCACATTATTCATTGATTTTTCTTCTGGATTTCCTTTAAACACGGTTGTCAAGTTTGCACAAAACTCTTCATACCTCTTCTCTTCATCTTCCTTTTTTGCTTGCACTATTTGTGTTGTCTGTTTTTATAAATCAACATATGTTAAAGAAACAAATTTAAGATTTTTGCAATTAAGTTCTAATTTTTTAGGTAACTTACAAGTATTCCCGTGTGAAAATACTGTTTGATCTTTTCTCCTCTGTTGTTGATTGTTTCTTCATAGCTTAAAACACAAGCAAAGCTGTCGATTACACTAGAGTCCACTTTTAAATGTGGTGCTAGTGTTTGCATGTTGTCGCTGAGTGTTGCTGCGCCCCATGCCCATTCTGTTTGAAATATAAATTCGCTACACAAATAGATAAAAGCATAGTTAGACATATTTTTAGCACAATTTCACTTTTTATTCATTTGATTCTTTAATAGTTTAAAGCATACTTACTATGGATTTCCTTGCATGGAGAATAGAGCATTGGTTACCATCATTTCATCTGGCTGAGATGGTGTATTTATGACAGTTTTCCTGTTCATATATGGTGAAACCAGATATCTTGAAGGCTTTTTTGCTCTTTTTTCAAGTCGCCCTTCTTCCTCTTTAGCTTCTTCAGCAACTTGATTTCTCATCCTTTTTGGAATCTTTGGTGTTTCAATTGCTGCCGCTTTTTCAATCATTGGTGTTTTTTCTTTTGCTACCATGTCAGTTTGAACTGCAGGTTTGTTGGTAACTGGGCTTATACCAAGACTGAAAGTTGGTGGTGAAATTGATTTCATTCTTCTTGTTGTCATTTTTTGTTGTGGTGAGGTGGATTTTCTTGCTGACGTTTTTGTCGATTTCTGTTGTGATTGATTAATCTTTTCCAAACTTTCTTGTGCTTGACTCATAAAGGCTTCATAATTATCATCCAAAGCAAAATAGGCATCTAGTTCATCTGTTCCTGTCATAGATGATGGTTGTTCTTTTTCCAAAATCTTGTTTGGATTCTCTTGATTGATGCCCTGTTTTTTTAGTGTCTCAAAAGAATGAATTGGACTTCCCTTTAACTTCTCAACTGGTTTTTCTTTCTCCTTTTCCACTTCTGTTTCCTTCTCAACCGGAATTTGTTTTTCCGTCTCCAATTCTGTTTCCATCTTATCCTCTTCTTCCCTATGTTCTTTTTCCTCTTTTTTTTCTTGTTCAACACCTGTTTTCTTTTCATCTTCAGTCTCACTCTCTTCTTCACTGCCACTCTCTTCTTAACTCTTTTCTTCCTTTTGCATTGTATTTTTCTTCTCACGTTCTTCATTTTCAATCCCACTCTCTTCTTCACTTTCATTCTCTTCGTCACTTCTATTCTCTTCTTCACTCCCACTTTCATCTGTATTGTCACTGACATTTTCTTCTTTTCTATCTTTAGATTTATCTTCCTTATCCTTCTCATCGTCATCATCACTTCCATCATCACTTCTATCATCATCAGTGTCTCCATCATCACTGTTGCTTTCTTCACTATTTTCTTCTTTTTCTTCATCAATATAAATATCTATCTCTATGAACATTGATTTGTATCTTTTACATAAGCCTAACAATTGCTTGTCTCCTTTGAACTTAATCATACCCTCCCTCATCGTCTCAGCTAGCTCTTTCGTTTCATTTATTATGATTTCAAACTTCTATTCTATTCTTTCATAGAACTCCAGTAAAATTAGTAATATGTATTAGTTTTTTTAATCTATATTTAAAATCATATTTGATATTTTTTATTTTACAAAAACATTTGAAGTATCATATATGATTATCAAAATTATCATATATGATTTTTCAAAGAAATTTAAATCTTATTTAAAATCAGTTGATTTTCTTTTGTATTTTTTATAGGTTTATCATATATGATAATTCATATGTTTTTTCAAATCATTTGTTATATCATATATGATACTTGATTTTCTTTTGTATTTTTTATATGTTTATCATATATGATAATTCACATGTTTTTTCAAATCATTTGTTAAATAACATGTGATACTTTTTTTTTCCATATATGTGATAGTGAAAACATATCAGATTAGAAGCATTTATTCAAGGCGTCTTTAGCCAAAGGCATTGACTGTGGCTAAGCCGCAGGCATAACCTTCGGCTATAGCCGAAGGCTATGCTGCAATTTATAACACAATCAATTTATATAGCAATCAAAATAGAAGGTAAAATTAACCTCTATGGTTTCTGGTCTCTTTGGTGGCAATGGTTCATCGTACACATCATTTCCCTTGTATAAATTCAGACCAGTTTGCTCTTCGTCTGGATCAAATTCTTCGTGATGATCAAGCTTCCCCAGGCATTCTTCCTTCATTTCCATTCCTATCCTCTTCTTCATCGCCTAAGTGTTCCAACTTCTCAGTGCTGGACGATGACGCATAACTTGAAATGCTGGGAAGTTTGTTGAGTCCAAGTACAACAGCTTTTTCATACAAAAAATAAATTTGTGTTAGATTGTAATATTTGTATAGTATTGAATCACATTTGATAAATGTATAGAAACATGTAGAACAACTTACACATAAGAAGGTTGCTGGCCCATAAAAGTAGTCACCTATCTTCACCTTTTCCCAATTCTGCTTACTTGTTTGTAAGCAATCCATTATGTATCCACACCAGTCAATATCCGAAATTTCATCACTTTCTTTGACATGTTTTAACACTGTCTTAAACACCTTTGCACCATTATCAACTGTTCCCATCGTGCTAGCAAACAGTATCAAGAAGTTTATTATGAAGATGAAATCAGCATTGAATGTGCTAGATATCTCCGTTGATATTGCAGCTGGTGTGATTTTTTTTTACTTGAGAGTATTGTTTTTCCCATTGTTTGATGAAAGGATCGTCATGATCTCTTTCTTCTAGCTCTTCCAATTTCTTTGTTCCCATTGGCACACCTAGCATGTCATTAATTTTTTGTCTTGTTACCTTTATTGAGCCCTTCTCTAATCTCAATTCCATGCTTGGTGGATGGAATTTATCAACCACGTGGTATATCAAAGCACTTGGTAGTTCAGTTATCGGGAAGTTTATGTATCTCTCGAAACCAATATCTCTCAAACATTTCTTTCTTATTTTTGTTAAACCAGCCATGGCATCAAACATGGCTTTCGGTGATGACCTTGTAATGCAGGTTGGGTATATCACCTTTTTGGTTGCTTTTCTTTGTTTTTCTTTTTTCGGTTTTCCCTTTTTGGCCTTGACAACCTTGCGTTCCTTCTCCTCCTCGTCCTCGTGCTCCTCCTCTGTATCATCTTCTTTTTCTTTAATTTCTATTTTTCTCTTTTTTGTTCTCTTTTTCTCTTCCTCATGTGTTTCACTTCCTTCCTCCTCCTCCTCTTCACGCTCTTGACTACTTTTTGCTTCTTCATTTGTTTTTTTAGTGTTTTGCCTTTTCAAACTCTTAGAAGATGTAGCAGGTTTTGCTGCTTCTTTTTTTGTTTCTGTGCACGCCCTCTTGTCGTACACTTTGTCTTCACATATCTCTTTTTTTTTCTTTGAACAACTTCTCGTTGTTCTTTTTTTATTTCCTTCTTTTTTGGCTCTGAATTCTTTTTGTTGTTATCATCTTCCTCCCTTTCTTTTTCCATGTCTTCAACATCTTCTATATGTACTGCAAAAAAATATTAAAATTTTATAACATGTGATAAACCAATAACAAATACAAATAAAATCAAGTATCATATGTGATAAAGCATGTTATTTGAAAAAAAAATATGAAATATCATATATGATAAAGCATTTAAAATATACCTTTTGCAGCTTGTCTTTCTTTTGCGGATGACTTTAAGAACGGAAATGTTGTTATTACTTTTTCCACCTCATCAGTTTCCTTTGCTTTACCTTTATGTACATTTTTAAAACACGCATGTTTAGTAATTATGTTCAAGTAGACCAATTAACATACATTATCAGTTTTTTTTCCGAAGGCTTAGCTGCATTGATAGCCTTCGGCAAAGCTGAAGGCTATCACTGCAGTTAAGATAAGTGTTTTTTTTCAATATCATATGTGATAAAATACATTCAATATCAACTTAATCTATCTATAGGTGAATATTTTTGATATATCATATGTGATAAAATACAGACTAAGCAGCATCCTACGGCTTTTTCTATTCCAAAGTCGTAGTGTTTGTGTATGCCAAAGGCATTTACATATATGCCGCATCCTATGCCTTTGTCTATGCCAAATGTTTATTCATTTAAGCCGAAGGCGTCTTCTGCAGCTTAGCCACAGCCAACACCTTTGGCATAGCCGAAGGTGTCTTCTGCGGCTTAGCCGCAGAAGATGCCTTCGGCATTTCCTTCTTCTGCGGCTTAGCCGCAGCCAATGCCTTCTTCTATAGCTTAGCCGCAACAAACGCCTTTGGCATAGCCGAAGGCGTCTTCTGCGGCTTAGCAGCAGAAGATGCTTTCGGCTTTTCCTTCTTCTGCGGCTAAGCCGAAGGCTTAGCAGCATAAGACGCCTTGAATAAATGCTTCTAATCTGTGTTTTTTATTTCAACATCAACTGATTTAGTATGTTAACTTTGAAAACCTAATTTCTAGTTACTTATTTCTTCACAGAATCACAATAACTTGCATAAACATTCAATAATCAATGTAAATTCATAACATCCTCAGTATACTCTCTATACATAGTACGCATCAATATTTAAAACATATATGATAGTAAGAGATAGTAAATTTGTTGTTTGAAATGTATAAGTATACCTTTAATCGGTTTTTTAACCGTATTTTGTTCTTCTTTTTCTCCGGAGATTGGTTTGGTTTCAGTGCTATATCATCTCCGCCTCTTTCCACTATTTTTCCGGTGAGATTTGATAGATCTGGTGTTTTCTAGGGTTTGATTTTGATCGGTTTGAATATGCGTGAGTAGTGTGTGTTTTTAGTGTGTGTTTGGTGAGGGATTTGTGATGAAATGAAAATGCGTTAGTGGTGTTTGTTGGAGGTGTGATTTTACTTAATTGCCCCTCCGTGTATTTTAGTAGTAGTAACTGTTTTGATCTCAACCATTGATCAAAAGTAAATCAATGGTCCATATTTGTCTCTTGGTATGTGAGTAATGTATGGTTTTTGAAATAACTCAACTCTTTTACTTTAGGTAAATTATGTATTTTATGTTCCAAGTATGTTTCAAAATTAAATTATGAGGTATAGTTTTATTTGTTTAGGTTTATGGATGATTCGTTTGGTTAATTACGGATTTTAAAGTTAACTACGGATTTAGGGTGTTATAAATTGATTAGTATTTGTACTAGGTTTAACATTAAAAATCTCGTTTCTCGAGAACGATCCCATACTTACCGACCTAGCTATAACTAACCGGGTTTACTACCATTATAATGATTTTTGGTTTGACTTTCCACTTAAAACATACAGACTAACCAATCCTATAAGTCTTTAAATACATAAATGAATATTATAGTCAAACATATATAAAACATTTTAATAATAAAATACCTTAAACGAGTTTTGGGGTGTTACAATTTCATTCCTCATATGAGTAGTGGCGGATTTATTAATCAGATTAACAACATGCGCCACCTAATGATTTTTTTCGTTAAGTGATACAAAAATATTAGTAGTTTTCTAAGTTCCATATTTTTTATCAGGTTCTTGTTGTTTATTGGCTCATCTTCTGGGTTGATTATTACAAGGAAGCAAGCAAGTAATCAACTTAACTATCATTTGATAACGGTTGCACACCATAATTGCACTCATAGTCTGTAAAAACATTATCGATAATATCTAAGAAAAAAATCCATAGTGTCGCCTAAATTTTATTTCATACGGTTAATAAATAAGTATTGGGTTCACTTGGTACGTTTTATAAATAATTGTACCAAAAAACAAACACAAAAATTAATTTGGTACGGTTCTTAAATAAACCGTACTATTTATTTGCTATAGTTATATAAATAACCGTACCAAAAAAGAAAACTCACAAACAAACCTTACCAAGTAATGCTTTTTTGCCACGGTTATCAAAAGAACCGTCTTAAATGGCTCTTTTTTCCATCTTTCGGTACGGTTTTTCGTATAACCGTATTAAAATGAAGTACCAAATAATACTTTGTGTAGTAGTGTACGTGAGCTGCTCCCGAGTCATTCGATAAGCAAGATGTACATATCCACTCTAATCTAATAATGTAACGAGTTGAGATCCATGAAGAACTCATACATGTCATAGAACCTATCAACCAATCATAGCCACCCATTTATATTTTCCACATTTTTTTTCAAAACAACATATCTTGTAAACGGTAAATCTTCAAGCTACAAAAAAATACCATCGCGACGAGAATTAAATCATTTTTCTATAGATATGCATTGTTATATATTTTCGACGAACTTTTTTTTTCGCCCAGAAAAAATCATATATGATTCGTAAAAATCATATATGATTCGTAAAAATCATACATGATTCGATATGATTCTTACGAATCATATATGATTCGTTAGAATCATATATGATTTGTTAAAATTGAATCATATATACAAATCATATATGATTCTAACGAATCATATATGATTCGTAAGAATCATATCGAATCATGTATGATTCTTATGAATCATATATGATTTTTCTAGGCGAAAAAAAAAAAAAAAAAAAAAAAAAAAAAAAAAAAAAAAAAAAAAGTTCATCGAAAAAAAAATTAGTCGAAAGTATATAACAATGCATTTCTATAGAAAGATAATTTAATTCTCGTCGCGATAATATTTTTTTTTTTTTTGTTGCTTGACGATTTACAGTTTGTGAAATATTTAAGTTTTAAAAAAAGGGTGAAAGTTTATTTTTTTATTTTGATAAAAAAAAATGAGTGACTAAGATTGCTTGATAGGTTCTATGGTAAAAGTTGGATCTATAAAGAATTTTTGGCATAATGTAATTAAAAGATGAATGATTTGCCAAGTTTAACATTGTTAAACATAGAAATAATCATGTCCATTTAACCTTTATAAACAATAATCTCAGACACAAGTAAGAAAAACCTTTGTAATTATATTACTATGAATTATTTGTTTTCAATTGATCGACCCAAGTCAAAACCTCACTATTTTGTAAAAGTTATATGATTTCTATCACTTTTTTGTAAAAAATCATTTAACCTTTTTTTCCTCGTTCACTGGGACTGATCAAACTATATCATATTGTCGACTCTATCTTCTTTGCTACTCACCAAGACTAGCTGACCTTTAGGCTTTATCCACAATGTTTCACTCTAGTTGAAATCGTCACCTGCTACCACATCAATATTCATCATCCGTTACCGAGGAATTCCTTTTATTTATGTTAGACAAATTAGAAGCAACCGTTGTATGTCAAGACGTGCTACCTTACTTCCTTTTATTAAATGTGTCAAGTGGCTTTTTAATATCAGTAGCCAGCTACAAGGTGCAAAAGAATATTAGAAAAAAGCAGACCATAACAAGGCTGAAATCGTTATAAATAGTTGCTAAAGTCCTTGTTTCAATTGCACCAATTTCATTCACATAATCACAACCTACCATTTATTCAGATACATCAATCCCCCTATCACCCAATATTATAAACTATGGCTGACGTCATTGTTTCTACCCTGATTGAAGCAGTTTTTAAGAAGCTGGCCGATGAAGCTGTGAAGCAAGTTGGTCGAGTCCAGGGAATTCGTTCCGAGTTGAAGAGCTTGGAGAAGACATTGTCCCGTATCCAAGCTCTCCTTGTCGATGCTTCTAACAAGGAAATAAAAGAAGTTCCTGTGCAAAACTGGCTCAATAATCTCAAAGATTTGGCTTATGAAATAGACGACATTCTAGACGATTTGGCAACCGATGCTATGCATCCTGAGTTCGTCAAGAATTCAGGAGCCAGCACTAGCAAGGTACGAAAGCTCATTTCATCATGTTACACAAATTTCTCACTATGTACTAAGACACACCACAGGTTAGATAATATTAACAATAAGTTACAAGAACTAGAAAAGGAAAAAGAAACACTTGGTTTGTTAGTGAAGAATGGAGGCTTAGAAATTAAGAATGTTAGGTCAAAAGATAGAAACAGAAAATCCCAGACCTGTTTGGTAGATGCATCTGGGATTGTTGGCCGAGAAGTTGATAAGAATGTCTATATGCACAAGCTTTTAGAAGAACCGTGTAATGAAAACTTTAGCATCGTACCCATAGTTGGTTTGGGTGGGGTAGGCAAAACCACACTAGCTAAACTTCTGTATGACGATAAGCAAGTGAATGATCACTTTAAACTCAAGGCGTGGGTTTGTGTTCCGGATGAGTGGGATAGCTTCAGTATAAGTAATATTATATTTCAATGTGTTACCGGGGAAACAAAAGAATTTAAAGATTTAAGTCTTCTTCAAGTAGCTCTTAGAGAACAACTTAGAGATAAACTGTTTCTTTTAGTGTTGGATGATGTTTGGAGTGAAAGTAGTGATGATTGGGAATCCCTAGTGGCCCCTGTTAAGGCATGTGCTCCTGGAAGTAAAATAATCGTGACAACTAGGAAGGAGAAATTGCTTAGAGAGTTGGGTTGTGGTAAATTAGACCATTTGCAAATTCTCTCACATGACGATGCTGTGTGTTTATTTGCTCAATATGCATTGGGTGCAAATAACTTTGATTCACATACAAGACTTAAAACACATGGTGAAGGCATTGTGAGAAAGTGTAATGGCTTGCCTTTGGCTTTAATAGCACTTGGAAAGTTATTGAGGGGAAAGGAAGAAGTAGAATGGAAGGAACTCGTAGAAAGTGAGATATGGAGCTTAAAAGAGGAAGGTAAAATTATTCCGGCTCTTAGACTTAGTTACCATGAACTTCCTGCCAATTTGAAGCAGCTCTTTGCATATTGCTCCTTGTTCCCAAAGGACTACGCATTTAAGAAGGATGATTTGGTTCTACTATGGATGGCAGAAGGATTTTTGCACCAAGAAGGTCCAAGTAAGTCAACTCAAGAACGCTTGGGTTACAAATGCTTTGATGAGTTGTTGTCAAGGTCATTTTTTCAACACTCACCTAATGACGAGTCTGTGTTTGTTATGCATGACCTGATGAATGATTTGGCAACATTTGTTGCTGGAGAATTCTTTTTCAAGTTAGAGAAGAAGATGGAAAAGGATGATATGATACAAGCTTTGGAAAAGCTCCGTCATATGTCATTTGTTTGTGAAGAATATGAAGCTTACAATAAGTTTGAGGTATTTGAAAGAGCTAAAGGATTGAGAACATTCTTGTCTCTAGGGGTGAAAGAAAGGTGGCAACATTACTACTTGTCGAATAAGGTTCTAGTTGACTTACTTCCCCAACTACCAATGATAAGGGTAATAAGTTTGAGTGGTTATGAGATAAGTGAGGTACCAGAGTCCATTGGTAGTTTGAAGCACTTGCGGTATCTTAATTTATCTCGAACTAATATCAAACATTTACCTGAAAGTGTCTGTGATCTCTATAACTTAGAGACCTTGATTGTTTCTTGGTGTTCTGAATTAACTAAGTTGCCTAACAGCTTCTTAAAGTTAAAGAAGCTGCGACATTTAGACATTCAAGATACTCCGAAGTTAAAAGACATGCCTTTAGGGATTGGTGAGTTGAAAAGCCTACAAACTCTCTCCAAAATCATTATTGGAGGAGAAAATGACTTTTCTATAAACCAAATTAAAGATTTCAATAATCTTCAGGGGAAAATTTCCATCAAGGGGTTGGACAAAGTGCTTAACACAATGCAAGCACGAGAGGCCAATTTATCACAAAAGAGGATTACTGTGTTAAAGGTGGAATGGGATGTTGAATCAGATGATGGTTCTAGAGAGCAGATAGCTGGAAAGGAGGTCCTTGATGCGTTGAAGCCTTATGATGATTCTTTGAAGAAGCTTGTAATCATGAACTATTTGGGTATAGGGTTTCCAAAATGGGTTGGAGATCCCTCGTTTCATCGGTTGACTCGTGTGTCAATAGAGAGTTGTAGAAAATGTACATCTCTACCACCACTTGGGCAACTACAGTCACTTAAGAAGTTATCTATTCAAGACATGGGTGATGTAAAAGTTGTGGAGTCAGAGTTTTTTGGTACTGGCCTTGCATTTCCTTCACTTGAAAGTCTAAGTTTCAAAAATATGTCGAGGTGGGAGGTATGGTCAACCAATAGTAGAAGTGGGGTTGGAGACACTGTGTTTCCATGCCTTCAAGAGCTCAATATAGAAGGTTGTCCTAATCTGGTTGAAGTCTCACTTGAAGCACCACTACTTACATTGAGGGATTTGAGAATACGCAAATGTGGTGATGGTCTGTTGAGAAGCGTGGTTCAAGTAGCCCCATCAGTCACCAAGTTGGACATACGTTCTATTTCAGGGCTTACTAATGAGGTGTGGGGAGGTGTTATATTGGATCTTAAGTCAGTTGAAGAATTGATTGTTAAAAAATGTGATGAAATAAGATATTTGTGGGAATCAAAAGAAGAAGAGGCAAGTAGTAAGGTTCTCGTGAATTTAAGGAAGTTGTTAGTATGGAAATGTAAAAGTTTGGTGAGTTTAGGGGAGAAAGATGAGGAGGATTACAATTATGGGAGCAACCTCCTAACATCTCTTAGGTCGTTACAGGTATGGGTTTGTGAAAATTTCAAGCATTTGAATTGTCCAAACAACATTCAGACGCTGGAAATCAGATGGTGTGAATCAATTACATGTGTCTCCTTCTTCTCAATGGGAGGGGGGCAGAAGCTCAAGTCAGTTCTCATTTGGGGGAAACTAATGTTAAACGAGGAGTTGGGAGAAGGAGAGAAGAATAGGGTACTTGTCAACAGCAAAAGCATGCCAATGCTTGAATCTGTAGAAATATCAGATTATCCAAATGTGGCATCGATCATTGAATTTGGAGGTAACTTCATTCACCTCACGAGATTGATAATAGGATATTGTGGAAGTACTGAGGAGTCATTATTTGCAGACCTCGAATTGTCGAGTCTCGCCTCGTTAACTAAATTGGATATAAGCAATTGTCCTATGGATGTTCCAACAGCTGGGTTTTGGCCTCCCAACTTGCGTGACCTTTCAATTGAGCAGTTGAAGAAGCCCATCTCAGAATGGGGCCCACAGAAGTTTCCATCCACACTAATTGAGCTATCCTTATACGGTGGAACAGAAGCAGCGACTAATTGGAGTGAATTGTCTCATCTTCATCTTCCTTCATCTCTTACTCTACTTCGCATATGTAAATTTGACAATTTGGAAACAGTTTCCGAGGGACTCCAACACCTCACCTCCCTCCAACATCTCTACATTGGCAGCTGCCCAAAGATAAAAGATCTACCAGGAAAGTTGTTGCCTTCACTTTTATGTTTGGGAATTTGGGGCTGCCCAAATTTGAAAGAATTGCCAGTAACGTTGTTACATTCACTTATGAGTTTGAATATAAGTGAATGTCCAGATCTGAAAGAAAGATGCAGTAGAGGAGGCTCCTACTGGCCCCAAATCTCCCATATCCCCTGCATCCAAATAGACGACGAGTCACAAACATAATATGAAGGTGTGTTCTCTCTGTACCGTTTAAATTCTTTAATTTGTTGCAAGTATATTTTTAATTTGATTGAATAGTGTAAAACTAAAAAAACGATGTCATAAATACATTTCTTTAAAGACAAACCTGAAGTAAATGTGGGTTTATCATCAACTGTTTATACCACTGCATGCAGTACCTGGATGTTATATAGTTATGTTCCTTGAAATTTATATAGGTATTTATAGACGATATCTGATTTGCAAAATACAATTTGACTTGCAGTGAAGTTAAAGCATATAAAAAAGGGACACGGTTGAATATCATGAAGTGGTGTAATGCCAGTATTGCAGAGACAAAAGCGATCATTGTATGCTCAGTATGTTTAATTTGCAGTTAATTGGTGGAAATGAATTGCTATATCATTTGGATGGAGGCTAGTGAGTCGTGAAAGATGAGACTACTTTGCCTTAACAAATGATATGGCCAAAAGACTGAAGACAAAGCTGTTTACGTTATAAGTCCGGTTTGCTGTTGCTATTTGATAGTCTTTCTGTTAGCAGTTTGATTGTTTGTTTCAGATATTGGTGATTTGTTTTGCTTATTCTGCTCTAAAAGGAAACATCTTTAGGATTTTGAGCTTAGCTATGTTATATTGCCAGTTTTCTTTTAACTTAAAGATAAACCATCATTACTATTTGTCATTCCTAGATGATCATGGCGTCTTGTGTTCGCAAGTATTTTCACCATTTTAACTTTTTGGTATAGATATGGTGTATAAGAACCTGTTTTGCATTGTTGGATAACCTTTTTTTATCCAAAATTTGTTTAGACTTCCTGGGCACCTCTCAACAGAATCAAAACAGAGGAAAATCATAACTTAAACTATTTTCTTGGGCACCTTTTTTTGAACAGTTTCATGATAAAATTTTCCATGAAGCATAGTCAATGGGATTTTTCAATTGGACAAATTAGACAATATGGAACATACAGTGTATGATCTACCAGGCAAAGGTTTTGGCTATGCTGGAATTTTTTCTGTTTATTCGTGAATTGAATGAATCGTATATGATTATTATTGTAACATGACCAAAATTTATTTTATGAAATATACATAACTCATTTAACAATAGAAGATCATTACATTAAACAATACACAAACGACACAGGTTACATTACATAATACAAACACATTATCAAATCCACTAATATATAGGCTTCCAATGCTACAATGCCAAACATCTGTCGACAAGCTTAAAGGGTACTCACCATTATTATAGCTAAAAGATGATAGTTTTGGTGCTGAGATAAAAATCTTGCTGACATAACCTTTTTTTATACTCAAAATCTCAAGTTGAGGAGTGGTTATATTAACAACATTCACTAAGGTTGTATAGTTTTTTTTCTCACTATTGTGCAAATGTTATAGAATAAAGGATGATTGGCTTTGGTAGTAAGTTTTCTTTTTTATAGATTAGCTCCAATGAGTATTGCAAAGGATCAGTCTTTGCTTTGCTATTGCAGTTTGTAATTCCTTTTGTGATTATATATAAATTCTCCTTTCACAAAAAAAAAAAAAAAAAAAAAAAAAAAAAAAAAAAAAAAAGATTCACTACCGCCATGTAACACTCATTTATCTTCAAATTCCTAAAATTCACACACCTGGAAAACAGATCAATCGACTCAAAATGATCAATTATTCCATCAGTGAGTACAATTTGACTGAGATTTAAAGTTGTCAAAATTGGAAGGTCCCAAGGGTACTTTGGCACAATGCAAAAGTCTTCTCAAGGATCATCAAATTTTTGAGTGACTGAGACTCAGATATACAAATTGGGATATTTCTGTCTTGCTCATATTCGTTAATAGATATCTCACACACATTGTGAGATACCACATAATTTAGAAGCACCATGACTAATATTTGGCCGTGTGTTCCACAGAATTTGAGTTCAAGTGAAGAAAAATCGGTTTGATCATTGCGGTGACCTATGACGTGCTTTGTGAATCTTATGAATTGACCTAATTGTTCAGATTCTGAAGTTGAGAATTTCCTATGGCAAAGTGTGGTCCATACATGCTTCCTCTTTGAAGATATGACACATGTTTGAACAGCATATTTTATGTCCTTTAAAGAAAGAATATGATGAATAAGATCGGGAGGTAAGTTGCTTAATGTATCTGTTTCTGTCATAACTACAGCTTCATCGGGCACACGATGCATCAGTCCTCCCTATCAAACCGTGACCTGCATTGTTAATGAACATGACAATGAGAATCATCTAAACCAGGCGGTTTAATAGAGGTTAAGTTAATGCTAAGTAAAATTGGCTGGTTTAAGTTTCAACCCATCAGTCTATAAATGGCTGATCTGGGTCACGTTTTATGTCTAACGGGTCAGACTGGTTACGCTAACAAAATTTAACTAAAATGGACATGACTCAAATGGGTCAAACAGACAAAGATTCAATCTAAAATGTATTTAATGGTAATGGGTCAAAACACATCATTCATTATTGCTGGTCCGAAAATACACCGTGGGTGATTTTCAACCCTTATGACCCATTTCCTAATGAGCTATTTTTTACATCATCTATTGGAACCAGTGTTTTAAAACTTGGATCACAAGGCCTAGTAATCAGCGATTACTCAGTACAAGGTCAGCGACTGAGGCGAGTTTACCGAATCAGCCAAAAAAGTCGGTTTGGTCATAATCCCATCAAAACTTGATCAACACATGGTCAAAACTTGGTGTTAAGTCGGTTTGAAGTATTTGAACAATTGTGTAACTGTTTCTAAACATATTTCTAGCATTCTATGAGCATCTCATACATATAACATTTAAAATTTATAATTAAAGTTTCCAATAGGAGTACTTCCTGACTAGGCCGATTACTCCCCACCAAGTTACCAACACCTTGCAAGATTATGTTTCTACTAATGTGCCCAATTAGTTAGTCACCAGTGATATCTAAAGATCATCTGGCTCAACCTATTTAACTCGGAAGTGACCCGTTCATCTAAAGTGGTGAGTAGTTTAAGTTGGTTGTAAACGGGCCAAAGGGATTGACAGGTAGCATACAGGTTGGGTGGGTTAACCTGAACATGACGTTTTTATATACGAGTTAGGCGGGTAGCTGCACTAACTACTCCAGCCTGTTTGGACCCATTTATGTTTGTAGGCTGTCGCTTGTTGAACTGCTGTATTTAATCTTAATGCTACAATTAGGCAACTTACTTAATAGTTATTCTCTACTTACTTTGTATACGTTCCCTTTTTTTATTAGGCTGGTTGCCACTACCCACTGATAAGTAGGCTGTTATATAACTTCGTTAGCACGGTTGCTAAAATAGATGAGTGTTGATGATCACCTTACATTCTGAGAATCACTCTGCTGCTCAGATTGTGTTATAGCACGTTAGTTCAATTAGACTTCCTACTAACTTTCATATAATATGCCAGTTTTTCTTATCACACAAATATTCCAGGTTCCTAATCATGATAAACAACAGTCGAATTCATGACAAGTTTCTTATAAAGTCCTGAATCAAACACCCAACAGATGTGTGCGAAGAACCACCTTCCGTCACAGCCGCAAGGTTTGCAACTGTTGTAGCCATTAAGTCTTATTACCATGAAAGAGACTTGTATTAATAAAGAACTGATCACATGAAACATGACATGATTTCTTTTTCTTGAAAAGAAATACTGAATGTGAAATAAAAAAGACACCCCATGGCCAAACAATTAGACTTTTGCTTGGAGATCTTTGAGTAGCAGTCAAACCAAGCTATTGAGACATATATAGTGTGGATTCACAAAACCCGGTACTATTATCTCGGTATCTGAGTTCCACAACATTATAACATTATATTGGTTTTGTTCATCACATAAGTTCTGGATAAATAGCTCAAATCCAAGATAAGCAGCATTTGAAGTGAAGAATACATAAGTCAGAACACTGAACTCATTGGCCACATCTATCATGCTGGCACAAAGCATGTCGATAACAAACCTTGCAACCCGGCCATAACGCTCTTGACTTTGACTTACCATGTCAGTTACAATGTTTCTAACATATTTGCAATGACTTTTTATGAAATTATTAACAAAAGTCATGGGAGCCTTCGGGTCACGGGGATGGTAGTATTTCATCTTGAGGGAGTTCTATGAAGTGTATGCGTTCAATGGCCTTGTTAGCTAATGATTTGCAAGCTCAATTGTTGATATGATATGACTAATCACTGGTGCAGGGATGAATACAAGTTCTGCAATTGTATTTGCCATCTTGTTTTTGGTTTAAGGGAACATCGGTGCGGTTAGTCTTCTATGTATGACTTTTAAGTCCTCATAGCTACAATAATGCCCATGGGACCATCTTTAACTAGATAACGAACAGTCACTGTGACTTTGTGCAAACTTTAATTCATATTTAAGTATATACTACATACATACATAGTAGTATAGTACATACATATTTATCATTGTTGAAAGTGTCACAGTCTTATATGAAACACTGGGGACCATTTTATTTAACACAAAAGATAAACTGACTAAATCAGACAAGAAAGATCATGAATGATTTGATCATAGACATAATATATAGGCTTTGTGTTTTTGCACACCACCAGTTTAGTCATTACACACCATCCAATCATTAGTTGTCAATATGACAAATCCCAATCATTAGGCTCAGATCAACATGACAAATAAGAGGTTTGTTGAAGGTTGTGTCGTTTTCTTGATGGTAAGAATATGACAAATCCCACTGAGTAGTAGCATGATCGATGTGGCAAACGAGTTTAACATTCCAACCTACAAGAGGTTGTTGAAGGTTGTGTTGTTTTCTTGGTGGGGGTGTTTTAAATAAATATATTAATTATGGGCTGTGCTAAACAATGCCAATAGTTTAAAAATCATTGATTAACTTACTTAGTATTATTTTCATATTTAATAATAAGGGAAAGAGGTGAATCCCAAAATCAGGCATTAAAGAGGCCAATAATTCAGTCAGATATTGGCTTTCTGTTTCAACATCACAAACATTAGCTCGCTATATAAAGGGAAAGTTGTGATTGGGTTACCATGAATTCCATTCCCAAAAATTCTTTCCATCCACTCACCTCTTATCCTTCTTTTGGATGCTAAGTGTATTGGTTCATAAAGAGAATGTTGGCATAATAAACAGCTCTTATCAAAGAATCAGTTAACTAGAAGAAGAAAAATATGGCGAATACCGTGGCGAAGCTGATATTCATCCCTGCCCCAGGGATTGGTCATATCATTTCAGCCATTGAGATGGTAAAATTGCTTGTAAATCGAGATCAACGCCTTTCCATTACCGTCCTTATTATTAAGCCTCCTAACGTGAGTTCTGTCTCGGCTATGACAAGCTACATCGAATCACTAGCTGAAAAAAGTATTGGTTCCATATCCTTCATCGAAGTCCCTCAAGATAAAACACCCCCACCATTGAGTCACTCGAAATCCCCCGGGACTTTTTTCATTGAGTTTATAAGCAATCACTGCAATAATGTTAAAAATGTTGTGGCTGACATGATAAATCAACCAGATTCTGGTCGGTTCGTGGGGTTTGTTGTTGATTCACTTTGCATTAGCATGATCGATGTGGCAAACGAGCTTAACATTCCAACCTATGTGTTTTTCACTTCTAATGCCGCTTTTCTTGGATTTATTATGTATCTCCAGACACTTTGTGATGCTCATGACCAAGATGTCATTGAGTTGAGCAACTCAGATACGGAGATACCCATTTCGAGTTTTGTCAAACCAGTCCCCACAAAGGTGTTTCCGCACATGTTCCTGACAAGAGAAGATGTTGACCGTTTATTGTGGTCTATGCAGAAATATAGAGAGGTTAAAGCAATCGTGGTTAATACTTTCTTTGAATTGGAAACACATGCTATCAAGTCGTTGTCTACTAACATCAGCATCCCACCAGTGTATCCAGTTGGGCCCATACTCAACCTAGTAGATGGTGCTGCTGCTGGTGGTAAATCCTCTGACAATGATGTCATTGGATGGTTGGACAAACAGCCACCTTCCTCGGTTGTGTTTCTATGTTTCGGGAGTATGGGATTTTTTGATGAGCCACAAGTGAAGGAGATCGCAAATGCTTTAGAGCAGAGTGGACATCATTTTCTGTGGTCATTGCGTCAACCTCCATCAGACCAAACTTCAAAAGTCCCTACTGATTACGAGGATCCACGAATGATATTGCCGGAAGGATTTTTGGAAAGGACCGCTGGAATAGGGAGAATCATTGGGTGGGCCCCACAAGTTACGATATTGGCTCACCATGCGATTGGAGGATTTGTGTCCCATTGTGGGTGGAACTCGATTTTAGAGAGTTTGTGGTTTGGTGTACCATTAGCAACTTGGCCGATTTATGCTGAGCAGCAATTAAATGCATTTGAAATGGTGGCGGAGTTGGGATTGGCTGTGGAAATTAAGTTGGATTATAAGAAGGATTTGTTTAGTCTTAAGGCTGATTCGGTCATAGTATTGGCAGATGAGATAGAAAGTGGGTTAAGGCGATTGATGGAAGATCACGAAGTGAGAACTAAAGTGAAAGAGATGAGCAAGAAGAGTAGAACAACAGTGGCAGAAGGTGGTTCGTCTTATGCATCTGTTGGCTGCCTTATTCAGGATTTTATAAGAAATATGACATGATTTCGTCTTTCATTTATCGTGTTCTTGTAAGACAATATTACGTTGAATAATTGGCTTGCTGATGTTTGGTCTATTTACTTGTACTGTTAAACAAATATGACATTGCCTAATGGTCATTTATTTCAAATTAATCAAAAACAGATTTGTTAGTTGTTCTTGATCAACTTGTATTGATTCACAATGTCTAATACATCCCACAATTTTATATCGATTAACAGTCGATGAGCTCACATCATAGAAACATATGTGCTGTTCTGTTTTTGCTCCAACTCTCGAACAAACAAAGTGTTCTAAAAACCTGTCTTAAAGAAACTGAAGAAACAATTGTGGTGGTATCTCAGATGTCCTCTCGACTCTCGCTTACTGTGAAACAGATCATTTTATGTAGTTCCTTAACGTCTCTTTCTAGACATGAGTTCTAAAGCAAGAGCATACAAACTTTTTATTCGTCTGCTATTACCATCATCTTCAACTTCTTTTGATATTCAACATCATCTTGAATACATTTTACATATGATCTGTTGCACCATTCTCAGCAATCCATTCCTTTGACATTTACAGCGAGTACCAATAAAGGATAATGCCACATAATTATCTTCACTTTGTACGTGACATGTTTTTAAACAGTCTGTATGTTTAAAGTTGAAGCGAAAACATAACAAAAACGGAGAACACCCAAGTTCCACATGACGACATGACCAAAATGTAGATACTTCATAAATGTCATCATAACCACTTGAACATGCATGGCTACCAAAATGCCATTCAAACAGTGCATGTTTTCGTATTGATGATGGACTGATGGTTACTGTAAGTAATTCCACATACTCAGTCAAGTCAGAGTTGACTTTTTACGAGTCAACAGAAAAATTGATGACAGTACTTTTAAAGGTTAAAAATTTTCAGTATTAATTGAAATTGGCTGAATTATGGAAGTGTGGCGTAGAACTATTGTTCAAGTTTAAAAAACACAATAAGCAAAAGTCTACTTCTTCAGTCATGAGAGAATCATTAGATGGCTCGTTGATGAATGGTAGTTCAACAAGCTAATTCGCAAAAACCGAAACTTCATTTGGGGATGAAGGATCTATAATTACTGCAAAAGCAACTTATATATAAAGAAGGAACGATTTGGTTTAAATTTGAGTAGGTGGTTTCAGCTTTATGATTTATGAAGAAGTTGCTAAAAGGTTTAAGATAAGAACAGAGACGTTTCGGCTTAAGTATAAGGATGACGATGAAAAGAAATGGGTGTTGTTGTATCAAACAGAAGTGAAATTGGGAAGAAAATGATCTTATTTCATTAATTGTGAAGACGGAAAATACGTTTAACAAACTTCTAAACTATTTACAAATTCTACCCTCTATTTTATACAACTTGCTAAATACACATTTAGTTATAAACTGTGACAACCGGCAATTTAGGGAGTTATTTTGAAAACCCGCATTACGTTAAAGTTCGTTATAATTTTTATTTGGAATTTTTATTCACAACGAACTTGTAAGACCTATTTTTATGGATAATTATATTTAATGACGTTATGGAATTCGTGAATTATTTTAATAATTCATTTTGATATTATGCTCGGTGATGTATTCTTAAATTCTCACTTAGTACTACGTTGACTCCGGCACTAGGAAACTTAAAAGTTTAAAAACTTACGAGTTTTAATACGTTGGACATTTAATAACGTATTTATTATAAATTTCGGTGGAATATATATATAGTCCGTCAGATGGTGAAAATAACGAGTTTCGGGGACGTACAATATTTTAATCGTAAGTTTTCACTTACGTGAGGGGACGTTTTTATTAATCAAACTTGGAGGTAAAAGGTTTGGTGTGCAAATAATAAGAAAACTTAGTTGAGGGACCTAAAGTGTAAAATACCTTATTTAAAACCCTAACCCTAACCTAATATATCATTTTCACTTTTACACTTCACCCACCCTCTCCTCTCTTTTTCCTCACCGCCGGCCACCAAAAATCCGGCCACCACCGCCGCACACCGCCATACACCGCCACTTCCAAAATACTCCCCACCTCTTCCTTGTTACTTTGTGGTGATTCACGCGCCCAAAAACCATCCCCCTCACCTCGATCTAACAACACCGACGCCACCCACCTCACCATCATCATCTTTCTTGGTAAATTTTTGTAGATCCACGGGTAAGTGTGCACGAGGTGCATCGTTTTTGTTGAAAAACGAACCCAAACCCATGAATTTTTATTAATATGGGTCGGTTTTGGAGGAAATGGATAAAAGTGATAATGGGTTTTGCTAAAAACGTGTTAAATCTTGGTTTGGTATCCGGGTTTTGAAGCTTGGTTGGGTTTTGTTGCATGGTCGACCCCTAGCCGAGGCTCCCCCTCCTCGACTTTTATTGATTTCGGGTCATAGTGGTCATTTTGACCCGTTTTCTTGATTGTTGACCATTGTTGGTCATTGTGATTATTTGACTTATTTGGTTTGACCCATGGTTTGGTTATTTGGTGTTGGCCGACTCATGTGGGAGCCGAAGACCCAAGATGGGTCGAATTGGGTCATTTGGGTCGAGCTCTTGTGAGCTAGCCACGACCGTAGTGGTCTCGGGTGGGACCCACGTGGCTCTTGGTATATGAATTTGACTTTAGTTGACTTGATATTTGACCCGAGTACGGCTAATTTTTGAGAACCGTGGTTGATGTCGAAATATATATATTTCGGCTAATTTTATTTGTTATGGTTATTTTTGTATATATTGTTGGTTATCATCATTATTGCGGATTATTGGATTTTTAAGCGGATGACGAGTTATTTTGGACTCGTGGTATATATTGAAGAAGTGTTGACGAAAAATGGTTTTGGGGACCGATTGTAAGACGGTCACTTAGATTGACGGAGATAGGTTAGTCAGGTGCCGTAGTCGGACCCTATTGTTGTAGCACGTGGATTGGGATTGTGTTGGACGGAGATATTTTTGTATTTATGACATTTGCTTATTACTTTGGACTTGGACAATGAGCCGAGAGTCATGACTCGGACATGTGACCATTTCGTATGACTCGATAACTATTTACAAATAAAACATAAGTAATAAAACTCGTAATAATAGTTATTGATAATATAAACGTTTATATGAATATATAGACGTGAATAACGGATATATAATTATATAAGCGCGTATATTAATAATAATAATAATCACGAGTCATATTATAAATAATACGACTAGATATATATTAGGCTACGAAAGTGGCGTAATATTATTGAACGTATTATTATTATAAAAATGTGTTATAAAATGAGAAACTCTCGACAATTACTAAATATTAAATAAAAATGTCATTTTATATATATAACGAGTAAACTTATCGAGTTATGCGGAGTCGTAGTCACTCGAGTTCAGGTAAGTTTTATTTGTGACTTTCGTGTTGTCACGGATATATGACGATTAATATAAACGTTTTCTATAACTAAATAACCACTTAACCGTAGGGTTGAACCGGGTTATTTGGCTATATGAAATGAATATATTAATGGGCATCGTATCCTACGACGCCCATAGGTTGTGATATATGTAAAGGGTAATAAATTACGAATATATATATATATCGGGAAATCCGGCCAATTTGACGATGTATATGAGGAATTTATTAAACTACGATATATACCATATAGTATTTATGTGCTATGTGCTTTAGGATTAGGTGTAATCTTGGAACGGTATGTTACGTAAATAAATACGAGGATTATCAAATCGACGGATTTAATAAACTTCGGCGATTTATTTAAATAATATATTGGGCTAATATTAGATCTATAGTTTATTTTATTATTATTTGTGTGATCCCTTTTTGTTTGTCTTGTGTCGACCCACCACCCGTATGGATACCAAACGTAAATACACCAAACTAATACGAAATGGATTTTCGGAAAATAAAACGGATTACGTCCGGGTTTGGGAATATTTTGAATTTGAGGAAATGATTTCTGAACAAGTTGATATTGTTAGGTCGTGCCGAGTCCGTAGTTGCTGTTTTGTGAGTTGCTATACATCTTATTTCTACCGACTTCTTCTTGCTATTTTCTGGACTTGAGGTGAGTCATAGCCCCACTTTTACTCTTGAACTATGTTTTCAATACTTTGGGGTGAGAAACGTGCAAATTATTTTATGTGGACTATTATCGCTTCTATATTCTTCCTAAAACTTGCTATGCGTATGGACTAGGATGTATTGTCAGCTTTAGTCACATATTTTGTGTGTACTATTCAAGGTTGGCTTATTTGGATATTGGTGGATTGTCAGCTTTAGTCACATATTTTTGTGTGTACTATTCAAGGTTGGCTTATTTGGTTATTTGGAATTGTCAGCTTTAGTCACACGGTTTCGTGTGTACTATTCAAGGTTGGCTTATTTAGATACTGTAGTGTGCACCTATAGGTTATTTGATACTTTGGAGGTTATCCGAGTATTTATTGGTATTGCGGGGGTTACCCGAATATCGATGTTGGAACGGAGGGTATCCGTGTGTTAGGATTGGAGCGGAGGGTATCCGCAGGCTTTTAGTGAATCCTTAGTCTAGCTAGCAAGCGTTTTGCGTATATGTCCACTATATTGTTAGATGAATTTAAACCTATGATCTTACCAGCGAAAGCTGACTTTTAGCACGTTTTCTCAGGTAATTAAGTGATGATATGGATGCTTGGAATGGAAGGCTTGGCTAAGGCTCTTGGTTTATGGATCTATTTTTCTAAACTCTGATAATTAATTATGGACCTACTGTTATGTTATCTTGGGCCTGACTCTGAATGATGTTGGGATAAATGTAAACTTTAAAACCCCGTTTTGGTTGTGTTTTTATTATGTTTACTTTATCTCGTTCTATTATGTCTTGTGTTGGATACCAATCCCCGTAGCACCCCGAAAGCTTGTTGAGTCTTCCGCTGTATCAAATTTTGGGGGTGTTACATAAACTCCATATTCCCCCCTCAAGTTGGAAGGTCTGCAAAGCCCAACTTGGAACTAAGAAAAGAATGATGCTCTTGTCCCAAAGCTTTAGTCATAATGTCTGCAAGCTGTAGATGTAAAGGGATGTAAGCAGTTTGAAGAAAACCTTCTTGGATCTTATCTCTTGTTTGGTGATTGTCAATCTCCAAGTGCTTTGTTCTTTCATGGAAACAAGGATTAGCTGCTATTTGTTGAGCTGCCTTATTGTCACAAAACAGAGTAATGGGTACTTGAACTGGAACATGTAAATCTTTGAGCAGATAAGTAAGCCAAATCAATTCACATGTAGTAGTAGCCATGCTCTTATACTCTGACTCAGTTGAAGATCTTGAGACTGTGGCTTGTTTCTTGGTCTTCCAAGACACTAATGCATGTCCCATAAAGATACAATAACCTGTTAAAGACTTCCTAGTCATCAAACAGGAAGCCCAATCAGCATCTGAAAACCCTGCAACCTTCAGATGAAGTTGTACTGGGTAAAATAGACCTTTTGAAATGGTTCCTTTCAAGTATCTAAGAAGGTGAACAGCAGGGTGCATATGTGGTTCTTTTGGGGCAGAGATAAATTGACTAAGATGTTGAACAGCATATGAAATGTTAGGCCTTGTCATTGACAAGTAAAGAAGTCTGCCAACAAGCCTTCTATAGGAATCTGGTTGCTGCAAAGGGGACCTTTATCCAGAGACAACTTCAGGTTTTGAGGTAAAGGAAAAGCACATGGTTTGCTTGCTGTAACCTGCATCTTGTAACAAATCCAGAATGTATTTCCTTTTATGCAAGTAAGTACGTTCTGCATAACTCAATACCCAAGAAATATCTTGCAAGCCCCAAATCCTTGATTGTAAATTTCTGATCCAAAGCCTTCTTGAATGCTTGAATTTCTTTGTCTGAATTACCATTGACCAAGATATCATCCACATACACTAATGCACCAGTAAAGGTATCACCAGTGTCTTTAACAAAAAGAGAGTAAGATCATGCTTTGACTGAACAAACCCCAAAGAAGCAATAAACTTTGATAATTCTAAGTTCCATTGCCTTGAAGCTGGTTTTAGTCCATAAAGTGACTTTTTCAACTTGCAAACTTGCCCTAGTGTTGTCCTAGTGTAACCTTCAGGAGGTTTCATGTAGATGTCCTCATCAACAAAACCATGTAGGAAGGCATTGTTGACATCTAATTGATGTAAAGTGTTGACATAAATAATGTATGAAAACATTATTTATATTTTTTGATATCTCTATATTTTGACGATCACAAAATGTAAACTCATCAAACGTAAGATTACTACGTAAACAAGTATTAAGCTAGTTTATATCATTATATCCAACTTAATCACTTAAGGTATGGATAAACAAGTGCTTAATACATCTCATGATCAAAGGGGTATTTAATTAATTAATACAAATTTTATTAAATTATATATACATATTATATATTTTTGAAAAACACTTTTGGTAATAAAGAAAAATGTTTTAATCATACTAAATATATGATTTCAAATTTTTAACCAAAATCAGTTAGTTTTTCACCAAATAAACTTTCCCCACTAAAAGACAAGTTTTCTGGCTGTTACAGCTGGGTGTCCACCTTAATTATATGGGGCGGTCCCCTTAATTTTAAGGGGGCTGGCCATGATTTAAAGGGACTGGCCAGGCTCCTGTGTCAGAAATTGTCATAATTTTTCTCCTATAAATACCATCTTAATTCTGGAATTTTGCCCCACCTTTTGCACGAAATTTTCAGATCTCAAACTCTCTAAACATCCTCCAAAACCCTTTGATCATTAGTATACTAATCCTTGTTTCAAGTGATTCAACACCTTCTCATCGATCCTCATCCAAAGTGCAAAAAAAGAACACTCCTTCTACAACTAAGTTCAAGAAGTATTGAAGAGTAGTTGTGCATAGTGTATATATATTATTTGTGAAGTTGTGTTGTGTTTGTAATAAGTAGTTTATAAGAAATAGAAGTTGTGTAGGAAGTAGAAGTTGATTAGTAGTGAAGTAGTGTAGTTGTGAAGAAGATAGGTGTGAAGTAGATTGAAGTGAAGAAGATAGGTGTGAAGAAGAAAGGTGTGAAGAAGATAGGTGTGAGGTAGATAGGTGTGAAGAAGTTGTGTAGAAGTTGTGACGTAGTTGTGGTGTGTAAATTGGTATGTAAGGTTTTCTCCGCCATAAAGGGAGTTTGTTGACATAGTGAAGAAAACTCTCGAGTAGGTGACTCGGGAAGTGGAGTAGGAACAAGGAAGGTGACCTTGTAGCCGAACCACTATAAATTCTTGTGTTGTGGTTTGATCTCTCCAACTCTTTTTATTACTTACTTATTTATCTATACTATATTAGCTTAGTTAGTTAGTTACTATATAATTGTTCATATAGTGCAAGTTTTGAGATCACATAAACTAGAATCGAAGTTTTTAAAACAAACTTGTTTTTATAAATTTTAAAAGTACGTAAAACTATTCAACCCCCCTTCTAGTTTTCCACAATTGGTATCAGGAGCCACGTCTTGCAAGATCTTTAAAATATATTGTATTTTAAAACTTGTAACGATCTATGGAATCTGAAAAATATTTAGAAGGGCAATCTATGCAAAGACCACCACTATTTGAAAGTGATGGATTTTTATATTGGAAAAATCGATTCGAAACTTATGTGAAATCAAAAGATCTAGATCTTTGGCATGTTATTACCAATGGTGATTTTTTACCTATTCAAAATAACCCCGAAACTAAGAAAAATGAAATCGTACCTTTTGAAAAACAAAATGATGATTTAAAAAGAAAACTTGCTAAAAATAATGAAGCAAAAATGGTTATTTATAATGCGTTACTACGTAAAGAGTACGAAAAGATCTTTATGTGTGAAACCGCAAAAGAAATTTGGAACTCTTTATTAATAACTCACCAAGGTAATAATCAAGTCAAAGATAATAAAATAGATCTACTTGTTCAACAATATGAGCAATTCACGATTCCGGAAGATTAATCAATTGATAATGCTTTCGCTAGATTTAACACTATCATCACCTGTTTAAAAGCACTTGATGAGAATTTTTCTAGTAAGAATTTTGTTAGAAAGTTTCTTAGAGCTCTTCATCCAAAATGGCGAGCTAAAGTGACGGCTATTGAAGAATCAAAGAATTTGTCAACGTTGCAACTTGAAGAATTAATTGGAAATTTGAAAGTCTACGAGACAATTATAAAGAAGGACTCCGAAATGGTTAAAGGAAAACGAGAGCAAAGCAAGTCAATCGCCTTGAAAGCTAGAAAGGAATCCAACAACGAAGATAGCTCATCTTCCGAAAGTGATGACGAAGAATATGCCATGGCCGTAAGAGACTTCAAGAAATTCTTCAAAAGGCGAGGAAGATTTGTTAGACAACCACATGATGAAAGAAGAGCATCTCAAAAGAATAAAGATGATAAGTATAGCAAGAATGAGAGAAAGTGCTTCAAGTATGGTGATCCGAATCACCTCATTGGAACATGTCCAATGATGACGAGAGATCAAAATCAAACAGCATTTGTTGGAGGAGCTTGGAGTGATAGCGATGAAGATGAGAAAGAAACGACAATGGAAGAAAAGTGTCTCGTGGCTAAGACATCAAGTGAGGTACGTTCCGAAACCGAATACTTTAGTGATGAAAATTTATCATTAGATGAAAAAGATTTAGATAGTGAATATAATAGATTATGCAAACTAGGACAACAAGTAATGGCTAAAAACAAATCACTAAAATATATAAACAACCAATTAGAAAATGAAGTACTAGAACTAAAAATTAAAATACATCAACTTGAAAAAGGTAAAGAAATTTTTGAAGAATGTAAATCATGTCAAGAGCTTAAAAGTGAAAACAACAAACTTAGGGAAGAAATTTGTAAACTTGATAAATTTGAAAATAGTAGTAACTCACTTAGTAAAATTATAAGCATTCAAAGAGCATCCGGAGATAAAACTGGTTTAGGATTTAACTCAACCAAAGCTTCAACAAGTGAAAATAAAAATGTTAAATTTGAAAGTGAACTCAAGGAACTAAAACCTCCAAAATTTAATCCTAAGTATATACTCATAAATGATAAGAAAATAGCTCTTGCTAGTGATGAAGATATAAAACCGTTTTATAAACCATCTTTAAAAACAGAGGTAGGATCGTCTAAACCTAAAACAAGATCTAAAACTCCACCACCTAGGAAACCAAATAATTCTTACCCTAGACCTAAAACACCTCAACCAAGAGCAAACCAAAATAGACGAAACTTTAACAATAATCAACAAATGTGGAACTTCAATCCGTGGGGAATGTTTCCACCATATATGCACCCAAGTCAAATACAAAACATGTTCGGATCAAATAACTTTGGTCAAATGAGACAATGGGGACCAACGTAAAAATATTCGCCATTCAAACATGGAAACTTTTGATGTCACTTCCTGTTCGGACTATTTCTTGAAGACTTTGAAGATAAACGCATTGAAGATGAAAGATACACATTTCCTTTTATTTTCTTGTCAAGAAATGCATGCTTAGTTTAGTATCTAGTTGTTATGTGATTTTGTTTGGCTCATTGTTTCCTCTAGTTTTATATATATATATATATATATATATATATATATATATATATATATATATATATATATATATAGGGGAGCGTTATTGTGGTATACACACTTAAAGTGAAAAACAATAAGTACACTTATAGACCGTTAGATCAAGTATTAAGGATGAGATTAAAATCTTAATAACTAGTAGCATAATTGTAAAAATAGCAAAAGAATAGTGGCAATTAATCACCACAGTAACACGCACCACCAATTTTTACGTTTGACTTTTTCTACAATTGTTTACACCAAATGGGATGACTTATTTTGTATTGATTGACGAATATCATTTGTCATTAACTGATAAATAATAGTATAACCAGGGTTCTAAATAGCGCGCCATAGCGGCGCTATAGCGGCGCCATAGCGTGAGGCGTGGCCTCCACGTTACGAAACAGGCCAAGGCGTCTTCTTAATGCGTAGCGTGTTATGAAGCGCGAAAAAGCGTGGTAAGGCGTGCTATAGCGTGAAGCGTGGCGCTTTATTTTGAAGCTTTTGTAGAATTTAGTAATTTAATATTATTGGGCTAGAAGGAACTTGGGCTTGGGCTAACTTTATAAATCAAATGCTAAAAGATAATATAACAAGTGAATGTGAATATGTGAATGTGATGTTTTATACCGTAGTTTTTAGGTTTTTACATTTTATCTTTTAGCAGTTTACTCTCACGGAGAAGGTTTTATTTAAAGAAATGACGAAAAATGCAATTATAGTTTAGCTTTTTGAGTTTATTTCCTATGTATAACGCGTTTTGTAAACTTGATGTATTATATATATATATATATATATATATATATATATATATATATATATATATATATATATATATATATATATGAAATATGATATAAATATATAAATCTATAAAAAATTATGCCGCCTTGGTCACGCCTCAAAAAACGCTATAGCTTCGCTATAGCTCGTGTAGCTTGAGGCTTGGCTTCGCCGCCACGCCACGCCTCACGCTATTTATAACATTGAGTATAACATTGATACATGAATTCACAATTGAAATTTATACTCTATAATTGTTTTAAAATTCCTCAACCATACACAATTACAACATTTCTAAAATTAATATGAACACAAATATTTTTGACACTTTTTTTTATTGACGCAAATTTTTTTAATACATTTCGAGTGACACTATATTTTTTGACTTATACATTTTTAGTGACATATTTCTAGTGACACATAGTTTCATTATTCATTTTTAGTGACATATTTCAAATGACACTTTTAGTGACACATAATTCCTTTGATACATTTCTAATGACACATTTTTAGTGACACATAGTTTTATAATATATTTTTAGTGACACATTTATTAATTTCTTGAAACATAATAAATTTTTTGTTACATTTACGGTGACACACTAATATTTTGACACATTTTTAATGACACATAATTTCATGATACAAAAAAAAAAAAAAAAATGTTTTCCTAAGCTTCAACCTTTTTGGAAAAATGCTAAACAAAAGAATCGGCGATTGGATCGGATTAAATCCGATGATGATGGTAGTTAATGATTGAAACCATAATGGCGTCGTTACTCGTTACACAAATGGACTAAAAAGTAGACTTTTTTACACAAATAAAGAACTAAAATACGATACACATGTAAATAAATTTTTACACCAATGGACTAAAAAGTAACAACTTTTTACATGAATAAACTGTGGCACTCCATATTACTGTAATAGAATAGAACCTCCATGTACACTTGAATAATAATTACAATCAACACATGTTGAATAACCACTAATACATTGTAAAAAAAAAACCCCACTGATAATCACTTCTTATCTCAAACATGTCTTGATGTCCATTTATAAGAAGAATAAAAAACAACAATGATACATAACCAAAAAGCATGTTAGATAACTCGTGGTGGCGTCGGACCTGGTTGCCATCCCGTCACTAGATAGACGGAGATTTATTTCGATTTATATATCGTCTAGTAATCAAATTTGTTGGTGGCTTGGGTACCTATTTATAAGAGGTTGACCCGGTAATCAGAAATGTCAATATAACTCGACAATCATTGAACAACCACCGATTGAGAGGATGTTCAGACTACAGCGGTTTGCAGGTTATCGTTGTCGGTGGTTGAAACAAAGAACATTGCGGTAGATGCAAAAAATTAAATATGGAAGAGCAAAAGAATTTATTTAAGATAGTTTTTTATGTTTGATTGAGATCTATAGAATATTTTTGTAATAGATCTAAAAAGTCTTTTTGGAATGGATGAGAGAGATGACCAAAGAAATTGCAGTATGATAATAAATGGGAATGGGGAGACGATTTGTTTTGTTTGAGAAGAGAGAGAATGAGTAATTCAATGATATGACTAATATTAAGGGGAACAAAATACCCATAGTACCCTTTTCTTTTACTAGGTCATTTTCTTTAAATTAAATCTTGAAATTCCACTTCTCATACACCCATTGGTGCCTATTGTATTCTACTTTAAAAGTGTAACAATTCGCAATTTCAGGTTAATTACCATTCCCGGAAAATTTCACTATTCACTTTTACTATTCATTTTTCCCGAAACTTTCCCGAAAGTTGATTTTTATTTGATATTCTCGAGTGATAAATCATTTCCATGGCAAATTAAATGTTTGACATTCGTCAGATCATTTTCGTGAAAGTTATTAAGGAATTACACGTTTTAGGGTAAAACGTCATTCAGAAATTCTACGTACAACGAAACTCGACCGCGTTAAGTGACCCCGCATCAGAAAAATGTTTGACACACTCATGATTTATTTGAGAATTAATCGTGACTGAGAAAAACATGACCAAAGACTTCCCGGCAGGTCACCCAAGCCAGTACTATTCTCACATGAGCACGCTTAACCGTATGGGCGATTAACCGTTAGACCACAAAACGCGTTTCTAAGACGATTTGAGTTTTCAAATTATTAGAAAAAGTCAACATATTTTTTCCCTCCTCCATTGACCAAAAATCATCCCTTGATGTTATAAGTCATTTCGTGATTTTTAGGCTTACGGTTTGATGTCTAAAAGACATTTAATACCAACCGACACTAGACTGAGCCCAGTCTAGACATTATAAGTCATTTTAAATCATTTATAACCTATTAGAAAAGTAATATTTTACTTTTCTCAATTTTACGCAATATTCGTACGTTTTACGTATTACGCGTTTTAGACCCGTGTTTCCAGTTTTTAGCAGGGTTTTACCACTCAAATGGAACCTACCACCCATTTTATATTTTATTATGGGACATATGGACATGTCTAACAATACTTTAAAGTTTCATAATTTTACGACACCCGATTTTACGTTTTGAGGCCTAATCATTTACGGTTGGCAATTCCCGGAGTCAAAACTAATCAAATATCTAGATTTTTATCATCCAAGGCACACCTCACCCCCCTTATCCATGTTGAACCGCCAATGGGGGGGGGGGAGTCACCATGGTGTGGCTTGATCTTGACCATTGATCTCTAGGATCATTACAAGTGTCTTAACTAACCATGGTTAAACTCTAACCCAATATATAGTTAACTATTTTTCCTACCCTATAAATACCAAGCTAAACACATGTAATTCCTTGCACCACACCTTCTTATAACCTTCAAGTCCTAAAACCTAAGGCACTTTTCTTATATTTTGTAAGAAAGTTAACTAGTTTTTGAAAGAAAACTAGTGTTTGATCTTCAATCTTGGAAATTTTCTAAGAAAAGTTGTTATAACTTTAAAGTCTCCAAAAAGACGTCGTTATAATCTTCAAATAGCTTTGGACTTCAAGAAGGTGTCGTTATAATCTTCAAATAACCTCGGTTTATCATAGATTGCAAAGGGTGAAGCTAAAGTCTATCAATGTCCTATCCTTACATGTTAACTTCCTTTCATCTTTGAAAGCCAAAAGTTGTAAGCCAAACCCTAACATGCTTCTTGTTGAATAATCATGTTCATGTTATTTACATATTATTCATGCTATATTATGTCTTGTATTCATGTCCATGATGTATAAAAGTGAGTAAAACAAGTATTGATACATATATGTAACTTATGTTATTCAAACAAGTAAACTAGTGACTTTCTTGGAAAACCACGACCAAAATGGTAAAATTATGATATTGGATCATTACATATTACAGTAGAGGACTTAGCAAGGAAACCATAGCAATTTGAACCACCTAAAACGAGTATACGAGTCAAAAGTTACGCCCATTTGAAGTTACCAAAGATTTCCGGCAAAACTGCCTAAACCTTACTGAATCGCATTCTGACTTTTTGAAAGTCCCACTTCTGGTCCGATTCATCAAAAAGTTAAAACACGAAAGTTGTCCGGAACGACGTTTTCATTCAGGAACAAAGAAGCTCGAGCCCTGAAAACGCTTTTTGAGTGATAAATTCTTCAAAATCTTAACAGCCCATTTTTAGACCAAAGTCATTACATATAAGTTATGGTTTATGAAGACCAAAGGGGTCTTATGACCTAGAATCAAGACCACAACCATGGCTAGAGCCAAGGTTGAGTCTCAAGACCATGGAACAATGACCAAAGGTCATGGCTAGGCCATGACGAAATGACCATACAAGCTTACCAAGGCAAATACATGAACTAGAGAAGTTGGCGATAACTTGAACATACAATTTGGATCTACTTCATCTAAAGGAACCATGAGATATTACAAAGAGAAAATGGTCATACAAGACTTATGAAACTACCCCTAATAACAATCTTCATGTACAAATAAACTTTCCTAAGTTTATTCAAGTATCGGACATGTAACTTTTCGGATCAAAACTTATATCTATATATTTCATCAACTACTACAATAGTAGGGAGCCTCATGTGAGGAGTTCATTATGTAAGCCGTCGAGTTGAGTTGTGGATTTACGAGTTAAAGTGTCCTGGCTCCTCGAACGCTTACTAACATGACTTCTGAATTATGTCGGCCCGAACGGTAGTAAACGATATACAAAACATACATGTTCATGAATCTTTTCTTTCAAAGACTTACATTATACATCATACCACATCATGGACTAAATGCAAGATATATATATAGGCACTACTTCATATTCTTTACTCCAATCCTAAGTCGTGACATTCTATTATAGGTTGCTCGTAGAAACCTTCACGATTCAACCGTTACATTCATTACTTGCTATCTTACTTAAGGTGAGTTCATAGCCCCACTTTACATTACTTCAATGTTTTACAAACCCTTGGGGGGAATACATGCTATTTTTAACCGAGCACAATGTTTTTAAATTGTATGCTTGCCTGATTGTTTTATTATCACTAAGTACCAGCCTTGCTAAACCGAGATCCCTTATTATGAACCATTTAATCACTAGCAATAGTGAGCGCAAATATTGTGAATAGGCCTATTGGGATTGACGAATCCCATTTGTATTGACTAAGTTCAAACAAATGCACTAATATTTGAGATTTAGGTATGTTAGCAAAGTACCTACCGGGATAAATCTGCCGATCGATATTGGTACACGTTAACGTTATGGTGTCATAAGCTTAGTGTATAACATTTTTTGGGCGTATAACAACATAGCCTACCTATTTTGCTTTCCAAACATTGGTGTGAGCCTATAACTCACACTACCAACATATTGTGTTCAAACATTAAACAAACTCTATGAATATCACTCAACCTTTGTGTTGACCTCTCAAGCATGTATTTCAGGTTCATGACGATCAAGGATGGCACGGAAGGGCACGGATACTCAAGAGGGCTATAAATTTTATTATCATTCAAAAACTCATTTAATGTAAATTGTAAACATGGAACCATTTGGGACCTCATTTTGTAATCTCTGATATTTATACAATTTGAATGATAAATCTTTTAAAACGACTCAATTGGAGTTCGTTTTCTATTATTGTGACTATTGTGCCGTCAAGTAACACCCAGTTCGAATTCCGCTGCAACCATGAATTGGGGGTGTTACAAAAAGTGTATACCACATGAACATATATATATATATATATATATATATATATATATATATATATATATATATATATATATATATATATATATATATATATATATATATATATACTTAGTTACATCTAGGATCATATAACCTAGAAAATTCATTTGTTGATTTTCTAGAACTAGAAATTGTTCGTTTACGAACCCTTTCTTTCCCCCATTTGCCTTATTGAACTTTAATGTTCAACAACACTCATGCTGATGTAGAGAGATGAGTCGAAAAATCTATGGATGAAACAAACTCCCAGCTTCCGTTGCATACGTCTCCTCCCTATATTCTCGTCTTATAAGCCCATATATATATATATATATATATATATATATATATATATATATATATATATATATATATATATATATATATATATATATATATATATATATATATATATATATATATACTTATGAACCTTCCACAACTCTCTCGTCCACTTGACAACTTGATGAATTTCATCCGAAATGATCAAGAAAATTTAATTGACGAAATGTCAAGTAAAAATGTCACGCAATCCCTTTCGTGCGAATACTCTCCAACGTATTTTTGATTAAATATAAATCTAATATATATATATAAATATCTTCTTGTTCGTTCCAGAAACCAAAACACGAAAAATAAAAATTTTGGAGGGCGGCCCCCTTAATGTTTAAGGGGACCGGCAGCCAAATGAAGGGCGACCCCCTTAATGTTTAAGGGGGCCGGCCATCAGATTGCTCCAACCCGTTTTTCCTCTTGTTCCTTTTGCCAAACACTCCACTTTTTCAAACATCCCTTCTGCTACTGCTGTGACGAAAACCAAAACCCAAAAACACCTTAAACCACTTCCAAATCACATAATTCGGGTTAATTCGCAAAGGACAAATTCATCTAACACAATCACCATTACGTATTGTAAGTTTTTCATAACACATTTCATCTAATTCCATCTAATTTGGTCAAACTCATGATTATGCATGTTTTACTAATTTTTTCAAATTCACAATTTCTTTCGAGTTGAGTCTAAAATCTCCATAACTAAATGCTTCCCCTAGGATTAGAATGATTAATCAACACTAAAAACTAGTAATTATAAACCCTCTTGTCAAAAATTTTTGAAAAATTTCATACACTCCTTTTCAAAATTTTTGGAAAACACATTGTTGAATAATGCTTTGAAAACTTGTTAAAGCTAATCACATTATACTTTTATAACTTGTAAAACATGAAACTATATTTTTCGACCAAGTAAAAATATTTTTGTTCACAATAAGAGGGTGTTTGGATTATGTCCAAATAATGTCGAAACTAAGTCATTATAATTTTTATGAAACGTTGTTATGATTATAAATCTAAAACTTGCAAATCGGACTTGTCAAGATATATAATTCATATATATATTGACATACTAGTAGTGTAAGTGGCTAGTTAAAGAAGCGTTTGGTTTAATACTAAATATGACATTTTTGAGTCAAAACATAAAATATCCTTTTCGAAAACAAATCACATGCATAAGAAACTCGTAAGAAATGGCTAGTTATAATACCTAAAGTTAATCTAGCATATTTCATGATATATTTAGATGTTTAAAAGGGTGTTTGGATTTGTCCATAACTACTTACTAAACATCGTAAAATATATCTTGAACGAGTTAAAATTAAAAATAAGGAACATGGTAAACTACTTCTTAGGAATATCATTTTAGAGTCGAAGTAAGTTTACGTTCCAACATAAGTCTATATATATATATATATATATATATATATATATATATATATATATATATATATATATATATATATATATATATATATATATATATATACTAGATGTCGAAGCCCGCCCGATGGGCGGGCATGACTTGTAATTATTGTTTACTTTTTTTTGTGTTAAATATTTATTTTTTAAAATTGTATATTATACAAAGATTGTTTTAAGCATTAGCAATGTTTGTCAATTTGTTTTTGCGCGCGTGGTGTTTGTAATTACTCTCGGTACACGTAACCACCACCGGCATATGCAAACTTGTTAGTCGTAACCATAGACCATCTGACTTAGTTGTTCTTCGGTTTTACGACTTACTTAGTTGTCATTGAGTTATCCTTCAAAACATCTCCCATTCCATTCATTTGATATTCCAAATGGCTATTTTCATATCCATAGAATATTACATGGTTGATGTTATTTAAAATGTTAAACCTTCTAAATGATAACACATTCTTACAATGAAGTTCACGGTTGATGTTTCTCATGTTACACATATGAAATGCAGACAATGATACTGAAGAAACAAAGAGCGCATTTTAAAGGACCAAATGATTGCATTTATACATTCTTTCCTTAAGCTATTTATCCGGAGTCTACATCTTTGAGTTGGAACTAAGTAGGATGTAAGTTTTTATACATAACTAATCAAAATTATAACTACTTATTAAAATATCTTGAGATTCGCCCTTGCATTCAGCGGAGTTGGTCTCACTGTCCCGTAAATTTGTTGTTGCAATACTAACACAGAAGCCGAGCGTCTAATATCAACTATTGAGACGTAACCGCATATTACCCCAAACTCCAAATTTTCACTCCAACTGGATAATCCTTCAAACAAAATGGGGTTAATTCCGAGCTTTCTTCATACAATCCATAGATCATAATCACTATTCATAGCTCATATAGCTGCCACAGTTTCTTCTTCATTTCTCACCACGACTTCCCGATATGCAACTTGCTCACGCCTCATACTTCACCCAAAATGCCGTCACAAGTCCATCATCAAGATTTTTCTCCATTTCATTTTCTCATTCTCCATTATGTGTAAGAAAACATATGACAGTAAGTGAAACATTTGGATTCCCAGCCATCCGATCTGCACATGCTAATGCTTCCCATGTGTTTCCACCACCTAAAAAAAGCATAGCAAAATGGTGGCCACAGGCATTTGGCTATTTATAGGTATAATGCTTATATTACCTACATATAGGCCACAAATAAGATGATACGGGCTTGAAAAGCAACTAATCTCGTTGCTAATAATGCATACAGAATACAATCCAAATCGCTCAAAGTTGTGGAACACCAATTTCCTCTATTATATAAATATGAATAAGCGAAAATCAAGAGAAATCACCTTGTCAAACACGAACAATCTATCAATCTGCTTGTTAGCTCATCTGTACCGCACTAAATTCTCTCATTTGTCGGCCTACACAAAACACAAAAAATCACCTAACTTATTTAAACATAATAAAAATCAATCTCAAAAAAACTTGTCAAGCCATAACCATACACCATCCGACTTACTTAATTGTCCTTTGGTTTTAAGGCTTGCTGGTGTTCTACTGATTGCTTGGATAAAAATCTTTTTTACATTTTCAGTAATATAAGAGGCTAATATATTTTATAGTTGAACATTTTTATAATAAATTTTCAAACATTTATAATTTGATACACAGAGGTGTAAATGTACAATCATTGCATATTGATCCTTTCTTTTCTCAAATGAACTTGCAGATAGGTGAATTTCTTTTTGCTTAACATTTCTTTATTTTCTTAGTTATAAAGCTGACTATATCATTGCTTCTTCTTTGCTTTCAAATCTGACGCTTCTTTCAATATTATATAGATACCACCCGCAACATCATTTAGATACCTAAAACAAATATAAAAAGTAAACTACCACCTGTGTCAACTTAATTGAAAAGCTACGTTTATTACCTAGTTAAACTTGTTTTTCTTTCTTGCTGTTCACGAGCCTTGAAAGTTTTCTCCCTATGCTTGAAAGCCTCCTGTGTTGATTTCTCTCATAAGCTGTGAGATCAATAGTCAGCAAGAGAAAATTGTGAAAATAACAAACATTAGAATAATCTACTGTAAGGCCATATAAAAATAGCAAAATATCAATGTGCATGCCTGCTTTAACAGTTTACAGATAATGCTTTTAACTATAAATACTATTTGAGGATGAAAAATAACTGAACTCAATAAACTTCTGTTATCATAACAAATCGAATATCTCACAATTCATAAATAAGCAATTCCAAACACTCTTAAAGCAACCTTAAGTTGTATCATAGAATATTAAGCATAACAAATACTGAAAATTCGTAGATGCGCCAATGTATCGACTCCCGACTAAGAAGACATACACCCTTTTAGATCATACCCACAGTATTATAGGACATATAGCTCTCCTGGATAGGTTATAGGACCTATAGCTTTCCTGCCTAAAGTTCTAACTGGGCAAGTCAAGTCAGGCATGCCAAAGTTTTTTTTTTTTTTTTTTTTTTTTTTTTTTTAATAAAGTTGTGTGCTTTGTGTCACCATATTTGGTCATCTCTCAATCTCATTACGTGCCTAATAATTTCAATATTTGCAAGCAAGTAGCTGATGTGGTAGAAAAAGCACATTCATCCAACACCAGGTCCCAATAAATGTGCAGTTTTTGTGATTCTACATACTTGACTGGAAGAGCGTAACAACTACTTCATGCTTATACAAGTATTACTCAATACATGTTACAGATTAAGTTTTAAGCTACCAAACGAAATTATGGTTTGCGATTTACGACCACATCGCTAATTGACATAATCTTCAATTAAAACATGTTTTTGGTCCAGGTCTAATAACAGTTCAATTAAAAAATAAGCAAATAATAGTATGAAAAGAGTGAGATGGGTGTAACTTAGAGTCCTGAAGCTTAACAGTGGACTTCTTTTCGCCACCGAGAACAACGGTAAATTGGTCATCTAGTGAAAATAATGTTATTGCTCTGTCGTATCTTGCCATTGATTAATTTTTTAGGGTCTGTCAGTTGTATTTTTATAATGCAATAACATTGTTTATAAACTCCACATTCCACACTATCCAATTAAACGTATAATTACCAAGTTCCAATTGGTAAAAAAGTGTTAAATACACTTAAGAATACTAATAAATACACTTAAGAAGATATAGTCGGACGAGTTTCGTCCTCAAGAGAGGGAGCAAATTAGATTGTAATATAAGAATTCGGATCTGAGGGAGCAAATGACTTTGAGCAGACCCGCGCCCAGTAGCATGATTCCGGTGAAGATAACGTCAATATAGCAGTGGAAGACTCGCAGTACAACCCACATCATACCCACAACCCAAGCAAACAAAGGATTATGTGGATTTTCACCTTCTGATATAGATAAAACAATAACCGCTGCAATAATTTGTCCTAACGTGAATATCAGCTCAATTAAAATCCATAACAAAGTGTTAAATGGACTCCATCTTTGTCAACCGATCCTTCCAGTTGCACTTGATTCAGTTGACGGTGATGGTCCACTGTGAGCTGTTGAAACTTTTGGGCTGTGAGTTGATCCATGAAGAGAACTATTAGATGAACCTGATGAGGAAGCATCAGTGCTTCCTCTTTCTAAATCAATAAAATGCTGACTTTCATGGTTCTCTTAGGCGTTCTGTCAGCAAAGGGTAATCGTCTGTTAAATTATTCTGTTCTTGAGAGGTAACAACCATTCTATTCTAAAAAACATTAGAGAAACGGTCACATCATTGATGCAATCATCTAGTATCGGGCTTGTCTTATATCACACCCACTATTGAGAAGAAAAAAAGAGAACGCCAACTAAATCAAACTTGCCCAAAGACTATAACATACACCTATTATTCATTAAACTTGATATTGAAAAATAAAGAGATATCAGAATCTGAGGTCATCAAGAACTTTTATTTTACTTAAACCCGAGTGAAAGACATTTTTCAAAAATAAGCAACATATGATTTTAGAAAACTTAATGATCCGAGATCTCATTTCATGTTCCATGTGACTACGATACTCAGATTGTTTTAATTAAATATATAACATATCATGAAAAAATACATAACTATTGTTGCAATTTCCAAGTGATGCAAAGATGCCCAATTAGAAGCAATGGCACAATTAGAATAGCAGTACTACATACAATTTTAACTTCAAAGTAAATGTGTTAACCTCAAGTTCTCCAATAGCTAGATCATTATCTTCCATATTAGGGAATCTTTCAATTAAGAACTCCATTATTTTTTTTTTTTCTTTTAAGCTACAAAAATAAAAACATCTTTAGTTCACCAGTATGTACGGAAGTGTTTGTGTGTGTTTCAAATAGATATGGCCATTAAAATATTGATGCGAGTTTAGACTCAAGAATAAAAAGGGGCTAATATGCAACTTCAGATATCATGTAGATACATGTATAATAGATTTTAGTTTAACAAACATTCAATTAGCAAGACCAACTGCATGTACCTTAATGTCCAGATGATTAATGTTTGGACAGCCTCATCATTTATTCTTTTGCGGCCTTTTTCAACTTTTGTGCAATCCTTAGTTGTGTTAGTACATTTACTCTGACTGACATTGACATTGAGATTCTTCCATGAGTGCTTTGACTTAATTGTATTCGGTTTTGACAGGTTTGGGTGCAAAAATCTACAGGGATTTCTAATGCATCTTCCTTCTAGCCAATACTTGAACACAACAGGTTTCATTGGATAATTTGTTGCAATATTTTGTTGATTTTTACAACGAACCCGATTAAAAACCTCTTTAACTTGATTTCTTCCAATGCTGTTATGACTTCTACATCTGAGTCTCTTGAAAACGGACCCGTCTGTCTTGACTGAGAATCTTTTAGTTGCTATTGTTGCCATTCTAAATTAAAATAGACCTGGATGATTAGTTGCTTTTAGGTAAATAGTAACTACTGATATAACAAAAAAGGTTCCGATTAATAAGTCAAGAACAAAAGGCCCATGGCAGCCATGGGATGACTCACACCGCAAAATAGATGGTCATGATGCAGATGATGTTCAACAAACTCAACTCTCGTATTCTCCTTTCCTATTCACCTCACTCAAAGATGAAAGACATTATATCACTGGAGCAAATGAAAACACATACGGAACATTATAAGGTTGAACACAAAGTGTGTATCTTAAGTGTGGTGGATAATTTTTTCCATTCTGCTAGTTCTTCGTCTGTACATTGTTTGAGGTTTGCAAGAACCTTTATCTTAGTCTCACAAACCTGATCAAACATTCTAATAACTTAAATATTTAGAAACAAAAGTAAAAGAAGGTTGTTTACTTTGAGATGATGATCAAAGATATGAACTTTAGGTCTTTCAAGATTACTATTACCATCTGTGCAAAATGATCTTCTCGTATGAGGGAACCTGTGCCCATGGAAATGATGTAGTGCTGAAAATGCAATCGTGAGAGATGGGTTCAGATGGGCTCTTGAGATATGACCCGTTGACAATATTATCATCATCAGCCCTATGCATGATGGATTTCCAATCAAAGTTGCTCCCAGTTCCATATCCAAAACAACACAATAAATATATAATTTAAATATAACTTAAAACAACAAATCGTTGTTGATCAATATAATTTAAACGGTCACTTACATGTTCCGACTTCTTGTGTTTCAGTTTCAGTTGCAGGTATGGTGAGACTTGAGGAGGCAGTTTATGGCGTTGGAGTTGATGGTATTTTCGGTAGAGCGAGTGGCTGTTCGTCCACAGGGATTCAAATAGTAGTACGTGGCAGGGGTTCCCGATAGTTGCAGCATTCCCGTTACCGTAAGCCATGGCAAAAACAAATTAGGTTTCATATTGTGTGTCTGAAGGTATGTTATTTGAAAGTATGTGCACATGAATTTCTTTTGACCCAACATGAGAAAACGGATAATATGCAAGGCGGCAGTACTAACTTGGGATTCTGGATATTGATATTTCTAAGTGTCACTTTATTCGTAGTTGTAAACACTATTCCGGTCGGGCATGTTATTATCAAAACATGGTTCCTGAGACCACCTATGCTGGCACTACCCTTGTACTTGGGTATTGGTACTTGTGACTACAGTGTAAGAGAAATAGATGTCATAGTAATTGAATGTAGAAAGTTTGAGGCTTGTGTTTCGAAAAAGGGTAGTTTGATGTATGCAACCCCACATATCTTATTTTTCAAAGGGGGTTATTCACATGAACTTGAAATAGGATAACTGTGCATCTGATCACAAATGCTCTGCAACCCAGACCTATAACTTGGATGAAGCAACCCCACTCCAAGTTCTTTCTTCATTACGCTCCTTCACCACTCTTTTTTCTCCCCTTAAACTTAAACTCCCCTTGACAGTAGATAATTCATTCATTTGTAGCTGGAGATGCCACTTTCTTGATCTCGGATGGCCATTTCTCACTAATCAGTTTATGAGCGTATGAAAACACTCCTATTATTGGGACAGGGTCGTTATCCACAATGTTGTAAATTCTTCAGAAATAACAATAGAAATCATATTACTCCATATCATTTAAGTTGAACAAACCAAGGCTACCTAATGCAATAAAAACTTACCCTGGAGATGGTTTGTGAATGCTTTCATTCAAAGTGTTCAGAAACATGAACACGTGATGTGTATTCCTTTAATGATATTCGTCTCTGAACATCTGATAAAGCTCCTTTTTTGATAATGATATCAATGGCACAGTACACAGCACAATAAATAATATTATTAGACCAAACAAAATTTTTTTTTAAGTTGGATCGTAATGCAATTATGTACAACCTTATGCCAGGACCATATATACCTCCAATCTGGAATACATGTGTCGCGAACCCAATATCATGTCCTAAACGCAACCATTCCTCCTCAGCAGCAAATATCAGTTTAGCAATTCAGTCGGAGGGTTCGGTTGATTGCTGCAGCAAGATTATAATCCAAATAAGAATCTATTACGCCAGTCGAGAGCAAAATCAAATTAAACCTACTTTTCGTCCACCACACAATAACACCAGTTCCACGGATAGTTATCCCATTTAGTTTCGTGAATTCAAGCCATTGACGGAGTCCTGATGGCCAGCTTATAATTTATTAACACCACGTCCTACTTGATCGACATCGTCAACACATATTCATTAATTTAGAAGCAACTAATGAATGCCAACATTATACATGTGTGTAGTAAACTACACTGATAAAGAATACGCTTTTTCCCAATCCCCTAGGCAGATTGAATAAAATTTAGACCCATGTTCACCCTTTTCCAGATAAGTAGATATACGTCCATCTTAACCGATCTTTCCCCAAGACGATTCTTCAGATATGAAGAAAAATAAATAAAACATAATATAAAAATGGGAGAACATGCCAAATAGCATAAACAGCTCAATATGTGCAGATAGAATATGTAACATTTTGTATTGTCGACATTCCAAAAACCAATTTTAAAGATTTATGTGATAGCGAGAATTATTAGTTAGTCACTGGATCTACACATAATGCACCACGAACGTCTATTGTACCCCATTGGGCCATGTTTTTTTCATTATATGCCAAAGGCTCTCACTGAAAATGCTCATCTCTTGACTTCTCATCGCTTAATTCAACGCTGAAACTGAAAACTGATGTTGCACCACACACGAATTCTTTTTATATAATCGTGATAATTCGTACATGAATAATAATAGAAGAAAATTATGATAACGTGTACATTAATAATTAAAAGTCTTACATCTACAGTTGATGCATTCTTCTCTTTTCCAGCAAACTAATCTACAAAAAAAAAGGCATGTAGGGAAAAAAATACCAAAACAAAGAAGACATCATACATACCTCAGTCACTATGGTTGGTTGATGGATTTTTATTAGGGTTTCAAACTATCTTGCAAAAAAGAAAAGGCGGAAAAACACAAAAACAAATAAAACATCATACATACCTAAGCCACCATCGTTTGTTGATGAATTTTTATCAGGGTTTTGAAAAAAAATTATAATGAATAAACTCATAATTTTTTTACGTGGTTATATGTTTTGTATTGGTTATTTGTTCTAATTTATGGTTATTATAGTACGTAGTTTATGTGGCTTTATCAATAATGTTTTGGAAAGAAAATAACAAAAGTTCCATTGTTCCAATGGTTGAGATGTTTGGTATTGTTAGTAGAGATCTAAGGTTCGAACCTTGTTAGTTACATTTTTTTAATGTAAAATTAATCCGAATTTTTCAGTGGTAAAGAAGGCTTAATTTTAGAAATTAATTAAATAAATTAAAATTAAATTAGTTTTAGAAATTAATTAAATAACTTAAAGTAAAATAAATTAAAAATTGCTTACATGGCAACAATGTGATGACATGACACATAATGAATTACTGGGCAATGAGGTGGCGTTTACGTGGCATTATATACGTGTAACGCCACGTAATGTATTGTTGATGTGTTTAGGTGAAAATGCCAAAAGCGACTACCGAAGATCTTTCCCACACTAAAAACTACATTCCCAAAGTTTCCCAACTCCCTACTACATCTCCTTCCATTGGACGTATATATCGTGAAATTGAAGATAGAAACGTTCATGAGGGACGTGTAGTAGATCTAGCCTTTGCTCAATTCGACTATATTACTCGCTTATTCACAAGCATCAACCTCAATTGCCTCTTTGAAATCAACGAACCAATCGTTCCTCGTTTCATAGTCTATTTCTATAGCCAAGTCACCATTCAAACCAATGATCTTGGTGCCATCACCATCTCCTTCATGATCCAAAATGAATTTATCACCCTAACTCTCGAACAATTTGGTCAAATCCTCCAAATTCCTTTTAGAGGTCAAGCCATTTTCACAAACGAGTGGGACCTCGAATCTCTACTTCGTTGTCGACCAACCTTTAGTCCTTTTCTCTCCGACATCCCTCATCCTGACGAAATTCGTCAAATCCTTGGTGTGGAACGTGCCACTACAACCCGAAAAATAAAATCCAAAAACGTTCAAATCTCTTCATACCAACTTCTCCTCAAGGAATTAGGCCCCCACATGAAGCGTTGGGAAGAACTCATTCGTGAGAATGCGTTCGGTACTAACCAGGACCATCTTCCGGCGTGCCTTGCTCACATGTTGTATTGTATCGCTGTCGAAAAGCCGTACAATTTGGCCTACTTCTTTATCAAACGAATTGAATGTGCTAGAAAAACTCCCAAAGCCAATCTTCCATATGGAATGTTTCTTACTCGTCTCTATCGTCATGTTATCGAGTACTACCCCGATCTTGACAATAGCATCTATGAGTCCATCTATCCCACCTTACGTCCTCTCGCTCTAAAACAAGCTCGACGAACCCGAAGTGACAAGGGAAAATCTCGTCGTCAAAGCTTTCATGGATCATCTTCTAGACAAGACGATGAGGATGAGGAGGAAAACATCCATGATGCTAGTACCCCTTCGTTTTCCGAGTTCGTTGATAATTTAGAGGATCTTGACTATCCCGAATATTCAACCCCATCTCCTAGCGATCAAACCGAAGAAGTACTTCATGAACAAACTACCGAGATGCTTAGACGACAAAAGAGTTTGCATGAAGAAGTTAGAGGTGGCTTCAAATCTATCGGGAAGACTTTGAAGGGTATCTTCGGGAAGAAAAGAAGATGATGTGCTTGGCTTATGTTTGTTGAACAATATTTATTTTTATGTCTCTTGATCGTGAATGTTTTTTTATGCTATTTGTCCGAAGTATATTCGGAAGTACTTGTTATTTTCTTGGATAATTGTTTGGATATTTGATTAGGATGTTAACTTGCTTGTTTATGTTTAATATAAGCTTATGAATGCATGCTTTATTACTTAATCTATATATATATATATATATATATATATATATATATATATATATATATATATATATATATATATATATATATATATATATATATATGCTTGCATGATTAGTTTATGTATATATATATGACATGTATGCTTCATAATAAACCAAAACAAATGTGAAATGTCCAAATAGAGCTTGCTGCAAAAACAAAACAGAATACAACATTTTTTCCAGAAAATTTTTGAAATTTTTTGATTTCTGGGTCGTCAGATGGGCGGCCCCCTTAATTTATAAGGGGCGGCCCCCTTAAATTTAAGGGGACCGGCCATCTGGAACAGTTTTTACACTGTTTTCTTTTGCATCTTGTGATCCCTTTTGCTAGTCCCAGCTACCATTTCCCTTAAAAACTAAACTGATTTTGGAATCTAACAATACAAATTCAAATTAATTCTACTTCTAAACATGTTTTCATACTATATAATCCCCATGCATGTTTAATTCACATTCCATCATCCTCAATCTTCATCAAACCTCATCCTTTCATCATGTCATCACCAAGAACCACCTATTCAAACAATGCCAAGAAACAAAAACTTGTCATTATTCCACCAAAACAACTATTCATTGATCTTACAAATGAAGACAACACCACCCCATCACCACCACCTCAATGCTCATCTCCTAGTGCACTAAATGCACCCTCCAAAACACCATCAACAAATGGAGCCTCTACTTCCTCTGTACCATCCACTTCATCCATTAATGACTACACACCATCTCCATGTTCACCATCCATTCCTCCCAATTAAACATGCTTAGATGGTAAATAAAATTGTTTTAAAACCATTTTGGATGGCAAGCTCTAGAGAAGACTTTCATGTTAGAGCTTTGGTTTATTTTATTTATGATTGTAAGCCTTCAAGGCTTTTCTTATTTGCACTACTTGTAACCTTTTTAATTTAATCAATGATTATGGTTGTGTTTAGTTTCTACTCTTGCATGCTATATACATATATATATGTTGCTTGTCCACTAAATATTTTTTGTAAGAATTCCATATCTCGATTTCTTTTTTACCTCAAAACGAGGGGGCGTATACTTCAAGGGGGAGCTTCTATAAAATCGGGATAACCTTTTTGATGCTAACAAAAAGGGGGAGAATTGATATAAACTCACAATAATACTTGTATATATACTAATTTTCGTCTAATGAGTTTATATTCTGTAATCATCAAAAAGGGGGAGATTGTTGAAAACGTTATTTATATTTTTCGATATCTCTATATTTTGACGATCACAAAATGTAAACTCATCAAACATGAGATTACTACGTAAACAAGTATTAAGCTAGTTTATATCGTTATATCCAACTTAATCACTTAAGGTATGGATAAACAAGTGCTTAATACATCCCATGATCAAAGGGGTATTTAATTAATTAATACAAAGTTTATTAAATTATATATACATATTATATATTTTTGAAAAACACTTTTGGTAATAAAGAAAAATGTTTTAATCATACTAAATATATGATTTCAAATTTTTAACCAAAATGAGTTAGTTTTTCACCAAATAAACTTTCCCCACTAAAAGACAAGTTTTCTAGCCGTTACAGCTGGGCGGCCCCCTTAATTATAAGGGGCGGTCCCCTTAATTTTAAGGGGGCCGGCCATGATTTAAGGGGACCGGCCAGGCTCCTGTGTCAGAAATTGTCAGAATTTTTCTCCTATAAATACCATCTTAATTCTGGAATTTTGCCCCATCTTTTGCACGAAATTTTCAGATCTCAAACTCTCTAAACATCCTCCAAAACCCTTTGATCATTAGTATATTAATCCTTGTTTCAAGTGATTCAACCCCTTCTCATCCATCCTCATCCAAAGTGCAAAAGAAGAACACTCCTTCTACAACTAAGTTCAAGAAGTATTGAAGAGTAGTTGTGCATAGTGTATATATATTATTTGTGAAGTTGTGTTGTGTTTGTAATAAGTAGTTTATAAGAAATAGAAGTTGTGTAGGAAGTAGAAGTTGATTAGTAGTGAAGTAGTGTAGTTGTGAAGAAGATAGGTGTGAAGTAGATTGAAGTGAAGAAGATAGGTGTGAAGAAGAAAGGTGTGAAGAAGATAGGTGTGAGGTAGATAGGTGTGAAGAAGTTGTGTAGAAGTTGTGATCAAGCTGTTACGTAGTTGTGGTGTGTAAATTGGTGTGTAAGGTTTTCTCCGCCATAAGGGAGTTTGTTGACATAGTGAAGAAAACTCTCGAGTAGGTGACTCGGGGAGTGGAGTAGGAACAAGGAAGGTAACCTTGTAGCCGAACCACTATAAATCCTTGTGCTGTGGTTTGATCTCTCCAACTCTTTTTATTACTTACTTATTTACCTATACTATATTAGCTTAGTTAGTTAGTTACTATATAATTGTTCATATAGTGCAAGTTTTGAGATCACATAAACTAGAATCGAAGTTTTTAAAACAATTTTTTTTTTTAAATTTTAAAAGGACGTAAAACTATTCAACCCCCCCCCCCCCCTTCTAGTTTTCCACATAAAGGCCACTCCATAGCTGTTGCTATTGCAATTAAAACTCTTACAGTGGTAGCCTTGGCAACAGGGGAAAAAGTATGTTTATAATCAGTACCTTCTTTTTTATCAAAACCTCTAATGACCAATCTTGCTTTCAATCTTTCCACAGTACCATCAGGGTTATATTTGGTCTTATTCACCCATTTGGAAGAAATAGCTTTGTGACCATTAGGGAGAGTTGTCAACTCCCAGGTTTCATTATCTTCTAATGCTTCCAATTCTGAATCCATGGCTTTCACCCATTCAACCCTAACAGCAGCTTGTTTGTAATTAGCAGGCTCAGTGACATTTAGGACATGAGCTAAAGAAGCTGCATAATCCTTTGGAAAGATTTCAAAATCTTTATTATTGAAAAGTGGAAAAACAGGCTGTTTGGAAGAAGGCATAGAACAAGCCATACCGGCCTTGGATGTCACAAAATCCTTCAACCAAGTTGGTTTGGTGGAAGATCTAGTAGACCTTCTGTTGGTACCTGATGAGGCGAAAATGATCCATTTTTACGGGGTCATTTAAGCCCGGAATTGAATTTATCTGATCAAATATTGCCTTAAATTGTTCCTTTTGTGATTTTAGGTACTTTTGGACTGAATTCTGGAAAAGGAAGCATTTTGGACGTTTTTGGAGCATAAAAGTGAAGAAAACGGCAAAGTCTTAATTTTCCTTGCTGGGAACAGTACCTGACGGCGTCACAAGCTTCTTCATGACAGCGTCAAGAGGAAAACAAGAGGTGAAGAGGATAGAGTCCATGACGATTCAGAAAGTTTTTACACTAGGGCATAACAGCGTCACCATAGGCCGTCATGGTCCCTTTACACATGACGGACCAGAGGAAAATTGCTCTTCACGGCGTCAGATCTGGATCTAGGCAATCCGATATTATTATGGGCGGCGGGTTGACGGCGTCAGAATTTTTTTCTTGACACCGTCACATTGGAAAATTTTTATATAGTTTTGTAATTTTCATTCATTAGAAGAGGACAATTTTAGGGATAACTTGGAGAAACCCTAGCACGATGTTATCAGTATTTTCAAGGGTTTTCACCCTTTGAAACCTTTCATGTTTAATTAAGATAAGTATCCTTTCAATTCATTCAATATGTCTATGTGTTGTTTGAATATATCTTATGCTTGTCTTGATTTTAACATGCTAGGCTAGATCTCTTATGTGTTTGCTTAGATGTAGTGAAACCTAGATGTTGATTATGGGTTGATTGTTTGTTTATAGTTGTTACGGATGAATGATTTCGATGGTAGGCTTAAGAAAACTGGCAGACTTCCATAGTGTAACTTGCTTGAACATCTTAAGAAACATGAACCAATGCGTACTAGGTTTTTATGGTTGTATTTAATGCATGAGCGAATTCTAGTGATCCCATGTTAGGAGCTTCTTGCAGGCTCGACATAGGAGTGAAGTAGGAGCTTATAGAGTTGGGGAAGTACGTAAGCCACCCCACGATTGGTATTAAGGAATATAACCCATCATCCATGCAACTGTAACAAACTATCAACCTGTAAAAGATATCTAGGGAGTAACGAAATCTAAGTAAACACAATTTTCCCATTTATTGTTCACACCACATTAGTAATTAGCTTTATTTACATTTTTGCTATTTTATTTTGATTGCATCTTTAGTTATTGGGTTAGTTGACTAGCAACTAATTCCGCCCACTCTTCCAAAACCCGAGATTTTAATTGCTTTTATAAAAAATATAAAAATACAAAAAGAATCATCCCTCACCTCTAGACCTAGTTTTTAGGCTTTCTAATCCTAGCGACACTATTCCTGATTTGAACGATCAATCCCCCGGTACTTGTCACTATACTATACTACAACGATCAGGTACACTGCCATGTGGGGGTTGTAAGCTTCTCGAGATCCCTCGAGAGGTAAAGCCTGGTGCAATTCCCACGCATCAAGTTTTTGGCGCCATTGCCGGGGAATAGTTATTGTCTAGGTTAGAATTTCTTTTTATTAGGTCTACTTGCTAGATTCCTTTCTAGTAAGATTTTATTTTTATTTTTAGGTTTTCTTTAGTCTATCTATTTCTTCGTGTCTTTGTTCGTAACTTTTACCATGCGACATCATGGAAGGTGGTAACATCTTTGAACCCATCAACCCACCACAACAAGACCACCCACAAAACCCACCACTAGCAAACCAACCTCTTAGGCCCCGAACCCTAGGAGAGTATTCCCGACCTAGCCACAAAGGCTATCGAAACACTATTGAGCTCACCTAAGGAGCCAATGTGTCTCCCTTGCGATCTGACACCATCCGGTTGGTGCAAAGCGGATGTGCATTCCATGGACTTCGTTCCGAAGATCCTAATCAACATCTCAAGGTCTTCCTTAAAATCGTAGATTCTATAGACCTTGATATTACAACTAGAGATTCAACCCGATTACGCCTATTCCAATTCTCTCTACGTGATCAAGCTAGTCAATAGCTTGAACGTTTACCCGCGGGATCCATCACCTCATGGGATGATCTCACCACTCGTTTCCTTGCTCAATTTTTCCCACCGGGGAGAACTACCAAGCTTGGAAATGATATCTTGATGTTCCAACAACGTCAAGGTGAAACTCTATATGAAGCATGGACTCGTTTCAAGGACTTACTCCAAAAAGTCCCTCATCATGGCATAGATCTTTGGCTCCAAGTCCAAATCTTCTATGACCATATCGATTTCTCCACAAGGCACACCATTGACCAATCGGCCGGTGGCAAGCTACGTGATCTAAGTGCGGAAGAATCATGGGAACTCATAGAAGATCTTGCTCTCTATGACAACGAAAGTTGGAATGATCCCCGTGATTTGAACAAAACAGTCAAGGCAATATCTTTGCCTTCAAACAATTCTAGCACTACCGACCGTAGGATCATGGAACTTGAGGACCAAGTCAAGTTTCTCATGAAATCTTACGAAGCTCCTAAGTCTTCAAGCCAAGTGAACAAAATCACTTCTTCATGCGAATTATGTAGTGGTTCCCATGACACTCGTGATTGCGTGGAACTCCCCAGAATAGCTTTTGCGGACTACGCATCTTCGCGTACCGACGAAGCGGGAGATAAGTGGTACACTTTCAAACCCGAGCCAAACCCTTATGGTGATTCCTATAACCCTTCTTGGAAAAATCACCCGAACCTTAGGTGGAAATAAAACCAAAACAATTCTTCCAATCCGCCTAATCGTTACCAACCAAACGGTCCACCCTCCAACCGTACTTTCAACAACAATCCTTCTAATAACTATGGTAGTACCAACAATCTTGAAGGATTGATGTCCAAGTTTATGGCATCTCAAGAAGCTCGCATAGTTAAGTTTGAAACCGAATTCAATCAACAACAAACGGAGATGACCAATAAGATTGACAACTTGTTGAAAGCCCTCAACAACCAAGCGTTGACTACACCAAGGAAGGACACTAGGGACTCCAATAGCGGAATCCAAATTAAGGACCCTTCATCATCCAAACACGTCCACTTTTTCAATGTTGTCACCATTAAGCCAATAGATAAGGATATAGAAGAAAGTGACAAGGATGAAGTTGGAGTAGAAACCGAGACTAGGGATGAAATTAAGGAAGTTGAGGTTAATAAGGGAGAAAAGTTAGAGGAAGTAGAAAACGTAGAAGAGTACTTTGATAAGTTGCCCACCAAGGAAGAACGGGAATATCACAAGGATTTATTCAATGATCCCGAGACACCATATATCCTTGGTTCACCCCTTATTAAAGTAGGTGATCCCTCTAACATTAACATACCATGCAACATTGGGCATATGCATGTATGGAAAGCTTATATCGATCCTAGGTCTCCTATAAACATCATGACTAGGACTTATTATAATTGGGTAATGAAGAAGCAACTTGGTTATAGGATGATGCCCAACAAGAACTTGCTAAGTAATTTTGTAGGTAGAGTGAAAGGATTGCATGTGATTGTTGGAAACTTCACTTATGAGACCGACTTTATGATAGTGGAGGATACTCGTCCGGTGATAGATGATTGCCTAAGTCAAGTAGTGTTCGGAAAACCGTTCGTTGAGGCTTCTAAGATGAGTTATGATCCGACTCTAGGGATAGTTAGATTCAAGGAAGAGAATGATGAGATTGCTTACCAAATGCCCTATAAAATTGAACAATACTGCCTCCTATCAAACATAGAAAAGGAACATAAACAAGCGGTTTACTATAGGAATGATGAGGATAGACGTAGAGGAGTAGAGTATGTTATGAAAAGAATACTTGGTTTCTACAAAGAATGCTTGCAACTAGGTCCGGAATACAAAACTAATATAGGAGATGACCTAGAAAGTGAGACCAACGACGAGGTCACGTAATAGCCCATGACCTTGAGTCTAGCTACAAGACTCGTAAATAAAGAAAAGCGCTTCTTGGGAGGTAACTCATGCTTTGTGTGATTTTTAATTGTTTGAATGTTATTTGTTTCTGTATGCATGTTTTATTTTTATTGTTGGTAGATCATGTTTCAAAACTAAAATGGTGAAAATACTTTATTTTGTCGTTTGGCCTAATCTTAACTTCATCCAAAGGTATTTCGTAAAAGATAAGTGTAAGGGGAAACCCCAAATATGTTTTTAAGAAACAAAATTGATCATGATTCTCCACAATATTAAATGGACATGTATATTCGAATTTTTTAAAGTCAAATGCTTGTATCGAGTCATAATGATGTTTTGCAGGATTTTCCAGGAAGTAGGACATAAGTTTTCCAGAAATTTTCCAGAAACTTAACGTAAGGATTTCTGCATATCACTTCTGACGGCGTCAGGAATTAACTCCTGACGGCGTCATGTGTAAAATTCTGGAAATTTTGCTAGTTTTGTTTTTCTAACGGAGTCTTAAAGTTTTTGTTAATTCTTTAGTTTTATAAACTCCAGAAAATCTGCAAACATTCATTCCAAAAGCATTATATCCCATTCCTAGAAAGCAATTTAAGATATACTAGACGAATACCCGTGCATAGCAACGGTTCCTAGCGACAGATAATTAACGATTTGTGATATTGTGGTGAGTGTTTTGTGTAGCATGCAAAATAGATCGTGAACAGATCATAAGGTAATTGCAAACGGTTGTACACACGATAACTAAAGTCTAAGAAAAATTCAAAAACATCTATCAAACAATATATAAAAACATTTATCTTCTTAAAGTTGAACATGATTTTATTTTCTTTTGTACGTCAAGGCAGTCTTTTTCATGGGATGAAGGTGCTTGTTATGCCCCAATAAACATGATAAGCATTTGCTTTATCTTTATTTTACATGTCAAAGTTTCTATTTACATGACAAAGTTAGTAAATGATAAACTATGTTGCTGGCAATAAATAACTCAATTATAAAAATTGAACTTTAAGTTATAAAGCTTTGATATTTTTTATCAGTGAATAATTTTTTATTGACAAACTGTGTTCGTAGCGTTAATTTAATAAACATTAGTTACATGATCTAACATTAACTTTGTAAACTTCACGAAACTATTAGTAAATGTTGGCTTCTCATAAACTATTTTTCAAATGAAAGTTAAATGAATTCATAATTTAAACTTTGATAAATATAGAGAGTTGACTGTATACGACATCTATGTATTTAACGAATTCACTGGTTGCTTAAAATACAACTTTAACTTCTATTTTGTTAGCAATAGATTAAAATATTGGTTCAAACGAAATTGACAATCTTAAATTAGAGACATACACACTTGAAAATCAGTCACTTGTTTTGCATACACATATTCGTTCCAAGCGTAAAAGGTCTATAAAAATATACAAAATACCATCACTTTTCTTGTCGTGTGATATTCAAAGCTCACTGAGCATATCTATTGCAAGTTGAGCAACTATTACTCATCTAACTCATTTTACCAAATTAATTATTACTCTATTAAAAGTATACAACACACTTATGGCAATATCCATGCCTATAAATGAAAATTTGACTAAAACAAAACATCCTCACGTGATTTTAGGTTCCCAATAATAGTTTAGCTTCCCAATAATATTCTTTTGTAGACCTAGGTTGCTTTCTTGAATTGTGCAAAAGCATTTGAATTGAAACTTTTTTTTTTTAGTGATAAGGTTCTAAATAAAAGGGTGTTTGGCTCAGCAATTGAAGGAGTACTACTTTGTATGTAAATGTATGTACTCGAGGTGAACCGATTTTGCAGCTTACTCTAGATATTACTCCGTATTTTATATCACGTATAATGGTATATTATTTTTTTATTTATTTTTTTTCGATTTTGATTTTACACATACATAAAAAGAATTTTTTTAGACAACCGTGTATTACACGGGTATTAAGCTAGTTAAAAGTATACACCACACTTATGCCAATATCCATGCCAATAAATGAAAATTTGACTAAAACAAAACATCCTCACGTGATTTTATGTTCCCAATAATAGTTTAGCTTCCCAATAATATTATTTTGTAGACCTAGGTTGCTTTCTTGAATTGTGCAAAAACATTTGAATTGAAACTTTTAATATTTAAGAAATCTCAAAGTATTTCCAATTTTTTAATTTCTGAAATTTTTAAGTTCAATTTTTTTTATGAAAAAAAACAAAAAAAAAATACGGAAAGAAAATACCGTATGAATCTTTAAAAAAAATGAAAAAAACGTATTTATTTACAAAAAAATATAGATTTACAAAAAAAAAATACGGGTCTATGAAAAAAACATACCGTATGGATCTTTAAAAAAATGAAAAAAAAGGAAAAAAAACGTATTTACTTACAAAAAAAATATAGATTTCCAAAAAACAAAACGGATCTATGAAAAAAAAACAAAAAAAAAAATACGGACCTCAAAACCACACCAAACGGACCTCAAAATTATTAGTCCAAATTTTCCCAAGCTCAATAACAACAACAATAACCAAAGTGACCATATGCCGAGACCATAGGATCTCGGCTTGGCTTTAACGAGCAGCCACCAACCCCTCGGCACTTGACCGGATTCCACAACAACAACAACAATAATTCATCATCACCACAACAATCCAATCATCCATTACTCTTTACCAAATCCAATCTAAAGTCCATGAAACTCAAAATCTAACAAAGAAATAAAATGAACAAAAAGAATAACAACATCAAGACTCGACCATGAATTAATCATACCCAAAACCTCTCGGCCGTGAGCCTAGGCTCACGATTTGGACCCAAACCAATCGACATCATCACAAACATGGTACCAACCCTTGTTTTTATCAATAAAAATTATTTTCCCACAAGTTTTATTAAGAAAATATCAAAACCCATTTGATTTCATTCATGTGTTCACGGATTTAGTGCACATCGAGCAAAAATGGCATACACTCGATACTACTCACCTTCTTTTTCTTTAAAACTTACGGATCCAACAACAAGAATAAAGAAGGTGATGATTTGAGATGAAAATGATTTAGATTCGTGTGTCTTTGGTGGATTAGAGGCGCGTGTAGTAAACCAAAAGAAAGATAATAATGTCGGGATTAAGATGGTGGTATTGGTTTGCAAGGGTGGCCGGCGGTGGAGTGGTGGTGGCCGGTCAAAGGCAGCGGTGTGTGTGGTGTGTGTGTGTGTGTCGGCTGCACAAGGGGGAGGAAGAAACACAAACCCTAAATGGGTAAATGGTGATGATATAATAAATTTTGAGAGGGAGAGAGAGTGTAAGTTAAATTTGGAGAAGCAGATTTAATTAAATGAAAAAAAAAGTAGATAGTGGTTGATTAAATGGGGATTGATTGTAGTTAATGCACATATGTAGTTAAGAAGGACAAGGGTAAAATGGGGAATACATTAATTTTAGTTTTTCACATCTTGACTTGTTGACCAAATCTCCATTATAAGTAGTATAGATATGCTACTTTTCTAGGATTTGTTAGTATATATATATTGCCGCCGTTCTACGCGAGGTTGCCTTGTTTGTTTTCTCAGGTTTAACAGGTTATGTATGACAAGAAGATGATTTATATTCTGGAAGGGAAGCTTTGATTGTTCATTTTCTTGGAGGAAGATCTAACCTTGTTACCGCACTATCCACACCGAACAAATCAGGGGAGCATTTGATTTCATTCTTTTACCTATTTTACTTTTACATTCTTTAACTGAACATTGGGGACAATGTTCATCCTAAGTGTAAGGGGGGGGGGGGGGGGTAAATGATGATACCTTATAGGACACTATTGCACTTGAGTTTGTTTGTTTGATGGTAGGTGTGTAATAAAACTATGAGAAATACTTGTTAGTGTAATTTTAGCGCCAAATTTAAAATTTTTTACAATATTTAGGAGTGAAACTTTAGCCTTAGCAAGCGTCTCATGGATAGGAGATTGTATGACTAGCACAAAACCGTACTATTCAGAAAAAATTTTCACCCAAATATGTGAGGTTCGCCTTTAGATTTGATAGGAAAAGCATTTACTATTAGTGCTTATGAGTGTACCGGTTGCATTTAGATTCTAGAACTTGTGTTAGTGATGCATCCCGAGACCTCTAGTGAGACTACATTCGTGTAGTAGGATTTACTACATGATAAGAGGCATTAGGATCACCCTTGTGTTAAACCCGTATCATAATTACTTGACCATTTAAGTCATATTACTTGGCTAGTAAAGTCAACTAATTTTTCCCACACCCTTAGTGTTGTACTCATTTTTAGTACACGAAACCCCTAGTACACCCCTCCGAGCCTATCTTTTCGTTTCTAACTTTAAGCATCTTACTTAAAGGAAGAATTTGTTACAACCCACTTAAATGTACAACCAAATCGCCTTAGCCTTCCGTGTATACACTCATCTTTAGTGCATTATTGTTACATGTTTAAACCCTTAGTTAATTATCTAATTGATTACATGGTTGCTAAGTCGAGTCATATCCTTGTACATATTGTTTTGGGATGATTGGGACTCATGGGTAAAGTACTTATGTTATGGAGTAATGGGGAAGAACATAATATTATTACCCCCATATGTGCGTTAATCTTAAAAGTACTCCAAGTGTTTTGATTATCTTAATTCGAGTCATTAGATTAGTTTATTGTAAAATATGTAAAAATTCAAGTGTAAGGGGAATTTTCATTCCCGATGATGTATTATTTTGGATGGTAGGGTAAGAGTGTATGCAAAAAAAAAAAAAAAAAAAAAAAAAAAAAAAAAAAATCGAAAACATAAAGAAAAAAAGAAAAAAAATAGAAAAAGAAAAGAGAGAAAAAAAACATACGGACTACCATCCCGTTTCATTCTATGTTTGTTTTATGTTTTTGTTATTTTTCATTTATTAGCTTAAGTCGAGTCTAGTCTTGGCTTAGCAACGCCATATTGTACATGTAATTAACCAAGATGATTAACTCGCCACCATTAAATATTGCCTATATCCAACAAAACCGTGTATTCCATATCCCTACACCTAATGTTATAACCCTTTGAAAGACCTCTTTTATAGTTTATCCTAGGTGCTTACGCCATGTAGCGGAGGTTTGATCCTTTCTCAAGCCTATGGTAATCTATTTTGTTATGACAGGTAGTGAGAGATGTTTTTCATTTCCATATTTTGATATATATTTTATTACACCCGAGAGATGTGAGTATCTAAGCACTATTTGTGAGGTGCTAGTGTATGACCTCCGTGCTTGTCTTTGGTCTTTGGTGGAACGATTATTTGTTGCAATTACTTTTATATTAGTATTAAATGACCCCTAACTTGTATTTTGATTAGAATAAAAGCACATTTGCTTGAGGACAAGCAAATCTCAAGTGTAAGGGTATATGATGAGGCGAAAAATGATCCATTTTTAGGGGGTCATTTAAGCCCGGAATTGAATTTATTTGATCAAATATTGTCCTAAATTGTTCCTTTTGTGATTTTAGGTACTTTTGGAGTGAATTATGGAAAAGGAAGCATTTTGGACGTTTTTAGAGCATAAAAGTGAAGAAAACGGCAAAGTCTTAATTTTCCTTGCTGGAAACAGTACCTGACGGTGTCAAAAGCTTCTTCATGACGGCGTCAAGAGGAAAACAAGAGGTGAAGAGGATAGAGTCCATGACGATCCAGAAAGTTTTTACACTAGGTCATGACGGCGTTACCATAGGCTGTCATGGTCCCTTTAGACGTGACGGCCCAGAGGAAAATTGCTCTTGACGGCGTCAGATCTGGATCTAGGAAATCCGATATTATTATGGGCGACGGGTTGATGGCGTCAGAATTTTCTTCTTGACGCCGTCACATTGGAAAATCTATATATAGTTTTGTAATTTTCATTCATTAGAAGAGGACAATTTTAGGGATAACTTGGAGAAACCCTAGCACAATTTTGTCAGTATTTTCAAGGGTTTTCACCCTTTGAAACCTTTCATTTTCAATTAAGATAAGTATCCTTTCAATTCATTCAATATGTCTATGTGTTGTTTGAATATATCTTACGCTTGTCTTGATTTTAACATGCTAGGCTAGATCTCTTGTGTGTTTGCTTAGATGTAGTGAAACCTAGATGTTGATTATGGGTTGATTGCTTGTTTATAGTTGTTACGGATGAATGATTTTGATGTTAGGCTTAAGAAAACTGGCAGACTTCCATAGTGTAACTTGCTTGAACGTCTTAAGAAACATGAAGCAATGCGTACTAGGTTTTTGTGGTTGTATTTAATGCATGAGCGAATTCTAGTGATCCCATGTTAGGAGCTTCTTGCAGGCTCGACATAGGAGCGAAGTAGGAGCTTATAGAGTTGGGGAAGTACGTACACCACCCCACGATTGGTATTAAGGAATATAACCCGTCATCCACGCAACTGTAACAAACTATCAACCTGTAAAAGATATCTAGGGAGTAACAAAATCTAAGTAAACACAATTTTCCCATTTATTGTTCACACCACATTAGTAATTAGCTTTATTTACATTTTTGTTATTTTATTTTGATTTCATCTGTAGTTATTGGGTTAGTTGACTAGCAACTGATTCCGCCCGCTCTTCCAAAACCCGAGATTTTAATTGCTTTTATCAAAAATATAAAAATACAAAAAGAATCATCCCTCACCTCTAGACCTAGTTTTTAGGCTTTCTAATCCTAGCGACACTATTCCTGAGTTGAACGATCAATCCCCCGGTACATGTCACTATACTATATTACAACGATCAGGTACACTGCCTGGTGGGGGTTGTAAGCTTCTCGAGATCCCTCGAGAGGTAAAGCCTGGTGCAATTCCCACGCATCAGTACCACTGGTGGAAGATTAGGCACTTGTGGAGGATCAGGTATTTGTGTTTCAAAAGAAGGTGTAGGTTCTGTTTGCTCAGTGGAATCATTTGATTCAGATGAAACATCTGGTTCATCATTTGTGTTAGATACTGAATCAAGTGGAGAATTATGAGAAGTTCTCAAGTTGTTCTGATCTACAAAGTCATCTTCATAAATTGGTATAAAAGGCTTTGGTAGAGAAGGAGAAGTAGGTATTTGTAATACACCGTAAAATCCCAGGTCATTTATTAATGCTAATTTTCGACACTATTCTAAACTAAGCCATTTTTGCGGGCTAATTTGAAATTTTTATATGAGACACTGTTTGTTTGAACACCCGATTGTCACTCTTGGATGTCACCCAATGAGGTTAACACCAATAACTCCCACTTGCGACCCGACACCCTATTTGGACACCGAAATATTATTAATATATATATATATATATATATATATATATATATATATATATATATATATATAGGCAAAGGATCACGTGCGGATGGTTCTTTTTAGTGCGGATGTGCGGATGGATCTGGACCGCCCATTCCAGAATCTGATCTTGACTTTTTGTAAAAAAGTCAAGATCTGATGCTAATATCACGGTACCAATTGATCATGAAAACGATTTTTTTGATTTTTTTTCCTTCTCAGCTATCGTTACTCTAGTTGTGTTCTTTTATTTTTTTATTTTTTCAGATTTTTCTGAGCACTTTTTTATTTTTTGATTATGAGTGCTAGTGTGATATTAACGATATTATGAGTGGTACCGTGATATTAAGCTTTTTTACATGTAAAAATGAACCATGATATTACGATATTAAGAAAAAGTTAAAGTGATATTAAAAAAAATTAACTTTGATATTAAGAAAGCATGATAGTTATGGCGATATTAACAATTTTTATTAAGAAAAAGTTTTTACGATATTAAAAAAGTTATTGTGATATTAAATTATTTATTAAAAAAAAAGTTTTTAGAATCTGATTTAGACTTTTTTACAAAAGTCAAGATCTGATCTTGACTTTTGTAAAAAAAGTCAAAATCAGATTCTGATATCACAATACCTTTAACGATGAAAACGATTTTTTTTTTGAAATTTTTTTCAGCGATTCTTAATTATTTGTTGTCCTCTTTATTTTTTCAATTTTTTCAGATTTTTTTGAATTTTTTTCAGAAAAAAAAGCTAATACGATAGTAACGATCTTAAAAAAAGACGGGATATTTACGATAATGCCACTCCGCTTTTTTCAGATGGTTGACTAGATGGAGGGCTGAGATTCGTCCGTACATCCGCACTAAAATCCAAAAATGTACCGGATCCCTTCCCTATATATATATATATATATATATATATATATATATATATATATATATATATATATATATATATATATATATATATATATATATATATATATATAACGATATGTATATATTAATTCGTATAAACTTATTATCACTAAGTATATATGAATATATATATACGTATGACGACACCGTTTATATATTTATGGTTTTCACAAACCGACACCGACACCGAAACGAAATTCACAATTTTACGAATCACCGACACCCCGTCATATTTGGGCCGATCACAAGCCCACACGAATTTCTTTTTCTCTTTGAATTACTTGGGCCGAAACACCCCCACTAGCCCACACAATTTTCTTTTTTTTTTTTTGTTTTCGTTTTGGGCCAGGCTTACCACAGCCCACATGGCTTATTTGTTTTCATTCTTTGCATAGCATGTCACCGAAGCAGAAACCAAATCCCTAGCCTTCTAAATATATACACCCGATTACTTTGGTTCCTCCACAACTTAACAAGAAGCATGCAACTTTCCTTTGACTTTGTTCCATGTACGTGAGGTCAATCAAACCCAAAACACCAAGCCGGCCAAGGAGCCGTCTAACCATCGAGTATTCATATTACATACCTAGTAACTTTAACCGAGTATTACCCCATGGATCGAGTGTCTCAATGTTCCCCAACAAGTTTACCACATGTGCTCAAATCTTAATTTTATAATAATCTACTCACCCTTGCTAAACTTAAACTGATCCAAAGTCAACTCCCTTTTGCTTCCTTCTACCCCAACTCGACGTGACAAGAGCAAAGCCAAGAGACATGTTTATCTAAACTCGAATGACAACTAAAGGTTATGTCTCACTAGATCAAACACACAACTACCTTTGCCTCTCCTATATAAAGACACATTAAATGCACACAATACACACACATTCGAAATTTCTCAAATCACAAACACTCTCCACCCTTTCTTTGGTTACTGTCGAAGAACACTAAGGCGCACACACGAAGGAATTGGGTTGAACGAGTAAGGCTTTTGGGTTAAGAGTTACTTGAGTAAGAAATATTGGAGCAAGGGTCACCATTCGAAGGGTGTTAGTTGCTCGTTTCTCTTGTTTGGTCACACGAATTCTTCGCCACCATCCTTGGTGTTGTAAGTCATCACCACTCTTTTCATTTTTTACATATACTCGTATCATGCATAACCACGACACACACCATTGTTTACTTTTGCTACACTTATAGTATATATGTTCACATGCCTCGACACCCCTAGGAATGGCCTCGGCATTTCATTTTTACACGTACAACCTATCTATATTTTTTGATCACCTATATCTGTGACTCACCCTTAATCGAGCTAACACAACATGCAAACCTTACACGGTTTTATATTACGAAAACGAGACCTAAACCTAACCATGTCGAGCACCCCTATTTTATTTTTTTTTCAACTAAAACTTCACTTGGGCTTAGTTTGGGCTAACGAGCCCACTTGGCTTTCCAAAAAAGATTTTCGGTTTCAAAACTTGGAAAATAACGAGAAGCATAAAACCGAATTTAAGTATTTTTACAAGTTTTAAATGCTACTTTTGTGTAACAAAAAGTTTGGTTTTCGAAAACTAAACCAAGGACTATTTTTGCAAAAGTCCCACGTTAAGGGACTAAAACCGTCAAAACTACAAACTTTCAAACTAAATTGACAAATACCGATTTCTAATGAGAAATGGAGGGTAGAAAATGTATTTTTCAAAAGTTTGGGGAACAAAGTGTAAAAAGGTACAAAAAGGGCCAAATTGTAATTATTTTTAACCAAAGGGTAAAAAGTGTAAATTTGTAAAGTTAAAGGTTAAATATGATAAAAGTATTTTATAATTAATTATTTCATATAATTTGATTTTTTTTATAAATACATATATATTTTTATAGCTTTAAAATATATATATATATATATATATATATATAACTTCACTAAAAATATTTAATCATAAATATTTTTAAACGATATTATTTTCACAACGAGTTAATATTTATCGAACACCGGTTCGTAACAACGATACAAGTAACTACGTGAAGTTATTTTGGAATATATTAAGACACCCGAATGGATATCACCGTACACGTGACATATCATATGTCATTTACAACACGAATCTAAAACACCGATTACAATGTATTATTTAGGTCGCAAGTCGGAGGAATTACATTGCTAGCCATAGCAGTACACCATCACTTTTGAGCACCGTTGTGATTCACACCCACCTGTCAGGTGAGTTCATGGTCCCACATTTTTAATTGTTTTTAAACCCCGTGGGGAGATACATGCTATAAATCGAACACAAGTATTTTTCTGTATGCTGTTATCACCTGATATTGCCTAAGTTGACACCTGTGCTACAAGTACCTCATATCACGAACCTTAATCACTTGCGAGTGAGCGCGAATATAGTTGATAGATCTATTGGAATGGCAGCCCGCCTCTGTCATGGTGATCACTTGGCAGGAGGTGTGCTATATTCGAGGTATTATGGAAATTTGGCACATTTCCTGTCACCGAGGGCCCCTTGTCATTTATATCTTCTGTGGTGTAGGTGATTGTTATTATCTTTATGATATGTCAAATCAATGTTAAGGCTTGCATTTCGTAAGGCTTAGGAGCAATATTACACCAGTTTAGTCAAGACCTGTCTATCTTGGCTTGTTTATTTCAAATGCTTGACTTGTGTTCACACTATTACTATTAAACTACTATGGATTCACTCAACCTTTGTGTTGACTTTTTAAGCATGTTTATCTCAGGAAATTAGCAAGCATGGCGGCACGGAGCTGGCAAAGGGCACATGACCTCCCTTTTGATTTCAATAATTATATCATTCTTTACAAACTCATCACTTCTTTTGCTAAACAATTAACATTTTAGAAAAATGTTTGTAACTCTGGATATTTGAGTTTTCATGGAATGATATTGACTATCCTTTGAATTGTTTTCTATGAGTATGACTGTGTACTAAACTGTAATGACCCCGATTAGACTTCCGCTGCTTATCAATTTTCGGGGTGTTACAGATTGGCATCAGAGCCATGGTTATAGAGAACCAAATGATTTTTTAAAAAAACATTGGACTATAACCTCACCGGATTTTAAACAAACTATTTATCACCGAAGTACCCTCCATGCCAGCGCTTGCCAACGTCATGTTTTAAGGTTTGATTTTTAGCACCCATTGCATTTAGCTCACTATGACACTATGATCACTGTGCATGTAGCATTATGTAGACTAAATGACTTATATTACTGCTATTTTTGGGATATTACAGTACCATGTCGCCCCCGGTTATTATTTTGTCCGACAGTGACGACGTCGTGCCGGCATCATCCACTCACCCTACTATTGACTTATCTGACTATGACACCCATGACACCTGAGATACCCATGATTCTGACCATGACACCCAACCTGTATCACCTGTTATACCATCTCCTGTTCCATCTGGAGACCTATCTGCTGATACTGAGCCCTTTGAGGAGGGTGAGGTTGCTTCTACACCCATTGATTCTTTTGCTATTCAGCCTCTATTTCGTCCTGTCTGTGGACCTATGACACAGGGACAGTACCTTTATGACCAGTACCTAACATCTCAGCAGTTTCTTGCGGCTGATGATCGTTCTACACCACCTGCTAGTCACCACACCGGTTCAGATGCTGATGACGAGTCTTCTGACTCCGATACTTCTGACATTGCTGCTTCTATCCCACCATCATCCCCGCCTGCACCGATTCGTCGGCGCAAGCGAGTGAGGATTCTTGAGCCCTATGAGCCTGAGCCTTTCGGTGAGTTATTTCGATATCATGAGGGAGACTATACCCGCAAATGCACGGCTCGAAAACGAGTCTGTATTTTTCCTGCTTCTACTGTTACACCACCTGTATCATCACCATATCTGTATTACCACCTGTTTCAATGCCAGAGCTCACACCTGTGGCATCACCAGCACCCCCACCATCACCTGTATCACCCCCACCTGAGCCACATCCTTACATGTTACCTACTTACACCGCACCCCACACCTCTGAGGTTTTGCCACCCATGCCACCACCTACAGTTTTCTACTCACAGACTACGACTGTACCGATACCATCACCTGCTAAATCACCTGTACCATCACCTGCTCCTACCGAGACCCCCACCTCACCCGGCATTCATAGATTGGTTGATGCTCGTCGATGGTCGTTTTTGTTAGACTACATTCATAGATGGAGATTGGTTGAGGGATCGCCTAGGGCTGCTGAGCTTGGAGATGGTTCTTCAGCGGTGTTACCGGTCACTGGGGAGCCGATACACCATACTATCCCTCTTTTGGCTGCTAGGTTAGTGAGACATGAGGATCGTCTCGATGAGTTGTTGAGCGTTATTGAGGATATATCCTTGGAGAGGATTGAGGGTATGCAGGAGGAGGTCGAGAACCTCGTGGTACACAGGACAGCTTAAGAGATGGTATTTGAGATGATGGGGACAGAGATCGAGGAGGCACATGCTACCATCACCGAGTTTGGTCATCGACTAGATGTTCAGAGGCACGAGATAGATGATTTGAGAACGATTGCGGCCATTACACAGGAGATGATGAAGCATCAGGCACAGGAGTTAGCCGCATCCAGTTCTACCATCCATACACTTTCAGCTACTATTGAGGAGATTCAGGCCCGTGAGAGATCCAGGGATTTGGAGATGTTAGAGATGATCAGGATCATCAGAGAGCTGGAGAGGAGATCAGGAGGCGCACCTGGACCTTCATAGATCTATGACATGTCATTACTTACAGAGACATCTTAACTTGCCGCCTGTGGCATTAATAATTGTTGTATCTTATTGTTTTGTAACAATGAATTCAAAAATTATTAAAACTCTATGTTGGTTATGATTGTAATGTATTGATATTGATTTATGATGTTCTAGTTGTTTGATCTTTTATTATGCTCCCATATTGAGATTCATTATAATTTCCATGTGTGTTGTTACATATCGTGATGTTTATTTATGAATGATATGGTTTATGTCGATGTATGTATTTATGGTGTGGTTGTGATATGTACTTTGTGATGATCTCGACTATTATGAGTTTGGCTACATTCTTTCTCTTATTATTGATGATTGGGATTTGTACTTATGCACTTGCGATTTTATAGAGTTGTGGCCCCAAGGAAAACCGCTACTGCTACCTCGTCACCCGCTATGACCCAGGCTGCTATCAGAAAGTTGGTTGCCGACAGTGTTGCTGCAGCTTTAGAAGAGCAGGCTGCTGCAATGGCATGAACTAGTAGCAATAACTGAGCCACTGCTGAGAGCGAGTCCGCTGCGACTCGGAAGTGCACTTATAAGGACTTCATAGCTTGTAAACCATCTCACTTCAAAGGGACTGAAGGAGTGACAGAGCTTGCTCGATGGTTTGAGCGAACTGAGACTGTGTTTGTGAGGAGCGTTTGTGCCACTGAGAGCAGAGTCTCGTTTGCTACTGGAACATTGTTGGAAGACGCGTTGTCTTGGTTGAATTTCCACTGCTCAGAAGATAGGTGTGGAAGAGGCCTATCAGATTACTTGGGCTGACTTTAAGGAGAAGATGTTGAAGAAGTTCTGCCCTAGAGGAGAGATCAAGAAGCTAGAATATGAGTTTCACACGTTGGTTGTGAAAGGAAATGATCTCAGGGCTTATGATAGGAGATTTCTGGAGCTTGCCACACTTTGCCCTTCAAAGGTTCCCGATTTGGAAAAGTTGTTGGAAAGGTACATTGAGGGATTACCCAGGAGCATTGAGGGAAACGTCACCTCGTCTAAGCCTCAATCTTTGGATGAAGCAATGTCTATTGCCCAAAGACTGCTAGACCGGGAGATTAAGCGTAACTCTGCTCAGGGAAACAACGATCACAAAAGGAAGTTTGATGATCGAAGGACAAACAACAACAACAACAACAACAACAACAACAACAACAGCAACAGCAACAACAACAACCGTAACCCCAACCGTAACTACCACCATGACAGGAACACCCACCACAACCAACAGAATCGACGACAGGAAGCTGTCAGAGCTTATGTCGCAGCACCAGTTAAGGATACTAGGTATGCTGGACCTCTTCCATTCTGTGACAAGTGTAAGATGCATCACAATGGACCTTGCTATGCTAAGTGCGGGAAGTGTTCAAGGGTTGGACATAAGACACAAGATTGCAAGGAGACAGGAGCCAACTTGCAACCCGTGGCTGTGGTATGCCATGCTTGCGGAGAGAAAGGACACTACAGGCGTCAGTGCCCTAACAAGGATAACAATGCACGTGGGAGAGCATACGCGCTGGGAGATGGAAATGTCCAGCAAGATCCAAACGTAGTCACGGGTACGTTTTTTCTAAACAACCGCCTCGTTAAAGTATTATTTGATTCCAGAGCCGATCAAAGTTTCGTATCTATTTCCCTTGCACCCCTGCTTAATATTACACCCACCCAACTAGACACCACATATGAGATTGAACTAGCCGATGGAAAGCTAGTGAGCACTAACACTATACTCCGAGGTTGCACCCTACGACTACTAGACACCCTATTTGCCATTGACCTTATGCCTATTAGACTAGGTAGTTTCGACGTCGTTGTAGGAATGGATTGGTTATCCGAGAACCGCGCTAAGATCATTTGTGACAAAAAGGTCGTTCACATCCCTCTGAATAATGAAACCCTGATTGTTCGCGAAGAGCGAAGTAAGACACGTCTGAACATCGTCTCTTAAATCAAGGTTGTGAAGTACATCGAACGAGGATGTCAAGTCTTTTTAGCTCAAGTCACCGAGAAGAAGTCGGAAGAGAAGCGACTCGAGGATGTGCCAGTAGTCAGGAACTTTCCAGAAGTTTTCCCTGAGGACTTACCTGGCCTTCCGCCGACTCATCAAGTGGAATTTCAAATTGACTTGATGCCAGGAGCAGCACCCGTAGCACGAGCACCCTATAGGCTAGCACCGTCGGAAATGAAGGAGTTATCTGGACAATTGGAGGAATTGTCGGTTAAAGGATTTATTTGCCCTAGTTCATCACCGTGGGGAGCGCCGGTGTTGTTTGTGAAGAAGAAGGATGGAACCTTCAGGATGTGTATTGATTATTGTGAGTTGAACAAACTTACTGTTAAGAATTGATATCCGTTGCCAAGGATAGACGACTTGTTTGATCAACTGCAAGGATCGAGTGTCTACTCGAAGATTGATTTGAGATCGGGTTATCACCAACTGAGAGTTAGGGAAGAAGACATCCCTAAGACAGCTTTCAGGACAAGATATGGTCACTACGAATTCCAAGTAATGCCATTCGGTCTAACAAATGCACCCGCTGCATTTATGGACTTAATGAACCGAGTGTGCAAACCCTATTTAGATAAGTTCGTGATTGTATTTATCGATGATATCGTTATTTATTCACGTAGTAAGGAGGAGCACGCAGAACACTTGAAGGCTATACTAACACTGCTCAGAGAAGAGAAATTATACGCCAAATTTTCCAAGTGTGATTTTTGGATTGAGAAGGTACAATTTCTTGGGCATGTTATCGACAGTAAGGGTATTCATGTTGATCCCGCCAAGATCGAAGCTGTTAAAAATTGGGCGTCACCTACGAGTCCTACTGAGATACGCTAATTTTTAGGTCTTGTCGGAAATTATCGGAGATTTATTGAAGGTTTTTCAAGGATTGCTAAACCTTTGACTGAGCTAACACAGAAGAAGAAGAAGTTTGAATGGGGAGAAGAGCAAGAATCGGCATTTCAGTTTTTGAAGCAGAATCTTTGTGAAGCACCAATATTAGCACTACCCGAAGGAAGTGAGGACTTCGTGGTATATTGTGACGCATCAATCCAAGGTTTGGGTGTCGTATTGATGAAAAGACTTAAAGTAATCGCTTACGCTTCTAGACAACTTAAACCCTACGAAGAGAACTACACTACTCATGATCTAGAATTAGGAGCGGTGGTATTCGCTCTTAAGATCTGGAGACACTACCTATATGGAACCAAGTGTACGGTTTTCACCGATCACAAGAGTCTTCAGCACATTTTGGATCAAAAAGAGTTGAACATGAGGCAACGTCGATGGCTAGAGTTGCTAAGTGACTATGATTGTGAGATCCGTTATCACCCGGGGAAGGCAAACGTTGTAGCAGATGCCTTGAGTCGAAAGGAATGACTTAGACCCCTCAGAGTTAGGTCATTGGGTATGACAATTAGGTCACCACTTCCGTCTCAAATTCTTGAAGTTCAAGCTGAGGCCCTTAAGGAAGAGAATAGACCGCACGAGAAGATTTACGGTATGCGAGAAAGCACGAATGGATTTGCCAAGAAACCAGATGGAAGGCTGTGTTTCAAGGACAGAAGTTGGATTCCATTGTATGGAGGAATACGAGACCTCATCATGCACGAGTCTCATAAGTCTAAATATTCCATTCATCCCGGTTCGGACAAGATGTATCAAGATTTAAAGAAGTTGTATTGGTGGCCAAACATGAAAGCTGACATTGCAGAGTATGTCAGTAAGTGTTTGACCTGCTCAAGAGTAAAGGCTGAACATCAAAAACCATCCGGTCTTTTGATTCAACCCGAGCTACCAATGTGGAAATGGGAAAGGATTACAATGGATTTCATTACGAAATTACCCAAGACATCGAGTGGGTTGGATACAATTTGGGTTATTGTCGATCGTCTCACGAAGTCAGCGCACTTCTTGCCAATCAAAGAGACTGATGATATGGACGTTCTTGCACGTTTGTACCTTAAGGAGATAGTTTCCCGGCATGGAGTGCCGATTTCTATTATCTCCGACCGAGACAGCCGTTTCACGTCTAACTTTTGGCGATCTTTACAGAAAGCCTTGGGAACCAAGTTAGATATGAGTACAACTTACCATCCACAGACTGATGGTCAAAGTGAAAGGACTATACAAACCCTGGAAGACATGCTTAGGGCATGTATGATTGATTTTGGAAAAGGCTGGGATAAACACCTACCGTTAGCAGAATTCTCATATAACAACAGTTATCACGCTAGCATTAAGGCTGCACCGTTTGAAGCACTTTATGGAAGAAAGAGTAGATCACCAGTTTGTTGGGCTGAGATTGGAGATGTACAACTCTCAGGTCCCAAGTTGATTCTTGAAACCACTGAGAAAATAGTAAAGATTAGACAACGATTACAAGCCGCCAGGGATCGACAAAAGAGTTATGCTGATGTGCGAAGAAAACCAATAGAGTTTCAAGTTGGAGACAAGGTCATGCTTAAGGTATCACCTTGGAAAGGGATGATTAGGTTTGGAAAACGTGGAAAGCTAAACCCAAGATACGTTGGACCCTTCGAGATCATTGAAAGGATCGGTCCCGTGGCATACAAACTTGAACTACCTGAGGAACTCAGTAGAGTGCACAACACCTTCCACGTGTCAAATTTGAAAAAGTGTTTATCGGATGAAACACTTGTGATCCCGTTGAAAGAGATCAGAATCGACGATAAGTTGAACTTTATTGAGGAACCCGTTGAAATTATGGACAGGGAAGTCAAACGACTTAAGCATAGTCGCATTCCCATTGTTAAGGTCAGATGGAACTCTAAGAGAGGACCCGAATTCACATGGGAGCGCGAGGATCAAATGCGTGCCAAATACCCACAACTATTTGACGAGACAACCCCGAGCACCGATTCAACTTTGGATTCCGGGACGAATCCAATCTAACGGGTGGGTACTGTAATACACCGTAAAATCCCAGGTCATTTATTAATGCTAATTTTCGACACTATTCTAAACTAAGCCATTTTTGCGGGCTAATTTGAAATTTTTATATGAGACACTGTTTGTTTGAACACCCGATTGTTTTGAACACCGTTTGTTTGACACCCAATTATGTTTTGTCACCCGATTGTCACTCTTGGATGTCACCCAATGAGGTTAACACCGATAACTCCCACTTGCGACTTGACACCCTATTTGGACACCGAAATATTATATATATATATATATATATATATATATATATATATATATATATATATATATATATAACGATATGTATATATTAATTAGTATAAACTTATTATCACTAAGTATATATGAATATATATATATATATATATATATATATATATATATATATATACGTATGACGACACCGTTTATATACTTATGGTTTTCACAAACCGACACCGACACCGAAACGAAATTCACAATTTTACGAATCACCGACACCCCGTCATATTTGGGCCGATCACAAGCCCACACGAATTTCTTTTTCTCTTTGAATTACTTGGGCCGAAACACACCCACTAGCCCACACAATTTTCTTTTTTTTTGTTTTCGTTTTGGGCCAGGCTTACCACAGCCCACATGGCTTATTTGTTTTCATTCTTTGCGTAGCATGTCACCGAAGCAGAAACCAAATCCCTAGCCTTCAAAATATATACACCCGATTACTTTGGTTCCTCCACAACTCAACAAGAAGCATGCAACTTTCCTTTGACTTTGTTCCATGTACGTGAGGTCAATCAAACCCAAAACACCAAGCCGACCAAGGAGCCGTCTAACCATCGAGTATTCATATTACATACCTAGTAACCTTAACCGAGTATTACCCCATGGATCGAGTGTCTCAATGTTCCCCAACAAGTTTACCACATGTGCTCAAATCTTAATTTTATAATAATCTACTCACCCTAGCTAAACTTAAACTAATCCAAAGTCAACTCCTTTTTGCTTCCTTCTACCCCAACTCGACGTGACAAGAGCAAAGCCAAGAGACATGTTTGTCTAAACTCGAATGACAACTAAAGGTTATGTCTCACTAGATCAAACACACAACTACCTTTGCCTCTCCTATATAAAGCCACATTAAATGCACACAATACACACACATTCGAAATTTCTCAAATCACAAACACTCTCCTCCCTTTCTTTTGTTATTGTCGAAGAACACTAAGGCGCACACACGAAGGAATTGGGTTGAACGAGTAAGGCTTTTGGGTTAAGAGTTACTTGAGTAAGAAATATTGGAGCAAGGGTCGCCATTCGAAGGGTGTTAGTTGGTCGTTTCTCTTGTTTGGTCACACGAATTCTTTACCACCATCCTTGGTGTTGTAAGTCATCACCACTCTTTTCATTTATTTACATATACTCGTATCATGCATAACCACGACACACACCATTTTTTTACTTTTGCTACACTTATAGTATATATGTTCACATGCCTCGACACCCCTAGCAATGGCCTCGCCATTTCATTTTTACACGTACAACCTATCTATATTTTTTGATCACCTATATCTACGACTCACCCTTAATCGAGCTAACACAACATGCAAACCTTACACGGTTTTATATTACGAAAACGAGACCAAAACCTAACCCATGTCGAGCACCCCTATTTTATTTTTTTTTTTCAACTAAAACTTCACTTGGGCTTAGTTTGGGCTAACGAGCCCACTTGGCTTTCCAAATAAGATTTTCGGTTTCAAAACTTGGAAAATAACGAGAAGCATAAAACCGAATTTAAGTATTTTTACAAGTTTTAAATGCTACTTTTGTGTAACAAAAAGTTTGGTTTTCGAAAACTAAACCAAGGACTATTTTTGCAAAAGTCCCACGTTAAGGGACTAAAACCGTCAAAACTACAAACTTTCAAACTAAATTGACAAATACCGATTTCTAATGAGAAATGGAGGGTAGAAAATGTATTTTTCAAAAGTTTGGGGAACAAAGTGTAAAAAGGTACAAAAAGGGCCAAATTGTAATTATTTTTAACCAAAGGGTAAAAAGTGTAAATTTGTAAAGTTAAAGGTTAAATATGACAAAAGTATTTTATAATTAATTATTTCATATAATTTGATTTTTTTTATAAATACATATATATTTTTATAGCTTTAAAATATATATATATATATATATATATATATATATATATATATATAACTTCACTAAAAATATTTAATCATAAATATTTTTAAACGATATTATTTTCACAACGAGTTAATATTTATCGAACACCGGTCCGTAACAACGATACAAATAACTACGTGAAGTTATTTTGGAATATATTAAGACACCCGAACGGATATCACCGTACACGTGACATATCACATGTCATTTACAACACGAATCTAAAACACCGATTACAATGTATTATTTAGGTCGCAAGTCAGAGGAATTACATTGCTAGCCATAGCCGTACACCATCACTTTTGAGCACCGTTGTGATTCACACCCACCTGTCAGGTGAGTTCATGGTCCCACATTTTTAATTGTTTTTAAACCCCGTGGGGAGATACATGCTATAAATCGAACACAAGTATTTTTCTGTATGCTGTTATCACCTGATATTGCCTAAGTTGACACCTGTGCTACAAGTCCCTCATATCACGAACCTTAATCACTTGCGAGTGAGCGCGAATATAGTTGATAGATCTATTGAAATGGCAGCCCGCCTCTGTCATGGTGATCACTTGGCAGGAGGTGTGCTATATTCGAGGTATTATGGAAATTTGGAACATTTCCTGTCACCGAGGGCCCCTTGTCATTTACATCCTCTGTGGTGTAGGTGATTGTTATTATCTTTATGATATGTCAAATCAATTGTAAGGCTTGCGTTTCATGAGGCTTAGGAGCAATATTACACCAGTTTAGTCAAGACCTGTCTATCTTGGCTTGTTTATTTCAAATGCTTGACTTGTGTTCACACTATTACTATTTAAACTACTATGGATTCACTCAACCTTTGTGTTGACTTTTTAAGCATGTTTATCTCAGGAAATTAGCAAGCATGGCGGCACGGAGCTGGCAAAGGGCACAGGACCTCCCTTTTGATTTCAATAATTATATCATTCTTTACAAACTCATCACTTCTTTTGCTAAACAATTAACATTTTAGAAAAATGTTTGTAACTCTGGATATTTGAGTTTTCATGGAATGATATTGACTATCCTTTGAATTGTTTTCTATGAGTATGAATGTGTACTAAACTGTAATGACCCCGATTAGACTTCCGCTGCTTATCAATTTTCGGGGTGTTACAGTATTGAAGATGATTCTTTGGAAGGAAAGCACTCTTCTTTGAAGATTACATCTCTGCTACAAAAAACCTCCTTTGTCTGTAAATCATACAACTTGTAGCCTTTCTGCCCAGGTGGATAGCCTATCATTACACACCTGTTACCTCTAGCTTCAAACTTGTCTTTATGAGGCTTTGTCACAGCAGGATAACAAAGACAACCTATGGTTCTAAGATTATCATAAGAAGGAGTTGTGCCATGTAAAACTTCAAAAGGACTCTTCCAACCCAGAACTTTCATTGGCATCTTGTTGATTAGATAAGTAGCAGCCAAGATACAATCTCCCCAAAACTTATTTGGCAAACTGGCATGTATCTTAAGGGCTCTAGCAGTGTCTAAAAGATGCATATGCTTCCTTTCTACTACTCCATTTTGTTGGGGAGTGTACACCATAGACTTCTGATGTACAATGCCAAATGTATAGAACGAGTCCAAGTATGACTTATTCACTATCTCTGTTCCCTTATCTGTAACACCCCCAAAATTTGGTACAGCGGAAGACTCAACAAGCTTTCGGGGTGCTACGGGGATTGGTATCCAACACAAGACATAAAAGAACGAGATAAAGTAAACAAGAGAAAAATACAACCACGCGGGGTTTTAAAGTTTACATTTATCCCAAATTCAATCAAAGTCAGGCCCAAAAGAAATAAATATAGGTCCACAATTATTTATCAGAGTTTCAGAAAATAGATCCATAAACCGGGTGCCATAGCCAAGCCTCCAATCCAAGCATCCAAGGGCATCACTTAATTACCTGAGAAAACGCGCTAAAAGTCAGCTTTCGCTGGTGAGATCATAGGTTTAAATTCATAACTAAATCAAGCGGACATATACGCAAAACGCTTGCTAGCTAGACTAGGCCTTAATCATCCAACCAAAGTGAATCAACCCTATAGGTGCACGCTATAGCCCAAATCAATCCAATCAATAGCTTACCTAGCTCAAGTCTAGGCCTCGCTCTATAACCAATCCAAATCAATCAATATGCATTCGCAAGGATGCGACATGCCCAACATTCGTAAGGATATAACATGTTCATGCATTCGTAAGGATACGACATGCTTCTCAACAAATTAATTCAATATGCATTCGCAGGGATGCGACATGCTCTACACTACCTAGTTCTATAAGCATAGCAAGTTTTAAATAAATAAAGCGATAATAGTCCACATAAAACATTTGCACGTTTCTCACCCCAAGTATTGAAAACAAAGTTCAAGAGTAAAAGTGGGGCTATGACTCATCTCAAGTCCAGCAATCCACAAAAGAAATCGATAGATGAAAAACGTAAAGCAAACTCAAGTAACGGCAACTACAGACTCGGCACTTCCTAACAATATCAAACTCGTTCAGAAATCATTTCCTCAAAATCAAATATTCCCAATCCCGAACGTATTCCATTTAACTTTCCAAAAATCCATTTCTCGAATTATCTTCATATTAATTTGAAGTTTGACGTTTGGTATCCATATGGGTGGAGGGTCGACACAACTCAAACCAAGAAGCCACAACGAAAAGAAATAATAAACCATCTATAGGTCTAATATTAGCCCAATATATTATTTAAATAAATCATCGAAGTTTATCAAATCCGTCGATTTGGTAATCCCCCATATTTATTTACGTAATATATCACTCCAAGATTATACCCAACCTAAATCACATAGCACATAGAATACTATATGGTAAATATCGTAGTCCAATAAATTCCCTAGATATATCGTCAAATTTGCCAAATTCGTCAATTTAGCCAACTCCACGAGATATTTAGTAATTTATTATCCTAATACACGTACCATAACCAATGGGCGTCGTAGGATATCATGCCCATTAATATACTCATTTTATATAGCTAAATAAACTCGATTTAACCCGTCGATTAAATAAGTTACATAGTTATAGAAAATGGATATATTAATCATCATATATCCGTGACAACACAAAAGTCACATAATATAAAGTCCACTTGGACTTAAGTAACCACAACCCTCGTATAACTCGATAAATTTTCCAAATTTATAAAAAGTCATGTTTTTATTTATTAATTATCCAACGTATTAGATCTCGTTATCATTTATAGTTGTTTATTTATAATAACACTCCCGACATTTATTGCACTATTCGCATAGTACAATACTTATCGTTATATTATTATAACGTCTACTCGTGATCGTTTTATTATTAATATACGCATATATATATATATATATATATATATATATATATATATATATATATATATATATATATATATATATATATATATATATATATATATATGTTTATCACGTCTATATACGTATATAAACGATTATATTATCAATAATATTATTACGAGTTTTTATTATTAATGTTTAATTATAATATTTATCGAGTCATAAGAGTTGGTCACATGTCCGAGTCATCACTCTCGGCTCATTGTCCAAGTCCAAAAATAAAGATAACCAAGTCATAAATAGATAATCCAACTCCGTCCAAAATCAATCCCAATCCACGTGCTACAACAATAGGGTCTGACTACGGCACCTGACTAACCTATCTCCGTCAATCTAGTTTGACCGTCTCACAATCGGTCCCCAATACCATTCCGTCAACACATCTCCAAAAATCAAAATCACAAGTCCAAATGTACCACTTCAAGCTCGAGGTAACTATGATCAATAATAACCAAAATGACAACATAATGATCCAACAATTATAAACGACAACCAAAATAAACATCACACATACGGGTTGATTTACCAAGTCAAACCCGAGTCAAAATTAAACCACATGAATCGTGGGTCCCACCCGAGACCTCTAGGGTCTCGGCTTGCTCAATACGAGCCAAACCAAATGGACATTAGTGGTCACGACAAACCACAAGTTTGCAACAACAATCGACCAGACCCAAGGGGTCACGGCCTAGCTCCATACGAGCCAAAACAAAGCCAAACCGACCCTATGGGTCGTTGGCTACAAGTCAATCCAACCAAAAACAAATCTATCAACCAAGAATCAATCCAAACACCAATTATTAGAACCAATCAAGATCAAAAGAACAAGAAATCCGGAATAATCACAAGTCGAGGGTGAAACCCTCGGCTATGGTGTCGACCACGCTGATGCGTGGGAATCGCACCTTGCTTTACCTCTCGAAGGATCTCGCGAGGCTTACAACCCCCACCAGGCAGTGTACCTGATCGTTGTAGTATAGTATAGTGACAAGTACCGGGGGATTGATCGTTCAGCTTAGGAATAGTGTCGCTAGGATTAGAAAACCTAATTAAAAGTTCTAGAGATGAAAGATGATTATTTTTGTATTTTTATATTTTTATGAAAGCAATTAAAATCTCGGGTTTTGAAAGAGTGGGCGGAATTAGTTGCTAATCAACTAACCCAAAAACTACTTTGTAACTAATTAAACTAATGAAAATAAAATTAAACTAATATTAAACTAAGGTTGTGAGCAGTAATTGGAGAAATTGTGTTTACTTAGACTTCATTACTCCCTAGATATCTTTTACATGTCAATTACTTGTTACACTTGTATGAATGACGGGTTGTATTCCTTAATACCATTCGTGGAGTGGCATACATAACTCCCCAACTCTATGAGCTCTTATCTCCTCCTACACCATGACCCAGCACAACTATAGGGATTGTAAACAGTGGCTCATGCATTAAATACAACCAATAAAGACCTAGTACGCCTCGGTTCATGTTTCTTAAGACGTTCAAGCATGTTACCATTTGGAGATCTGCCAGTTTTCTTAAGCCTAACATATAAAATCATTCATTCAAAACAAGAATAGACAAGTAATCAACACATAATCAACACCTAGGTTTCATTAGATCTAAGCAAACACAAGAGAGATCTAGCCTAGCATAGTAGAATTAAGATAAGAACAAAAGATAAACAACCAACACATAGACATATTGATTGAATTAAGAGTATACTTATCTCAATTACAATGCAAGGTCTCAAGGGTTTGGAACCCTTGAAAAACCTGTAAAAGAGGCACCAAAATCGTCTTTAGGGTTTCACCAAAACTTCTCCTCTTTTAATGAAAAAACTAGAAAACTATATATAGGAAAATCGTCCTGACGGCGTCAAGAGTAAAATCTGACGCCGTCAACTCGCCGCCATACACTTCCTCGGACGCCCTAGATCCAATCGTGACGGCCTATGTGACGCCGTCACCACCTTCGGTAAATTAATCTTCATGTCTGACGCCGTCAAGAGCAAACCCTTGACGCCGTCACCTTGTATTTCCAGCTTGGATTTTTGGTACTTTGTCGTTTTCTTCACTTTATGCTCCAAAAACGTCCAAAATAGCCTCTTTTCCAGAATTCACTCTCCAAACACCTAAAATCACAAAAGGAACGATTTAGGGCAATATTTGATCAAATAAATTCGGATTCGGGCTTAAATGACCCCCTAAAAACGGATCATTTTTCGCCTCATCATATACCCTTACACTTGAGATTTGCTTGTCCTCAAGCAAATGAGCTTTTATTCTACTCAAAAGACAAGTTAGGGGTCATTTAACACTAATATAAAAGTAATTACAACAAATAATCATACCACTAAAGACCAATAGACAAGCACGGAGGTCATACACAAGCACCTCACAAATAGTGTTTAGATACTCACATCTCTCGGGTGTAATAAAGTAATATAACATTATGGAAATGAAAGATATCTCTCACTACCTGTCATAGCAAAATAGATTACCATAGGCTTGGGAAAGGATCAAACCTCCACCACATGGCGTAAGCACCTAGGATAAACTATCAAAGAGGTCTTTTTAAAGGGTTATATCGTTAGGTGTAGGGATATGAATTACACGGTTTTGTTGAATAAAGGGAATTTTACTGGTGGCGAGTTAACAATCTTAGTAAATTACATGTACAAGATGGCGTTGCTAAGCCAAGACTAGACTCGACTTAAGCTAATAAATGAAAAATAACAAAGAACATAAAATGAACATAAAATAAAAACGGGATGGTAGTCCGTATGTTTTTTCTCTTCTTCTTTTCTATTTTTTTTTTTTTTTTGCTGCATACACTCTTACCCTACCATCCAAAATAATACATCATAGGCGATGAGAATTCCCCTTACAATTGAATCTTTACATACTTTACATTTAACTATTCTAATGACTCGAATTAAGAAAATCAAAACACTTGGAGCACTTTTAAAATTAACGTACATATGGGGGTAATAATATTATGTTCTTCCCCATTACTCCATAAAATAAGTACTTACCCATGAGTCCCAATCGTCCCAAAACAATATGTACAAGGATATGACTCGACTTAGCAACCATGTAATCAATTAGAAAGTTAACTTAGGGTTTAACAAATAACAATAATGCACTAAAAATGAGCGCATACACGGAAGGCTAAGGCGATTTGGGTGTACATTTAAGTGGGGTGTAACAAATTCTTCCTTTAAGTAAAATGCTTAAAGTTAGAAACGAAAAGATAGGCTCGGAGGGGTGTACTAGGGGTATCGTGTACTAAAAATGAGTACAACGCTAAGGGTGTGGGAAAAATTAGTTGATTTAACTAGCCAAGTAATATGACTTAAATGGTCAAGTAATTATAATACGGGTTTAACACAAGGGTGATCCTAATGCCTCTTATCATGTAGTAAATCCTACCACACGAATGTAGTCTCACTAGCGGTCTCGGGATGCATCACTAACGCAAGTTCTAGAATCTAAATGCTACCGGTACACTCATAAGCACTAATAATGAATGCTTTTCCTATCAAATCTAAAGGCGAACCTCACATTTTTGGGTGGAAAATTTTTCTGAATATACGGTTATGTGCTAGTCATACAACCTCCTATCCATGAGACGCTTGCTATGGCTAAAGTTTCACTCCTAAATGTTGTAAAAAATTTTAAATTTGGCGCTAAAATTACACTAACAAGTATTTCTCATAGTTTTATTACTCATCTACTATCAAACAAAACAAACTCAAGCGAAAGTGCATATGTAAGGTATCATCTTTTTACCCTCCCCTTACACTTAAGATGAACATTGTCCCCAATGTTCAAGTAAAGAATGTAAAAGTTAAAAAGTAAAGAGAATGAAATCAAATACTCCCCTGATTCGCTCGGTATGGATTTTAGTTGGCCAGGTTAAATCTTCCTCCAAGAAAATGAACAATCAAAGCTTCCCTTCCAGAATATAAATCATCTTCTTATCACAAATAACCTGTAAATCCTGACAAAAGTAGACAAGGCAACCTCGCGTAAAATCGGCGGCATCCTATATAAGTTACTAAATCCTAGAAAACAAAATAAGATATAATGCTTGTGGAATGAAGTTTGCAAATTTCCTGGAGATTATAAAACTTAATAATTCACAAAAACTATAAGACTCCGTTAGAAAAACAAAACCGGTAAAATTTCCAGATTTTTTAACTCCTGACGTCGTCAGAATGGACCTGCAGAAATCTTTATGTTAAGTTTCCGGAAAATTTCTGGAAAAACTTTGTCCTACTTCCTGGAAAATCCTGCAAAATTTCATTATGACTCAATACAAGCATTTGACTCTAACAAATACGAATATACATGTTCATTAAATATTGTGGATAATCATGATCGGTTTGTTTCTTAAAAACATATTTGGGGTTTCCCCTTACACTTATCTTTTGCAAAAATACCTTTAGGTTGAAGTTAAGACTAGGCTAAACAACATAATAAAGTATTTCACATTTTAATTGAGAAACATGATCAACCAACAATAAAAACAAAACATGCATACGGAAGCAAATAACAATCAAACAATTAAAATCACACAAAACATGGGTTGCCTCCCAAGAAGCGCTTTTCTTTATTTACGAGTCTTGTAGCTAGACTCAAAGTCGTGGGTTACTACGTGATTTCATCATTGGTTTCATTCTCCGATTGTAAATATTCCTTGTAGAAACCAATCACCTTTTTCTCTATCGCCCCCATCATTGCTCGGGCAAACTCTTCATCAACTTTATACCTTGGTCCAAGGGCCAAGCAATTTTTGTAGTAAAGACTCCTTTTTTCCCATACATAGTCCATGCCCTTTTTCTTATCCTCCTTATCAATATCCTCAAAAGCACCAACATTATCCTGATCAAAACGAGATATAAAGCGGAATTCTTTCATCTTATTGGGCATCCTATAAGTGATACTATCGGTGTTGCTTGCAAATCGAATCGTGCCCTCTACCTCATCATATTCTAACTTAGACTCCTCAACAAATGGTTTGCCAAACACAACATTGGATAATCGACAATCAATAACATTAGCAAGATCCTCCACAATCATAAAGTCGGTGACAAAAGTGAAATTACCAACAAAGACACATAAACCTTTGACTCTCCCGACAAAGTTACAAACTCCACCGGGGTACTTGGGATCCCTTCTAGGTTCAAGTCTTATGTTCACTATATCATTATAAACTGTTGAGGACATAATGTTGATTGGAGATTTAAAGTCAATGTAAGCATTGCTAATGTGCTTATATCCAATCATACATGGTATCTTAGCGCTCTTAGGATCGCCTCTCTTGATCTTAGGTTCAATTATGGTGAAGGGAGATCGCGGGTTATCAATAAGGTTATTATAGTATGCAATCTCCTCCTTAGTGGGGTATAGGTTAAAGTGGTCGTTAAGTCTCGGATCCATTTCCTCTTCTGGTCTCTTAATGACACTCACAAAGTCATCAGGCCCTAGGTCCTTATTTGAATACAAGACGGTTGCTAGGTCGCTAAACGTATGTTCGAGTTCAATCTTGATCAACCTATTAAGCTCTCTAAGCTCCCTAATCTCACTCTCAATTTGTTCACGTAACACAGCTACTTCACTAGGGGAAAGGGGTGGATTCGCGTTTTCCATAATGGTCAACGGAATAGTCAATGAGTTTAATTTACTAACAAAGGCACAAAGAAATAAGATAGACTAAAGAAGACCTAAAAATAAAAATAAAAATCTTACTAGAAAAGGAATCTACCAAGTAGACCTAATAAAAAGAAATTCTAACCTAGACAATAACTATTCCCCAGGCTGCGGCGCCAAAAACTTGATGCGTGGGAATTGCACCTTGCTTCACCTCTCGAGGGATCTCGCGAGGCTTACAACCCCCACCAGGCAGTGTACCTGATCGTTGTAGTATAGTATAGTGACAAGTACCGGGGGATTGATCGTTCAGCTTAGGAATAGTGTCGCTAGGATTAGAAAACCTAATTAAAAGTTCTAGAGATGAAAGATGATTATTTTTGTATTTTTATATTTTTATGAAAGCAATTAAAATCTCGGGTTTTGAAAGAGTGGGCGGAATTAGTTGCTAATCAACTAACCCAAAAACTACTTTGTAACTAATTAAACTAATGAAAATAAAATTAAACTAATATTAAACTAAGGTTGTGAGCAGTAATTGGAGAAATTGTGTTTACTTAGACTTCATTACTCCCTAGATATCTTTTACATGTCAATTACTTGTTACACTTGTATGAATGACGGGTTGTATTCCTTAATACCATTCGTGGAGTGGCATACATAACTCCCCAACTCTATGAGCTCTTATCTCCTCCTACACCATGACCCAGCACAACTATAGGGATTGTAAACAGTGGCTCATGCATTAAATACAACCAATAAAGACCTAGTACGCCTCGGTTCATGTTTCTTAAGACGTTCAAGCATGTTACCATTTGGAGATCTGCCAGTTTTCTTAAGCCTAACATATAAAATCATTCATTCAAAACAAGAATAGACAAGTAATCAACACATAATCAACACCTAGGTTTCATTAGATCTAAGCAAACACAAGAGAGATCTAGCCTAGCATAGTAGAATTAAGATAAGAACAAAAGATAAACAACCAACACATAGACATATTGATTGAATTAAGAGTATACTTATCTCAATTACAATGCAAGGTCTCAAGGGTTTGGAACCCTTGAAAAACCTGTAAAAGAGGCACCAAAATCGTCTTTAGGGTTTCACCAAAACTTCTCCTCTTTTAATGAAAAAACTAGAAAACTATATATAGGAAAATCGTCCTGACGGCGTCAAGAGTAAAATCTGACGCCGTCAACTCGCCGCCATACACTTCCTCGGACGCCCTAGATCCAATCGTGACGGCCTATGTGACACCGTCACCACCTTCGGTAAATTAATCTTCATGTCTGACGCCGTCAAGAGCAAACCCTTGACGCCGTCACCTTGTATTTCCAGCTTGGATTTTTGGTACTTTGTCGTTTTCTTCACTTTATGCTCCAAAAACGTCCAAAATAACCTCTTTTCCAGAATTCACTCTCCAAACACCTAAAATCACAAAAGGAACGATTTAGGGCAATATTTGATCAAATAAATTCGGATTCGGGCTTAAATGACCCCCTAAAAACGGATCATTTTTCGCCTCATCACACGCGAAGAAACAACAACCAAACATCAAAACCCGAATACCAAACGAATTTTTATTATCAAAACTTCATTTCCCATCATTATTTCACAAAACCCATTTAAGGAAAATCGTGTACCCACGATTTGGGTAGCACATCGAGACCCACGAGTTGAAACTCGTGGTACTCACCTTCAAAATGACTCCAAGAATGTATATCTTCAAAAACCCAACAAGAAAAAGATGAAAAAGATAATGTTTAGGGGCGGTGGTGATGATTTCGTGGTGTTAGAGAGGGTTTTAGAGCGCGTGATTGATTGAGCCTGAACCGTCTAATTATTATTGACCAAGGTCAACAAGTCAAAGACATCCTAGAATCAATACTCCGGTGATAGTGTAGTGTTTTCCCGGGTCGTTAAAGTCCCGACGAGATTGAAATGGTGCTTTTGGAATCGTTTATGAGTAAGTGGGACTGAGGACAGTAGCCCAGATGATATGGAATTGATTTTGCTACTGTTATTTGGTATTTGTACACAGATATAATATTCACAATAATCAGATACCAGATATATGCACAAATTCACAATTAAGATCACGTATCGGACTGAAAAAGTGGGTTTTGGTGTTTAACAAACTACAGGGGGTGCTTTTGACACTTTTTCAAACTTGAAAATTAAAAATGAAAAATAAATTATAAAAGTGATTAAAATAATATTAAACTATTATTTAATTAATTAAACTATTTAAAATCTAAATTAAAACCTAATTTAAATAAACTAAAAATGACAAATGATTTAAATTAAACTACAAATTGACAAAAATATTTTCTAAACCTAAATTAGAACTTGAAGAAAGTATAAAAAAATTAAAAATAATATTTTTGTCTTTTTGTGGTTATGTTATTAATTAAAAACTATTTAACTTAATTTAACTAATTAAACTACTTTTAATTAATATTAATACTAAATTAACTTAGAAAATTAAGATAAAATTTATAAAATTACTTAACCATCACAGGAATCCTACAAAATTATAAAAATCATAAAAATTATGTTTTAAGATTAAACTACTAATTATTTACTTTTTAATTAACTTAAGTCTACTTTAAACAAATAAAATAAGAAAAATAGAAAATGAACAGTAGAATCTCAAAATTTATTTTCTAAAAACTTATTATACTATATTAGAACTAGGAAAATTATAAAAACTAGATTTAACCTTATAAAAACTAATTAAGCTATTTAATATTTGATATTAATTAATAATAAAGAAAATTAAAGTTAAATCTAATAAATACTAAATGGCAAAATAAAAATCTGAAAAAATTATCAAAATTACTTTACTATATAAGGTATTTAATAAAAATATAAAAACACTAGTGACTTAATTAAAATATAAAAATGAAAATTAAAATTAACTTGAATTAAATAGAAACTATCACTTACTTTAACTTGGATTTTTTTTGGATTTTTCTTTTTCAGAACTGCTTAATACCTTAAAAAGACAAACTTTTGTAAAAACACTTTTAAAATTAGCTTATAAATAAGCTGTGACACCCCCTTGTCTTAAACAGTTGACTTTGGTTGACTATTTGGTCAATCTGGGTCAAATGGCCTTGGATGGGGTCCACAATGGTGAAATCAGATGCAACTAAGTTAGACAAACACAATTAAGCCAGAAACAACTATTAAGCAACACAAATAAGCTGATTAAAGAGAAATAAGCACTTGAGCAAAGTTAAACTGAACCAGGTTTGGGGACAAACTTTAAGCCTATTTCCAGGTGGGGTCCACTTGTCCCAAGGTCAAACAAATGGTCAAACCTAGGAGTCTACTAGGAGGGGGGTTGGAAAAACCTAAAATCTAGGAGTGGGGACCACTGTGGTGGCCACAAATCACCACCAAAGTGGTGGTGGTGACTGGGTGTCTGGGTGAGCAGGGCACAACCTTGCCCTGCAGGTCACTTTGAAGGTCTGTGGGACCCACTTAAACTTCTAAACAAATTAAGCAAAAATTTAAGCTGATAGATTAGCTGATAGACTTTAACCACACAAAATTTCAAGACTTAATATCCATTACACAGTTCTCAATTAAAGTTGGAAATTTGATGAAAATCTGAGAAGGTAACTTTTGACTTTTGACAAGAACTTGAAATTTTAACTTTATTGAGATTCTAAGTGATCTAAACTACTGATTATGATGTTTTAGGTTAATTTAAGATTACTAAAAGCTAGATTAACAACTTCTTATCAGATTATGAGCTTATGGGATCCAAATTCCTACACAGTTGACTGTGTGGGGAATTAGAGAATGATTTTGACTTTTTGCTCTATACTAACCCAATTTTGTGACTTACTTAACTAACTTAGACCTAATGTGACTTGACTGAGCCAGAAATTACTACCAATTCACCCTTGAGCATAGTGAACACTGATTATCCAAACACACCCTTATATTTAAGAATTGAAGATTTTCAAAGCAAATGAATGCTAGGGTTCAAGTTTTTGATTTCAACCTACTGAATATTACTAAGTGAGTTTATCAAAGTACTAGAAAATAGATTAACACTACAATAGCACAAGTTTTACTCTAAAGCTAAGTTTTGACAGTTGAAGTTAAATGATTAAGTAGATATAGATTTTAACAAACAAACTATTATGATTAAACTAAAAATTACTCAAATAACAATCAAGAACACAATGCAAGCACAAATTTGCAGATACAAGCAAGGAAATTAGAAACTAAACTTTTGAGGGGAAAATGGAAATGAGTAAAAACTTACTGAGCACTTCTAGCATGAACAAGAAGTTTTCCTATGATGCCTATCTTTAGATAGGCTATTTCCAGCTCCAATCTTGCTCACCGTTCCATCTTAAAACCTGAAAACATCAAATCAAACCAAACAGTTGACCATAGTTGATTTTTTTTATCTTTTTTTTTTATTATTCTTCTAATGTAGCTGAATTTTAAAGTCTCTAAAGCTTAGATAAGCTTATTGGAGCTTATATGATCCTACTCAGTCCATCATTAGAACTTAAATCCTATCAGACAACCATGTAGATTACAAAGTGAAATTTGAAAATTGCATAAACAAATTAAGCTGAGAAAACTTGCATATATTAATGAAAATAGTTTAACAATACATGGAATTAACTTCTACAACTGCTTAAAAGCTTGTGACTACACTACAATAGCTTAAATTACTTATACGATTACACTTATTTAAAAAAACTAGACTAAACTTCTTCTTGCATCTCTTTGCCTTTTATAGCCCTTGATTAGGGTTTCCCTGAGCATTCTGAGCAAATCCCATCATGTTCTGATCAATTTGGTCCACTAATGAGCTTACACGTGGATTTGGCGCCAAAATCTGTTTCTTCAATTTGTCTCTGATAACGTGTAATGGGGAGGGTGCATTAATTGTGGAGGTGAGGGGTAGGTGTAGGGGGTGGGGTGGTGATGATTGAGGTGCAAGTGGGGGTGGTGGTAGCAAAACCAGGTGGTTTTGGGTCTGAGTGGTGGTGGTGGTTTGGGAGGGAAAAGCTATTCGGGGTGGTTTTGTTTTTGGGGGCGTTGACCGAGGTCAAAATGGACCCGGGTCAAAGATAGGGAGTGGACTGGGCTGAGTGACTTTTGGGCCCAAGTAGTGGACTGGATCTTGACCAGGCTTTAGGCTTATGGATTTGGTTTAGTTATTTTTAGATAGGATCCGGTTTGGTTTATGTGTAACACAAGGACTAGTTTTCTAATTTTGGTAAAGTTTGGGGACTGGATTTGGCATGTTCTTGAAGTACTTCAAAGGGTGTATAATGCCAAAGTTGAATAGTGTGAGGGTTCCAAATGATTTTTTTTCCAATTTTACCCTTCCAGGGACTATTTCTGCCAAACCTTGTAATTCCAGGGACCAATCATGAAACTTTTCCCAAAATTCACATAAGGACCAAACCTGCATTTAAACATTAGCACAAGGACCACAAGTATTATTTTAAACCTCAGGGACCAAATCTGCCAATTTCACAAACTCCAGGGACCTGTTTTGCCAATTTTGGATTTTGAGGGACCAAATGTGTAATTTTCTCAAACTTTTTACCCAAGGATCATTTTTTATAACTTTTGACTTTTTCATGCCTTGGGTTGACTTTTCTTTCGTTTTAAACTTCCAGGGACTAGTTTTGTCAATATTTGAAACCTGAGGGACTGAAACTGCCAATTGTGCAAACTTTGTGCGTTTTTCATCTGTTTTTGGTATTTTTGCATTTGAAACATGTAAAACACTTTCCTGGGATATTTTCACTATTTTGATTCATTATTGAGTGTTTTTGGATGTTTTGGCACTTCAGAATTGGTAAAAATGATGAGTATTTACACACTCATCAATCCCCCACACTAAAACATTGCTAGCCCCTAGCAATCTTTTGAGAAAAACTTAATGGATTTGAAACTCTTTACCAAAAGCCATCACTTCTGGAGTAGCCAGGTGTAAGAACTGTGGCACACCTGATAACCGTGTGATTTTGAGCAAACCACCAGCTGTCAACGGATTTGATTTGTCTTTACCAAAAGCCGTTTGCTTCTGGACTAGCCAGCATCTTGATGGACTAAGTCAACATCTTGGTGAGCTGAATACCAATTATGGATTTTCCACTGCCTTTACCACAAGCCATAATCTTGTGGGCTAGCCAACTCATTTGCTTATGAGGATGCGGGGGAGCTGAGGAACCATGCAATTTTTGGCAAACTGCCAGCCATCAACGGGTTTGAGATGTCTTTACCAAGAGCCGTTTGCTCCTGGACTAGCCAATCCCTTTGTCATTTAGACTTTGGCGGACTGATAACCACAAAAATTTTGGAATAAAGTGAAAATTTTGAATTTTTTTTTTTTTTTTTTTTTTTTTTTTTTTTTTTTTTTTGGCCTAAAAATGGGGGTACTTGGAAAGTTTTGTGATAAAATTCGTAAGAATTTCCCCCCCCACACTAGAACTGAATATTGTCCTCAATATTCAAAGTCCCGGCTATTATGCCGAATCTCTGAATAGAAAAGCTAATATTCGATTCTAAGTGTGGAAATTTCTATTTTTCACTTTATTTTATCTGTACATACAATTTTTTTTTTTTTTTTTTTTTTTTTTTGGTTCACTACCTCCCAGGCTTGTGTTAGGTTTACCACGCTAGCTAATCACTTGTGAATGATTAACTGTAATAAATTTGCCCTAACAGCCCGGGAGTTGAATGATAAAGTTTATAATATACATACACCTTCCAGGTTTGTGTCAGGTTTACCACGCTAGCTAATCACTTGTGAATGATTAACTGTAATAAATTTGCCCTAACAGCCTGGAAGTTGAATAATAAAGTATATAATATACATACACTTCCCAGGCTTCTGTCAGGTTTACCACGCTAGCTAATCACTTGTGAATGATTAACTGTAATAAATCTGCCCTGACAGCCCGGGAGTTGAATGACATAATATACATACAAAACATGTTTATTGAATTTTGAAAAATATTTACTTTTGAAACGGTGGGGGATGGCCACTCCCCCACACTAGGGTGGTAGAAAGTAGAAAGAAGTCAGAAATACGGGTGAAAACCCATATATGTTGCTAATTTTTGTTCACCGAGTCACTAGCTTGACTCGATCCCCGAATTCATTGGTCCATGGGGAAAGTTTGGAGATCCGGGACAACCATGGGTGATGTGTCCTCTCCAAAATAATGTTTTAATCTGTGACCATTCACTTTGAAGTTGGGACCTTCGGGTTGAGATAACTCAACAGTCCCGTATGGGTAAACTTTAGCAATGGTGAATGGTCCGGTCCATCGGGTTTTTAATTTCCCCGAGAAGATCTTTAATCTAGAATTGAAAAGAAGGACTCTGTCACCGACGTTGAAAACTCGGTTCTTAATCTTAGAGTCGTGAATCTTCTTTGTCTTTTCTTTGTAGATCAAAGAGTTCTCGTAGGCTTGATCACGAAGTTCGTTTAATTCATTGATTTGAACCTTACGGTGATCACCCGCTTTATGAAGGTCGTAGTTAGCATGTTTTAAGGCCTAGTAGGCTTTGTGCTCGAGTTCGATCGGTAAATGACACGCCTTCCCGTATACAAGCTTGTATGGAGTACACCCGATGGGTGTTTTGTAAGCTGTACGGAAGGCCCAGAGTGCATCATCTAGTTTATCCGACCAGGAAGCACGGTTTTCACCTACGGTCCTCTCAAGAATCCGTTTAATACCACGGTTGGAAACCTCCACATGCCCACTTGTTTGGGGGTGATATGCGGTGGAAAGACGATGAGTAACACCGTATTTCAGCATGACTTTTGCAAATTGATCATTGCAAAAGTGAGTACCGCGATCACTAATGATGGCACGTGGGGTTCCAAAACGAGCAAAGAGGGACTTCAAGAATTTCACAACTACTCGGGCGTCGTTAGTGGGTAAGGCCTTAGCCTCAACCCATTTTGACAAGTAGTCAACAGCCACGAGTATGTATTTGTTTCCACGAGAAGATGGGAATGGCCCCATAAAGTCAATGCCCCAGACGTCAAAGATTTCACAAACTTGAATAGCATTTTGTGGCATTTCGTTCTTTTGTGAAATATTCCCGTGACGCTGACAAGCATCACAGGCTTTGACTAACTCGTGGGCATCCTTGTAGATTGTGGGCCAATAGAAACCGGAATCAAACACCTTTTTGGCGGTGTAGTTAGGACTATGGTGGCCCCCGGTGGGTCCAGCATGGCAAGCCTTGAGAATATCAGTGGCTTCCTGTCCGTATACACATCGCCTGATGACTTGATCGGCACAGATTTTGAAGAGGAAGGGGTCGTCCCAGAAGTAATGTTTAACGTCTTTGAAGAATTTTTTCTTTTGTTGGGACGTTAACCCCTTCACTATGAAGTTACCCGCATGGTAATTTGCAAAGTCGGCAAACCATGGGGTAGTAGAGTCACCACGAAAAGCAACCGCATTGAGTGTCTCGAGAGGAAATGTTTCATTTATTTCCTTTTTCTCGGACACATCTTGATGAGGGTTCTCTAATCGTGAGAGATGATCAGCAGCAAGGTTCTCGGCTCCTTTTTTATCACGGATAATGATATCAAATTCCTGAAGGAGGAGAACCCAACGAAGAAGCCTCGGCTTTGCATCTTGTTTTGCAAATAGGTATTTCAAAGCCGAGTGATCTGTGTACACTACGCATTTAGTCAAGATTAGGTATGACCGGAATTTCTCGAAGGCATACACCACAGCTAGGAGTTCTTTTTCAGTGGTGGTATAATGACCTTGAGCCTCAGTCATAGTTTTGCTTGCGTAGTGTATGGGCTGAAAGTATTTTGCTTTTCGTTGCCCCAAGACCGCACCTATGGCAAAATCACTAGCATCGCACATAAGCTCAAAAGGTTGGTCCCAATCGGGGGCAACAAGAATCGGTGCCTCGGTAAGCTTTTTCTTTAGTGTTTCAAAAGCTTCGATGCACTCAGGAGAGAAGATGAAAGGAGCATCCTTCTCGAGGAGATGGGTCATAGGCCGGGCAATCTTAGAAAAATCTTGGATAAACCTACGGTAGAAGCCGGCATGACCCAAAAAGCTCCTAACACCTTTTACGGTGGTGGGATGAGGTAATTTGGCAATGACATCGATTTTAGCTCTGTCAACCTCGATCCCGTTTTTTGAAATCTTATGGCCGAGGACAATGCCCTCCTTGACCATAAAGTGGCTCTTCTCCCAGTTGAGACTTAGATTCGTTTCTTTGCAACGTTTAAGCATCTGTTCCAAGTGGGAGAGGCAAGTCTGAAATGAATCCCCGATGACCGAAAAGTCATCCATGAATACCTCCATAGTTTTCCCGATCATGTCGGAAAAAATAGACATCATGCACCTCTGGAACGTGCCTGGTGCATTACATAAGCCGAAAGGCATACGTCTGTAAGCAAAAGTTCCGTAGGGGCATGTGAAGGTAGTCTTCTCTTGATCCTGGGGATCAATGGGGATTTGGAAGTAACCCGAGAAGCCATCGAGGAAGCAGTAGTATTCATTCCCCGCAAGTCTTTCGAGCATTTGGTCCATAAAAGGGAGAGGAAAATGGTCTTTACGGGTAGCTTCATTCAACTTTCGATAGTCAATACAAACTCGCCAACCCGTGACCAAACGAGTTGGAATCAACTCGTTATCCTCGTTGGTGACAACGGTAATGCCACCCTTTTTAGGAACACAATGAATTGGGCTAACCCAAGGACTGTCAGATATAGGGTAAATCAATCCCGCATCAAGAAGTTTAAGAACTTCTTGTTTGATAACTTCGTGGATTTTGGGATTTACCCTTCTCTGATGTTGCACAGCTGGTTTAAAGTCATCCTCCATTAATATTTTATGAGTACAAAAGTTCGGGCTTATGCCCTTAATGTCGGAGAGTTTCCAAGCAATTGCTTGCTTGTTTGACTTAAGAACCTTTAGGAGTGCAGCCTTTTCCTCATCTTTTAAGTCTTTGGCAATAATGACGGGTAATTTATTATCACCCTCCAGAAATGCATATTCTAGATGAGGAGGCAAGTCCTTGAGCTCAACCTCGGGAAAGTCTTCAGTTATTTCAACATTTTTGACTTCCGCTTTATGAAGTATTTGTGGAGACGGAGAGGGTGAAGGATCGTCATTTAACAATCTTTCAAGGAGAAGAATGTCCCCCTCCGGGTCAAGATAGTTTTCATCAACTCCATCGGGAATTGAGCTATCTTGAGCAAGAAAAGCCTCGAGCTCTTCCAGAAGGAAATCACTTCCCTCAAACGGAGTGAGGGAAGGGGAAGAGTCGGAAATGATAGGGTCAGTAGAAAGACTGCCACTGGATGAGAAACCAAGGACCTCTTGAGAATACTCCTCAGACGCAACATCGATGACATCAATTCGGTTAACCGTTTCAGCATCATAGTTGGAGGAGTATCTTGAGGTCTGATCAAGATTGAATGTGATGGCTTCGCCACCGACACGTAGAGTGATTTCTTCTTCGAATACATCGATTAAAGCACGACCCGTTCTTAAGAATCCCCTCCCGAGAATGAGAGGAACTCGTGGGTCAGCATCAAAATCAACAATCACGAAATCTGCCGGAAAGTGGAACTTTCCTACTTTCACAAAGATATCTTCGGCAATGCCGAGAGGACGGGATATGGTACGGTCTGCAAGCTCGAGTGTCATGCAGGTCGGAGTGAGAGTATGTAGAGAAAGTCTTTTCCAGACTGTGTAAGGCATCAGGTTAATGCTTGCGCCAAGATCGGCCAAGGCAAAGCATTCAACCATCCCCGGGAAAATACAAGGAATGAGAAATTTCCCGAGATCTCCAAGCTTTTCGGGAAGCTTTTTCAAGAGCACTGCTGAGTAATGCTCATTAAGAGAAGTTTTTGCCATCTCACAGAGTTTTTCTTTGTTGCTTATCAGATTTTTGATTGTCGAAGCAAACTTAGGCATGAGAAGAAGAGCGTCCGTGAAGCTAATATCGAAGTGTAATTCTTGGAAAATTTGATAAAATTTTTCCATCTGATGATTAGCTCTTTCGCGGTTCTTTTGATCATACACACGTGAAGGATATGGAATTGAAGGTTTAGGATCATTCTTTGGAATTTCATCAGGACTCACAGGAGGATCAAATACAACTTTCGGCTTACGAGCCGGGACCGGGACAACTTGAGGGTGGACGTTGTTGGTACCTCCATTATTAGTAGGAAGTACCTTGCCCGTAGTAACCTCAGGCTCACGTTCCGCTACCTTAGGAGGAGAAGAAGAGGTAGAAGGAATCGAGGGTCCATTGTATGATACCCCACTTCGGGTAGTGATCGCTTTGACATCGCCCCTCGGGTTTGCGATCGTGTTGCTCGGTAATGTACCCGGGCCCGAGGGTCGATCATTTAAAGACTTCTGAAGTTCAGAGATAGTCTTGATCAATAACCGATTTGTTTCCTCTTGTGCTTTCATGAATTGTTTAATCTCAGCATCGGAGGAAGAAGGAGGTGGAACAACGTTTTGATTTTGAACAGGGGGATTTTGAACACGGTTGTTTTGAAAATTCCCTTGATTTTGATTGTTGTTACCCTGAAAAGTGTTTCTCTGATTGAAATTACCCTGATTGTAATTCCCTTGATTCTGGTTTCTTTGAAAATTTCCTTGAAAACCTTGGGTTTGATTGCCATTTTGAAAATTGTTTTGATTAAACTGGCCTTGATTTTGGTTCGGGTTTTGGAAATTTGAGTTTTGACCTTGGTTAAAATTCTGATTCGCGTTACGGTTTTGATTTTGGTTAAAGCCGGGAGGTCCGAGAAAATTGTTGGAACGATAGCTTAAGAGATTATGGTCCCCTTGCGGTTGGTAAGAATTACCCCCCGTGTTGTAGGAACCGTTAGCAGCATAAACGTTCTCTTGAGGAAATTCAGCAGTAGCTGGACACTCGGAATACAGATGTGGGCCCCCACAAGTTTCACAACTTCGGGCCACGGCTTTCACTTGTTGATTTTGAACCTGATGTTGTATCGTTTGGTTCATTCTCAACACAGCCGTAGAAATATCATCCATCTTTTTGGTAAGAGCAATTATTTCAGGAGATGATGATGAGGGAGTAACTGAATTACATGACGCATCCCTCTCCGCAGAGGAATCCCAAAAGTTATGATGGGCAGTCATGTTCTCGATTAAGTCATAGCACTCCTCGGGACGCCTTTTCATAAAGGTCCCACCAGCAGCAGCATTGAGAATGTCTCGGTGCCTTAATGTCAGTCCATTATAGAAGGTATCTATGATGGTAACTTGCAACATATTGTGGTTAGGGCACCGATCAATAGCTAGCTTATAACGCTCCCAAGCCTCAAAAAGAGACTCATCAGGACGTTGCCGGAAGTTGCTGATATCATTTCGTAACTTGGTAACCATGGATGGTGGAAAATATTTTGCTAAAAACTTGGTTACCATTTCATCAAAGGTACGAATAGAATTCTTTGGAAGTCGGTCAAACCATGCAGTGGCATGATGAGCGAGAGAATAGGGGAAGAGGTACAGCCGAAGGGCATCATCGGTGACACCATGCTGTTTCATGCTTTGGGTGACCGTAAGATATTTGTCAAGATGCTTGTTGGCATCGTCACCCGGTAATCCGTGAAATTGACACGAATTTTGGACTTGTTGGATCATGTGATGCTTGAGGCCAAAGTCCGCAGCCCCAATAGTGAGTGGTGCAATAGGCCCACCCCGCCCTTGCATGGTAGGCTGGCACAGCTCCTCCATCATTCGGAGATCGGGAGCTGGCTCATCAGGGGGTGGTAATGGTGGTGGTGGCCCAGCGGCCATTTCGGTTTCTGTATTAGAACGTAGCTCGGGTACGTCTTTCTGTTTTTTATTCTTTGTTTGAGACCGAGTGCGCATGCACTAAAATCAATTTTTCAACACAAGTTCGAGGCAAAACTACAGTGAACTTAAACCAATAATCACAAGTGAGCAGCTTCTTTGAAAAAGGTACACTACTCACAGGGATACAAAGGCAAGTTTTAATCTTAAGTTTGGGAACTTATTATGGGTTTATTAATTGATTTTTGAAAAACTGCTTCAGGCTTATGGGTGTGTGTGCAGAAAACTTGGGAAATATTTTTGGAACTGATTCGTTAACCGAAATCGTCCCTTTAAGATTACTCGCAGGCTGGCGGGAGGAAGTAAATAGGTTTCCTCTTCAGTTCGCAATTTAATGTCAGAACTTACCTTAAACCAACTGTTTCAGGTTGTAATCTTAAAGAACACGAAGTAATTTAACTTCACAGTTTGTTTTTGATTGTTTTTAATTTTTTTGGTGTTTCTCAACACTTCAGGAGAAGTGTTAATGAACGTTTTTTCTGATATGATTATGTTTTTACAAAAACTTTTTACAAATTTGTGTGAAATTTGTACAGGGAGGGTTTTGGAAACCACTAAACTTAAAACGATTTTATAAAACACGCAACAACCTCCCCGGCAGCGGCGCCAAATTTTGATTGAGCCTGAACCGTCTAATTATTATTGACCAAGGTCAACAAGTCAAAGACAGCCTAGAATCAATACTCCGGTGATAGTGTAGTGTTTTCCCGGGTCGTTAAAGTCCCGACGAGATTGAAATGGTGCTTTTGGAATCGTTTATGAGTAAGTGGGACTGAGGACAGTAGCCCAGATGATATGGAATTGATTTTGTTACTGTTATTTGGTATTTGTACACAGATATAATATTCACAATAATCAGATACCAGATATATGCACAAATTCACAATTAAGATCACGTATCGGACTGAAAAAGTGGGTTTTGGTGTTTAACAAACTACAGGGGGTGCTTTTGACACTTTTTCAAACTTGAAAATTAAAAATGAAAAAGAAATTATAAAAGTGATTAAAATAATATTAAACTATTATTTAATTAATTAAACTATTTAAAATCTAAATTAAAACCTAATTTAAATAAACTAAAAATGACAAATGATTTAAATTAAACTACAAATTGACAAAAATATTTTCTAAACCTAAATTAGAACTTGAAGAAAGTATAAAAAAATTAAAAATAATATTTTTGTCTTTTTGTGGTTATGTTATTAATTAAAAACTATTTAACTTAATTTAACTAATTAAACTACTTTTAATTAATATTAATACCAAATTAACTTAGAAAATTAAGATAAAATTTATAAAATTACTTAACCATCACAGGAATCCTACAAAATTATAAAAATCCTAAAAATTATGTTTTAAGATTAAACTACTAATTATTTACTTTTTAATTAACTTAAGTCTACTTTAAACAAATAAAATAAGAAAAATAGAAAATGAACAGTAGAATCTCAAAATTTATTTTCTAAAAACTTATTATACTATATTAGAACTAGGAAAATTATAAAAACTAGATTTAACCTTATAAAAACTAATTAAGCTATTTAATATTTGATATTAATTAATAATAAAGAAAATTAAAGTTAAATCTAATAAATACTAAATGGCAAAATAAAAATCTGAAAAAATTATCAAAATTACTTTACTATATAAGGTATTTAATAAAAATATAAAAACACTAGTGACTTAATTAAAATATAAAAATGAAAATTAAAATTAACTTGAATTAAATAGAAACTATCACTTACTTTAACTTGGATTTTTTTTGGATTTTTCTTTTTCAGAACTGCTTAATACCTTAAAAAGACAAACTTTTGTAAAAACACTTTTAAAATTAGCTTATAAATAAGCTGTGACACCCCCTTGTCTTAAACAGTTGACTTTGGTTGACTATTTGGTCAATCTGGGTCAAATGGCCTTGGATGGGGTCCACAATGGTGAAATCAGATGCAACTAAGTTAGACAAACACAATTAAGCCAGAAACAACTATTAAGCAACACAAATAAGCTGATTAAAGAGAAATAAGCACTTGAGCAAAGTTAAACTGAACCAGGTTTGGGGACAAACTTTAAGCTTATTTCCAGGTGGGGTCCACTTGTCCCAATGTCAAACAAATGGTCAAACCTAGGAGTCTACTAGGAGGGGGGTTGGAAAAACCTAAAATCTAGGAGTGGGGACCACTGTGGTGGCCACAAATCACCACCAAAGTGGTGGTGGTGACTGGGTGTCTGGGTGAGCAGGGCACAACCTTGCCCTGCAGGTCACTTTGAAGGTCTGTGGGACCCACTTAAACTTCTAAACAAATTAAGCAAAAATTTAAGCTGATAGATTAGCTGATAGACTTTAACCACACAAAATTTCAAGACTTAATATCCATTACACAGTTCTCAATTAAAGTTGGAAATTTGATGAAAATCTGAGAAGGTAACTTTTGACTTTTGACAAGAACTTGAAATTTTGACTTTATTGAGATTCTAAGTGATCTAAACTACTGATTATGATGTTTTAGGTTAATTTAAGATTACTAAAAGCTAGATTAACAACTTCTTATCAGATTATGAGCTTATGGGATCCAAATTCCTACACAGTTGACTGTGTGGGGAATTAGAGAATGATTTTGACTTTTTGCTCTATACTAACCCAATTTTGTGACTTACTTAACTAACTTAGACCTAATGTGACTTGACTGAGCCAGAAATTACTACCAATTCACCCTTGAGCATAGTGAACACTGATTATCCAAACACACCCTTATATTTAAGAATTGAAGATTTTCAAAGCAAATGAATGCTAGGGTTCAAGTTTTTGATTTCAACCTACTGAATATTACTAAGTGAGTTTATCTAAGTACTAGAAAATAGATTAACACTACAATAGCACAAGTTTTACTCTAAAGCTAAGTTTTGACAGTTGAAGTTAAATGATTAAGTAGATATAGATTTTAACAAACAAACTATTATGATTAAACTAAAAATTACTCAAATAACAATCAAGAACACAATGCAAGCACAAATTTGCAGATACAAGCAAGGAAATTAGAAACTAAACTTTTGAGGGGAAAATGGAAATGAGTAAAAACTTACTGAGCACTTCTAGCATGAACAAGAAGTTTTCCTATGATGCCTATCTTTAGATAGGCTATTTCCAGCTCCAATCTTGCTCACCATTCCATCTTAAAACCTGAAAACATCAAATCAAACCAAACAGTTGACCATAGTTGATTTTTTTTTTTTTTTATTATTCTTCTAATGTAGCTGAATTTTAAAGTCTCTAAAGCTTAGATAAGCTTATTGGAGCTTATATGATCCTACTCAGTCCATCATTAGAACTTAAATCCTATCAGACAACCATGTAGATTACAAAGTGAAATTTGAAAATTGCATAAACAAATTAAGCTGAGAAAACTTGCATATATTAATGAAAATAGTTTAACAATACATGGAATTAACTTCTACAACTGCTTAAAAGCTTGTGACTACACTACAATAGCTTAAATTACTTATACGATTACACTTATTTAAAAAAACTAGACTAAACTTCTTCTTGCATCTCTTTGCCTTTTATAGCCCTTGATTAGGGTTTCCCTGAGCCTTCTGAGCAAATCCCATCATGTTCTGATCAATTTGGTCCACTAATGAGCTTACACGTGGATTTGGCGCCAAAATCTGTTTCTTCAATTTGTCTCTGATAACGTGTAATGGGGAGGGTGCATTAATTGTGGAGGTGAGGGGTAGGTGTAGGGGGTGGGGTGGTGATGATTGAGGTGCAAGTGGGGGTGGTGGTAGCAAAACCAGGTGGTTTTGGGTCTGAGTGGTGGTGGTGGTTTGGGAGGGAAAAGCTATTCGGGGTGGTTTTGTTTTTGGGGGCGTTGACCGAGGTCAAAATGGACCCGGGTCAAAGATAGGGAGTGGACTGGGCTGAGTGACTTTTGGGCCCAAGTAGTGGACTGGATCTTGACCAGGCTTTAGGCTTATGGATTTGGTTTAGTTATTTTTAGATAGGATCCGGTTTGGTTTATGTGTAACACAAGGACTAGTTTTCTAATTTTGGTAAAGTTTGGGGACTGGATTTGGCATGTTCTTGAAGTACTTCAAAGGGTGTATAATGCCAAAGTTGAATAGTGTGAGGGTTCCAAATGATTTTTTTTCCAATTTTACCCTTCCAGGGACTATTTCTGCCAAACCTTGTAATTCCAGGGACCAATCATGAAACTTTTCCCAAAATTCACATAAGGACCAAACCTGCATTTAAACATTAGCACAAGGACCACAAGTATTATTTTAAACCTCAGGGACCAAATCTGCCAATTTCACAAACTCCAGGGACCTGTTTTGCCAATTTTGGATTTTGAGGGACCAAATGTGTAATTTTCTCAAACTTTTTACCCAAGGATCATTTTTTATAACTTTTGACTTTTTCATGCCTTGGGTTGACTTTTCTTTCGTTTTAAACTTCCAGGGACTAGTTTTGTCAATATTTGAAACCTGAGGGACTGAAACTGCCAATTGTGCAAACTTTGTGCGTTTTTCATCTGTTTTTGGTATTTTTGCATTTGAAACATGTAAAACACTTTCCTGGGATATTTTCACTATTTTGATTCATTATTGAGTGTTTTTGGATGTTTTGGCACTTCAGAATTGGTAAAAATGATGAGTATTTACACACTCATCAGTGATGTATACCAAATGATAGATCAGAACGAGATGGTTAAGATGGTGGTATTATATTGGACGTGGGAGGGGCGGTGGTGGCTGTGGTGGCCGTGGTAGGCTGCGGTGGTGTTAGGGTTTTCAAGAGATAGAGAGTGTGTGTTGGTGAGGATGATGGTTGTGTTGTTTTGTGAATCCAGGATCCAACAAGGACGTTTTTTATCATTTACTCTAAAAAAAATGATTTTAATAATATTATTATTATTATTATTATTATTATTATTATTATTATTATTATTATTATTATTATTATTATTATTATTATTATTATTATTATTATTATTATTATTATTATTATTATTATTATTATTATTATTATTATTATTAAGGGTAGAGTGGGTTAAGTGGCTTGGTGTAGAATACACGGACCAAACCCGAACTCATTCAAAGTAAAATAACTCTTCCGAACCGAGCTCATTCCAAATATTCAAAAATCTCGCGATACGTTCCAAAAATATAAAATTCCCGAACCAACATTTAAAATATATATAAAATTGTTAGGTTAACCTAGTGTCGGAGTCAATGTAGTACCAAATAAATATTTCAAATGAATCATCACGAATATACCAAACCAAACCAATAATTAAAAATTCAATTTCCATAAATAACGTATGGTTTAAAAATCACATTCCAACGTTTACCAATCTCATCACAAATAAACTTTTCCAATATTCCAAAAGTCATAAATTTTAAAGTAATGCGGGTTTTCAAAATGGCTCCCTAATTTGCCAGTTGTCACATTATCAGATCTTAAGAATCTAGGCTTAGCTTTGTAATGATTCCTAATGTAAGCAAAGAAACAAGACAATGTGTTGTGAATTTGGTCCTTTGTATGAAGCAAGTAAGTCAAGGTGCATCTAGTGTGATCATCAACTATTGTGAAAAAATAATGTGCACCATTGAGGGCTGCAGACTTGTATGGACCCCATAGATCAACATGAATGAGCTCAAAAGGTACTTGTGCTCTAGTATGACTCAAAGGAAAAGGCAATCTATGTTGTTTGGCAAGCATACAAGTGTCACAAAAGAAATGAGATATATTGACTTTGTTACAATCATGAACATAAATCAATTTTGATACAGAACTATGCCCAAGTCTAGAATGAAACAAGTCAATTGACACATTGTTTGGCTTCTTTTGAACAACCTGATTAACAAAGGAAGACAAAACAGGAAAAGAAGTTTGAGTAGTTGGTTTAACTAAAGGTTTGCATATGTATAGATTGTTGAACCCTTCTCCAGCAGCTAGAATTTCTCTAGTTGAAGGGTCCTGAAAAACAAACCAAGTAGGAAAAAAAATGGAAATAAGATGCTGAGTGTTAAGAAGTTTTCCTACAGACAACAAATTGACCTTGAACTCAGGCACATAAAAGACATCAGTGAGGATGAGTGTTTCATTTATTCTTATTTTGCCTACTTTGGTAACCCATCTATAAGTTCCATCAGGCAACTTTATCTTAATAGGCTGTTTGAGTATTCTAATGGATTCAAAAAGGTGTAAGTGAGGTGACATATGATCTAAGACCAGCATTGTCAATCATAAGCTTAACAAAAACATGAAATGATAAACTAGTTGGTGCATGTTTGCCATGAAAAGAGATACCTGCATGTGGCTTGGAAGAACTTGCCACATTGCTATTGTAATCAACTCCTTCCCCCTTAAACATTTTCATCATCTCTTGACAAACTGCATGAACCAACTTCTTATCCAAATCCAACTTTTCACCAATCACCTCATTTTCATAATTCGTATGAAAAGGAGTATCTCTCTACACAAACTGCTCAAAATCCCTAGCAACTTGATTAGCCACCTTGACTCCACCTTTCTTTCCTTTCTTACCCTTATACCAATCTGGATAGCCTAATTTTTCAAAACATTGCTCAACCAAATGCACTTCTTGATTACAAAAAATACAAACTTTCTTGGTATCAGTCTTATTATCTCTTCTTGGATTAGAACTTTGACTGTTTCTTTGACCATTCTTGAGATTAGCAAAGAAAGCAGAAGGGTCATTAACATGATGTGTAACTTGTTTTTGCTTCTCCACTTGCTGAACAATGTAATAAGCTTTGTTTATGTTTGGTAAAGGATCCATGGAGAGTATCTGATTCCTCACAGACTCAAATTCATCATTTAACTTCATTAGAAACTGCATCAACTTTGACCTGCTATCAATCTCCAAGAACTTTTCAGTTATGCCACAAGAACATTCCCTCATCTTTCCACAAGAATAAACAGGAACACCATTAAGACTGTGCAACTCATCCCAAAATCGTTTCAACTTATTGAAATAAGCAGCCACAGTCAAATTGCTTTGAGACACCTTGTTTAATTCTCTTTCAATGTGATAGATAAGAGGACCATTGCTCTGTTCATACCTTTCTTCTAGTTCTTTCCAAAGATCAAAAGCAGAATGAGCATACAGAAATGAATTAGACAACTCAGCAATCATTGAGTTCAGCATCCAACACGTCACCATGTAATCACACCTAACCCATCTTTGATGATTAACATCAGTAACTGGTGGTTTAGGTGATGATCCATCTATAAACCCTAATTTCAATTTTGCCCCTAACGCCATCTTGATCTTACGGCTCCAACCAAGAAAGTTACGACCATTAAAAGCTATGTTAGTTAACATCATGCCAGGGTGATCAAAACTCGCTAGGTACAATGGATCATTAGCCATAGTTTGAGCACTTAAATCTTGATTGTTCATGGGGTTTTGGTCAAAATTGTGTGGGTTTGATGTATTAGTGGTGTTTGAATGATGATTATTGTTCGGACACGTCATTAAAACACTCCTGTAACTGTTAATTGAAGTAATGATAATAGATCAAAGAAAATGAAAATGGATGAAATCAAGAACAAATGGGTAAAACCGTTAGGAAGCCGTTAGAAAACGGTTAGGTAACAGAATCGAGCTCACTGCTCTGATACCATATCAAACAGAAGTGAAATTGGGAAGAAAATGATCTTATTTCATTAATTGTGAAATGAGGAGTGTTAATCTCTTACAAGATTAGGAAGAGGGAAAATATGTTTAACAAACTTCTAAACTATTTACAAATTCTACCCTCTATTTTATACAACTTGCTAAATACACATTTAGTTATAAACTCCATATGTTGGTATGGGAATCCGATTAGAACGAGTGTTTAGAAATCCAAGTGGGATATTGTTTAGATAATTTAGACGTGTTATTCACTTTTATTAGTAATGCATAGATTATTATACAGACTAAAGTATTGATCGATGTTTGATTTCTGATCATATATCAAAACATGAAAGTTAGAGAAAAAGAAGACATATACCAAACTCAAAGAATGAAGATGGTATCTAGCCCACCAGCTATTCGATAAAATACATGATGGAAGAATAGTAGTAGCCTACTACTTTAGACTCGTAAGGAGCTCAAATGTCTTATCTCATACCGACGTAGGACGGGTTGTAACAGTAGCCTAGTGCATTTTCAAGTGCATACCCAAGTGCAATCTTGACATGCTACGAGTGTTGGGACAACCCTCACACGCGTAGCTGAGTTGGTTGGTTCAAGAGTGGAGGTCATTGCAAATTTGTTCACCTTCACCATACAGGCGGACACTAGTCGGTCAAAACTCATGTCTAACATTGCCTTTTACATATTGTCTTTATGGGTGGAGCAGATCAACTTAAGCACTTTTGGGTGATTGTTAGGTCTGTAAACCCAATCCCAGAAACATAAGCTCAAAGTTAACATGCAGGCTTCATGGGATACTCCGTCAATACCAATTAGTTTTAGAATGAACACCAATGGGGCTTATATGTTGGACTCAGTGAGATTCTAGGCCGTAATGACCTTAACAAATGGTATTAGAGCTACGGTTGGGCAATGGTGATGTGGGAGTGGATCCTAATACACTTTGTACCCAAAGGAAGCCGGTAAAGGTGTTGTGTTCCAATTGAAAATGTCGATGGTACATGAAAGGTTGGATGATGGACTATCGTTGAAGGGGGGGCCTATGGTGGTTTGGGTTTAAGGCGATGATTGATGGGCTACTCTTCTATTGCCAATTGGTTTTAGATGGAACGCTACTTGGGGTATGTTGGACTTTTGTTAGATTCTGGGCCGTGGTGATCCTAACAAACATAACTAGAGTTCAATCACCCACGTCTCTGACGAAGGAGACAATGGCGATTGGCGAGGGAGCAACATGTTTTGTCTTCAACCTGCATCCATAATTAGTAATCTCAGTTTGCTTTCTCTATTTACTAGTACAATTCTGCTGCAACTAGCAGCTCCCTTTTCATTTAGCAATGTTGTTGGTTTATGGCCTGTTTAAACTCACTTTGTAGGTCACTTTATTGCTTCTTATACTTGTTTAAGGTCACTTTATGGCCTGTTTAAACAAGTTCTAAGAGTGTAGCTGATGATTTGATTTTGGTGAACATGCTACGGTTTAGGTTTACTATAGCTGTAAATATTACAGCATTGTAATTATAAACGTGGACTCTCATGTGTTGTGTACTCTCAATTAAAAATGTCTTTAGTTTGTCCCATGGACGTAGCATGATAACCTGAACCAAAGAATATAGTGTGTCACTTTATTCCGTTTGTTTTGTTTGTTCGGCAGTGATTAGTGTGTGTTGTTGGAAAATTTAGTGCACTTGAAGGATTAATTCACACCTGGTAATGGGTTTGGAGGTACGGAGTGTACACCCATTTGGTCACTAAATCCTCTGACTCAATAGTGGTTATGTATTGATTCTGCTGATAGCATGAATCTGTTTCTGCTGATAGTGTGATTCTACTGATAGTGATTCTGCTGCTAGTTTCCACTGATAGTGTTATTGTTTCCACTGATGTGTTAACATTACCACTGCTAGTGTTATTGTTTCCATTGATAGTGTAAACATTACCACTGCTAGTGATATTGTTTCCACTGATAACCACTGATTCCTACTATTATGGAAAGTATTATGATATAATTAATGAGCCATTAATTATACATAATTCCATTGGCTAGGGTTTGAGTATTCTCTATTATAAATAGAGGTCATAACATTCTGCATGGAGACGATCAACACAAACCCTAAACACTTGAATACAATTCTATTCTTGATTTGTGCCTAAAACAAGAACATCACTTGGTCTTATCCCATAGAGATATTCGTGTAACCCAGGCATAGGGTCGAATAGTTTCTATTGGAAAGTGATAACACAATTTCAAGTGAATATCCGGTACTCATTGATTATCTTAACCCTAATCTGGGAACTTGTTAACACGTAATAACCAACAATCAATAGAAACTATTATTGATAATCAATGGCTGCTGCTATGAGACAAATGGTTGCTAACTTTTCCAAGTTGGAAAAGTTTGAAGGTGTTGATTTCAGAAGATGGCAAAAGAAGATGCACTTCTTGTTGTCAAGTATGAATGTGGTTTATGTTCTAACAACTGAGATTCCAGAATATTTTGGAGATAATGCTACTATGGATCAGATGAGGGCAAGAAGCAAATGGGAGAATGATGATTATGTTTGCAGAGGTTTAATTCTCAATGTTATGTCTGATTCTTTATTTGATATTTATCAGAATGTTGAAACTTCTCAAGAACTATGGGATTCCTTGGAAGCCAAATATATGGATGAGGATGCATCAAGTAAAAAGTTCCTTATAAGTAATTTTAACAATTACAAAATGGTTGATTCTAGACCTGTCATGGAACAATACAATGAACTTCTTAGTATACTTGGTCGATTCACACAACACAAGATGAACATGGATGAGGCTATTTCAGTCTCTTGTATCATTGATAAATTACCTCCTTCTTGGAAATATTTTAAGCATATGCTGAAACATAAGAAGGAGGAGTTAACTCTTGTTGAGTTGGGCAGTTACTTACGCATTGAGGATTCACTCAAAGCACAAGACATTGACAAGCCAAAGAGTAGCAATGCTACTGGTCCATCAGTTGTCAATATGGTGGAGCATAACAACTCCTCCAGGAACAATGACAACAAGGGCAAGCGTAAGCATCAAGATAACACCAAATCTGATCTTAACAAGAAACCAAAAGTGACTTGTTGGAAGTGTGGTAAAACTGGACACTTCAGAAAATATTGTAAAGGCGTTAAGATTGGAAATAAAACCAATGGATCAGGCACAAGTGTAGGGAATGGTAATACCAATTCTATGAAAGGTCAGAATATATTTAATAAGTCTTTTGAGATTTATTATGTTACATATATATCTGAAATTTATTTTGTGCAGGATGATGATGTTGCTTAGTGGGTTGACTCTGGTGCAACAATTCATGTGTGTAAAGATAGAAGCTGGTTCAAGACCTATGAGTCAATGAATGATCTTTCTATTCTTCATATGGGAAACGAGTCAACTGCCCTGGTGCATGGAAAAGGATGTGTTGATTTGAAGTTTAGTTCTGGAAAGATTGTTTCTTTGTTTAATGTTTTACATGTTCCTGATATTAGAAAGAACTTGGTTTCTAGTAGTGTTTTGAATAATTGTGGTTATAAACAAGTGATTGAATCTAATAAGTTTATTTTATCTAAACATGGTGTGTTTATTGGTTTTGGCTATTTGTGTAATCAAATGTTCAGACTTAATATTGTTCATGATAATGTTAATTCTGCTTTTATATCAACCTCTAAACTTAATGATTCAACCATATGGCATGCAAGACTTGGCCATGTACACTTTAAAAGAATGCGAGATATGTCTAAGGATGGGTTAATTTCAGCCTTTGATATGGACACTTAAAAGTGTAAAACTTGCATGATGACCAAAATAACTAAGAAACCATTTCAAAGTGTAAAACGTGAAACTAAAGTTTTGGAGCTGATTCATAGTGACCTATGTGATCTTCATGCTACTCCCTCTTTGGGGAACAAGAAATACTTTATGACTTTTATTGATGATGCTTCTAGGTTTTGTTACGTTTATTTGTTACATACTAAAGATGAAGCATTAGTTAAATTTAATGTATTTAAAACTGAAGTTGAACTACAACAAGGGTCTCTAATCAAAAGATTTAGGACTGATAGGGGAGGTGAGTACATGGATACTTTGTATTTTCAGTCTGTTGGTATAATCCATGAAACGATTGCCCTTATACTCCACAGCAAAATGGTATTTCTGAAAGGAAAAATAGAGTGCTGAAAGAGATGGTTAATTCCATGTTGTCTTATTCAGGGCTGAGTCAAGGGTTCTGGGGTGAAGCTACGTTAATTCCATGTTGTCCTATAAAGATAGATGGAGTTTATTAAAAAAAATATACAAGGACACACAATTAAAAGGCAAAAACATGTATAAATGAGAAGTGATCATACTCATTAAATGTTACTAATTAAATCCTCAATGAAATGACCAACAGAAGTGTACGACGAACCTCCCTCTTTCATTGTCGCTCTGCTCATTTCGCCCATCTCTTTCATTCTATCTCTAACTTCAATATTATTCATCAGCTGCCTTATTCCGCTCTCTATCACTTTAGAAGTGACAATATCGTTCTTTGGACTAAACAAATCCGTCTTATGATCCAACTTAATCTCCACAACCAATCCCAACTCCACCACCATTTCAAAAGCGTTCATCTGCTGCTCTGCATATATTGGCCATGTTGCCAATGGTACACCAAACCATAAACTCTCCAAAATTGAGTTCCACCCACAATGGGACACAAATCCTCCAACTGCATGGTGAGCCAATATTGCCACCTGTGGAGCCCAACCAATAACTTTCCCAATTCCAGCAGTGCGCTCCAGAAATCCATCTGGCAATATTCCACCCGGATCCTCATAATCACCAGTGGCTCTTGATGTCTGATTAGGTGAAGGAGGTCGACGTAAGGACCACAAGAAACGGTGGCCGCTTTGCTCTAAAGCATGTGCAATCTCCTTCACTTGAACCTCATCAAAACTTCCTAAACTCCCAAAACATAGAAAGACAACAGAAGAATCCGGTTGCCCGCCCAACCACCTTATTACATCATCAGCATCTGTGTTCCCTGTGGTACCTCTCTCTAAGTTGAGTATAGGCCCCACATGATACACACATGGTACATTATTGTAAGAAGACAACGATCCAATTGCATGTGTTTCCAATTCCAAGAAAGTGTTAACCACGATTCCTTTTGCATCTTTCCATTTCCGTGAAGTTAATAAGGCATAATCCAAACCTTCTTTAGTATCAAATCCCGAAGGAAAGACCTTTGTTGGCAATGGATTCACAAAACCCGGTACTTTTATCTCGATATCTGAGTTGCACAACATTATAACATGATCTTGGTTTTGTTCATCACACAAGTTCTGGATAAACAGCTCAAACCCAAGATACGCAGCATTAGAAGTGAAGAATACATAAGTCGGAACATTGAACTCATTGGCCACATCTATCATGCCGGTACAAAGCATGTCGATAACAAACCCTGCAACCCGACCATAACCCACTTGACTTTGACTTACCATGTCAGTTACAATGTTTCTAACATATTTGCAATGACTATTTATGAAATTATTAACAAAAGTCATGGGAGCCTTTGGGTCACGGGGTGGTAGGATTTCATCTTGAGGGAGTTCTATGAAGCGTATGCGTTCAATGGCCTTGTTAGCTAATGATTCAATATAGGTGGTGATAGCTGAACCAGATCGAGAACCAGAAGGCGGTTTTATGACTAGGACGGTTATGGAAAGGCGTTGATCACGATTCACTAGTAGTCTTGCGAGCTCGATGATCGATTTGATATGACCAATAACTGGTGCTGGGATGAATACAAGTTCTGCAAATGTATTTGCCATCTTGTTTTGGTTTAAGGAAAAATCTTTGTGGTTAGTCTTCTATGTATGTCTTTTAAGTCCTCCTAGCTACAATAATGCCCATGGGGCCATCTTTAACTAGATAAGGTTATAGGGTGCGATACGGGAATCCAAGCGGGAAAAGTCTTGTGTGATGTGGGAAAAGACAAACTACCACACCTCCCCATGCGAGAAATTGCATTTTTCTTCATATTGCGGGACTCAAGTCCCGAGCATCTTTTGGTGAATTCTAAGAAAAAGCAACCGTTGCATCTTGCATGTTGTAATTTTTTTTCCTTTTTATATCTCATTTTATTTTTATAACTACATCACATTTATATAATAAAAATCATACTTTTTAATAACGAAAAAACAAAAAAAGGAAATCAAAGAAAAATACAACCTTGAAGACTAAATTTATTATTTATGTATGTGTCTTCTTATTTTTTAAGTTTTTTTATTTTATTTTATTTATTTTTTGTTAATATTATTAAGTTGTAATGTTTTAATTTAAATTAATAAATGAATGTTTAATTTTATATATTGCGTTGTTTAAATTAAGTAATATTGTAAAGAATAAAAAAAAAATAGTAAAATTTGAGGGTAGAAGAGAGAAGGTGTTACAGAGGTTAAGGGAATGTTGAGAGAAAAAATTGAGATGAGAGAAATTGCTGAGTTGACACTGATGTGACAAAGGAAAAGACTCACTCTGATTTTGTGCAAACTTTAATTCATATTTGACTAAATACTATCATCATACTAAAAGAGTCACATTCAAGCTTATCAAAACTATATTCGCAGCAATTTCGTAGATAAAATGATAACTTAAGTTAAAAGTGTCAGAAACACCCTTATATAAGACACTGGGACAGTGGGACCCATTTTCTGTGATACATCTTAAATTCATCAATGTCTAACCAATGACTTGGCATCGGATAAGAGGATAAGGACTCACATAAAAAATACTAAAGGACAAAAAAAGTACAAACAAAAATATTTTATTAGTTAAAAAGTGACGGGCCCACATAAAATATCAAAAAACAAAAAAAAAAAAAAAAACAAAAAAAAACAAAACTTATCCAATGCCCTTAGGGCATTGGTTAGACATTCCCATACAAAAATATGAGACCCAAAACATAAACTGACTAATTCAGACAATAAAGATCATGAATGATTTGGTCATAGACAAAATAAATCAAGGTATATTATATAAAATTGAGGAGTTGATACTCCCGCAATATTTTTTGATGCTTGCATCACAACTTGTGCATCACAATATTGTGTCGACTTCAGATAGATACAAAGTTACAAAAGAGTGTGATACGCCTGGGCCCGAGCCCATGGCCTATTTAGGTCGTAGGGTTTTACCCTACTTTGTCTTATAAATACTATTGTAATCATTCATTATATTCAATCAATCAAAGTTTAAGATAATCAAATCTCTAGTTCTTCTCTATATTTCTTAAGGAGCTCGCACACGCTAAAAGTGGTGCTTTATCCCGATACAACCCCTAACCGGGTCGTATCAATTGGCGCTTTCATTGAGAGCTCTCGTTGAGAGGGTTTTTTATTAGGGTTCCAATCTTAAAAAAGTTAAATAAATAAAAAAAAAAATAATAATAATAATAATAATAATAACAATTACTGTTCATAGAACACTGTTCATCGGGGGGGGGGGGGGGGGGGGGGGGGGGGGGGGACTGTTCATCAGCACTATTCATCCCGGAGTACTGTTCATCGATCAATATTCACGGCTACTGTTCACGAGTTACTGTTCATCACGAGTTACTATTCCTCAGGAAAAAAAAATCTTCTTCGAGATATTGTTCATGGCATCGGGCAGCAGTGATCGGGACGCACTATCTAAGCTTTTGCAAATGGGTACGGTGGCCGAATACGAGAATGATTTTATGATTCTTAAAAATCAAGTAACAGGGATCTCAGAATCTTTATTTAAATCGATTTATATATCGGGACTTAAACCGCTTCTACAATGTGCACTCTTAAGGTTAGCGCCTACAACTTTAGGAGAAGCCTATTCCATGGCCCGTATGATGGAGGCTCGTTTTGAGATAATTGCAGGGAAAAAGCTGAACATTGAAGAGAAAATAGATATCGTTCTATCATGGCCAAGTGAAGAAGCTCCATGTGTGATTAAAGAGTCCTTAGATGCTAATGAAGATATTGGTATTATTGAGGTTAGTAGCATGATAAATGATGTTTTTGATATTGGTGAGAGTAATGTGGAAAGCATGGAAGTTTATAGTGAGTTTAGCGAATTTTCAGAAAATAAAATTGGTGTGGAAGATGTTGTTGTGGGTGGTGGTGAAGCGTGTAGGGTTGACGAAGATGAGTCGAATATAGTGATATTGCTATTTAAGGATGGAGGTGGTATATCTGATGGCAGTATAGATGAAATAAATTTGGGTTTAATCAAGGAGTTTGTGATTAAGATGTTGAAGGGTAGAGATGTTCTCGGCAAGAGTTTGGTTGTTAGTTTGAAGTGGGTATATCGCAAGAAGGGTCGTGGGGCAGCAAAAGATGGAAGAATGGTGTTGTGTTATGTCCACGGCAAAGGAATACGAAAGAAGAAAAAGGTGAAGGCTGCAATTCAAAGAAGATTATGGGATCCCGGATTACGCCAATGTTGCAGGAGGATGGACTGCCCAAACTACTCAAGAAGTCCAACGTATGGCATAAAGATTATGTCATATAATCTATCTTTATTTACGTGTCTTTGTTTATGATTGTTTTCATGTTTATTTAGGGAAGTCAATTAAGAATGTTTTAAGAAAACACCTTGAGGGCAAGGTGGTTTTGAAGGAGTGGGGAATGATACGACTGGGCCCGAGCCCATGGCCTATTTAGGTCGTAGGGTTTTACCCTACTTTGTCTTATAAATACTATTGTAATCATTTATTATATTCAATCAATCAAAGTTTAAGATAATCAAATCTCTAGTTCTTCTCTCTATTTCTTAAGGAGCTCGCACACGCTAAAAGTGGTGCTTTATCCCGATACAACCCCTAACCGGGTCGTATCAGAGTGGGCACTGTTAAACAAATATATTATTGCCTAATGGTTTCATACAGGTTAATTAATCATAAACATATCCATTTTTTCTGAATTTGAAGAGGGAAAAACTCATCCGTTTATATATTTACCGTTTCACTTTTATAGCCATTGTTCTGGAATGGATTTCAGTGATTTGCAATGCCTACACCACATAAACATATGTTCTGTTTTGTTCTGTATCTGCCCCAACTCTCAAACAACCATGTGTCTAAAAACATATCTTAACCAAACCGAAAAAAACATGTGTTATTTACTTGATACGGTGTTTTTTTCTATAGCAATACAATAAGTTTTTTACCTGATATTTGATATTTTATCTGTGACGCTTTTATTTGCAAAGTGCATTGCACCCATCATTTGATCTTTTATTGCATTTGTGAATCACAAAGGTGAAAAGATATATGATGGGGCAATGGGTTACCATTCCTGCTATAATGATGCCACAAAAGCTGTTGAGTCTGAAAAAATGAATAAATGTTGTCCAAGTAATTGAAGCATAGCTCACGAACAGTTTACTAACTATAGTACAGACGATAAAACACATACGAGGTCACAGCAAAGAATTATAGTACAGAAAACTGTAGATTGGGTCAAACCACACATGTATTGAATGAAAATGAAGATAATCATTTACTTTACTATTGATTTTAGTTCACCATTTATCCTGGTAGCATGAATATACAATTTTTTTCCTTCCAGGTACAAAGCTGGTATAACCATTTTGATCCATTTTCAAATCCATTATGACCCTTTTATGTTTATACTTTATTCCTATCCATCAACTTACAGAAACCGACGTTCGAACAAATTAAAAAGCTTGTCTGCGATAACAACCAAATACTTAGACACAAAACAAAGGTTTTGATATTATATACTTGTAATTTGTTATCTGAAGAATGCAAAATAAATTATCTGACTGTTACAAAATAAAACTAACAGAAGTCAAAGAAAACAGAGGCATGCCTTCATATTAATGAATATAGTGCCCGTCTATGTTGACGTTTGGGATATGGGAGATGAGTGGCCAATAACAACCTCTTCTACTGAGGAAACAGTATTTCTTGCATATCTTTCATGTTTGGAACATTGTCAATAGCGAGATGTCGGAGGGAGGTGAGGTGTTGGAGTCCCACTGAAAGTGATTCTAATTTCTCAAAGTTTTGTACATGAAGAGAGGTCAGAGACGAAGGAAGAAGATGAGACAATTGAGTACAACTACTCGCATCATCATCTTTTGATCCACCAAATAAGGATATGTGGACAAGTGAGGCTGGAAAATTCTGCTGTCCCCATTGCGAGATCGGCTTCTTCAACTTTCCTATAACAAGGGAATGCAAGTTGAGAGGCCATAGCCCACGAGGAAAGGAAGAAACCATACTTGGACAATTTAGTATTGTCATGTGTTTTAACGAGGTGAGACTTAGAAACTCGCCGTCAGGAATTGACTGCATACTTGGACAATCTTCTATTAATAACTCTCTAAGGTGAATGAAGTAACTCAGTTCAGTGATCGATTTGAGATTCTGCCAACTCCTTATACATACATTTTCAAGCATTGGCATGTTTTTATTTTTGATCAGCAGGTTACTCTTCTCTATAACCAACTCCTCTTCTAGTAGTTTCTTACAATCATAAATGAGTACTGACTTGAGCTTTTGTGTCGGCAATGAGACAGATGTAATTGAGCTACAGCTATCTATCTTCAACTTCTGAATGTTCTTTGGAGAAATGCAACGCGTCATACTGTTACAAAACCATATCTCCAGCATCTTAAGTGATGTTAGAAAGTTGTTACCACAATTATCCTCCTCTTTCTCTCCTAGACTCACCAAATCATTGCAACTCCATAGTACCAACTCTCTTAAAAATTCACTAAAACCTTATCTGCATGTGCTTCTGATACCCAAAAGTATCGTATTTCATTGCACCTGTCCAGTCTTACTTCTTCAACTTCTCCAAGATACAATATAACATCTCTCCATACCTCATCAGTTAGACCGGAAATAGATTCCAATTCCAACTTCGTAATCGATGAAGTGGTGCGAACCACACTTTGCAACACACCATAACCAGATTGTTTGGTGAACTCATGATGCATGGCTTCAGTTGCTAGATCGTCCAGTATGCCGTCTATGTCGTAAGACAAATGCTGGATACCGTTGAGCCAACGTTTAACGGATTCGTCGGCTATTTCTTTGTAAGAAGCATCATTAAGGATGTCTCGGATTTGGAGCAATAATCTTTGCCATTTTTTAAGGTTGGAATTGATTTTGTTGTTTGAGCAAGTTTTAGGAAGGTTGCTGAAGCTAGTTTTTCGAAAAGGACTGTGAGGAATGCTGAAAGAACTATTTCTGCCATTTTCTATGGTTTAGGCTCAGAATATAGTGATAATATGAATGAAGATGTGAAAGAAATGAGTGTTTATGGTTATTCGTTGAGCTGTTGTTGATAGCAGTGAGTTTCAAGTTTCAACCATATTTTTAGTCAACGCTTCTAACAATCTTGACTTTGAGTCACTTTTTGTGCCGACTAATTTACAACTTCAATGGGTTCTAAGTGGGCTAATTTATTTAGAGGGAATATCAAATTAAAGCATTATAATTGTCAAGAAAATCACTTTTGAGTATTGAACTTTTTTTTTTCTTTATTGGGGTGCTAAATTTTTATTTTTTGCCTCTTTTACGCACTTTGTGACATTTTTATGACATTTTTGCTCTTCGATTTTCAAAAATTTGAGGGGCAAAAACGTACCAAAATGCGTAAAAGAGGTCAAAAATGAAAGTTTAGTACCTAATGAGGAAAAAAAAAGTTCGATACTCAAAAGTGATTTTTTTACAAGTATAGTGCTTTAATATGGTATTACCCCATTTATATAATATAATCTTTTTATAATAAATATAAATAAGGGTTTCTAAGTATTTTTTTTTTTTTTTTTTTTTAAATCACTCATTTTTTTTTCTAAGTATTAATTTTTTTTTTATTTGAGTGTTTATGATTACGATTGGCTTGAGTTGTTTTGTCGTCACTTCAACATTTTAATTTTCACATTAATTCTCACATTAAAATACATTTTCATCAATAACTGAAGCCAATTCATTTTTTGAAACCAACAATTGTATACCTTTTTTTTCATTTTTTCAAACAAACAAATTATTTTTATTCATTCAAATAAAAATACAAATTACATAAAAAATATGAATAAAAAACGAAAACTGGAAATAAATTATAAAAAATACAAACCAAATAAATTAACAAAAAGTAGACAATACATTTTTCACGACTTCACAAAAAAATTGGCTAGGTACCCACTTCTCTTATCCACTTCACTGTAACACACACTTCACACAACACAAATAAACCAAAAAATATAAATATAAATAAATAAATAAAAAATAAAAATAAGCAAAACACAAACTAGCACGGTGCCACTTATTTCATTCCAGAAATGGTAGGGGATGTGGTAATGCTGGAACGGCGTCGCCAAATTGGTTGACACGTTGAAATGGCGCCATTTAGGCGTGATGACAACCCATGTTCTTAAAACTAACTTATATATCACCTATTTATTTTATACTAATTTCAGATAATTTTTTCTTGAAAATCCTTGAAACCGCAAGAGCAAAACAACATGTAACATATTAAAACAACACAAATAACTTTTGAAATATTAAATATACTACCTCCGTCCCAATTTATTAGTCCAGTTTTGACTTTTTTAGTAATCTTTGTCAACTTTTACCGTAAATATTCTTATTTGTGTTATATAATACTTGATGAAAATTATACAAATTAAAAATACACTTAAAACTCAATCTATTTATATATTTTGCATCAAATATTAAATAACACAAACATATATATTTAAGGTCAAAGATAACAAAGAAAGACTTTGAAAATTCAAAGTGGACAAATAAATTGGGACGGAGGGAGTAAGTTTTAACCATTATTTAGATGCAACTTTATTTAGTCTAAAGTAATTTATGATAAGTTAAGTGTTGTTTTACGTCTAATTTTTTATTTTATTGTTTTGCTATGCTAAAGTTATCTTTATTTTTGAAATTGTACATATTCCTAACAAGAATTTTAATGAGATTAGTATAAACGAAAACAGCACATATTTGAGTGGCTCATAAGTTAATTTAAATACATGGTTGACATAGGAATAAAAAGTTTAATAGTTGAATGGGTACACTTTGTTAGTCTGAATAATTATGACTAGATGCCAAAAACATGCATTTTAAAAAGTGACTAATTGTCTGAAAATGTATTTTACTTGTCATTTTTTTGAGTAGTATGTACGATTGATAGGATGAGACTATTTAATACTAGTAACTAACTTGTTTAATTTAGATTATAATTATGTGTCGATTGACCTATTTTTATCGAACCGTATTCTTGAGAATTAAATAAGGTATTTTTAGCAATCGATACACGGAATAATCAAAAGTTAATTATTATATAGTTCAATCCTAAAGATGATGCATACAACTCAAAAAAATGATAAGTAAAATACATTTTCACAAATAAACCCTTTAAAAATTATACTATTATTCTCTTTTTAATTTTCGTTTCTTTTAAAAGTCGGTTAAACATATTTATATATCTTTAGTAGTGAAAAGTTAATTTGTACAAATCAGAATAAACAAATGAACAAATATAAGACAAGAAGATTAGTTTGTCTTGAACAATAAAATATATAGGATATCTAATAGGACGTCAACCTCAATAACCATTCTAACTACTACTAAAAGAGTATGGTGCAAGGTGTTAACCGTCCGCCATTCCCAAAATAAGCACCAATGGCGTACATCAGCAGCGGCACCATTCGTGTGCCGTTCGTCCTTGAACCCCAACCCACCAACAGAGAATTGTTAGTAATTTATTTATTTATTTATTTATTTATTTATTATTATTATTATTATTATTATTATTATTTTGCTTTTTCTTCTTTTGTTTTGTGAGTGGATAGATATTTTGGTGGGGTTTTTTTTGTGAGACTCACAGGCACTAAAAATTGTTATTGGTTTTTTTGTTGAGAGTGTTTTAGCTATTGGTGTGTTATTGAGGAGGTGCTGAAGTAACGCTCAGATAATATACCAATAAGAGTTATCACTGAACCAATAAGTGTTATTGGAGATGTACTGCATCTAGCTCGGTTTTGATATGTTACTCTTAACGATGATTATAGAAAAATCACATACACCATAATATAACTATACCTTTACTGATAAACCACATCGCTTCACATCAAAATCCCAACTTTTTAAGTTGGATCAAGCCTGCCCCTTGTGTCAAATTGACACTCCACGCCCATTTTTCTCGAACCACAGATCTTTCGAATGGGACGCTCACATAAACATGCATGTGAAATTCTGGTGACCTTAAAAACCACCAGAACCCAAACACTTGACCGGTGTATGGCAAACTGTAAGCTAGTTATTGCTCAAGTTTTCTCCCTCTACCAAACTTAAAAACACTCATTATGATTCGAGTTATGATTTCGAATCGACAATAATACCAGAACACATGTTATCTAAATGTACATTCGGAAATTACATAAAAAAATAGCAAGAAAGATTAAATTTGTAAAGAACACAGGACAAAATAGACAAGAAAACGTCATATTGAATATTGGAAGCCGGTAACATTACAAACTAGTACCCATATATGTGATTGTAAACACTATAAATTTATAATATATACACACGCATACAAACCTTCTTTATATATAGTCAGCAGCTTTATGAAGCCAATACCTTAGCTGCCTCTTCGGAACTTCCATACTAATACCCATAGGTTGCTTAGAATAAGAACATTGCCATATAACATACATTATAAGCAAAAACAAGAAAAGGAGAACCAGATACGCGGGATGGAACACGGACAGCGTATTAGCATACCCCGCCATTACACTTACCACACAACCTGGTTTCTGATCTGATGGTTGGTTTTGAACACAATCAGAAGATTGCTTTTCATGTTTTTGACCCTCTTGTTGTCTTAGTTTGATTCTTCTGACTGCTGTCCCTTGTGCGGACATGGATTCTTGTGGCTGCAGGCACGTTGACCCGCTGGGGAGCCCATGGAATGTAAGAGAGTGCGAGGCTGATTCATCAAGTGTTATTATATCGTCATTAATTATATCTGCAAAACAGTCATCCTCTTTTTCACAGTCCTGCGGAAAAAGCACGAATTTATTAGAATATTTATATCACTTAATAACTACAAGAGGCACATAAGAATATAAGTGGCCCAAAGTCTAATCTTGGTGCATATAAGCTTCTTGTTTGTTTTTATTTGTGATCATAATTGAGCCCCTATTCACCTGCAAATATTAAAACTGGACAGAAGTGTTTGAAGTCAACTTGACCCGACCAGCCTATTTCGACCCCTAACTCGTTTCAGCCCATACAAAAAAAGTTACTGGTTTTAACCAGGACCCATTTGCCCTGTTACCTTACCCACCCACATATCTTTCCACCTCTACACTACACGTACTGTTCTATCTGTATCTCTGCTCAGATTGATGACAAAAATCTAACCTTGTTTGGACTCGAAGAACCATGTGCCGATTCATGAAGAATGAGTTGTCTATCAGAGTCAGACTCTGATTCAAGTTGTTCGACTGAGTGAGACATGTAGCTGCTTGCAGAATCCTTTGTGCATGACTTCACGGGATTACCATCATCAGACCCGTCCCTTTGAATATTTGCATTCTCATTTGCACCCGAGTAGTGATCAGTATCTATAGTTGACAAATTTCTGAGATCATTAGAACTTTTTGAAGATTCGGTTAACCGAAAATCGCCATTTCTTTTAAGCCGACAAACCACCAAGGATTCCTGCATAAAACAGAGTCAAAATATTCAGTAAACCAATATTCAGTAACCATATCATTTTTATTTTTTTTAATGCTAGCAACATCTTATAAAATTCATAAAAATCTACCTGTGAGGTGTCACTCATACAATATTCATGCATGATCCATTCTGTCCTTTCCCCTCTGGGGGCACGGCCAGTGTGGAAAACCAGGGTCCTCTTTGTCCCAATTGCAACACCACCTGCTTTCACGTTCCGTTCTTTTCCAGTGGCTTTCCAATATCCCGATTGGGTTGCCCTTTTACTTTGTGAGCCGTTTGGGTACTTCTTTCCTCGGGTCGAAAAAAAGAACCATTCATTCTCCGATTTGATGATTGAAAGAGCTAGTAACACAAAGTTACTATCAAATTTAATTTGGCACTCGGTGGTCATATAATTAGAAATTAACCGCTAAACTATCAAATTTAAATTGACGATCAATATGTGTTTGACACTGCATTTTCAAACATCTGGAATGCTGTGTAAAGGCGTAAAGCACGGTATATGCGTGGCTAATGTGTACTTGGGGTAGGTTCATAATGGCCCACACAAAATTATTTGCAAGATGTCTCTGTATAGTATATATGCAGATACTAGGAACGACTTAGTAATTAGTATAGCTCATTCTTTATTACCTTATCACTACTAATACAACTCGAATGCAAAATTTTAACTAGTGAGAATCCAAATGTACACTCAGCAGGAACATTAGCAGTATAAGACCTTATTACTTATGATATAAATTTGCTCCTTTAGAAAATTAGAACAGCATCTGAAGGAAGTCCAAATTGCAGTTGCAAGAAAGGTACTAGAATATGTATCATATAGGAGATGCAATACAAGGGTTAATGCAACTTCTTAAAGATGCTAAAAACCCGAAACCGGTTTTTCTTCCTATCCAAGTAATTATATTCTTCAAAAATAAACAATCCCCAGACATATTTAATTATTTAATTGAATATTGGTTTACATGCATAACACTAGATTCTGGTATAATCAACATACTAGGGTGGTGTTTGGAAACTATGGTATGGGTTTATTAGCCGATGCAGTGGCCAGTGAGACTTAAAATCTTTTTTTTTTTTTTTTTTTTATTTATTTATTTATTTTTTTTTAAATAATACTAGTAACAGCTTCCGTGTAAAAATATTTCTAGGTTTGACTATATGATTCCGATTTAAGAACTCATACCCTCAAACCAGACACAACGCATCATTTTCATTTCATGTTCTTGCTACAACCATCCAATCTAAACATCTCAATAAGGTGCACTCATTTATAATGTTACAACCATATTAATAAAATTTCTATCAAGGTAAAAATATACTAGTATAATCAATTTGAAGTAAGCAATTCCAAGTACTTGAAATAATCATATACCAATAACCTAGCTAACAATCCAAATACTTTCAAAACTATATACGTCAAACAAAGCGCAATTAATAAAAACAAAACAAGTGATCATGTTAATAACCTGGTAAATCCCATGGCTCATGACGACAGAAATCAACCTCAGGAATAATATCAACACAACTATCATTCCCTTGTACCTTCTTCTTCAAGTAATACGATATCAACTCATCATCCGTAGGCGAAAATCGAAACCCCGGAAAAACCGAAGACGAAGCCGCAATAGACAACTGCATCTCCTTCATCTTCTCAACATCATTTCTCCTCGCAAAACCATCATCACCACCACCATGATGACCATCATCATCCATCATACGCAAATCAGATTCTTGGTTTATACTCATTATATATCCAAGTTTATGCACGTATATATAGATATGTTTTGAAGGAGAATATTAGTTATGACGTACTAAAGAGGATAATGGGGTTTTACAGTTTTGTTTTTTTGTTGTATTTTCATATTTTGCATGTTGTTTAAGGTTTGAGGAATATATATGGTTCCACGTGTGAGTTTGTTGGATTCACCAAGTATGACCACGTGGCAAGGGTGCATTGTTTAAGACTAGGTATTAAGCCACGTCGATGAGTGGTTTAGCAGCCATTTGGATGATTTGTAGTGTAGTGCCATAAGCTACTTGTCGCATGTTTTCATAAAACCGATTTTGATTTGATACGGCCTTTCCGGTTACCAAGTGCTACGTAGGCAATGAAGCTAAGATAGTTTTATGAAACGACAACATATATATTTTTGGGTTAGCTTTAAAAAAAAGGGAACTGATATGTATATGTCAATTTAGACTAGGTATTAAGCCACGTCGATGAGTAGTTTAGCAGCCATGTGGATGTTTTGTAGTGTAGTGGCATAAGCAACTTGTCGCATGTTTTCATAAAACCCGATTTTGATTTGATATTTATGGCCTTTCCAGTTACCTAGTGCTACGTAGGTACTCAAGATACTACTTTTAAAGTTGCCGTTATCCAAAAATGTATTATACTTAACACAAGGTAGCATGGCTCGTACGGTACACGGGCTTTGTTCACTATAAAGAATTATCAGTTTCGCAAAGTTTCTGCGTATTTAGTTATTATATGTTTAGTTTTGATCGGAGGTACTCGACTAAATAATCAAAGTTTGTTTAAGTAAGCTTTTGTAAATATAATTGTTTCACGAAAAAGGTATCAAACACATGACTCACTTTCATCATCCTAATGCAAAACGTGTTTGTTTTATACTATACACAACTCACAACTTTTTCTTTCGTCTCTTACAAGTTACACCCAAACACATAGTTTATACAACAAATAGCCTAATGTTTAATTCCACATAACTGACCATGCACGAAGATTAAAATCGAAGAATGTAAAAATTCTACCATGTACAAAGATTTTGGGTTCTTCGTGCGTGCTAAACACGTTAGTAGAAATTCTTCCTCCACCGCCACCGCCAAAACCATCGCCTCCAGAAGCACTTATATTCCCACTTACAGTCCTGCGATTCCAAATTAGATCAATTTCGATTAGATTGTACTACATACGTTTCTTAACTCAAATTACAGCAAGAAAAGAGCATGACTCATTATTACTATACAATCACGTGATATGAATAGACTATCCCCATTAGACTGTATGCTTACCGAAGAAGTGTGATATAGTAGTAAGTCTACCACTTAGCATTCGCACTACATAGCTTTCCTATAATTCTTGTGAAGAAGAAAAAAAGGGACCCAAATACAAACTTTCTTCAAAAAGTATAACTTAATAGTGACAGTATACTTGAAAGCAAGTTTCAGTTTACATTCTAATATAATTACAATACATATGGATGTTTCTATATATTGTTGGATACGTTTTGGGGAACAATAAGGGCGTCATCCATCAAACATAGTTGATAATGCAGATGTTGTCCTATGTACAAAATTGTAGTGATATAGTGCGTCAGCAACCTTATTGCAAGGTTTCCTGTCCATCAAACAACAAAACCTTAACAGTACCGGTTTCCTGTCCTAAGTACAAAATTATTAATTTCTAACTGAATTACTAAAATGTATTCATGTAGTTTTATGGATTTATGTATATCTTTTAAGAGTCCGCTTAGCTTCCTTTTTTAGATTAGCATATCGAATAATAGTACTGGTCCAGAAAGAATGAGAAACATGGGTCGATTCAGGTGATTTATTCAGTTGATAACAAATTCATCTTTAAAAGGATTAAATGTAACTTTCAAAAGTTCAAAACCGGACTGCAAGAACTAATGCAGCAGAGTATATCATTTGTCTCCAACCGAAATAAAATCTACTATCAACCGCTTCCAGTACGAATAATACTAATGTTTGACAACTCAAATTTGAAAAATAAAAAATAAAAAAAAATAAAAATAAAAAAAAATAAAACACTTACTGTTGCTATACACTAAATAGAATCTAAAAATAAGAAATATATGCATTTAGGCCTGAATTAATTAGTGTAGGTAATTTGTGTGACTGATATAAAAGATACATGGCTTTATTTTTTCCCGAATGGTTGTAATCTCTTCATCTTATAATATTACAAATTGATTGTCGTTTTCAATAATTTAATCAAATTGATTGGTGCAAAAAGTACGTTTCTTATTTTCCTTTTTGTTGATCCCAATTGTATATTTTATTTTGATTACTGTTTTTAGGGTTTTATTGGAAAATAACGATTAACTAATAATATCTTGTTAATTTTTTTAGGATGGAACCTCCATTAACCGAAATTTTATCGTTTGAGGTTCACACTGATGGTGTATTTGTATTTGAACCATTAAGGTATGAAAATGGAGTTAGTGTCCACTTGCGGCTGCCTAAATCTGAAAGACTCAATTTCTATACATTATTTGAGGTTTTAAAAGAAAAAACTCAAAATATCATGTATTAGTTGTTCATGTGGATGCCAAAGATGTCATTACAAGAAGGGTTAAAGATTATTTAAAATGATCATGACGTTTGCATAATGTTATGATTCCACAAAAAGGTATAGATTGGCTGGAACACCCTGATCTTGGGTGCCTTTTGTCACCAGCCATTGTCCACCCCATGAGGAATAGCTCCAGCAACTCTCCTGTCCCAGAGGAGCACCACCTGGAGTGAGACGAGCCGAGACTCGACCCTTGAAATGTATGATGTTTGTGAAGTATCTGGAAAAGTGAACTTGCATATGGCTTACATCCCTCAAAACTTAACAGCCTACTACTTTGACATTCTTTGTCTAGAAGGGTCTAGGAGGAGGTGACTTCCAAAATGTTGGTTCATGGAAAAAGGAAGAATGGTGGTGGAAATTTGTCAAATGAAGAGGTTCAAGCATGGGCAGAAGAAGTAGCTGATTCACCATACTTTCAGTCACCACCTAGGCTTAATCATTAAGTATTTCAGTTAAAGGTATACATGTATACGACGAACAAGTCATAAATCTAGATGATGAGAATGTTAGACGATTGACCAACAATGACAAGGTTCATTTGAAAGGTAAAAGGTTGTTTGAAGAAACTTTAGTTATTAAAATGAATGTTGGTATAGATGTTGCACACTCTATAGTTGCTGAAAATTTGAGGGTTAAGGATAACGTAGTTGTTGATAACAATATAGTTGCTAACAATGTGGGAGAAGAGATTGTTGTTTAGGGACAATTTAGTTGATGAGAATTATGTTCTGGACAATGTAGTTAAGGAGAATTATGTTCAAGACAATGTAGTTGAGGAGAATTTTGTTGAGGAGATTTTAGTTGACAAAAATGTAGTTAAGGAGAATGTTGTTGAGGAGAATGTCGTGGAGGAGAATTTAGTTGACAAATGTCTTGTAGCTAAGGAGAATTCTGCTGAAGATAATTGTAGAAAACTGAAAGGGGGGGTTGAATATTTTTTATCGATTTACATTTAGTTTATAAAACTTTTAGATTGATAGTATGTGAAACCTTTGGATGTTGAGATATTGATAATGCAAGCAAGTATATAAAATGAAATAAGTTCAAGAATAGTAAAGAGAATAAAAGGATAGAAGTGAGACACTATGGTTTATAGTGGTTCGGCTATAAGGATACCTTTCTTGCCCTACTCCACTCCCCGAGTATCCAACTCGAGAGTTCTTAAGCACTATGTCAACAAGATCCTTCAACCGGTGGAGAAACCTCACAACGTCGCTTACACTTTTTCCGGTACTAAGCTAAATATTGGGTCCTTTACACGAAGAACCAATCCAACACAACTATCACAACTACTTTGAGAATACAAGAAGAATTATCAACAATAAGAGACAACTCAGTGGTCATGAGGAGATGAACCTTGAGAAACACAAGATAAAGAAAGCTACAAGAATGATCTTTAGATCTGAGGTTCGAGAAGCTTATAATATAGAGAGAAGATATATCTAAGAGGGGTCAGAAACAAGAGAAAAATGACTCACTATTTATAGGCAAACTGAGCACTGTCCACCCGGATCTGGCGGATCCCTTACCAAAGCAATTCAGCAAGTGTAAATCCAAGGATCCGGCTATCTGGTAGTACCAGTCCAAATTTTGGGTTACGATTCTAGGTTTTGGGTTAAGGTCCATGGGTCATGTGATGTCATGCATGATGTCAAAGACATCTTGGGTCATGGGTTATGGACTTTGGATCATGGGTCATAGGTTTTATCCATTATTAATGTCATGCATGATGTCATGCAATGGGCTATGGGTTTTGGGTCATGGGTTATGGGTTATGGATTACCCAAAACATTTACGTATATTTCATTTATTACAAATAAATACATTTTAACTAATGTAAGTAAATAGTAAAAGTAAATGTAATAACATGTCATATTTAGATTTATACTTTTACATAATTTTATGATTGTTATTGACAAAACTTAAAGAGATGGATAAATATTAATAAACGTTTTTACGGTTTATTTGTATTAACAATAATGTTGTTTAACATGATGTTGTTGAGGTGAATACTTTACAAGATATTGTTTTTGAGAATGTTGTACAAAATAATATTGTCGAGGTATGATGTACTGAGTAATGTTGCTGGGAACCATACAGCTGCAGAGGATAATGTTATCGATACTTGTTGTTTCAATAATATCATGTCTACCTAAACTAATATATAAGATATAAAGTGGGTGTGAGCACTTTAGAGTAGAGAGAGAGGAGAGAATAAACATAAAGTCTCGTATAGATTGTAAGAAGAACACACACCTCATAACCCATGAGGTAGAGGTATTTATACCCCAAACGTATACCCAAGCATGCTATCGCAGATATACAAGTTCTGTGATAGTAACATGCTTGCGATACCTGTTTTATCTTGTTTGCGATAGTTGACTATGTTTGACCATGTTTGCGATACCAAATCCTACAATAGCAGCTTTTGCAAAACTTTTTTATCCACCTTTTCTAACGTTACTCTGCCCAAAATTTTTTAAAATCTTTGCAAAAATTTTATAAGTCTTATACTTGTATAAAGTCTAACAAACATTTTAACAAATGTTAGCAAAATTACAATTATGATCAAACATTCTTTTCTAAAATAGTCATAACTTGTTCAAACTTCAAATTTTTTGAAAATCACTTTTCAATAACTCACAAGTTCAACAATGAGCCAATTTTTTTGTAACACAAATGTGTTTCTCAATTTTTTTAAATTCATTTCAAATAGTTCGTGATGCATATGTTTAATTAGGTAATTAGACTTCTCTGTTATTGCATTTTTATAAACACTTTGTGAATTTCATTTTACTATGTCTATGTGAATGAATGATTTTGACGGATAAAATTCAAATTCTTTCCTGGTTGCCAAAGCTATGAATTTCAAACTTACAAATCAAAACCTTGAAAAGTTTTTACTCAAATTTGTTTTTAAAAGTTTTTGAGACAACTTGATACGGTCTTAACTTAGAATATCTCATCTTCAAGGTGGTTATTAGGGTTTGTTGTCATGTAAAAACTGATAATGCATCCCTTTAGCTACACAACGTAATAGAGTATTCATGGTTTTGATACGTTTCGAGAAATCTCACTCTTATGCAACAAAAGCTCTTTTGAGACGACATATACTTGACTTAACCTAAAACTTCTCATCTTCAAGATAGTTATTAGGAATAGTTGTCACCTAAAAGTTGATAATGGACTCCTTTAACTAGGCAACGTAATAGAGAGTTCAAAGTTTAGTTAATTATCAAGAAATCTCACGCTCATGTAATTAAATTATCTTTGTAAATGTTTTTTCTAATCAAGTTATCTAGTATATACTAGATTAATTAAGTTTGAAACAAACGTTGATACTTTTTCCCAAAACTTCAAAAAGCATTAGATGAACGTACATTTTAAAGCATGAGCAATATAAAACAACGTTCAATATAAACCTCATAAATATTTTGAAAAAGTATCACAAAACAAACTTTTGGTGAGGAAAAACAAAAACAGACAGAGAGAATTAAATTTGTTAATACAAATAATGTCAAAAACGTTATTTGCATTATTCGGTCTCTATACGTTTTGATAATCACAATATATAAAAACACGATACGTAAAGTTACGTTTAATAAGTTTTTAATCAAGAAAACTCGTTTCAACAACGTATCTACAACAACGTCACTTCAGGTATGAACAAACACCATACCGACATTAGTAAAGTGATCAAATAATTTATTTTCTCAAATCTTACATTTTTATGTGACAAAAAGTTTTTACAAAAGTATTTTTGTAATTTAAAAGAAATGTTTCATTAAAGAAAAATAAATTTGAAATTCAAATATTCAAACAGTCACTTTTCCCGCCTAAACCCGACAGGATTTTTCACCAGATAAACTTTCACCACGTCAGAACAAAAATGAGAGCGTTTGTCGAGACAATCCCCTAAATAGGATGACAGTCCCTTAAAGATAAAGGACCATCCCCCCACTCCTCCTAAAGCCTATAAATACTACACTATTTCTTTCAGAAAAACCAATCCTCTTGGCACAAAAACTTTCTGTTCTTTCTTTCTTCCTCTTTGATCAGTATAACATGTCGATATGTGTTTATAAGTGATTCTCTCATCCTCTAAATCAAAGTGCAAGAGAAGAACACTCGAAGTCATCAAGAATTGAAGTGTTATTAAGTCCACACACAAACGTAACAAGTGTTACGATTCTCTTCTTCCTCCAACTCTCTCATTTGTATATATTGTAAGATTGTATATCCGACTTGTGTGTGAGTCGTGATTAGGTGTGTTAGGGTATATTCGAACAAAGGTGTAATTCCGAGAAGTTTTGTATCTAGATTAGGACTTGTATTAGTTCGTATGTCATTGTGTGAATACTGGGACTTAGTGTAGTTCTAGTGTGAAGATTAGGACTTAGTGAAGTCTATGTGCGAAGGCTTGAATCGGTGAAGATTCAAGTGAACGGAAGTGCTCATTTGTGTGAATAATTGGACGGGGTGATCGTCCATGTAAAGGCTTGGATCGTGTGTCGATCTAAGTTGACAAGAGTGCTTGTTCATGTGGCCACGTTGGCCTTTGTGTAGATTGGCTCTAGCTAGGATTAGGACTCGACGTTCCACTTAGTGTTGTTAAACTTGGTGTAAGCTTGTGTACGGTTTGCTCTGCCTGAAGGGAGTGTGTTGACATAGTGATTTTGAACTCTCGAGCATGGTACTCAAGGAGTGGAGTAGGACGAAGAGTGAGCTTCGTGTCAAAACACTATACATCTTGGCGCCTTAGTTTGGTTGTGTTCTTTCCTTACTTCTTTATTTACTTTACTTGTAATCACAGTATTCATAGATATCACATAATAATCAAATCTAACCATTTTGTAAAAAGAACTTATAAGAGGTAAAAGTTTTAAAACGTAATTATAAACGGTGAAACTATTCAACCCCTTTCTAGTTTCTACAAAATCGCATGTGAAAAGAAAAGAGCATGTGCTGATGCTATAAAAGCAAGAAAGCATAAGAAAAGAAAAAGAAAATAAATATGCTCGTAAAAGAAATGCTAGAACATACAAAAACAGACAGATTGAAATAAATGAATTTAAATTTATCCATATACTTACAATTTTCATATCATTTCATAATCATATTCACAAAAATGTCTCAAGAGAAAGTACAACCACAAGAAGTTCCAGAAGTTCAAGTCCTACATGACACAAGAACTAATCCTTCCATTTGATAATTTCATCAGATACGGTGAAAGCAACTTCCTGTTCAATCCTTACAACTTCAATTGTGGTCATCCAATAATCGTTGAAATACTCAAAAATCACCCAATCTTCCTCGCTCTCAACAAAAAGCCATTGATATCCCTCAGATTTACGTACAACAATTCTGGAATACCATACATGTGGTAAAAGATTCAAAGCCCGCAACTCTGAAAGTCACTGTGGACAGATACACAACCACACTCACTATCAATTCTCTACGAAATGTCATTGACTTACCTACTGCCACATCTAATGATAGACACGGGTTTGAAGGCTTACCAAATGCAACACAAATTGCTACATTCTTCAAGGAACTGGGCTTTAATACTGAAGTTGTAAAGATCAAAAACACTTCAGACTACAAGAGGAAGCATCTACCCGGACTCTGGGCAACCATGTTTTCAATCCTTAATCGATGTCTCGCCGAAAAAGAAGTAGGGATTGATGCCGGTAGATTCTCAATCTATCAGATCTTCTATGGTGTTGTTAATCAATGCCATTTCGACTATGCTTCTCTATTATGGATTGAGCTAGTTAAATTAGTTCAGAACAAAACCAGGACCAAGACGAAGAAGAAGGGTCCCTACATTCCTTTTGTACAATTCATCAAATTTCTTATTCAAGATATGATGAAATCAAACAAGCTGTCAGCAAGGCCTATCAAAGTTCGAATAAATGACAAAGTAATGAGAAACCTACAACCACCAAAGATGCAACGACTTAACAACTAATGGCTATCCCACAAGAGTTGCTCAACCTTGCTGACAAGACATTGAAGCTTACAAGGAATATATAGGTAGACTTAACGTTTCTATGGAAAGCTCGAAACCGAGCGTACCTACCCCTGAAACGCATAGGCAATTAGAATCTAATGCCCAAATAGGACTAGAGACGAGGAGTAAGAAACGTACAATACCCCAACCCGACAAGGGTAAAGGTATCACAATATGGATTCACATCAGAACATACAGAACTAAACAAAAACAGAAGTCTTACAAAACAACCAACATAAAACCATAAATAAAACTAAATTCTGAATCTCTATAATACATAATCAAAATCAATCTAAGATGACTATGGTCAAGTCCGCACTCAGCTCTACTCTCAATCCCCAGAAAGTTATCCCAAAAGAAATGCTGCTGAGCTTAAAAAGCCCAGTGAACAGATATAACAATAATGAACTGAAATATAAATGCTGAAGTACAAATTATATAGTATGGTGAAACATAATTAGGCATAATGGATAATACAGAAATGTAATATGTAGGTTAAAATAAGGAATCTATACAGTCACCTGTATAAACAGAATCAGAATACCATGAGTTAAGACAAACATATCATATCATATCATCACATAAGGCAACATAAGTGGAGTAGCTAGCTCCCAGAGTTGTGAAGGAAGTCTATTGCACACACAGCCACATTCACCAGACAAATATCATATCATAACTTTACATAAACAAATTTAGAATGCATCCATACGCCCCTAAAAATAACCCATCACCATAGTGCACATTCATATATAACAGAAGGGACGTGGCAGAACATCACTCTACTGCCCTAGAGTCATGTCAGAGGTGCATCCCTGACACGGACATGGAACCCTCATGCCTAGTGAAGCTTAGGTAACTTAAGGTTCATAAACAATGGCTTAAAATATAGTTGTCATATCAGAAGGTTTATCATAGCAAAGGTTTAAAATAGAAGGTTTCAAATCAGAAGGTTCATATCAAAGGTTGTAATGACAAAGGAAACCTTAAGAGTAAGGTCAGAATATCCGTACCTTAAACAATAGCAAAGCTGACGGAAATAAAAAGGATCAAAAGAGCGAATAACACCCTTCTCCAGAAATCTACACATATAGTGTTCGTTATTAATAGCTTTCTCATTCATTTACTTATTAATATTTTGTATTAGGTCTTCTTTCCACTTTTAGTAACTTTCCATTTTTAGCAGGTTTTCAAAATTATTAAGTTTTCATAATTAGAAAGTTTCCTTACTTATCAGTTTTACTTATTTAGCAAACTTTCATATAAATATTTAGTTAAATATTAAATAAATTATTATTATGGTTTTAGGGTTTAATTATGATAATTAATAATAGTTTAAGATTTAAAGTGTAATTATATTAAAGTATAGGGTTTTAAATGTAAATATCACATGTTTTACATATTATCCAAATTAATCCCTTAACTTTCATATTTTACGAATTAAACTATATATTTTAGTAATTTACAAATTAAGCCCTTTAAGTTATATAATTTACAATTCCAACCCTTAATTATATAAATAACCAAATAAACCTTACATATATCCAAAATTACACATTATACCCCTCTACTTATTTTTATACGAATTACCCTTTAATAACTTAAAGTTTTCAAAACAAACCCTCGAGTTTCAATATTTACAAAATACACCCATAATTTCTTACAAAACCAACCGCCCCTTTTTTTTTTACTTTATCAAACCCTAACCCTAAGCTCATTAATTACACCTAATCATTAACTAATTATTAATTAATCATTAATATCAAAACCTAATCCAATCAAAACCCTAACCCTAGCAAACCCTAGTTTCATGTTTTCTTCTTTTTCTTTGCTGCGACCCAAAACCAAACACACCCCTTTTTCTTTCTTTTCCTACTTCGACCCACAAACACAAACACACCATTGTTGTTTTCCTTCTTGTTCAACACTCCCAAACAAAACCAAAACCCTTTCCTTTTGTTTTCTTTTCTCGACATGTACCAGAAACCAACACAACCTTTTATACGTTTTATATTTAGCTCGTCATATTGAAGTTTAGGTCGAATATTATGTACATGTTACGTATAAAATCTTATTCGAATAACAACAACAATTAGAGATCGACTAGGGTTCATGCATACGTAAAAATAAATCAAAGAAACAAGAATCAAGGAGATATAGATTATACCGAGCTTGTTTAGTCGAATGGAAGCAAGAAACAAAGACCACAACTCCTTGTAAAAACCTTGGTCGATCGAATGGAGCTCAAGAAAAATATGTCAAGCCTTTTTAGTTGTTTAGGGTTTTTAGATTGTTGTGGAAAGTGTATTATGGAATATAGGGAATCGTACATATGAAGAGGAAAGGAGGGAGAGTTGGCCGAAACTTTTTATGGGTCAAGGAATCCAAATCTAACTCAACTTAATCCAAAGATACTTATGTTTAGCCCATATTATGTTTTGTACTAGTTTAAAATAGATTTCGGACTCGTAATTATTATTTAATGTGTGATATATATTTTAAGAACAAGTAAATGTCAATTGTATGATTACTAATGTTATATAGATCATATATTATAAATTACAAAGTTGTGAGGGCTTATTTGGTATTTTATATGTATTTATTAAGATTTTTAGTTGTAGGGGTATTTTGGTCATTTTACATGTTTTAGAATTTTGGGTTTTACAAAGGGGGTAAAAGGCGAAGAAGAATTCAACGACTCTGTCACATTCAGGAGTCTGGAGAAACAAGGGCGGAAGAAGGGCAAAAGGAAAGTGCTGGATCCGACACTCAGGATAAGGGTGACTCTGAAACAACTATGTCTGATCCACACAAAGATGAGATTGTCGGAAATGATGGAGAAGAGGCAGGAACAACCCATAGGTCGGAAGTTAGTAAGGAGACTAGGCTAGAATCTGGAACAAGTAGTATCATTAAATCCACGGAGATACACCAGCTCCTAAACTCATGTACACCCGAGCAAACAAATCCCGCGTCATTCATTGACACATCGACAAGTTTTCCTTCGGATACTCTTTGTAAGTCTGAACCGTTACCATTTCCCTCGGCTGTTCTACCACCTCAACCAACAACAACAACAAATGCAACAACACAAGCTACCACAACAACAGCAACTATACCCATCCCACCATAAACTGAAGCAACCAAAACCATCCTACCATCATCAACAACTGCATTTACTCCTCACACATATGCACCTCCAAGTTATATGACAGAGGGATATCTGAAATGAGCAGTAGAAAGATTCGCGACCGACTTCAAAGAACAACTTGAAGCTGAAGAAAAATGCAAAAAGATTCACGAAGTGGTTGCTAAAGAAGTTATTGGAGATGAGGAGCTCGCATTTCATCAACTCAAAGACATGATGTTACAAAGATTCAAAGATCAAACTCATCTACAGCAAGAAAAACCCAATCTCTACTTTTCACTCATTGGGACACAAGACTCAGAATCAAAACCACAAGAAATAGCTGCCCTACGATCAACAATGACTACAACACACAAAGCCTTGCTAAAGGAAATTGGACAGCTAACTCATCGAGTCTTGATGAGACGAAAACTGTATCGCTTTTAGGAGGTCATTTAAGCCCAAAGTCGAGATTATTTGATCAAATACTGCCCCAAATCGTTCCTTTTGTCATTTTAGGTACTTTGGAGAAGAAATCTAGAAAAGAAAGCATTTTGGACGTTTTTGGAGCGAAAAGTGAAGAAAACGGCAAAGTCTTCAAATCAAGCTGGAAATAGTACCCGACGGCGTCACATATTGCATGTGACAGCGTCACGTTATGGCAAAGAGGTGGATAAAAATTATAACGAGACGCGCCAGAATGTTTTTGGGAGATTACACATGACGGCGTCACCAAGGCCGTCAAGAGCAAAAACATACGTGACGGCCAAGAGTTGATTAATACATGACGGCGTCAGATCTGGATCTAGGCAATACGAGGATTTCTTTGGCGGCAAGTTGAAGGCGTCAGACTCAACATGTGACGCCGTCAGACTACAAAATCTATATATATATTCCTAATTTTCGTGTATTCAGGAGGAGAATTTTAGAGAGACTTTTGGGAGAACTTGTGGGGAAACCCTAGGTCGAATTTTACAGGGTTTTTCACCCTTTTATCATCCATGTTCTAATAAAGATAAGTCTTCCAATAATCATTCAATATGTCTATGTGTTGTTTGAATCTATCTTATGCTTTTCTTTACTTTAACATGCTAAGCTAGGTTTTCTTTGTGTTTACTTACTTAGATGTAATGAAACCTAGCTATTGATTATTGGTTGGTTGTTTGTTATTAATTGTAATGGATGATTGATATCGATGTTAGGCTTAAGAAAACTGGCAGACTTCCAATTGGTAACATGCTTGAACGTCTTAAGAAACATGAATCGGATGTGTACTATGAATAATTGGTTGTATTTAATGCATGAGTAACTACTAAGGAGGCCATGTTAGGAGCTAGTAGTCGGCTCGACATAGGAAGAGGTAGAAGCTTATAGAGTTAGGGAAGATCGTACACGGCCCTACGAATGGTATTAAGGAATATAACCCGTCATCCACACAATTGTAACAAACTAATCAACTAGTAAAAGATAGCTAGGGAGTAGTGAAATCTTAGTAAACATGTCTCTCTCATTATTGTTTTTCTCCATATTTTATTTTCTTGTTATTTTATTTTCATTGCATTAGTAGACATTTGGGTTAGTTGACTAGCAACTAATTCCTCCTACTCTTCCAAAACCCGAGATTTTTACTTGCTTTCTAAAAAAAATATAAAAAATACAAAAAGAATCATCCATCACCTCTAGACCTAGTTTAATTAAGTTTTGATCCTAACGACACTATTCCCCAAGTGAACGATCAATCCCCAGGTACTTGCCACTACACTATACTACATCGGTCAGGTACACTGCCTGGTGGGGATTGCAAGCCTCTTGAGATCCCTTGAGAGGTAAAACCTTTTGCAAGGGCGCAATCCCACGAATCAAGTTGTTGGCGCCGTTGCCAGGGAATATTTATTGTTTAGGTTGAAATTTCTTTTTATTAGGTTTACTTGCTAGATTCCTTTCTAGTAAGATTTTTATTTTTATTTTTATAGGTTTCTTTAGTCTATCTTATTTCTTCGTTCCTTTGTTCGTAACCATTACCATCCGCCATCATGGAAGGTGGTAATATCTTTGACCCCGCCAACCCACCACAACAAAACTACCCACAAAACCCACCACAACCAAATCAACCTCCTAGACCCCGCACTTTAGGAGAGTACTCCCGTCCTAGCCTCACTCAAGGAGCCAATGTGTCTCCCTTGCGATTCGACACCATCCGGTTGGTGCAAAGCGGATGTGCATTCCATGGACTTTGTTCCGAAGACCCTAATCAACATCTCAAGGATTTCCTCAAAATCGTAGATTCCATAGATCTTGATGTTGAAACTCGAGAGACGACCCAATTGCGTCTCTTCCAATTCTCTCTACGTGTCCAAGCTAATCAATGGCTTGAGCGTTTACCCGCGAGATCCATCACCTCTTGGGATGATCTCACCACTCGTTTTCTTGCTCAATTTTTCCCACCGGGGAGAACCACCAAGCTAAGAAATGACATTTTGATGTTCCAACAACGTCAAGGTGCAACTCTCTATGAAGCATGGACTCGTTTCAAGGACTTACTCCAAAAAGTCCCTCATCATGGCATAGATCTTTGGCTCGAAATCTAAATCTTTTACGACCATGTTGACTTCCATACCAAACGCACCATTGATCGAGCCGTCGGAGGTAGATTGCTTGACAAGGACGCTGAGGAGTCATGGGAAATCATTGATGAGCTTGCATTCGACGATAATGAATTATGGGAAGTTGCCCATGTTATAGACTCGGCTGTCAATGCAATTTCGTCACCAGGGGGAACCACTCAACTTTCCGAAGAATGCCTTTGCGAACTTGAGAAAAAGGTTGACTATCTCATAGAAAAATGAAAGAAACCTTCAAGTCCCAGACAAGCATCGATCAACTCTATCTCAAATGTAAACCCAACACCGTTGTCCGAATCACCTCTTAGAGAAAATGTCGAAACCTTCCCAAAATATGCTCGACCTTATTCACCTCCTCAAGACCTCAGTCCGGAATTCAAAACTCGAATGAGAGAATATATGTCAACCCATTCTGAGCGATTAGCAAAATTCAAGGAGGCAGTCTATAAACAGAAGGAGGAGATGCAAGAGAAAATGGCAAAGATGATGAGCTTATTGGAAGAATGCTAAACTTTTGCATACGAACTCGGATTTAGGTGATTCAAAAGCCCAGGCGAAGAGGACGAAAAGATCTACAATTTGGTGAAAAAATGGTTTTGATGGCATCAAGAGTAACGGGCTGACGCCGTCAAGATTGGCCGGGCAGAAATAAGCCTATAAATATAACATCATACCTTCACTTTTTGTAAGCCCTAAACCCTAAGGTCGATTCCTGGGTTTAGGTGGGTGTTTTTCCAGCAACTTAGAGGGTTTCAATCACTCCATAAACATCATGTATTGGTTTGATGATTCTATCTTAATTATGTTTTCCATTATCATTGTTGTTTGCTCTTCTTTGATGATGATTTGCTAATTCACCTTGTGTCTACTTATGATTATGTGAAACTTGTATATAATTGATTAGATCTCATTGATTTCTTGTTGATGTTGTGTCTATCTCCATCAATGAGGGGCTTGTTGATGTGTGTGTCTATCTCCATCAATTAAGGCGTGACAACTTCAATAGATCTAGTTGGTTTAGTTTATAATTCTTGTTTCCTATTGATTCTTGTTTTGATTGAATGAATTCGATGTTAGGCTTAAGAAAACTGGCAGACTTCCATAGGGTAACATGCTTGAACGTCTTAAGAAACATGAACCGATGTGTACTAGGTTTTTATGGTTGTATTTAATGCATGAGCGAATTCTAGTGATCCCATGTTAGGAGCTTCTTAGCCGGCTCGACATAGGAGTGAAGTAGGAGCTTATAGGATTAGGGAAGTAAGTACGCCACCCCATGAATGGTATTAAGGAATACAACCCGTCAATTAAAACAAGGTTACAATTCAATAGGTAGGATTGGATAGCTAGCAAGGGGTAACATATCATGGGTAGACATGCTTCACTTATCTTGTAGAACCTTAATTTACTTTTCTTGTTAATTAGTTTAATTAGTAGCTTTTGGGTTAGTTGATTAGCAACTAATTCCGCCCACTCTCCCAATACCCGAGATTTTTACTTGCTTTTCATAAAATATAAAAACATAAAAGAGTCATCCTTCACCTTTAGACCTAGTTAGATTAATTTCAATCCTAACGACACTATTCCTAGCTGAACGATCAATCCCCCGGTACTTGTCACTATACTATACTACAACGATCAGGTACGCTGCCTGGTGGGGGTTGTAAGCTTCTCGAGATTCCTCGAGAGGTAAAGCCTGGTGCAATCCCTACGCATCAAGTTTTTGGCGCCGCAGCCCGGGGAATAGTTATTGTTTAGGTTGAATTTGATTTTTATTAGGTCTACTCATTAGATTCCTATCAAGTGAGATTTTTTCCTTTTACTTTGTAGCTTTCTCGTAGTCTATCTTTTCTTTGTGATTTTGTATGTAATTTGCTTCAAATGGACACTTCACTTAGACTTCTAAGATTGCAACATATGGTTGAGTGGCTAGAACACCAAGAAGTGCAAAATACCTCATTTAGAGACACCTATGAATCATATGAGCCTTTACCTAGGATAGATTCTTATGAACAACCTCCATGTTTAGGATCTCGTTTTAGTGAGGCTAATAGAAAAAGCGACCTAGTTTGCCAAGGAATTATGGATAGAGCCATATCAATAAACCATAAGTTGGATGAAGTACTAGGTTTGTTATTATCACTACCTAAGGATATAGGTGATCGTGACACGTGGAATGATGAGGTAAATAACATAAGCCCACAAAATACTCAACCATCATTTGAGGCACACACACCGCCCGTGACTTACCCGGAGGAAGTAGAAGAAACTTTAGGAATTCCGATGGAGGTAGAACCCTTGGACCAGGCACCACTTGAGGATATAGGTTTGAATACTTGTAGTGATAACCTTACTCCTAGTTCTAAGGAATTTCCTAGTGTTGATGAACCGGAACCTCAATCTTTACACACCTTTCCATCCTTAGATATATTTCTAGGAGACAAAAGAGGAACCGACCCACCAATCAACCAATATTATCTGGGTAGTTTTAGGATGAAGGAAGCCATTCACTCACCACCTTCACCTCACGTGGCATATTCATACCCTAAGGGTGTGTATCGTTACTTTCACCCACACTTAATCCTAAGTGTAGGGAGAACCTCCCCTATTTTCGTTAAATAACGGTAGAGTTAGGCTCGTGACTCGAACAAAAACAAGCGCTTCTTGGGAGGCAACCCATGTTTTGTGTGTTTTTATTTGTTTGTTTGTTTGATTTTATTTGTTTCCGTATGCATGTTGTATTTTTGTTGCTTATGGCTCATGTTTCAAAATAAATTGTGAAAATGCTTTATTTTGTTTTTAACTTCGTCTTAATTGCATATAAAGGTATTTTGCAAAAGATAAGTGTATGGGAGATCCAAATTTGTTTATAAGAACGAAATTGAGCATGAACCAGAACAATATTAAATGGACATATGTATTAGTACTTGTTAGAGTCAAATGCTTGTATCGAGTCATAATGATGTTTTGCAGGATTTTCCAGGAAGTAGGACGAAGTTTTTCCAGAAATTTTCCGGAAACTTAACATAAGAATTTCTGCAGGTCACTTCTGACGGTGTCACGAGTTTACTCTTGACGGCGTCACGTGTAAAATTCTGGAAATTTTGCTAGTTTTGTTTATACCGGACTCTTAAAGTTTTTGTTGATTCTTTAGTTTTATAAACTCCAGGAAATCTGCAAACATTCATTCCACAAGCATTATATCTTTAATTGTTTTGTTTTTATTCCTAAGTCTGGAATTACATCTAGTTGTGAGTTTTCTTTGTTCGGATTGATGCGTTGGGTTTTTGTGATTGTTTTCTCAGGTTTAACAGGCTATATATGACAAGAAGACGATTTATATTTCTGGAAGTTAAGCTTTGATTATTCATTTTCTTGGAGGAAGATTTAACCTGGCTGCCTTATTATCCATACCGAGCGAATCAGGGGATTATTTGATTTCATTCTTTTTACTGTTTCACTTTTACATTCTTTACTTGAACATTGGGGACAATGTTCATCCTAAGTGTAAGGGGAGGGTAAAATGATGATACCTTACAGATACACTTTCGCTTGAATTTGTTTGTTTGATAGTAGATGTGTAATAAAACTATAATAAATACTTGTTAGTACAATTTTAGCGCCAAATTTAAAATTTTTTACAGCATTTAGGAGTGAAACTTTAGCCTTAGCAAGCGTCTCATGGATAGGAGATTGTATGACTAGCACATAGCCGTATCATTCAGAAAAATTTTCCAACCAAATATGTGAGGTTCGCCTTTAGATTTGATAGGAAAAGCATTTACTATTAGTGTTTATGAGTGTACCGGTAGCATTTAGATTCTAGAACTTGTGTTAGTGATGCATCCCGAGACCGCTAGTGAGACTACATTCGTGTAGTAGGATTTACTACATGATAAGAGGCATTAGGATCACCCTTGTGTTAAACCCGTATCATGATTACTTGACCATTTATGTCATATTACTTGGCTAGTTAAGTCAACTAATTTTTCCCACACCCTTAGCGTTGTACTCATTTTTAGTACACGAAACCCCTAGTACACCCCTCCGAGCCTATCTTTTCGTTTCTAACTTTAAGCATTTTACTTAAAGGAAGAATTTTTTACACCCCACTTAAATGTACACCCAAATCGCCTTAGCCTTCCATGTATGCGCTCATTTTTAGTGCATTATTGTTATTTGTTAAACCCTAAGTTAACTATCTAATTGATTACATGGTTGCTAAGTCGAGTCATATCCTTGTACATATTGTTTTGGGACGATTGGGACTCATGGGTAAAGTACTTATTTTATGGAGTAATGGGGAAGAACATCATATATTACCCCCATATGTGCGTTAGTCTTAAAAGTACTCCAAGTGTTTTGATTTTCTTAATTCGAGTCGTTAGATTAGTTTATTGTAAAGTATGTAAAAATTCAAGTGTAAGGGGAATTTCCATTCTCTATGATGTATTATTTTGGATGGTAGGGTAAGAGTGTATGCAAAAAAAAAAAAAAAAAAAAAAAAAAAAAAAAAAAAAAAAAAAAAAAAAACGTACGGACTACCATCCCGTTTCATTCTATGGTTATTTTATGTTTTTGTTATTTTTCATTTATTAGCTTAAGTCGAGTCTAGTCTTGGCTTAGCAACTCCATATTGTACATGTAATTAACCAAGATTGTTAACTCGCCACCAGTAAAAACTTCTTTTATCCAACAAAACCGTGTATTTCATATCCCTACACCTAACGTTACAACCCTTTTAAAAGACCTCTTTGATAGTTTATCCTAGGTGCTTACGCCATGTGGTGGAGGTTTGATCCTTTCTCAAGCCTATGGTAATCTATTTTGCTATGACAGGTAGTGAGAGATATCTTCCGTTTCCATATTGTAATTTATACTTTATTACACTCGAGAGATGTGAGTATCTAAACACAGTTTGTGAGGTGCTAGTATATGACCTCCGTGCTTGTCTTTGGTCTTTAGTGGAACGATTATTTGTTGTAATTACTTTTATATTAGTGTTAAATGACCCCTAACTTGTATTTTGATTAGAGAAAAAAGCGCATTTGCTTAAGGACAAGCAAATCTCAAGTGTAAGGGTATATGATGAGGCAAAAAATGAACCACTTTTAGGGGGTCATTTAAGCCCGGAATTGAATTTATTTGATCAAATATTGCCCTAAATCGTTCCTTTTGTGATTTTAGGTACTTTGGGAGTGAAATCTGGAAAAGGAAGTAATTCGGACGTTTTTGGAGCATAAAAGTGAAGAAAACGCCAAAGACTTAATTTTCCTTGCTGGGAACAGTGGATGACGGCGTCAAGAAGAAAATCTTGACGGCGTCAAGAGTAAAAGTGGTGACGGCCCAGAAGAAACGTTAAGGCGTCACCCAAGGCCGTCACGTGTTAACTTGTCAAAACTTGCGCGCGAAGTAGCTGATATTGTTTTGGTCATAACTTTTGCATACGAACTCGGATTTAGGTGATTCAAAAGCCCAGGCGAAGAGGACGAAGAGATCTACAATTTGGTGAAAAAATGGTTGTGACGGTGTCAAGAGTAACGGGCTAACGCCGTCAAGATGGGCCGGGCAGAAATAAGCCTATAAATATAACATCATAACTTCACTTTTTGTAAGCCCTAAACCCTAAGGTCGATTCCTGGGTTTAGGTGGGTGTTTTTCCAGAAACTTAGAGAGTTTCAATCACTCCATAAACATCATGTATTGGTTTGATGATTCTATCTTAATTATGTTTTCCATTATCATTGTTGTTTGCTCTTCTTTGATGATGATTTGCTAATTCACCTTGTGTCTACTTATGATTATGTGAAACTTGTATATAATTGATTAGATCTCATTGATTTCTTATTGATGTTGTGTCTATCTCCATCAATGAGGGGCTTGTTGATGTGTGTGTCTATCTCCATCAATTAAGGCGTGACAACTTCAATAGATCTAGTTGGTTTAGTTTATAATTCTTGTTTCCTATTGATTCTTATTTTGATTGAATGAATTCGATGTTAGGCTTAAGAAAACTGGCAGACTTCCATAGGGTAACATGCTTGAACGTCTTAAGAAACATGAACCGATGTGTACTAGGTTTTTATGGTTGTATTTAATGCATGAGCGAATTCTAGTGATCCCATGTTAGGAGCTTCTTAGCCGGCTCGACATAGGAGTGGAGTAGGAGCTTATAGGATTGGGGAAGTAAGTACGCCACCCCATGAATGGTATTAAGGAATACAACCCGTCAATTAAAACAAGGTTACAATTCAATAGGTAGGATTGGATAGCTAGCAAGGAGTAACATATCATGGGTAGACATGCTTCACTTATCTTGTAGAACCCTAGTTTACTTTTCTTGTTAATTAGTTTAATTAGTAGCTTTTGGGTTAGTTGATTAGCAACTAATTCCGCCCACTCTCCCAATACCCTAGATTTTTACTTGTTTTTCATAAAATATAAAAACATAAAAGAGTCATTCTTCACCTTTAGACCTAGTTAGATTAATTTCAATCCTAACGACACTATTCCTAGCTGAACGATCAATCCCCCGGTACTTGTCACTATACTATACTACAACGATCAGGTACACTGCCTGGTGGGGGTTGTAAGCTTCTCGAGATCCCTCGAGAGGTAAAGCCTGGTGCAATCCCTACGCATCAGGAAAACCTCCCCTATTTCTGTTAAATAAGGGTAGAGTCAGGCTCGTGACTCGAACAAAAACAAGCGCTTCTTGGGAGGCAACCCAAGCTTTATTTATTTATTTGTTTGTTTGTTTGTTTGATTTTTTTTTGTTTCCGTATGCATGTTTTAATTTTATTGTTTGTGGCTCGTGTTTCAAAGTAAATTTTGAAAATACTTTATTTTGTTTTTAACTTCGTCTTAATTACATATAAAGGTATTTTGCAAAAGCTAAGTGTAAGGGGAGTCCCAAATTTGTTTATAAGAACGAAATTGAGCATGATCCACAACAATATTAAATGAACATGTATATTAGTAATTGTTTGAGTCAAATGCTTGTATCGAGTCATAATGATGTTTTGCAGGATTTTCCAGGAAGTAGGACATAAGTTTTTCCAGAAATTTGCCGGAAACTTAACATGAGATTTTTGCAGGAACATTCTGATGGCGTCAGGAGTTATAACCTGACTGCGTCAGGTACAAAAATTCTGAAAAATTTTGCGAGTTTTGTTTATACCGGACTCTTAAAGTTTTTGTTGATTCTTTAGTTTTATAAACTCCAGGAAATCTGCAAACATTCATTCCACAAGCACTATATCTTTAATTGTTTTGTTTTTATTCCTAAGTCTGGAATTACAGCTAGTTGTGAGTTTCCTTTGTTCGGTTTGATGCTTTGGGTTTTTGTGTTTGTTTTCTCAGGTTTAACAGGTTATATATGACAAGAAGATGATTTATTTTTCTGGAAGGGAAGCTTTGAACGTTCATTTTCTTGGAGGAAGATCTAACCTTGTTACCACACTATCCACACCGAACGAATCAGGGGAGTATTTGATTTCATTCTTTTACATGTTCTACTTTTACATTCTTTAATTGAACATTGGGGACAATGTTCATCCTAAGTGTAAAGGGGGGGGGGGTTTAAATGATGATACCTTATAGGATACAATTGCACTTGAGTTTGTTTGTTTGATGGTAGGTATGTAATAAAACTATGAGAAATACTTGTTAGTGTAATTTTAGTGCTAAATTTAAATTTTTTTACAACATTTAGGAGTGAAACTTTAGCCTTAGCAAGCGTCGCATGGATAGGAGTCGTATGACTAGCATGAAACCGTACCATTCAGAAAAATTTTCCACCCAAATACGTGAGGTTCGCCTTTAGATTTGATAGGAAAAGCATTCACTATTAGTGCTTATGAGTGTACCGGTAGCATTTAGATTCTAGAACTTGCGTTAGTGATGCATTCCGAGACTGCTAGTGAGACTACATTCGTGTAGAAGGATTTACTACATGATAAGAGGCATTAGGATCACCCTTGTGTTTAAACCTGTATCATAATTACTTGACCATTTAAGTCATATTACTTGGCTAGTAAAGTCAATTAATTTTTCCACGCCATTAGCGTTGTACTCATTTTTAGTACACGAAACCCCTAGTACACCCCTCCGAGCCTATCTTTTCGTTTCTAACTTTAAGCATCTTACTTAAAGGAAGAATTTGTTACAACCCACTTAAATGTACACCCAAATCGCCTTAGCCTTTCGTGTATTCACTCATCTTTAGTGCATTATTGTTATATGTTTAAACCCTTAGTTAATTATCTAATTGATTACATGGTTGCTAAGTCGAGTCATATCCTTGTACATATTGTTTTGGGACGATTGGGACTCATGGGTAAAGTACTTGTGTTATGGAGTAATGGGGAAGAACACCATATATTACCCCCATATGTGCGTTAATCTTAAAAAGTACTCCAAGTGTTTTGATCATCTTGATTTGAGTCATTAGATTAGTTTATTGTAAAGTATGTAAAAATTCAAGTGTAAGGGGAATGTTCATTCCCTATGATGTATTATTTTGGATGGTAGGGTAAAAGTGTATGCATTAAAAAAAAAAAAAAAAAAAAAAAATCCGAAAAATTTAGTAAAAGAAAAAGAATAGAAAAAGAAAAGAGAAAAAACATACGGACTACCATCCCGTTTCTATGTTTTTGTTATTTTTGATTTATTAGCTTAAGTCGAGTCTAGTCTTAGCTTAGCAACGCCGTATTGTACATGTAATTAACCAAGATGATTAACTCGCCACCAGTAAAGATTGCTTTTATCCAACAAAACCGTGTATTCCATATCCCTACACCTAATGTTATAACCCTTTAAAAGACCTCTTTGATAGTTTATCCTAGGTGCTTACGCCATGTGGTGGAGGTTTGATCCTTTCCCAAGCCTATGGTAATCTATTTTGCTATAACAGGTAGTGAGAGATGTTTTCCATTTCCATATTGTGATATATACTTTATTACACCCGAGAGATGTGAGTATCTAAACACTATTTGTGAGGTGCTAGTGTCTGACCTTCGTGCTTGTCTTTGGTCTTTAGTGGAACGATTATTTGTTGTAATTACTTTTATACTAGTGTTAAATGACCCCTAACTTGTACTTTGATTAGAATAAAAGTGCATTTGCTTGAGGACAAGCAAATCTCAAGTGTAAGGGTATATGATGAGGCGAAAAATGAGCCATTTTTAGGGGGTCATTTATGCCCGGAATTAAATTTATTTGATCAAATATTGCCCTAAATCGTTCCTTTTGTGATTTTAGGTACTTTTGGAGTGAATTCTGGAAAATGAAGCATTTTGGACGTTTTTGGAGCATAAAAGTGAAGAAAACGGCAAAGTCTTAATTTTTCTTGGTGGGAACAGTACCTAATGGCGTCACAAGCTTCTTCATGACGGCGTCAAGAGTAATACAAGAGGTGGAAGTGGATAAAGTCCGTGACGGTCCAGAAAGTTTTGTGCATTGGAGATGACGGCGTCACCCAAGGCCGTCATGTGTAAAATTAAAGAGTGATGGCCTAGAAAATTTCCTGAAGGCGTCACGTAGGCCGTCAAGTGTTAACTTGTCAAAACTTGCGCGCGAAGTAGCTGATATTGTTTTGGTCATAACTTTTGCATACGAACTCGGATTTAGGTGATTCAAAAGCCCACGCGAAGAGGACGAAGAAATCTACAATTTGGTGAAGAAAAATTGGTCATGATGCCGTCACTCTTTACGGGGTGACGCCGTCAAGCCTTGCCGACAGATAACTTGCCTATAAATATAACATCATAACTTCACTTTTTGTAAGCCCTAAACACTAAGGTCGATTCCTGGGATTAGGTGGGTGTTTTTCCAGCAACTTAGAGGGTTTCAATCACTCCATAAACATCTTGTAATGGTTTGATGATTCTATCTTAATTCATGTCTTCAATTATCATTATTGTTGCTTGTTCTTTATTAATCATGCTTGGCTAATTCACCTTATGTCTACTTATGATTGTGTGAAACTTGTATATAATTGATTAGATCTTATTGCTTCCTTGTTGATGTTTGTATCTATCTTCATCAATTAGGGTGTGACACTTCGATAGGTCTAATTGGTTTAGTTTATAATTCTTGATTCCTATTGTCTCTTGTTTGGTTGATTGTATTCGATGTTAGGCTTAAGAAAACTGGCAGACTTCCATAGGGTAACATGCTTGAACGTCTTAAGAAATATGAACCAATGCGTACTAGGTTATTATGGTTGTATTTAATGCATGAGCGAATTCTAATGATCCCATGTTAGGAGCTTCTTGCAGGCTCGACATAGGAGTGAAGTAGGAGCTTATAGAGTTGGGGAAATACGTACGCCACCCCACGAATGGTATTAAGGAATACAACCCGTCAATTAAAACAAGGTGTGACAATTTAATAGGTAGAATTGGATAGCTAGCAAGGAGCAACATATCATGGGTAGACATGCTTCACATCCCTTGTAGAACCTTTGTTTAGTTTTCTTGCACATTAGTTTAATTAGTAGCTTTTGGGTTAGTTGATTAGCAACTAATTCCGCCCCTCCTTCCAATACCCGAGATTTTTACCTACTTTTCATAAAATATAAAAACATGAAAAGAATCATCCTTCACCTTTAGACCTAGTTAGATTAATTTCAATCCTAACGACACTATTCCTGAGTTGAACGATCAATCCCCCGGTACTTGTCACTATACTATACTACAACGATCAGGTACACTGCCTGGTGGGGGTTGTATGCTTCTCGAGATCCCTCGAGAGGTAAAGCCTGGTGCAATTCCCACGCATCAAGAAGGTGAGTATGATACCTTACCTGGGGGGCCAGTGTACGAGAGGTTACTTAAGCAAAAAGTGGCTACGAAGCAGATTGCTTATGGGAACTTCGAAATACCAGGTAGCATTGGGAAATTGCAATAATTGGATGCTTTCGCCGATCAAGGATCAGAAGTAAACCTGATGACCTTAACCATTTACACCCAGCTCACTAAAGAGGTACCGGCCACTACCCGCGTTAGGCTTTCCTTTGCTAGTCATTCTTACGTATATCCATTGGGAATCGCAGAGGATGTACTAGTCAATGTAGTAGGTTTTATGTATCTTGTTGATTTCATGATCATCAATGATAAAGAAAACGAATGTATGCCAATAATCCTTGGAGCACCATTCCTTACCACAGCAAGAGCAGTCATTAAGTATGAAAATGGGGAAATTGAGCTTAAGTCAGGAAAGAGGAAGATTCACTTTCCTATGACCCCACGATATGTAAGAGAAGCATGATAGAAAGGAGGCTCAAAAACAACGCCGGAACACCGCATAATCATGTTCAAGAAAAAATCCTTACATGGGAGACAAGGATTAAAAGCTACAAAGAAGATAATTTTGAGAGACACAGTAGTTGGGATAAAATTCATGTTGAATTCGAATGCAATCAACCAGTAATGACTCATGCCCCATTTGTGGAAGGAGACTTGGTACTCCTAAAGCATTTAGGTATAAAAGAGCCTCCCGATAAATCAAACTCCTAGTGGTACGGACCATTCACAATCAAAAACTTAGGTCACAATGGGGTAGCACTCTTGGACAGCGAAAGAGGTGGAGAGATGACTGTGAATGTCGAAAGACTGAAACATTACCACCCGAATAGCAAAGACTCCATTGACAAGGGGTACATCATATTGCGGGACGAGGTCACGTAATAGGCCATGACCTTGAGTCTAACTACAAGACTCGTAAATAAAGAAAAGCGCTTCTTGGGAGGCAACCCAAGCTTTATTTGTTTGATTGTTTGTTTGTTTGATTTTATTTGTTTCCGTATGTATATTTAATTTTTATTGTTTGTGGATCATGATTCAAAATAAATTGTGAAAATGCTTTATTTTGTCTTTAACTTCGTCTTGATTACATATAAAGGTATTTCACAAAAGATAAGTGTAAGGGAAATCTAAATTTGTTTTAAGAACGAGATTGAACATGAACCACAACAATATTAAATGAATGTGCGTATTTGTGTGAATCATGCTTGTATTGAGTCATAATGATGTTTTACAGGATTTCCAGGAATTAAGGCATGAGTTTTTCAAGAAATTTTTCAGAAACTTAACATAAGATTTCTGTCAGAACACTTTGACGGCGTCAGGGTTACAACCTGACGGCGTCAGGGGTAAAATTCTGAAAAATTTTGTGAGTTTTGTTTTTGATACGCGGGATTGCGCCCTCGCAACAGGTTTTACCTCTCAAGGGATCTTGAGAAGCTTGCAATCCCCGCCAGGCAGTGTACCTGATCGTTGTAGTATAGTATAGTGACAAGTACCGGGGGATTGATCGTTCAACTCAGGAATAGTGTTCGCTAGGATTAGAAAACCTACTAATCTAGGTCTAGAGGTGAGGGATAATTCTTTTTGTATTTTTTACATTTTATGAAAACAAGTAAAATCTCGGGTTTTGAAGGAGTGGGCGGAATTAGTTGCTAGTCAACTAACCCAAATAACTAAAGATGCAATCAAAATAAAATAAAAATAAATGAAATAAACTAATGTGATTATGTGGTGAAAACAATAATGAGAAAAGATGTGTTTACTTAGATTTCATTACTCCCTAGATATCTTTTACTGGTTGATTAGCTTGTTACAATTTCATGGATGACGAGCTATATTCCTTAATACTAGTCGTAGGGCCGTGTACAATATTCCCTAACTCTATAAGCTCCTACTTCACTCCTATGTCGAGCCGACTAAAAGCTCCTAACATGGGATCACTAGAATTCACTTATACATTAAATACAACCAAAAATCGTGGTACACTTCCGATCATGTTTCTTAAGATGTTCAAGCAAGTTACCAATGGAAGTCTGCTAGTTTTCTTAAGCCTAACATCGAATACAATCATCCACAACAATTATAAACAAACCATCAACCAATAATCAACATCTAGGTTTCACTACATCTAAGCAAACACAATAAAAACCTAGCATAGCATGTTAAAAGAAAGACAAGCATAAGATAGAATCACACAACACATAGACATATCGTATGATTATTGGAAAACTTATCTTCAATTAAGCATGGATGGAACAAGGGTTGAAACCCTTATTTTTACAGAAAATTCGTCTAGGGTTTAAGCTCTTCAAAGTTCTCCTAATGTTCCACCCTTTACAATGAAAAATTGGAAAAATATATATAGAGAATACATCCTTACGGCATCACGTTGTAGCTTCTGACGCCGTCAACTCGCCGCCAAATTAAGGGTCGTATTGCCTTGATCCAGCCTTGACGCCTTCATGACCGTCACTTGCAAATTAACCTGAAGGCCTTGGTGACACCGTCAGGTCAATTACACTAAAAATGTTTTGGGCCGTCATGTGTATTTTTCACTTCCACCTCTTTTGCCATGCTTGACACCGTCATGTGTGAAGTCTTGACGTCGTCAGGTACTGTTCCCAGTAAGGATTTTGAGACTTTGCCGTTTTCTTCACTTTTATGCTCCAAAAACGTCCAAAATGATTCCTTTTCCAGATTTCATCTCAAAAGTACCTAAGATGACAAAAGAAACGATTTAGGGCAGTAATTGATCAAATAATCACGAATTTGGGCTAAAATGACCCCTTAAAAGCGGTACACTTTTCGCCTTATCAAATACCCTTACACTTGAGATTTGCTTGTCCTCAAGCAAATGCGCTTTTATTCTAATCAAAATACAAGTTAGGGGTCATTTAACACTAATATAAAAGTAATTACAACAAATAATCCTTCCACTAAAAACCAAAAACAAGCACGGAGGTCATATACTAGCACCTTACAAATAGTGTTTAGATACTCACATCTCTCGGGTGTAATAAAGTATATATCACAATATGGAAATGGAAAACATCTCTCACTACCTGTCATAGCAAATAGATTACCATAGGCTTGGGAAAGGATCAAACCTCCACCACTTGGCGTAAGAACCTAGGATAAACTATCAAAGAGGTCTTTTAAAGGGTTATAACGTTAGGTGTAGGGATATGAAAAACACGGTTTTGTTAGATAAAGCCAGTATTTACTGGTGGCGAGTTAATCATCTTGGTTAATTACATGTAGAAAATGGCGTTGCTAAGCCAAGACTTGACTCGACTTAAGCTAATAAATCAAAAATAACAAAAACTTAAAATAAAATAAAGGAAACGGGATGGGAGTCCGTATGTTTTTCTCTTTTTCTCTTTTTCTATTTTTTTTTTCTTTTTTTCTAGATTTTTCGATTTTTTTTTCTTTTTTTTTTTTTTTTTTTTTTTTTTTTTTTTGCATACACTCTTACCCTACCATCCAAAATAATACATCATAGGGAATTTGTATTCCCCTTACACTTGAACTTTTACATACTTTACAATAAACTACTCTAATGACTCGAATTAAGATAATCAAAACACTTGGAGTACTTTTTAAGATTAACGCACATACGGGGGTAATAATTGACGTCTTCCCTATTACTCCATAACACAAGTACTTTACCCATGAGTCCCAATCGACCCAAAACAATATGTACAAGATATGACTCGACTTAGCAACCATGTAATCAATTAGACAATTAACTAAGGGTTTAAACAAATAACAATAACGCACTAAAGATGAGTGCATACACGGAAGGCTAAGGCGATTTGGGTGTACATTTGGGGTAGATTGTAAACAAAATTTTCCTTTAAGTAAGATGCTTAAAGTTAGAAATGAAAAAGATAGGCTCGGAGGGGTGTACTTGAGGTATCGTGTACTAAAAATGAGTACATCGCAAAGGTGTGGGAAAAATTAATTGACTTCGCTAGTCAAGTAATATGACTTAAATGGTCAAGTAATTATGATACGGGTTTAACATAAGGGTTATCCTAATGCCTCTTATCATGTAGTAAATCCTAACTACACGAATGTAGTCTCACTAGCGGTCTCGGGATACATCACTAACGCAAGTTCTAGAATCTAAATACTACCGGTACACTCATAAGCACTAATAATGAATGTTTTTCCTATCAAATCTAAAGGCGAACCTCACATATTTGGGTGGAAAATTTTTAAGTGGTACGGTTTTTGTGCTAGTCAAACAACTCCTATCCATGAGACGCTCATTAAGGATAAAGCTTCACTCCTAAATGTAGTAAAAAATTTAAATTTGGCGATAAAATTGCCCTAACAAGTATTTTTCTTAGTTTTATTACACACCTACTATCAAACAAACAAACTCAAGTGCAATTGTATCCCATAAGGTATCATCATTTACCCTCCCCTTACACTTAGGATGAACATTGTCCCCAATGTTCAATTAAAGGATGTAAAAGTAAAGCAGGTAAAAGAATGAAAACAAATACTCCCCTGATTCGTTCGGTGTGGATAGTGTGGTAACAAGGTTAGATCTTCCTCCACGAAAATGAACCTTGAAAGCTTCCCTCCAGAAATATAAATCATCTTCTTGTCATATATAACCTGTTAAACCTGAGAAAACAATCAAGGGAAACCTCGCGTAAAATCGGCGGCAATCTATATATACTAAAAAATCCTAGAAAACAAATTAAGATATAATGCTTGTGGAATGAATGTTTGCAGATTTCCTGGAGTTTATAAAACTAAAGAATCAACAAAAACTTTAAGACTCCGGTTTAAACAAAACTCGCAAAATTTATCAGAATTTTAGTACCTGACGCCGTCAGGTTGTAACTCCTGACGCCGTCAGAATGTTCCTGGAAAAATCTTATGTTAAGTTTCCGGAAAATTTCTGGAAAAACTTATGCCTTATTTCCTGGAAAATCTTGCAAAACATCATTATGACTCGATACAAGCATTTGACTCTAACAAATACTAATATACATGCTCATTTAATATTGTAGTGAATCATGCTCATTTTCGTTCTTATAAACAAATTTGGATTTCCCTTACACTTAGCTTTTGCAAAATACCTTTATATATAATTAAGACGAAGTTAAAAACAAAATAAAGTATTTTCACAATTTACTTTAAAACATGATTTACCAACAATAAAAATAAAACACGCATACGGAAACAAATAAAATCAAACAAATAAAAACACACAAAACATGGGTTGCCTCCCAAGAAGCGCTTTTCTTTATTAACGAGTCTTGTAGCTAGACTCAAGGTCAAGGGCCATCCTATACGTGTGAGCTCCTCGTTGAGGACATCCTTGGGATCAAACTTAGGTTTCAATTTCCTATCGGTTTTCTTAGTTCGGTATGACTTCTCAAATTTCTCTCCATCCGGATCATACAGAATCATCTTCATATGCCATGATCTGTCACCTTCCTTAGGTGGCTTGTCCCAATTCCATTTACACTTATCCCCTTCCCTTTTCCACTTGTTCATTCGTAAATTGATAGGCATCACTCCTAGGAATTCAATCATTTTCCTAAAGACTAAGGGATCCTCAAAAGGGTTTAGTTCTTCATCCCTAGCTATGAGTTGCTCAACCGAATGCATTTTATTTATAAACTCCTCTTCTAAATAAAATGGTCTTTGAGGTCCTATAAAGTCTCCATTAACCTAAGGTCCGTATCTAGATGGTCTCCTATTCAAATCTACCCAATGAGGTGTCGATTCCTCATTAGTATCATAAGCATTCTTCTTAACATCATAGACCGACCAAGTGTCTCCTTCTCCTACCGCTATCCTAGATTCCTTACAATCGATCATCGCACTTGCGGTAGCTAAGAATCCTCTTCCTATTAACAAAGGGCATGTAGTGTCACTAACCATATCAAGGACGTGGAAATCGGCTAGTATAGTTAATTTCCCTATATGCACTAGTACGTCCTTCACTACCCCTACCGGATATGCTACACTACCATCCGCAAGACCTATAATTACCTCCATGTCATCTAATTTTCCCGGCTTAAGAGTGGTGTAAAGGGACAAAGGAAGTAAATTAAGGCTTGACCCAAGATCGGCTAGTGTATCGAAAGTTTCGGAGTTCCTGATCCTACAAGGTAAAGCAAATATGCCCGGATCATCTAATTTCTTAGGCAACTTATTCTGAACGAAGGCGGTCCCATTCTTACCCAACTTAAGTTTCTCCTCATATTTTTCTAAAAGGGCGTTGTAGTAGGGAGCTCTTGCTAAAACTTCAATAACCGGACATTCAAGGCGAAGTTCCTTGAATTCATCGTCAAGGTTTTGTGTAGGAGGTGTTTCAATTATGCTTTTGACCGGTTTAATATCGGATGTTTTATTCGATTGGTCCTTTTGAAGAATTTGGGTTTGCTTGAAACACGTGTTCATTGCTTTGACCGAATAGTATTGTGGACAAGAAGTAGGTGACGAAACCGATGATATGGCATTAATGTTTAGTTTCGGGTTCTTGACCGTGTCGCTTGGGAGTGCTCCCATTTCTCGATCATTGAGAGCTTTCAACAATGTGTGAATTTCATTGGTCATCTCACTTTGCTTTTGTTTGAAATCGGCTTCAAACTTAGCTATGCGAGCTTCTTGAGATGCCATAAACTTGGACATTTACCCTTCAAGATTATTGATACTACCATAGTTATTGGAAGGATTGTTGTTGAAAGTACGGTTAGATGGTGGACCGTTTGGTTGGTAACGATTAGGTGGATTGCAAGAATTGTTTTGGGGCATGTTTTGGTTTTATTTCCACCTAAGGTTTGGGTGATTTTTCCAAGAAGGATTGTAGGAATCACCGTAAGGGTTTGGCTCGGGTTTGAAAGTGTACCACTTGTCTCCCGCTTCGTCGGTACGCGAGGATGCGTAATCCGCAAAAGCTTGTCCGGGGAGTTCCACGCAATCACGAGTGTCATGGGGACCACTACATAATTCGCATGAAGAAGTGATTTTGTTCACTTGGCTTGAAGGCTTAGGAGCTTCGTAGGATTTCATGAGAAACTTGACTTGGTCCTCAAGTTCCATGATCCTACGGTCGGGAGTGCTAGAATTGTTCGAAGACAAAGATATTGCCTTGACCGTTTTGTTCAAATCACGGGGATCATTCCAACTTTCGTTGTCATAGAAAGCAAGATCTTCTATGAGTTCCCATGATTCTTCCGCACTTAGATCACGTAGCTTGCCACTGGCCGATTGGTCAATGGTTCGCCTTATGGAGAGATCGATATGGTCATAGAAGATTTGGACTTGGAGCCAAAGATCTACGCCATGATGAGGGACTTTTTGGAGTAAGTCCTTGAAACGAGTCCATGCTTCATAGAGAGTTTCACCTTGACGTTGTTGGAACATCAAGATATCATTTCTAAGCTTAGTAGTTCTCCCCGGTGGGAAAAATTGAGCAAGGAAATGAGAAGTAAGATCATCCCAAGAGGTGATGGATCCTGCGGGTAAACGTTCAAGCCATTGACTAGCTTGGTCATGTAGAGAGAATTGGAATAGACGTAATCGGGTCGTCTCTCTAGTTGCAACATCAAGGTCTATGGAATCTATGATTTTTAGGAAATCCTTGAGATGTTGATTAGGATCTTCGGAATGAAGTCCATGGAATGTACATCCGCTTTGCACCAACCGGATGGTGTCGGATCGCAAGGGAGACACATTGGCTCCTTGAGTGAGCTCAATGGTGTTCCGATAGCCTTGGTGGCTAGGACGGGAATACTCTCCTAAAGTTCGGGGTCTAGGAGGTTGGTTTGGTTGTGGTAGGTTTTGTGGGTGATTTTGTTGTGGTGGATTGATGGGTTCAAATATATTACCATCTTCCATGATATCGGATGGTAATGGTTACGAACAAAGGAACAAAGAAATGAGATAGATTAAAGAAAACCTAAAAATAACAATAAAAATCTTACTAGAAAGGAATCTAGCAAGTAGACCTAATAAAAAGAAATTCTAACCTAGACAATAACTATTCCCCGGGCTGCGGCGCCAAAAACTTGATACACGGGATTGCGCCCTCGCAACAGGTTTTACCTCTCAAGGGATCTTGAGAAGCTTGCAATCCCCACCAGGCAGTGTACTTGATCGTTGTAGTATAGTATAGTGACAAGTACCGGGGGATTGATCGTTCAACTCAGGAATAGTGTTAGCTAGGATTAGAAAGCCTACTAAACTAGGTCTAGAGGTGAGGGATAATTCTTTTTGTATTTTTATATTTTATGAAAGCAAGTAAAATCTCGGGTTTTGAAGTAGTGGGCGGAATTAGTTGCTAGTCAACTAACCCAATTAACTAAAGATACAATCAAAATAAAATAAAAATAAATGAAAATAAACTAATATGGTAGAAACAATAATGAGAAAAGATGTGTTTACTTAGATTTCAGTACTCCCTAAATATCTTTTACCGGTTGATTAGCTTGTTACAATTGCATGGAAGACGGGTTATATTCCTTAATACTAGTCGTAGGGCCGTGTACAATATTTCCTAACTCTATAAGCTCCTACTTCACTCCTATGTCGAGCCGACTAAAAGCTCCTAACATGGGATCACTAGAATTCACTTATGCATTAAATACAACCAAAAATCGTAGTACACCTCCGATCATGTTTCTTAAGACGTTCAAGCAAGTTACCAATGGAAGTCTGCCATCTTAAGCCCAAAATCGAATACAATCATCCACAACAATTATAAACAAACCATCAACTAATAATCAACATCTAGGTTTCACTACATCTAAGCAAACACAATAAAAACCTAGCCTAGCATGTTAAAAGAAAGACAAGCATAAGATAGAATCACACAACACACAGACATATCGTATGATTATTGGAAAACTTATCTTCAATTAAGCATGGATGGAACAAGGGTTGAAACCCTTATTTTTACAGAAAATTCGTCTAGGGTTTAAGCTCTTCAAAGTTCTCCTAATGTTCCACCCTTTATAATGAAAAATTGAAAAAATATACATATAGAATACATCCTGACAGCGTCACGTTGTAGCTTCTGACGCCGTCAACTCGCCGGCAAATTAAGGGTCATATTGCCTAGATCCAGTCTTGACGCCTTCATGTAGAAATTGAGCTCTGGGCCGTCACTTGCAAAATGACCCTAACGGCCTTGGTGACGTCGTCAGCTCAATTACACTAAAAATGTTCTGGGCCGTCATGTGTATTTTCCACTTCCACCTCTTTTGCCAAGCTTGACGCCGTCATGTGTGAAGTCTTGACGTCGTCAGGTACTGTTCCCAGCAAGGATTTTGAGACTTTGCCGTTTTCTTCACTTTTATGCTCAAAAAATGTCCAAAATGCTTCCTTTTCCAGATTTCATCTAAAAAGTACCTAAAATGACAAAAGAAACGATTAAGGCAGTAATTGATCAAATAATCACGAATTCGGGCTCAAATGACCCCTTAAAAGTGGTACACTTTTCGCCTTATCAGTTTTACTGCCGGAGTCTTAAAGTTTTTGTTAATTCTTTAGTTTTATAAACTCTAGGAAATCTGCAAACATTCATTCCACAAGCATTATATCTTAATTTGCTTTATAGGATTTTATTATATATATATATATATATATATATATATATATATATATATATATATATATATATATATATATATATAGATTGCCGCCGATTTTACGCGAGGTTTGCCTTGATTGTTTTCTCTGGTTTAATAGGTTATATTGGACAAGAAGATGATTTATATTTCTGGATGGAAGATTTCAACGTTCATTTTCTTGGAGGAGGATCTAACCTTGTTACCACATTATCCACACCGAACGAATTAGGGGAGTATTTGTTTCATTCTTTTACCTTCGTTACTTTTACATCCTTTTTATTGAACATTGGGGACAATGTTCAATGTAAGTGTAAGGGGAGGGTAAATGATGATACCTTAGAGAATACAATTGTACTTGAGTTTGTTTGTTTAATAGTATGTGTGTAATAAAACTAAGAGAAATACTTGTTAGGGCAATTTTAGCGACAAATTTAAAATTTTTTACAACATTTTGGAGTGAAGCTTTAATCTTAATAAGCATCTCATGGATAGGAGTTGTATGACTAGCACAAAAAACCGTACCACTCAAAAATTTTCCACCCCAAATATGTGAGGTTCGCCTTTAGATCTTTAGGAAAAAGCATTCATTGTTGGTGCTTATGAGTGTACCGGTAGTACTTAGATTCTAGAACTTGCGTTAGTGATGCATCCCGAGACCGCTAGTGAGACTACATTCGTGTAGTAGGATTTACTACATGATAAGAGGCATTAGGATCACCCTTGTGTTAAACCCGTATTATAATTACTTGACCAATAAAGTCATAATTACTTGACTAGTAAAGTCAATTAATTTTTCCCACACCTTTGTGATGTATTTATTTTTAGTACACGATACCCCTAGTACACCCTTCTGAGCCAATCTTTTTCGTTTCTAACTTTAAGCATTTTACTTAAAGGAAGAATTTGTTTACAATCCACCCCAAATGTACACCCAAATCGCCTTAGCCTTCCTTGTATGCACTCATCTTTAGTGCATTATTGTTATATGTTTAAACCCTTAGTTAATTGTCTAATTGATTACATGGTTGCTAAGTCGAGTCATATCTTGTACATATTGTTTTGGGACGATTCGGACTCATGGGTAAAGTACTAGTGTTATGGAGTATTGAGGAAGACGTCAATTATTACCCCCATATATGCGTAAATATTTAAAAAGTACTCCAAGTGTTTTGATTATCTTAATTTAAGTCATTAGAATAGTTGATTGTAAAGTATGTAAATGTTCAAGTGTAAGGGGAATGCAAATCCACAATGATGTATTATTTTGGATGGTAGGGTAAGAGTGTATGCAAATCCCCTATGATGTATTATTTTGGATGGTATGAGTTTATTTTATGTTTTTGATTAGCTTAAGTCGAGTTGAGTCTTGGCTTAGCAATGCCACATTGTACATGTAATTGACCAAGATGATTAACTCGCCACCAGTAAAGATTGCTTTTATCCAACAAAACCGTGTTTATCATATCCCTACACCTCACGTTATAACCCTTTAAAAGACCTCTTTGATAGTTTATCCTAGGTGCTAGTGGTGGAGGTTTGATCCTTTCCCAAGCCTATTGTAATCTATGTGCTATGACAGGTAGTAAGAGATATTTTCCATTTTCATTTGTGATATATACTTTTATTACACCCGAGAGATGTGAGTATCTAAACACTATTTATGAGGTGCTAGTGTATAATTTCCGTGCTTGTTTTGGTTGAAGTGGAACGATTATTTGTTGTAATTACTTTTATATTAGTGTTAAATAACCCCTAGCTTGTATTTGAATTAGAATAAAAGCGCATTTGCCTGAGGACAAGCAAATCTCAAGTGTAAGGGTATTTGATGAGACAAAAAGTGTACCGCTTTTAGGGGGTCATTTAAGCCCAAAGTCGAGATTATTTGATCAAATATTGCCCTAAATCGTTCCTTTTGTCATTTTAGGTACTTTGGAGAAGAAATTTGGAAAAGGAAGCATTTTGGACGTTTTTTGAGCGAAAAGTGAAGAAAACGGCAAAGTCTCCAAATCAAGCTAGAAATAGTACCTGACGGCGTCACATATTGCATGTGACGGCATCATGTTATGGCAAAGAGGTGGATAAAAATTATAACGAGACACGCGAGAATGTTTTTGGTAGATTACACATGACGGCGTCACCAAGGCCGTCAAGAGCAAAAAACATACGTGACGACCAAGAGTTGATTAATACATGACGGCGTCAGATTTGGATCTAGGCAATACGAGGATTTCTTTGGCGGCGAGTTGACGGCGTCAAACTCAACATGTGACGCCGCCAGAGTATAAAATCTATATATATTTTCCTAATTTTCGTATATTAAGGAGGAGAATTTTAGAGAGACTTTTGGGAGAACTTGTGGGGAAACCCTAGGTCGAATTTTACAGGGTTTTTCACCCTTTTATCATCCATGTTCTAATAAAGATAAGTCTTCTAATAATCATTCAATATGTCTATGTGTTGTTTGATTCTATCTTATGCTTGTCTTTACTTTAACATGCTAGGCTAGGTTTTCTTTGTGTTTGCTTAGATGTAATGAAACCTAGCTATTGATTATTGGTTGGTTGTTTGTTATTAATTGTAATGGATGGTTGATATCGATGTTAGGCTTAAGAAAACTGGAAGACTTCCAATTGGTAACATGATTGAACGTCTTAAGAAACATGAATCGGATGTGTACTACGATTGTATTTAATGCATGAGTAACTACTAAGGAGGCCATGTTAGGAGCTAGTAGTCGGCTCGACATAGGAAGATGTAGAAGTTTATAGAGTTAGGTAAGATCGTACACGGCCTTACGAATGATATTAAGGAATATAACCCGTCATCCACGCAATTGTAACAAACTAATCAACTAGTAAAAGATAGCTAGGGAGTAGTGAAATCTAAGTAAACACGTCTCTCTAATTATTGTTTTTCTCCATATTTTATTTTCTTGTTATTTTATTTTTATTGCATTAGTAGATATTTGGGTTAGTTGACTAGCAACTAATTCCGCCCACTCTTCCAAAACCCGAGATTTTTACTTGCTTTCTAAAAAAAACTATAAAAAATACAAAAAGAATCATCCCTCAACTCTAGACCTAGTTTAATTAAGTTTTGATCCTAACGACACTATTCCCCGAGAGAACGATCAATCCCCCGTTACTTGCCACTACACTATACTACATCAGTCAGGTATACTGCCTGGTGGGGATTGCAAGCTTCTTGAGATCCCTTGAGAGGTAAAACCTTTTGCGAAGGCACAATCCCACGCATCAAGTCTTCTCTTTTGAATACCCATGCAATGTTCAATCTCGTAAACGACATTAGGATGACCCTGACTCGGATATTCCTGAGGGGGGGAGACGTTCTAAGAGATTGAGACACACCACACATACTTTGTAACACCCCCAAAATACCGCAGCGGAAGACTGTGTCACAGGGGTGCTACTTCATAATACAAAGTACAAGTTATAGAAAACGAACTCTAAATGAGACGTTTTGAAAAGTTACCATTCGATTAATGAATTCAAAGTTACAAACATGAGATTCCAAAGTATGATACATAAATGTATACAAAATGTTTTGAATGGTAAATGATAAAAGCGTAAGTCTTCAGAATATGCAGCTTGACTCTAAGTTCCACGCACTAGCTATCGCCTTACTAACCTGAGATAAACATGCTAAAGTGTCAACACAATGGTTGGTGAGTTCATAGAGTTTGTCTTAAAACAGTTGAAAAGCCTTAAAAGAATGTTCACACAGCAAAGGCATCGTGAATCCACTCAGTTACAAGTCCCGCCATAAGAGACTTGTAACCTGTGTGTTCACAACCCACTGCTAACATATAGTATAATAAAGACATGTATAAGTTCATCAAGACAATTAAGCAATTAGTAGTGAGTCTCTACTTCATCTCCGAAGACCTCACTTGGGAGCCAATTCCCAAAGACAACTGGGAGCCACTTCCCAAAGAAAACTGGGAGCCACTTCCCAAAGATAAAAGACAGTCATGTATGTATGAAATCAAGTATAATGCAATCAAGTATAAGACAATCAAGTATAAAACAATCAAGTATAAATGTTTTGAGTATTTGTACAAGTAAACAAGTAGTTGTGCATGTATCCCCCCCCAAGAGTTAAAACAAGTATGAAAAAGTAGGGGCTATGACTCACCTTAAGTCTATGTAGTGAGTAATGAAAATGGTAGTCAAATCGCGAAAGTCTCTAAGAGCAGCCTATAATAGAACGTTGCAACTTAGGTTTGGAGTAACGTCTAAGAATACGAAGAATTGCCCATATATGTCTTGCATAATGTTCATGATGTAGTACTTAGTATATAGTGTAAGTCGCTGAATATAAGTGGTCTATGAAACATGTATAGGTTGTACATCTCTTACTACCGTTCGGGCCGACATAATTCAGAAGTCATGGAGTAAACGTTCGAGGAGCCAGGACACTTTAATTCGTAAATCCACAACTCATCTCGACGGCTTACTTAATGAACTCCTCACATGAGGCTCCCTACTATTGTAGTATTTGATAACATATATATATAAGCTTTTTGATCTTTAATAGTTATATGGTCTTTAGCCGTGGCTTTGCCGTGACCTTGGTCATTGTTATCATGGTCTTGAGACTCAACCTTGGCTTTAGCCATGGTTGTGGTCTTGGCTTTAGGTCATTAGACCTCTTGGTCTCATCTAATTATAATCATTATATAGTAACTTTGGTCTAAAAATGGGCTGTTAAGAATTTGAAGAAATTATCACTCGGAAAGCCTTTTCAGGGCTCGAGCTTCTTTGTTCCTGAACGAAAACGTCGTTCCGGACAACTTTCGTGTTTTAACTTTTTGATGAATCGGACCAGAAGGGTGACTTTCAAAAGCAAAATTTGATCAGAATGCTATTTAGGCAGTTTTGCCGTTTTGGTTTCGCTAACTTCAAATGGTCATAACTTTTGACTCGTATACTCGTTTTGGGTGATTCAAATTGCTATGTTTTACTTTTGAAGTCCTTTATAACAGTAAGTAAGTTTCAAATATCATAGTTATACTATTTTGGTCGTGGTTCTCCATAAAAATCACTAGTTTGCTTGTTTACTTGTCATAAGTTAACATATGTATACCAATACTTGTTTTATCCATTTTTAAACATCATGAACACAATAACAAGAACATATATAGCATGAAAAGAACACAAAGAGCATGAAAATGATATTGAGCAAGAAAGTGTATAAGGGTTTCTTACAACTTTTGGCTTTCACTTAAGAAAGGAAGTCAAGTATGAACTAGGACACTAAACCTATGCTTGTAAACCCTTCACCATAACTCTTGTAACCATTGATAGACTTGATATAAACCTTGTGAAAACCATTTAACTTCAGCCCCTAATCACCTTGTGTAGCTCCTAATTCAACCATGGAATCACCAAACAAACTTAAGAACTAGGTAGAGAATACTAAGACCTTGAACTTTGTAGTGTAACTTGTAGTTTGAAGATCAAAGGATCATGGAGTTAGGGATTGTGTTGTGGCGTTTTTTTTATTGATGAGAATGGAAGGGATTAGCTTGCTATTTATACTATGAATGAGGAGGTTAGGAAGGTTACTAGGAAAGTGCTAAAACTTGGAGACAAAGTTGTAAATAAATATGATCTAATGGCTAAAGTCATGAGATGATGCCACAAGTGTGAATGCCCCCCCCCCCTAGTGGCGGTTCATGAACTTGGAGAACAAGGTGTGGACTTTTGATGATATTATCCTAAGTATGTAGCTAGTTTTGGACCCGTAAATTGCTAACCGTAAGTTATTAAGTCACAAAACGTAAAACCGGGCATCCTAAAAATATGAAACTTGAAAGTATGGTTAAACATGTCAATATACTCCATAATAAAATATAAAATGAGTGGTAGGATCTATCGGGTGCTAAAACCCTGCTAAAAACTGGAAACACGGGTCTAAAACGCGTAATTCGCGTAAAACGCTGAACTGAAAAACGTAAAATTCCAAAAGTTTTGGAATTGTCCTAAAATGAGAGAAATTCATATTTCTATTGTTTATAATATTTTATGGATATATCGGGATGCTGGAAGGACGTTTAAACCTAAAAGTAAATCTCGGACACGGCTTTGTGATTTTTGCAGAAATGATCCGACGAGCGTCAAACTCTCGGATTATCATTAAAATAGTTTAACTTACGAGAATATGAAATAAAAATTTCTGAGATGAATAGTGAAAAGTGAATAGTAAAAAGTGAATAGTAAAATTTTCGGGAATAAAAGTTAACCTGAAATTGCGAATTGTTACATACTTCCTCATCATCATAAAGAACATCAACTACCTCTAGATCAAACAAGCAACCTTCCAAGTCCAAATCTACAGAGAAACAAAAAGATCAAAAAGTTGCTGCAACAAATGAATCTAGTGAAAGTAAAAGAGAAGAAGTAAGTGGTAGTGTTTCTACAATGGGTGAAAAGAATGTAGTAACGGGAAAGTCTGAAGTAGATGAACTAACAAAGAAACCAACACTTGAAAAACCCAAGGCTACTCCACAAGTTCAATTTACTACGGAGTTTTCAAGTCACGTAACGGATGAGTTATATGGTAAAATCTTGATTGATGCTCGAATCAGAGACGTATACTATCATGAGCTTGTTAAGAAGACCATCATATCCATAGCTCCGGTAGAAGCTCATCCGCTACTCAAATTCCTTGAACCTTCAATGTATGAGAACTTCGACTTACATTATCTAGTGTCTAGACATGCAAATATCATACTTTAACTTCCACAAGTCTAATTTTTAAGGAATGATGTGATGAATTCCTGGAGGAAGGTATTCACAGAGAAAATTTCATCATGTCTGACATCGACCAACAAGAATAAAAGGTGGAAGCATATATGAGAATAACCTGGATAAATGAGGTAGCTCAACAATTTTTCATAAGCAGATATAGATATGCAGCTCCTCGTCACAAGGTTTTCACAAGATACCGGATTGTTCATTATGTATATGTCTTCTCAGACCAGTTCAGAACTGATGGCTTCATCAACTTTGAGGTAAAAAGAGACGACAACCTCGATTATGTCTTCCGTGAAGCTGATTTTCACAACCTCCATCCTCAAGACATTCAAGACATGTACCTCTCTAACATTAGCTACATCTACGACCATGGGAATGAAGACGATATCAAAGATTCCCTGAAAATCTTTATGATCTCACATTTAGCTTTGGTACATGTTGAAGACTTCCAAATGGGAGTTGAAAGTCTAAAAAGAAAAGTCAACCTCACACATCCGATGATTACATTTCTACTTTTTAAATAATTTTTATTAATTAAAAACTAATAATTAATTAATTTAAACTAATTTAAATTATACTAAAATACAATTAAATATTATTTTAAGCTAGAAAAATAAAAATTAAATCTTGAAAATTCTAAAATAACTTAAAACTAATTTTAAAACTGAAATTAATTTTTTTTTTTTGGGTTTTTATTTAATTTTTATGAATTTAAAATGATTTAAAAATATTTAAAAACTAATATTAATTAGGAAAAGTACTAAATAAGCTTAGAAAAATATGAAAGTTTTATGGAAATTCTAAAATAATATACTAAACCTAGAAAAAATATAAAAAGTTAGATAAGCCCACTAATAAGCTGATTTGGGCAAATAAGCAGTCTAAATAAGCATTTCAAATAAGCACATATGCACCAAATCACACCAAAAGCTTAGGGAAGGTTCAACTAACTTAAATATGCACAACTAAACAATAAAAACAAAAATAAACCCCCAGAATAAGCTAGAAAGGCAATAAGCAGCTTAAATAAGCACTTAGAATAAGCACTTCTACACCAAATTGCACCAAAAGCTCAGGGAAGGTGTAATATACTAAAAAAAACTCAACTCAACTGAAAAAACTCAGATAAGCCCTGGCCGCAAGCCAAAACGAGTGCTCAGGCACATTGTACTATTTAGAAAGAAACAAGGCTAAATGGCTACTTCGGGGCTGCAAACGGCTAATAAGAAAAAATCCTAAAAATAAGCTGAGAATGGATTTCTTAAGTTAAGCTGGGGGACTAATACTTGTGAAAAGCTCAGGTCCTAAGTCTAAGTACAAAATTCAGGAAAATTCATGGAACTTTTGGATTTTCTGCATAATAGTCAAATTTGACTTTTTGAAATTGATCATAGTTTGACTTATGTGAGATTCTAACCTATCCTAGATTACTGAGTAGGTTATAAAAAGTTAATATGAGACTGAAATATGATAAAGCAACAACTAATGCACCTAAATGAAGGATTATGCTATCTAAAAATGCTAGCAGTGATGGAATTAAGGAGATTCAAACCCACTTTTGACTTTTTAACTAATGAATACTTGTTTTTATGACTAATGTTAACTACAAGAACCTATTTGAGCCTGTACCAACTAAAAACAATAACAAGAAACAACTTGAACTCAGAGAATGCAAAAGATCCAAACACCCCTTTAAGTTATTTGCTGAAATTAAGATTTGCAGCCCTAAAAAGGGTGATTCAGCCCCTTAAAAAAATCTAAAAATTAAAATAAAAATACCACTAAGTAAACAATATATAAGAGTACATTATCCCAGAATTTTATCAGATTTGGTTGAAAATTGAAGAAATGAAAATTCAAAAACTTTTTCTGCAGTTTGGGTAATTTTTGACTTTTTAAGTTTATGAACTAGGTTGAATTTTTTGAACTTTGATCCTACTTTACCAACTGATTATGATAAGTTAAGCCATAAAAATACCAAATAAAGCTATCTTAACAACTTCTATAACTAGCATGAAGATTTGGCACTTCTTGAGTCTAACATATTATGCTAACAAGTGATGATGGGTAATTTTGACTTTTGAATGAACGAACTCTGATTTTTATGCTTATGTGTAACCTCTCGTAAATTTCCCTTACGATTAGTAAATGCATACGAATAAATAAAACGATGTTACAATAAATTAACACCATTTTACGGGTAACAATTTTTTTTTTTTTTTTTTTATGATATGGCTTGATATTGAACCACTACGATAACTATGATTGACCGTTTACCCAGGAACGATGCTTACACACAACCTAGATTGCCTATAATTATTGCGAACGATAAAAATTTATATAACGCGTTTATATTTAAAACAATACATTTCGTCTAAATAACGTATACAATTTATATATTCCCCGAACCTACGAAACTTCCCGAGAACGCTCACTAATATTTTTGAACTTCGACACGATAATCGAGACACACTAGGTGGGCCCCCAACACCCTTTGGGCCACGGTTACACAATACACAACCAAACGGACTACTTTTATTTCTTTCTTTTGATTTTGGGCCGACACAATCCTGAGCCCAGTTACAAGCCCAAACGCACCCTTTTATTATTTCTTTCTTTTGCACTGCCGCGACCTCGCCCAAAAACACCCCTAGTTCTTACGATTTTTATAAACAACACGTACATATTTTTACTTAACTCGTTTCCCCTAGTGCCCAAGAACCACGAACAATAAAACTTGCAACCTCCTTTGCTCGTTTGCTACCCCAGAAACAGCCTAAGTAAAACACCAAACTCACCATTGAAGTGATAAGCTTAAACGTGGCATGATATTCCCTAGCACCTCCCATGTCTCCCAATGACAACAAAACGAACCCTAAACACCATATGATTGTCAGGAATGAATAGGAAGAGATCACACAAGATCTTGGCCATGTAAACTTGCGATTGGTTTATGGTTGTGGCGTTACTATTCGCCCTCACATGCACCCTCCCCTCTTGTGAGCTTATCTTGTCTCTACACCTTTCAAAACCACCTATATAAACCTCCCATGCAAACCTAAAATGTTACATGCACTTAAAACACACCACATTACATAAAATTTGTAACAAGAAGGAGTTGTAAGGGACGAACGAATCACCAAGTGTACCACACCTTGAAGAGAACCTAGGAAGCAAGGATTGGAGCCTTTCGAACCCTTGGAAGGACGTGAAGTGAACCACGAAGCACTTGAACCATTCCACGAACCATACGCTTGTTTTACTCCACCTTTTGAGGTGAGGTGAGACTTCAAATCGTTAATTTCATTATATACATACACGTACCATTTATTTTTGCACGAACACTTTACCTAGATAAAACATGAAACTTAAACGTGACATGTATATATTATATGTCGTATTACATGTTTACTAAGTCATTAACGAGTACCTATAATAACATTGAACCTATATTAACAAGTACATACTAAAAATCACACGTTTCTAATGTTGTTTGAACCTATACGATATGCACTAAAACACTTAGTTTATTTTTCAGTTTTATAAAGTTATACGCTTGAGTTTTGGCCTACACTTTGGCCTCGACATTTCAAATTTCAACACACGACCCCTAAATATTTTTACGCGACCTATTTGTTTACTTGGAATACTAACGGGAATGATAAATAAATCGACTTAACAACCTTGTTTAATCACTTAACGAGACCTAAAGCTAATCGCTATTAAAACCAGTTTTTAGATTATTAAAAACCTTACGTGGGCCAAAAAGCCCAAAAAGCTCATTCTAGCTTATTACGATAAGCTGAGCGTATAAGCACTTTTGAAATGATTTTATAACTTAAAAATATGGATTTCGACTAAACGAGTGTACCCCCAAACCCCTTGGATCGTAAATCCTTAACGGGCCCTTAATTTTGGCTCGTTAAGCCCACTTAATGAAATAAGAAGAGAATAAGCTTATAAGCTGTGAATATAAGCTGTTTGAAACCTTATGAGCTTATTGAAATAATAAAAATGTTAAATTTTAAATTTGGTAATGTTTGACTATTTTTGCAAATATTCGAGAGTTAGGGACTAAAACTGCCAAAGTTGTAAACTTTGGGTGAAAAGTATAAAAACTGTTTTTCTAAGGGTATAAACTGTAAATATTGAAACTTAGGGATAATGAATGTAAATATTTGATATTTGGACTAAAAACGTAAATATATATAATTTTTGGACTAACGACGTAAATATAATCCGTTAAGGGTAAAAAGTGTAAAATTGAGAAACATGAAGGATTGAATAGTAATATTGATTTTTAATAATAATTTTATATTTATATATATATATATATATATATATATATATATATATATATATATATATATATATATATATATAATACGGATAAAACTTATATAACGATAACTAAATTTAGACGAATGAAACAATACGTAACCATTATCTATCTTTATACGACGTAACACATCACGTATGCACTTTATCGATTACTTGTAATTAATAATAAACGTTCACAATAAAACGAGACTTAAGAACTAAAATGTGCCATATCTTATAGGTTATGTGTGAAGCCGTTGCCTTGCATCGTTGAGATTACATTTGTTCTACTATCCTACTAAGGTGAGTTCATAGCCCACATTTAACTTATTTTGTGGGGGGGATACATGCTCAAAAACCGAACACAAGTCTTTTTCTGATCTTATTATTGCTTAAGTAGCTATTGCCAAAAGTCCCTCGATCATGAACCTTAATCACTTGAAGGGTGAACGTAAATAATTGTGAATAGATCTATTAGGGATTGACAATCCCCATTTGGTTGCTAGAGGAAAGTTACCAAATGCACTTTATTTAAATATCATAGGTTACTGGCAAATACCTATCTTGGGGGCTATATACTTTACATCATTATTACAGAAAATATTGATGTCTGTTGAATCGTTGAGTGTCATGAGCTTAAGTCAATAATGAATGCGATTTTTCTAACTTGTTTATTTGTATTTTTATACAATAAGCACTTATCTCTTGTGTTCAAACTCTTAATTATAAACCTATGAATTTCACTCAACTTTTGTTGACTTTTAGCATGTTTATTTCAGGTAACTAAATGGAATGGATGGCAAAGGCACGAAGTGGGCAAATAAAGAAACATTTATTTCTCTTTGAATAAAACTTGTTGTTGAATAACGAATTCTCTTGGAATTATGAATATCTGGTATTTTAAATAAAATTTACAACGGTCACTTGAATCGTTTTCTATAATTGTGACAAAGATCCACGATATAATACCCCAAAAGTCTTCCGCTGACATTTTAAGTCTTCCGCTGTATTGATCGATTTTGGGGGTGTTATATTATGCTAACCTAATACAACTACTACAGTCTATCCATGCCAAATAAACAGCAAAACAACAATAAGAACATAGCATATGGACCTGATCAAAACACCCCTTAAAATGCTAGTTTACACTACAACTAAGGTTTTCAACTCAATACCCACTGATTTGATTACTGAAGCACATTATCCTAACATAAGTAAAGCTATTAGAAACAAGGAACTCAACAAGGAACACACAGAACATGAAGAAGCAGATTTCACTAGACAAGAGCAGTAAGAACTAATTTCTACACTAGAACTTTTTAGAACACTAAGTGAGCATTCAAACAACTATAATAAGCTACTTAAAGCAGAATTAGATCATATCAACAGTAACTAAACTAATATTACAGTAAATGCAGGAATTAAAAGAGAAACTTACTTGTAAGCTTGGCTAATAAGGAGATCACCCTCTGGACTGAGATGGACTCACAAAAGCTTTTGAAAAGCTTTTATGAGCTTATCAGCATGAGAATTAGCTCTTGAAAGCTTATGTATCACTAAGCTATTTATTTTTATATATATATTTTTTTTATAAACTAATTTTTAGCAAAGTAAAAGCTTATAAAAGGATTTTCAGATTCTTAAGGAAGCCTATGACAACTTAAAAATAAGAATTTTAAGAAATTTGTAAGCTTATAACTATGGAAGCATAAACAGATTGAACAAGTCTATAAAAGAAACTTTAACTTTTATTGCATAAAAGTAAATATTACACTCTAAAAACATCAAAGGATTACAGAATACAAGAATTTAGACCCTAATTAGCTACTGATTACTCTACACCAAAACTACTATTTAACTAAAATCTATTCTAAAACTACTAACTCTCCCTGTGTCTCTTTTCTTCTTCCTTTTATAAGTGAATGGAGTCCTCTCACTCTTCTGAGACTTTCCCATCAATAATATAGACCATTGGATTAGAAGAAGTGATCTTGACCCTTAAACTTGTTTTGGCGCCAAAAGTCCCACATGTAACTTGGAGGAGTTTTAGGACAATAAATGCACTTTGTTTTTTAGTATTTGGAAGAGGAGACATAGGATGGGAGAGTAGCAGAGTTGGTAGTGAAGGAGGTGGAAATGGAAGAGGGGTTGGTGGTGTGCAGGCAAGTGGTGTGGGAGGGAGGATGTGGAAGGTTTGAGAGGTCAAAATGGTTTGACTGTGTTTGACCTGGGAGGGATTAATAATACGGGGGTTGGGTGTTTTTATTGTTTGTGTTTGTTGGGCTGGGAAGGTGATTGGGCCAGGCAAAGGTTTAGAGTGGGCTAGGTGATGGGTGTGTTTATTTTGTTTTGGATTTATGGATTATGGATCCGTTTGGTTTAATGAAGTATCACAAGGACCATTCATGAAATTTCTAAAATTTAAAGGACTGGAAATGCCATTCTTCCAAAGTATACATAGGGACCAAACTTGCCAAGGATGAATAGTACAAGGCCATTTTTTATATTTTCCATTTTTGAAATTCTAGGGACCATTTTTTGCCAAATTCCAAACTGCAGGGACCAATCTTGTAAAATTTCTCAAACTTTCACCCAGGGACCAATTATGATAACTTTTGACTTCCAAAAGACCTTTGTTGACTTTTCTTTCAAAACAAATGCTCAGGGACTGATTTTGTCAAGTTTTAAAAGTTGAGGGACTGAAACTGCCAATTATGCAAACTTTGTTCGTTTTTCATCTGTTTTCAATCATTTTGCATTTGAAACATATAAAACACAATCCAGGGATATTTTCTGTATTTTGATACATTTCTGAGTGTTTTTAAATGTTTTTGCAGTTCAGATTGACCAAAAATGATAATTATTTACACACTCATCAGATGTCGAAGATGAAGTCTATAAGAAGCCCATAAATAGAAGACCCAAATGATCTACCCTTAGGGGAGATTTTTGGAACACAAAAAGTGTAAATCATTAGTGTATAGACTTCTTTTATCTTTTGTACTAGTATAGGGTATGTTGTATAACATTGTGTGGCTTGCGACAGCATAACATTATCGCAACACTTGTATAGTTGCGATAGTATGCTTGACTATTGTATGGGTATAAATACCCCCTACCTCATGGGTTATGAGGTGTGTGTTCTTCTTTCTATCTATGCGAGACTTTACTTATTTCTCTCATTTCTCTCTCTAAACTAAAGTGTCCACACCCACTATGCGAGACTTTACTTATTTCTCTCGTTTCTCTCTCTAAACTAAAGTGTCCACACCCACTTTATCTCACTAAGATTATTAGAGTGGATGTGATATTATTGGAACAACAATATACTACTCAACTCACCAAACATCAAGTTCAACTTTTTTTGTTAGTGATTCCATGTAGTCAAACAATATGTAAAAATAAATTACTCTTCTTACTCACTATATGAAAATTCTTTCTAAGGGAAACTTGATAATTTGGCTAGAAAAAAAAAATTAATATGAAGTATTACTTATCATTGTAAAAATACGTTATTTTGAAAAATTTTATCTAATCAGCCATTATACCCAAATAAAAGAAAAGACAAATATATTGGGCTAGTAACCCGTATGTTACCTCTTTTAACCTAGTAGCCCGTGTACTAGCAATCATTTTACAACCAGCCGACATATAAATAAACCCTCGTATTGCCATTTGGCCTCGTCTCTCCCAAAAACATTTCTTATTCTCTCTTAGATCAACGAATTTTGCATTTCAGGAAAATGGCCGAAGAAGAACATAATCAAGTAAGATTTCTATCTATTAGACTTAAATCATAATTCTAGCATAAGATTTACTCGCGAATAACTGAGATTCAGATCTATTCAATTTTATGTGCTCTTGTTTCCGTTACTTGTTTTTATTTAATTGATTATATGACTTGTGTGTTCACTACTTATGGTAGATTGCATGTGTCAAAAAGCAAAAACTTTGATACTTACACATGGGCGATATAGGTCATACCGGTTTCAAATTTTGAGAAATCAAAATTTGGATATAGCGAACCATTTTGGTTTTAAGAATCAATACACAATTTATTTTTTAGAAAACTATGAAGTCTGTAGTTTGGCTCTACAAAAAATTTTGAAATTCGTATATCAGTTCTAAACAAAATTGCTAAAGTAATGATCAACTTTAAACTCACAATTTCTAGGGTTGCTTGCTTGATATTGTGGGTATAGATCACCACTAAAATAGTCTTTTTTTTTTTTTAGAAATGTATTTTATTATTTATTTATTATTGTATAATTATTCTAACTAAATTGAATACATATTCTTTTTATTCGTATAATTTCATATCATGTTGAGCATATTCGAAAGTTTAATAAATAAAGTAATTAAATTAACTAGTTTATTGTTTAAATTGTTATTATAAAGGTTTAAAATATTTAATAGATAAACACTAACATAGGCTAGTCGGCCAATATTTTTTTTATCTTCATATACCATGCCTCGAATCAATGATCAATTGATTACATTCACAATGTGTGTCCATTGTGTCACTTAATGTTAAATTAGTCGACATTATTAGGCAAAACCTGATAAAGGTTTCTTTGTTTTGTTAATTAGAATCCATATTGCAATCCTTAGAGAATTTTGTTTGTCTCTAGGATGTCATGTTTTCAGTTTCATTAAGTAAATGAATTTTAATCATAGATAAATGGTCGAAATTTTTTCAATTCTATGAGAACTCAAAGTTTTTTAAATAATTAACATCTATTATTATTGTTATTGTTGCTGCTGCAGCAATAATAATAATAATAATAATAATAATAATAATAATAATAATAATAATAATAATAAGGATGGAGGGCCCCGCTCGTGGGTTGTTCTTGAATGTTGACAAGACTGAACTCTTCTGGCCTGCGGAGGACCCTAGGAGTAAAGTGGATGGTGTGTTCCCTGTGAATATTGCTTGCCCGCTCCATGGCGTCAAACTTCTAGGGGGTTCTGTCAGCTTGGATGACAGTTTCTGTCGAGACTTAGCTTCCAAAAGAGTCTCTAAAACCATATCTTTAATGGAGGCCATTAGCAATCTTAATGATCCTCGATGCGAACTGCTCCTCTTGCGTAATTGTGCAGGAGTTTCAAAATTATCTTACGCTTTGAGAACATGTTCCCCCTTGTACTTATCAGAGGCCCAAGCTCAATTCGATCAGACGTTACGTGCCTCCTTGGAGAAGATTGTTACTACCTCAGGGCCAGGGTTTGGCGATTGGCAGTGGCGCCTTGCCACTCTCCCAATAAAACTGGGTGGTCTCGGTATCTTTTCAGTGGGAGATATCATACAATATGCCTTTCTTGCTTCTCGTATGCAAACGAGTGGCTTACAGGAGAAGATACTTGCCAAAACCGGCGTTGTTTCACATGGCCCTTCATTCCAGCATGCCTTGGATAATTTCAACGCTACCTACAACACCGACTTTCTCGCTGCCACCGGGGGCGCTTCTGCCCCCCAAATGATGAAAACATTGGCAAAGTGTTATTTCGGTGTCATTGAGAAAGACCTTGTTACCAAGTACTCGTTAAGTCCAAGGCAGGTGGCTATACTTAGTAGTGTTCGCGCCCCACATGCACAGGACTTCCTCTTCGCCATCCCTATCGACGGTCTAGGACAAAGGATGAATCCTCGCCAATTTCGATCTGTGTTATGCTACAGGTTTGCGGTTCCTTTGTTCCCTGAAGGCAGCCTATGCCCGAGTTGCAATGTACACCGTATGGACCAATGGGGAGATCACGCGGTCCGCTGCGCTAGCGAAGTGGGGGTTAAGTTCAGGCATAATTTGGTGCGTGATATCCTTGTTGATATATGTTCCAAAGCCGGGATTATGGTGCGCAAAGAGGCTCCGTTGGGATTTCTTTCAGAGGTAGGGAGAGAATTACGTCCTGCAGATGTGCTTTTGTTCAACTGGTTCCAAGGCAAGGACGCATGTCTAGATGTGACTGGGGTCTCTCCATTTGCTGGGATTGGGGCGACGTCATGGGCTCCTGGGGCTGCCTTGAGTAATGTTGTGGAAAAGAAAAGGAAGAAGTATGCGTCCAAGTGTGAAGACAATGGATACAAGTTCGTCCCTTTCGCCTTTTCCACGTTTGGGGAACTGGAGGTGGAAGCTTTGAATACACTTTCGCGTGTTGAGGTTATTGCCAGCAGCCACTCTAACAATGTTAAGAGCGGTGCTTTTTATTTTTCATCGTGTTAGTTTCTGTATTCAAAAAGGAGTGGGAGCACAGATTGTGTCTAGACTCCCCTCCAATTTCATGTAATTTCCATGGTTTCAATAAAAAATCATTATTATAAAAAAAATAATAATAAAAAAATAAAATAATAATAATAATAATAATAATAATAATAATAATAATAACTATTATTAATATTCTTATTAATAATTATTATTATTATTCTTATTATATAAAGACAATTTCCAAGGTTATTAGTTGCAATATTATTATTTATATATATATTAAGTTAAATGTAATATTATCATTATATTAGATTATATTATAATATGGAAAAACTTTATGTATTTACTTATATAATATAATTAATACAAATTAATTATTGTATTAGTTAATATATTGTGGAGAATAATTAAGTAATAAATTAATTATACTAGATTGTAGTGTATTATTATATAATTTTAAAATTATTGCTAGTTTTTTATAAGCTTTAAATACCTTTGAAAATTACCTTTATTGTTGTTTTGGTAATTTCAAATCTTTACAAAAAAAGTTTTATATCTTAATTTTTGTTAATTTTGTTACATTCTTATCAACCAGATACAAATACAAAAAAAAAAAAAAAAAAAAAAAAAAAAAAAAAAAAAAAAAAAAATTCATTAGACTGTAATTCCGTCATATACTAGAATTTCATTATATAGTTCTATTAAATTCTAATTTTTCCGAATTCAAACTATTTTGACAAAATTTCAAATCTTTCCAAACCATTATACGAACCAGATGCTCCCTATATATAGTATTAGTTTAACGACAAAGTTCAAACTTAAATTCATATATTTACATATGAATTAAGCATATTTTTATATAATAAAACAAAACCCTTAGTGGGTACTTTCGTATTTCAGAAAAAAGAATATTTCCTTATTATGTAATATTTTAATTATTATTTTTTAATTTAAAATTTTAAAAATTTATTTTGTTGATATAAGATAAATAAAAAATATATATATATATATAGATAAGATGTAACTAACAATAGGATTAAACTCTTTAAATGATTATCTTAATAATAAAAAACCTATAATTAAAAATCATAAATCAAACAAAACAAAGATTAAATTATTTGTTTTTTAATAAATAAAAATATATCATTAAAAAAAAATTAAAAATCCGTGCGTGCGCGAGCGTTATAACTTTCTTAATATTAAGAATACATTTAATACAATAACAAATGAAGAAACATCTATAATACTATAAGATTGAGTCCCAAAATTTAATGTGGAGTCATCAAGATTGCATAGAGTACAACAAGCTAATGCTCGAAATTAAATGCAAAAAATAGAGTTTCTACTCAAGATCAAGTCCGAAAATTTAATTGCAAAGCATTTACAACCAAAAACTCTCAATCTTTTCGGTTGCTTACAAATAAATGTGAGCTTTTACAACCAAAAACTCTCAATCTTTTCAGTTGCTTGCAAATAAATGTGACTTTTCATGTGGATTTTTGAACATTATAAATAACAAACTATCACCATTTTTACCACCGTCACATGAAAATGATATCAGTTTTGTGAGTTGAATATATAACCCATGATTCATCTATTTGAAGCTTGGCTTCATAAAACACCGAATCTCAAAAAAACAAAATACCAAAACTCAAACCAAATCAAAATACCGAATCCATCCACCGGTCAACAACTACAACTAAAATATCAATAATCCCATCTCTACAAGTTTCGAAAACAAAAAGATAAAGACAATATCTCAGATCTGATTTCACTTTATTTAAATCTTTATAGATTTTACAAGTGTGAAACTCATTCATCATTGATTTATTTAGAAGCATGCACTTCCTTTCAATATCCGAATACATAAAGAAAATAACAATAACAAATATGTTATATTATTTTTCTTTCATACGGCTTTAACAAAAACATAAACTAAACAAATTCAAACAAACCTACCTGAGACCATCATCATGATCTTGAAGCGTAAACCAAAAGGACATAACTTAAGAGAAGACGAAGATCTTTATATGCCATTCGTTGGTTTGATAAGTCAGGAACGGCTAGAGAATTGTGGTTTTGGGAGAGAAGATGAGGGCGTGATCAATGGCAGTTTTGGGAGAGAGGAGGGTGAGACCAACGGAGGTTTTGGAAGAGAGGAGGAGGGTGAGATCCGGTATTGTGATGAAGGAGATGGAGGCGTTATCTTTGAGAGAAAAATTAGGTGTTGGAGCGGAAAATTAGATATGTGTGTGTTTAGGGTTAAATCATATGATTGGTGGGTTGGACTATATCCGAAATTTTGGACTGGGCTTACGATGCAGTTGAAAGCTTTATTCATCGTGATAGTAAAAATAAGCAGATTGAGAAACATAAAGATTTTAAATGTTTATATAATTATATTTTTTATATGATCATTTTTGCTATGTAAAATTTCTGTACTTTGTGTTAATATAGCACTTATTAGTTCATATTTTTTTCAAGAGTATATAACTGTCATTATAATGTAAACTTTTGCTTATGATTCGTGTTATCGTACTTGGAGATGCAAAATGATATACAAAATGTGACATTTATAAAATCTTAAGAATGACCAGTTTCGTCGCCAAAAAAAATAAGCCTACACCAAAAAGCATACCCACTCTAAATATAGCCAGCTATGTAGTCAAATATCAATAGTCATAACATGTGATTATTGTTATTAAAACAGGTCTAATGACTTAAAATATTAAAAGAGTGTAAGTAATTGTATGTCATAAAGGTTTATGGTATGGCAATTGGAGTTTTGGGTAACTTTTTGTTTATGAACAAACTATTCAATCATGCGACCTAAAGATGAGAAAATTATTTGGTATAAAGAGTGGTATTTTAGAGTTACACGGGTAGAATTGGTACTGTTAAGCAAATGTGACTACGAGGATTATTCTTTATTGCCAATTTTTTGTTAAAGCTTATTTTGATAGAGCTGTACGCGTTTAAGCTTCATTTAACTCAACTTATTTTATACGAGTAGCTATTTAGCAAAACATTACCCAACACGTCTCAATTAGATGCGCCATCTTACTTACACTCGCCGTCATGATCTGACTGATCAAAGAAAGTGTTAAGTGACGATGGCGTTTTGGAGTTGAGGGCTGTTTTGGTTGCCGGAATATAAGATGGGAGAGAGAGAGAGAGAGATATGAGTTTTGTGTAGGAAAATGATAGATCTATATTTTTGTTTTTGTGAATTGATTGTGAGAAAAAATATAACTACAAAATAAAAAAAATAACGTATTCAATACGAGTCAACAAAAAACTACTTATGTAGTGTCATTTTGAATTTTACCTTAAATGAAAATAATGAAAGTTCACATCCGTAAATATTGATTCTCTAAACAAGTGTGTACCAAAACTAATCCATGGTTGTAGTGATCCATAAGTTGACTTATTAATGGAGGTTAAAGATGGTTATTTTGTGTAACATTAGTTTGCACATTCTAAAAATAAAATGATTTACATTTAAATTAGATAACCACAAATCGTTATCAACAAAGATCTCCCGCAACAGCCTTAGTTATAGATTGTTGTGTATTCGACAATTTACACAAACATTACGCTATAAATACTTAAATACAAACTTTGTGCGTAGCACGGACATATGAGTAAAAACAAAATTAAAAACAAAAAACAACTACAATACCTAATCAACTATAAAATCATCACAATAATTGTGTAGTAAAAACATAAACAAATTTATTTCAATGATCAACAAACAATCGAACATTACGTGAAAACACTTAGATAGGCAAACAACATCAAACATTTTTAAATTTTTATACAACAAAGTTAAAACATTTCATACAACATACTAAACAATAATTAAATATACACTCGCCAATATACATAAAGAATACACGATTAACAATTAGATGCTCAGCCCGTGCGTAGCACGGGTTCTGCATGCCTCGTAAAAACATAAACTTAATGCATTTCTTTTTTTTTTCTTGTGCATTAACTGCTTTCAACCTTTAATATAGCATTTTTCGGATTTAGTCTTTAAATACATGTCGGGGAAAAAAAACTGACTTTTATTATTATATAATACAATATCATGTTGTGTTACATCTTTTATATAATAAAACAAAACTACTATTGGAAATTATTTCAAAAAAAATGGATTCATACCTTATTTAGTAATAATTTTATTTAAAAAAATATTATTTTCTTATTAGGTAATATTTTATATTTATCCATAACACAAGTAGAAGATAAATACAAAAAATATATATATAATACAATTAACAATAGGATTAAAATTTTTAAATAATTATCTTTAATAATAAAAAAACTATAATTAAACAACATAAATCAAACAAAACAAATATTAAATTATTTATTTTTTAATAAATAAAAATATATGATTCAAAAAATTTTTAAAAAAATAATAATAAAATAAAACCCCGCGCGTGCGCGGGCATTATAACTAGTTATAACATATATGTTATATTAAATTAAGGTTATTGTTATTATTATAATAAACAACATTTATTATATATATATATATATATATATATATATATATATATATATATATATATATATATATATATATATATATATATATATATATATATATATATATATTACATTATATTATATAATTTATCATTTTAGTTATTACAGTATACAGTATTACACAGAATTTACATTATGTTTTTTGACGAGCAAATAAGAGTTAATTTAACGAATTTCATATTTCCAAATATTTCACATTATAATTTCTTCACATTCACCCAAGGCCTTTGGTCTAGTGGTATGTGACTTGCCCACCAACCTAAAAGTCGTGGGTTCAAACCTCGTTGGAGGCATTTGTGAGATATATTATGATATATGTGGTATAGGTGTGACCTTCTAAAAAAAGGTTTCTTCACATTCACATCCCTCCTATTCAATCTACTTTCACAAGTCAAACTATTAGGGCAAAAAAAAAAAAAAAAAAAAAAAAAAAAAAAAAAGCCTCCTAAATATTATTATTCTACTAACAATGTTCAATCATAAACATGAAATAAAAACATTTCCTAATACTAAAACTACCTTTAAAACATTACTGAAAAACCAAATATAATAAATATGAACTAATTAAATTTCCTAAATTACAACAATAAATATATTAAATGCATTACTATTATTTTATTAATTGCATTCCACCTCTAATATAAATATTCCAATATATAAACCCTTGAAAAACACAAATCCTTAGACCACCAAAAAACCAGAGCCTCCGGCGAACAACGAAACAACACCAATGAAAACCCCAGAAGAATCCCCTGATGATGACCCAATGATAATCACTTCACCCGACCCGCTTCTGGGATCCGGATCTTTTATAGATCCAAATCCAAACACTAATGGAACAACAACTACACCAGTTCATGCTAATAGTAATAATAATAGTGGTAGTAATAATGAGGTGGTTGAGGATGAAGCTACGTTGGCTGCTAGAAGGACTAGGCCAAGCTGGTTGCCTGAGAATTGGGATATGATTTTGAGGAAACGTACTTCTGGTGCTACTCAGGGTACTTTTGACAGGGTTTGTGTCTTTCCTTGTACTTCCTTTTTTTTTTTTTTTTTTTACTTGTGTTTTGTTTTTATGGTAGTTATGTTTTTTTACATAATAAACTTATGAGACCATAAGTCTCGAACTAAGCCGGAAAATTCAATCTTGTGAAATATAAGCTGAATTCAAATAAGGTTAAACAAACACCCCCTTTTTTTTTATGTTACTTATGTTTTTTTTTTTTTACAAGTGTTATGTGTTGTGAAACTGATTGAGGTTGTGAAGTTGTTTAAATGTGTTAAACCCTAGCTTTGAGTAAAGTTTTATGTGAAACATATGTAGTAAGGGGGTGGCCAGGTGCTTGTTTAAGTTTCAAAATAAGCCGGAAAAATGTAGCTTATGAAACATATAAGCTGTTAACCCAAAGATAAGCTTAAACAGACACCCCGTAAGTGTTTAGATCGATTTTTAAAGAATCTGTTAATAGTTTAAATGTGTTATGTATGTTTTGTTTTATGGGACTTTTTTTTTTTTTTTTTTTTTTTTTTTTTTTTTTTTTTTTTTATGAAAATGTTTTTCAAGTAATTGAAGTTGCTAAATGTGTTAATCACTATATATAAGTAAAGTTTTGTGTGATTTATATATGTAGGTAATCTTTAGATTGATTTTTAAAGTCTGTCATTTGTTGGTTAGATTTGTTTATTTGGATTAGTTGTTGAAATTTTAGAAGAGAAATAGAAATAAATCACTTTATTATTTTGTAGTTAGATATGAAAATAGTTAGTTTTAAATAAAAAAGAGAATAAGTTTGGTGTTTTAGATTTGGCGGGTTAAGTGGTTTTTGAGATTCAACGGTGTTATAATTTTGTTTTAAGGTGGTGATTTATTAGTGAATATAGCTACATTGGGACTAATTATGGGTATTAGCCTGGTGAGAAAATGATATATACGTATTTTAATTGAATGTCCCGATCCTTTTTTGACTTGGACTGTTGAACTTAATTCACGTATAACTGTTTTAATTTTGTGCAACTTCTTTGTATGACATCTTAGGCTGTAAATACAACCATTGGTCACTAACTTGTGTGTAACTGTTTGGTGATTGATAAATGCCTTTTTTTTTAACCTGCTAATTATGCTAACCACGTTAAAGACCAGAATTTGTCTGAGGACGTAGATGTGTTACTCATAAGAGGTCAATAAACAGACAGCTTAACTTCTTTGTTTGAAGCTATAGAACACTTTGGAAAGAGTAAGTAGCATAGTTAGTAGTATTTAGATTGATTTTAAAGATTATGTTATTAGTTTAAAATTTTATATATGGAAAATTGTCAAAACTTGGAAGAGGCTTTCTTTGAAAGAGAATCCTGTTTAGTTTTGTAATTAGATGCGGAAAAAGTTAGTTTAGAATGAAAAAAGGAATAGCTTTGGCGTTTTTGGATTTCACGGGTTTAGCTAATTTTGCGGTTTAGTCTGGTGAGGATTTACGTATTGCTACAATGTTAGTTTCACTGTCTATAGGATTTTGAATTTGTTATTTGGTTTCCATATGGTCTGGTTTAGCTTGAACTTCTGTAGGACGTATTAGACTATAAAGTCCACCATTTATCACTAACTCACACATAATTGTTTGGTGATTGATAAATGTCTAAGACAATTCTTTTAAACTTGTTAATTGTGGTAACCACGTTAAAGACGAGGGTTCGTTTGAGGACGTAGATGTATTGATAAGAGGACTATTAAAGATAAATTGCCCGTTTGGAAAGTATATATAGAACACTTTGGAAAGAGTAAGTAGCCTAGAGTTTAGTAATAATGGCGAGAAGGAAGGAAGCAAAGGCTATTTGAAAAGTGTCACACGTTGTATTGACATAACTATTGCGCAACACTTTCCTAAATAAAGCTTTGAACTTTTTGACCGTAGCTTAATGTATACGTATAGCTTACTGTCATAATAACGTGTAACTCTGTTTATTCTCCTATGTTAGTTCTTCTATCCTAGTTGTCATTAATCCATTATAGATAACAAATTGTATCTTTATTGTCCTATGTTAGTTCTTCTATCCTAGTTGTCATTAATCAATTATAGATAACAAATTGTATCTTACATAAAGTATTTTAGGAAAGAAAGACCGAGCCTATAAACTTAATTCATTGAGCTGCGTCTTCTTGTATTAAACTGTTATAAGATGACATTTTCAAATTGTAGATTTAGTATTATTTGATTGGATCCATATTAGTGGGTCTAGGATATGACATGGGTGATTCATGCATGGAAAAGGATATAGCCTCTAATTAACTCAAAAAGAGGTACTCAATGTAGATCTTATGCCCCTATAATGCGTAATAATGTTACGATGCTAAGTAATTGCCTAAAACCAAATATGTGTGTGTGTATATGTAAACTAAGGATACTAGAAATAGGTTATTTTTCTATGATTCATGACTAAATATGCAAGCTAAATTATAACTCAAAAGCTAAGTTTTATCATACTTTCACTTTTACCTAGCATGTTCATTTTCTTTGTTAATTAGCCTTTGTTTCTAATTTTGTGATTTTTTTTTTAGTGAAAATAAAAGAAACAGTATTCCCCTTTGTATATCCCTGTGAACCTGTGGTCAACATATTAAGAATACTGTGCTAAGAAAACTATATTAGCCCATAATAAGCATCTAGCCACCCATAGGCCGTAGGGCAATTGTGTGATGAGGACCCACCCCCTGTCAGTCCTGCCCATTCCTTTTACATGATTTCAGAAATAAATATGTTAATACTTAATAGCTGTAGAAAAGTGAAAAGTCTTAAGATAGTTGGAAACATGTCAAAAAAAGAAGGTAAAAGGTATATGAAGAGAGGTTTCTTGAACTACACTACCAATATGTCAAGTAGGCCCTTCTGATATATAAACAGTGGTCTGTCCGTAAAATATATTTGAAATCATCACATTTCATGTTACTAGAAGCACTAAATTATCAATTTGGTTCATAACATATTGGCCAAAAATACAATTCCCATATTTGCCGTAATTCTTGATCCTAGAGTTATGCAAACACTTGTTGGTTTATCTTTCTTAGGTTAGGCCTGCAGTGTTTGTGACTTGTTAAGTATACCTAAAGCTCACAAATTGGATAAACGCTTTTGCTTCATGCTGATCTAATCTTTTAATTAACGAAAAAGGATCAGAATCCATGTTTATGTTAAAATATCTTAGCATAAAATTCTTGTATTAATAATGTATTGTGCATGTCCACTTTGAGCAGTACTATATCGCACCAACTGGTCAGCGTTTACGCTCAAAGAATGAAGTGGTGAACTTTCTTGAAACTGGAAGCAAGAAGAAGAAGAAGGCATCCCAAAGTTCCGATGATGTGGTAAGCTAATAAATAATAGATTTTGCAATACTGAACCATTTACTATTCGAGTTAAAAATCAAAATACAAGTAAAGATAAACTAAGATTAGTCAAGTTGGTCGAAAGCCGCCCACTTGTTTTTATTGTAATATTTCTGTTTTCAGTTAACATAGAATTTAATCATACTTGACATATTAATTGTTATCTAAAAATACAAAATTTACCATAAGATGTGCCCATTGCCTAACATGCTTGACCCGTGGCGTTTTTTGCCACCTAATAAGGGGCCTTTTGCTTACATTATATATCCCAGTTATAGTTTATCTTACATGTAAGGATCATGTTATTTCAGGCCTCTGAGGGTTCTGCACCTCCCAGTAAAAAGAAGACAGTTGCAAAGAAGAAAGTTCATTCTGTATTCACATTCGATTTCAAAAATCCGCCAGAAAAGGTAACTTGGTGTCTGAATGATCCAGATGAAGATGAGTGGACTCCTGTCATTGGTGATTGGACTGTACCTCTTGCTCTTAAGCAAGAATGGGCTAATGTTTTCAATCATGAAGCGCAAAGCTAGACAACCCAATGTGGTCGCTAGTTGTAGTAGTAAAAGTTATTAATGGACTTATTAGTGAAACATGCAAATGTTAGCGATCAACTTTGTTTTGTTGTTTCATTGGATGACATTATGCGAAAGTGTTAAAAAGTAAGTTGCTGGGTTTAGCCAACAATGTTTGTTTTATGATGCTTTTTAGACAGTTTGGTGGTCAGCTGTTGCCATAGTATATGCAGCAATGCCTTTTTTTTTCTTTCATTATGTGATATGCAACTTAAGCAAGTTGCATCTTCATTGCTGGCACTTCTATGATATACAGTTTTCATTTCTATTTGTTGCAGTTGTGCATAAAACGTTTTCCACTTAAAGAGATGACACCATTTTCAAACATTTTTTCAATCTTTTACCGAGGCAAAACCAAAATTGTCACAAATGCAACATAAGCAAATTTGAAGATGCAACTTAGATGAGAATAGGATTAGGATATGCGTATAGCCCCAGCTAGGTGCTTAGTTGGTCTAGGCTTTAGGCGTCTTGCCTTATTTTAGGCCCCGTGTGTTGCTTTGCCTTGCCCTGTGTTGCCCCTTAGGTTTGCTTGCTTCTTCTTGCCCCTTTTGTTTTTAGTTTTTGGTGCCTCGTCTTTGCTTTGCCTTAGCTTTAGGCCCCGTGCGTTGCTTTGCTTGTCTTTGTGTGCCCTTAGGTTTGTCTGCTTTTCTTTGCGCCGATGCTCTTTGTTTTGTTTGGTTCTTGTGCTCCTTATAAGTATGTGACATTTATAATTAATATAACTGATTTGATGGAAGTGCATGAGAAACCCAAACGAGGAATATAAGAATATTCAATGTAGAAATTAAACAGATACTTAAGTGAGATCCAATTTCTAATAGACTGCTTTAGACTCATCTCATATGAACTTCCAAATCAGGTGGTTAATAAACTACTCAATGCATTTAAAAGCTTTGTGAACCTCAAACTATCTGGTCCTAAGGGTAGTAGTAGAAGCCTAGTAACCTTAGAAGTCAAGTACTATATGCCTAAGACCTTGTCGAGCTTAGTTTTGCCCTAAGAAACCCTAAAACCCTCGTTACACCCTAGCTGGTCATCAAGTGTATGTTCCCGATGTCACCGATGCTTGCTCCCCAATTATTTACCACATTGGTGATAATAGGCTGCATTTTGGAAGGAATGAATTTGCTTACTTTGCTTCAGGTCTTTTTTTTTTTTTTTTTTTTTTGGTTTGCTTGTATTGTCTGCTTTCTTTTGCCTGTGTTGTTTTCTAGCTTTTTGCACTTTCTTCTTTTCTCTCTCACCAGCACACATGCACTTGCCGAAATCTCGTTAGAGGCAGTCTCTCTACTACCGGGTTTTCCCCGGGATAGGGGTATGATCTGTCTACATTCTACCTCCCCCTTTACCCTGCTTTAGCAGGATTGAGTTTGTTGTTGTTGTTGTTGTAACTTAGATGAGAATAATACTTGCTGCGGACACTACCTGTTGCCAACTTGCCATCACCACATTAGAAGGGCGTTTGGGATTGCTTAAGGTGCATTTAGTTAGAGGAAAAGATTCTTTTATTTTCTATCTTTAATTTTGTAAAAATTTAGAAGGGAAATATCTCTCTACAAAACACTTGAAAATATAGAAAACACGTTTAGTTAATGTTTGTATTTTTTATTTTAAAGAAGGGGAGAGAGGATCATGGGTTACAAAGGAAAATTACTAAAATTTGTTTTGTAATTTTTCTTGTTAAATTATAAAGTAGAGGACTTTGTATTTTGCAAAACATTTTGTTGAAAAACGCTTATTTAAATGCGACATCTGTTTTTCTTGTTTTTCACAAAATATTTTGTAGAAAATAAGGGTATCTTCCCCCAACTAAACATACCCTTATTGTTTATGTTTGTGTTTAGAAATAAGTACTTCTAAGCTTCTTCAAAGAAAATACTTATAGAAATAGTGTTTGGATTTGCTTATTTTGTAAAAGATGCAACAATACTCGAAAAAGAATATTTTTGATAAAATAATTAAAAAAAAAAAAAAAAAAAAAAAAAAAAAAAAAAAAAAAAAAAACTCGTGCATATGTATTTATTAAAGATTTTAGTTAATAGTAAAAGCTAATTTTAGTTTAAAATCAAATAAGACATATGAAATAAGTAGCTCCTTATCTATTTATGAAAAACTGTTTTTCTGATTTAAAAAAATAATAAATAAATAAATAATAAAAAGCTGCTTCATTGCAGAAAAAATAAGGTGCCGTTTGGTAATTGCCTTTTGAGGGGGTTTGGGCTGAATGCCACCCAAATCAAATGTTTGGTAAGTCTACTTTAGTCTGACACAAGCAGAGTTCTAAATAGCGCGCCATAGCGCGAGTCGTGGCCACCACGTTACGAAACAGGTCAAGGCGTCTTCTTAAGGTGTAGCGTGTTATGAAGCGCGAAAAAGCATGGTAAGGCGTGCTACAGCGTGAAGCGTGGCGCTTTATTTTGAAGCTTTTGTAGGATTTAGTGATTTACTATTATTGTGCTAGAAGGAACTTGGGCTTGGGCTAACTTTATAAATCAAATGCTAAAAGATAATATAACAAGTGAATGTGAATATGTGAATGTGATGTTTTATACCGTAGTTTTTAGGTTTTTACATTTTATCTTTTAGCAGTTTACTCTCACGGAGAATGATTTATTTAAAGAAATGACGAAAAATGCAATAATAGTTTAGCTTTTTGAGTTTATTTCTTATGTATAACGCGTTTTGTAAACTTGATGTGTTTTATATATATATATATATATATATATATATATATATATATATATATATATATATATATAGATATATGATATAAATATATAAATCTATAAAAAATTATGCCGCCTTGGTCACGCCTCAAAATACGCTATAGCTTCGCTATAGCTCGTATAGCTTGAGGCTTGGCTTCGCCGCCACGCCACGCCTCACGCTATTTATAACCTTGGACACAAGGGTGTGGTGCCAAGAAAGTTAATCCCATGTAACCTAGTGGGATTTGAGTATTTAGTCAAATCAAAAATTATTTTTATGTCCTAAGCTTTTCTCAACCACAAGTTTTACATATTTTTTCATTTCTATCAAATTTTTTACGTTCAATAATATAAATAAATTTATAAAAGAAATACACATTTGAAATAAATATTATTTTTTCTCTCTCCTCATTATTTTATAACCTATATCAAATCCTAATCTAAATCCAAATCTTATCCCAAACCCATCTATAAACCAAACGCAACCTAATTCTTTGGATGTGGTTTCAGGATTTGGTTTCAGACTTTCAGTCTTAGAATCAGATTGTGCATTGGGCCCTCTATTAATGGGCCATATTTTTTGTTTCAACCTACTGTGGGCCACTTTTAAGCATGAGCCCACATCTCAAGATAATCGATTTGATGGGCTTAGTATTTCGAATCCGTTTAATTCATAAAGGAGCAATCAATTCGAGACCTCTTAATTGGGGATTTGGGGTTGGCTAATTTCATCTAGAGATGCGTACGGGATTTACATTTAGACCTTAAAACTTTGTTAGTTAGTCGAGAACACTAGTCACAAATTTGGTTAAAGAAAATCTTACACTAGGTCTACTTATCGACTCAAAATTCCCCGCCAAATTAACCTCCTTGAATGATTGTTAAGTTAAGTTTCGAGGCTATTTCTAGGCTCCTCATTAGTGAGTGAATCCCATCCTATTTGGTAGTTCGATTGGTAGTCTTATGATGCTTCATGTCTTTGAGCCTAGTTATATGATTAGGGTATTGGAGATGTACTTTTGTTGAGCTTGCACCATTGCGGTGTTTCTGTGTTTGTTAGTCGGGTTGATCCTTATATCATCTAGAATTCTTGTTCAACAAAAAAGATACCAAATATGTTAGATGAGTTAACGCGTGAAGACTAATGCAATTAACTTGTAACAACAAAACGGGTGTACATTCATATATGAAAATTTAACCACTTCTTACCCATTTTATCTTTAAATAAAGTGGAATAAAACCTGCTAACCTGCTCACTTTTTTAAAGGACCCACCAAAAAAGTTCCATAACGTAGGAAACAATTCTACCCTCATTCTCAAGAAACAATGCAACAATTTTATTGCTAGGTTGACAAAGTTAGAGTCAAGTTATACTTTTTCTAAAAACTTTGGTCTAATGAGTGCTTCTAAGGGATTGATTTAGCTGTATTAAAAAGAAAATGCTGAATTTAGGGATGGCAAAAAAAAAACCCATACCCGATGAGGATTCGATCCTCAAACCCGATTTGATTGAGGAATCCCCGAGCTGACCGGGGATGGGGATGGGGATGAGGATGGAGAATCCCCGAATTATGAAAACGGAGATGGGGTAGCATAAATCCCCGAACCCTAACCCGACCCCGAACATTTGAATGCGTAATATAAAATATATATATGTATATCGTACTAGATTTACTTGTATATATTTATGAGTATTGGCATGTATATTTATATTTTATGTGATTTAAAAATCAAATATTGTTAAAAGTATAACCATTAACTACATATTAATCAACTAATGTTTTGTCCGAAAGACACATAGCACATTATTTTTATATTATATGTAATGTTTTAATATTTGTGATGCTTTAAATTTGAATTGACATTGTAATTAATCTAACGATGTATAATATACGTTTTTTAAGACATTATATTCGTCAAATTATGTATACTTTCGATGAGCTTGCACATATTTCATGTATTTTCATTAAGGATTGAAAATACCCGAATCCCCGCAGGGATCCCTTATCCCCATTGAGGATGGGGATGGGGATGTAAAACAATTCCCAGGCGGGGATTGAGCCAGAGATGGGGATGGAGAGTAAGAAACGGGGATGAAGATGGGAAATGCGATCCCAACATTCTCCGCCTCGTTGCCATCTCTACGCTGAGTGCATTAAATAAGAAATTGTAAATTAATTATGGCAATTTATATATTTAACTAATAAGATCAACAATGCCCTATATGCATCCCTTAAACAAACACTTTCTAAAATAATCAACCATTATTTAAGAAAAACATTTTGATTCATGACTTTCTATTTACTATCTACCTTGTTCCGTGTACCGCTCTCACGACCAGTTAATATCTGAATACTTAATGTAATTTAAAAAATGTTAAAAACACGTTAATTTTACAAAACAAAATATCACAAACACTTGTGTCATCTAGACATAGTATGAAAGAAGAAAGAATAAGCATAATACAATGTGATTTATGCACCTCACTTGGCACATGTTTTTGCGAAATTTCATTTCAAAATTCACAAGTCTAACATTTTTTTACCAAACTTTGAGCATCCATAATGCAACAAGATTTTGGAAAAACATTTTTTTCCTCTCGTCTTTTCCTAAATTCTTTTCACTGAAAGTTTCTACAAATTTTTTGTTTTGTACTTTATAATTAAAATATCTACATGGTGTGGGAAGTACATTTGATCAAGTCAATTACAAAAGACTTGAGAAAGCTCAAGTCATTACTAAAAAAAAATAACTACTGTATTATTCTAATGGTAAAAGGTTTTGACAATGACTAATTTAAGCAAAAACTGTCATCGTTTTATATTGCATTGGAGATGCCTTTAAACAAAAACAAGTAGGTTCGTCAAAAGTTTTGAGAGACAAAACACATTTGGAGAGTTTGTCCATGCGTATAGGAAGTGTGTCTTAATTTAAAGTTTTGAAGACGTAAAACATATATCAAAGCATAAAAGAAAAGAAAAAGTCGTACGTCCTACCTTCCAATATTGGCTCTATATAAAAGAAGAAAACGGTCGTTTGTTTGGTTACTGTTGCCGGCCCTTTTTACACTTTGCGCGTTTTTTCATCAATTTAATTTTATAGATCCGTTAGAGCTTCTACACTCCATCTAAAGTGGGTCCCCAAATTCCTAATAAATTTGTTACTAGTACTATGTATTTATTAGAGTGTACGTTGAACAAAATTTAGTTACGCTAAATAAGAATTTTGCTAAATAATGCTCACTGAAAAATGTCTAAGCTATATTAAAAATTTTATTATTTTTATATTTAAAGTAATTATGTATTTAATGCACAATAAATAAACATAAAAATTAAATTAAATATATGCGATTTTTATTTAATAATGTTTAAATTTTTTTTTATATTCATATTAAACATTGTCCACTAAGCATTGTTTAGCAAAATCCTATAAATCAAACTGTATTTTATAAAAGCAAACTTTTTAGGTTAAATGTAACGAGAACATACAGAATCGCAATCATCACTGCCACATCACCGAAAACTCAATTTTCTATCTCTACCGAAACACACACAAAATCAAAAAACACAAGACTCGGTTGAAAGTAAGACCGAGACATTCACATTTCAACCATAACTACAACCATGACTGTGGTCTTGTAACTCACAGACATGTCGACCGTGCCAAGGTGGCACACACATCCATAACGGATGGTCTAATTTTCAACATAGCTAGGGGAGCTGAAACGCGTAACTAAAAATCGACAAAAGAGAATATACAGATTATTTCACAATATAAGCACATGTATTCATGAGTGTGTTTAGACGAAAACTTATGTTAGAGTTTGAGCTTACAAATAAAGAAGCTAGAGTTTGAGCTTACAAATAAAGAAGCTTTTAGCTTAAACTTTGTTTGGCAACATATCTTTAAATAGCTTTTGAAACCCGCAAGCTCTTAATTTAGAAGTTTCGCAAAACTGCTTTTGAAATACTTAATTACGTTAGTATCTAATTGAAGTACTCATTATATGTGCATTTGTTTGAATGTCTTTTGCTTGGTTATACGGTTCAATATGGCTTGTCATGTCTAGATTTAACGTTGCATTCTCAAACTAGTTCGATCATTAGATAACGCAAAATCACAAAACTGATATTTTTCTTAACAGGACGGCTTGTTACATCATATAACGTATTTCCTGCCGTGTTTGCGTGCTAAATGATAACTATTCAACGTTATTACCCTTTCCGGTACGTTTCAAATTTAATAGTCGTAGTAGCTCACCATCAGGTCGACTTATTTCCCTTTTTCATACCGTGAATCACTGCATTCATTCATATTTTCATACAGTCCACTAATTAAAAAGTATGTGACCAAGCAATATGTCTCAACTCTCAATTTTTAAATACAACATAAAGCTAGATCCGTTAAAAAGGATGAGTAATTTACAAACCTATCCACACATATACCAAACAACAATTATGAAGACGCGTTTTTGATTGACCTAAAAAACACAAAAGCAAAAAAACAGCTAAGGGAACCTTAATTCATAAAATAATAATCACACCACCTCCACGACACAGTACACCACCCTCACTAACATTATTTCATTATTTTATACCTAATCTATTTATTACTACGTATTTGAGTAAATGCAACTACATAAAAACTAGTGCTAGTGAATCAATATTAAAATTTTGAAACTTGATTCGAATCAAAATTAAAAGATGATCCAATTGGTTTCATTTTAGGTGACAAAGTAACGGGTTTGAGTGCAAACTTAAGTTCTCGATATGATGTTTAGTCTTGTCGAGAAAGCAACCACTAGTCATTTAACATTTAACAATTAGAAATGTGTTCAAGTTATAAATGTTGTGTTATTTGTATTTTTATTACTAAAGTTTGGTACATTACAAATTAAATATTGTTTTTGACGATATCAGTTTGAAAGTTTGAATATGTATCTAGTGATTGTAAACTAACCTATTGATGTATTTTATTTCTATCTAAACTTTGAAATTTTCATAAAGTTAGTTAAAAAAATATATACCCTAATCAAAAACATTTTATGATTCTACAACATTTTTTTTTTAATAAAATCACTTAATTCTTCTTAAAGGTTTATAAATGTGAACGGTTAAGAGCTTTTGATCATTAAAGGTGTTTGTTTTTCCCCCTCATTTAGACGCGTTAGGGTATGTTTGATATGAAATGATGTGAAGCTTTTTGAGGCGGTGAGCAATAAACATTTTGACCTTTAATAGTTGTTTGGCAAAGGAGCAGTGAGCTTTGGCTAAATTTTAGAAAGACTAATTTTCAATATTTTTTTTTAAAAAGCGGTGAGCTGTGGCTACTGATCACAGCTACTACTCACCGCTAATTTTAACAAACACACCCTAGGAGTTTAAACCTTTTTGCCAAACAAGACTTTGAAGATGATTTTACTACTTCTTAATGATATATGAACTATTTTTTTTTAATAGTATTCTAATCACTTAAACATTTAAAACAAACAATATTATTTGATTCAGATTTAAATGTATTAATCAAATTCAATTAAGACCGAGTTAACAAACAAACAACACCACATATCTTAAAATATCCAGCACATTTTTCCTCATTATCGTGTCTCACACATCCATTTAACCACACGCATTCAACCTATAATACTACACAATTGGATTCTCCATATCCTAGAAATATTGATTTTTGCACAAATTTCAAGAGAATTACTCCCCTCACCTCATGACCCCACCTCCCCAACGGCACTTTCTTTGCATTATAAAACTCACCATACTCCATTCATTTCTCACAATTCATCTTAGCACTCACCTCAAAAAACACACATAAAACACTTGTGTGCTTTTTTAGCAACATCAACAACATGCCTAGCATCATTTTAAGAATATGTCATTTCTACAACATCATATACTCCATCTTCCTATACTTACTTCCAAAAAAACTCAAACACTATTTCTCTCAATCATATAACCAAATCCAACAACCAATAGAAGACGCGAAAAGTACAACCTCTCAACCATTCACACATGCACAACCTCGTTCTGGTCGCATGGACCAGAACGAGCTCATGCGCATTTTCCAAATGTTTGACAAAAATGGTGATGGAAGGATCACAAAGCAAGAGCTAAATGATTCCTTAGAGAACATGAACATTTACATATGTGACAATGATCTTGTACACATGATAGAGAAGATAGACGTGAACAATGATGGTTGTGTTGACATAGATGAATTTGGTGAGTTGTATAAAAGTATAATGGATGATCGTGAGAATGAGGAGGATATGATGGAGGCTTTTAATGTATTCGATATAAATGGAGACGGGTTTATCGCGGTTGAGGAGCTTAGAGCGGTTTTGGAGTCTTTGGGGTTGAAGCAAGGCCGAAAAGCCGAGGATTGTAGGAAAATGATCATGAAAGTTGATGTGGATGGTGACGGTATGGTTAGCTTTGACGAGTTTAAGGAAATGATGAGATCAGGTGGCTTTGCTGCTGTGACTCAAAATTAATGAAATCGTTCGACTTAAATTATATATGTTCTTTTGTTTTTTTTTTTATCATTGTTTCGACTCGATTAATGGTTTTTCGTTTTGGGGATGTATATAGTTTGATTGTCAATGATTCTTTAATTTGTTTAATTTTCGTTCTGGTATGAAATGTCGTTAGCTTCTTAGTTTTTGTGTAGTTTTTAAATGCTATTGTGATGTTCTGAGTTGATTTTACTTGGTGACATTTTAACGGGTATCTTGATTATTGATTAAGAAATTTTTAATGAATAAATAAATGTGATTGTGGACATATAAAAGTACAAAAAACCTGCTGTCCGTTGTAGAGCAGAGGAGGTCAACTTGGTTTTAAATAATTAATAAACATTTGTGGAAAAATCCAAAAGTGTTTTGTGAACTTTGACATTTTCGTATTCAATTTAAGAGCTATTTCAGTCATCAGTGGACACCTACTACTATTTTTTTCTTTGTAACATAGATTTCTGATTTTTTGGCTGACGGATTTACGAAGTTTTAGCCCATCGCCAAACAAATTTAAACCAAATAAAGTCTTCTTTATCAGAATTTAGAAGCTTGGCATGACCATTTCAAGATTGTTTACACCTAGCAGAAAAACTTTGAGACTTCACACTTTTATATGTGATAATCACAACTTTTTGCAACTAGGCCAACTCCGAGTGTTTCTCCCACTGGTATTTTTGACATCACTGAAATAACCTTTACAAAAATTTGAATTGAAGGATGGGTGGGATGGCAATTGGTATGGAAATTAAGAAATTAAAGAGGTAATATCAAAATGGATATAAACATACATATTTCAAATTTAATCTTTTTCTCATTCAATATATATCAGCTGTAGTGAGGTATTTGGCTCTTTTCCTGAGAGCAGCAGTACCATCAAGGGACAATGTATAACCAGTACGAGGAACAACGATTAGCAGCACCATATGGATTAGCAGCAATATATGGAACTGAAATGTCACACATGTGTTGATAATGTTAATCAAAACAACCTAGTTTTGTTAAAGCTGTGAACTGTAGTCTTGAATCTCATCATGTGGTCATGTGCTATAAGTGTCTTGAATAATTCAAAAACAGCTTATCACATGAGGTCAACTAATGTTGCACATCTTGTGCCATAATTTCAAACAGAATTATGCATATAAACAACCAACTACTAGCAAAATTAGTTTAGATTGATTGAAAATGTAATTGCACTTACTCCCGATCCAAGTTCCTTTGAACAACAGTTAACACAGGCATACAAGATGTTTTATAACATAAAGTGCACATAGTTTTGGTGTGAAAAACAGCTATCAAAATTGGCGTCAACATATATATCTAATGCTAATGATAGGTGCAGTTACATTATCTTATATAATGATATACAGATACTTAGCTTTTACATTCATAGAATAACTGAGAACAACTAATGAAGGGATAGATGTCATACGATTTAATGATGCTTCCGAAGATAGTCTCTTGATCTTATGTCAGCCTACAGTCAAAAGACGATAAACTGTGAGGAACAAATTTGTGCTAACTGAAAGATATATGACAAGATGATCACTTTTTCCGCTGTTAGTGCCAATCGACAATTCTATAACTCACGATTTGTAATAATAGATAGGGGTAGGACGGAGACTAACATAACATAAAACACAGTTTGCCTTAATGATGATTAACTTGTTTATTTTACCTGCCTAATGGGCTCAGGCACACGGTATTTGCAAGTTCTTCTAACAACTTCAACTGCAGAAGCGAGAGATACACGGTGGCCAACTGATACAAATATCGGTTTAAATGACCTACTTGAATTTATAGCCTACAATACCAAATTAAATAAAGAAGATAAATAAACTATGATTTCCTATAGTAACTCATGAAACTAAGTTAAAAATATCTGTTACCGCTCCCAAAGTGTTCCCTGAGTCCCCGATTAAAGAGATGAAGTCTGAGTTTAAGTTTTCTTCAGCTTCCATGAGCTCCCTTACTCTAGAGTTAGTAAGACCATCCACGTGATGCAGCTGGGAAAAAAAAAAAAAAAAAAAAAAAAAGATCGGTCACTCGATTTTCATGGTTTTTACAGTCAGATGCCTAAATAAAAACGATTGTCAATCACATACTTCAATTCTCAAAGGCATATAGCTTTTACATCCTTTTCATTCAGTCGTGGTGATATTCATTCGACATATCTAAGTGCCCGAAGCCAATGACCTATTGACCTATGCTTTACTGATTTTAGTTTGTGAATACAAATGACATATATGGAAATAATGTAACTAGAACGACCGAGAGAATGTACTTAAATCATTTTGTCGAGGTACAAAGAGTTGCAGATGAAAATACGATCATCAATCTTACGTATTTGGCTATTTTTCCAACTAATGTTTACAATACAGAACTTATGACTATGTAGATGACAATTACAAAAGTAGTATCAACATATTCAAGAACGGAAAATGACGAGTACTGGAGAGTAAACCGTAAAAGTGTCAAAGATCAGTGGGTGAACATGAAAAAAGATAATGGTGGAACTTTAAGTTGCTTTAAATTACTTACATTCTTCCCTATACCAATTGTAGGAAGATTAGCCAGAACTCCAAGATGACAGGCTGAGCCAAAACCTACATATGAAAAGTACAAGAAAGAGTTCAGCAAATGCAGCTTACTTGATAATAATATGGCACATTAAGAATATCATTCATAGGGTCACATATTTCAAGATAAACTAAACGTTGAATCTTGTTCTTAAAGTTATTTAGGTTCTCCATTGTCACTAAGAACAGTTAAGTATGTGTGGAAATCTTACTTTTCCTGATAAAAACTTGTACAAAATCATGGGTTCTGAATAAGTTAACGTTCCAACAAGCCTTCAAACAATTGGAACGAATATGACCATTAAACTTTATGAATTGATCGGCCAAAAGTCATCCAAGGCCCTTAATTACCAGATAAAAAATGTGGCCCCAAACACCAATTTGGCGATTAGCAAATCAGAATAACAGACAATATAGTGCAGACGGTAAAATATAAGTTTCACAGTAACACATGCCTCGAGGATGAAGTATTCCATTTCCATCAATCATCAACAACTGAGTATAAAATAGAAAAAAAGATACATGTCATGGTGCAGACTGCAGAGAGATTAAATAAAACAGAACAGATTTAATGAGGAAAGTGGCTTAAAAGAGTAAGCTTGATAATGAAATACATTTCTATGTACGCATATCAGATTCACTTTTGGTAGCCTGTGCTACATAGGTTTATATTAAGCAACAAACTGCAGAAAAAATAACTATCATTAAGGGCAAGTGAACAACCACTACCTGAGGGTAGAAAGGATGAGAACCATTCTGCATTTTCTCCAAAAGTTGCAGGAATACTGGAGCCTGATTGCAATGAACAATGTAAGTTATCAAACAACTTTACACGTCATGTAGAAGTAGTCACTTTGACTCATGAAGAACTGAACTTAAAATCGAAAAGCCGGATTATAGAACTCAAGTAACAACTATTGCAATATGGAAAGATAGCTGAACCAAATATCCTTCAAACAGAAAAAGTCCTTTCTATAAGAATACTAATAGTGAGGAAATTACTTAAACATACTTAGGAAATTCGTGTTTGTTTAAAACGGCAGTTCAGACCCGAAACCATTTGACCCATAACCCAAATGCGCCCGTCCACCTGTTTTGCCATCTCTGTGAGGAACAAACCTAGTACTTATCTATGCAAAAACATGAAACAATCTAAGGAAGATCACACCAACTTTTGGTCAGCAGCTATATATGCTTCTGCAGACATTTTTTTTTCCCCTTGACTTGTTGAAATTTGGGCCTAAATGTATATTTTGTACTTACTAGTTTGCGGTGATCAATTATGAAACACAATTGGGCGGTAGCTATTTTGCACAAAAGGGACGGCGCGTCAACATTCGTAATGCATGGTATCCGTTCCAAATCAAGTTTCCGAAATTCTTTCATGTACCAAAATTAAAACAATTAAGCTAAAAAATTTTGAGCAGCCAACGGAACTATCCTGAGCGGGCTGCTAAGTCAGTCTCAACATTGCCTTCCACATATCGTCTTTGGGGTCTTGGGGCAGGCCGTGTGGACTGGTAGGTTATAAACGCTTTGTAACATTATTGGGCACTAGCTATTTTGATCGAGCTTGTAATATTAGAGGGGCGAACGACGAATAATGATCAAAACGCGTAAACATTCAACGTAAAAAAAATATATGTATAACCTTAAAATAACAGAAAAACACATACCTCTCTGAATCCAAGAAAACCAGGAACATAAGGAACCTCAATCTGAACAACAACAAAATCCTCATAAACAACATCCAATGTCTCAAAATCCAAGACAACTAATGTCCCACAAGCAACAGATGAGTCATCTTTTAAAAAACTTATATCAACTCCACCTACATACTTCAGTGAGTCCCCTGTTTTCCATGTGTAATCATCTTCAGTTATTAATTTCTTCTTTAATTGATCTTGAACCCTGTTTCAAATGAGTATGTGAGATTGAAAATGATGGAATGATGTGATCAGGAGAGTGAAGTGTGCTTACTGTATCCATTTGTTGGGATCATGATCTGATAATGATGATGAAGGGGATGATTCAATAGTAGATTTTGTCTCCATGGGGCTTCTGTTTTGTTGAAGGTGTTTGAGCTTGTTTCTGGTTCTAAACTGGTTATTAATTGTCAACAACTATTGTTTTTAGACTTTTTAGGGAAATGTTTATAGGTACTGAGCTCACTGTCACATAGATTCAAACCTGTGAAACTATTTTCTCAAAAGTTGGCGTGACCACTTTAAGATTGATTGCCCGAACATAAATTGAACTTTTAAGTCTTTCACGTTTAGTGATGATAGTTATGATCTTTTACCAAATTAACCACACCAAGTACTTGTCAAGTGAACTGTTTTAAACAGATATAAAGTGTAACATGAAAATGGAGGTTGGCCTATGGCAACATAAACATAAAAGTATAGGTAGGAAAATATCAAATCCATGTGTCAACCCTAACTGAGCATGTTTATTCATGTTTTATACATCTAGTGAACTATTTTTAAAAAGGAAAAATTTCATGTCCCTATAAAAATCATACTAATTTCATATATGCCCAATGAAATTTCTAAATTTCATATATACCCATTTTCATTCCATATTAGATAAATCTCGAGTTATTACTTTTACTGTAGTTCTTAGTGATATTTTACATAAAACCTTAACTGATACACAAACTTTCGCCCATGTCAGTCACTCATGAGTGAACAATGGTAACAAGTTTGTAACTATCATCATTAAAATATGAAAAACCTTAGAATCCAAAATCTGCTTGATGTAAATAATCTTGAAGTGTGCAAGTCAACCTCCTTGAAAAAAGAGGACTTTACACGGTTTGAATCTATGTGGCGGTGAGCTCAAATCTTATAGATTAATCAACCAAAAATTTGAAAACTATCGTTACTATATCCAAAAAATAATAATAATAATAAAATAAAATGGGGGGGGGGGGGGAAGAAAACATCATTCACTCATCTCAGAACTAACACAGCTTGTTCACAATCAATCGGAATCTGCAAAATTGAGAAACCTGCAAAAGAAAGAGCCTTTTTTTTTTTTTTTTTTTTTGCCACAATCACTTGGAGCGGGTGCGTTATGATTAATATAGTAAGAGCACTAGATGCAGTGTGTTGTTGTGGAAAAATGCAGCCATATCAGCACTTTTTCCTATAAAATCATTAGAATCTGTTACTCATCATAAAACACCTCTCCTTCCTACTAAAAGTGATGCCGCTAGTAAGAGTGATGTTATAAGTCCAAGAAAAGAGAAAAAAATGGAGTAATAAATAAAAAGTAGCCATGCGTGAGCTGGAGTACAGCGCGAGAGCCGACACGAAAGATGGTATGGTTGTGGTGCCATGAAGATGGGTTGGTGCCATGGCACCAAGGCTAACATCCCCTGTACCCTAGCCTCTACTAAGTAAGCATAACATTAAAAGTGAGCCACGTTGCCCAACCACAAGCTGAATAGATTAGTCATATCAATAAATTTACACAGAAACCATACTATATGGAAATTCTTTTAAGATCTAGAAGCGTAAGAAACAATTATAGTATAAATTTTGATGCATGATGTAACTTTCTTACTGTTACAACAAGGCATGATACAATGTTACATGCCTGACATTTTACGGTGCCCAGACTGTAAAATAGTAAAAGAATCTAAGAAATATACCTGTTAAATTAAAATAAATAAATAAAATTTGGCACCAAAGATACAACAACGGACTTTCAATAGCTCCTACCTAGACTAATAATCTTAGCTGTATTCTCTCTCTCCATTATTACTAGAGTTACCAAATCTCGACGCTGAAAACTTGTGTTGATACCCATCAGAACCCGAAGGTTCAAACTGAAAACCTGAGTCATAATCATTAGCACCATAATAACTCTCATGGAAACTATTCTTGGATCTATAATTACTACCATCACTTGGAGGTGGGGTACCCTTGAAAAAGTCACCAAGATCTTCATCGATCCACCCACCTCTACGCTTGGGTTGAGAGGAAGGTGAGTCTCCATTTTGTGTCTTTTTCTTTTTACAAGCCTCATCAAGGTCAGGAGGCGCAGATTTAAGCCCTACATGGTCTTTGTCATCTTGTAATGGACTCTGCTTAAGGCGTGAAGACTTGCTTCTCCTCTTTCGCTTCTAAATCAATTAGTATCGCAAGCAGGTGAACTTTCTTAAGATACAAAATATGACAAGATAGACAAATTTACCAGAGATGGCAAAATGGGTGGGTTAGACAAGTTGTGAATTTCTTTAGCACAAGCAAAAACAGGTCCGGTTAACCCACAAATACATCTTTTGTTTTTTTTATAAAAAAATTAACCACTTTGATCCATTTCTGTTTCATTAATGTAGATTAATCAAAATAATTGCATGCACGAGATAAACATAACCCAGTTAACCGATTAAAATAAAGTAAATGGCACCTCTATAAAGTTACTGTTGCAAATTAAGTCATTTTATTACCTTAACAAATTTTGGACATTTACGTGCCTTATGGCCATCTTCTCCACATTTGCAGCAAGTATTAGGTGTATTAGGTGACCCTGTGTCCATCGTCTCTGCATGTGCACTTGCAGTTAAACTTGCACATTCCTGTCAAAAAAAACAACAGCGTCTTACTAAAACTGAAGATAATGTGTAATTCGACTATGAGCAAATGAACTTAAAATATACCGGCAAAGATCCAACAGATATATTTAACCAAGCACCAGAAAACATACCAAACCGCTATGGCCCAACAGACCACATCTGTAACAAGAAACCTCACTTGGACCTTCACCATAGTTGACACAACAAAGATGACCAAAACATCTGCAAATGTAACATTGTATTTCCTGTAAAAAGCATTAATAAACGCAAGTTAGAATAGCAAAAGGTATTAATGTAATTACTGAAATGAAAAACAGGCGTGTTTACTGTTTAGTGTATGAATATCAAAAAGTAGATGAGATTGACCTTGAGGTCATCCTGGGAGTATACAGTCCTGCATGTGAACATGTCATGCCCAGAATCGCCACATTTTAAACAGAAGTTAGTTTTTTGAGATCCTTCTTTGTATTTGTCTGGGCAGTTTTTTGCACGATGACCGCCTTTTTTGCAGATAAAACAACCCTTTCCCTGCCAAATAAGTGAAACTGATATGAACAGACGATAAGAGCTGTAAATCCAAGTGGAAAATGAAATAATGTCACTCACATAAAGCCTAACCTAAAACAGGAATAAAAGGGTCCGAAACCCCAGAGTGATTTAGAAACTCGACACAAATTGAATAACTGTAAAATTATTACATAAATGAAAAGTAATGCTAAAATTTTACTCTTAAGGTATCTGCCTAAGCATTCGCTTAGATTCCTGTTAGAAGTTGTAGGCATTAGGAGGTCCCTTTGTTACTTCCTTAGCATTTTTTGCAGCATTTTCATATTGTTTCTTATGGACTATAGGCACCATATATAAACCTTGTATTTTCAATGAGGAACGGAAGATAACCGTAGAAAAGTGGGGGATATAATGAATGCATAAATTTCGTGAAGGAAGCAAAAGGGGGTTTAAACTTTAAATATGGTGCCAAGTTCAATTGGTCCCTTTTTGAGGTAGTTGGTGACATTTGTTTCATTTAATGGGAACACATAGTCAACACATCAGGTTGGAAAGTTGATAACTTGCAGTTTTCTGATATCCTATCAATATACAGGATCACACATACATGAGTGAATTATGTCTACAGTATCCAGAATATAGCCCCGCCTAACTAAAAGGGAACAGATATTCATTAAGCTAATTTTGGAATAGACATAACATTCAAAGAACAAGAATGACCAGTGGCAATTTAGAGTAAAACATTCCAAGACCAAACACATAAACATATAACAACTAAGATAACATTCACTGTTTCCTTACTCCTAAAGTCTTAATGTTTATTTATTCTTATATAAAACGCGAGTGTCTATCAAATCTACACTACTCGATTAAAATTTCAGAATAAGAAACTGTATGTCAAAATATTGGAACTGTTAATTATGGTTCCAGCAGGTACATTTCCTTAGTCATGGGGTGACTGTACAAGGCATCAAGTATGCATCTATCGTATTCAGATTACATTCAGGTTTATCATATCCAGGAGTTATATGGGTAACGATTAATTATTTCATACAACTATTGCAAATGCTAGTATAGTTACATTCGGACATGTCAAAAAAATTTGATTTCATTTTCAAATACAATTTACTCGTTTGCTATTTTGCTTCCAATTATCTTTATAATATAATGTGAAAATCTTATCAACATTTATCTCACTTTTATATGACGAAAACTTGTTAATGATAGTCTAAAGGATCAAACTGATAAAGTTTTGTTAGTATGTTATGGTACATGCTAAAGGCTGGAAAGATTGTGATATACAAAATTCTTGTTAAAGCTTCATCCCATATCAAATCGCACGCAATCCATTGCTTAGCATTTATTAGCCGAAATGTTAGAAAGATGAATTAAACAAACACAACCAGAAAAAGCATATATCCTAGTCGTAAATCCTGACCTGCTTACACTGTTTTCCTTTATGCTCCAAACTGCCGCATACATAGCAAGGCTTCGTGCGTTTAGAAGCTGTACAATTAGTAACTGAATGACCGGCATCACCACAATTATAGCATTTTGACCAATTGCTATCCTGAGGATCAAAATACCTAGGTCCCCGCTGGATGTTATTAAATTATTAAACTACTAGTCATCATTTATCAAACATTAGAGTTCCAACAAAATTCCAAAATTTATTCAACTTACAAGAAGCTTCCGTAAAACAGTGTTACCAGATTTCTCTACAGTAACAACTTCCAAAATCGGTTCAATCTCTTTTAACTCACCGTTCTCTTTTCTTTTAACATCTTCAACCTAAATTATAAACAAACGAAATGTTAACGTGACTAAAGGAATGTTGAATATGCTTCAAAGATGAATATTCCAAATTAAAAGGAATGTTGAATACGCTTCAAAGATGAATATTCCGAATTAAAAGGAATGATGAAAATGCTTCAAAGATGAATATTGCGAATTAAAAGTTGTCAATAGCCAGCTTCCTATTGTTTGGATAGAAAAATGATTCTCATTCCCATTTTCAAATTATTATGGATAAAATGACAAATGCAAGATTACTTTAACTAAGAGGGTGTTTGGGATTATGTTTTGGAGTACATTATCATCTCATGCGTTGCAAATCCCAGATAACCAGAAAATAGTGTTTATCATATACATTGAAAAAAGTAATTATCTTCATTTTTTTTATACACAAAACGACAGTTACGCAAATCCCACACACCCTCCGTATTACCATCAGATCCTAATATCCCAACATCAAACTAAATCACAAATCACAAAAGCACATATATAAGCATCTTAATATATATCAGAAAAATATAACACATACATTTTGGTTGTTACAACGGATATTAACTTACAAGTGGCTCCCGTAAAACAGCGTTATCAGAACTCTCCACAGAAGCTACTTCGAAAATTGTGTCAGTCTCTTTTAATTTACCGTTCTCTTTTTGTTCCGCATCTTCTACCTAATGAAATCAAATAATGTTATCCAAATTAGACCAACTTACCTTACAACTAATTTGTTAACAAAGGAGATGTTAAAGTGTGCTTGAAATTGCTGTGCCCAGTTCAATTTTCATTATAATTTGTGGTTTTAAATGATTGTGGATAGGGATCCATGTTGAAATAAAAAAATCCAAACAAACACAGTAACAATACCAACGAAAACATAATCTATGCAATATGTAGTGTGAGTAAATGTGCAATGTCCACGGCAAAACCAGAGAGTATATGTTATTCACTAAAATGAGATACAAGTTTACAATGACATACGAGACATAAATAGGCATAAAAACCATGATATAGAAACTGCGTCTAAAACCATTGATTAAACCACCAGGATTTTGATCAACACAACAATTCATCAAAAGAGCACTTCCAAACCGACAAACGCAGAACAACAATCAACTAAACCATGTGCATTACGTTATTTGTTTTCGTTATTACGAAGCTATTTCAATGTGCCTAAAACGAAATCACAAAAATGAATCTCATTCCAATTTTCAGACTTTCGACAACAATCGTAAACTTATCTCACAATGCACATCCAAACACCCTTAAATCCTAACACCAACAAAAACCCAAATTTATAAAACTCCCAACATCAAATTAAACCCCAAAAACACAAAAAGATCAAAACTTTACAATAAAATCGAGTCCCTTACATCATTTTCTGCTGACATCATCATTGTCTTTACATCTGATTTGATGCTTTCAGATTCCAATGAAGATGATGATGAAATATTACTATCAGATTCATCATCATCACTGCTGATTATTTGAATTGGGTTTTTGATATTTGACATTATTTTTTATTAAAAAAATATGGGGTTTGATTGTAAACCCTAATTTCACCGTTGACTATTTTTGGAGAGTCATGGTTCAATTCAATGGGTTGTCAAAGATAATTCAATTTTTAATCTTTTTTTTTTTTTTTTTTTTTTTTAGTTTTTTTACACTAAGTAGTAGTAATTGTTTAGTACGAGTATCTTTTCAATGGGTTGTTATTGGTACTCAGACTAAGTACAAAAAGTACAACACGGTATCCACATTTTTTGACCCTTTGTTTGTACAATAAAATTTTTTTTACGGTAAATTGCAAATTTAGTCACTTACCTATTGCGAAAGTGTAAAAATAAAACCCCAAGTCATAAAGGCATGCAAAAATACCACTCATGTTATGGATAAGTGCAAAAAAGCCATCGAGAGATAACTGTCATTATTTTCCTCGTTAAGTGCCATATCACTGAAGGTATTATCGTCATTTCACTATTTCAATACATGACTTTATTTCAATGGCTAAATTTGCAAATGAAAACTTAACTTTCTAAACACTGTTCATCATCTTCCCATTGAGTTTTCTATTAAATTTATATTTTTTTAAAACAATTATCAAAAACATCACCACCCTCTACTACCACCGCCGCCGCCCTCTACCACCCTTAACCACCACACAACAAGCGCCACCACCCTCTACCACCACCACCACCATCCACCACCCTCCACCCTCTACACAATACTACCACCACCATCAAATCCTTTTTATTTTTTTATTTTTTTTTATTTTTTTATTTTTTGGTTTAAATAGTTAACAAAACTAAGAAGATGATAGTACAGAAATGTGGATGGCTAATTATTGTAATTTCCAACTGATCACACTATATCTTTCTCAAAGATATATCGTGCCATTGTTGACTTGTTACTGCATCTATTATGTCACGTTTGATCTTAATGGAACATTATTTGAATATAATATTTCCGTTTTGTTACGTTTCCGGTATGAATTAAAGTTTCTTGAAACCATGACACCATGCCACTTTGTTTGGAAGTTAAAAGTGTAAACTTTTTAGTTCTTTCGTGTTTGTTGGTTTAGTGTGTATATATAATTGTTATCTCGAGTTAATACTTATTGGTGCCAATATTACGAGTGTTTTTGTGTTGCTAAACTTTTGCACCATTCTCATGTCAGTGAGCTAATACATTAAGATGCACATGGTTCGATAAGAGATGCTCTTGAACTATGTCTATGGTTTACAGTTACAGTAGGAACATATGCACATCACAATTTGGGTTAAAGGTTAAATGGCCCAGACACATAGTTCTAGTTTTTCTTCCAGTCGAGGAGCTCAGGGAGCCTCTAGTTTCTATTATGTGACAGTGGTTTTTCTGGTCTGCCATAATCTGTTACGGAAATGTATTATAACAGTTTTGTACATCACTTCCAACAAAAAGGTCACTTAAAGTATTAACAAATTCACATCCTCGATAAGCAGTTCTGCAATGTATTATGGTCCTATAATATTAATTTCACCAATGTTACTACACGAATGTTACTGATGCATCTTTGTCCCTGCCCCCTGGATTATTCCTTTCTCGAAAACACTCATAATTAAAAGCATACGACATATTGGATTGTTGGTGGTAAAAATGTGTTAACTCACTCATTATACAATACCATTAATGTAATTATACACAAATCCAGCAGTATTCATGATAGAGGAGCCGACAATGCTAGTCAATTAATGAAATAACAACAATGTTATCACTAAAACCCAGATAGAGCAATAAAATAATAGAAATTACTATGCAAAAGAGCTGATAGATATCATAAGAGGGTTGATACTCACACCACAATTTTTTATACTTTCACCACAATTCTTGCATTACAGTATTGTACGGTGTGTTGTACAGCTTGTGCAAAGTGGTGTAACCATCAAATAAAATGGTTTGAGTATCAACACCCCATATCATAATTAAGATGCATCAATATAATATTCCTATGTTTATGAAACAATGGTGTTGCACACCCTTTATGTAAATATGAAAATGATCTTCTATTTTGCCATATTTCTAATATACAATGATGATGCATCACTGTCGTATACTAGTATATCATAATATGACTAAAATTTGTTGTGGTATCTTTATTAAGCATTTCTCTGTTATATTTAATTTTTGTTTTGAGCTTTTTTTATCCCACATATTTGTAGTCCTTAATTCCCGATAATAATGGGTTCCCGCCAAGATTAATAAAAATAGGGTGCGTTGATTTTTTTTTTTTTTTTTTTTTTTTTTTTAGGGGATTTGATGATGGTGGTGGTGGTAGATGGTGGTGATTTTTTTGATAATTGTTTTTAAAAAATATAAATTTAATAGAAAATTCAATGGGAAGATGATAAATAGTGTTTAGGAACTTAAGTTTTCATTTGCAAATTTAGCCATTGATATAAAGTCGTGTATTAAAACAGTGAAATGATGATAATACCCTCAGTGACGCGGCACTTAACGAGGAAAACGACAACAGTTAGCTATCGGTGGCTTTTTTGCACTTATCCATAATGTGAGTGGCATTTTTGCATGCCTTTATGACTTGGAGTTTTTTTTTTGCACTTCCGCAGTAGGTGAGTGACTAAATTTGCCATTTACCATTTTTTTTATTGGTTTTTATTCTATATTTTATGTCAGTTTAATACTTGTAACTTGTTAAACTTTATAATTTTTTTCCTTCCATTTCGCGCTTTTATAATGTTAAAAAAAAATAGGGCATCACTTGAATCTTTTGGGAGGTCTTTGTAATATATCCTTTTATATTCGAAAACAAACTGTCACTCTATTTTTTGTATAAATTTGGTAATAACTTTATTTTTTAATTAACTGAAAAGTAAAGGCCTTGTGTGGTTAGCTATTACGATGCATGCAATTGCATAACCTTGTTGGTTGGCCATTACAGTGGCACTAACATCACGCGTGATTGGTTTGTTTTGTGTGATTAATTCCTTTGGATCACCAAATAAAATAATTTTTTTTAGAATGTGACTTTCAATTTTTGGTTTAGAGTCGCACCTGCCAAGATAGCAGACTCTCATCCACCAAATACCCAGACTATGTTGTCTGAACCGGGCCCACGCTGGCGCAGTGAGGATTAAGCGGCTTCCGCCCAGAAACCGTACCGCCTCCACATGAGATTACTCGCTGGAGTAACGATCGGATGAAAACCGGGGCCGGCTCGGATTTGAACCTGCGCGCTCTCCTCTTCATTGCCTAGTATCATTAGAGCTTGTGGTCCCCAAATGAGGACTTCCCGGTTGGTCACCCAAACCGGTACTACTCTCACCCGGGCACACTTAACTGAATAGTTAGAAATTTAGTCGTGTGATAGTTTGTTAAAAGAGGTCGTTTGTTTTAAATATTTTATATCTATACTATATATTAAATTGAAACATAAAAAGAAAATGTTGAAAACTTATGTTTAAAAAGAAAACGATTAATGCACATCGAAAACCGGATTGACCCAAGACGCTTCAAATCTCGGCGGGTTGACCAGGTTTAATTTGACCCGTTTCTTCGACCCAATCCGTCGAGTTGACTGTTGACCCGGTTTAACTTGACCAGTTTTTTGATCGGAACGCTTCAACCGATTAAACCACCCGGGTCGAACCGGGTTTCAAAACATTATGTTTAATCGCCAAATTTTCAAACTTTTATTATTTTTCGTTTTTAACCCATAAACTTTTTTTATCACTAAAAGTATATGCCTCTATAAAATCTCGTTGCTATACACAAATACTCGTCTACTTTTCTTATAAAACCCGATACACATTTTCTTTTATTTTTTCACACTTTCAAAATTAATCTTTCTACTTATCCAAACTCCCAAATAAGTTTTCTTCCTCAAAAAATTGGATCCTCTAGTAATAGTGGAGGAAGAAGTTAAAGTATTGCGCAAAAGGTATTCAAGTATTAAGTGGGACGTGTTTAAAAATTCGACTTACATTAATAATTTTTTTTATTCAAGTTTTTATCACATGTTAGCTTTTTCAACAAAAATGAAACATAATTAATTTGTTGGTTGTTTATGTTAGTCGATAGTTGTGTTTGGTTTATATAATGGGCTCAAACCCAAATTCTAGAATAGATCATTTGCTATATATTGTATGACCGGATATTTGTTATGCATGAATTACACACGTTGTTACATGGTATCAGCCACCATCGATCCCTAAACCCCAAAACCACATCTGCTGATCCAAAAAAATCTATTCCCAAACCCTCATAACACACCTGGTTACTTTTCTTGGCCACTTCTTCTTTGGTTATCAAGTCGGAATTTATTGGTGATTTGTGCTTAGGTTCACAAATCCTCATCGGTTAATTGCTGTTCATGCTTCGGTTCACGATTACTGTTCATGCTTTGGTTCACGATTACTGTTCCATCGGTTACTGTTTCTTCGACTTTCCTTTACATGTCTCATGTTCCATCATTTTACTATATATAAACCCTAACTAAATCATACCTTAATGATGCGAGGATTGCGGCCTCACAAAAGGTTTTACTTCTCAAGGGATTTTGAGAAGCTTGCAATCCTCTAGGCAGTGTACTTGGTCGTTGTAGTGTAGTATAGGTATGTCCGGGGGATTGATCGTTCTTTAGGAGAATAGTGTCGTTAGGTTGAAGTGTATGTCAATTTAAGCCTAATGGTGAGGGATGATGCTTTTTTTATTTTTTTTATTTTATGAAAGCTGTAAAATCTCGGATTGGAAGGAATGGCAGAATTAGTTGATAATCAACTAACCCAAAGCTACTAATTTAAACTAAAAACCGAAATAAAATAACAAGAAAATGAAAATGGTGGACTTCTTATAATGAGACAAATGTGTTTAGTTAGATTTAATTATTCCCTAGTTATCTCTCATGGACTCATTGAATGTCACAGTGCAGTTGTTTTAGTTGAAGCGTTGTATTCCTTAATACCAGTCGTGGGGGTGTGCACAACCTTCCCCAACTCTATGAATATCAATTTCTTCTTATGACGACACGTTTAGTATCCTATCATAAAATCATTAACATCTACTCATGCATTAAATACAACGAATAAAACCATAGTGCACATTCGATTACATCTTTTAAGATGTTCAAGCTTGTTACACAAAGGAGGTCAGCCAGTTTTCTTAACCTAACGCGAGTCAATCAACTAAACAATAGACAACTTATCAACAATCACCAACTAGGTTTTATTAGATCTAAGCAAACACTAATTAACTTAAGCTAGCATGTTAAAGGGAAGAAAAGATAAACAGATAATCAAACAACACATAAACATATTGAATGATTAAAAGAAAACTTATCTTCAATTAAACATGGAAGAAGAGGGTATGAGAACCCTTAAAATTCTCTAAAATTCATACTAGGGTTTGTCTCCAAAGTTGCACACTTAATGAATGAAAAATCGAAAACTATATATAGAATTACAATGCTAACGGCGTCAGGTTATAAATCCTGACGCCGTCAGAACGCCTCTTTCAGGGTTTCGTCTTGTGCAATCCAACCTTCTGACGTCGCCACGTTCAATTGTCTTATGGGCCGTCTCTCTTTGTGATAACACCAGACGGCCTACTCCCAATTACACCTGACGCCGTCAGGTGTAAATCTTCCAAAGGTTCACTGGAGCGTCATGTGTAATAGTTTCCAGCCTTTTTATCTTCAAGTGACGGCATCAGCTATTAATGCCTGACGCCGTCAGGTGCAATTCCTGACAGGTTTTTGTTGATATAAATAAATGACTAAAAACGTTATTCATATCTTTCGATATCTCTATGTTTTGATAATCACAAAACGAAAACACATCAAACCAAAGATCATGACGTAAACAAGTATTTAGTAGTAAATAATCACTTTCACCATCTAATCACTTAAGGTATGAATAAACATAGTGTTTAATGCATTATAAGATCAAATGGATATTATTACAAAGTTTATTTTAATATATAAACTTATTATATATTTTTGAAAAACACTTTTGGTAATAAAGAAAAATGTTTTAATTATACTAAATATATGATTTCAAATTTTTAACCAAAATCTGTTAGTTTTTCACCAAATAAACTTTCCTCACTAAAAAACAAAAATTCTGACCGTTATAGCTGGGCGGCCCCCTTAATTATAAAGGGTGGTCCCCTTAATTTTAAGAGGGCCGGCCTTGATTTAAGAGGACCGGCCACGCTCCTCTGTCAGAATCTGTTGCCTATAAATACCACCTTAAATCTGGAATTTTTCTCACCTTTTTGCACTAGAAACTTTCTGATTCAAATCTTCATTTCAATCTTAAAAATCCTTTGATCATATAATTCATAAGCCTTTGTTTCCAAGTGATCCAAAGCCTAATTCATTCAAGTGCAAAGAACAGAATACTTCTATTCATCAAGACTAGGAGTATTACAACTTAGTATCATCTTGCTATCTAAGTTGTTTGATCATTTAATCTTGTATATCATTCATTCTTTGGTGAATATAGTGTATACATTGGTTAGTTAGATTTAGATATAGGATCTAGATTTATTGAAGGTGTGAAGTAGTACTAGAAGTGAAGAAGTAGAGGTGGATAGGATTAGTGATAGAAGAAATAAATAGTGGTAGTATATTGAAGTGGAGATAGTTGTGAAGACAAAGAAGTTGAAGCTTTGAAGTTGAGAAGACCTTGAAGCCTAGAAGTTGTAAAGTAGTATATATCTTGGAGTAGTGGTTAGGACTTAGTAGTGAAGGTGTGAAGAAACAAGTGACGTGAAAAAAAAAGAGTTAGGAAGTAATAATTTGTGAAGAAGCTAGGAGCGAAGTAGAAAGTTGTGAAGAAGCTAGGAGTGAAGTAGAAAGGTGTGAGGAAGAATTGGTGTGACGTAGATTGGTGTGAAGAAGTTGTGTAGAAGTTGTGATTGTGTTGTGACAAAGTTGTGGTGTGTAATTTGGTGTGTAAGGTTTTCTCCGCCATAAGGGAGGCTTTTGATCTAGTGAAGAAAACTCTCGAGTATGTGACTCGGGGAGTGGAGTAGGGCAAGGAAGGTGTCCTTGTAGCCGAACCACTATAAATCCTTTGTCTCTCGGTTTGATCTTTTCATCTCTCACATTTTTTGATTACTTACTTATTAGCATTTCATACATAATTATTATTGCTTATGCTGTGCATATATTGATTTCACATAAAGATCAAACTAACATTCATTCATAACATTAATCTTATAAAAACAAAGTACATAAACTTATATTAAAACACTTATACATATATATATATGCTTATATATATGATATATGAAATTATAAATTCTTTCCCAACATTATACATAAGTAGTGTTTATACAAAATCGTAAATAAACTAGTATCTATATTTCTGCATTAAAGAGTTTTGAAATTTTCGTTTAATCTTTAGAAGCTAACTTTTACAAAACAAATAAAACGAAAAAGAAGTAAAAGTATTCAACCCCCACTTCTAGTTTTCCACAATTGGTATGAAGAGCCACGTCTAGCAAGACTTTTAAAATATATTGTATTTTAAAACTTGTAACGATCTATAGAATTCGAAAAATATCTAGAAGAGGAATTTACGCAAAAACCACCATTATTTGAAAATGATCATTTTCTTGAATGGAAAAACAAATTTGAAAATTATGTGAAATCAATAGATCTTGATCTTTAGCATATCATTTCAATTGGTGATCTTAAACCAACCAAAATGGATTTTGAAAATCAATATAATAATCTTCAAACCAAGATTGATAAAAATACTAAAGCTAAATTAGTTATTTTCAAAACTCTACCAAGAGTTGAATATGAAAAGACTATTTCTTTGTAAAACGGCAAATGATATTTGGAAATGGCTTTTAAAGTTTCACCAAGAGAAATGTAAAACCAAAGATGATAAACTTGATATTGCACAAGAAATAGTTACTTTAGAAAATTTAATAGATAAATATTTAGTTGAAATAAACACATGTACTACTAGTTCAAATGTAATCATTGAAGGTATCAATAACGAAGAATACATGAGCCAAATCCGAAGAAAGAGTGTTAATAAATCATGGTGCAACAAGTACGAAGAAGACGATGATAATACGGCTTGTGAGAATATTCAAACAAATGTGAATACAAGTATTGATGGCAAGGACTACATGCTTCTTGATCTAAGCGAAACTACAAATAAAACATGGAGCGACATGGACGATGGAATTGATCAACATATAGCATGTGAAGATTATACAACTACTAATAAGGTACAATCCGAAATCGAACATTTTTGCTATGATCAATTTATATTAGAATTTTCAAAATTGGAAAACAACTTCAAACATTTTTACAACATTGACTCAAAAATGATTCCTAAAAATAAATCTTCAATATTCATTGAAAACAATTTTGAAAAGAAAATAATTTTAGAAGATAAAATGTCTAGACTTGAAAGCAATATTGAAATTGATCTTAAATGTAAATATTGTCAAGACTATAAACATGAAATTAAAATGGAAAATGAAAAAGCAAAAATATTAGCAAAATTTGAAAATAGCTCTAGATCTTTAAAATATTTACTTAACATTCAAAAGTCATTTTATGATAAAACCGGCTTAGGATTTACCGTAAATGATCCTTCAACAAATGTATCAAAACAAATAAAATTTGTTAAACCTAGTGGAGAAATTTAGAACTAATATTATTTACACTCATTATTTATTATTCTAGTCAAGAAAGTCAATGTTTGTTGATTAAAATAAACTATTGATGAATTCTTGTACTTCTCGACGACATCCTCATCATGTGCATTTAAATGCAATGGATGTTCTCAACTAACCAACTCGGACCCATGAGAATCTGGGTACCAAGCTCTTTATCATGTTTAGGTAATTAACGAACGAGGAGACTATTACGTTTTGGATTACTCACCTTGCTCTCTTACTTTTGACGACTATTGGTTCCTATCACTATGTTTCACATTCTGCACATGATTTGCCTATGACGTTGTTGCGGTCATATCTTGTCTCGGCATTTTGTTCTTCACTTTTGGAGCATTGGTTTTATGGTGTGTCCGTTACTATTTCAAGACGAAGGTTTCAAAGCATAACTATTCTTAGTCTTCACGACTTGTGATGATTGGTGTGATCGATTAAGCATTTCGGATCAAGCTCCCTTGACTTCTATTGCGTTGGTATTTTACTTTGCTACTTCGACATGTTTTGGGCAAACTCTTAAGATGTCTTCCATTACTCTCATGCCCACTCTTAAAGAAAAGTTGGACCTGAGGTAAGTTTTCTTTTCAAAAACTTGCCAATATTACATTATATTAAAGTAGGCTTTAATTAGTATATAAATATGATTTAATTTATAAGTTGCTATGCTTTTAGATCATTAATACTAATATATGTATATATGATATTAGGATAATTAATCCTCTTGTTGTTAAGTCTATTGTAACACCCCCAATTTTAAAATATTTGCAGCGGAATTAAGATTGGGTGTTACTTCACAGCTCACATTTTTTCAGTAGAAAATGATTTTTAATTTAGTCATTTTAAAACATTTATCATTCGAAATTTTATAAATATCAGAGTTTTTCAAAATGAGGTCCCAGAGGTTTCAAAGTTTGTAAAATAAGTTTTCGAATGATAGTAAAATTTATAGCCTTTGTAAGAATTTCGTGCTCCTCCGTCCCATCCTTGCTCATTATAGACCTGAGATAAACATGCTAAAAATCAACAAAAGTTGAGTGATATTCATAGGTTTTAGTTTAATAGTTGAACACAAGTTATAAGTGATAATTGCACCGTCATACAATTATAAGTTAAAAACAGTTGTTATTGCATTAAGCTCATGACACTCATCCGATTAACATATCTCATCGTAAATGATGGATTATAGTAACAGGACCCTCGGGATAGGTTCTTGCCAGTAACCTATTAGATTTCAAATAAAGTGCGTTTGGTAGTTTTCTCCAACGCCCAAACGGGGATTGTCAATCCCTAATAGATCTATCCACAATTATTTAAGTTCACCGTACGAGTGACTAAGGCTCATGATATGAGGGGCTTTTGGCAATAAGGGACTTAAGCAATAATGAGATCAGGTAAAGCATACAAAGAAAAATACTTGTGTTCAGTTTGTAAAAACTAGCATGTATCCCCCTCGCAAGGTTTATAAAACATTTAAATAAGTAAAGGCGAGGCTATGAACTCACCTTAGTGATATAGTGGTAAAAATATCGATATTCAGTTTGCAATAAGGGAACGGCTCCACACACAACCTAGATAATATATGGCAAATTTTAGTGTTTGATAGTCCTAATGGTTTAATCGCGAGTAGTTTTTGAATACGTGAATTATTAATTTAATGATAGTAAAGTTTGTGGTTTTTATAACATATCGTAAGTTATATATATATATATATATATATATATATATATATATATATATATATATATATATATATATATATATATATATATCCCGTAAATTTCCCTCTTAATTTTAAATGATTAACGAGAGTAATCTATCGTCACGATTTAATTAACCATTTTTTTTCGGGCTAATTTTTTTTTTGTTGCAATGCAATTACAAACTATATCTATGTGACGCGGTTCACGTGTCATTTGGAACGAACTCATACGCGTGGCACAATAATTTAACAACCCAATTAATTAAATCATATATATATATATATATATATATATATATATATATATATATATATATATATATATATATATATATATATATATATATATATATATATTGGGTCTCGCTACTTAACCTGACACGCTCCTAATTAATTTAGCTCTTGGTCGCTCACTAACAAATCAAGCGAACACTTTATTTATTTAAACTCGACCGCCCAATAAACCATTAAAAACAAAGCCATTGTATTTATTTTAGAGTACAACCGACATACAAATAATACTAAATCAAAAGCTATACAAATAAAGGATACAAAACACCCCTACTATATTCTTAGCCGTCTCACCCCAAATAATTCATGTAACTTTGAATACCACAGTGAAATAATTGAAGGTACCTATTCAATTTGCTATTTCACCTATCTCCTTTTTCAAATTCCCCCGAAAATTTTGCTGAACATTGCTGCACCCTTGACCAAAACATGTGATAACCATTCAATTTCTAAATATTCCTACTGTGCGATAATTTGGCAACATTCACTCCTCTTTAACCATAAATACCATGCAGACCTCACTACTTGTCATGAACTAAAAACAAAGCAAATAACTAATTTTTGTGATACAACTACAATACGAAGGAGAGGCAAAAGGGCCAGAATTCGATTGAGCCTTTGAGTTCTAAAGCCACTCTAGTTCCAGTACGGGACGAGTTCGAAAACCTTGAAAGCATTGGAGTTGTGTTGGCCTTGTTTCTCGTTCATCCCTCGTTCACTCACTTCCATTTGTCCCTCACCACCAAGTTTTGGTGTGGTAAGTCTCTTCACTAAATTCCTTACGTACTATAATCTATTGCTGTCGCAACTTGTTCATGCTTAACTTATCCTACTATATAGTGTAAAGCTCACTTGAAACAACCTTAACGTATCGCGACCTTGTGTGGCAAATATAAAGAACTAACAAATGACCAAGTAATCCACCCTGGACAAACAGTGAACTAGTATATCTCTCGAAACTCATTTTATGTTGCTTCTTTTTCTTTTGTATCATGCACGAGAGAACACCAAGTTATATAAACATGTACACGTTTACGCATGTACACCTTTGTGTTATGGAAATTATCCTCGCTTGCTGTTTGTTTCATACACGACCCATAACCACTTCATCACTATTAAAAACATGAGATTAGAACTAGACATGTACACAGTAAGCATGCATTCACCTCCAACTTGTTTCATCTTGCATCAATAGCTCCTGTATTATACACGAAAGATATATATATATATATCGTACCAGTACGCATAACCTGCACTAGTAATACATGAGATATAAACAAAGCTAGGCTATATACACATACATGTACAACGACAACAAACAATAAACATGCATTCATCTCCAACTGATTTCATCTTGCTTCCGTTATTTCTGAGTTATGCAAGAGATGAAAACGCTGAGTTTTATAAACGCATACGTGTACTAGCATGCGGGGTGTTAATTCCTGTTAGGGGTAGACGAGACCTTGGGTAGAAATAATGTCTAAACCCTCACGTTACTAATGAATTCCCCCTCCTACACCACCATGCCCAACTGATAAATACAATGACATATACTAGCCGGTTGATGCTACTAACGAAACAGGTTTAGTTCTGAAACACGCTCACACCTAGTTTACTCCAAGGATAGTTTCATGGGTATGAGTCCCGTTATAGAACCAATGGGTGACCACGCTAAGTACTCACACTCGAGTCACGTAGGATCTTCATACAAGCAGTATATTGACAGTTTTGTATACCTAGGAAGCTTATGTGGCACTTTGCCACGATAACAAGCTTGACAGTAACGAACCAACACTATATATAATGCATAAACCAACCCACTTGCCATACAACGTATAGAAACAAAAACGTGGGAGGGACTGAGTTTGAGTCTCGGATGAGACTTGAGTCACGAACTTAACCCAAGTCGAGGGTCACCTTGTGTCCCCTTCGACACCCTCCCAATAACTAAGAGCATGTTATAGGACTTACATGAAAAATTGACAAAACTTGGTTGAAGAAGAAAGTAAGTCACACACCATTTCATACAAGCTTAATAACTGAATAGCAAACCTATATATATAATACTACAACTTGATTCACATATGTACAGAGATATACGAGTCCTATAGTCAAGTTGTCAACTCACTTGCCCTACATGTCACCCCTCATTATTTAAGTAGCTGTTCCTGGTCTCACGTAAGGCTGTGAAGAACAAATGGACCAAGTTGAGGGCCACCTTGTGTTCCCTCGACTCCCTCCTGACAGCCACAGTAGTTTCGTTGGAGTATTTGAAGTAATAAATGGTGTGAGTAGGAGTAGCAACACATATATATACATATACATGCAAGAACAGTTGGGAGTCGAGGAAGTAATATATTTATATAGGGACATGCATGCATGACGAATCGATTTGTAGAAAGGCACCACAAGTTGATTCGTTATATAAGTAGATAGATGCATGATATGAAGCAACAAATGGCTGGCGCGGATGGTTGGGACGTCTGCTGTTAAGACTGAGGTCGGGGGTTCGAGCCCTGTCTTAGTCTTGGCCATTTTCCTTTTTATTTATTTCTTTCTTTTCTTTTCGGTTGTCATTTTTAAATTAAGTTGTTAAACAAATTATTATTATTTTTAGTAAATATTAATAAAACGTAAGTATTTCCTTAGATAACTTTATAAAAATCTCGATATTTTCATTTCAAACTCCTTTCATAAATGTTTATAAAAACTTAACTACGATATATAAGTCCCACATTTTCGTAATATAAATAACGACATAACTGAAAATATTTTAATATCTTATCTAAATTAAACGGTTAGTAATTATCATTAATTTTGGAAATTAATAATTAACGACTCTAGTATAAATTGCGTAATATTAAGAAACTATTACACACATACGAGTTAAATAAATATATAACTATTTACCTTGATTAATTGCCACACAAGTTACGTCGATACGGATAATTTAAAACCTTGTCCTTTGGAACATAAAAGTCTTAATTCATGAACCACCTAAATTAAAGGTTGCCATATTAATTCAGGTCGCGTATCCTGAGCCGTTCCTTTTCCACACTTGCTATTTCTATATCTGGATCACTGTACTACCAAGGTGAGTTCGTAGTCCCACTTTTTACTATATTTCCAAAATCCCGTGGGGAGATACATGCTACAAAACTGAACAAAAGTATTTTCTGTATGCTATTCTGATTTATATTGCCTAAGTTACCACTTGTCAAAAAGTCCCTCATATCATGAACCATTAATCACTTGCGAGTGAACGCGAATTTGGTGAATAGATCTATTGGCAGTTGACGCCCCATTTGAGTTGCTGGGTAAGTAACCAAATGCACTTTATTCGAATTAACTAAGGAGCCTGACAAACTCCTATTACACGAGGGCATTATCACCTACACCATTTTATGGTGTGGGCTATTTATATTACACCCGATGTTAAGGTTTGCGTGTCATGAGCTTAGGGCAATAACTATATTTTCACCCATAATTGTATTCGTTGCAATTATATTATCTAACTGGAAAACTTGTGTTCAATTGCTTTATACAAACACCAGGGAATCACCCAATCAAATGATTTCCCACAAACACTATGGACTTACTCAACTATCGACTTGAGTAGGAAAGTCAAACTACTACGGGTGTATAACAACGTAACCCGCTACTTATTTCATTAACAATGGTATCTATAACCATTATTACCTAAACTTTGAATTATTGGAAAATCAATTGATTTTATGTCAACTATATGGATTTACTCACTCTTTACTTTAGCAAACTCAACTTTTTAAATTATGAATCCTATAGATGTACTCATTCATTTATTTCGTTAAGCAACTGTGCATTTATAACTACTATGTACTCACAAACTCTTTTATTTTAAAAACCAACTATTTTACCTATAAACTCTATGAACTCACCAACCTTTGTGTTAACGTTTTAGCATGTTTATCTCAGGTCCATAATGAGCAAGGATGGCATGGAGAAGCACGGATATTTATGAAGGCTATAAATTTTACTATCATTCGAAAACTTATTTAACAAACTTTGAAACCACTGGGACCTCATTTTGTAAACTCTGATATTTATAAAGTTCGAATGATAAATCTTTTTAAAATGACTAAAATAATGATCGTTTTCTATTATTAAACTGTTGAGCCATGAAGTAACACCCAATCTAAATTCCGCTGCATATTTTAAAATTGGGGGTGTTACAATATATATATATATATATATATATATATATATATATATATATATATATATATATATATATATATATATATATATATAACGTAAAGTTTAATAATAATAATAATAGTTTGAAATAAAACGTAACGTCGTGATGTGAAATCGTAAAATGAAAAGTAAAATAAAAATATTAATTATATTATACGGGCCTTGTCTTTTCCAGATTTTTACACTTTTTATCCTAACGGTGTTAGCGTTACGTCGTTAGTCCAAAGTTAAATATATTTACGTTTTACGTCCAAAACTTTATAATTTTTACATTTTTCTTCCCAAAAGTTTATAAAATCAGTTTTTCATTCTCAAGTTTGTAAAATGACAATTTTTACCTAAAGTTTATAAAAGTGACACTTTTAACCCGAAAGTTATACTTTTTGCAAATTTAGTCCAAAATTCACCAAATTCCAAACTTAACATTTTTATTTCTTAATTAAGCTAAAAATAGTTTATTGAACTTTTCAAAACTGCTTATTTATCGAAAATAGCTTATTATAGCTAAATGGGTGGTGTGTATTAATTTACACACCTTTTATTCGACCAAAACCGGACCTAAAAGACCAAAAATTAACTAATTATGCCAAATATATGTTGTTTTTGTATTTGTGTATGTGCAGGTACGGATATGTGAAAAATGGACAAAAACAAGCCAAAAACCGAGAAAAACGAGCACGAGATTGGAAAAAGGTAAAAAGCCGAAGCCGAGGAAGAAATTTATCCAAGAAAAGCCCAAAATGACAAAAGTAATCCTTAGAGATACAGAGAATAACAAAAGAGACTCTTAGTTGAAGTATGAAGACCTTTACAATAATGGCCCTCCAAGTTTCAGCAAGTTGTCAACTTTGGTCCTTTGAAGAACTTTGGAAGAAAAGTCAACTCAACTCCTCCAAGTTACAAGATCGTTACGTGTAGTATTTAGTTGCATTTGTAGCGTTTTAATATGTTTTAAGTAGTTTTCTCATGTTTTGTAAAAGTCTAGGGGCTAATTATGCAACAAACTCAAAGATTAGAGAAGCCCTAGCCCCTAGCCTATAAATACCCCTTAAACACCAACTTTGAGAGGTTGGTTGTTGAGGGTTAGTCCTCATAGTAGTAGGAGTAGTATAGTTTTATTTTAATGAAATATGTGTTTTATTTTACTTTCTCTCTCTAAACAGCTTTATCTTTCTAAAAATATTTAATTTTTAGTTGTTTAAATCTTGTTTTTATTGGTGGGAATTAAAGTTTATGGTTAAACTAGTTAGTCTAGTGTTAAATTTGGTGAAAAAACATTAGTTTTTAGGCTTTATTTTGGATCAAAATAGTGTTTTGTTACGATTTTATCGAGTTAGCTTTTTTAAAACTTTTTATCGAGTTTGATTGATTTAAAAAAAGAGTTATCGAGTTATAAAAAAAAAAATATTACCGAAAATAGAAATAGTATCGAGTTACAAATTTCGAGTTACAACATTTTCATTCTAGGGACTTGTTTGCAATTTTTTATCGAGTTTTGATATTTTCATTTTTTACCGAGTTTGAGTTTTAAAAAATGTATCGAGTTTGAGTTTGTTTTTAAAATTTGTTACCGAGTTTGAAATTTTAGAGTAGGGACTTATATGCAAATATTTTCTACCGAGTTTGTTTTTTATATTTGTCGAGTTTGTAATTTTTTAGATTATCGAGTTAGGATAATTTGCAAAATATAATTACCGAGTTTATTTATTTTTTATTTTTTTTATCGAGTTTAGTTTCTTTTGGCGAGTTAGCCAAAATTATCGAGTACGATAATCATTGCCTCATCGTTTATCGAGTGAGGTTCTCTTATGCTTTATGCTAAGGCGAAACTCTGCCGAATTTTATTTTGGCTTATCTAGTTTGTTTCTTTTATCGAGTCTTTTTATTTAATCAAGTAACTTTATTTTATTAATATGAGTTTCGAGTAGTTTATTTGTGTTTGCTTGGTGGCACGAGTTTGTGAGTTAAGTGTGGACATTAAAGGGGATTATGATTAATAATCGTTATGATTATTTAGACTTGTGATTTTATTATTTGAAGGGCAAAAGCCGGAGAATAATCAAATTACACATCTAGTAATTATTTTCTTTTTAAAGGATTATTTTCAAAATAAACCAACGTTGTGAGAAAATAGTCTTGTTTAAGGAAAATAATTCGTCGTCAATCCTTGACCCACACTTGATGAACTTATTCACGTCGCTTAGCAAACATATTATTTTTAAAGTCTTTTTCCCATCTTAATTTCTTTTCGCGTTTTAAATCTCGTTTTCTTTAGTTATTTTATCCAACGCTTGTTTTATTTGTTTGTTTCCTTTGCGTCGTTTTATTGTTTCTTTTTACTTTAACTGCGTTTTAAATCCTTTTAGTAGTGTAATCAAAAACCAACAAAAATATCTCTTAAATCTCTTACTCTTTTATTGTTTTTAATTGCTATTTCATTTCCTTTAGATTAAAAACTTTAAAAATTCTCAATTATATTTTCCCATTCACTTCACAATCACGCGACTCATGCCGACTCAATCGCCGTCTTACCTTCGTTGGGACATAACGACCCGGGGAACATACTTTCACGAGCATTTCTTCGGTTAAAACCTCTAAACTATAAAAAAGACTTTATCAAAATGGCGTCGCTGCCGGGGAAGGTTTGAAACGAGAGCGTCGTACTTGTATCGTTTGTTGGTGATTTGAAGACCCTTCTCCCGAGAAGTTATTGTTTTTTGTAAATATTCTCAAAAAAAAAATTTTAAAAAAAAAAAAAAAAAAAAAATTTATAAAAAAATAAAATAATAATAATAATAAAAAAATAAATTGATTAAAAGTATATAAAAACCATAAAGATTTTAATTTTAAGTTTCTTTAAAATATAAAAATCCAAAAATATTTTTCTTTTTCATATTTGATTTTCACTTTTATTTTGATTTGTTTTTATGATACGGAAAAACCAAAAATAATCTTCTTATCCTCTTATCATTTGATTCTTCTTTTTTAACCCTCTAAACCGATAATTCTTTCACTATCTCACTTATATGTTTAATTCTTATGAATCCAATGTGTTTTAAATGTGGTGAACCGTTCTTTGAAGGTTCATGTGTTTGGTGTTCGTGCGAACAATGTGGTAATAATATTCACGATTGAGTTTGTTAGTTTTGTAATACTCCCGAGTATGTTCGAAACGCAATCCTTCAAAATGTTCCCGATTACTATCCAACACCACCGCCGTCTCCGTTCACTTGCTTTAATTGTGGAAATCCATCCGACGAGGGATTACCGTGTGGGGAATGTTTTTGTAACCAATGTGGATACATCAATTGTATATGTTACGCCCCGAGTGCTAGCACGTCTTATGCTTGTGATACGAGTTTTGATAATTTTCCTCAAAATGATTTTAATCTTCCTTCTCAAAACTTTTATGAGCAAGTACCAAATTTCAATAATAATTCGTTTCAAAATACATCAAATTTTGAACATTGTGGGGGATCGTCTGAAAATTTTTATGAGCCAAATTCTTGTTACGATTCTCATGGTTTTAACCAACCCCTACAAACTTCCGATTTTACTAATGATATTTTTGAAATTAAATCCATGATCGAGAAGTTAAAAGAAATGGTAATTAATCGTTATACGCATACTCCCGAGCCTAATGTGAAATCGGTGGAAGAACTTCTTGCCGAAGAAAGAAAATTCCAATTTTGTGAGTGTTGTATGTACGATGATGATTCCACGATTACGATCAATCTTAATCCTCAAAATGAATCTATCTCTTCTTCCGTAGAACCCGAAGACTCTCTAACAATGGGGGACAGGCATCTTAACACTATTCCGGCAACGGAATCGGACGAATTCAATAAGTCTAGTGTTGAGAACCTCGTCCCAATCCCAAGTGAGTCCAAGGAGATTTCTAACGATGTTGAAAATAATCGTCTTGATAATCATGTTGATACGAATGATATACCGTTTGATGATAATCGTGTTGAAATATTATCCGATTCTGACGATGACGATTCTATATCTTGTGGAGAAATCGATTATGTTGATGAAGAACTTTCTGAGCTCGTAAGTTTTGAAGATGATAATGATGAAAATGATGATACGGAAATACAAGATGAAGCTTTGCGTGAAACATTGTTGAATGTCAATCTTTTTATCTCTCGTATTGAGGCATTGAATGATCCTCTTACTTCTTCTCCTATCCCCGATATGGATAGTGATTTCTTACCCGAGCTTGAAATTTTTCGATTTGAAGAGACGAGTAGTGGAAATCCCACTATTCATGCTGATATCTCTCTTCCGGATTATGAATGTTTTACCTTTGAGATTGACTCCGAACCTATTTCCGATAATCCGTTACGTGACCCTCTTTTAGAGGATGTCGATCTATTTCCTGCTGCGGATGACTCGATACCACCGGGTATTGAGAATGATGAGAATGACATTTCTTCCGATTTGCTTTCTTCTCGTCCACCTGCAAAACCACCCGATATAGATTATGAATCCGGTACGAATAAAGATATTTTTAGAATGGTGGACGAGGTTTCTGAACTCGAATTTGCTTTTACCATCCGGGTGTTTCAACCATTTTATACTTATCCCATTATTTCTTCTTTCCACTCCACCGGGAGTGAGGACACCGTATTTGACCCCGGCATCTCCGTTTATCATGTTGGGTGTCCGTTTCATTTGCTCTCCCCAAGGACGAATTAATTCGGGGATCGAGTCAAGCTCATGTGACTCGGTGAACAAAAACAAGCGCTTCGTGGGTGGCAACCCATGCTTATCCAATTTCATCTTCTTATATTTCTATTTTCTAACAAATAACGTGAGGAGGGGGTGCCTCTTCTACTCTTGTATTTCGTGGTTGTTTGTGATGTTTGTTCAGGATTGTCCATGATTTATGATGACTCTCGTGCTCGTTATTTCTTCACTTGGAGTCTCATTCATCAGTGCTACTTGGAAATCCTATATCCGTTAAATCTTATCGACTAACGTTTTCTTTGACATAATTAATAAACGGCCTAGAATTTTGTTAGGATTACCTTAACCCATAAAACATTGAGGACAATGTTTCATTCTAGTCGGGGGGAGGGTGAATCTTCGATTCGATTTTGACCTTGCATGTTTCACATGTCGTGCACTCTTGCAACTCCGTTTTTCCACAAAAAATAAAAAATTTCAAAATTTCAAAAATTTTGAAGAAAAATTTTGAAAAAGTCATGAAAAAGATGTGAAAAAGTTGAAAAAGTTGTGCAAAAATATAATAAAGTTTGAATAAGTGTTTTGACACCTTGTTGACTTTCTTGCTGGCGAGAGTAGGAATAAATATTTTGGCTTGACCGGGCGTGTTGAGCCCTAGCCTGTTCCCTTAACCAATGATGATCACATAAGCTTGTGCTAGTTTTGTACACAAGGAACTATAAAACGCGAATTCTTCTTCTAGAATTTGCAAGTTTCCGTATCTGACTTTATATATGCGTAGCTGATTATCGGCTAAGTATTCGCTGGTTTCATTATTTGGAATCTTAAATTGCGAAGAGCGAGAAATGATAGAGTTTATTTAGAAGTTAGATGCTAAACATGGAGTTATGGTTCTCTTTAGAGCTCATGAGAGGTACTTGTGGCTTTTTACTCCCATCAGAAATGTCACCCAAATATATAATAGATGTTCTAGGTTAATTAGTGGTATTTCGGTTTGAATAATATTTAGTTCTTTGTTTTCTTAAGAGAATTTTTGCTTTAGAAGTTGGGTACATATCAAGGAACATCAAAAATAAGAGCAAAAAGTAAAAAAATCAAAAGTCAAAAGTTGATTATCTATGTGGTTTTGGAGCTACCCGATAAGCTTCCATTGATGTATGAAAAAAATCAAGAAAGAAAAAAAATGAAAAGTATGAAAAAAGTGAAAAAAAAAAATGAAATGAAGAAAAGTGAAAGTTGAAAGTTGTATCGAATAAGAGCTTATGTATTAATAAGTTGTTGGCGCGTAAGGTGCATGTGTTTGATTAGTAATCAATTACATGAGGTGCACGTGTAGTACTCCGCAACTTATATCTTTGATATTGTATGTACTCCAAAATTCCTTGATGTGGACCGAATTTCTATTGCCGTGGTTCTTAAGAGAAAATGAATAACTACTTATCGTTTTAACTTAGGTATCACTATCGGACTTAAAAATTATCGAAACGAGAAAATATGAAGCAATTCATTTCTCAACAAAATTAAATATTGAAATACAAAACCTAGGATATGGGAGTAAGAAGTTTACACAAGTAACTGTTATGAGTAGTCTTAGCACCTAACTTGTAGATAAGCTGTGATCTCGCTTGTACGCTTAGTTTGGGGACTCGTGAAAAATCAAGGATGGCGATTTTTATCCGTATGGTCGCTTCTTAAATAGAAGTGTTTCTACTCGTTGACCCTAATAATTATTGAAAAATAATGAAAGTTCAACAAACCGTCACAAGTGTGAAGTATGAAAAGTACAAAAATAGAAAAAAGTGGAATAAAGGAAAAATTTTGGATAACGGAGCGTTTGCGGGAATAAATGATTTTGTAATCTCTTTTGAACCTCCTTGCTACTTTTCAAAGTTAGTAGAAAGAGTTATGTAATTATTTATCCCAAAAGCGTGAATTGATCACATTGCGTGAGGACACGACAATACTTTAGTCGGGGGGATTTTGGTGTGTATTAATTTACACACCTTTTATTCGACCAAAACCGGACCTAAAAGACCAAAAACTAACTAATTATGCCAAATATATGTTGTTTTTGTATTTGTGTATGTGCAGGTACGGATATGTGAAAAATGGACAAAAACAAGCCAAAAATCGAGAAAAACGAGCACGAGATTGGAAAAAGGTAAAAAGCCGAAGCCGAGGAAGAAATTTATCCAAGAAAAGCCCAAAATAACAAAAGTAATCCTTAGAGATTCAGAGAATAACAAAAGAGACTCTTAGTTGAAGTATGAAGACCTTTACAATAATGGCCCTCCAAGTTTCAGCAAGTTGTCAACTTTGGTCCTTTGGAAGAAAAGTCAACTCAACTCCTCCAAGTTACAAGATCGTTACGTGTAGTATTTAGTTGCATTTGTAGCGTTTTAATATGTTTTACGTAATTTTCTCATGTTTTGTAAAAGTCTAGGGGCTAATTATGTAACAAACTCAAAGATTAGAGAAGCCCTAGCCCCTAGCCTATAAATACCCCTTAAACACCAACTTTGAGAGGTTGGTTGTTGAGGGTTAGTCCTCATAGTAGTAGGAGTAGTATAGTTTTATTTTAATGAAATATGTGTTTTATTTTACTTTCTCTCTCTAAAAAGCTTTATCTTTCTAAAAATATTTAATTTTTAGTTGTTTAAATCTTGTTTTTATTGGTGGGAATTAAAGTTTATGGTTAAACTAGTTAGTCTAGTGTTAAATTTGGTGAAAAAACATTAGTTTTTAGGCTTTATTTTGGATCAAAATAGTGTTTTGTTACGATTTTATCGAGTTAGCTTTTTTAAAACTTTTTATCGAGTTTGATTGATTTAAAAAAAGAGTTATCGAGTTACAAAAAAAAAATATTACCGAAAATAGAAATAGTATCGAGTTACAAATTTCGAGTTACAACATTTTCATTCTAGGGACTTGTTTGCAATTTTTATCGAGTTTTGATATTTTCATTTTTTACCGAGTTTGAGTTTTAAAAAATGTATCGAGTTTGAGTTTGTTTTTAAAATTTGTTACCAAGTTTGAAATTTTAGAGTAGGGACTTATATGCAAATATTTTCTACCGAGTTAGTTTTTTATATTTGTCGAGTTTGTAATTTTTTAGATTATCGAGTTAGGATAATTTGCAAAATATAATTACCGAGTTTATTTATTTATTTTTTTTTATCGAGTTTAGTTTCTTTTGGCGAGTTAGCCAAGATTATCGAGTACGATAATCATTGTCTCATCGTTTATCGAGTGAGGTTCTCTTATGCTTTATGCTAAGACGAAACTCTGCCGAATTTTATTTTGGCTTATCTAGTTTGTTTCTTTTATCGAGTCTTTTTATTTTATCAAGTAACTTTATTTTATTAATATGAGTTTCGAGTAGTTTATTAGTGTTTGCTTAGTGGCACGAGTTTGTGAGTTAAGTGTGGACATAAAAGAGGATTATGATTAATAATTGTTATGATTATTTAGACTTGTGATTTTATTATTTGAAGGGCAAAAGCCGAAGAATAATCAAATTACAAATCTAGTAATTATTTTCTTTTTAAATGATTATTTTCAAAATAAACCAACGTTGTGAGAAAATAGTCTTGTTTAAGGAAAATAATTCGTCGTCAATCCTTGACCCACACTTGATGAACTTATTCACGTCGCTTAGCAAACATATTGTTTTTAAAATCTTTTTCCGTCTTAGTTTTCTTTCTTGCTTTAAATCTCTTACTCTTTTATTGTTTTTAATTGCTATTTCATTTCCTTTAGATTAAAAACTTTAAAAATTCTCAATTATATTTTCCCATTCACTTCACAATCACGCGACTCAGGCCGACTCAATCGCCGTCTTACCTTCGTTGGGACATAACGACCCGGGGAACATACTTTCACGAGCATTTCTTCGGTTAAAACCTCTAAACTATAAAAAAAGACTTTATCAATGGGCTTTTTAACGAAAAAGAATAGGCCCGTTAAGCTTTTAAAATCCATTGGGCTTACGAAAGTTTTGGGCTTGGTTACGGGCTTATTTTTGGATACTAAAAACATTATGAAATAGCTTATTTGGACTGCTTATCTCGTTAGCTTATTTTCAAAGGATTGGGCCTTAAGGCCCAATCGTTGTTTATTTGTTTTCCGAAAGTGGTTCAAGGTCGCGATGCTTTGCACCATTTAAAGGGCCGGGACGTGATTTTTAACACAAGGTATTTTTATGAAATTGATTGTTAGTTAGGTTGTCAAATAGATTGTGAAATAAAATAGTAGTCTTGTTACGTAAAATTTAAAGATATGCGTTTGTTTCATAGGTTGCATGGGTCGAATTTTTAAGAAAAAAGACTTAGAAATATTTTTAAGGAATTTACAACTTGTTGTTATACGTTAGAACGGTATCTAAAAATAGTTTGTACGTAACTTCTAAGGTTTAAATCTTTATATATCTTGATTAATAGCGTAGTAAATATATAGGTGAGATGAAAATACGTACACGTTGTTTATATAGATTACGAGTAATAAAGTGCAAGTGTTTGTGATTTATACGTAAAAATCAAAGAATACGTTTTTAGTAAAAATGGAAAAAGTTTGTGTGAGACTTACTACACCAAAATGGTGGGGTAAAACGAGACGTAGAGTCGAGGGGAAGTGAATACGAGAGTGTAGTGTGTATGTCGACTCAACCAAGGTTCACAAACAAAGTTTTGTTTCTTCTTGACCTGATTTGGAAAGCTTGTGTTTTTGCCGAAACGTTTTGAAGTAGGACTAAAGCTAGGACTTAGTTTTTGTAAAATTTAATTTTGTATGAAAGGTGGTAACGAGTGCATGCATGCAAAGCGTATATATATGAAATCTAGTGTATCCTAGTGACTAAAACTTAATGAGATGGGATGGTTACTTGTACTCAAAAGTCATGAGAATGTGTAAGAAGCAACATGTTTTCCTTTTTGTTTCCTAGCTTGTCGACATACAATTTGCTCAAAAGAAAAACGTGTGGATTGTTTTAAAAATAGGATTGTACGTTTGAATTTGTTTTTAAAATGTATCTAGTACTTTCAAAAAAAACATATATTAATCTTTGTGAGTGCATGATTTGTGGGAGTACACCTTTGTTTTAAAAATACATGTCGACACTTATTTCATTTGATACACGGTTTGGAATTTCATGTATGACTTGGTGATGATTGATCAAATTTAATATTTAGACTTGAAGTTGTGTTTAGAAATATTTTTAGAACTTCTTAGAAACAAACTAGAGTAAAAATGGTTTAGTTTTGGATTAGTTAAAAATCGTATGAAATCGTTTTTGGACAAAACGTTTTGCCTAGTAAATATGTTGTTAGACTCGATATGGGGAGCTAAAAATCGACACACTCAAAGTTGGCTAGGTGAGAAAAGAGAATGCGTAAAAATATGTGTGAGTCGTGTGTGAGAATAAGGCGTACGAGACTCATTTCTGGCTTGGTCTAGTCGAATGGTTTCAAAATAATTATAGGGGTTGGGCTTAAAACGTATGGGCCGTGAATAGTAGCAGGCCGAAAATGGTGTTGGGCTTAGAGTGAAGTTAAGGGTCCGGTTATATATAATTAGGATTAGTGAAAATAATTAATTTGTGATTAGTGAAATGTTTAGTAAATATTTAGTGAAACGTTTACGTAAGTCCGAGAGTGAATAGTATTTTGTGAATAGTAAAACTTTTGAAAAGCATCTCAATATCACTAACCGACTCCAAAAATGATGAATAGTGAAATGATGAATAGTGTTTAGTGAATAGTAACCGATGAATAGTAAATTTGAAAAATGTCCTGAAAATGCAGGTTCGTAACGAATAAAAGAAAATTCTAATATTCTCGCGATTTTAGACTATAGTGGTACATGTGTGAGCATTGTTCCGAGCAGAAAGGGATCATAAATATCGTAGTGATTTTCAAGTATCATAGCATATTTGAAAAAAAAATGTTATTGGTAAAAACGTTATTAATTAATGAAAAGTAATATTAGTCTTTGATTTACTTTTACTATTCATAGGGAAATTTACGGGAGATTACAGTACCTACCCCTCATTCTGAATTCCGTCCCGGAATTCAAGTTTAACGAAATTTATGTATTAGGAAATTTCGATCAGAGGGTTGTCGAGAGATTTTTATTATTAAGATTTAGGAGACGTGGTTTAGTTAGACTTATTTGTGCTAGACAAGATCAAGTAACTGGTGTATTTAAGGGTTGTGAATATTAAATGTAATGGTTATGAATAGTAAATTAACGGCTAGGAGTACTGTGTCTAACGGTCGTGAATAGTACTTCCCAACGGTCCAGAATAGTGACCAACGGCTAGTTTTCTTCCTACATATACCCCTTTCAAATTTCTATTTCTTCCACCAACCATTTTCCTATCATTTCACATTTCCTATTCTTAACCCTTTTCTCTCATTAAATACTTCCGAAAATACCAAGCCTAATTACTATTATCACAATGGTATATATCGTTGTTGCCATCACCTATTTGACTTTTGTTACGGATGAAGATTATGTAGTTTTGGTCGGGATTTTGGGGTTCCTAATACCACTCACAGTTCTATCATATGCTATTGATAAGACATGGAGGCACTAGTCTTGAGCTAGGGTTGTTTAGAATTAAGCCTTTGTCGTGTTTCTATGTACTTTTAACGAATAAGGAATAAAACTTGTTTTGTTTTTAGGAATTTGTCTTGTTATTGTTTTTAATGATTTGTTTATATTTATCTTTCAGCATAATTAAGGTGATTCATCCTGTGGTGGCTCTTGCTATGGTTATGTTGGTGGGGGTTTTTGTTGTCATAGCGGATCAACCTATTGAAGATTCTATGGTTTATATTTTAATTATTGTGACGTTAGCACTTCCGATGCTAATTATTTGTTTATTTATTAATTTCCATGGATTTGGATAAATTTTTCGTTATTGGAGTTTTCTGTTAGTCTTTATGGTTTTTCTAATTTTTAATTGTACCTTTGTTGGCTTATCGTCCTAATGACGAAGGAATAAGATAGGTATTTATTTGTAGTTTGTAATATTTATGAATAGTTCAGTTTATCTCTATTTGTTTCTTTTACATGAAGATTGTTATTTAGAAAATTTGACATTATGATTGTTCCTTCATAACATGATTCTTCCTAAATTAGACATAGTTGATCAGGCTATGTTTAATTGAGGACTAAATGATGTGATGCTTGGCTCAGTCACAGTGGTGTTTATGCTTTTCTTTAATTTATTTTAGATGGTGTTCAACGTGTTGTTTTTATAATATAACACGTAATTTCTTTTTAATAATAAAGTAGGAAATTTTTGTTCGTATTATGATGATGAGTCAGAAATTTCTAGTCAGAAATTTCTAGTGTAATAACAGTATACTATTAATTGGTAAATGGAATAGAATTTGAAATTGACGTAGATTATAATTATTTCAGAAATATTACAAGGTAGATTTTTCGATATGGTAGAAGGATAGTTGTTATACTTTAGGTTACATCCATCGAAACTTAAAGTAAAATACAAGGAAGAGATACAATCTCAGGAAATTGTCGAACTAGGATTTATTTATTTACAACAGGAATTTATTCATCTGCTTCAATCTAGTCATCATTCATTTGATACTATCGAAGTCTTTAAAGGTTCCTCATTTCTAAGAGTTTTCGCTTTTGTTTATTTCCATTAGGTATACACACTTGATTATCAAAATCCTTCACTTGCAATTTCTTGATTATCAAAATCAAAACATCATGTTTAAAACCTCTCTCTTTGAATAAAAATCTTTCAAATAACTATATTATTTTTCTTCAAACAACATGTTTAACTATAAGCTACCATAACTTTATTTTAATCAAAATCAAGATTGATTTTTTTTTCTCTCATGTTATGAAACAAAACTCAATTTATTTTATTGTAATACACACTTGAATTTATTTCAAAACATTGTTGAATAAAACTAAAAATGTTTTGTTTAAAACATATTTGATTATCTCACATGTGTCATACACTTCTGTGAAAATGACATTCACAATTTAATCAAATCATTTCATGAGAATCATGGTTTGCCCATATGGATCTTGTTTGTAACAAGTCTTGAAGTCCATATAATCATATCTTACTACTTGTTACTTGTAAGCAATCATCAATATGTTTGCACTAGCCTACATATTATCATATTCATATAGTTGCATATTTAACTAATTTGCTTTATTGCTTCTTTAGTTGCCTATCTTAATTGATAAATTAGTAGATAGCATGATTATTAGAAATTAATTATCTACTTTACTTATTTCTATAACACTCTCTACATTCATGAATAGTATGCCCTATATTGCCTCAAAAAGTTGAACTTACTTGAATCCAAATCCAAAAACACAACCTTTTTGAAAATTTTCTGCCAAAAACCCATTTCTGGCATTCTGGGAATCACCAGATGGGCGGCCCCCTTAATTATATAAGGCGGCCCCCTTAATTTTAAGGGGACCGGCCCCTAATTAAGGGGACCGGCCATTTGATGGTCGGGGATACTGTTTTCTTTATCACTTTTTGACTCATTTCACCCTATACTTCCCAAAATTCACAAACATACTTTGTCCCATACTATCCCTCAAAATTTACCTTCCTAAACCACATTTCTCATACACTATAAATACCCTCTTCCCATCATTAATGCCATCACACCCAAACATGTCATCTCCCAACAACCAAAAACCAAAGATTTCAAGAACCGCAAGGATCTCCGTCAAACCCGTTTGGAGGAGGAAACTTGATTCTTGTCATAACTCAAGTGATGTTGTTCCAAGTCAACCAACAACTAAACCTCAAACCCACACTAATGACTCATCTCACAACCTATCATCCACTCATGCCCTCATTAATGCTTCTTTTTATGATGAGTATGCTCAATCCCAAAACAACAATCCCAATCTCTCAATCAATAATTCACATGTTGCTCATTCAACAAAAACACCACCCACTCATGAAGAACCTCTTCCACCCATTTCATGTTCATGACTACCCAAGCTCAACCATGTCTCCACCACCAAGAGTACCACCACCACATCCTACAACTTCACATGCCATTCCTATGTTGCATGTTCAAACCTTCACCCAAGACAACTATCATGTTCTACCACCATCACCTTCCTCCGAACACTTGAAGTTCGTTGAGGAGCTAAAAGGGGCTCATGAGCTTAGTGCTCTTTTAGCATTGAGAAGCATGTTAACAATTGCCCTTGTTGCATCTTCCTCCAACAACAAACCATTGCATTGAATGAGCACTTCACTTGGATTGAGTATCTTCTTACTAGATCTCAACAAACACCATCACTTGAACAACATCAAAACCCTCAATCAACAAACCCAACTTCAAATCCACCACCTACAAGCTACACATCTCCAAACTCACCAACATCCATGCAACCAAAAGTTTATCTCCACTAAACCACCAAGCATTTTATATGCTTATGTTTCTCATTTTAAAATAAAACTCCTCAACCATTTTGGGATTCAAGAAAGTTTGGTGACACTCCTTGTTGGCACATTAGGATGCTCTACTTAGTTTAGTATTCTATCTTTATGGCCTTTGTAACAATGATTATGGGTTGACATAATCATTTTCTATTAATAAATGATTTAATATGTGTTTCTAATTATCTTTTGCCATGACTTATTATTAGTTGGTTTTATGCTATATGTGCTTGCTTGTGCCATGCTTGTGCTTCTAATATTTTTCTTGCAAGAATTCCAATACTCGAACCCTTGGTGCCCTCAAACGAGGGGGAGCATACATCAAGGGGGAGCTTCCTTCTTATTGGCTTAAACCTTTTTGATTTTACAAAAAGGGGGAGAAGTGAATATAAACTCACTAAATACTTGTTTAAAAATTAATTTTTGGATTTAATGAGTTTATGTTTTGTAATCATCAAAAAGAGGGAGATTGTTGATATAAATAAATGACTAAAAACGTTATTCATATCTTTCGATATCTCTATATTTTGATAATCACAAAACGAAAACACATCAAACCAAATATCATGACGTAAACAAGTATTTAGTAGTAAATAATCACTTTCACCATCTAATCACTTAAGGTATGAATAAACATAGTGTTTAATGCATTATAAGATCAAAGGGATATTATTACAAAGTTTATTTTAATATATAAACTTATTATATATTTTTGAAAAACACTTTTGGTAATAAAGAAAAATGTTTTAATCATACTAAATATATGATTTCAAATTTTTAACCAAAATCAGTTAGTTTTTCACCAAATAAATTTTCCCCACTAAAAAACAAAAATTATGGCCGTTACAGCTGGGCGGCCCCATTAATTATAAAGGACGGTCCCCTTAATTTTAAGGGGGCCGGCCTTGATTTAAGGGGACCGGCCACGCTCCTCTGTCAGAATCTGTTGCCTATAAATACCACCTTAAATCTGGAATTTTTCTCACCTTTTTGTACTAGAAACTTTCTGATTCAAATCTTCATTTCAATCTTAAAAATCCTTTGATCATATAATTCATAAGCCTTTGTTTCCAAGTGATCCAAAGCCTAATTCATTCAAGTGCAAAGAGAAGAATACTTCTATTCATCAAGACTAGGAGTATTACAACTTAGTATCATCTTGCTATCTAAGTTGTTTGATCATTTAATCTTGTATATCATTCATTCTTTGGTGAATATAGTGTATACATTGGTTAGTTAGATTTAGATATAGGATCTAGATTTATTGAAGGTGTGAAGTAATACTAGAAGTGAAGAAGTAGAGCTGGATAGGATTAGTGATAAAAGAAATAAGTAGTGGTAGTATATTGAAGTGGAGATAGTTGTGAAGGCAAAAAAGTTGAAGCTTTGAAGTTGAGAAGACCTTGAAGCCTAGAAGTTGTAAAGTAGTATATATCTTGGAGTAGTCGTTAGGACTTAGTATTGAAGGTGTGAAGAAACAAGTGGCGTGAAAAAAAAAGAGTTAGGAAGTAATAAGTTGTGAAGAAGCTAGGAGCGAAGTAGAAAGTTGTGAAGAAGCTAGGAGCGAAGTAGAAAGTTGTGAAGAAGCTAGGAGTGAAGTAGAAAGGTGTGAGGAAGAATTGGTGTGACGTAGATTGGTGTGAAGAAGTTGTGTAGAAGTTGTGATTGTGTTGTGACAAAGTTGTGGTGTGTAATTTGGTGTGTAAGGTTTTCTCCGCCATAAGGGAGGCTTTTGATCTAGTGAAGAAAACTCTCGAGTAGGTGACTCGGGGAGTGGAGTAGGGCAAGGAAGGTGTCCTTGTAGCCGAACCACTATAAATCCTTTGTCTCTCGGTTTGATCTTTCCATCTCTCACATTTTTTGATTACTTACTTATTAGCATTTCATATATAATTATTATTGCTTGTGTTGTGCATATATTGATTTCACATAAAGATCAAACTAACATTCATTCATAACATTAATCTTATAAAAACAAACTAAGTACATAAACTTATATTAAAACACTTATATATATATATATATATATATATATATATATATATATATATATATATATATATATATATATATATATATATATATATATATATATATATATATATATGCTTATATATATGATATACTAAATTATAAATTATTTCCCAACATTATACATAAGTAGTGTTTCTACAAAATCGTAAATAAACAAGCATCTACACTTTTGCATTAAAGAGTTTTGAAATTGTACATTATACATAAGTAGAGTTTATACAAAATCGTAAATAAACTAGTATCTATATTTCTGCATTAAAGAGTTTTAAAATTTTCGTCTAATCTTTAGAAGCTAACTATTACAAAACAAATAAAACGAAAAAGAAGTAAAACTATTCAGCCCCCCCTTCTAGTTTTCCAAAGTTTTCTTTACTTTATTGTTTTCTTCACTCTTGAGCCCAAAAATGTTCAAAATGCTCCATATTACAGAAATCACGTCCCAAATACCTAAAATGAGAAAAAAAAACTATTTGAGGCAATATTTGACCATATATTTACGATTTAAGGCTTAAATGGCCCCTTAAAATCGTAACAAAATAAATCCTAATCACTTAACCCTAATCACCGTTATCGGATCTTCACCACCCCCTGTTATCCTTCTCTCAGATAAACTGTCCACTGTTACTCATCACCATCTACTCACTCGTTGTATGTGGCTATTTCGCCATAAGTATTTAGCATATGACACCCTTAGTCAATTAAAGGCTCGTCTTGTAGCTAGTAGTAGTACATAGGTACTGGGTATTGATGTTGATGAGACTTTTAGTCCGGTTGTCAAACCGGGTACTATTCGTGTAACAATTCGCATTTTCAGGTTACTATCCAATCCGAATTTTTACTATTCACTTGCACTATTCACTCCCAAAATTTTTATTTCATATTCTCGTAAGTTAAACTATTTTAATGATAATCCGAGAGTTTGACACTCGTCAGATCATTTCTGCAAAAATCACGAAACCGTGTCCGAGATTTACTTTTAGGTTTAAACGTCATTCCAGCATCCCGATATGTCCATAAAACACTATAAACAATAGAAATATGAATTTCTCTCATTTTACGACAATTCCAAAAGTTTTGGAATTTTACGTTTTCCAGTTCAGCGTTTTACGCGAATTACGCGTTTTAGACCCGCGTTTCCAGTTTTAACAGCGTTTAAGCAACTCTATAGAACTTATCACTTGTTAAATATGCTAAGATAGGTTATATTAATAAGTTCTAACATATTTATAAGTTTCATATTTATAGGATACCCGATTTTAAGTTTCATGACTTAACCACTTACCATTAGCGATTACCGGGACCAAAACTCACTCCGTAAGCTAGATAATACCAAGTTTATCCATCTAGTCACTCCTCCCATCATATGAACGTGTATATGATGATTCACCAAGCCTTAGTGGCTTGGGGATAAGCCTTGGACTTTAGGATACATGTATATTAAGTAAATTTGGCCACAAAGTCTTGGAAAATATCATAAACTTGCATCTCCTCATTGCACCTTCCTAACACCTTCCTAACCTCCTTAAGGCACTATAAATACCCTTCCTCATCCTCTCCTAGTCGTTCACCACACATAACACACTTAAATCACACAACCTTGATCCTTTGATTTCCAAGTTCCAAGTTACACATAAGAGTTGAAGGCCTAGTTAGTCTCTACATGAATCAAGACTTTGTTTGGTGATTCCATGGTTGAATTAGGAGCTACACAAGCTGATTAGGGGCTGAGGTTAATTGGTTTTCACAAGGGTTATGTAAAGGTTAGCAAGGGTTTACAAGAGTTGTGGTGAAGGGTTTACAAGCATAGGTTTAGTGTCCTAGTTTCATACTTGACTTCCTTTCTTTAGAAAGCCAAAAGTTGTAAGAAACCCTAATACACTTTCTTGCTCAATATCATTTTCATGCTATTTATATTTCATTCATGCTATATATGGTCTTGTTATTATATTCATGATGTATAAAAACTATTAAAACAAGTTTTGGAAACTATATATTAACTTATGTTAAGTAAACAAGAAAACTAGTGACTTATATTGAGAACCACGACAAAAATAGAGTAACCATGATATGAAACACTTACCTACTGTTATATAGGACTTAAAAAGGAAAATATAGCAATTTGAATCACCCAAAACGAGTACACGAGTCAAAAGTTATGGCCAAAAGAAGTTAGCGAAACCAAAACGCCGAAACTGCCTAAAACAATTTGTTAACATTCTGACCATTTTGAAAGTGGCTCTTCTGGTCCGATTCATCAAAAAGTTAAAACGCGAAAGTTTTCCGGAACGACGTTTTCGTTCAGCAATATAGAAGCTCGAGCCCTGAAAATGCTTTACGAGTGATATTTTTCTTCAAATTCTTAACAGCCCATTTTAAGACCAAATGACCATGTAATAGTTATGGTTAAATGAAACCAAGAGGTCTAATGACCTAAAGCCAAGACCACAACCATGGCTAAGGCCAAGGATGAGTCTCAAGACCATGGTAGCCATGACCAAAGCCACGGCAAGGCCACAGCTAAAACCTTAAAGCTTTCTAAACCGAAATCATTGACTAAAGTTTTAGTCTTAACAAAACAAAACAATTTGGATCTACTCCATCAAATGACCATTAGACTTTGCAAGTAATGTCCACTCTAGGTTTAATAAACTCATTGATAATAACAATTTTCATTTAAAATAAACTTTCCTAAGTTTATTCAATTATTTGGACATGTAACTTTTCGGATCAAAAACTTATATATTTTTATCAAATACTACAACCAGTGTTGCAAAAATCGGCCGAATCGGCCGATTAATCGGTAATCGGCCCAGGACCTTGGAGAGAATTCCACAGAAATTGGCCGAGTCAAGAAAATCGGCCGATTAATCGGTAAAAAATCGCTAATCGGCCCCGGACCGCCTCAGTACCGATTCACGATTTTTGCAACATTGACTACAACACTAGGGAGCTTCATGTGAGGGGTTCATTAAAGTAAACCGTCAAGATGAGTTGTGCATTTACGAATTAAAGTGTCCTGGCTCCTCAAACGTTTACTACATGGCCTCTGAATTATGTCGGCCCGAACGGTAGTAAGCGATATACAAACTAAACATGTTTCATAAACCATTTTTATTCAAAGACTTACACTATACTAAAGTACTACATCATGGACTAAATGCAAGACATATATAGGCAATTCTTCATATTCTTTGACATTACTCCAAATCTAAGTCGCAACATTCTATTATAGGTTGCTCATAGAGACCTTCGCGATTCTACTACCATTTTCACTACTTACTACATAACTCACGGTGAGTTCATAGCCCCACTTTCCATTACTTAATTGTTTTACAAACCCTTGGGGGAATACATGCTATTATTTTTTAACCGAACACAATGCTTTTCAATTGTATGCTTTCCTGATTGTTTTATTATCACTAAGTACCATCCTTGCCAATCCAAGATCCCTTATTATGAACCATTTAATCACTAGTAATAGTGAGCGCGAATATTGTGAATAGGCCTATTGGGATTGACGGATCCCATTTGTGTTGAACAACTACGAGTTCAAACAAATGCACTATATTTGATAGTTAGAGGTATAATGGCAATATTACCTTGGTAGGGCTTCTATAATGCCAATTTTTGGTTCGATGTTAATGCTTTGGTTGCATGAGCTTAGTGCAATAATAACGGTTTTGTTTTCTAACTATGAGTGTGAGTCTATAGCTCACACTACGATTATTGTGTTCAACGATTTAACTACAAACTCTACAAATTCCACTCAACCTTTGTGTTGATTGTTTTAAGCATGTATTTCAGGTCCATAATGAACGAGGCTGGCACGGAGGAGCACGGATATTCAAGAGGGCTATAAATTTTATTATCATTCGAAAACTCATTTAATGTAAATTGTAAACATGGAACCATCTGGGACCTCATTTTGTAATCTCTGATATTTATATAATTTGAATGATAAATCTTTTAAAACAACTCAATTAGAGTTCATTTTCTATTATTGTGACTATTGTGCCGTCGAGTAACACCCAGTTTGAATTCCGCTGCATCATTGAATTGGGGGTGTTACAATTCAGACCGTTCTTAGTTTGGATATTTCTCGACATTGGCATATTCATCAGCTTGATGTCAAGAATGCCTTCCTCCATGGTGATTTATCTGAGACAGTTTACATGCATCAACCACTTTGGTTTCGGGATTTTTCTCATCCTAATTATGTCTGCTTATTACAACGGTCTCTTTACGGGCTCAAGCAGACCCCTCGGGCCTGGTTTCAACGTTGTGCAGCTTATATTACTCGTGCTACTCATAGCTGCTGTGATTCCTCATTATTTATCTACAGACAGGGGACTGACACTACTTATTTACTATTATATGTTGATGATATTGTTCTCACAGCTTCCTCTCAGTCTGTGTTACAATAGATCATCGATCCATTGCATTAGAAGTTTTCTATGATTGATCTTGGTTCGCTTAATTATTTCTAGGTATTTTTGTTACACGTAATTCTTTGAGGATTTTTTTATCTCAATGTAAGTATGCTGTTGAGATCCTTGAGTGGGCTCAAATGGTTAATTGCAACCCTAGTCAAACTCTTGTTGATACTGAGTCTAAACTTGGGGTTGATGGTGATCCGGGTGACATTATATAGGAGTCTTGCAAGTGCTCATCAGTATCTTACTTTTACTCACCCAAATATTTCTATGCAGTGCGCAGCAGGTTTGCCTTTATATGCATGATCCATGAGAGCCTCATTTCTTGGCTCTTAAGCGGATTTTTAGATATGTTCGTGGTACTATTTCTCATGGTTTATAGTTGTTTTCTTCGTCTACTACATCTTCGGTTGCTTACTCAGATGTGGATTGGGCTGGTTGTCCTACTACTCGATGATCGACGTCACGTTATTGTGTGTTTCTTGGCAACAACTTACTCGTGGAAAACTAGAAGGGGGGGTTGAATAGTTTTCCCCTCTTTTTGATTTTATAAAAACTTGGTTTCGAAATGTTGATTCGAATTTATTCAATTGTTTGTTTGAAAAACCTCCAATTAGAGTTTAGTATGAAAACAACATATAATCAATTATATATGTGACCTTTTGGATTAGTTTTCAAAACTTATTTATATGAATGGAGCTTTGGTCTATCTTTATGTGAATACATTTTCCTTTTAAATTCTTAAAACGTTTTGTATCAAATTATCTATTAAGTTAAACTCAATATGAGAAGTGTGAATAATAATCTATTTGACCATATCATATAATTGTACACACAATCACAATATTAACTTCTATGTACAACACAATCAACATCACAACTATATAAGCAACAACTAAAACATATAGGCAAGCATAGATGTAAAGCGATAAATGCAAAAATTAATGAGAAGAGATAAGAAAAAGGAAATGCAAACCGGACACGAAGATTTATAGTGGTTCGGCTACAAGGACACCTTCCTTGCCCTACTCCACTCCCCGAGTCACCTACTCGAGAGTTTTCTTCACTACTCAACAAGCTCCCTTTTGGTGGAGAAAACTGTACACAACTTTTGCTTGCACCAATTTACGACACTAAGCTAAATGTCGAGTTCTAATAGTATCTAGAACCAATCTCACAACACGACTTCGATCACTACATAACTTCTACACGACTTCACGACTTCACGACTACATCACAACTTCTTCTATACTCCACTACTTATTCACACACCTACTTCTTCACAACTACATGACTTCTCCACACTACTACTTCTTCCCACTACTTCTAACTCACTCATTGACTCACTACTAAGTAAGATCATCTTAATATACTTATTACATATACATAACTCACAACTTCACATAAACACTAACTAGACTCTAATACATCTTTGGCTTTATGATAGGGAGGATTCTTCTCTTGCACTTTGAGTGATGAGGGATTGAATCACTTGAAACAAAACTAATAAGTTTATGATCAAAGGTTTTAGGAAGATGATTTGAGAGGATTTGGACAGAAAGTTTTAGTGCAAAAAGGTGACAAAAAATTACAGATTTGAACCAGTATTTATAGGCAAAAGATTCTGACACAGGAGCGTATGTCGGCCCCCTTAATTGTATGCCGGCCCCCTTAAAATTAAGGGGGCCGCCCAGACGAAAATGGCAATTTTCTTGTCTTTTTTCTAGGGAGGGCTTACCTAGTGAAATTTTAACTGTTTTTGGCTAAAAAATTGAATTCATATATTTATTATGAATTAAACATTTTCCTTTAATTACCAAAAGTGTTTTTCTAAGTATATAAAATATTTATATCATTTTATATAATTTGTAGTGTTTAAATAAAACTTCCTTTGATCATAAAATGTATTAGACATTTGTTTATACATACCTTAAGTGATTGTTGAAGTATACTCGAGACGTTGAGATGTCGAGGCTTGTTGACGTATAAATGCGTAGATGAATTGTGATCACAAGTAACTTAAGAATTTTGCGTTATATGTTGTAACTTACATCTTTGTCATCATCAAAACATGAAGAGGATGTTTAGATTAAATATCGTAATATTCATGCCAACATTACTTTCTTGGTCGACTAAGCGTCAACCAACACTTAGTCGATCTAGTGCAGAGGTTTTGTATCAGGGTGTTGCCAATGTTGTTGCTGAGACTTGTTGGTTGCGGAATTTATTACGAGAGTTTCATACACCCTTGTCCTCCGCTACGCTTTTTTACTGTGATAATGTCAGTGCTGTTTATTTGTCTACTAATCCGGTTAAGCATCAGAAAATGAAGCATATAGAGATAGATATACACTTTGTTTATGATTTGGTTACTGCATGTCAGGTTCGGGTTCTTCATGTTCCTTCCCGTTATCAGTATGCGAACATTTTTACTAAGGGTTTGCCTTCGGCTTTGTTTTAGGAGTTTCGTACCAGCTTGAGTGTCTAGAGTCCTCTCGCTCAAACTGCGAGGGAGTGTTAGTCGATAGTTGTGTTTGGGTTAGATATTGCGCTCAAGCCCAAATTCTAGAATAGTCCATTTGCAATATATTGTATGTACCGAACATTTGTTATGCATGAATTACACACGCTTTTACAGTTTATGTTTGGTGATGATAGTGGCAGGTGTAATCATAATGTGCAGCTAATCTTAAGTAAATTATTTTCTCCATTCCTTAATAAGTATTTTCATTTTTAATATATAGAAAGTTTTATGAAGTCTCACTATCTTCACTCTACATCAATCAAATATCATCTCTTCATATTAAAGCATTTTATCATTGTTTGAAATGCAAAGTAGATACTTATTTTGAAATCTCAAATTAGTAATATGTACACTTATTATGGGACATAGGAAAACATATTTTTAAAGTTAATGTTTTATTAATAAAATAAGATTAATATCTCAAAACCCCCAAACTTTTATTGTTTTTTCATTTATAACCCATAAACTTTTTTTATCACTAAAACTACTTGTCACTGTAAAATCCCGTTGCTATGCACGGGTACTCGTCTAGTATGAAATAATAGAATGAAACTTATCCTGTGAATTACTTTCTTAAGTAACCAGTGTTGTATTTAGCAATCAATGCCATAAAAAGTGATTATTGTAACTTCAAGCAGTTCATATTTGATTACTGACTTGTACAATGTATGTTTTAACCGATTATCATTGTCCGACATCATATTATCACTTTCAAAATGTGCACCCATACTAATTTTAATTTTACATGATGTCTTGAAGCACAAAGATGTTGCACAAGTTGTTGCCGTGGAGGCTTTGCAAGAGGCTTCAGTTACAGAAAGCATACTTCAATGTATAAGGTGCTATTTTGGCTTATTTATCAATATTAAATCATGGCCAAATTACTTGTAACCTATGTTTCGATTCTAAGGGAGATGTTTAGCTATTTTGATCTTATATTGATTTGACCCGTTAAAGATAATACGTGTCACAACCCAAATACACCTATTTATATGTACGTACGTGGGTCAAACCTTATCTCCTCTACTTTATTGAATTTACATTGAATTATCTTTATGTCTGGGTGACAGCACATATCACGGGTTCAGTCCGTAAACTCTTTTGTGTGTGTGTGTGTGTGTGTGTGTGTGTGTGTGTGTGTGAATCTTCTCCTTATGGTTTTGACCCGTTACGGGTTTGGTCATTTGGCCAATAATTATGTTAGTTGACCACAAGGTAATTTGGTCTTTTCACATAGATGGAAAATAAACACCCCTTGTTCCTCCTATCACCACCTTCGGCACCTTTGACCACCATCACACCCATCAATACCACCACCTCAGATCTATGATAACCCCAACTATCCATCCACACGACCACCAACCACAACTGTTGCAACAATCACCTACTTGAGTGTAAATCACAAAATATCCCTTCAATACCAGTCAAATCCACTAACAACCCGTCCTAACAACAACCGCATGATATAACCTTATGTGATTTCCAAAAGAAACGTAGGATTAAAATAAACACATGGGTTTTTGAATCTTATGTGGTTACGTTGGTGGTTTTAAATTTTTATAGTTTTTAAGACTATATACATTAAATATTTGTTTATCTATTTTTTAGTTTAAAAATTCCCCGGTGTTAGAGCTTAAGTTGTCATAACACGGTAAGACAAAAAAAAAAAAAAAAGTACTATTACCTCAGTGTCACCTAAGCTTTAACATTTTAACACAAATACCCTAAAATGACCCCTTATCATAACACCACATAATATCAGCTTTTTGAGACTATTTTTTTTCTTTTCCAATTATTCAAATAAAATATATTTTCACTATTACATAAAAATACGTTCATGTATTAAATTAAATAAAAATATCATTAAAAATAAATAAATAAATAAAAACCATATAAACCCACCATCTTCTTCCTTACCACTACGCACACCTGTAAACACACTACACACACACACTCGACACACACTTTAACAACACACATACACACACTCTCAACATACACCAAAACAACACACACACAAACACCAAAAAATGAAGAAAAAAAATCGCGTTATCACGTACGTTGTTGTGGTAACATGGGACATAACGCTGTTGGCCAAATGTGGAGGCCGGTATCATAACGCCGGCCAATGTGATGCCACGTCGGCATAATGCAGCCCGCCGCGTTATGGTACCCAACCCTCTTAGTGAGTGGTTTTGTTGATGAATTAAAGAGGGGTTTTGGATTTGTTTTTCTTGATAAGAGGAAAACCATCTAAGTTCTTAAAGTTCTCTCCTACCAAATGCAAGAATACTCTATCACGAGAATGGAATATAACCCTTCCAATGTCATTTAATATTAACAAAACCAAAACGAAAGCCGGTTATCGGGCAAAATTATGGACGACCAAATGGAGGTAATTGATGCGTGGTTTTGCAACCTTGCAAAAGGTTTTACTCTTAAGGGATCTTGAGAAGCTTGCAATCCCCACCAGGCAGTGTACCTGACCGATGTAGTATAGTGTAGTGGCAAGTACCGGGGGATTGATCGTTCAACTCAAAGAATAGTGTTTGTTAGGATTGAAATTAATCTAACTATTTCTAGAGGTGAGGGATGATTCTTTTTGTATTTTTATATTTTATGGAAAGCAAGTAAAAATCTCGGGAAGGGGAGGAATTAGTTGCTAATCAACTAACCCAAAGGCTACTATTTAAACTAATGTGTGGGAAAATAAACTAGGGTTCTACGAGGGAAGTGAAGCGTATCTACCTATGATATATTACTCCTTGCTATCTATCTAATTCTACCTATTGAATTGTCACACCTTGTTTTAATTGACGAGTTGTATTCCTTAATACCATTCTTAGGGCCGTATACGATCTTCCCCAACTCTAAAAGCTTCTACCTCTTCCTATGTCGAGCCGACAACTAGCTCCTAACATGGCATCCTTAGTAGTCACTTATGCATTAAATACAACCAATTAATCGTAGTACACATCCAATTCATGTTTCTTAAGATGTTCACGCATGTTACCAATTGGAAGTCTGGCAGTTTTCTTAAGCCTAACATCGATAAACATTCAATCAAAACAAGAAACAATAGGAACCAAGAATTATAAACTAAATCAACTAGACCTATTGAAGTTGTCACACCTTAATTGATGAATATAGACACAAACATCGACAAAGAAATAATAAGATCTAATCAATTATATACAAGCTTCACACAATCATAAGTAGACACAAGGTGAATTAGCCAAGCATGATGAATGGAGAACAATCAACAATCAACAATAACAATGAAAGACATAATTAAGATAGAATCAATAAACCAATACAAGATATTTATGGAGTGATTGAAACCCTCTAAGTTTCTAGAAAACACCTACCCTAACCCTAGAATCGGACTTAGGGTTTGGGGCTTACAAAAAGTGAAGTTATGATGTTATATTTATAGGCAATGTTTTTGTCAGCAAGGTTTGACAGCTTCAGCCCTAACAAGTGACGGTGTTAGCCCACCGTTTTCACCAAATCGAAGATTTTTTCGTCCTCTTCGCGTGGGCTTTTGAATCACCTAAATCCGAGTTCGTATGCAAAAGTTATGGCCAAAATAGTAACAGCTACCGCGCGCGAGTTGTGATTGTCTTGATCATCTTGTGACGGTTTCACTAAGGTTTCTTCTTGTACAAGCCTTCTTCCTGACGTCATCACTCTATATCATCTGACGTCGTCAGGTTGAATCCTTACGCCGTCACCTTCAAAAGTCTTCTGGGACGTCTCTTGTTGTCTTATAACGTGACGGCCTTGGTGAAATTACACGTGACGTCGTCACGTGTAAATGTGTTGAAAACTTTCTGGCCCGTCAAGTATTCACCTCTTCTTCAATGAGTGACGGCGTCACCTTGTAGAGCTTGACGCCGTCAGGTACTGTTTCCAGCTTGATTTGGGGACTTTGCCGTTTTCTTCACTTTTTGCTCCAAAAATGTACAAAATGCTTCATTTTTCAGATTTCTTCTCCAGAGTACCTAAAATGACAAAAGAAACGATTTAGCGCAATATTTGATCAAATAATCTCGACTTAGGGCTTAAATGAACCCCTAAAAGCGGTACACTTTTCGTCTAATCAGTAATAAGATACGAGGCTTATCAAAATTAGAATCGTCCACGTAACCTTGCTTTTGGAGCATGTAGTGGATTATATGTTCCTCATGGCCAATAACAAAATGGCTAATTCATTTGTTGCCCTAAAAGGTCACATGAATTAAATGTTAGCCCCAAAAAATTTTAGCTTTTGCATTTGCCCTTTTACGACTTATATGATTTATGCAACTTCATCTAAACTTGACAAGTGTCCAATTTGAAAGTACATATGTATAAGTGAAAAGTACATGTGTGTATGTGTCCTCTTATGCAACCCACGATGTACTTTTTATGCGACTTGTACTTTTTTATGCGACTTGTACTTTTTCTATGCGATTTTATACTATTACACACTTGTACTTACACTTTGGGGAAAAAAATACAAGTTCCATAAGTCACAAATAGCACATAAGTCGCAAAAGGGCAAATGCAAAAATATTTTTATTTTGAGACAAAGAGTTAATTAATGATGAGATGTTTGGGTACATATGAGATTACCCCTAAAAAAATATCCAACCATTGTCTAAAAAAAGTGTTGTTGAACAATTTAATTCAATTTTAATCCAATATTTTCTTTATTAAGACAAAGTAATCCAAATTACTTCTAACAATTAACTTTGCATCATAATCCTATAATAAGCCACATGTGAAAAATTAGAAGGGGGTTGAATAGTTTACCGGTTTTTAACTTGATTTTCTTTGAAAACTTTTACGTGTAATCGACAACTAAAACTTACCAAACAATAAATAATATGCAAGAATAAAAGTAAGAAACGATCAAACAACAACACGGATGTTTATCGTGGTTCGGCTACAAGGACTCTTTTTCCTTGCCCCACTCCATGCCCCGAGTATCCAACTCGAGAGTTTCTTGCACTAGTCAACAAGCTCCTTTAACCGGCGGAGAAAACCTTACACGTCGCTTACACACTATTTCCGACACTAAGCTAGATTTCGAGTTCTTTCACAAGGGTTCAACTACTCCCAATAGTTCTTTTACAAGGGTACAACAACTCCCGATACACAAGGTATTTTGAGGACTAAAATACTAACCGATCACTACAAATGGATACAATAAAATGGTGTATAAACTTTACTAGTTTACACTATGCTAAGCCTAACAAGTCTTGCAACGTTGTGTTGAAGCTTGTGAAGTCGTGATCTTCTTGCTACAAAGAAAGCTCACAAATATGAAATGGAACTGAGTTAGAAGAGAGAAATGAAAGTATATGTAATATGTTATGATTGTAAGTGATAAGAATAACACAAAGAGTGGGTTGCTATTTATAGGCAAAACATCAGATCAACCCACGGATACGGCGGAACCAATACTTTGGTTCCGCTAGTATGTCTGACAGAATCCTGCACAAATATTTCACAATCTAACTCAATATTCTCAAGATCTCACAAAGTTAACTTTGAGATCTTTGAGTATGAATCTAAACAAAATAAAACATGTCTCTTACACATATGTTTCCTTGAAAAGACATGTGTGATGCAAGTGATGATGCAAACAAGTGTACTATTCCATATGTAGAAATATTTAAATAAGAATGTAAACTTGTAGAATGTATATATTAGTAGCTTACAAAAGTTAATATGAAATGTTTAGTATGTAAGTGTTTTACTAAAAAGTGTTTGATTACTAATTACTTAATAAGACACACTAATTACAAAAACTTACTAATTATACTTATATGACATTTTAACATATGAAGTACTACTTAACATGTATATACTCTAAAGGTATACTTGACCATTTTACAATTTGAAATTACTTTATGAAAACATGTAAATGTAGTTTGAGTGATGTTAAGTAAAATATTTTTAAACTATATTTATGCTTTGCTAAAAATAAACTTTACATTTTGTTGTTAACAAAAGTAAGTAAAGATCGTAGAATATAAATAACGTTTTTTAGACGATATTTGTATTAACACCACAGATACACACAAATAGTTTGAAACATTAATGCAAATCATCATATACAAGTAGGGGTATAAACGATACAAGACGACTCGTGAATTAATCGTGATTTGTTTGTCCCAATATATATCAGTGATGCGTGGGAATTGCACTAGGCTTTACCTCTCGAGGGATCTCGAGAAGCTTACAACCCCTACTAGGCAGTGTACCTGATCGTTGTAGTATAGTATAGTGACAAGTACCGGGGGATTGATCGTTCAGCTAGGAATAGTGTCATTAGGATTGAAATTAATCTAACTAGGTCTAAAGGTGAATGATGATTCTTTTTGTATTTTTATATTTTATGAAAAGCAAGTAAAAATCTCAGGTATTGGGAGAATGGGCGGAATTAGTTGCTAATCAACTAACCCAAAAGCTACTAATTAAACTAATTAACAAGAAAAGTAAACTAGGGTTCTACAAGATAAGTGAAGCATGTCTACCCATGATATGTTACTCCTTGCTAGCTATCCAATCCTACCTATTGAATTGTAATCTTGTTTTAATTGACGGGTTGTATTCCTTAATACCATTCATGAGGTGGCGCACTTAATTCCCCAATCCTATAAGCTCCTACTTCACTCCTATGTCGAGCCGGCTAAGAAGCTCCTAACATGGGATCACTAGAATTCGCTCATGCATTAAATACAACCATAAAAACCTAGTACACATCGGTTCATGTTTCTTAAGACGTTCAAGCATGTTATCCTATGGAAGTCTGCCAGTTTTCTTAAGCCTAACATCGAATTCATTCAATCAAAACAAGAATCAATAGGAAACAAGAATTATAAACTAAACCAACTAGATCTATTGAAGTTGTCACGCCTTAATTGATGGAGATAGACACAACATCAACAAGAAATCAATGAGATCTAATCAATTATATACAAGTTTCACATAATCATAAGTAGACACAAGGTGAATTAGCAAATCATCATCAAAGAAGAGCAAACAACAATGATAATGGAAAACATAATTAAGATAGAATCATCAAACCAATACATGATGTTTATGGATTGATTGAAACCCTCTAAGTTGCTGGAAAAACACCTACCTAAACCCAGGAATCGACCTTAGGGTTTAGGGCTTACAAAAAGTGAAGTTATGATGTTATATTTATAGGCATGTTTTCTGTCGGCAAGGCTTGACGCCGTTAGGTAGTTTCTCTTGACGCCGTCAAGACCATTTTTTCACCAAGTTGTAGATCTCTTCGTCCTATTCGCGTGGGCTTTTGAATCACCTAAATTCGAGTTCGTATGCAAAAGTTATGACCAAAACAATATCAGCTACTCCGCGCGCAAGTTTTGACAAGTTAACACGTGACGGCCTTGGGTGACGCCTTCACGTTTCTTCTGGGCCGTCACCACTTTTACTCTTGACGCCGTCATGAAAAGCCTCTTGACGCCGTCAGGTACTGTTCCCAGCAAGGAAAATTGAGACTTTGCCGTTTTCTTCACTTTTATGCTCCAAAAACGTTCAAAATGCTTCCTTTTCCAGAATTCACTCCCAAAGTACCTAAAATCACAAAAGGAACGATTTAGGGCAATATTTGATCAAATAAATTCAATTCTGGGCTTAAATGACCCCCTAAAAGTGGTTCATTTTTCGCCTCATCAATCAGTTTTGTAAAACGAAGTTTAAAACAATTTAAGTACAACACAATAGTTTACTTTTCAAACGTGTAGTACTTTATTGATATAGAATCAAAGAATTACAAAATGTTATGAATAACGCTTGTTGAATGACAATGTAAGGATTAATTTTTGAACAAGTAAACTTGATAAATATCAAGTTTACAAGCAAACTTATATAGACTCGTTGATAGGATCAACGATCTACTTGGAAGTTTGAAAGGAGTAAACGTGCTTTCAATAAATGCTACAATGATAATTAAAAAGCGATTTGATTTAGTTAGGACGAACAATCTTTAGATAATGGTACAAGGTTGACTTGATAGTGGGTTAGTTGGGACGTGTCATGATTTAGAAGTACATCTTTCATAAAATGCTCTTCTATTTTTGAAAACGTCCCAACTCTTCTTTTGTGAACAGTTCTGCCAACTGATAGCAATCTTTTAACCAACTCGTATTAGGTAGTACTTTAATTTGAACGATTTCTATTATCCCGCTCTTTTGCTTTATCAAATTAGTCCCACCTAAAACACTTATAAAGATTTAGAGCTATGCTCAGTTGGTAGTTATCAAAGAGTAATCAAGTTCATCAGAGTATTGTTATCCTCTGATTCACTTTACTCTTTAGTGAGTTTCTTCTACATGTCAGTTGATATCTATGTCAGTTGATGAGTATGTCTTCAATTAGTCTTTGACTTCTTTACCGATGTCTATGACTTGAACTCTGCTAAGAATGTTCGCTGAAGTCTTTGCTTCAATGAGTCTTCTTGTTTCCACCCATATCTTATTAGCTGGTTATTATAACTTAGTATAATTTATGTTCAAATCTTAGTTAGGGACCATTGGACACTAAATTGGCCCAACAAGATTGACTCGACTCGATTTAAAAGAGTCGAGCTTGAGTATGAGCTAATCGAGTATATTTTAAGTCGAGTTCGAGCTCCAAAATACTCGGCCCAAAGCTCGCGAGCCTTAACGAGCTTCGATTAAATTACACTTTTATCATTTATATACATAAATTTACTAAGTTTTTATGCAAATCGAGTTTGAACACGTGTCGCAAATTGTATAAGGTCGCACGGAAAATTTGAAAACTTTTTTTATTTTTATTTTTATTTTACCTAAAAATAAAGAGAATTTTCTAAAATGAACTATATGGCAAGCATATTACCAAAGTCGATCTTTGAAAAATGTTTCATGAAAACAGACATGGCTCGCCACATATTTTTCTAGCCACTCCTCAGATGTTGACACGTGTTAATTTTTGATTTCCAAATTTAATAAGATGGTGACACGTGGACATGACGAGCAAACTAGTTTACTCTCAATGCCCATTTTCTCGCCATATATCTACGTAGCTGTTTTTTATTTATTTATTTATTTATTTTTGATTGCCATTGTGTTTGCTCGTCATATCTAGACATACCAAGCAAAATCGTTTGGTTGCCATATGGTTTGCTCGTAATAATTTAAGGTATGTAGACAAGAAAGAAAAGATATGATGGATAAGAAATGAATAGATGAGTAAAATGAAGATGTGTTTTTCTCGGCTGAAATGAATGAAAGAGTATCTCGGTTCAATTTGTTTTACCAACCAATGGAAATCGAGCATAGTAAATAGGGCTAGCAAAAAAGGGGTGAGCAAAACATGAAACACATCTATAGTGTCGGTATTCGTAATTTGAATTTATAGTGTCGGTATTGATAATTTGGTTTATTAAAGATAACTTTTGTTATTGATTTAAAAATAAATCCAAAAAGCAAGAACTAGTTTTGGAAATATATATATGTTTTTATTAGAAACTGAAAACAACATTCCACTATTCCAAAATGTGTCACTTTCTATCTTTCTGACCACAACAGTTATGACTTCTTCTTCTATGTACTAAAACCAGACATGTGTTTCAACTATCTTCAACTAACCATTAATCATTCTTCATCAAACACTTTACCTCAAAATTCTGTACGTAAACACCAAATTCCCTCTATATCTTCTCATTAAATAAGATACAAATTATAATCTTTACAATAAAACCAATATATATATATTTTTTTAAATCTTTTTTATACCAACTACACTACTACAGTAGAACTTTTGTAGCTTATATATTCGATTATTGTCATGTACTATTGTACTATGTTCCCCCTCATTTTTACTCTATTTAATGCCACAATTATTTCCTTCTTATGCAATCAATGCTATTTCATTGTATAATAATGCTAAATCATGCTAACTGCTAATAAAAATATATACATGTTTGGTGAGTGTATCTTATTTTAATGTGTAAAATATTTGGTGGGTGATACTTACATTTGGTTAAATTTTGTATCTTTTTCTTGGGTGTGTTTTTGTTTCCACATTTTTGTCGGTGTTTATGAAAACCTTGAATATAAGTACTTATTGGGACCAATTTTCATGTTTACTTGAATTCATATAAGAATTCTGAGTCTTGGGTGTTTGTTGTTTTCTTCGATTATATTGCGGTGTGTGATGCATATTGGTGTTATAGATAAAAATGACTACTTTGACCCCTGGTGTGTTGTTGAAGTTGCTTCAGCATATGAACACTGATGTAAAAGTAGGAGGTGAACATAGATCATCTTTGTTACAAGTAGTTAGCATTGTTCCGTCTTTATCGGGTGATGAGCTTTTTAAGAACCAAGGGTTTTATTTGAAAGTATCGGATTCGTCTCATGCTACTTATGTGTCATTACCTACCGAGCATATTGATCTTATTCTTAGTGATAAGATACAACTGGGTCAGTATTTGTTTGTGGATAGGCTTGTGTCAGCCTCTCCGGTACCGGTGTTACAAGGGTGTCGGCCTGTACCTGGCCGACACCCTTGTGTTGGTACTCCAAAAGATATAGTGGGTACTAAATCCTTGGGTTTTCTTAATAATAATGGTAATGGTAATGGTAATGGTAATGGTAATGGTAATGCCTCTAGTAGTGGTAGTAAACAAGCTTTAGGAAGGTCTAAATCACAAGTGTCGAAGTTGGTGACGGGTTCAATTGTAACAAAGGGGTTAAAGTCAAACTCGTTTAATTCACGAACTGCATCTTTGTCTCCAAGGAGTTGTTATCCGTTGCCTAATTCGTTTGAGAAGTTTTCTAATGGGATCAAACAGCAGTCTAGTATAAAAGGAGTGGATAAGATGGTTAGCAGATTGAGTTTTGGCGGGAATGTGAGTACGAGTTTGAACATGTCTGGGATGGGAAGCTCAATAAAGAACTATGTTTCACGTCTTGATTTGGGTCAAAAGGCTCTTAGGAAGAGTTGGGAGGGTAGTATGGATGTGAGGACTCCAAGATTGGATGTGACAAAGAAAAATTTAAAGCCTGAAGCTTGGAGTACAACAGTGAGTTCTTTTTTTACTTTGAGCTTGTAACTTATATGATATTTTGTTCTAATGATCTGATAAATGCAACCTGAATTTAAATTACTTACCATTCACATAATCATATTTCAAATGAGCATCTTAATTGTGCCGTACATACTTGTTTGGATGTGCATTTTGAGCGGCAGTACATATATGTTTCCATGCGCATTTTGAAACTCAGTATTGTGACTTGAATAATCAGTGTAGACAATTAGTTGATTAGATTCAAGGATATGTAGGTCAATTTACTTTTATGTCAATTATCCGTAGATGTAGAGCGGGTTTGTTAATGGGTCAAAATGGCTTTGGGTCAATACGGTAATATTTGTACAGGTTTAACCCACCAATACACTTTGGTCCTTTTCTTTTATTTTTATGATTTTGGTATATAATAACGTGTTAAATATGACTAGAAAACTGTATTACTAATCATAGTATGCAACTTCATATGAATAAATAACTTTGGACATTCTCAATACTTGACATGTTATATGACTTTTAACCCGTTTTGTGTTTCGAAGTTTTTGTCTGTATTTTGCCCATTTGACTTATTATCATCAATATACAAACCTAATTAACCCATATCCGTATAAGGGAATTCAAATTTCCACATTGTTAATAATAAGTTTCAATAGAACAAAAGTCCACCTTCACAAAATATGATTATTTTGAGTTTTTGACAGCCACTAATAAAAAAGCAAATACTTGATCACTTTTGCCCAAAAGCTTAAACAAGAGAAATATATCAGGTACGCTGCAAGCAAGTTGTAACCTATACGGTAAATTTTGTCTACAAATATCGATGATCAATGGTGGAACAGAGCCACAAAGTACTAGAAAGGGTGATAATATTTGACATGCTAAATTTGAGTCTTCGGCTGAAATTTTTTTACTGAACTTTTGTAGTTTAAACAAGGTAAAAAGTAAAATTTTGTTATTTTAGTTTATCTTCTTAATAAGTTTACGAGTAATATTCGAACTTTGAGTATCTTAATAGGCAAGTTTTTTCTTTGTTTTTTCAGTTTTTTATCTTATCGATTCCTGTTTCTAAATTATTTGATGCAGTGGAGATCGACGAGTGAAAGGACACCATCTAAAGTGGAGCATAAAAAAGTAGCTACATCTGTGAAGTCATCTAAAGAAGAAAATAAGATCCAGACATCTACAAAAAGAGTTGCTAAAATCGGAGATGTGGTTGATCGTGATCTTTCTAGTAAGCAGAAGTCAACATCTGGTAGAAAAGCGTCATCAGAAGTTTCTAAATATGGATTACCTGGACACATGATGAAGGTTTCTATTAGTAATAAGAAACTGACAGATGCAAATTGTTCTTGGTCTTCACTTCCGTCTACTATATCAAAGCTCGGAAAGGTATAATCGTTAGTTTTGTACTGAAGTAAACATATACTATTTGCATTTGCTTTTATATATTACTGTACTTGTTATATAATCAGTATTGACTGATACAGTGAGAAAGTACTTATACAACCTTAAATTAATCAAATGATAGAGTAACACTACGCAAGTAACCTTATTTTGTGTATTACTTTCTATCATAACCAATATTAAATAATAGAATGAAACTTATTATGTAAATTAGTACTTTCTTAAGTAATCGGTGTTTTATTTAACAATCAATGCCATAAAAAAGTGATTATTACTCAAGCAGCGCATATTTGATTACTGTCTTGTACAATGTATGTTTTAACCGATTATCATTGTCCAACATCACATTATCACTTTCAAAATGTGCACCCGTACTAATTTTAAATTTTACAGGATGTCTTGAAGCACAGAGATGCTGCACAAGTTGCTGCCGTGGAGGCTTTGCAAGAGGCTTCAGTTACGGAAAGCATACTTCAATGTATAAGGTACTATTTTAGCTTATGTATCAGAATTAAGTTATGGCCAAATTACTTGTAACCTATATTTCAACTCTCAGGGAGATTTTTAACTATTTTGCTCTTTTATTCAGTTGACCCGTTAAAAGTAAAATGTGTCACAACCCAATTACGGCCATTTATAGTACGTACATGGGTCAAACCTTATCTCCTCTACTTTCTTGAATTTACATTGAATTATCATTATGTCTGTGACAGCACATATTCTGAGCTATGTACATCTGCAAATGAAGAGAACCCACAGCCAACTGTGGAACAGTTCTTAGTGATGCACGATAGTTTGAATAATGCTCATCATATTGCAAAGTCTCTATCTAAAATCATCGCTCTCAGTTCATCATCAGAATGCGAAGAAAACCCATCAGAAGAACAGTTAAAAGTAACATCAGATCGACGTAAACAAGCAAATCTTTGGGTCCATGCTTCCATAATTACCAACTTATCATCTTTCTTGGTCTACAGAAAACAACCATCTTCTACCACTAATAAGCCCGCATTAGTACTTGAGGGCTCCACGAAGACCGTGTCAACAAAACCACAAGTCAAACCCCGTCAACCACTCAACACAAAGATTGTAAACTCCACTTTTGCTCGGCCATCTGATGACCAAAAGTCAACAGCCCCACCTCCACCAAAATGGGAAAAAGGAAGCGGTCTAGAGAAGACATTAGAATTGGCAAAAATGTTAAAAATGGAGTCGTGTGATTGGTTCTTGGGGTTCGTTGAAAGATTCTTGGATGCTGATGTCCGCACATCCACCCCATATGATAATGGGAGGATTGCGGGAATGTTGACTCAGCTCAAGAGTGTGAATGGTTGGTTAGATAAGATTTTGACTAGCAAAGACGAAGAAGAAAATGATCATTTTTCTGTAGAGACGATTGAACGTGTAAGGAAGAAAATTTATGATCATCTCCTTACAAATGTTGAATCTGCTGCAGCTGCACTTGGTGGAAGGTCGGGATCATCACGAATTGTAAGCAAAGCTAAAAGGTAAAATGAAGTAATTTAAATATTTTTGGTATATACAAGTTCAGCATATTGTTTTGGGTATAAAAAAATGATGGGAGTGTTTGTATAGTTATTAGTTAATAATTAAGAAGAAACGCTTATAGTGATTAATTGAGATTTTTAAGTTTTGGGTTTCATTTTGTTGATATTTTTACATTTTTTTGCTCTTTTGGAATACAATTGTTGGATTATTTATTTATTTATTTATTTTAACAAACAATTATTGGAATTAGTTTGCAAATTTTAGTATATGGACATGTGGCCTTTATGATAGAATGAGTGTAGCTGTAATTTTATGCTACATGCTAAATGCGTATTAAAAAGCATAAAAAACTATCATTTTTATAATTTTATAAATGCTATATGATTCCTTCCAAACAATCTTTGTAATAATAATGTTAAATGCTAATTGATCCGAGGGCAATTTCATATTTTCCTTTCCTTTAATGAGAAATTTCATACATACCGGGACATGCATTAAAACTATTGTACATTATGCATACAATACTTGCACTTTAAGTATATACTAGTATGAAATTAATCATAAAAGTATTGTGATATATGAAATTAATCCTTGATCTAAAATGCTCTAAAATGCTGTCCGCCAAACACACCCTAATAACACAATTTCAGATCCTAAAAGAAATAAACGAAACACAGTTGCCAAAACTCTAATAACCAAATCCACAACTTTAATAATATAATTCAAACGTAAGCTAATCTTCATTAAGCTATTGGTTTTATTCCCATTCGTCGAAGCTTGTCACAGTTAGGAGTTGGATATTTTAAGTCATCTGAACGCCATTGCTGCTTAAGTTCACGTTTACAATCATATTGTCCGTGTCCGAATTCTACGTAATCCTTGATGACCCTCTTCTCAATATCGGCTCGTGCAGAAGTTCCAGCAGGATATTTCTTATCAAATCTTGATTTTACGTAATAGTCAATTCCATATTCCTTAGTCTCCATGTGATTCTTAAAAATACCATCTCTTTTAAACCGATAGAGACCGTGATGCTTGATATGATAATAACTCCCATAAAGCACGCCAAAAACCATCAAGACAATAAACACACATATAGGCACAGATCTAGATCGATTCATGACGATTTAACAAATCCTTGAGGAAAAAAAAAAAAAAAAAAGTTATGGTTTCGATTGGATAGCCTTTTTCAACTTGTACACATGTAATCAAAGCATTAACATCTGATATAGGGTTAAATGAAGGATATCGAGACACAAATTATAACTGGAAAACTGAATTACGTTATTGAAGAACAAACATATAAAATCCAATACGTACATTGTGCTTAATATCAAACTTTCTTTGAACGTCAAATATTCACAATTTCACATACTACTTTAGGTAAAAAGACTATATAACATATATTGGAAATAAAGCTGAGCATGTAATGATTTTTTATTTTTTATTTATTCATTTATTATTTTTTTTACTTTTTACTTTAACTAAATTTTAGTAATATACATTGTCCAAACAAAAATATGAATAATCATGAACCACTTCTTCTAACGATAGCGCAATTTTTTTTTTTTTTTTTTTTTTTTTTTTTTTATGTTAAACGTCCCGTCTACATTTAATAAACTTGACATGCATGAATTGCTTGTACTTTCAGAATAATCGCTCACCTTTTAAGTTTAACTACTTTCAACCAACTAAATCAACTATCTTTTATTACTTTTTTTTAAGTAGACATCAAGTCATATAAAATAACCTGTTAACCATTGCCCTAAGGCTAGTGGTATATAATAAGAGGGTCACCACAATCAACTTTATCATCGCCAACTCAGTGCTACGTCACTTGTTTTTCTCCATAATCAATTTGACCACCGGCTTAATGTAATAACACAACCAATATCACCATCAAAACATACACACTTAAACAAAAATATACCCCACAAAAACCAAAATCACCACACACCCATAAAAACACACATCCACAACTCGGTGGTCTAAATGACCGAGTTCTTCCCCAATCACCTAAGATGAGTCGTGGGATGTGAGGGTAATAAGGTAGCACGCTTCTTGCGTCCTCAACCTTGGCAAGAGACGCGTCTTGCGTCTCTTGTTACCATCACTCTAAGAATTATACCCCGTAGTTAACTAAGCCCAAAAAATAATTACATAACACAAGCATTAAATTAAACCTACTCTTTTTTAATTAGATAAATTTGTACATATAAAATACATGTACATGTTATATTATACATACAAGTGGTTAAAGTCCAACAGTTTTTTGCATGTGATGAATTGAAGTACGTACTTCTAGTAGCCCTTCAAAGTTATGCATGTTATCAAAGCCAAATTTTCATCTACAAATCAATTAATCAATTTTATCTTCAAATCAAGTTAAAATATAGTCTTCTTATGGCATATTGAGTTTCTTATGATAATATAGAGTGTGTTTATAATATATATAATGCAACAGAAGTTAAAGAACATATGTATTACATGCGTACCTTAGTTGCAGTAAAAAGCGTAGTTTAATCTACCTCGATCTTTAATTGGCTTTCAATGAGTTTTTAGCTTCGAATCAGTCTTTAATGATTTCATAGTTTATAAAGGGATTGTTGCTGATTTATTTTGGTAGATAATTAACATTCCATGTCTTCTTTTCAAAACGGCAACTTTTCCTATTAGATTTTTCCTTCTATAAATATAGTTTGAGTCCATATTTGTGACTTGTACATATATTTTTTTTGCAATGCATCGTCAAATTAATGGTTAGACTATTTTATCATTCACAAAGTAAAAGAGACGGTGAATACATGTCATGTGACTTTTTAACTGTTTAGTCCGTTTGATCTTTCTCGGAGCTTTTTTATATCTTACCAATTTGACTCGCTAAATATAAGCTAACTGGTTAGGGAAAGGTTGGAAACATTTCCCGAGATTAACCCGGTGAGACCGTGCACATATGAGTCAAAAGGACTCGCCCTCTCCGAGTAACATGAACAGGGAAAACCACATTTGTTTTCCATTTTAAAATTTATCTCTTCTGATCTAATTATTCAATTTGAGCCTAATCACATCCGTTTTCCAGTTAATTAACTCAAAAGCTTAACATGGGATATATCTCAATGACATGTCGGGTACAACCGTACAAGTCATATCTTTTGTAGTCTTAACTCTTAAACAAGACATTTGGTCATTGAACCTGGTGTTTTGTTTTCAATGATCTACTAATTATTTCGATGATCAAGTAATATTGGTGTTTGAGGTTCATCAATGGTGGAACACGACACATAAATCCTATACCCTGCTGAATTTGCGTCTTGGGGCGGAAAACTTTTTGTAATCTTTTTTTCTTTAAATAAGATAAATAATCCAAATTTTGTTATTGTAGTTTTTCTCTTAAAAAGTTTGTTGTGGTAGTGCATATTACCTTTGTCGATGTGTCATGAATATTTGAACCTTTAAATATACTCAAACTTCTATTCTAACAAACAAGTTGATTGAGAATTGGTGAGTATCAGAGGACTCATATATATGTTTGTCGTCTCGTGAATAATCACCCACAAGTCCACAACTAATGAAATAAGATTACTGCATATCAAGGTGCATACAAGTTAATTATCATACCACATGTCGTGCAATAAACTAATCGTGTTTGAAAATGTAATTATAACACAGACCCCAATCCCGGAAAAACAAATGGAACACAATTTGCAATGCCGAAAACTCAATAATCAATACATTGTATAATAATCCAAATATAAGCAACCCAAACAGTTGGTTTCTAGGAGAAGAAATTTTGAAAATCAAACATATTAAAGAAAGGGATAATGATTTCTAAATGTATACAACTTGACACGTTTTATTAAGTTGTGTATGGAACTTTTAATTTTCCTAACTTGAGGTATGAACTTACTAATCTTTGCGTGGTTGTGTACTAACGGGCTAATTAAGGTTTTCTGTTAGATTTATTTACATAAGTCGTCCTTCTCGTTAGTACCAACTTGCAAAATAAGTCCTTACGGTCATTAACTGAGTAAGAGAGAATTGCAAAAATCGTCCCTAGCTTTTTTTTTTTTTTTTAATTTATTTATTTAACTAGTAAAATTAGTATTATTTTTTTTATACCTTTTCGTCCGTTTTTGTCCGTTTTTCTTATGTTTTTATCCATTTTTCTCACGTTTTTTCCGTTTTTCGTCCCTTTTTCTTGCGTTTTTGTCCGTTTCTCTCATGTTTTTCCCGTTTTTTTTTCCGTTCTTCTTATGTTTTTTTCCGTTTTCATACGTTTTCGTCCGTTTTTCTTACGTTTTTGTCCGTTCTTCTTACGTTTTTTCCGTTTTCATACGTTTTTATCCGTTTCTCTCACGTTTTTCCCGTTTTTGTCCGTTTTTCATACATTTTTGTCCGTTCTTCTTACGTTTTTTCAGTTTTCATATGTTTTTGTCCGTCTTTGTTACGTTTTGTCTGTTCTTCTTACGTTTTTTCCGTTTTCATACGTTTTTCTCCTTTCTTCTCACGTTTTTTCCGTTTTCATAAGTTTTTGTCCATTTTTCTTACGTTTTCGTCCGTTTTTCTCACTTTTATTCCGTTTTCATATGTTTTTGTCCATTTTTCTTACGTTTTTGTCCGTTCTTCTCACGTTTTTTCTGTTTTCATACGTTTTTGTGCATTTTTCATACGTTTTCATCTGTTTTTCTCACGTTTATTCCGTTTTCATACGTTTTTGTCCGTTTTTCTTACATTTTTATCCGTTCTTCTTACATTTTTTCTGTTTTTCTTATGTTTTTGTCCGTTTTTCTTAGAAAAATGGACAAAAACGTATGAAAACAAACAAAAACGTATGAAAACGGACAAAAATGGACAAAAACGTATGAAAACGGAATAAACGTGAGAAAAACGGAGAAAAACGAATGAAAACGGAAAAAACGTAAGAAGAACGGACAAAAGCGTAACAAAGACGGACAAAAACATATGAAAACTGAAAAAATGTAAGAAGAACGGACAAAAACGTATGAAAACGGAAAAAATGTGAGAAAAACGGATGAAAACGTAAGAAAAATGGAACAAAACGTATGAAAACGGAAAAAAACGTGAGAAGAACGGAGAAAAACGTATGAAAACGGAAAAAATGTGAGAAGAACGGACAAAAACGTAACAAAGACGGACAAAAACGTATGAAAACTGAAAAAAGTAAGAAGAACGGACAAAAACGTATGAAAACCGAAAAAAACATAAGAAGAATGGACAAAAACGTAAGAAAAATGGACAAAAACGTATGAAAACCAAAAAACGTAAGAAGAACGGAAAATAAACGTAAGAAAAATGGAAAAAAAAAGTGAAAAAACGGACAAAAACGTAAGAAAAACGGACGAAAAACGAAAAAAAAAAAAAACGTGAAAAAAATGGACAAAAACGTAAGAAAGACGGACAAAAACGGACGAAAATGTATAAAATAAATAATACTAATATTACTAGTTAAATAAATAAATTAAAAAAAATATATAGGGACGATTTTTGCAATTCTCTCTTACTCATTTAACGACCGTTAGGACTTATTTTGCAAGTTGGTACTAACGAGAAGGACGACTTATGTAAATAAATCAACTAGAAAACCTTAATCAGCCCGTTAGTACACAACTACGCAAAGATTAGTAAGTTCGTACCCCAAATTAGCAAAATTAAAAGTTCAATACACAACTTAATAAAACGTGTCAAGTTGGATACATTTAGAAATCATTATCTCTTAAAGAAAACACGACCTAGGATTGAGCTACCTTAATGTCGTTAAAAAAAAATCTAAACCTTCGGAAATGGATTTATCCCCATGTCTCGAAGCTTGTCAGTCACATGCAGGAAAAGATTCTCGGGCTAGATAATCATTCTTCAACCCACTTTCTTCCATGCATCTTTCTTGTTCCATTTCTATGTAATCCTTGATGACATGATACTTTTCAAATTCGGCTCTTGCAGGAGTTCCAACAGGATATTTCTTATAATCTTATCAAACCGCCCACGTGATCTTACATAATAATTAATTCCATATTCATTGGTCTTCATATGATTCTTAAAAACAAAATCTTTTTTAAATGAATATGGAGCGCCATCGTGAGTAAAATCACTATAAGCCAAGTATATAAACGAACCAATAAACAATGCTACGAGTATAATTGAAACAGCAAACATATATTCACAACAGCGACTAACTCCGGCCAATACTAATATCCTCCTCAACAGAATCTGGATATCGATTCCCACTTTCGATCTGCTCGGTAGAAGTTGCAACTTGCTCATTACCGTTCTTAGTACGACCCATGACGAGTCAACAAATTCTTGAGAAAAAAAAATCAAGGTTAGGATTTCAATTGGATATTAATATACCTTATGTTTTGACTCGTACACATTAATCAAAGCATATACATCCGACTCGTAGATCTAACCAAAGGAATCTGAGACACAAATTGTAACTGGAAAAATAAAACTTGCTGCAAAACACGCATAAAATCCGATATATGCATTGAAGGAATCATGCATCATATATTTTTTTGAGCATCAAATATATACCATTTGTTTAAAAGGTTGTTAATTAATGAGAAGATATCAGCATATATGTGAAGTAAACTTATGTCTGATAGCTCATTCTATCGAAGAAGAATAAATTCTCATATTTAGTCCCATCATAATTGTAATGACAATATGCGACAGTTAGCCTATACATTGCTAATATAAAATCAAATCATGGTGTAATTAAATACATGAATAAGTTAAGTTATTACAGTTAAAACATAGCCAACCACCTCAAGTTGGGTAGATGATAACCACCGCCCGCAAGTAAGTGCAATAAAGTTTTATGAAGTTCATTTTGTACTTGATCTATATATGTATCATGCACAAAGCTAATTTTTCTTCAAATAAAACGCTAAATCCGAGCTTTCTTTGGCCACTCTGTTTTTCATGATTGATACATTACATACAAATTAATGTTTTTGAGATTAATGTACATGCAACAAACAATTAAGCGACTTGTTTGACAACCTAAAACACTCTAATCTACGTGCCCATTAATCAAGTATATATATGTAGATGCAGTTCAAATAATGACCAACACAATAACATGTAAGAGTGACGATAAAGAAATGTTATAATACATTAACATGCATGCATTACCTCAAAATTACAATGAAAAGAAAGGCTGCCTCCACTCGGTGATCTTGAAATTCGATCTACGAAGCTTCGAAAGCCTTTATTTGTGAATGATTATATAGGGCTCGTAATTGGCATACATATGGAAAGAGAATGATTTACTTTCCATGTGTTAAAGATTACTGTATATTGAATCAATATATGTTTCTTTAAATAACTTTATATGTTAAACTTGGTAATTATCACAATCTCTGTCACCATATTTTCTTCTTCTTCTTCTCTTTTACAAATATTGAATTAGCAATTATTCATCATATAGTATGTTTATCAAAAAACTTTGAGGAAACAAAATTGTTCATCAAAGAAAACAAAATGTTTATTATGTTCATCATGTTTATTTTTTATTTTTTATTTTTATAATTATTTTTTTAAATATTATATTTTTATTTATTAAAAACAAATAATTTAACCTTTTTTGTTTGTTTGATTTATGATTTTTAATTATAGTTTTTTATTATTAAAAATAATCATTTAAAAAGTTTAATCCTATTGTTAGTTGGATATTATTTATATTTTTTTTATTTATCTTCTACTTGTTTAGTATATCAACAAAACGAATTTATAAATTTATAAATTAAAAACTAATAATTAAAATATTACCTAATAAGGAAATAACCATTTTTTTTAAAAAATAGGAAAGTCCCTGCTAGAGATTTTGTTTTATTATATAAAAGATGAGTTACTGAAAGTTATTTCAAGTACCTTTTGGTTTATAAACTCAACTAAAAGCCTAGGGAGTCATAACTTGAGTTATGAAATAACTCAGCACCACGTCATCTCAACACCTAATAACATATATAAAAAAACACTATGAAATCATAACACCCAATAACACCACTTTTTACAATTTTACAAATTCTACCTTCAACAATTTCATTCATTAAACATTCAAATACTATATTATTAAAATTTGAATTTTAAATATATCCTGCTCATATTTGAATTTGAATTTTAAATATATACCGCTCGTATTGTTTCAAACGGCTATACATATCATACCATTTTACAAAATTATTTTCGTATTGTATTGTAATGTTTTTTAAAATATGTTGTAGTTTATTTTTATTTTTAAGGTAATGAATTTATTTAAAAGAAGCATACTTAACAAAAATACTTAAATGTTACATAAACATAATATAAAAATGATACTAAATTAAAACATCACATAAACATAAACGTAAACTTCAATTGTAGTCTGGGTGATCCCAGGTTTCAGAGTTGTTGGAGTCGAAACCGTCGTCATACGCAGAGTAGTTGGCAAACTTCTCTGCTTCTAACTGAGCTTTCAACTTGCTCAGCTCCCGCTCTTTGTCAGAGTTCCAGCCACCATCATCAGCTGTCACATTTTCCTCAAAACTTAGCTGAAAGTGATCCAGATAAGGCAGCTGTTGTTGTTGCTCAACAACTCTTGGTGCAGATGAACTTGATGCACCTTGCACAAATTCTTGTTGTTGTTGTTGTTGTTGTTGCTGCTGCTGCTGCTGTTGTTGTTGCTGCTGCTGCTGTTGTTGTTGTTGTTGTTGTCGTCGTCCTCGTTTCAGTTGTTTCGCAAGCTCAAACTTCTTGACGACTTTCACAATAGCATTTTGACGATCTGTGTCGCCTTTCTCGGTTTCTTTTTTGATAAATCATTGCAGTTGTTCGACGGTATGTGGGAGTTTACAAGCCATCATTGTGAAATTAGAAAATAAGTTATGTGCGTAAATATGTTAAGTGTGAGAATGGTAAGTGTGAAAATAGTTCATATTGTTAGGTATTTATAAGGGTTTAAAAAAAATTATTTTGAAAAAAATAACTGTTTGAATACAAACGGCAACTTACATTTTTATTTTATTTTTATTTATTTATTTATTTATTTGTTAAACATGCAAACTAGCCGTTACATAGTAGGGGGGAATGTTTTGCAAATTCGCCCTTGCCTTCCTTGCGTTACAACGCAAGTTGTCAAAACAACTCCGGCAGCAACGCAACAACAAAGCGTGTACTATGGAAATGGTTCTAACTTGCGTTTCTACGTTTTAACATTGAAACATTGGAATAACGCCGGGAGGCATTACCACTCCCCGGACTCTAATAAAAAACAAAGGTTAAGTTCTTCCAATCCAACAAAACCTTCTTTTCTTTTCGAATGAAGACTAATTGGTTCTTAAATAGCTGTACTGCTAATTTTTAAGCAAAAGATAGTTTTGTGTTATTCAAACTACTTTTATTTACTGTCTAGCTTGGAGCAAAATGAAAATTCCGAAAGTAGACCGGGCGTCATAGTGCATATAACTTTCTAAACTTTCAATTTTCAAAAGTCTAAAATAGATCGGACGACTAGGCAACTTGTACAACCCAACCATGAGCCAACAAGTGTCAAAATATGATACATGAATTATTTTTTTATTCGGTTAAATAGGACACGTGTCAAATGTAAACAAAGGTTGCCTCAAACAAGAGTCGCTCCCGGTTTATTTTGGACTTTTGAAAAAAAATTAAAAAAAAAAAATATTATGCACTAGAACGACTCGTGTATTTTTGGAATTTTCTCATTTTTTAATAATAAAGTACAAAGCTTATTATTTTAAGACGCTTGTTTAATAATGTTAGTTTCGTTAATTTTATATTTAACTTAAAACCATTTTATAATTAACTTGATTTAAAAGTTTCTAACAAATCTTACACTTTTTCCGATTGTTATTCTTTATAGCAAAATAAGCAAATCTAAACCACTATTATGAGAAGCGCTAAATTTCTAACAATTTTTTTTTCTTTTTTTTTTTTTTAAATATTTTAAAAACCAAACTTTTGATTAATCTGGCCAAGCTTTTGATTCTGATTTAACCGGCAGTTCAATGAGTTTCTAGGTCAAAAATGACTTCAGGTAACTCAACCAGTTTCCAGTTGAACCGACTAGGAAATACACAAATCCATATGCCCTCTTAAAAATTAAAACTAAAGCTCAATCCAGAAACACAAAAATATTTTTAAATCCTCCTAATAATTTTCTTATGTATATTCCTGAGTTCACAGTAGAAGCATACATTAGGAGGATTTTGGTAAAACAAGAAGGTTATCTTGCCTTGTCTATTAGGTGTTTTGGGTTGCTTATTTTTTTTTTTTATGTTTAATAAATAAGTACTTATAAGCTGCTTATAAATAAGTGCTTCTATATCTAATGGTCAGATTTGATTATTTTGTAAAAAGTGAAATAAGCATATGTAAAAAGAACTTATTTTGGTGAAAAAGAAATTAACCAACATATTTATAGAAGGTTTATGGTTAAATATTACTACCTCCGTCTCAAATTATAAGTCCATTTTGACTTTTTCAAAGTCTTTTTATTATAACTTTGACCTTAATTATTTTTTTTCGTGTTATATAATACTTGATAAAAAATATATAAATGAACTTGTGTTATAAATGCATTTTCATTGGTATACCCTTAATTAAGTATTATATAACACGGAAGAAATTAATTAAGGTCAAAGTATGAAAGTGAAGACTTTGAAAAATAAAAAATGAACTTATATTTTGGGACGGAGGGAGTAATTGAAAAAGTTATTTCAATTATATCTTAATACAAAATAAATACTAGCTCATCACCTGCTTATATAAAATTGCTTTACTATTTAAGGAAAGCAAATAGGTAGAAAACGTTTAGATGATAAAACAGCTTTTCTTGCATAAGAAAAATCAGATAAACAATTAAAAAAAAAAATAAGGGGAGTATTATTTAGGGTTGAGCATCGGGTCAAAACCTACCCGACCCGACAAAACTGAAACTCGAAACTCGAAACTCGGAAAGAACCGAAACCAAAACCGAAATTAATCGGTTTTACTCAGTTCGGTTCGGCTTCGGTTTCGATTTGGTTTTTTCTCGAATCGCACCGAATCGACGCTACCAGAAACCGAAACTCGGTAAAAACTTAAACCGAGTTTTGTCGGTTCGGTTTCGGTCGACTCAGTTTTGTCGGGTTTCTCAGTTCAGTTCGGGTTTAATTCGATTTTGTTCACCCCTACTATTGTTGGTATCTTTGGCTCACCAAAAGTACAAATGTTTCGTACCTTCTACCTCTTTTGACCCCCTTCCTACAGTATATCACAGTTTTTTATTAGTTTATGTTCCGTATTTTTTGTCAGCTTAATGTTTTTAACTTGTTAAATTTATAATTTTTATTTCGCATTTTTCGTTGCACAATTTATGATATAAACAAAATTATATAAATAAAATAAATTAAAATGAAAAGTATAGGGGTTATTTATAACCCATAAAAAAAATAAAAGAATGTTGCAACTACATAAAAATATTCATAAGTTTTTTACAAAATGATGTGTCAAGCAGTAATTGACTTAATAAAAAGAAAAGAGAGAAAATATAATAAAATCCACCTACCATCGCGTCATTTTGTAAAAAATTTTGTGAATTGCTTTTACGTAGTATTCCTCAAAACTAGGGGTGTGAAAGAAACCAAAAAACCGAACCTAAACCGAAAAAGACCGAAGAACCGAAACCAAAAAAAACGAAACCGATTGAAAAACCAATGGTTCGGTTTCTATATTTTGAAAAAACCGAAGTTTTTGGTTCGGTTTGGTTTGGTTTTAGCATTAAAAACCGACCAATAGAAACTGAACCAACATTTAAAGTCAAAATGCATCTAAGACCGACATTTAACTATATCATGTCGAATAACTACTCTTTGTTTCATATGCTTCTTGAACATGTCATTTAGGACGGATAATAAGTTTTCTTCTAGAGTGTTTTCTGTTTTTATTAGGTTTTTATTGTTATTATTTGTGTTGCTCTATGACACATAAACAACTCTTTTTTAGGATTTAATATGGTCATTTGTTTCTTATCGTCATTATTGTGTTTTTTGTTTTTCTTAATAGTTGTTTGGATTGTTTTCTTCAAAGGTGTGAAGGTGTTATTTTATGATATATATCAAATCTACTTTGAAAAAGCAAAGCTCGAAAGATCGTATAGTAACCGAAAAAACCAAAAAACCAAACCAAAAAAAACCGACAACCGAAAAAACCAAACCGACAAAAATCCGAAACCGATTGGTTTCTAAAAATCAAAAACCAAAATATTTCGGTTCGGTTTCGGTTTTATACAAAAACCGAGCCAAACCGAACCATGCTCCGTCCCATAATTATTGTTCATGTTTGACTTTTTTAGTCATTACTTTTTAACTTTGACCGTAAATATTTTTCATTATGCAAAATATATAAACGGATTGAGATTTAAATGCATTGTCATTGGTATAATTTTTATAAATATTGTATAACACAAATAAAAATATTTTAAATCAAAGCTCGCAAAATAAAAACTTTAACGCTCAGTTCTCGAGTTGAAAAAGAAAAGGAAAGTAGAGGAAATTGATAGTTTTTTGTGTTCTTGAGTTTTTTTTAAAGAAGGAAAAGGAAATGGAAAGGAATTAGGGAGGAAGTTTTATTAATTAAATCTTCCTCCCACTTTTGGGAGGAAAGGGAAATGAATGGAACTTATTCTTGTGTAAAGACTAATATACCTTTTTTAAAACATTTTACATTAACAACTAAAGGGCATATATATAATTTCATCAGTTTATTTTCCTTTTCCTCCCACTCAAGAACATAAATATGATTACTTTCCTTTTCCTTTCCTCTATCTCAAGAATATAACAACTAACACTTACTTTCCTTTTTCTTTTCCAATTCTTTTCCATTTCCTTTTCATTTAAAATTCGAGAATTGAGTGTAAAAGTAAAACGATCAACAACAATAATTATGGGAGGGAGGCAGTAACTACTACGTAGTATTTGACTTTCTGTTTCTCACAAACAAAAGTCAAAAACCTTAACGCCGAAAAAAATGTCGTGCACAAACAGTGAACAAGAATCCAACAACCATAACGAAACCAATGAAGAAGAAGAAGAAGAAGAAGAAACAGTGATGGGTTTAGGGAGTTACAAAGGGAAAGTAAGAATGGTGAATGGAGATCCATCAGATGAGATGATTCTTTTATGGGGTCTTCAACAACCCATGTTTTCTAAAGCTAATGCTTTTGTTGCTCAGTCGTCGCTAAATCTGTCGCTTGATGCTTGTGGTCGCTGTTTATCTATTTCTCAGTCTCCTTCTTCTTTGGTTAGTCAGTGTTGTATTGGTTTTTGTTGTATTTTGTTTGGTTTTGGTTTTTAACTTTTTATGGTTAATGAAAGTTGAGTTTTTTTGCTGGTTTTTGAGCTAAAACCTTAAACCTGAAAACCCTTTGTGTGTCTGGTCATAGTACTAGTTGTTAACTGGTAATGATTTTTAATATGTAGCAGTCTCTTATTTGTTATTTTGAATTGTAGTCAAATGGTTCTGTTAGCTTTCCAAAAAAAAAAGTACTAGTGTATCCTTCCACCATCGTTTTAGTTAAAACCTGGAGGGAATTGCTTTCGACTTTTGGGTATTAGGCCCAAACTGAGAAGTGTTGCAGGCTCGTGCTAGGCGCTCACGTTTTTTGGCTTATGGGGTCGTTACGATACACATATGGTAAACAGTCACAGAGAGAGGGAGGGTTTGCAATGAAAATCACGAATGTTGCAATTTACCTGTAACTAAATGTTTGATACTTGAAGTGCTTTTGTATATTGCCGTTTAATTTTATTCTGTTATTTGGGTTATAGTTAAGGTTCTTATTAGCTGCTTTTGTACAAGGAATTTCTTATGTTTCTAAAGTGAACATCTTAACTTCTGAGTTAACAGACTATAACTTCATCTGAATTCTTTTACTTTTTTAGGTAGTTACTCTTAGCATTGTAAACAAGTCGAAACGAGTTGAACTTTCAGAGAGCTCGACTCGATTCGATGGTATTTTGTTTGGCTCGAAAGCTCGACGAGCCTTCATAAGGGAAGCTCGAGTTCGGCTCAAGAAAGTTTAAATTAGGCTCGAGCTCTTTTCGAAAAGCTCGAATTATTTGTAATAATGTGTTTTGTTAGAACCACTAATATTGAAATTTAAGATAAGATTTGAATTTGCCTCGAGCTCGGCTCGAAAAGCTCAATACATTCTATGAATTTACGTATAAACCCTTATAATGTACATAATATATGCTCAAGACAACATGTATACTACTTAAAAGCCCGATAATTACTCGAGTCGAGCCTATATAAGCTCGAGCTCGATTTATTAAACATTTCGAGTGTAAATTGGTTTATGTTCTTACTGCTGCTAAAAATAAATATTGGTTTTAACATCCAAACTAGATTAGTATTGTCTTTGACTTGAAAGTCAAAACATTCGTGGATTATTGAGTGGTATATCAAATCATGTGATTAAGTCCGTGCATTACTGTGAAACATTCTGTTTATACTATTACCTAATTTCAATGGTTGTTATGTCATAGGGTGCTCCTGGAGTAACGGGATCAGTTATGTGGGACAGTGGAATCGTTCTCGGGAAATTTTTGGAGCATGCAGTTGAAACAGGACAACTCGTTCTTCAAGGCAAGAAAGTTGTTGAACTAGGTGCCGGCTGCGGCTTAGTAGGGTAACAGTTTAACACAAATTCTTGTTCTTCCTTTTTTAATTATTTTTTCTTTCTCATTTTGTGTTTCCAGTTGTATTGCAGCTCTTTTAGGTTCTCAAGTTATTCTTACAGATATGCCAGATAGATTAAGGCTTCTAAAAAAGAATGTCGAAGATAATCTGTATGGAAACGTTCGGGGTTCTGCAACAGTTAATGAGCTCATGTGGGGGGATCATCCTGACCGAGAATTGGTTGAACCCTTACCTGATTTTGGTAGTGTCTCTTACCTTTTCATTAATAAAAACTATTTTGTTGTCATCTTATGCACATTCTGAGAAGATACCGTGACCTTTGATTGTATAATAAAAATATTAAATGTAATGTGCAGAACAAAAAGGAAAGTATGTTGGTATTTTATACAAATAAACCTTTTTATTGTTAAATATTAAACCAATTGTTTTAATATATTGGTCTTTTGGGAATGTAGTGATTGGATCAGACTTGATCTATAGTGAAGAAGCAGTGACGGATTTGTTAGAGACTTTAATCGACCTCAGTAGAATTGAAACGACTATTATTCTGGCTGGGGAACTTAGGAATGGTAATAACTTGTGTTTAAAATTTCACTTTATAGATGTCAGATTTGAAGCTCTTTTCTCATTGTTTACAGATGCCATCCTTGAATACTTCATGGAAGCGGCAATGGAGAATTTCATCATCGGTCGTGTTGATCAAGAAGGTTGGCATCCTGATTATCACAGTCCACGTGTTGCTATGTACGTGATGGTTAAGAAGGTTACACCACAGTGATAATGCATGTGGGATTTACACCATACTCTACTTTTCTTCTTTGTATGGTTTTAGAAGCTTCAAGAAGTAACAATTTTGCAGTCGTTTATGATATCTGCTGTTTGGTATGCTTGTTTATACTGAGTGGTTGATGGGTAAGTAGCAGTTGCAGATAGGGTATGCAATGTCATATTAGGATAATAAGTTTTAATGTTATGTTTACACACTACCAAAAAATTTCTCCAGATGTGCATGTGCCAATCTACTCGACTATGTTCAGTTGACAATTTGAAATTCTTTGTATGTATTCTTTTATTTCTGTTTCATCAAAGACATTCGAATATGCTATTAAAGCCAAATAAACTCTATATCAAAATAATCTACATATAAGTATTTCTATGTTTAGGTAGATACAATTGCTGTGACAGTATTCATTACCATTATGCACTAAAACTCTTTTCATAAACCATTAAACCTGCATGACTGGCATATTTGGCCTAGTTTCATAATCAAATACAGTATTACTTACTAATGACTTTTGTGACAATATTTGGTCATATAAGTCTGGTATAGCCTATTTGACAAACCATGCAAAAACGACCTGTTAATCAGCAAATTTTTATCGTTATATATCCAAAAGGTCACAGAAATGAACTTTAATGCAAGGATTAACTAAATTCCATAGGTTGATTTACATACTGATTACAGTTGACAAATTTTCACATATTCTGTAGTAGTCACAAATTTGTCCTTCAAAGTACATAAGATGTGCATCATGCTATGTTTCCACATGACAAGATTCAAAGAATATTATAGATACTTTATAAGGTCAAAAGACAAAAGTTGCTGCATTCAACAATTTCTGCAACAATGTATTAGGAAATATTAGCAAAAGAGAACAAGAAATCATCAGTCTTGAATTTGCGAAAAAAAGAAAAATCCAACACTATTATAGCTAACGCCAACTTCCAAAATGCTAGACCTAATTTCTATGTGCAGGACAGGAGAAAAGGGTATTACAGAAATTATTTAAAAATTATCCTTGGCTTGCCGGATCACACCCAATGCCTCGGCACCACTCGCATCAGCTGGAATATTCAATGCTCTACGAATTTCTCGACTTGAAGTACGAAGGAATGGATTACATAACTTCTCCTTTTTTAACGTGGTTGGAATCTAATGCATAGAACCAATGGTCAGAGATGATACTCAAAATTGACATGAAAATTTGATGCAGAAAAAGAACTAAAATGCATATAAATGGTGGGTTGGGCAACAGGCCAAATACCCAAAAAAGGACTAAAACAGGTCGTTTTGTTAATTTTGTTAGTACAGTTCAAAACGTGCCGGTATAGAGTGTGGGTCACAAGCAGACTGAACCGAACCGGCTCACTAGTGGTCTAATTCCGGTTGAAATCGGTCGTCCATTTTTCAGTGTTCAAGGTTTTCTAATTTAGATAATATAAGTTCAAAAGAATTTGTTGCAAACTTTTATAATATGAATTTCTCATAAAAGACAGATTCCCCAAGAACCAGGTTTTTAAAAACTCCAGAACCAACAATTGAACTGAATATAGCCAGTCTAGTCTGGTCCCGGTTTTATTACGTGGTTCTGTTTTGTCTTTTCGAGCAAAACGTTGTAGTTCTGTTGAATGGACGAATATTAGACAACTCTAGTTCTACATATACTTTAATAAATAGTGACAAAAAAAGTTTGACAATCAAGCAGTCCTTCACTGTCATTTTCATAAGATTCGGGATGGCAGAAACACATATAACTCAAAAAACGGAAAATATACCGTTGGCAAGTGCTTTTTACGAAGATTGGCAATATTGGCTGCATATGACTGTAGTTCCTCATTCCCGGGTTCAATAGATAGTGCAAACTTTGAATTACTCTGTCAATAGGACTTCCACCATTAAGCATACAAACTTGATTGCAGATGATTAAAAAGAAAAAGAAAACATTACATACCAATGTATATTCATGACCACAATATATACTTGTGTCTTCTGGCAATAATAATAACTTCTCGAGGGACAAGTGCATCTGATATACAAAGGAGAACAACTATCAAGAGTTATGTTACGCAAAGCATAAGTAAATATTACTGTTTACCAAAGAAACTATAACTACTAAGCAAAAAGCAAACTAGCATTAACTAGTAACTAAAAGATACCCTGATCTTCCCTAGAATTAATAACCTAATAATTTATTAGAGCTTTTAAAGTAGCAATATCATCTTCCTTATCCTTGTTTCAACAAACAAAATACCGACTCAAGAAACACATATCGGTTGCACACTTGCACATGTAGATAAACATATAGGTTTAGTGTAAGGATGAGGTAATCTATATCCCTTTTGATTCAACGGACTAGAGATAGCAGATCTAATTAAGATCCTTGAACTTATATATCATCCCTTTTAATTCAACTGACTAGAGATAGCATATGCACACATATTATGTATAGAGTATGCATATATATAGCCTGCCAGTAGTGGTGTCCACAGCAATATAGCTGAGTCGTAAGAACAAGTCATCTTAACTTGGCCACCAACAGATTCAATACTGCAACAATATGTTCCATTTAAGGCCCAATATATCTTATCATGAATCAACAGATAAGTTTAGCATTAGTTATGAGCATATATAAGAAATTTTCAGGGAGGTAATAGAAGTAAAAAAGCTTCCCCACAGTGAAAACTGTAACCAATCAGTGAAAAACACGATATCAGTCTGGTTACCTGTTCAGGTGTTCCTTCGAATAGTTTGCCACATGATAAGCTAAATAAAGTATCACCAGTGAAAATAGCACCAGAGGCTGGAAAATAGAAGCTTATATGGCCTGCAAGCACAGAAACAAAGTATTAACAGTTGTCCTTACTCTCCTTTCTCCGAAAGATCCTGCAGCCTCTTTCAATAATCTCACGTTTATACAGTTAAAGATTAGCAGCTCATACAAATTAGGTTTAAATTTCTAAATACAGACATGGATCACCAATCATCAACAAAAATTGATGTATAGTGATCCTCAAAAATAACTTATCAATTCCGTGTAAAGGCTTTAAAAATCCCCATGCCATGATAGCCATTCTCATAAAAAGTGCAAGTTGGCAGTTTTTAACTGTTTATAACAGTAATGAAGTTGCAACTTAATGTATTCTGTAATCAAGGACTCGTGGAATTCAAAGCCACTAAAATGATGTAAAATTTGGCCTCTTTGAGCACAGAACAAGCAAAAGGCTGAGAAAAAGGAACAGCAAGAAAGAACAAATTTGAATGAGTCTTTGTCGATGTTTAGGTTGAAAAGAATGTTATCAAAGCACATGGTGTTAAATAGCGATCGAATCTTTCTCACATAACGACACATTAAATAAAAGAAGTCCATGATAATCTATTGAATAGCAGAGTGCAGTATACCTTTGGTATGGCCCGGGGTTGCAATGACATGCACCTCATGCCCAGCAAACATCCATGTATCACCATCATTTAAGCTGATATCAATGCCTGGAATTCTATCCTTGTCTATATCAGATCCAATTACCTGCAAGATTACAAACACGATATAGAACATAAAATAAGTATATAATTTAACAAACTCTCTCATAGCAGGAAATTTAATAAAATAAACTTGCCAAAATCTATCCCAATGTCGTAAAAGATGGTCACCGGACTGCAACTTCTTAATTTAAAAGTTGTGTAAGTGTATTTCAACAACAAAAGTAACCCAATGTATAAATAAAGAAGCTACAATTAGGCTTCTTAGCAACACAGAATAGGTAAGAGCAGTCATTTTAGTATTCTCCATGCAAACAAGTGGGACCCCTAAGGGCACACTTACTAGGGAAATTAGTAAGCTTCACCGTAGCAGGATCGACGGCCTCTAGAAAGCTACACGGGTGTCTAGTCTTTTCCTAAATGTTAGGGCTCTGTCTACTCTTTTACCTTCCTATAGTACTCGTAATTCTATGTTGTGTACAAAAACAAGGAACTTTCTCATGAATAGAGGTTGCATTGAGAAGCAAAAACAGAGAAATTATATGTAAATTATTCCTTAATCCTCCTATAAGTTTGTTCATTAGGAGAGTATGAGTGATCAAGAGAAGAAACAGACATTAAGAGCAATTAGAAACTCAGCAATTGTTTATATTCTAGTGTGGTTCTTAATCTTAAACCATGGTGATTACTCGCTAGACTCGCCCTAGAGTGGATAAACAGAAATGTGCTACATGAAAAACTCTTGATCTTCACTGAAAGAAGAAAGCGCCAGTATCAAAAGTTTCAGCTAGAGCAGATTCAATACTCAGGTTGAACACTGTTCTCCAGTTTAATAAGAGGGGAGAAAGGGAGTGAAAAGTAAAGAAACAAAAGAAGATTTGTTCTTGAGATTTGTTAAAGAAAGAAAGGGACAGAAGAGAGAGGATGATTTGTGTGTTTTTATTTCATAATGTTTCCTCCCAATAGGGCTGAGCATCGGGCCGCTCCCGACCCGTCCCGACCCGAATCCCGACTATCCCGAATCCCAACAAGCCGGAAAACACAAACCGAGTCCCGACCTGATTAAGCTCGGTTCGGTTTCGGGACAGTCGGGACGGGACGGGATCGGTCGGTTTGATCTGTTTTGTTTGTTGTTTTTTGGTTTTCGGCCCGTCCCGACCCGATCCCGACTATCCCAAATCCCGACAAAACGAAAAACACAAACCGAGTCCCGACCCGTTTGAGATCGGTTCGGTTTTGGGACATGATTCGGACTTGGGATCGGGACGGGATTCGGGATCGGTTCGGTTTTGCTCACCCTTACCTCCCAATATTGAGATGGTGAGGAAAGAAAGTAGATTAAAAGACACAACTACCCCTTGAATAACCTGACATCTCTCATTCCATAGTCCACCACAGTACCACACCAACTATTCACCATCATCTCCACCTTAAATTATTATTTCTTTTTTCTACTCTTCTATCGTCGCCATCATCTTCAAATAACACATTATTCAAAATGCCCAAATAGTATCATCAACGATTAATGGCCAAATTCAAAGAAATCATGAACGATTATTATAAAAAGATTAAAATAGATCTCTTAATTGAAAAAGAAAAAAAACATATTATCTTTAAAATTCAATGGTGGATTGCCTAGATATACAAAACCCATATCAATCCCAATTCTTTATTGATTTTTTCTAGTAGCTGTTAAATGAGTTTGCCAGTCATTTGTAAAAGCACATGAATATTATAATAGTACATACAAAGGGCATATTGGTATGCTTGATTTTGTTTTTTCTTAGTTTTCTTTACCTCTCTTTCAAACTAGAGAACATCAAAATAATATAAAGTTTATTTACTTTCATGTACTCTTCTCTACTTTACTTCCTTTTACTTCACTTTTCCCTTTCAAGGAAACTAAAGAACACAGTAGAAGTCTCACATATAGCGCCACAAACATAAGGGCATCATGAACCTATAAGAATGAAGATTCTCGCACGAATGACCCTCAAATATTCCATGAAAACTGCAAAAAGCACTCAGGCTTCTCAAAGAAAAAGGACACACAAGTTCCAAAAAACAGAGAAGCATGTAAATCCCTTTATGACTGAAAAGCACAAACTTGTGATCTCGTCTCATCAAATCAAACCGATGTTGATCCCAACACGGCAAAACTTTGTTGTTGGTTAACTAATAATAAGGATGCAGGCAGCAATCATTGCCACCACTAAGAACCAGCAACTTTTGATATAATTTCCGTAGGCGCCTAAACCAGTCCTAACAGATGTTCTCTTAGGCATTTCATTGTCAGCCATTAACCCAATGTTATCCAACATCATCATTTAAACCCAAAAACACAGAAAAACTCAGACTAAAGCAATGAATCCAAGTACATGAAAACAGCATTTACAAGAAGATAAGATTCAGAACACCACAAAAGCAAAACCAGATGGAAATTTGTTTTAAGTCTTAATAAGGTACACCTGACAACAATATGCTACAATACTAATCTAGCTTTGTTTCATTATCACCTTCCAACTCGTATCATCTTTCTCGTGTTTCCTTCTTCTACCGTTAACAACATTAACTGATGTTATCTAGTAATCTTACTAAGCAATGCCACCCTTAACATCCAAATTTTGCTCAACCTCAAGCATGTGCAAGCACCATGGTCACTGCTAAACCGTCTTAATGAGGCAATACATCTGGAATATAGGCGACCTATTTGTTACTGTGTAATTAGTAATAATGTAGAATCTACTTTCCCAAAAGACTAGTCACTAGAACTCCAATTTGCTACAAATCTTATATATTTCGAATTTTTGATCAAGAATGGAAACTGAACCACCTAAGAAAGTAAACACTTTCATCTACTTCTTAGCTAAGACCTACAAGACTCAAGTGTACCCTAAAAAATTTACGGTAATTAAGTATTATGTAGCAAAAAGTTTTAAAAATCAAACAGAAAAAACAATTGCACCAAAATCATATATATGGCTCACCTTTGCCCCATACCTCGCTTTCAAATCCACATTTCCACCAGTGTGATCGAAATGATGATGGGTATTTAAAATGTAGTTCAGATTTCGGTTGTTCCTGCTCAACACATCTACTATTGGTAGAGATTCAGATGGATCCACCACTCCAACAGTACCAGTATCTAAATCATGCAAAAGATATGCATAATTATCCTTCAGGCACGACACCTAAATTAAGCACGAAAAAAAAAAAAAAAAATCAATTCGGCTGTATAATTGTTAAAGTCGGCAACCAAGTAAACAATAATAAAACGAAAACTCACCAACTCAATCTGTAACGATGAAGATATCTTAGAAATGCTACACAGATGAGAAACACCAAGCTGTCGACTGACTCCTCTTATTGTTTTAAACGGAAATGAAAACATCTGCATAAACCCATACATAAGGTTTTTCCGAAGGCAGAGTTGCCTTATACCCGGCCATACGCAAACCATCTTTCTCGCCTGACACATTAATAAAAAATCAAAAACCTTCAAGTCAATATCTCAATACAAAACAATAATTGACAACACACCATGTGTATTAGAATTTAGGAATATATTCCCTCTATTATATGATTGGAACATAGTCACATAATTCGCTCAAGAGGGAGAGTACCACGAATTGGTACGGGGTGTACCGAAACGCGGTACACCAGCGTTCCATACGCTGTTGGTTCGGCGTACCAAAAAGCAATGGTTCAGCGTATCAAAAGGCAATGGTTCAGCGGTCCAAAAGCAATGGTTCAGCGTACCGAGGCGGATTTTCTTTTTTTTGAGCCAAATCAGTCAATAGTATTGATTTTGTACCTTGAATCGATTTACTTTTAGGGTTTTTAACCCCATATAGCGCCGGATTCGTGATTTCCGGCGACGAATTCCGGCGGCGGCGGTGCAACATCTGCCAGAAACCCAAGGGAGGAAGAGAGGAAAGAGGGAAGAAAGATATAACGGCCGGAACTTTGTTTTACTCTTTTAGGGTTTTAATAAGTTTAGACTTTTTAACATTTAACCCCTCTATCTTTCACTATTTTACATTTAGTCTCAAAAAGTTTAAAATAAGTTTGTGTATTTAAACATTTGACCCCCTCTATCTTTAATAGTTTACATTTAAGTCTTAAACTTATATATAAAAGTTTATAAAGTATGTATATAAAATATATAAATACTTATTAAAACTTATATATATATATATATATATATATATATATATATATATATATATATATATATATATAATTTCTATATTTTGTTAACTAATGTTTTTGTTAGAACGTACCAAAATACATGGTACAGTGTACCGATACGTACCCATGTGTACCGAAATGAGTATACCCCCCACGTACCGAATTCGTCATCAAGAGCGAATTGCGTACCAGAACCGCGTACGCGTACCGAAGCGTACCGCGTTTTATGTGACTATGGATTGGAATCAATTTAACGATTTTCTGGTATACCCATGTTTTATAATATTTTTAAGAAAAATATCTTCGTCAGTAACCCATATTGTTGACCTAACTAAATCTAAAGACTAAAAAAAAGTAAGTTACCTGTTTTTCCCCAACATTCTCCTCAATGTTCATATTTCCTAATTCGGTTAACTCGTCTTCCCACTTTTTTCAACACGATTTCTTTTCCGCTAATCCTTTTATCCCCTCAGAGAATTTCACATTAAATTGACTTCTTAATATCAGATTAGCCACTCACTGAAAAAAATAAACAAACGCCCTAAACCTAATGCCTAAACCCTATGTCCCTAACTATAAAACAATTCGATTTTAGCATATGCTTTTCTAAAACCAGCAAAAAATGCCAAAAAGAAAGTTACCTGCTTTTCCCCAATATTCTCCTCAAAAGTCATATTTTCTAATTCCGTTAACTCATCGCCTTTCCAGTTTTAAAAGAATTCTTCCTGATCTTTCCACTTTCTTTGACGTAAATTCTTTTCAGTTCAACTTTTACAGCGATGCAATTAAATTCGCCACTCGCCTAAAACAATAAAAAAACGCCCTAATCCCTAAACCTTAACTATAAAGCAATTCACTTTAACATATACCAGTGCACCCTACTTAGTAAAACAACAAATATCATCGAAATTTTCTAATCAGAGAACATTGATTTTGACTTCTTAATATCAGATTAGTGACTCACCTAAAACAATCAACAAACGCCATAAACCTAAACCTACTCCCTAAACCCTAACTATAAAATAATTCAATTTTAGCATATGCTTTTCTATATCTAAAACTAGCAAAATATGCTAAAAAAAAGTTACCTGGTTTTCCCCAATATTCTCCTCAAAAGTCATATTCCTAATTCCATTAACACGACGTCTTTCCATTTTAAAAAAACTCTCCCAGATCTGTCCACTCTCTTTTCGACGTAAAATCTTTTCAGTTCAACTTTTACACTGATCTAATCAAATCAGCCACTCACTGAAAAAAAATAAAATAAAATAAACAAACGCTAATCCCTAAACCTTAACCTTAAAACAACAAATACCACCGACATTTTCATATCGTGTATCACACACGTAACACATTTCTATTAAATCGCCAAATTCACTCATCCTCGTACTAATATTAAAAAAAAAAAAAAAAAAAAAAAAAAAAAAAAAAAAAAAAAAAAAACCCTAATTTCAAAAAATAAAAAATATATTCCACATTAATAATCCATAAATAAATATCAATCAATATAATTAAAGACAGACAATTAACATTAACATAGTATCTATGATGATTAATTAAATAAAATGAGATATTGGTAAATATTAAAAAGTGAAAAAAAAAAGTGAAAGGAAAAGGGAACCTGATTAGAAGGGAGTGCAGTAGTGGTCATAATAGCGGATGGTACGAGTGATTTACAAAGTGTTTGCATTTTTATTATTTTGCTTTTTATGTAAGGAAGGAAAGAGAAAGAGTGAGTTAAATGAAATGATGAACGAAAAACGGGTATGGGTTGGGTTGGGTTGGTTGCATTACTTACTTGGTAGAGTGTCATGTCATGTCATGTCCACCATGTATTCCATTTCCTTTGTCCACGCGTTTTCTTTTCACTTTTTTAATGATATGTTTTTTATTTATTTTATTTACCGGAGTATATACATGCCTATAAAGAAAATGATTCTCATGTCTAATTGAGACATGTGACAAAATAAAGAGTGGAGATGAAGAAAGATAAAATGAATAAAATACATGTCAAGTAATGAATAGATTAGTCATGTTTTTAGCCATAAAGTTTAGGCCTCTATATCACTACTAAAAGTTTTTTTTTTTTTTTTTTTTTTTTTTTTTTTTTTTTAATCTTGAGTAACGCTAAAAAGTCCTACAATAGCTTTTTTGTGTACCCACTTGTGTCATTTCAGTCTTCAATTGATGAAAATCTCGATTCATTAGAAGTTGGACAAGTAAGGAAATTTCTTGTTGATTTACGTACTTTCCTGTTAAAAAGTAATCGCAAAAATCCAAACATTTATCTATCCAGCCATGAGGTAAAATCAGCAGCGATAATTAGTTAGTTTTGTGTCAAACGCTTGCTATCTACCAAGTCATCTTCCAAAAAGTCTTTAGTAAAGCTTTTGTCGCAATGCACCAAGTCATTCAAAAGGCTTATTAAATAGTGAAAATTCTTTTGTAAACCGATGCGTTACAGTTGCTCTAACAATGAAATTTTATAGTGCTAAATAGTTATAATTGTATTATTGTGCTTAAGTGTTTCGTGTGACTAAATGAAGTGTTTCCTACAATTTACATTGGATTGTCTTGGCTAGAAGCTTTTTTGACAATGATATCAACTTTAACCGAATCACTCATTTTTTATTAAATTTCATATTAATAAAAAATGACTAAAAAAAAGTTGTAAAAGGTTGTATAGCATTAAGTTTTAAAATTAAAACTTTTGAAAAAGAAAGCTGTTAATGGTCATTAAAAACATGCATGCTAAAAGTCAATATGAATTTCTGAATATGTTGTGATACAAAGCGATGGTCATTAATATAAAAAGTTTTTCAAGTTTTGGTACTGAGAGATTTTATTAAGACCAAAATTTGACAACTTTCTCTTTATATGTGGCACAGATAAATGATGGCGGATTCGGCATTATAAGTTATCAAAAGTTATTAGATGCATTTTATTAGACCGAACGATATTATAATACAAAACTTTTAGGCATGGTTTGTTTAATAAAATATAGCTTTTTATGATATTTATGATATTTTACAATGCACGGAAAAATCCATGCGGTTAATGAGAGGACTTTTGATAATCATTCTAAATTTGCCTATGTATATTTAAATAGAGAATTGCTAGACTCATAAAAAAAATTCCACAAAATATATTCATAAAATAAGTTGACATTTTTTATTGGCTTAATAAAAAAGAAGAGAGAGAAACTATAACAAAATACACCAATTAAATAATGTCAATTCATTTTGTGAATGTGTTTTGTGAAAGTTTTTTTTTTGTGGGTCTAGCAATTCTCATTTAAATATAAGATGTTTGTCATGTGCAATTTTTTGTGAGATCATTATAAATTTTAGTATATTACAACTTTTGTCCTTGTGGTTTGGCCGAAATCACATCGCAAGTCCCTCGACTTTCATTTTTGCATGATGAATCCTTATAATGAAGTTTTGAAACACCATTTGTCCTTATCTCTAAATCCATTTGTCCATGTGGTTTGGCCGAAATCACATCGGAAGTCCCTTGACTGTTAGGGATAGGGATGTATAGTGTTACGAAAGTTTATTATAAGGATTCATCATGCAAAAATGAAAGTCGCGGACTTGCGATGTGATTTCGGCCAAACCACGGAGACAAACAGTGTAATTTACTCTTTTAATTTTATTGTTTTTTAAAAATCTAAAAGAGGTGTAATATATTAGAATGAGCATGTTAAAAATCTAAAAGAGGTGTATATTGTAGTTTTTTAACCATTTGCGACGGACTGCGGCGAGCTTGTGACGAAGAGGCGTTGCTCGTGGTCACGATTATGGTATGGTAGTTATGAGCTTCTAATGGGTATGCTCGTGGTAAGTCGTGACGGGTGTACTTTTTATTTTTTATTTTAGTGATTACAGCAATTATTACGAGTTAAAAGTGAAAAGAAAGTAAGTTGATACGGCAATACTAATGGACCAAGTGCTCTTAGAATATTTTAGTTGCTATAAAGTTGATATAATATGTAATGTTGGGAGAGTATCTTTATATAACTTATACTTGTATAAATTTAATCCTATAAGTTACAAATTTCATATTAGGTACCCATTAGTCTTTTTATAAAATCAAACAATATTGAAATATGAAATGAGACCGAAACTTTCTATTTCATAAATTCATCGAAACAATTTGACTAACTTTAATCTTTTCTCTCCAATAATAACAAAAAAATTATCTCCAATAATAACAAAATGTTATATAAATCAAAGATGATGTTTCATGTTATTATACTTCTTCTACAAACATCAGTTAATATAATAATCAACATGTACTATCTGGGAGAAAAAAATTGTGTATGTTAAAGTTTTAGACATAAAACGAAGCACATATAAATTAAAAAAAATATTTAAGCATTTAATAATAATGTGGATAAAAATTGCCGCGCATTATTCTCTCTATAATACATCACAATGGACCAAGTTCCGAGGCATCAATAAACTAATATTTTTAACTTGAGCTGTGTTAGTAGCCCGTTTAGTGGTGTTTTGGTGGCCCAACAAGTAGTTACTTTCGTCTTCTCATAGTTCTCAACATTTCGAGACAAACATCAACGCCTCCAAACCTAGGCTTTCGATAAACTTCGTTGTCTCCTCTTCGCCGACATCAAGATCTAATGAAAGATATTCATACGACACTCATACGGCAGCGGAATCGGAGGTGGATGATGAGGTCTAGATTAGAGAATAGGCGTTTTTGTTGTAAATGAATTTTGCAAACCCAAGTATGAAGTTAAACAATAGATTTATATAAGAAAAAATAGAGGTTCTAGTTTTTATGTTCCTTGATGAAAATCATTAGGTGTTGACATGAACATCAACTTTTTATAAGATTTTCGAGTTGCTAATTTTGGAATTGTCAATATGTTATTTTGTTTTAAGTTATTTTAAAACCTCAAGCTGTTATGATTTAATGGAAGAAATTTGTTGATGTGTTCATGTTACATATCAGCTCATGTTTTCATATGATTAGTGTTCGGTCGATCTGTTGTAAGTTAAGAAATAAGTTTCAATTAAATAAAATTATAGATGAAGCAGGTTTGCATCAGCTAGGGCTTCAGGTCAAACCGGTGTAGAGGAAGTGTCTCAACCTGAAGAAGGAGACCATTAGTTTAAGATTAGTTGTTTGAAACCGAGTGAGTTCAACGGTAAATAACCAAGTTTTGGAATTATTCATTTTTAAAAGGAATTCTGTAAATGTCAATTTAGTTTGTTGGTTATTTGCTCTTTCGTAACTGAAAAAGGTGAGATGGCTTTTTGAAACAGTCTGATGATCGCATTAACTTGGCGTACTTATGATGTTCCTACATTAGACGCACCCAGGTGCGGTGGTAACTGGATTGGTTCGAAATGGTTACAGGCATAAAGGTTTTTTTTGCAAAAAACCCAAAGTTCGTTACAGTCAATAACAATTTTACTTGAACAGGTGACTTTGGTAGACACTTTTTTGCAAGGAATATATGTTTTTTTTTTTTTTTTTTTTTTTTTTTTAATTGAAGCAACTAATTTTTTTTCTAGGTTGGGTCGTACTATGCGCAAACGGCATTTTCTAAAACCGTGGATGAAAGAACCCTTCCACGTACCTTGGAATAACCGCACAAGGTAATAGTGGTATCTCTGCCCTTATATAATTGAATTTCGTACACCGATAAGATATCTTAAAACATACATCCGTTTATGGTTTTAGTTTTACAGTGGATCATCTTTTTTTTTTTTTTTTTTTTTTTTTTTATTTTTATTTATTTATTTTTGTTAAGGTTAGAAAAAGTTTATGGGTGGTGTTGAAGAACACTGGGTGGATTAAGTAGAAATATCTTTTAGGAATTTGGAAGGGTTATTAATCGAATTATGATTCGGGTAGATATACAAAAGTTTATTTAGAGCATGTGCAGCGGTAACGCTGGTCTCAGCGTTAAGCCCTTTTTAACGTGCGTTATATCGCGTTAGCCGTTGCATGTGTTCGAGTTAAGGCCGCGTTAACGCGGCATGTTAAGCCACTAATGTTGCGTTAAGGTGAGACCAGGTAAAAAAAATTTTGACACTTTTGGCCCCTCCATGATTGAAGTGTGTGTTATTGAGTGTTGTTAGAATCGTATTTTTATTTATAAAAAGTGTCGGTCATTAATGTGTAGTTATAGGTTGCTTTAGAATATCATTATGATGAAGTTTATGCTTAGTACTCATGTTTTGTAAAAGTCTAAGGGCCATTAATGTAACAAAGTAAAAGATTAGAGATGCCCTAGATTATTAGTATAAATACTCTTGTAAACCTCATTTGAGAGGTTGGTTCTCTTAGTCATAACAAAGTTATTATTTCACACACTAGAGTTCCCACTCACTCTCTCTCTCTACTTACTTTCTCTCTCTAGGTTTAAGCTTGATTCTATAGTGATTTAGGTTGTTCTACGGTCCTACAAGTGGTATCAAGAGCCTAGGGATAATATTGGTTGTTCTAGGTTAGATTTGGTCGGAAAAAACTAGGATTTAAGGTGATTTTTTCGGATCTCGTTACTGTTAGAAAAATTATTTTCGAGTTTAAAATAAAATATATTTTTCGAGTTAGAAATTTTTTTTTCGAGTTTGGAAATTTTTTTCGAATTTAAAAAATTTTATCAAGTTTGGAAAAAAGTTTTAACGAGTTTGAAAAATATTTATCGAGTTTGAAAAAATAATTTTCGAGTTAGAAAATTTTTTCTATCGAGTTTGAAAGTTTTGTCGAGTTAGGATTTATGTTTTACCGAGTTTGACTAGCTTTACCGAGTTTGGGATTTAACTTTTGCGAGTTTTAATTGTTTTCTAGTCGAGTTAGGATTTCAAGTTAGCGAGTTAGGTTGTAATCTCATCGAGTTAAGTTTTATATTGGCGAGTTAGCCTCGATTCCTTATCGTTCATCGAGTAAGGGTTTTTATTTGGTTAACACTAAACGAAACGCTGCTGAAATTTCATGGACTTATCGAGTTAGAAACAATTTATACCGAGTAAGAGATATTTCGAGTTTGGCAACTATTACCGAGTTACAACTTGTATCGAGTTAGAAACAATATATATCGAGTTAGAAACAATATATATCGAGTTAGAACTATTTTCGAGTTAGACATTTACCTAGTCACAACTTGTACCAAGTTTGAACCAAAGTTTCAATTTGTACCGAGTTAGTTACTACATCAAGTTACCGAATTAGGCAAAAAAAAAAAAAAAGTTTTTTTGCGGGAAAAGTTGAGTAATTTTTTTTTACCGGAGATTAAACGTTCCATTTTTACGCGAGATTTAAATTTTGGTATAAGGTTGAAAATTTTGGCCCGAAATTCAAATTTTTTGGCCAAAATTCAAAAAATTTCGGTAAAATTTGGCGAAATTTTTTTTCAAAACTCAAATTTTTCTGGTAACATTTGAATTGTATTTCTTTGTGTTTTTCAAATTTTTAGAAAGAAAATTTTCATACTCAATTTTTGGCGGGAAATTACGTATTCAATAAAATTCAACCGAGAACGTTTTTCATCTTCACCAAACCATCTAATCTACAACAACAACCTTTGTTATCTTTCAAAAGATCCTCAGAACAACGTTTCACTTTGAATTGAATCAATGGCATCTCACCATGACAGTATCACGAGTACTTTGTCCAATGGTTTTGCATCAGTCTTCAATGCATTAAACATCCAATGACACAACAACAATCAGCAAGGATATGCTTCGGGTATACAGATGGGGAACCAGATGCAATATGCAGGGCAATATGTAGGAAATCAGATGGATCAGATTGTGAATTAGAATGTGCTTAATCAAAATGGGATTGATTGTTTCATGACTTCGATTCAGAAACCTACATCAGCAAGTCACAGCAGAAACAATGTCAATGCAATGACGAAGGTAGAAAAGATCCAGTATTTGTTGATGCTAGCCAATAAAGAAGACTCGGGAATACCGTTGACTGCTGAGGAAAACAACTTCATAGCTACAACAAGAGTTAATGACAATTCAGCAGATCTCAACGAAACCTACAACTTTATGGCAAATCAGCAGGCAACAACATCAAGCAGTGATTCTAATCTTCCTCCTACTTACGATTCAGATCCATTCCATGAGGTACCAAATAATGGTAATGATGCTAATCCGTTTGCTCATGAGAAGCCACATTATGTGCCACCTGAACTTAATTACGATACATATATGGGGGAACAAGTTAATAGCAATGTTAACTATGAAACCCCAGATATGGATCCTAATGGAGTTCAAGTTGCACAAAATAGTGCTAATGATGAGGAAACCCGTGCTTTCTTTGAATCTTTATTGAATAATTGCAGCATTGAAATTGAGAAAGTGAAAAAGGTAAATCGCGATGTTAAAGCCGCGAATGTTAAATTGATCGCTGAGCTTGAGAGTTACAAGAAAAACGCTAATGCTTTTGAATTTCATAACAAAAGATTGTCTGAATTAGAAACTAGTTATCAAAATTCCGTTTCAAGGGAAAAACAATTGCAACTCAAGTTTGATACACTTGATGTTAACTCTTTCAAAAAGATAAAATCTTTAAACGCGGAAATTTCTGATTTACAAAACCAACTTTCTAAACAAAAATCAGCTTATACCAATCTTGAAAAAGAAAGGGACGAGCTGAAAAAGGACTTTGCAAAGAAAGAAGACAAACTTTTGGCCGAAATCGTAGAGTCAAAACACATGATTGCACATTTAGAAGAATTAGTGGTTAAGTCGGGTCAGTCAAGTCAAACAATGAAAATGATTTCAAATCAAACTAATCTGATTTACCATGCGAAACATAAAGTGGCTCTTGGTAACAACACCCCCAGTAATCTCAAGAAAGCTCAGCAAGAACAGAATGTTTTGTATAATGGTAATGTGATTTACACCAAACATGATCCTCCCGTCGTTCGAGATTCTGTGTAAACGATAGAACATGTCGAAGAGAGCATAATTAAAATGAAACAAAAGGATTTGAAACCCATTGATTACAACAAATTGAACAAACTTTCGGGAATTACTTTTGTTCCACAAAAAGAACCATCTGTGTTTTCTATAAAACGACCATTCAAAAAATGTTTTCTAAGAAAGTAATTGTTTCCAAATCTCTTTCAAAAATGGAACAAATGTATTCTAACAACACTTTTAATACAAGTGAGGCTAGAGACATTCTGGATGACGTTAAAAAGAGAATTCAAGAATTTCAAAATATTGTTAATTCTAAAACTACAATCAGTATTAACAACTGGCATTCCAGTTTTCATATTGACCTGAAAAAGGTTTTTGAAAACGAAATTGCTATCCCACTGAATAACATCAGTGCGAGGGTAATCCATTTTGAACAAGCTTTCTTAAAAGAAACGGCCGACTTTGTCAAGGACCACAAATCCCTGGTAAACGAAGTTAATGATACTCGTGAAAACATGAATGTTTTGGAAAAGTTAAATGATTATCTCTTCGAAGCTGTTATGACTACTGATATTATGTCCATCATTTTACAAATATATTCTGTTCAAGATGATGAAAGACTGAGAGCTGAGACCTCCGAAATTGTTTCCAAATATGAAAATGCTCTTATAAAGCTTGAAAAAGAAAATGTGTCATGTTTTAAACAACTTGATCGAAAAAAAGAAGAATGCAAGTATGACAAATTGTCGTATGAGCGTGCCTTCAAGAACATGAAAGAGCAAAATGATCTTTTGAGGGCTCAGCTTGAAAGTCAAAAAGGGAAGGGTGAGGAAACTAAGTTTGCAAAACCATCAAATTCGGAGAAACCAAATGTTTCAAACACGGTTCAAAAACCAAAAATGTCAATTTCAAGGTTTGCTCCAAGAGTCGATGAGAGAAAGGATTTGACAAAACCAGTCACTCCAACACCCTTGCCCCAGCAAAGTGAAAATGAAAAGATTGTTGATAAACAAAAATTGGTTGTTGAAAGAGACACAAATATTTGTTCACCTAGCTCTTCTAGAAATAATACATCGAATGTGACCATAAAAACTGTTAAAGAGTCTGTCGGTTCTAATGACATGGTCCAAAATCACCATCTAGAGGAAGCTAGGAAAAAGAAACAACTTCGAAAAGACGGAATTTTAGGTGTAAAATCTAGTGTGATGAATTCTACAAGATTCCAAAGCACTGCTAGTAGTAGTAAACCATTACCTAGGAACATTCAACAAAATACTAGGGATTGGCTTGCATCTAAGTGTAGTGGCACAAAAGAGCATGATAGGAACGTAGAATGTAACACAAAGAATTCCAAGGTCTCATCGAACAACAAAAAGCAATTTCCAAAAGACTGTAGTGACAAAGTTAAAATTGCTATGTTAAACAACGATGTTGAATTTGTCTGTTCTACATGTCAAAAATGTGTTTTTTCAGCTAATCACGATGCATGTATTGCACAATTTCTCAAGAAAGGAAAATCAAGTGTCAAGACACAATCCACTAAGACACCAAATAGAAACAAACCCGTTGATATGAAACAAGAGGTTAAGAAACCTAATAGGTGGATACCGAAAGGATGTAGTTTTTCCAAGACTGAGACTTCCGCTGCATCTGATAAGAAAACTACGTCTAGATCTTACCTTAGGTGGATTCCCACGGGAAAAGTTTTTAAAACAGTTGGTCTTAGATGGATTCCCACAGGAAAGATTTTTGATAGTTGCACCAAGACAAATAATAGTGATAATCATCAGGATAAGGAAGTAGAAACCATTACAACCATTGATATTCAACACCCGCTGAGTGATGATTCATGTACTTCTAACACTGTTATTTGTGAAACCTCTTCGTCCTTGGTTGCAGGTGCTTCAACTATCTCAGAACCCAGTTCATCAAAGGGTTCAAATTCAGTAAATTCTATAACATCATTCTTTCACTCTTCTATTTTTGATTTTCCATTTCTTTTATAAAAACAAAAACAAAATACAAAAATATAAAATTTCAAAAAATACAATAACAATATAAAATCAAAAAATCAAAAAATATTCTTCTCATGACATGTCTCTCGTATAAATCAATATTCTGTACGTTTCTAGAAATGTCATTCAACAATGATACAGACATGTACAGATGCTTGAACGGGAGTTCTTTAATATGTTTTTTAAAACATGTCGTTTCTCAAAAAGTTTCTTCACAAAGGCTTGTAAGTACTTCAGCTTACAACCCGTGCTTCAAAGTGAAATCTTTTCAAAACTTAAGTCCGGGTATAACAACTCGAAAAAGATTTCAAATAAGGACTTAATCGAATGGCTTTTGGACACATCAGTTCAGGACCCGCGCTTCAAAGATAGGAAAGTGCTTAATCAAACAATGATTTCAAATATTTTTTGAGCACTTATCCTAAAACGAAAACCACACACTTATCTGGCTTGAGTTTTCTTTAGAAAAACTTTCAAAATCTTTAAGCTCAAGACCATGATTGTTGATCTAATGATAAATTAGATTTTCAAAATTCTCTTACATTCTGAGCACCACCTTTTCAAGTTTTTTCAAAAAGATTTTTAAAATCTATCAAAATCGGTGCTCATCATCAAAATGACTTGTGTACATCTTACAATGCACAACTCAAGTTTTCAAAGAAAGGAAAGTGCTACGCAATAATAATTTTCATCAGCAAAGTGCACTTATCCTAAAAATGGACACTGTTGTACGCCTCAGTGCGACATTCCTATTCAAACAAAGAGAAGTCTTTGTTTTTCAAAATACCTTGAAGCAAAATTCAACAATACTGAAACTTCTTTCTCTTTCAGAATTTGGCTTCAAGAAGACTCCTTCCCTCTAAACTTTCAAAAGTTTAACATTTCTCAAAAACATATGCTTGTTTGAGGGGGAGTATTTCAAAAACAAAATTGTTCCAAAGTCATGCAAAATGAAATCTGTCTTTCTCTCCAAAAAGCTTTTTCTTAATCAGTTGATATAAAAAATATCACGATATGCTATTTTTGAGGGGGAGAAGACATAATTAAAATGTGATCAAAGATGTTTAAAGCTTGTGACTGAATCTCAAAAGAGCTAGACTCAGAATGTACCAATGAATTGACGAAGCTTAAAATGTCAGTAATCGAAAAGACTTGTCCTGGACGGGTAATAATTTCAAGCTAGTCTAACTAGTGATGTAAGCGTGTCTCGAATATGACTTGTCTGAGTAGAATGTACCGTATCGAAAGACTTTCTTTGGACTTGACCAGGACGGGTAATAACTTCAATCTAGTCTAACTAGTGATGTAAGCGTGTCTCGAATCGGTCATGTTCACTGAAAGTGGATCAATTCAAAAAGTGCAAACTCCTCACGCATATGCAAATTTCTTAAAAATTCATAAGCACATGTGAAGGGGGAGTCCTTCAAAAGAAACAAAAACTCTCAAAGTGTCAACAAAAATGTGTTTATATTCATAAACACTTTGAGAGATTTTCAATCAAAGGTTTCATGGCAATTATAGGATTCATGGAGTTATAAGGTGACTAAGGTTAGGGAGAACCGTCCTATGATCCCCCAGAGCCGGAGGGATCTACCCAAGGACAATTCCAATAGATTAGAATTAGAAGTCCTTAGGTATGATTGAAAAAAGGAGAAAATGAGAAAGGAGAAAGAAGGGGTTGAAGAATTAAAAAGAAAAGTTATGAAAAAGGGTGAAAAGAAATAGCCCTCCATATGTTCAACCTTAGGGCAGACACCGGGTTCAATTCATATGCTACTGGTTGTTGCTAAGGTGACACCTGTATTGAAGATAAAGACGTCATGGACCCAGTGACGCATTGTACTAAACCTTCTTAACCACTCAAGTTCTCTTAAAAGAGCTTGTTTCATTCTCACGGGGAACCAGTGTAATCTATCGACCTGTCTCTTAGAGATGGTTGATATTGAAGCAGGAGACCTCTCCCTAATCTCCGCATAGGAAACCTAAGTGTGCACTTATCGAGTCTAGAGCCATGAGATACATTAAAGATCTCTTAGGAACACTTAGTATTTCTACAACTGGTGTTCTACATCAATGGACATCAGCTGTAAATTATCGAGTCCTTCGCAGATCTTAGCAATCTGCCGAGAACGTTTATGAGAGAATTTACAAATGTATTTCTCAATGATTGAACAGAAATTCCTGCCAGGGTCAACATCAAACAGCCCTGACAGCAGGTCACTTCGGTAATTCTTTATGGGTTACGCTTAGTGTTCACGGTGGTTTCAAATGGTCTACAGTCGTGGAGTGATCCCCAGCGACTCACCCAGTCATTGAGCTACTTAGTAGGTCTCGTAAGCTCTTTCGGGAGTATCTGATATGGGAACAGCCATGGTAAGGGTTAGAAGGAGTCTTCACACTATGCTGTTGACGATCTCTAATTCCTTATCTGTAAGTACCGGTTGTTTATTGCTAACTGTTTACCTGCAGCTATACATCATCTCCATGGCGAAAGATTCCACATGCTCATACATGCATCAACAAAGTCAAAGGAAAGTTCTCACAAAGATCAAAGGATAGCAACAGTCAAAGAAAGATAAGACGCCAAAAAGAAGAATCTACAAAGTAAAGTGACAAAGATCAACGTGAAAGAACGGGAATAACAAATGTATGTATGACAAAGACTTAAGACATATGAGCATGTTGGAATGGCAGACAACCACCACAAACACAGAAGTGACGAAAGGCAGATGACATCATCGGATCACTTCAACAACAATGAAGCATGATGAACTGGAACTATGTTTCATCTAGTGATTCTTAAAGACGTCAAGAGCTATGAATGATAAAGTTTAAAGACAAAGATGATGACATCGCGCAACCTTCAATGACCAACACTTAGGCGGAGATTGTTAGAATCGTATTTTTATTTATAAAAAGTGTCGGTCATTAATGTGTAGTTATAGGTTGCTTTAGAATATCATTATGATGAAGTTTATGCTTAGTACTCATGTTTTGTAAAAGTCTAAGGGCCATTAATGTAATAAAGTAAAAGATTAGAGATGCCCTAGACTATTAGTATAAATACTCTTGTAAATCTCATTTGAGAGGTTGGTTCTCTTAGTCATAACAAAGTTATTATTTCACACACTAGAGTTCCCACTCACTCTCTCTCTCTACTTACTTTCTCTCTCTAGGTTTAAGCTTGATTCAATAGTGATTTAGGTTGTTCTACGGTCCTACAAGTGTGTAATTTTTCAGTGTGTATGTTCTTGTGTGTGTTTGTGTGTGCAGTGTGTGTTTGTGTGGAGAAGATGATACATAAAGTAAATTTGCAGTTTGGTCCCTGTTTACAATTTAGTCCCTGTTTACAATTGAGTGGAACTGCAGTTTGTGTGGACAATTTCGTAATGTTTTTTTTTCCTTCTTTTCTCGTAATGTTTTTTTTATTCTGTAATGTCTTTTTTTTCGTAATGTCTTTTTTTAGTGCGTATTGTAATATATTTTAAGAATGAATGTTATGGTTTTTAATAAATAAAGTATTAGTTTTAGTTTAGGGTTGAATTTGAAAATATTTGAAAAGTTGAGTTAAAGTGAGTTAAGGTTGAGTTATTGTTGTGGGTGTTTTTTTGTGAGTTAAAGTTAAAGTGTTAAAGCTGATGTGGCGCTGACGTAGCGCGGAGTTAAGTTATAACTCACGTTATTGATGTGGATGCTCTTATGTGTTGCAAATTATGTCCATGTGAATAGAATGACAATGGATGTGTTAAATGGCGGGAAACGCGAAATGACTAAAATACCCAAACTTGTAACAGTAACTAACGAGATTTTTTAACGATCGTTAGGCCGAGGAACGTAAATTGTTAGAAAAGTGAATAGTAGTGACATAATTTGCAAAAATAGAACAGTAATGGCATAAGATGCAAAAACAGCAAAACACAAGGTCATTTTTTTGCAGTTTACTCAATTTTAAAAAGGTTAGATTATACGTATAGTATATATACAAGAAGATAGATAAATAAATAATTAAAAAGTAGAAAGACTTGCCAATTACAGTGTTAATAGGCCGGGTTCTTAGCAATCTGATTTTTTGCACCTTCCCTTACCAAGATCCCAGCTTCACTAAAAGCTACACATGATTGAGTGATCATGTTTCCCTGTTCATTAGATATGATCTCCACTCGCTGTTTTTGGTGACACCGGACAGCGGAACACGAGTATGTTGTACCAAGATCACCATTGGCTGCCCCTTTAACTCTTGTATAGACATGTTTGAATTAGAAACATAAAAAAATAGAATTGAATATATTTGTAACAAAGTGGACTTTTTTAATCAACAGGCTCACAGCCCTTGTTCATGCATTTAAAAGTACTAAAAATAGTCGAATAATTGATTGAAACAACTCAGAATACATATACACAGAACATTATTAGAAAACTATAAAACACAATAATTATCACAAATTCACAACTAGAAGAATATGACAGAATATTGAGCTAGGGTTTTAGGCCTTTTTATAAGGCATTTTGTTTGTTTAATAGTCATTAAGGACTCTATGTGAAACCTTCTAGCTAGGTCTAAGCAGCAACTAAACCCAATAAATATTTGAAAAGAAGAAAATAAAAGGTAATTAAGCGCATTATTAGGGTCTGCATTTTTTTTAATCATTGTATTTGTGTTCTCATAGTTTTCTACTTTCATGGCTCACAATAAATATCATGAGAGTTTCAGAACTGATATTGTTTTAACTAGTGTTGTGTTACCTATCTTGAGGTAGTGTCAGAACTGATGATATTGTTTAAATCATGTTGTGTTACTCGCCAAAAAGTCTAAATTTAACCTTTATTAAAAAAGGATGTTCTACTTGTCACTTTCATTAATAAGTCATCCACTACCGTTGAATCATTTTGTGAAATTCTTAGCAGGCCATTGTTTTCTGCTCTTATGTCATCTTTGTAGGCACCTTGCATGCAGAAGAATGGCTGTGTGCAACAATTGGTTTGTGGATTAGATAAAAAAACATATTTTCCAAAAGTAAAAAAGAACCATATTGAATTTATGGACTTTGAAAGCTCAAAAACACTTCGTATGATTTCTTGACATAAATAAAATCAATGCAGACCAGAAGTAAGCAAACATCCCTCTTAGACCAAATTCAGCTGTAAGCAATTGTGATGCTTTTTTGCTGACGGGTGGCTGTGTCTTCAGCATAAACTTTCAGAATCCCATTAACATCTAAATTAAATGAAACCTCTATTTCTGCATATCCATTGGCACCTAAGGTAAGGCCACTAATATCAAACTCGCCAAGAAATATGTTATCATTAACTTTGTTGCTCTCACCTTGATACACTATAATAGTTGCTGCTGTTTCATTGTACGCTGAACAATAAATTTCCTTCTTGCTTGTGGGTATGGATGTGTTCCTCGGAATAATAACAGACATGCAACCAGATTGACCATTAATCATTCCCTTTACTCCTAATGAGAGAGGAGTAACATCCAGTAAAACAACATCTTGAGTCTGACCACCATCATTGCAGCACCAAAAGCAACCGCCTCGTCCCCATTCATGTTCATGCAAAGTGTCTTTCCATCAAAATACTCCTCCAACATCCTTTGTACTTTAGGAATTCTAGTTGACCCACCAACAACAACCACCTCGTCAACATTCTTTTTGTCTATCTCCACGTCAATCAAACATTTATCAACCAATTGAATACACTTGTTAAAGAAATGCGCATTTAGCTCCTCAAACTTAGCTCGACTGATTTTAATCGAAAAATCAATCCCCATGTACAAACAATCAATTTCAATCGAAGCTAATGTGGTTGACGACAAATCCCTCTTCGCTTTTTCACAAGCAGTTTTTAACCTCCCTAATGCTCGTGGATTTCCCTTTATGTCCTCCTTGTATTTTTTTCTCAAATTCTTTTATGCAATGATTAACGAGCATAGCATCAAAATCCTCACCACCTAAATGAGTATCACCCCCAACACCTTTGACATCAACAACACCTTTTTTGCTTACAGTTAAAAAAGAAACATCAAATGTTCCACCACCCAAATCAAAGACCAAAACATTTTTATCTTTATCCCATTCTTTGTCTATTTTATTGTCCACGCCATAGGCAACCGCTGCAGCTGTCGGTTCATTTATTAAGCGCAACACATTAAGACCAGCCAACGTTCCTGCCTCTTTTGTTGCCTCTCGTTGCTTGTTGTTAAAATAAGCTGGAACAGTGATCACAACATCTGTAACTTATGTCCCGAGGTATAGTTCAGCAGCAGATTTCATCTTTTTGAGAACCATGGCAGATAATTCTGCGGGCGTGTATTTTTTTTCTTCACCCTTGAAGTCTACTATAATAATTGGGTTCTCTTCCAACCCTTCAATGATCTTGAAAGGCCACAAGTCTATGTCCTTTTGTACTTGAGGATCTTTGAATCTACTTCCAATCAAACGCTTAACATCTTTTATTAAAATCACACAAAGTTCTTCTGGTTAGAAAAATAAACAGATTCAATAGAAAAAAGCAACACAGCCTAGGTACATTATAGTTTAGTATCAGAGATAGTTTGAGCATATGTAGAATAAAAAGGAATTAGTAGAATTGAAACGCTTACCAAACACGGTATTAGTAGGGTTCCTAGCTATCTGATTTTTTGCACCTTCACCGACCAAGATCTCATTATCATTAAAAGCTACACAAGATGGAGTGATCTTGTTCCCCTGTTCATTAGGTATGATCTTCACTCTATTCTTTTTGTGAAACCAAACAGCAGCACACGAATATGTTGTACCAAGATCAATACCAATAGCTGCTCCTTTAGCTCTTTTAGACATGTTTGAATCCGAAAAGCAAAACAACAATTGATAATTTGTTACAAACTGGACTTAAACCATTAATCTTGAAACAAACTCAAGTTAAACATGGAAGAACGATATATATAATATTTTTCAAACGAGAGAATGTGAGGTTGTTATTAAGTATATAACGAAGTACTAAAAGCTAGGGTTTTAGGCCTTTCATAAGGCCTCATGTTTGTTTAATATGAGTAATCATTAACGCCTCTATGTTTTATTTATTTATTTATTTTTCCCTTTTAGGTCTCCACTTAATCAATTAGCACCTTACTTAAAAAAGAAAAAGAAATAGAAAATTTAATTAAGCATATTATTAGGGTCTCCAAGTTCAGTCACTTTCCATTTTTTACTAATTTCAATCCTTGTATATTCAACAGATTCTGTAAGAGTAGGGTAATTAACATGCAGCACAAACTCAGACTATAAAACGCCCTAGAGTTGCAGTTAGTTCAGCAAGCTAAATTTTCTTCTGTGACTTTCGAGCCGGTTCTGTTGCTTTCTGTTGCCTCTAGTACAACTCGAGTAAGGCTCCTGGAAAACCTTTTAATGATTTCTCATTATTATTATCCCTTTGTTTCTAATATCACGTTAATAAGGATATGGATCTAGGTCATTCCTTATTTAACCATTCTGTTTCTCGTTGTTAGAAATTGACAAGATTACCAAATCTTCTGAACCTTTCAGGAAAGACCTTGGGCGTGGCCACGCAAACACCTTGACAACCCTACGAGGGGCCCAACAGTATTAAACTCCAAAAATTAATTTGAAGGAACAAATTCTATATTGACTACAAGCAAAACACACAAACTTTGTAACACTTCCAAAAATAACCCTTATGACTACCAGTTACGTATAGCGTTAAGTTGTTCCACAAAAATGTACTACATTCATGACCGTTATCTTGTATCTCAAGTCTGAGGATAACTTCTTATGATTTACTTAATGACAAGATCCATAAAGTAACATCATATAGTCGGGATAAGTCCTATACTCAGTATCATCGAATATCATCTGAAATGGCATGACTACGCATCAATATACTTTAAGTATATTATACCAACATTCAAATTTGTCTTAATTTAATAATATTCCCATATTATTAACTGACAACGGACAATTTAGAATAACTCTTATTCATGGATTTAAACATACAAAAATAGGACAACAATAATTAACAATAGAAATAAACATACTAACATAGTTTATTTCATTAAAATAATAATTGTTTACAATATCCTTTATCCAAATACTAATCACAGTTATACATGAAACTACTAGCTAATTTAAGCCTAATTCCATTGGCTAATTCACTAAACTTTTCTTTCGCCAAAGCCTTAGTGAATGGATCAGCTAAGTTATCATCTGTGTGAACTTTCAGCAGATTTAATTCACCTTCGTTAACCTTTTCACGAACAAAGTGATACTTCCGTAGAAAATGTCTGGTGCCTCTCATGACTCCAGGTTCATTGGCAAATATGATTGCAGCAGAATTGTCACAATACATATTAATAGGTAATTCAATTGAAGGCATAACACCAAGCCCTGAAATGAATTTCCTAATCCAAACAGCCTCCATAGCAGCTTCTGAAGCAGCAATGTATTCAGCTTCTGTTGCAGACATCGCAATTGTACTATGCTTCTTGCTCTTCCAGTCTACTGATCCTCCATTGATAACAAAGACATAACCCGTCTGAGACTTCGAATCATCTTTATTACTTTGAAAAGATGCATCACAGAAACCTGTAACATCAAGTTCTGCAACTGGTTCTCCACCATATACCAAAAACATATCTTTTGTATTTCTCAAATACTTAAGAATATGCTTAACAGCAATCCAATGTTTTTCACCTGGATTCTGTTGAAATTGACTGGTGATATTTTGAGCAAACGCCACATCTGGCCTTGTGCATTTTACCGCATACATAATAGATCCTACAGCCGAAGCATAAGGAACTTTACTCATGCGAGCCACCTCAGCAGGTGTTGAAGCACAAAACTCATCACATAAGCCATGTTTTACTTGCATCGGCAAATATCCTTTCTTGGAATTTTGCATATTGAACCTTTTCAATATTTTGTCAATGTAAGCACTTTGACTTAATCCAATTAACCGCCTTGATCTATCTCTATAGATTTTGATTCCCAGAATGTATGCAGCTTCTCCTAAATCTTTCATAGAAAAGCACTTTCCAAGATATGCCTTAACTTTTTGCAAACTTGGAATGTCTTTTCCCATGATCAATATGTCATCAACATATAAAATTAGGAAAATTACATTATCACTCCCACTAGCTTTGTGATACACACATGGCTCATCAAGATTCTGAGTAAATCCAAACTTTTTGATTTCAACATCAAATCTCTTGTTCCATTGTCGTGATGCTTGCTTCAATCCATAAATGGATCTTTGAAGTTTGCATACACGATTTGGAAACTTTTGATTTTCAAACCCTTCTGGTTGTGCCATATAGATGTCTTCATCTAGATGACCATTTAAGAAAGCGGTTTTCACATCCATTTGCCATATCTCATAGTCATAGTACGCTGATATAGCTATGAGAATCCTTATAGCTCTTATGTCTGCTACAGGAGAAAAAGTCTCCTCATAATCAATTCCAAAAGTTTGAGTAAAACCTTTAGCAACCAGACGAGCCTTATAAGTGTGTGCATTTCCATCCATGTCAGTCTTAATCTTGTAGAGCCACTTACTCCCAACTACCTTGGCACCAGAAGGAAGGTCTACTTCTGTCCAGACTTCATTATCATGCATGGATTGTATTTCCCCATTCATAGCAGCTTTCCATTTTTCCTTCTCTGGACTATTAATGGCAGCTTTATAACTAGTAGGTTCATTAAGATCCCCTAGTAAATTTTCCTCAACCTCTACATTAAGACATAGATGGTCAGGAGCTTTCACAGATCTAGAAGATCTGCGAATGGGAACTACTTCAACTTCCGGTGGAGGACCCAGACTTTCAGGTTCTACAGGAAGCGTGGTAGTGTTTTCTGAAGGTAATGCATTATCTTGATCATATTCTAGATCATATACTCTCCCACTGACTTCTTGAGATACAAGATCACTTTCAAGAAAGTCACCATACCTAGCAACAAACACTTTGTTCTCAGGTGGATAGTAAAAGTAGTAACCCATTGTCTCCTTTGGGTATCCTACAAAAATGCACTTTACATACGATCTTTGTTGGAGTTTATCTTGTGAGTCACGTTTAACATACGCCTCACAACCCCAGACCTTTAAATAAGACAAGTTCGGAGCTTTTCCAGTCCACATCTCATATGGTGTCTTATCAAACTTCTTTGTGGGAACCATATTCAAAATACGAACAGATGATTCAAGAGCATAATCCCAAAAAGACAAAGGAAGATTAGTAAGATTATACATTGATCGAACCATGTCCAACAATGTACGATTCCTTCTCTCAGATACACCATTTTGTTGTGGAGTATATGGAGATGTGAGATTTTGGACAATTCCATTCTCAGTTAAGAAATCTTTAAAATCTTGACTAAGGTATTCACCACCTCGATCAGAACAAAGAGCTTTAATCTTCTTTCCTAATTGCAATTCTACTTCTGCTTTGAAAACTTTAAATGTTTCAAACACCTCATTTTTATGCTTAAGTAAATAAACATAACCATAACGGCTGAAATCATCTGTAAAAGTTAAGAAGTAAACAACACCTCTCCTTGACACATGTCTAAGTGGTCCACACACATCAGTATGTATCAAACCAAGTAGATCTGAAGCTCTTTCCATATTGCTATGAAAAGGTTTCTTAGTCATCTTCCCAGAAATACAAGACTCACACTTATCAAATGACTCATCATTAATATTTTTCAAAAGCCCATCTTTATGCAGCTTTTGCATGCGAGTCTTGCCTATATGGGCAAGTCTACAGTGCCAAACGTAAGAAGAATTCAAATCATACTTCATTCTCTTACTAATGCTGTACATTGAATTATTATTATTGTTAGACATATAATCATTCATATCAATTTCAAACACACCATTCACAGCAATAGCATTAAAATAAAATACACCATTTAAATAAACAGAAATTTTATTGCCATCAATAGTATGAGTAAAACCAAGATCCAACAAACATGAAAAGGAAACAACGCCTCTAATTATAGAAGGTGCATAATGACAATTGTTTAAAATCAGTACTAAACCAGAAGGTAAAACTAAATTAAACACTCCTATGGCTTCAACTGCTGCTTGTGCTCCATTGCCCACATGCAGAAATTGCTCCCCATAAGCTAGTCTCCTTTCCTCTCTAAACCCCTGTAGTGTATTACAAATGTTAATACCACATCCAGTATCATATACCCAGGAATTTAATTTATGAGATAAAGTAAATAATTCAATGACAAATAAGTTACCTGAAGTACTGGCGCCCATGTGCCCAATCCTCTTAACCTTATTGTTTCGCAAGTCATCGAGATAAAGAGGACAATTCCTCTTCCAGTGACCCATCACCTTGCAGTAATGGCATCCTTGATCCTTCTTCGGATTATCCTTCTTAGGAGGGTTCTTCTTAGGTTGAGGTGGTTGATAAGCCATAACTTGCTTATTCTTATCAGCCTTACCCTTACCCTTACCCTTCTTCTTGTTCGCATTTGGCTTGTTAATTCTACCCCCTTGAATAGCAAGTACCTGGGGGTGTAGGAGCCTTTTGTGGTAACCCTTTCTCATAATCAATGAGCAGTGCGTGCAATTCACTTACTGTCTTCCCCACGCAATGCATATTGAAGTTCCTCACAAAACCACTAAATTCCTTGTTAAGGGATCTATTGTTTAAGTTCACAGCCATATCATTGTCATAGGGTTTCTTAAGTGTTTGTAGTTGATCCATGAAACTCTTCATTTTCAACACATGAGCACTCACATGTTCACCATCACCCTGCTTACAACCATGTAGAGCCTCCATCAAATCATAAATCTCTACATTTGATGGTTTCTCATATAGTTTCTTTAGTTCATCAATCATGTTCATGTGGAAGTATTCTTCAAACTGCCTTTGAAGAGCTGGTGACACTGCCTGATATGTTCCTTTTTGCACATATCTTTTCGTCTAATTTTCGAGTCAAAACGATCAAAAACACTTCAAAATGGTCAAATAACATCACAAATATATTTGGAGTATGTTTTTGTGTGTTTCAAGTACAAAGAATTGAAAACAGACGAAAAACGAGCAAAATATGAAGAGTTGTCAAAATCAGTCCCTGAACTTTCACAAAATTGGTCCCTGGTAAAATAATTTTGAAAGAAAAGTCAATTAAAGTCCTTGGGTATTCAAAAGTTGTCAAAATTAGTCCTTGGATGAAAAAGTTTGAGAAAATTATAATTTTGGTCCCTCAACTTTCAAAATTGGCAGTTTTGGTCCTTGAAGTTTAAATTTGGAAAATAATCAATTAAGGTCCTTTGGTAACTCAAACTTGGCGATTATGGTCCTTATGATAACTTTGGAATATTGCAGAAACCCACCCTCAAAATCAGAAAATGACATAAATGGTCCTTGTGAATTATCAGCTTAAACCAAATGGACCCTTTTTGTTATTTACTCTAAACCATCACTTTTACCCAAGCCCAAACTCACACTAACCCACACCAAATTCAAGCCCAACATAAACCCAAAAACCCCACCCCGTTAATATTTATTCAAGGTCAAACTACAGGTCAAAATTTGATTGGCTCCAAACGGTCAACCTAAATTGACCAAGGGATGGTCAACAGGGTCAAACTGCCTAGAGTCAATGCTCCGCGGAATATAGTGGTTTCCCCGGGTCGTTATGTCCCGACGAGGTGTGGATGGTTATTAAACGGGTTTGTGATCGGGTGAATTTGGATGGAAAGGGATTTGTGAGTGATTAAACTAAGGAATATACAAAGAAGTAGCTTAAATAAGCTAAATGAGTAAGACTGTAAAATTTGAAAAAACAGAAACGTGTAAAACCTAAAACGCGTACGTTCACGTTTTAAATAACGCGAACGTACAAAATAAAACGTGAAAACTGAATTCTGAAAACCTCTAGGGGGTGAAAATGACTTTTTTACAAACTTAAAGATAAAAGAAATTTTTAGAAAAAGAAAATAAATTTTTACACTAAATTAATTATTTATTATTAATTAAATACTATTTAATACTTATTATTAATATTTAAAATATTTAAATACAATATAATATTAATTAAATACTAAAAAGGTGAAAATAAAATTTCTAAAATTGCAAAATAACTAAAAATAAGTTTTAAAATTAAAAATATGTATTTTTGGCTTTTTGTGATTTTTCTATTAATTAATTACTAATTAATTATTAATTACCTAATTAAACTATTTTAAATTATAAAAAATAGAAAATTAACAGTAAAAATTCTAGAAAAATTCCTAAAAATGTTTTATAACATATAAAATCTAGGAAAAATATAAAAACTAGGTCTTACTTAATAAAAACTAATTTTGCTATTTAAACTTAATTATTAATTAATTATTAATTAAACTAAAATTAATTCTAAAAAATACTAAGTGACAAAATAAAAATCTGAGAAAATTACTATAAATACTTTAATATAAGAGGAATTTAATAAAAATATAAAAACACCAAGTACTTAGCAAAAATCTAAAAATGAAAATTTAAATTTAAATTACATTAAATAGAAACTATCACTTAAAATTAATTTGACTTTTCTGGATTTTTCTTTTTGAAAACTATTTTAGACCTAAAAACAAACACTTTTTATGAAAACAACTTTTTTGTGGCTTAAAAATAAGCATTGTGGAAGCTTATTAGCTCCACAGTTGACTTTAGTTGACCAAAGCTAGAAAATAGCTTGAATGACCAAGAGTGGGGCCCACAGTGGATGATTCTGATCTAAATAAGTTATTCAAACTTGATTAAGCAATAAAAAGCAAGGGGAAACCACTGAATAAGCAAATAAGCTCAAAATAAGCACTTGCTTATTTGTTTCAATTCCGAAAATGAGACAAACTTCATGGACAATTCCAAGTGGGTCCCAGAGGGTCTGAGGTCAAAACAATGGTCAAAGGTTGAAGTATGGTAGGAGGGGGTGGAAAGAACCTAAGACGTGGTTGTGGGGCCCACTGAGGTGGCCAGAAAACCACCACCAAGTGGTGGTGTTGGGGTGAAGTCTGCTGTGCACAGGGGAGGTTGCAGCCCTGCAGCCTACTTTTGGGGGCTTGTAAGTGCTCAGAAAAAATGGTAAAAATAAAGTAACACAAAGACAAGGAAGTTGAGCTGGGGGGCTATCTAATGAAACAAGTTTCAAGCTCTAAAACCTTATACAAAATTCCAAACAAATCCTACCATTTTGAGAAAAACTGGAAAAGTGCACATTTGACTTTTTCACAAGAACTCACAAGTTGACTTTATCCAACTTTGAATGATCAAATCTTACTGGAATGGATATATTATGCTACAATATGAATGATTTAAGGTGGATACACAACTTATGAATCAAAATGGATAATTATGCAAACCCAAAACCTACACAGTTAAACTGAGATGAAATCAATGATCAACTTTTGACTTTTGAACATATACACTAGGATTTTATGGCTTGACTAACTTAACTCAACCTAATGGAGCATGACTCAGTAACAAGCATCAACTTAAACCTGCTAGATCCCACAGGAATCAGTTTACCCAAACACCCCTATATATACTGTAAATGGTATTTTGAGAAGCAATATAGACTTTTAAACCATGAAACTGAATTCTAGATGTAAACTAACATAAAGCAAGCATATCTAAACTGATCTAAGCAACAAATTAGACAAATGAACAGTGAATGCCAAAGAAATTGAAAATGGCTTACATTAGTAGATTAACTGAGACAGTTGACCAAGGCATCAAAACTTAACCTATTCACTCCCATGAGTTCTAAACCATAACATTCACAAACCACAGGCTTTCTGTCCTTCTTCTTCCTTAACACTGACCTTTTTTTTGATTTTCTAATTAGTTTACTCTATTTTTTTGTATTTTTGAGTTTGTTAAACTAAAACAGTTTTAATTGTTTTGAAACCTTAGAAAGCTTATAAATATGCTAAAACAAGTTTAAACAAACACAAAACAACAACCTATCGCAAGATTTGAGCTGAAATGAAATTTCAAGTGAGACAACTGCATAAACTGAATTGGAACCTTCAAACTGACATTGATGTATAAAAAAGTTTAAGTTACACTGAGGAAGCTTAGTACACAATTTTCAAACTAAGAATTACATTGAAAAAGAAAAATTACACTAAAACGATTTTTACCTAATCTAAGCTAAAAACTAATTACTCCTTCATCTTCTCTTTTTCTTTTCTTAAATAGGCCCTGGAGGTATCTCTGACTTTTCCCACTCTTGTGTGAGCCATTGGATGGCTTAGTTTCAATCCTAGCCATTGAAGTGGTTTTGGCGGGAAAACCATTTTGACAGGTTGTGAGTGGAGTTGGTGAGGTGGGAGTATTAATTGAGGAGGGGGAAGGGTTGTTGGGTTGGTGAGTAATAAATGAAGGTTGGTGAGGGATTTGTGGTGAGGAGGGGGGATAGGGGAGACAGTGAACGGGTTTTGTGGGAGGTTGAGGGTGATGAATAGTGAAACGGGGGGGGGGGGGGGTTGTTTGACTGAGGTCAAAGGTGGGAAGTATTAAAAGGGTTGGTGGGCTTGGTGGGCTGTGTTTGTGGATCAGGTTTTGGAATTATGATTTGGTATTTGGGTTTGGTTTATGGGTATTGAATAATAAGAAGGGTCCGTTTGGTATTTGTATTTAACAAGGACCAATTTTTGTAATTTTGCAAAAGTTTAAGGGTGGAAAATGTAATTGTTCCTAAGTTATCACAAGGATCAAAATTGACAACTTAAATAACCCAGGGACCCAAAATATGATTTTTCCAATGTTAAATTTCCCGGGGACCAGTTATGCAAATTTCCAAAGTACAGGGACCAATCATGTATATTTCCCAAATTTTCATCCCAAGGACTAAAAATGACTTTTGTAACTTCCCAAGGACCCAAAATGATTTTTCATTCAAAATTATCCCACCAGGGACCAAATCTGCCAAAGTTTGAAACTTCAGGGACTAATTTTGTAATTTTCCAAAACTTTTCCAATTTTTCACCAAAGGACAAAATATGACAACTTATGATTTCAAAAGGACCTTTGGTGACTTTTCTTTTAAAATATGTGCTCAGGGACTATTTTTGCCAATTTTTGAAAGTTGGGGGACTGAAACTGCCAATTCTGCAAACTTTGTACGTTTTTCATTTGTTTTTGCTCATTTTGCATCTAAAACATATAAAACACAATTTTGAAATATTTTTAGTATTTTGATGCATTTCTGATTGTTTTTGTATGTTTTGCAGTTCAGATTTGACCAAAAATGATGAGTGTTTGAGCACTCATCAATCCCCCACAGTAAAATATTGCTAGTCCCTAGCAATAAAATGTTTTGAAAACTTGATGGATTTTAAACTCTTTACCAAAATCCATCACTTCTGGAGTAGGCAGATGTAAGAATTGTGGTACACCTGATAACCATGTGATTTTGAGCAAACCACCAGCTGTCAACAGATTTGATTAGTCTTTACCAAAAGCCGTTTGCTTCTGGACTAGCCAACTCTTGATGGAATAGTCAACATCTTGGTGAGCTGATTACCAATTATGGATTTTCCACTGCCTTTACCACAAGCCATAATCTTGCGGGCTAGCTAACTCATTCGCTTTATGGGATATGGCGAGTTGAGGTACCATACAATTTTGGGCAAATTGCAAGCCATAAACGGATTTGATATATCTTTACCAAGAGCCGTTTGCTCCTGGATTAGCCAATCCCTTTATCGGTTAGACATGGCGGAATGATTACCACAAAAATTTTGAAGCACCAGTGAAAATTTTTTAAAATTTTTTGAAATTTTGGCCAAAAACGGGGGTACTAGATAGTAAAATGTGATAATATTCGCTAGAATAGCGAAATACCCCCCACACTTAGAATGAATATTGTCCTCAATATTCAAAGTCCCGGCTATTATGCCGACATTTTGAACGTAAAAGGGCAACATTACAAGCTAAGCGTGGAAAACACCATTTTGTTTTTCACTTCATTTGTAACCATTATGGGGTAACTCCCCCACACTTAGGGTGAAAACCCTATAAGCATGCTACTGTTTTTGTTTACCGAGTCGCTAGCTTGACTCGACCCCGAATTCATTTGTCCTTGGGGAAGCATGATGTGGATGAAGCAATATCAATCGGACTTTCATTCAAAATGTTTGGACAAACATTTAAAGCACGTGAAAGTTCCACACCGATGAGATATAATCTCGGCTCAAGATAATGGTATATGAAAATGCCGGGATCAAATATAATGTCTTCATTCCCGAAGGAGTGAAGAACAGGAGAGGTCACCCTGTAGGTGAAGAATGGGAGGAAGATCTTGATGACAATCAAGATTGATTCATCATCATCAGAAAGAGAATTCATGATTGGTGTATCATGAATCTCATCATTTAGGCTCGTATGATCTAGACATTTTATGGGTGGGAGGGTTGTGATTTTGATATCAATCAAATTCTCAAGGTCGAGAATATTTCCCTCCGGAAAACAAAGATCAACTTTGTCTAGATCAAAGTGAAAGTTATCATACTCCGGTGGAGATATGATATGAGTGAGTTCACCGGAGAACTCCTCAAAGGTGAATAAATCATATTCGGGGAGAGAAATTTGAGAATGAGAAGTGGTACTGCCACTAATCTTCTCTCCCATATGATCAAAGGTAAAGGCTTCAAACTCCGGAATAGGATCATCGGAGAAAATGTCACTATCCTTAATTAGGATAGGAGATGAAATAGGTTTCTCTTTGAAAGCCTCGATTTTAGAAATGAGGAGATCGACATTCAATAATGTTGCACGAAGTGCTTCATCCTTGATTTCAGTGTCAATCTCATCATTCTATTCTTCTAAGCTGACTAGCTCAGAAGGTAATTCTTCCATATAAATGATGTCTCCACAAGATAACGAATCGTCATAAGTAGAATCGGAGAACATCTCATCATTATTAGTTGGGAAGAATAGAGGAGGAGGGATATCACACATATGATCAAAAGTTCCCTGTGACTCTCTCGGGACTGGGACAAGGATCTCAACACTAGACTTTATTAATTCGTCCGATTCCTTATTAGGAATAGTGCTGAGATGCTCATCCCCCATGATCAGAGAGTGAGTGTGAACTTCGGGTGTGATAACAGACTGAGGGAGTTGAGAAGGACTAGCAGTTATGGAATCTTCAAGTTCCATTTGATCAACGGCTAGTAACTTCGTCACATTATTTTCTCCCTGATTCACCATGGAAGGAATCACAACTGATGAATCTGATGAATCTTTTTGAATAATAACAATGTTATCTTCATCGTCATCACTGTCATCATCGTCATCATATAGAGCAGCATAGCGAAGATTGGCATGTATTTTAGCTGTCCTTTGCTCAGCAAGTAATTCCTCCATGCTCATTTCGTTTCTAGCATCTCGTTCTTCGGCAAGTAATTCTGCCATAGATTTCTCACGAGAGTTTTGAAACGATGTAGTAGACAACTCCTCCTTAAATTCTTTAAGTTTCTCAAGAACCTCATGACAAAGGTCTTGCGGGTATTGAGGAGTTTCTTGGGTAATTTGGTATTGTGGATGTGGGTCTTGAAACGAATAGTCGTAATTGTTACAAGGAAATGGATTCCCTGTTTGACAATCAGAGCTAGTGTGTGGACCTCCACAATACTCAAAACAGTAAAACTGATGTGGCTGTGAGTCGTATGTGCTTGAGTCATAATTGTTATCAGGAAACTGCTCATAGACAAGCGTGTTGCCTGATTGGCAATCAGAACTGTAGTGTGAACCACCACAGTACTCACAACAGTAAAACTGTTGAGTCTGGCTTGGTATATTTTGATACGAAGCATCCTTGAAATTTGGATAACATGATTCTTGCTCGTATGAATGTGATGGGTAATCGAAAAAATTTGAAGAGTCGTTGAATGAGTTTTGATTAGGATCATAAGCAAATGAATTACTCGACCCACAAAAAAAACAACTCCCATTTTGAATATCATTACCACATTGTACACATGTACACCAACGACATGGCAAACCAAAAAGTGGCTCACCACAACCGACACAAGGAACAAAATCTGGAGGTGGGTTGGGATCAATTCTTGACGGTTTAGGAGCAATTGTGAGCTTAGATTTTTGGACAACCGTAGGTTGGACGTATTTAGCACTTTCATTGTCAGAGGAAAGTACCGGGTCCTTTGTCACCTTGGTTTCTCGTTCCATTTCCCTCACCGGATAGGGAATAGGGATCGATGGTCCATTATGATCAACACGACATCTCGATATTTTTGACAAGGCCATAAGTTTTTCAACATTGATCTTAAAGGCCCTTGATTCAAAGAAATCGTCATAGAGAGATGCCATTTAGAATTATACATGAGAGGGGTATAAGAAGGTAGAATCAAACGGATAGAGGGTAAGGAAAAATATTTTTGGGTTTTTGGAAATACATTTTGTACAAATAAGAAAGAAAATGTTTTTGTGTTTTTGTGTTCGTTGAAAACTGAGTTTAAAATGTTTTCGGGAATAGTTTTGTTTATATATGATGAGAAAATATGAACAAGGATGGTAAATATACAATGGATGTATATCCCGATTCACTAATCTGAAAACCGTTTTAGAATAACGCGCACAACCTCCCCGGCAGCGGCGTCAAAATTTGATTGCTCCAAACGGTCAACCTAAATTGACCAAGGGATGGTCAACAGGGTCAAACTGCCTAGAGTCAATGCTCCGCGGAATATAGTGGTTTCCCCGGGTCGTTATGTCCCGACGAGGTGTGGATGGTTATTAAACGGGTTTGTGATCGGGTGAATTTGGATGGAAAGGGATTTGTGAGTGATTAAACTAAGGAATATACGAAGAAGTAGCTTAAATAAGCTAAATGAGTAAGACTGTAAAATTTGAAAAAACAGAAACGTGTAAAACCTAAAACGCGTACGTTCACGTTTTAAATAACGCGAACGTACAAAATAAAACGTGAAAACTGAATTCTGAAAACCCCCAGGGGGTGAAAATGACTTTTTTATAAACTTAAAGATAAAAGAAATTTTTAGAAAAAGAAAATAAATTTTTACACTTAATTAATTATTCATTATTAATTAAATACTATTTAATACTTATTATTAATATTTAAATACAATATAATATTAATTAAATACTAAAAAGGTGAAAATAAAATTTCTAAAATTGCAAAATAACTAAAAATAAGTTTTAAAATTAAAAATATGTATTTTTGGCTTTTTGTGATTTTTCTATTAATTAATTACTAATTAATTATTAATTACCTAATTAAACTATTTTAAATTATAAAAAATAGAAAATTAACAGTAAAAATTCTAGAAAAATTCCTAAAAATGTTTTATAACATATAAAAGCTAGGAAAAATATAAAAACTAGGTCTTACTTAATAAAAACTAATTTTTCTATTTAAACTTAATTATTAATTAATTATTAATTAAACTAAAATTAATTCTAAAAAAATACTAAGTGACAAAATAAAAATCTGAGAAAATTACTATAAATACTTTAATATAAGAGGAATTTAAGAAAAATATAAAAACACCAAGTACTTAACAAAAATCTAAAAATGAAAATTTAAATTTAAATTACATTAAATAGAAACTATCACTTAAAATTAATTTGACTTTTCTAGATTTTTCTTTTTGAAAACTATTTTAGACCTAAAAACAAACACTTTTTATGAAAACAACTTTTTTGTGGCTTAACAATAAGCACTGTGGAAGCTTATTAGCTCCACAGTTGACTTTAGTTGACCAAAGCTAGAAAATAGCTTGAATGACCAAGAGTGGGGCCCACAGTGGATGATTCTGATCTAAATAAGTTATTGAAACTTGATTAAGCAAGAAAAAGCAAGGGGGAACCACTGAATAAGCAAATAAGCTCAAAATAAGCACTTGCTTATTTGTTTCAATTCAGAAAATGGGACAAACTTCATGGACAATTCCAAGTGGGTCCCAGAGGGTCTGAGGTCAAAACAATGGTCAAAGGTTGAAGTATGGTAGGAGGGGGTGGAAAGAACCTAAGAGGTGGTTGTGGGGCCCACTGAGGTGGCCAGAAAACCACCACTAAGTGGTGGTGTTGGGGTGAAGTCTGCTGTGCACAGGGGAGGTTGCAGCCCTGCAGCCTACTTTTGGGGGCTTGTGAGTGCTTAGAAAAAATGATAAAAATAAAGTAACACAAGGACAAGGAATTTGAGCTGGGGGGCTATCTAATGAAACAAGTTTCAAGCTCTAAAACCTTATACAAAATTCCAAACAAATCCTACCATTCTGAGAAAAACTGGAAAAGTGCACATTTGACTTTTTCACAAGAACTCACAAGTTGACTTTATCCAACTTTGAATGATCAAATCTTACTGGAATGGATATATTATGCTACAATATGAATGATTTAAGGTGGATAAACAACTTATGAATCAAAATGGATAATTATGCAAACCCAAAACCTACACAGTTAAACTGAGATGAAATCAATGATCAACTTTTGTCTTTTGAACATATACACTAGGATTTTATGGCTTGACTAACTTAACTCAACCTAATGGAGCATGACTCAGTAACAAGCATCAACTTAAACCTGCTAGATCCCACAGGAATCAGTTTACCCAAACACCCCTATATAAACTGTAAATGGTATTTTGAGAAGCAATATAGACTTTTAAACCATGAAACTGAATTCTAGATGTAAACTAACATAAAGCAAGCATATCTAAACTGATCTAAGCAACAAATTAGACAAATGAACAGTGAATGCCAAAGAAATTGAAAATGGCTTACATTAGTAGATTAACTGAGACAGTTGACCAAGGCATCAAAACTTAACCTATTCACTCCCATGAGTTCTAAACCATAACATTCACAAACCACAGGCTTTTTGTCCTTCTTCTTCCTTAACACTGACCTTTTTTTTTTTTTTTTTCTAATTAGTTTACTCTATTTTTTTGTATTTTTGAGTTTGTTAAACTAAAACAGTTTTAATTGTTTTGAAACCTTAGAAAGCTTATAAATATGCTAAAACAAGTTTAAACAAACGCAAAACAACAACCTATAGCAAGATTTGAGCTGAAATGAAATTTCAAGTGAGACAACTGCATAAACTGAATTGGAACCTTCAAACTGACATTGATGTATAAAAAAGTTTAAGTTACACTGAGGAAGCTTAGTACACAATTTTCAAACTAAGAATTACATTGAAAAAGAAAAATTACACTAAAACGATTTTTACCTAATCTAAGCTAAAAACTAATTACTCCTTCATCTTCTCTTTTTCTTTTCTTAAATAGGCCCTGGAGGTATCTCTGACTTTTCCCACTCTTGTGTGAGCCATTGGATGGCTTAGTTTCAATCCTAGCCATTGAAGTGGTTTTGGCGGGAAAACCATTTTGACAGGTTGTGAGTGGAGTTGGTGAGGTGGGAGTATTAATTGAGGAGGGGGAAGGTTTGTTGGGTTGGTGAGTAATAAATGAAGGTTGGTGAGGGATTTGTGGTGAGGAGGGGGGATAGGGGAGACAGTGAACGGGTTTTGTGGGAGGTTGAGGGTGATGAATAGTGAAACGAGGGGGGGGGGGGTTGTTTGACTGAGGTCAAAGATGGGAAGTATTAAAAGGGTTGGTGGGCTTTGGGGTAGTGGGCTTGGTGGGCTGTGTTTATGGATCAGGTTTTGGAATTAGGATTTGGTATTTGGGTTTGGTTTATGGGTATTGAATAATAAGAAGGGTCCGTTTGGTATTTGTATTTAACAAGGACCAATTTTTGTAATTTTGCAAAAGTTTAAGGGTGGAAAATGTAATTGTTCCTAAGTTATCACAAGGATCAAAATTGACAACTTAAATAACCTAGGGACCCAAAATATGATTTTTCCAATGTTAAATTTCCCGGGGACCAATTATGCAAATTTCCAAAGTACAGGGACCAATCATGTATATTTCCCAAATTTTCATCCCAAGGACTAAAAATGACTTTTGTAACTTCCCAAGGACCCAAAATGATTTTTCTTTCAAAATTATCCCACTAGGGACCAAATCTGCCACAGTTTGAAACTTCAGGGACTAATTTTGTAATTTTCCAAAACTTTTCCAATTTTTCACCAAAGGACAAAATATGACAAATTATGATTTCAAAAGGACATTTGGTGACTTTTCTTTTAAAATATGTGCTCAGGGACTATTTTTGCCAATTTTTGAAAGTTGGGGGATTGAAACTGCCAATTCTGCAAACTTTGTACGTTTTTCATTTGTTTTTGCTCATTTTGCATCTAAAACATATAAAACACAATTTTGAAATATTTTTAGTATTTTGATGCATTTCTGATTGTTTTTGTATGTTTTGCAATTCAGATTTGACTAAAAAAGATGAGTGTTTGAGCACTCATCACAAACCACAACCCTCCTTCTTCCACCTCTCCCCGTTTTACCCAGTAAACAAACCACCCTCCATCACCACTGTCACACACTACCCCTCCTCAAAAGCACCATCCCACTCACACCTTCCCCCAAGACCCTCACATTCCCTACCTAACCCTTGACACCCTGGGATTCCACAAAAGCATTTTCCCGCCAAAAAAAAAAATTGAAGGCCAGGATCGATTTGATTCATCCAATGGATCAGAAGTGAAGTGGGAAAAGCTCAAGAGACTTATAAAAGGAGACCCTCACTCACAATTGAGGGAGTTAGTTAATTAGTAGTGTAGTTTAGTTTAAATGTCGAAATTAGTGTAACTAGTATTTACTAGCATAATTTTCATTCCTAGTAAGACTCTGAGCTTAATTAAAGTGTAACTCTTAAAGCTATTCAGTGTAATTCAAGTTCTTAGTTTAAATGCAATTTTTACCATTTTCAGTGATTTTTCCAATTTAGCTTAAACTTTGTTAAAAGTTGGTGTTCAGTGTTCCATTAACCTTGTGTAAGCCATTTATAAGTTTTCTTAAGGCTCAGAAAGCATCCCTAATAAGATTTGCTCAAAATTCCAAAAATACAAAAAAATACCTAATTAATAGGTAGAAAATCAAAAATTTGTGTTAAAGGAAGAAGAAGCATGGGAGTGTGATGGACATTGGTTTATCAGGGTATTAGAACCTCAAAGGGGGATGTTAGGTCAGGAGTAGTTCTTTGGTTCTTGGTTCATGATCTCACTGGATCATTTGTAAGTTCATCTTAATCTCCATGTTGTGCAACTGCTTATGTTCAATTTAATTGTATGCTTATTAGTGTTAAACATGCCTTGCTAGTTAGTTTACATTGATTAGTATCTTGGTCTCATCACTTTATATGCTAGTTCTTATATTTGCTTTATTTTCATGCTTAAATCATAATTTAGCATTATCTGTTGTAGCTTATATCATTGCTTATCTCTGCATTACTTTTGCTTATTTATCTTTAATATAGCTTATAATAGTAGGTTGCATCATTATATTAGGTTAAAATTGCAAGTCTCTCTTGATTACCAAAATCAGTCAACCTATAAGGTGTGTTTGGATCAGTGGTTTTAACCACTGATTCCTGTGTTTCAGTTGGAGTTTTTGGTTTATGCATGTCACCTTAGGTCACATTATGTCATTCAAACCACTAAATCCAATGCTCATTTGTGAAATAGTCAAAATCCATTTTGTAAATCTTGATTTCATTCACTATTAGTATAACAGTTTGCATAACACCTCATTTAAGCTCATCAGTTGTCATTTTAGCTTAATCTAGCTTATTTTTAACTTATAAGTGCATTTTCAGTTAATTAGATTGAATTAAAATCCATATAAGTCAAACTTTAGTGTTTCATAAAAAATTTCAAAAATCTTATCTGTTAAAATGGAAGGGTTTTCTTGATCTTCTGTAGGGTTCAATATAGTTTGGAAATACATAAATATTGTTGTTTTGTGTTGTTTAGTAGCTTCTATATCTAAATCAAGAAGAAAATTCCATTTTGTGATTCATTTGCTTATAAAAATTTGATTCCAAAGGGGACTGTCTGCTCAATCACCTCCCCTGCACCAGGGGAGTGTGTCCAATAAGCATATTTGCAAAAGCTCCTTTCTTGCTCATCAGTTGAGTTTTTTCTTGGTTCTTTGGATTTTTGGACAACTTATGTATTGACTTCTCATACATGTGCTTGTTTTTTTGTTCCACTGCTTATTTAAGTGCTTATTTGAGCATTCAAAATGGTCCATACTGAATCAGGTACACTGACTCATCAGAGTGGATAAGCCCATTTCATAATCTCTTGTTGAGCTTATCAGTGAGTCTTACACTGAGCTTATTGGTTTTTTGGAAAGCCAATAGTCCTGGCTTATTGGTTCCAAGCTTATTTTGGACTCATCAGCTTATGTGATAAGCTTAATCTTGGCCTGCAAATTGTCCCATAAGCCTGTTTGGTCAAAGTGAGAATTTGGAATTGCTTATTTGGACTTAAGAGCTTATTCAGTGTGTTTAACTTTTGTTTTGGCTTATTTTAAGTACCTTTCAACTTATCCTAGCTTATTTTTGCCTTGAGTTTCAGTGTGTAGCTTGTTGTTTAGCTTTTCTAGATTCTTAATCCATTTTCCTTTAAACTACCCAACTGTTGGAATCATGAGCTTATTCTAAGCTTATTTATGGTTTTGAGAAAAGTTGGCTTCATTAAAGTTTAATATTTTCATCAGTTGAGAGTTTGTGTAAAAAGAAAAATTGAAAAAAAAATATATTGCAAAAATTGACATGGGTGGGACTTGAACCCACGCCATTCAGCTCACACACAAACACCACAACCAACTGCCCTAGGGTCTTTTTTCAATATAACCATGCAACCTTAGTTATTTAAATAGCATATAGATCATGTAGCTTATTTAACTTATTTTGCTAATAAGCTGCTTATTAATAAGCACTTTAGGTTTTTCTTATTTTTCTTAGCTTACTGTTAGTATAAAGTAATTTTATAAAAATTTTCATATTTTTCCAAATTAGTTTAGTATTTTTAATAATTAATGTTAGTTTAATTAGTAGTTAATTAATAATAAATAATTAAAAACTCAAAAAAATTAATTTTCTTTTTTCTAAAATTTTCTTTCATCATTAGGTTCGTGAAAATATAATTTTTATGACTGTAGGCTTAGCGTAGCTTAGATTTCACTTTTTATTTTGCGCACTCGCGTTAATTTTAACGTAAGTGCGCGTTTTTAATTTTAAATACGTGTTAAGGTAGCGTAGCTTTACGTTTTGGTTAAGTTAGTTTATTTAACTTGTTTTTCATTTGAATTTCCTTAGCGTAATCCTTCAAACCCCTATTACCCCTTTTCCGTTCAAAATCACCCGATCACAAATCCGTTTTAATACCATCCACACCTCGTCGGGACATAACGACCCGGGGAAACACTGTACTATCCGGAAGCATTGGTCTAGGGTATTTGACTAGATTGACTACACCTGTGGTTGAATTTAAGTTTACTGCTTTAGCACCGAATCATTGCCCCTAACATCATTGCGGCCACATCAATATGTTCCTTACAAGTTATTTTCCATTCAGCCTTGGCAGCCTCAGTAGCTTCAGGTTCAGCAGGACAAGGCGTTTTCAAGATTTCAAGTTGACCAGTCACTCGCAGGACAATCCTGAGTGAACGATACCAATCATTGAAATTTTCTGAGCCAGTCAATTTTTCTCGTTCAAAGTAAGTCTTGAACACAGAACGAAAGTTGGTGTTATCAGTTTGAGTCATTTCTACAGATAAAGAAAGTTCAAAACATTGGTATTTTTGATAATACAAATTTTCAAGAAAATTAAAATACCCAAGGAAATCATATCCATAGAATAATCTTGAAAACTAGGATCCTCCATAAACATAGTTTCATCACATCAATTGATCTGCTAGTAATGAAAGTATAATATGAGGTAACTTGTCGTACAATAATTGGCATAACATTTGTCCAATTCCTAGATTTATGGGATTTACAATCACAAAACATTTGTATTGTAAGCATGTTTAATCCCCATCTTAATGCCTTGAGTCCAAGATCTCACTTCCTACTCAATTTAAGTCGTCTAACTTAAAAATTGCAAACTCACAAATTCATCACATCAGTTGATATGCTAGCAATGAATTTATGAAATTTACCTCTCCATTGCAATCTCGCCAAGTTCTCACATGACGTAAATTACAACTTCAAGTGTTCTTAATTAGATGACATTTGACTTAATTTTATAAGGGTATAAATTTTGACGTGATCAAAATAATGTATGAAGAAGCATGCATACAACTTCATAACATTGGTTTTATAAAACATTTTTATTACCAATTTGCTAAGAGTAAAATAGCAAAGTTTTGATTGAGGTATCGGGTTCACCAATTAAAGAATTACCAACAATTATCGTCCACTATATCGTACTTTTGCATAAGACCTAAGGCTTAGTGTTTCGGATAATCATTGTGGAATTGTGGTGAATTCACCCTTAAGATGACAATGTACGTAATATAGTGATATAGGTAAGTCTAGAGTCGGCACACAAGCGGTTGTAGAGAACCGGTAGGTGCATGGTCTTTAATAAACCCTCTCTACAAGCACATTGTATGGCAACCTTTGGTCCGCCTTTCGCATACTATGTACAAAAACATCAATCAACCAATCCTTTGAAATTTAAACTCTTAAAACCAAAACAATTTCGCCATTTATTTAGTCCATATTATTTTTCTATTCAAAAATTACCCTTTTTCGTTTATAAACATGTCTAACATAATAATCAACAAAAAACAAGTAATACATAATAAAAAATAAACAACCAAATAAACATATACATAATCATAACAATTAAATATGTATAAACATGTAGCCTCATACAAATCTTATTCAATAGTCCTATTAATAATCAAGTTTAGGTGTAAAATATATTTATTCAATTAAGACTTTCTTCTTCTAGGAAAAGGAGTCACATACATCGATAAATCGATTGCGTAAGCCAAAACTAAATAAATATCACATAGCACATAATTGATTACTTAATATTGGAGTCTTCCCCAATTCGACATCTATTAATAAATTTTACATCTTCATCAATTTAAACAATTTAAATAATCATACAATAAAATCCATGCAAATATGCACTTTTCATGGATTTAAGCTTAACAATTAACATATTGCACCAAGATCGTTTACTAAAATGCATAACAAATTACATGACATCCTAGGGTTTCTAATCATATTAAAAAATCAAAACCAAAACCCTAAAACCCTAAAAGGTCTAAATCGACCCAATTAAAAAATTAGGGTTAGGAATCAAAAAAAAAAAAAAAAAAAAAAACCCTAAAAACATGTAACTAAACGAATCAAGATTCAATTTTTATGCGTTTCGATAATTAATTACTCATTATAACGGCTCTAGATGCCACTGTTGGAATTATGATATCATGACATTCATATAAAATAAACCAAACACATCAAGTGAGCATAGCGGAAGCAATTACAAGATCATATAATATGTAATTAATTAATCAAATATAAAAGTAAACATACATTTGTGATTCTAGCCCGAACAAGAATCAAATGCAATCTTCAAATCAAGAACCCTAATTAGGGTTTATGTGGATTATAAGAATTAACCCTTACCTCTTTTGTAATTCAATCCAAGAATCAAACAAAAGTATGTTTGAATCACGTTCTTGTACACACGTACTAATTCAAGTAAAAGTTTATGCAAGTAAATCAAACACAAAACTCTTAGCTTATATGAAAATCGAAAACCCTTAAGGGTTTAGGTTTTGGATCGACAAGGACAAGAGAGGAGAGAAAAACACCAAGATGTGTGTGTACAAGTTATGAGAAAACAATGCATCTTGGGTTTGTTTATATACTTGAGTTTCCTTGGAGCACAAGGCACAAAAGAGGTGGAACCTCCTTATGGCCGATCGGTCATGAATCCCTCAAAGGGATTCCGGAACCTTCCCTTGTTTCCAATTAAACACAAGTATTACTTTCCTAATCTTCGTCTAACGGTCCTTAGTCATTCTCCGTTAAATACTAACGGTCGTTACTAGTTTTGTGTTTATTAATAATTACATATAACATTTATAAATAATTATTCTTTTACTCTTCATACGTATTGTGTGCAATCCCGTGATCTCGAGTTCGATCCTAACACACAACTATTATTATAATTAATGTCTATAAAACTAACATTGTTCAGGTAGTTAGTCACTTGTGCACATATCATATATATGCTTCAATTCAAGGGTCTCTGCAGTCATCTTCTTTTTCAGCTTGCAGAAGCGAGATATAAGTTTTATATGTATTTTGTGGTATAAATAAAAACTGCTTTTCCGAAACAAAATAAATATAAACAATTAAAAGACTTATTAAAGATGGCTTGAAAGACCTACATTTTAAAACATTAATAAGCCATGTAGATGTAGATATAAGCAATTACATTGTAGGCATTCTAGAAATTTCTTTGACTACTTTCAGCAATAAGCAATTGTAATGCTCTTTCTCTCAAGTGTGATTGTATCTTCGGCATAGACTTGAAGAATCCCGTTAACATCTAAATTGAAGCAAACCTCTATTTCTGAATATCCATTGGAACCTACACTAAGGCCGTCAATGCTAAACTTACCAAGTAACACGTTGTCCTTAACTTTTTTGCCCTCACCCTGATACACAGTGACATTTATTTTGTACCCACTATCACAAGGAAACATTTTTTTCTGGCTTGTTGGTATGGAAGTGTTCCTAGGAATAATAACAGACATGTAACCGCCTCGAGCACCTATCATGGTATCTATCCCTAATGAAAGAGGAGTTACATCCAATAAGATGGCATCTTGGACCACATCACCATCGTTCTTACTTAATTTATCAGCTAAGATTGCAGCACCAAAAGCAACTGCCTCATCACCATTCATGTTTTTACAAAGCGTCTTACCACCAAAATACTCTTCCAACATTCTTTGTAATTTTGGAATCCTAGTTGACCCACCAACAACCACCACCTCATCGATATTCTTTTTGTCTATTTTTCCATCACTCAAACATGTATCAACCAAATGAATGCACTTTTTAAAGAAACCACCATTTAGCTCATTGAACTGAGCTCGGCTAATTTTTGTACAAAAATCTTTACCCTTATGCAAACAATCAATTTCAATCAGGGCAATAGTGGCTGAGGACAAATCTCTCTTTGCCTTCTCACAAGCAACTTTTAACCTCCCTAAAGCTCTTGGATTTTCCTTTATGTCATCCACTTTATACTTTTTCTCAAATTCTTTTATGCAATGATTAACCAAAGTTGTATCAAAATCGTCACCACCTAAATGAGAATCACCACCAATAGCTTTGACATTGATAACACCCGTTTTACTAATTGTCAAGATCGACACGTCAAATGTTCCACCACCTAAATCGAATGCCAAAATATTTTTTTCTTTATCCCATTCTTTGCCTGTCTTATTGTCCACACCATATGCAATTGCGGCTGCTGTAGGTTCATGTATTAAACGCATCACATTAAAACCAGCAATGGTGCCTGCTTCTTTTGTTGCAACTCGCTGCTTATTATTAAAATAAGCTGGAACAGTGATGACAGCATCTGTCACCTTTGTCCCAAGATATTCTTCAGCATCAAATTTTATTTGCTTGAGAACCTTAGCAGATAATTCTTCAGGTGATAACTTCTTCTCTTTGCCCATGAATTCAACTACAATAGTTGGCTTCTCTTCAGGCCCTTTAATGATCTTGAAAGGCAACAATTTCATGTCCTTTTGCACTTGAGGGTCTTTATATCTTCTTCCAATCAAACGCTTAACATCTTGAAAAACCAAAAAGTATCATCGTTAGCAAACTGAAAAGTACTACATATTTTTATTTTAGTGATCAGGAACAAAACAAAATGATTTCTCCACAAAATACTATATAAGAATATATCAGTACTAAAACATTATACAGTAATGAAATTAGCAACAGTACTGAAAGACCAGTTTCGTAACTCTAGCAATTTACAAAATAATTAAGTTGTTTTACAGCTTACCAGCTACAGTAAACTATAACAAAACACGCATATTGAAAACTCAATGCCCTGATAAAAAATTGTTTATGTTGCATTACTCATTTAAGTAAAACTAATAAGCAAAGAAACATGTGGTACATTGGTATCTCATTTTGTTTATTGTATAGATTCAAAAAAAGAAAAAGAAAAAGATAAAAAAAAAAAAAAAAAAAAAAAAAAAAAAAAAAAATCGTAAATTTTAAAAAGTAGATCGAATGGCATACCACCAACGGTGTTAGTAGGGTTCCTAGTGATCTGGTTTTTTGCTGCTTCTCCTACCAAGACCTCCATGTCATTAAACGCTACATAAGATGGAGTGATATTGTTTCCTTGCTCGTTAGGTATGATCTCTACCCGATTTTTTGTGTGAAACCAGACAGCAGCACACGAGTATGTTGTACCAAGATCAATACCAATGGCTGGCCCTTTAACTCTTTTGGACATGTTTAAACAAAAAATGGGTTGGTAAGAACAGGAGTCGAGATATGATAGGCTTGTATAATATGATAGGCTTGTATATTTGTCTCAAACTAGCTAGATTATTTATATTGAAAAAAAGCTTCACTCTGAAAATAAATTTCAGGAGTACTTAACAGTCACAATCCTTGTTCATGCATCTACACGTTAAACTATAAATTCACACAGAAAATAATGCAAGCCATAAAGATGGCCATAATGTTCTCGGTCAAAACATGTGTGGGTGTTATTATACCTCCAGTTTTCAAAACTCATTAATTATATCTATCTCTACTACGTATTAAACTTAAAAATCTTAAATTTGAGTAATGTTTAATAACTATTTCAAGACTCTAATTATCTCTATCTCTACTACATACCAAGCGCACTTAATTTGCTTAAACTAAAAAACCTTAAACTTGAGTAATGTTTAATAACAATTATACCCCTTTAAAACTTTATTCCCCACTTATAATTTCAAAAGATGTGGCCTTAGAAAACGTGGCAAGTTTTTAATTATTTACCTTCATCTTGCCTTAATTTTCTATTGGTATAGGAGATCCCATGTAATACTCGTCCCTTGATAGAGTTGCAAAAGTGTAGGAATGCACTTAATTGCAATGTGACTTACCAAATGGATTATGGTGTTCAATGGTATCGAGCCATCTACTGGTGGAGATACATCTCATGATCAATTGTAAATCATTTTTAAAAAATTGCCCTAACAATATTCCAACATTAAATTTCAAAAACCATGCGTGACAACTTTTTAGAACTTTATTTTTAATGTAGTTTCTAAATCAAACGAGCAATGATAGTTTTTAAAAAAATTAAAAAATCATACACATCTCTACTATGTAATACATCATAAGCTTCTTTTTATTATTGTATTAATTCATATTTAAGTTGATATAGTTTATAAGTTGATGAAATGACTGATGAAAAAAAAATAGATGTTATTGTTGAAAAAATTTTAAACAAAAATGAGGTTAATATATTGTGATCTTTTATTTATTGTGTTTTTTGTTTTAATAATCTATATTCAGATTTCTTTTTCGTATATTTTACATATCCATTCCACTCTTGCTCTCAATCCAATCCATTTTCAACCCAGTTTGTTAAACTGGCACTGGATGATTTTATTGTCATCTCGAATGATGATGATGAAGACATGCCAACGGCAAATGTTGAGAACTTCATGGAGAATCAAGTTTTAGTACTTAGACGGAAAAGTTTTGGTACTTGATCTGCGCGGACCGACCCATTGTTTACAGGCTTTCTATTAAGAGTCGTTGATGGAGTTGAAGAGGTCGTCGATGGAAATATGATACCTAATGACATGACCATTCCATATACTGACGAGGCTACCTCAAAGGATGCATTGGTCAATGAATATTTTCTTCATTAGCCACCAACGCTTATTCATCCTTTCAAGAGCTATCTTATCATCTAAAACTGAACATGTTGACAACATTACTGATCTGTTGATTGACAAATTTTTGGGCGAAGAGAAAGTTTACTATTGTTTTGATGAAGCAGAAGACGACACAAACAACTCATATCCTACGAAATTCTTAAACTCCCTCAACGTTAGTGGATTTCCCCTTACTACTTGCGTTTGAAAATTGGATGCCTAATTATTCTTTTAAGGAATCTCGATCCAACAAATGGATATTGATATGTAAATATTTTGATGCTGATGTCATCAATGTTGAGATCGTTTTCGGCCATCACGCTGGAATTAGAGTGCTCTTGCCAAGAATTCCTTTTTCTCCATCTGAAGAAGAAATTTTCCCTTCCAAACTAAAGATAAAACGGTTCTCTATGCTCCTTAGCTTTGCAATGACAATTAATAAAGCTCACGGCCAGACAATTCCAAATGTGGGTGTCTGTTTGTGAGACTCTGGCCAGCTTTATGTTGCGTTATTTAGTAGGATATCACGTAAAACTACAAAGGTATAAATGAATCTTGTCCAAGAGTTCAGTCAAGAAGGAGTCTACACCTCAACTATCGTGTACCAAGGAGTTTTACGTGACGAATAACGTGCATTGTTAGTTATTTCATAATGGATGTAATGTTTTGATTTCAGTTGCATTAAATGTTTTTATATGTTCTTTTATACATTTTAAGAATTTTTTTTAGTTGAATTATCGCATGTTACAACCCTTCTTAATTACATTTTGATAATTTTACGTTTTATGTATAAAAGTTACACGAAACACTTAACCACAATATCACAACTATAATTGTTTGCCGCAAGAAAATCTCGTTGCTATGCATGGGTACTCGCTTAGTAATAACAAATACACATATCCAATAGTTTCTCTGTATATTCTCCAAATTGTTTATTTATTAATGCAGCCATATAAATACGAAAAAAATAGTCTTTTATTTAACGAGCCGAGGAGGAACACCTTTTCAATTGTGTTGGGTTCTTAGACAAATAATTTTTTATATAAAAGAAAGATATTTGGTCATGCTCACATCAGGGGCAGACTGAGGTGGTTCCCGGGGGTGTGCCTGAACCACATGGATTTTTACTCCATAGTGTAAAATTGTTTCAAAAATCCTGACTTTTTTGAAATGCACCTTGTCTTAATATTATGTATTGCTAATGTTCTATAATTTCAATAAAATGCACATGATAACTATTAGTTTTATATTTGTCATTGCTAACATCTGTCTGGTAGTCCATGACACAACAAATAATGATTATAAAAAAATAAGCAGAACACAGGGCCTGTTTTGTCATTAATGAGATTTATTGTCGGACTATATGGTAGTCAATGATTTAACATGACTATAGATGGTGGCTATTGCGTTGGAAATTTAGTGCAATTGAATGGGTTTGGAGTTACGAAGTGCCTTTTAACCACCTTCACTCTAATAGTGGTATAGTATAATTCATGTAGTTGATGTACTTGTGTAAGTTTACTCTTCTATGAGTAATACTCTGAATGGTATCCATTAGGCTGATGAGTTCAATGTCATACTCTTCATAGATTAAGACTCTGAATGTTATCATTAGGGAGTTGTCTCATCAGAGGGTTCATCTCTTCAGTGAGTAAACTCCTCAGTAAGCACACTCAGGGAACAACTCTTTCAGGGAGCATGTTCATTAGCAAGTAATCATGCTGGAACTGAATTCTAACTAACTTGTAACGACTTTTGCCTGTTCATGGGCAACATTAACTCCTGAATAACGAACACGTTTAATAGGTCATGTAACCACTATCGCAATCACAGAGGGCTATTATGAGTTGATTAATGGCCGATTAATTCTCATAATTCCATTCACTAGAGTTCATCTCTATATAAGAGATTCACATCTGCATTGAATTAGAGAAAACCAAAACACTTAGAAGAGAAAGGGTTATTAGATTTGTGACTAAATAAAGAACAAACACTTCGTCTTATCCCAAATAGATATTCGTGATAACCAAGAAATAGGGTCGAATAGTTTCTTTTGAAAAGTGATTAGACGATTCGAAGTGATATTCAGACAACTGATTATCTTAACCTTGCTAGGAATGCACAAATATAAACTAACAATCAAAAGAAACTATTTTGTGTTAATCAATGGCGGCTACAATGAGGCACATTGAATCTAAATTTTCCACGCTGGATAAGTGATAACTAGAGAGATTTGAACCACGAACTATTTGTATTAGAACTTGATAATTACAAAGAAAAGGAATGACAACTTAAATAGAAAAATTACAATGGCCATAAAAAAGGAAAAGACCACGAGAATATTTTAATTATGGGAGATGATGTGAAGACCACCAATCTTGCTAATCCCGTAAATCACACTCAATCAATTCAGGTTCTTTTCCTTGTTTCCTTTTCTTTGTTTCAACACTCCCCCTCAAGTTGAATAGTGGGATTTCCAAAATTCAACTTGCTGAGACATTTATGCAAGCTTTTTTCATTGACAGCTTTTGTTAATACATCGGCAAGTTGATCTTCTGACCGAACGAATGGAAGAGCAATGATCTCGGCTTCCAATTTTTCTCTAATAAAGTGTCGATCTATCTCTATATGTTTCGTTCGATCATGTTGCACTGGATTTTCTTAAATTTGGATAGCAGCTTTATTATCACTCATAATCCTGGTGGTTTCGTGTGGAGGATATCCTATCTCGGTTAAGAGCCTTCGAACCCATAGGACTTCGGTTAACCCCCTTGCTATTCCTCTAAATTCAGCTTCAATACTCGAGAGAGCAACCACCTTTTGTTTCTTACTTCTCTATGTAACAAATTTTCCACCAACCAATGTGAAGTACCCTGATGTTGATCTTCGGCCACCTTTATTTCCTGCCCAGTCTGCATCGGTATAGAGTTGAGTCCTTAGATGTCCATTTGGTTTAAACAAAACTCCATGACCGGCCGTTCCTTTAAGATACCTTAAAATTCGAAAAACTGCATTCATATGGGCTCTTTGAGGTTGGTCCATGAACTGACTTACCACTCCAACAGCATATGCTATATTAGGACGAGTGTGTGAGAGATATATTAGTTTTCCCACCTATCGTTGATATCTTTCCTTTTCAGCTAACTCCGCGTTTCCCTCCATATACAACTTCTGATTTACAATCATTGGAGTGTCTGAAGGTTTACAATTAATCATTCCAGTTTCTGCTAGTAAGTCAAGAACATACTTCTTTTGGCACATAAAAATTCCTTGTTTTGATCTTAGGATTTCAATTCCAAGAAAGTACTTTAGTCTTCCTAGATCTTTCATTTCAAATTCTGTAAACAAGTTCTCCTTTAGTTTGACTATTTCTTCTTCATCATCCCCTGTAATGATCATGTCATCGACATAGATTATTAGACAGGTTATGAGGTTGTTTCTTCGTTTGAGAAACAATGTATGATCAGTGTTGCTTTGTTTGAATCCATAGCTTTTCATGGCTAAGGTGAATTTGCCAAACCATGCTCTGGGAGACTACTTTAGCCCATAAAGGGCTTTCTTAAGAAGACAAACTTCTCCCTTCTTGAAACTATATGTAAACCCATGCGGAGCTTCTATGTAAACCTCTTCTTTTAGTTCTCCATGTAGGAAAGCATTTTTAAAGTCAAACTGATGGAGCGGCCACCGTTTATTTGCTGCTACGGAGAAGAGAACTCTTATAGTATTGATCTTTTGCAACCAGAGAAAAGGTTTCCGAGTAATCAACCCCGTATTTTTGCGTGTAACCTTTGGCCACTAGCCTGGCTTTATATCTTTCAATCGTGCCATCAGGTTTATATTTAATTGTGAAGACCCATCGACACCCGATCGTTTTCTTCCCTGCTGGCAAGATACATTTTACCCATTTGTTCTTCTTCAATGGTTTCATTTCTTCCTCCATTGCCTCTTTCCAATGTTTTGATTTCAAGGCATGTTTTGTATTGGTAGGGATTGTTTCAGAGTATAGTGATGAAGTGAAGGCTTGGGCTTCTTCAGATAGAATTCCTTTAGCGATATTAGCCATAGGATATCTACTTCCCTGTGACTCTTTCTCTGGAGAGTATCTTTTTGGTGAAACTCCTCGGTTTCTTCTTGGTGGCAATACATATCTTTCTGATGTGTCTTCTTGCACTTGCTCTGTCTGAATATCTTCCTGTATGGAGGAGTTCACTTGTTCCTATTCCTGTATACTTTCACCTTGTTCTGTTGTCTCATTAAGGGTATTTTCAAGAACTTCAGTAGAGTTAGGTGAACAGGGATGAGTATCACTTACCTCGGGTATTTGTTGGTCCCTTTTACTTGGTTAACTATAACTACAAAGCTAAAGTAACCAAGTTCTATGACATTAAACAAAGATGTATAAAAACGATTAACAATAAAGTAACGTAAACATAAGAGATAATATTTTCCAACGTTTAATTCTTTATTAGAAGTTAATCAAAAAGAATCGTACCCAAGTGTTTGCGGAATAACACTTGGGATTGAAAATGACAAGTATGGTATTGACTCCTCACTAAACTCAAACTATGTTGAGTGACAACTTTCAGGACCCACTGAGCTATCTCAGGGGTTATGTTGTTCTTTGGAGGAGTAAAAGTGGTTTGTGAATGCTTTGCATTAATTGCACAAACTTGTCAACTTTTACTCCTCTCTTATGCTACCTATTTATACACAAATGTGAAAAACTCTATTACACAATGGACCTAAGTGTTCCTCAATAAAATCTTGATAGATTTTATTCTCTGGCAAGGGAAACTTCTTTGGGTTAAGTCCAAAAGGCACTTTCTGATGACAGCCTGGTTTTAGCCATTTGAGGAAAGTTTGACCTTAAAGTGATAAAGCACTTTAGTGAAACAGATCAAACTTTCCCGCCCAGTCCCACCAAAACTTTAGTCTTCTAGTCATCAGTCTTCAGTACCATGAAGTTGTTGAGGAGTCATGGGGTTCAGTGAGTTATTGTCATCCTCACTGAACCCATCACCTTCTTCTTGGCTTAGATCACACTTCACTGAGTTCCGCCTCACTGAATGGAGAACCTTTCTTCTTAGGCTCGGTCTAAGCATCCTGAAGATGACTCACTGAGTTACTGTTCACTCAGTGACTTGTTTATACTTAGGTTATTTTACGTTCAAATCCTTGTTAGAAGAAGATTGGGAAATTCAGTGACCCAACAATCTCCCCCTATTTGAACATACAAATAGCCTAAGTGTTTCTTGATTTAGTGTGAGTTGGTAGGGGTCTTCATCTCTTACTGAATGTTGTTGTAATTATAAGTAGGACACATAATTTTAAACAAAACATCAAAGTTTATTCATAGTTATTACAAGTCCTACAAATTACAAAAAAATAAAAAGATAGTTGTTGCAGATCAGATGTTCAGGTGGTATCCAAGGTTTTCAATCTTTGCTTTCTTTGATCTGAGTAGGTGTCTTTCAGGATGTTCATTGATCATTGCTTCTAAGTCCTGGCAGAATCTTTTGTTCTCATCACTCTTGATGGGGGACGCCAACATGAGGTACATGAGCATAGCTTTGATTCCTGCCTTATCCATATCAGACCACCTTTGAAATGCCAGGCTTCCATACTCATCAGTAAAGCATAAGCCTCTTTCAGGAGCTTCAAGGACCGCATTGTTCACGAACGTGATCCCTTCAGGAAGCGACCTGTTACACTCTAACCCTGGTACTTTGATCTCAGGTTCCATCTCAATTTGCTTCCTTTTCCTCTTGGAAGCCTTAGATGGAGCAGTCTCTTCTACTGAGTCAGGAAAAAGTGAGGGAATGTTAAGAGCCTCAGGCATTGCTCTCAGTCTGTCGTACCTATCCTTCAGTGATTCGAGAAGTTTAGGCACCACAACGTTGTTCTTTTTGGCAATGATAGAACGAAGCTCATCAAGCTCAGTGATGCCAAAGTCTGCAAACTTGAAAGGCTTATGGATGTCAATTATTCTTTTATCACGTCCCCTGAAGACGGTGACCATTGCAGGATCGGTGTTTCTGTGGATTTGAATGTCAGTGATGGTTTCAGGTCTTAACCTTTCTTTCATCACCCAAGTATACTTTTCGATCATGTGTTTTCTGATTTGAGCATCCTTCCTGAGCTTGTTTTCCCTTTCCATTTTGAGAGCATTTAGCTCTTCTTCCTGAGCCTTTTTAAAGACTGCACCAACTTGTACAGTTGCTAGTGCCTCAGTATTCAAACCAATCTTTTCAGCTTCCTCATGAACAACCTTAATGATAGCAGGCTTGCTCATTCTCTCTTCCTCAGCCACCTTGAGTAGTGTCTCAGTCCTTTCCATGTGAGCTTGAATTTCGTCATGAGTGAGAAGATGTACTACCCCATTGATTTCAAACGGGACCTTGATAGGTGCATCAGGGTCAAATCTGACCATGGTTGAGGCTGGCTTGAGAACATTTTCAGGACTAGAGGTGGTAGCAATACTTTTGCCTCTGTCCTGTCCGAGAGAAGAGGTGATGAGGTGAAAAATGAACCACTTTTAGGGGGTCATTTAAGCCCGGAATTGACTTTATTTGATCAAATATTACTCTAAATCGTTCCTTTTGTGATTTTAGGTACTTTGGGAGAGAAATCTGGAAAAGGAAGCAATTCGGACGTTTTTGGAGCATAAAAGTGAAGAAAACGCCAAAGTCTTAATTTTCCTTGCTGGGAACATGACAGCGTCAAGAAGGAATTTATGACGGCGTCAAGAGTAATTTCCATGACGACCCAATACAGAATTGATGGCGTCACGAAGTAGGGCGTCAAGAGTAAAATGCATGACGGCCTGGAAATGCATAACACATGACGGCGTCAAAAGTAGATCAAGGCAGTCCGAGAAGTATTTTGGCGGTGAGATGACGGCGTCACAAATTTGTTCTTGACGCCGTCAGACCCTATTTCCTATATATAGTTTTCTAATTTTCACATTAAAAGAGAGAAGTTTTGGAGAAACCCTAAGTACGAACTTGGTACAAATTTTACAGGTTTTTCAAGGGTTCTTAGCCCTTGATCCCTTTCATGTGTAATTAAGATAAGTATTCTTTTAATTCAATCAATATGTCTATGGTTGGTTGTCTATATCTTGTTCTTGTCTTAATTCTACCATGCTAGGCTAGATCTATCTTGTGTTTGCTTGGATCTAATGAAACCTAGATGTTAATTATATGTTGATTACTTGTTTATGGTTGTATTGGATGAATGATTTCGATGTTAGGCTTAAGAAAACTGGCAGATCTCCAATTGGTAACATGCTTGAACGTCTTAGGAAACATGAACTGACGTGCACTGGGTTTTATTGGTTGTATTTAATGCATGAGTAAATTCTAATGATCCCATGTTAGGAGCTTCTTAGCCGGCTCGACATAGGAGTGAAGTAGGCACTCATAGGATTGGGGAATTAAGTGCGCCACCCCATGAATGGTATTAAGGAATACAATCCGTCATCCACGCAACTATAACAAGTAATTAACGTGTAAAGGATATCTAGGGAGTAGTGAAATCTAAGTAAACACATTTTCTCCACTTATTGCTCACAACCTTAGTATAATTTAGTTTATTTTCATTTCTAGTATTTTATTTTGATTGCATCTTTAGTATTGGGTTAGTTGACTAGCAACTAATTCTGCCCAAATCCTTCAAACCCGAGATTTTTACTTGCTTTCTAAAAAATATAAAAATACAAAAATAATCATCCCTCATCTTTAGAACTAGTATTTAGGTTTTCTAATCCTAGCGACACTATTCCTAGCTGAACGATCAATCCCCCGGTACTTGTCACTATACTATACTACAACGATCAGATACACTGCCTGGTGGGGGTTGTAAGCTTCTCAAGATCCCTTGAGAGGTAAAGCCTGGTGCGATTCCCACGTATCAAGTTTTTGGCACCGCAGCCCGGGGAATAGTTATTGTCTAGGTTAGAATCTCTTTTTATTAGGTCTACTTGCTAGATTCTTTTCTAGTAAGATTTTATTTTTATTTGTAGGTTTTCTTTAGTCTATCTTTTTCTTTGTGCCTTTGTTAGTAAATTAAGTTCATTGACTATTCCGTTTGCCATTATGGAGAACGCGAATCCACCAAGTCCGACACTAGAGTTTTACCAAAAAATATATAATTACACCAGTTTGGATATACCAAGATGGACGAATGAAATGAGGCGGACATGATCTTATATTGATTTTATTGAGTACCTTGAGAAAAGAGGCCAAGGGCATAAGACTTTTTAAGAATTCACTTTAGGAGCTCCATCAACCCCTCAAAATGCCTCACTTAGTGAAACCTATGCACCATATGAGCCTTCACCTAGGATAGTTTCGTATGAGCCACCTAGCTGCATGTCATGGTTAGGCCCTACCATAATACAGGATGAACATATAGGTGATCTTGACACAAGCAATGATGAAGTAAATAACATGTGCCCACAAAGTACCCCACAAGTCCTACCATCATTTGAGGCACACACACCGCACGTGACTTACCCGGAAGAAGTAGAAGAGACTATAGGAACCATAATTGAGGTAGAACCCTTGGACCAAGCACAACTAGAGAATATAGTTTTGAACACTTTTAGTGATGACCTTTCTTTTAGTTCTAAGGAAGTTCCCAGTTTTGATGAACCGGAGCCTCAACCAAAGCCGTTACCTAATCTTCCATCTTTAGATGTGAATTTAGGAATTGAAAAAGGTCCCGATCCACCCATCAAACCATATAGTCCGAGTAGTCTTGGGATAAAGGTAGTAGACTCTAAGCCTTGTAGAGAGGAAGCCAATATAGGAGTGGAAAATGACCTTACATGCTTACATCACCCATTCATGATTGATCACAAGAAACATTATGGTTTTAAACCGGGTTTATTAGGTCAAGATAGATCCCCAACTAGTAATCTCTTGAAGTTGATTGAAAATGATCCCTTTCTAGGAGAAAATCTTAATCCACCCATTAACCCGATTGAATTAGGTCAGGTTATGATGATAGGAGCACACCCTTTGAGCATATAATTCATCCACCACTCTTTCCTCACGAGGCATATTTCCACCCTAAGGGTGTGTATCGCTACTTCCACCCGCACTTAATCCTAGGTGTAGGGAAAACCTCCCCTATTTCCGTTAAATAAGGGTAGAGTCAGGCTCGTGACTCGAACAAAAACAAGCGCTTCTTGGGAGGCAACCCATGTTTTGTGTGATTTTATTTTGTTTGTTTGTTATTTGCTTCCGTATGCATGTTTTATTTTTATTGTTGGTAGATCATGTTTCTCAATTAAATAGTGGAAATACTTTACTTTGTTGTTTTGGCCTAGTCTTAACTCCATCTAAAAGTATTTTTGCAAAAGATAAGTGTAAGGGGAAACCCCAAATATGTTTTTAAGAAACAAACCGATCATGATTCTCCACAATATTAAATAAACATGTATATTCGTATTTGTTAGAGTCAAATGCTTGTATTGAGTCATAATGAAGTTTTGCAGGATTTTCCAGGAAGTAGGACCAAGTTTTTCCATAAATTTTCCTGAAACTTAACATAAGAATTTCTGCAGGTCACTTCTGACGGCGTCACGTGTAAAAATCTGGAAATTTTACCAGTTTTGTTTTTCTAACGGAGTCTTATGTTTTTTGTGAATTATTAAGTTTTATAATCTCCAGGAAATCTGCAAACTTCATTCCACAAGCATTATATCTTATTTTGTTTTCTAGGATTTAGTAACTTATATAGGATGCCGCCGATTTTATGCGAGGTTGTCTTGTCTATTTTCTCAGGATTCACAGGTTATGTATGACAAGAAGATGATTTATATTCTGGAAGGGAAGCTTTGATTGTTCATTTTCATGGAGGAAGATTTAACCTGGCCACCTTATTATCCATACCGAGCGAATCAGGGGAGTATTTGATTTCATTCTTTTTACTTTTTCACTTTTACATTCTTTACTTGAACATTGGGGACAATGTTCATCTTAAGTGTAAGGGGAGGGTAAAATGATGATACCTTACATATGCACTTTCGCTTGAGTTTGTCTTGTTTAATGGTAGATGTGTTATAAAACTATGAGAAACACTTGTTAGTGCAATTTTAGCACCAAATTTAAAATTTTTTACAACATTTAGGAGTGAAACTTTAGCCATAGCAAGTGTCTCATGGATAGGAGATTGTATGACTAGCACAAAACCGTACTTTCAGAAAAATTTTCCACCCAAATATGTGAGGTTCGCCTTTAGATTTGATAGGAAAAACATTTACTATTAGTGCTTATGAGTGTACCGGTAGCATTTAGATTCTAGAACTTGCGTTAGTGATGCATCCTGAGACCGCTAGTGAGACTACATTCGTGTAGTAGGATTTACTACATGATAAGAGACATTAGGATTACCCTTGTGTTAAACCCGTATTATAATTACTTGACCATTTAAGTCATATTACTTGGCTAATTAAGTCAACTAATTTTCCCACACCTTTAGCGTTGTACTCATTTTTAGTACACGAAACCCCTAGTACACACCTCCGAGCCTATCTTTTCATTTCTAACTTTAAGCATTTTACTTAAAGGAAAAATTTGTTACACCCCACTTAAATGTACACCCAAATCGCCTTAGCCTTCCGTGTATGCGCTCATCTTTAGTGCATTATTGTTATTTGTTAAACCCTAAGTTAACTATCTAATTGATTACATGGTTGCTAAGTCGAGTCATATCCTTGTATATATTGTTTTGGGACGATTGGGACTCATGGGAAAGTACTTATTTTATGGAGTAATGGGGAAGAACATCATATATTACCCCCATATGTGCGTTAATCTTAAAAGTACTCCAAGTGTTTTGATTTTCTTAATTCGAGTCATTGGTTTAGTTTATTGTAAAATATGTAAAAATTCAAGTGTAAGGGAAATGTTCATTCCCTATGATGTATTATTTTGGATGGTAGGGTATGAGTGTATGCAAAAAAAAAAAAAAAAAAAAAAAAAAAAAAAAAAATCGAAAAAAAGCCAAGAAAAAGAAAAAAAAAATAGAAAAAGGAAAAGAGAAAAAAACATACGGACTACCATCCCTTTTTATTCTATGTTCATTTTATGTTTTTGTTACTTTTCATTTATTAGCTTAAGTCGAGTCTAGTCTTGGCTTAGCAACGCCATATTGTACATGTAATTAACCAAGATTGTTAGCTCGCCACCAGTAAAAACTTCCTTTATCGAACAAAACCGTGTATTTCATATCCCTACACCTAACGTTACAACCCTTTAAAAGACCTCTTTGATAGTTTATCCTAGGTGCTTACGCCATGTGGTGGAGGTTTGATCCTTTCCCAAGCCTATGGTAATCTATTTTGCTATGACAGGTAGTGAGAGATATCTTCTGTTTCCATATTGTAATTTATACTTTATTACACCCGAGAGATGTGAGTATCTAAACACTATTTGTGAGGTGCTTGTGTATGACCTCCGTGCTTGTCTTTGGTCTTTAGTGGAACGATTATTTGTTGTAATTACTTTTATATTAGTGTTAAATGACCCCTAACTTGTATTTTGAGTAGAATAAAAGCGCATTTTCTTGAGGACAAGCAAATCTCAAGTGTAAGGGTAAATGATGAGGCGAAAAATGAACCACTTTTAGGGGGTCATTTAAACCCGGAATTGACTTTATTTGATCAAATATTACCCTAAATCGTTCCTTTTGTGATTTTAGGTACTTTGGGAGAGAAATCTGGAAAAGGAAGCAATTCGGACGTTTTTGGAGTATAAAAGTGAAGAAAACGCCAAAGTCTTAATTTTCCTTGCTGGGAACAGTAGGTGACGGCGTCAAGAAGGAATTTCTGACGGCGTCAAGAGTAATTTCCATGACGACCCAGTACAGAATTGACGACGTCACGAAGTAGGGCGTCAAGAGTAAAATGCATGACGGCCTGGAAATGCATAACACATGACGGCGTCAAAAGTAGATCAAGGCAGTCCGAGAAGTATTTTGGCGGCGAGATGACGGCATCACAAATTTGTTCTTGACGCCGTCAGACCCTATTTCCTATATATAGTTTTCTAATTTTCACATTTAAAGAGAGAAGTTTTGGAGAAATCCTAAGTACGAACTTGGTACGAATTTTACAGGTTTTTCAAGGGTTCTTAGCCCTTGATCCCTTTCATGTGTAATTAAGATAAGTATTCTTTTAATTCAATCAATATGTCTATGTGTTGGTTGTCTATATCTTGTTCTTGTCTTAATTCTACCATGCTAGGCTAGATCTATCTTGTGTTTGCTTGGATCTAATGAAACCTAGATGTTAATTATGTGTTGATTACTTGTTTATGGTTGTATTGGATGAATGATTTCGATGTTAGGCTTAAGAAAACTGGCAGATCTCCAATTGGTAACATGCTTGAACATCTTAGGAAACATGAACTGACGTGCACTAGGTTTTATTGGTTGTATTTAATGCATGAGTAAATTCTAATGATCCCATGTTAGGAGCTTCTTAGCCGGCTTGACATAGGAGTGAAGTAGGCACTCATAGGATTGGGGAATTAAGTGCGCCACCACATGAATGGTATTAAGGAATACAATCCGTCATCCACGCAACTATAACAAGTAATTAACGTGTAAAAGATATCTAGGGAGTAGTGAAATCTAAGTAAACACATTTTCTCCACTTATTGCTCACAACCTTAGTATAATTTAGTTTATTTTCATTTCTAGTATTTTATTTTGATTGCATCTTTTAGTATTGGGTTAGTTGACTAGCAACTAATTCTGCCCAAATCCTTCAAACCCGAGATTTTTACTTGCTTTCTAAAAAATATAAAAATACAAAAATAATCATCCCTCATCTTTAGAACTAGTATTTAGGTTTTCTAATCCTAGCGACACTATTCCTAGCTGAACGATCAATCCCCCGGTACTTGTCACTATACTATACTACAACGATCAGGTACATTGCCTGGTGGGGGTTGTAAGCTTCTCAAGATCCCTTGAGAGGTAAAGCCTGGTGCGATTCCCACGTATCAAGAGGAGACTGGTTCCTCCTGTGGTGGAACTTCAGTGATTGGTGTTGCTTCAGTGACATGCTCCCCCTCAGTGTGAGAGGGCTGTCCAGCTTCTTGTTGAACAGTATTAGGGGCTTCAGTGGCATACTCCCCCTCAACATTTTCCTGAATGTCAATGGTGGCAAGTGTTGGCTGTACTGAAGACGAAGTAGATGCACCCTTGAAGGCTTGAAAAATTTCAGTCATTATAGACTTGATCTCCTGAGTATCCTGCTGAATGATGGACACCCTGGAGTCAAGTGCAGCCTGTGCATTTTCAAGAGCTGTCATCCTGGATCCCAAGGTCCATGCCAGAGAAGTAGACCTTTGGGACTGAGCTGTCACTGATTCCTCCATTTTGATGAAGGAAGATTTGAGAGACTCCACAGTGGTGGTGAGACCCTGAAGATTAGAACCCTTCAGCAAGTCAAGTAATTCAGTTAGAGCCACTGAGTTTACCTGATACGTCTCGGATGCCTGAAGTAGCTTCCTGGTGAGTTCAGGATCATCCTTGACTGATTCTTGAACCGACTGAACCCCTACATTCAGCTGGTTAAGGGTTATCAAAAACTGATTCAGGCGAGTGATCATCTGTGTCAGGGAATGGTTGACTGAGGAATTTTGATCCCTGACATCTTCATCGAAGTCTTTGACAGCATCTTTGAGATTATGATAGTGAACCGCCTGTTCAGTGTGCATGTCAAAGACCTCATCAGTGACCCCCCTGTACAAAATGTTAGTAATCTTTTTGATGAATTTGGTGAAGGTCTTCACAGTGAGAGGAGCCTGATCATCTCCTGAGGACTCTGGCTCGGAATGTGTGTCAGTATCGTCATGGTTTGAAGATTGAGGAGACTGAGGAATTGGTTCAGGGACAGTCTCCTCAAGCTCCATATCATCTTCGGCCTTGAAAACTTCCTCATCACTGTTGAATTCATCATCAGAGTACAAAACAGCCTGAGCTTCAGCTAGGGACTAAATTTGCAAAATAGGGTTAGCCGGCTCCTCTTCATAAGAAGACTCGCCTTTGTTTTGGCCAGGTCCTGACCCCTCAAATCCGGTAGATTGGGTTTTATCTACCTGGTCTTTAGGGTCAGTTCCCAAGTTATGCGCACCTTCGGGGTTGGTTTTGAGTTCCATATCAGCGGGTGGTATGTTTCCCTCTGAATCTTTGTCCCTCGTGACCCCTTCAGGCACTGATGGGTGTTTCTCAGTACCATCACTAGGAGCCGTGATTGTTGTGTCCCTATCAGCGGGTTGTATGTTTCCCTCTGAGTCATTGGGATGAGTTTTTGTTCCCTCAGACAAAAGCTTTGATTGGCGAATGTCCTCATCAGGCACCTGAGTGGTTATGCCCCCCATTCCAACAGGCTTGTGCTGGCCTGTCGAAGATTTAGGGGCGAGAACTCCCTGTTGCTTGGGTTGTGATTTACTCGAGGTTTTGGCAGGATGTGATTGTTTGTGGGTCCCCTTCTCAGTGGAGTAGTGCTGCCCCACCGAAGGTATATGACCCCTTACTCCCTGATACTCTGGTTGTGATTTGCCAGAGTCTTTAGCAGGATGTGAAGGTTTAGTTGGTTCCGACCCCACTAACTTGTTTATGCCAGCAGGGCCTTTGGGAACGGGTTCGCCCGAGGACACTGAGTGTGATGTCTCAGTGCCCTCCGTTGGCCTTTGTTTTGGGGCCAAAGATTGGCTAATGATCCTGAGGGTGTCAGCAGTCAGGGTCTGTTGTTGTTGTTGCCCCCTTTTGTCAGGCTTAGGGGCAGAGGTCTCAGTGGCGAGTGGCTTGGATTGAGCCACCTTCCTGGACCCCTGTCCCTTCTTCCTCTTCACCTTTTTGGTGGGAGAGGGAATTGGTGAAACTATGTTGTCACCCTGGATAGCAGTTAGCATGTATGTGGTCAGGGCGACAGGTGTTACCTCATTAGGGTCACGTGAGTAGTTTGCCTTATGCAAAACATCAGGTTCAAAGCCGACACTGTTAGGCTTGATATACTCAGACCCTAGTAGGTCATTCAGGGCACAGGAAATGAATCTAGGGTAAGACATGTGTTTTTGCCTAGACTTCCCACCCAATTTGCCTATGAGGTCCCTGAAGATAATTTCTCCAAGGTCAATCTTTTTACCCTCAATGAGACAGTACACTATCATTGATTGAGTAGTGTTTAGTTGCTCAGTTGAGGACTTGTTCCCCCCAAGGACCTAAATAACAAATGTCATCAGGATCCTCCAAGGAGCAGGGAACCATGTTTTGATGATGGGGGCTTTGTTCAGTAGGGCCCCTGGAGCAACATCAGGATGATTCTTATCATAGGGCCCTAGTTCTAAGAGGAGTTGTTTAACCTCCTCTTCAGTGGGTGGGGAAACAAAAGTCTCAGTGTAGTCAAGGCCAATGGCTTTGACAAAGGTTTTGTAGTCAAGAACAAGGGACTTAGTCCCATTCTTCACTGAGAACTTAATTTTGGCCTCCTTTGGCGCATCAGGGTTTTCAACCACCGCTGAGCACCAAAATTCCCTCAATTAGTCATGATAGATGACTGAGGGGGTCTTTGTGAATGTGGTGGTGAGAAAACAGTTTTGTAGGAACTTCACCACATCCCTTTAAGCAGGGAACCCTTCAGGGTAGGCAAAGTTCCCCACCACATTGTTTTTGGTGAGGTCTACGCTTTCCATTTGGAATTCCACATTGGGTGCGTATTTTATGACCTTAGAAGATGCCATTTTAGTTTTTAAAAGGTCTGGTTTTGAATAAAGAAGAAGCACATACATATTTTGAAAGCAAAAGTTCTTGAAATAATTTTGCAAGAGTTTTGTTAAGATTTTTTTTTAAAAGCGTGTGTGTGTTCTTCTTTGTGGGGGTATTTATAGGGTGGGAATTAGGGTAGTGATGTTGCGGATACCAAAGGTTTAATTTATTTAACCGAAACGACATAATAATGTTGGTTTGATATCCGCATTAAATATCACAATTCCCATTACCCTATTTTCTCTCACATCGTGGGTGAACAGTTGTGCGGCTCTGCAAATAATGCACTTTTGCAGAGTAAAAAATCATCACAACTTTTGTGTGTGAGGGAGCATTTAATGCTCAGTGGTGTTTGGTGAGAGAGATGTGGGGGCCCAAGGAGTGGATGCCAGTTATGTAAGTGACATATATTCCTATATTTAATAGGATTCAGTTACCTACCTGGGACATTAACTAACTAAGTACTTAGAGCATTTAGTTAGGGTATTCAATGCCATTTTTCATCCTGAGCCCCCTGAATGAATTTTCATTCAAAAAAAAGAGTTTTCAGGAAGGGTGTGATCAGGGACCTAGAGAATTTACATCAGGTTGGAACACTTTTGATCAGTTTCCTGATTCTATGTCCAACATGCCCAATTCGGCTTTCAATCTTGTGAAAGTGGGTTCATCCAGAGGTTTTGTGAAGATATCAGCTAGCTGATATTCAGTGGGGATGAAATGTAGTTCAATTTCACCATTAGTGATGTGGTCCCTGATGAAGTGGTATCTGATGTCAATGTGTTTGGTTCTTTGATGAAGTACTGGATTGTTTGAGATGGCTATGGCACTTGTATTATCACAAAAGATAGGTACCATCTTATACTGAATGCCATAGTCACTCAGTTGGCTCTTCATCCATAGTACATTTGCACAACATCCTGCAGCAGCCATATATTCAGCTTCAGCTGAGGACATGGCCACTGACTGTTGTTTCATTGTACTCCAACACACAAGTTTACCACCAAGAAATTGGCAGGATCCTGAAGTACTTTTCCTATCCATATTACATCCTGCATAGTCAGAGTCAGTGTACCCTTTGAGATCAAATCCTGAACATTTTGGGTAATACAAACCAAGGTTTGGAGTACCCTTTAGGTACCTGATGATTCTCTTGACAGCAGTGAGATGTGATTCTTTAGGGTCAGCCTGGTATCTGGCACACAGGCAGACTGAGAATTGGATATCAGGCCTTGAGGCAAGTAAGTACATCAGGGAGCCAATCATTCCTCTGTATTGGGTTTGATTCACTGATTTTCTAGTGAGATCAGGGCCAAGGTTGTTTTAAGGAACCATAGGAGTTTTTACTGAAGAGCAGTCAGTGAGCTCATACTTCTTCAATAAGTTCCTGAGGTATTTTTCTTGGCAAATGGATATTCCTTTTTCAGTTTGTTTAATTTGGAGTCCAAGAAAGTATGTGAGTTCACCCATCATGCTCATTTCAAACTTTGTGGTCATCAGTTTCTCAAACTGTTTGCAAAGTTTGTAACTAGTTGAGCCAAAGATGATGTCATCAACATATACTTGGACAAGAATGACATCATCCTTTGTTCTGTAGATGAACAGTGTGTTGTCAATCTTCCCTCTGACAAACTTGTTTTGGATCAGGAAGGCTGAAAGAGTTTCATACCATGCCCTGGGTGCTTGTTTTAGTCCATAAAGGGCTTTGTTAAGCTTGTAGACATGGTTAGGGTATTCACTACTTTCGAAACCAGGAGGCTGTTGCACATAAACATCTTCTTTGATGTTACCATTCAGGAATGCACTTTTAACATCCATTTGGTAAACTTTAAAGTTCATGTAAGTTGCATAGGCAAGGAAGATCCTGATGGCTTCCATTCTAGCAACAAGTGCAAAGGTTTCCTCATAGTCTATACCTTCCTGTTGATTATATCCTTTGGCAACCAGTCTTGCTTTGTTTTTGATGACTGTGCCATTCTCATCAGCCTTGTTCTTAAAGACCCATTTCATACCAATGATTAAAACACCCTGGGGGCATTCAACAAGGGTCATGACATCATTTCTGTCAAATTGTTCCAATTCATCTCTCATGGCCTGAACCCAACTTTCATAAGTCAGGGCTTCTTTGACATTTTTAGGCTCAATCTCTGAGAGATAGTCAGCATAAAGACATATATTGGCAGTGGCAGCCTTGAGTTTAGCAGCCTTGCTTCTTGTGAGCATGCCTTCAGTGGGTTCACCAATGATGTTCACAAGCTCAATTATTTTGGATCTAGTCCAGCAATCCTGAGGTTTGGGATAAGAATTTGAGCTTGAAGGAGCCTGATTTGGTTCAGACTCAGGAACATGAGGTGACTCATCATTATGTGCTTCAGTGACTACTGTAGGAACAATTTGTTCTGAGGGTTCCTGAACAATTTGTTCAGTGGTATCAGTCTCATTTGAGACAGGCTGAGTTTCAATGAACTCACTGATAGGTGGTTGGGGTAGGTTGTGAGGGATGATGTAATAGGAGACGTCGGCATCAGCTTGGTATTGGGTTGAGGGATTGTTCTCAAGATGATACTCATCAGGAGGATACCTTGATGAGTCATCAATACCAATTTCTTCTACTGAGGAATTTGAGAACCTGATGGATTCAGTGCTCTCATCAACAGTAATGTGATAAGTTTCCTCAGTTAGTTGTCTCCTTGTGTTGAACACCCTGAAGGCTTTAGAAACCAGGGAATATCCCAGGAAGTATCCATCATCAGCTTTGGCATCAAATTTACCCAAGTGATCCTTGTGATTATGTATAAACATAGGACACCCAAATACATGAAAGTAGCTGATGTCAGGAATCCTTCCTTTGAATATCTCATAAGGAGTCTTGTTATGCCTTTTCACAATGATTGACCTATTTTGAGTGTAGCAGGCTGTTTTAACTGCCTCAGTCCAAAAATGTTTTGAGAGGACTGAGCCATTTAACATTGTTCTTGCTGCCTCAATGAGTGTTCTATTTCTTCTTTCAGCTACTCCATTTTGTTCAGGAGTATAGGGAGAAGTGAAATTTTGAGAAATTCCTTTCTCATCACAAAAACACTCAAGGTCTTGGTTTTTGAATTCAGTGCCATTGTCAGTCCTGATCTGTTTAACTTTGACATCATTTTGATTTTCAATGTTCCTGACAAATGACATGATGGTTTCAGCTGCCTGACTCTTCTTGGTCAGGAAGTAAACCCAAGTATATCTTGAGTATTCATCCACAATGACCAGAGTATACTTCTCATGGTGAATGGACATTGGACTGACAGGTCCAAAGAGGTCCATATGAAGAAGATGTAGGCAGCTTTTGATGGAAAAGGTTTGTTTGATTTTGAATGATACCCTGTGGTGTTTTCCTTTTTCACAAGCAGAACAAGGCTTGTCTTTGGTATACACCAGGGATGGAAGGCCTAGAACTTTGTTCTGTTTGGCCAGGTTGTTGATGTTCTTAAAGTTGAGATGAGAGAGTCTCCTATGCCATAGCCAGTTGATTGTCTCACTTGCCTTTGAGAATAGACAAGTCCCATTCTGAGTCAGGGATGACATGTCAAGGACATATACATCATCCCTTCTAGGGGCAATCAACACAACTTCCTTATTGGCATTAAAGATGGTCCCTCTCTTGTCATCAAACTGAACTATGTATTTGGCATCACATAGTTGGGACACACTTATCAGGTTGTACTTGAGACCATTAACATAAGCTATTCTTGTAAAAACTATACATAACCTTCAGTGGGAGCTGATGAGTTATCACCAAATACTACTTTGGGTCCTAGTTCTTACACATATTTGTGCAGAAAACTTTTCACACCAGTCATGCTTCTGGAGCATCCACTGTCTAGATGACAAGTAGGATCCTTGATGTGTTTCTGCACAAACAGTAAACTGGGTTAGTTTTTCTTGTTGACCCACTTTCTAGTGGGCTTAGTCCTAAGGGACTTTTTGAACTCAGTTAGTGAATCATGGTCTGAAGTTGTGTGACCTGAGCTTCCACATGTTTTACATTTTGTGGAGGTTGATGCCTCAGGTGTCTGAGAAGTGTTGGTCTGGTTTTTCCTTCTGGACTGAATAACTTTGTCATGTCCCCTGGTTTCATGGGAGGGATCTCCACAGATGTCACAGCAATCTTTCATCATACAATCATCAGGAAGATGATCATTGAAACCACAGTGAGGACATGGTGAGAAAGGCTTAGCCTTCAGTCTTTGTTTAGAAGGTGTGGCATACTGATAGCCTTGGTTTTTGTATAGACCTCTTGCTTTTAAAGAAGCAGTGTGGGGGATGTGATAACAAATTCTGTGGTCCTCTTGTTTGCATATCATGCAAAACAGGACTCTGTAGCATTTATCAGTGCTGTGATTTGGATAATTGCACATTTTACATCTCCCTGAGGGTCTGGGTGTGGTTTTTGGTTTGGAAGAACCTGAGGATACTGAGGGCTTTGTTGATTTTGAGTAAGAGTTTTTCTCAGTGGACTCAATTTTATCACTCAGCATCCTAACAAGTTCAGTAAGCTGATCAATCTTTGAATCAGTGCTTTCATGCTTCACTTCAGTGGGTACTGAAGGTTTTTGGTGTTCAGTGGGTGCAGGAGTAGGTCTTTTCAGAATAGTCTTTCCTAACCCTGATTTCTCTTTGGGAGAATGTGGTTGATAGACTAATGGTGCAAGGTCAGAATTGGGTTCAGCTCCCTGAAGTTGTTTCAGTGGAGGGAGTGGTGAATCAGACTTAGACTCAGTGATGGACTTAGTAGGACTAAGTTCATCAGTGACTCCTAGCAGCTCCTTGATAGCCTGACTTTCAGGCTCCAGGATTCTTCCAGTATTAAAATTTGGCATTTTACTATCAGGATTGTTTCTTTCAATCCAATCACTGGGTTTGGGAGCAAGTTCTTTGCTAGAGAGTATGTTGGTTAATAGAAAAGTTGTAGAATGGCTACTCTCCCCAGAAACTTCAGTGAGTTGATCGTCACCCAGACCTGCCTTTTTGGGGCTGGGTGTGAGACTCAGTGTTTCATAAAGTTTGGGGTTTTTCTGAGTCCATTTCCAAATAATTTCCTTTTCTTTCTTAAGTTCTTCCTAAAGAGCTTGATTTTGTTTTACAAGTTCAGAGTTTTGAATTTGAAGTGTAACACTTTCAAGCTTGGCTTGTTTTAAAGCAAGTAATTCATCTCTACAATGATTTAATTCAAAACTCAGTTTGTTAAATTTTGAAAACAAATTAAGTCTTTGCTCTTCAACATACTTAAGATCAACATTAATATAATCTAAGTAAGATTTCCAATCATCATTATCATCCATAGAAAGTAAAAGATTTACCTTCCTCATAGTGATGTTAACCCATTCACCATTTCTTGCATGACTCTTCCCCACAGCAAGTTTGTTGTCATCTGACAGAGCCATCAGGGCACTGATGTGAACTTCATCATCATCAGAGGACACTTCAACCTCATCCCAGTCATACGTTTCAGCAACAAGCCCTTTGTTCTTGGCTTGAGAAGGCTTTGGAGCCTGAGGAGGCTGAGAGACTGTTGAGGATGATTCAAGAAGGGCAAGTTTAGCTTTTACCTTTCTGTACTTGGCTTCAAAGTCAATTTGAGGGACTTTTTCAAATCTTTTACTAGACTGAAGCATTTTTGCTTGAAATTTGCTAGGGCCTGAAAAAGAGTTATTTCCTGAAAATTTGAAGGATGGTTCTGAGGTTGTTTTTGAAAAACAATATTTAAAAAATGGCCCATTTTGCCACATTTAAAGCATTCAGTGTTGTCATTTGCTTTTGAAGGAAATTTGTTTTTCTTAAAAAACCTTTTTGAATTAGCAAGGAGTGCTCTTTCATGAAATTCAATTTGAAGATCATTTAAGTACTCCTCACTGGTTCTTTGGTCAACCTCATCATCAGATCCATCCTGAAAATCCTGCACAACACCTTTTGAATAGAAAGCAGTTGATATGGGTGAAATTGTCAAGGCCTTTTTGGTCTCCTGAGCTTTACCAGGGTATCTCCTGGTGATAAGATTGTCTTCATAGACAAACTTCCCATAGATGGCAGGGAGCTCAAGGTTCTGAATGTGGTTTGCATTTCTCAATCCCTGAGAGAAGTTTAACCACTTCTCAGGGAGACTGTTGACAAAACCAACATTGATCTCATGTTTTGACAGTATAACACCATCATTGGTCAGCTCATTCAGGAGGGTCTTATACCGAGTATAAGTCTCAGAGAGATTTTCAGAATCCTTGGCCCTGAAGGTATTGAATTCAAGCTTCAGGTCCATGATTTTATTCTCTTTGGTATCAGAAGGCCCTTCATAGCTATGAACCAGGTCAGTCCATGTCTGCTGGGTAGTGGGAAAATTGATCACTGATTCCATTATATCATCAGGGAGGCATGATATAATGATGCTTTTCAGGCGCTGGTCTTGATTGACCACCCTCTTTTCATCTGGGGTCCACTGAGCTTCAGGTTTAATTAAACCCTGGGCAGTTGTTGGGACATATGGACCATCATTAATCAACTTAATGTAATATGGTTCCATCCCAGTTAAGTAGCAAAGCATTCGCTTTTTCCACTTATTAAATTTGCCAACTTCTAGTCGAGGGGCAGTTGCTGAATAACTTCCACCCTTTTGTCGACAAGTTGGGGAACATCTATGTCAGTCATAGTGGGATCTTGATTTTAAAAAAAAACTTGAGCACTCTTAAGTTTTGAAAACAGGTTTAAATTTTACAAATCAGAGGCTCTGATACCACTTGTTGGTCCCTTTTACTTGGTTAACTATAACTACAAGGCTAAAGTAACCAAGTTCTATGACATTAAACAAAGATGTATAAAAACGATTAACAATAAAGTAACGTAAACATAAGAGACAATATTTTCCAACGTTTAATTCTTTATTAGAAGTTAATAAAAAAGAATCGTAACCAAGTGTTTGCGGAATAACACTTGGGATTGAAAACGACAAGTATGGTATTGACTCCTCACTAAACTCAAACTATGTTGAGTGACAACTTTCAGGACCCACTGAGCTATCTCAGGGGTTATGTTGTTCTTTGGAGGAGTAAAAGTGGTTTGTAAATGCTTTGCATTAATTGCACAAACTTGTCAACTTTTACTCCTCTCTTATGCTACCTATTTATACACAAATGTGAACAACTCTATTATACAATGGACCTAAGTGTTCCTCAATAAAAACTTGATAGATTTTATTCTTTGGCAAGGGAAACTTCTTTGGGTTAAGTCCAAAAGGCACTTTCTGATGACAGCCTGGTTTTAGCCATTTGAGGAAAGTTTGACCTTAAAGTGATAAAGCACTTTAGTGAAACAGATCAAACTTTCCCGCCCAGTCCCGCCAAAACTTCAGTCTTCTAGTCATTAGTCTTCAGTACCATGAAGTTGTTGAGGAGTCATGGGGTTCAGTGAGTTATTGTCATCCTCATTGAACCCATCACCTTCTTCTTGGCTTAGATCACACTTCACTGAGTTCCGCCTCACTGAATGGAGAACCTTTCTTCTTAGGCTCGGTCTAAGCATCCTGAAGATGACTCACTGAGTTACTTTTCACTCAGTGACTTGTTTATACTTAGGTTATTTTACGTTCAAATCCTTGTTAGAAGAAGATTGGGGAATTCAGTGACCCAACAGTATCAGGTTGGGAGCGATTTCTGGGATGGCACTAATGCTTGTGTCTTCTACTTGTGTGGATGAAGGCGACTCATGTTGGATACTAGAGCTTCTTTCTTCTCTATAAGAGACATATTTTAACCAACTTAATGTGTCAAGACATGTTTCCTCCTGGTCATTGTTCTGGGATGCATAATATTACTCGGTTTCAAGGAAGTCACAGTTCATAGTAGTGAACATGTGTTTGGTTTTTGGATTGTAGCATCGATATCCCTTTTGAGTCATGCCATACCCAACAAAGACACATTTTTCAGAACATTCATCGAGTTTAATCCTATCAGATTTTGGTATATGAACAAACACTGTGTATCCAAAAATCCGAGGTTCAAGGGTAAGAATGGAGGGAGGTTTAGTCATTTCTGAGGGAACTTGTAGTGGGGTTTTTAACTTGAGAGTCATGGTAGGTAGTCGATTGATAAGGTATGTGGCAGTAGTAATAGCTTTAGGCCAAATGGACTTTGGAACCCGTGACTCTATTAGGAGGGCTCGAGTTATTTCTAAAAGGATGCGGTTCTTTCGTTCTGCAACACCATTCTGTTCTAGAGTATGTGGGCAAGTGGTTTGATGAATTATGACTTTTGTTTGGAAGAATTGCTTCATATTGGTGTTAACAAATTCCCCTACATTATCGGATCGGAATATTTGAATATTTTTCTGAAATTGGGTTTGGATCATATTGTAAAAAATTATGAACTTTTCAAGAACTTCGGATTTGGTTTTTAATAAGTACACCCATGTCATCCGTGTACAATCATCAACAAATATCACAAAGAAATGAAAGTTTTGCCCCCCGATAATTGGGGCTGGTCCCCATACATCTGAGTGGATTAGTGAAAAAGGTAAGTCAACTCGTGTATTATTCAGTTTAAATGTTTTTCGGTGGCTTTTAGCTAACACACAAGTTTCATAATGCGACTTACAACTAGAAGGAAACAATTTTGGAAATAAAATATGCAAATAACCCGTAGATGGATGTCCTAATCTTCTGTGCCATAGCCAAGCCTCACGTTCAGTTGTCCCGTGAGAAAGCATCACGGTACCATTTTGAGTTACCTCATCCACATAGTATAGTCCATGGCTTTCAGTGCCACGCACACTTATCACTCCAGTCCTGATATCCTGTAAGATACAAAAAGTGGGCTGCATGAGAACTGAACAATTCAACTCCTTTGTTACATGACTTATCGAAAGGAGCTTATGAGACAATGAAGGAACATAAAGACAATTAGAAAGCTTTAACTTTGGAGATATTTCAATAGTCCCCCCACTTTTCACATTCATTGCTTCTCCATTTGCTATTTGTATATATGATTTAGTGGGCTTGGTTGATGTGGCAAAATCTAATAAATCATAAGTCATGGTGTCGGTGGCTCCGCAATCAAATATCCATGACTTTTCCCTTCTATTATTATTGGTTTGAGCCACATTTACCATGCCACTAAGTTTTGGGTTTTCTTTGCATTTTTGAAAAATTTCTTTTAGAAAAGGGACAAATGTGGTGGCTTCTAATATTTCAAGGCGTGAAACATAGTTTTTAAAGAGGTTCATCAGGGGTATCGAGGTATATCTCTCTACCCCTCTACCTGTAACCATTGAAAAAATTCGTTCTTTATCCTCTTCAAGGTCAGCCGCTGCCACAACCCCTCCAAATTCGGTAGAACTCCGACCGTCACCATTCCCACTGGTTACTGAAGCCTTCCCTTTCTCCTTCTCCCGTCCGTTAGTTTTGGGGTTCTTTTTATGTCCATCGGACCACCACTCAGGGTATCCAACTATTTGGAAACATTGTTCTTTAGTGTGTCTTGTCATACCACAATGGTCACACTTTAGATGCGACTTATCTTCCTTCGATGATGCATTCCTATTTCCTTCAAACTGGCGGTTCCCATTGGTCACAAGCCCTAACCCTTATGTTTAAGTGGCAACTAAACCCGCCGCTATACCCTGTGTATTGTTAATAATTGCTCCCAGAATATTCTGGTGAGTGGCTTCTTTACGGACGGTGGCATAGGTGGCCTCCGCGGAGGGAAGGGGATCCAACCTGAGTATTTCCCTTTTAATAGGTTCATATCTCGAGTTGAGGGCATTGAGAAACTAGGAGAGTTTCTGCTCTGACCTGATCCTTGAGTATGTTTTGATGTCTTCTGGACATTTCATGGGATTTGGGTCGATTCTGTCGATTTCTCCCCAAATCCCCTATAATGTGATCCAAAAATCTTCAAGAGAACGATCGTTTTGCTTGATGTCATTAGCCTTGACATGAAGGTTAAACATCTGCAAGTTGTCTTTTCCACTGCTATAGGTAATCACCAAGGCATCCCACAATGTTTTAGTAGTGGGATACTCGGTTAGGTTGCCTGCGAGTACGGGTTCAATATTTTGGATTAGCCATGAAAAGACAATTAAGTATTCTTGCTCCCATTGCTCATATCCTTCACTCTCTTTGCCTGGAGGATCCGAGGTAAGATGTGATAACAGGGTTTTGGATTTTCTGCCTATGGCGACTCGAATCATCCGGGTCCATAGCGCGTAGTTTTAACTGTTGAGTTTGAGATTGATTTGGAGGTTATCGGATAGTTTTGGGTTTTGAGGTTGGGTATTCAGGCCATTCTTTAACAGATTTGCAAGTAGTAGAGATAAATCCGAACCTGAGTTGCCGTCTCCGGACATGGTAGCTCAGTTTAGATTTATCGGGTATGATCGGTATGCTGGAATCAAATGGTAGATGATGAGCAAACCTTCTCTGATACCATGATAACCAGAGAGATTTGAACCAGGAACTATTTATATTAGAACTTGATAATTACAAAGAAAAGGAATGACAACTTAAATAGAAAAAATTACAATGGCCATAAGAAAGGAAAAGACCACGAGAATATTCTAATTATGGGAGATGATGTGAAGACCACAAATCTTGCTAATCCCGTAAATCACACTCAATCAATTCAGGTTCTTTTCCTTGTTTCCTTTTCTTTGTTTCAACAATAAGTTTGAAGGGATAGACTTTACGAGATGACACATTTCTTCTTGACGAGCATGAGTGTGGTGTATGTTCTAAGTACACAAATTCCAGATAATGGGGATGATGCCACTGTGAAAAAGATAAGGAAGAGAAGCAAGTGGGAGAATGATGAGTATGTTTGTACAAGTTTAATCCTCATTGGTATGTCTGATCCTCTCTTTGATATTTATCAAAATGGTTAATCGGCTAAGGAACTATGGGATTCTTTGTAGGCTAAGTATATGGCTCAGGATGCTTCTAGTAAAAAGTTATTTGTAAGTAATTTTAACAATTACAAAATGGTCGATTCCAGACCTGTCATGGACAATACAATGAGCTTTTTCGTATACTTGTCCAATTCACACAACACAAGATGAACATGGATGAGGTTATTTCAGTCTCATGTGTCATTGATAAACTTCTCCCTTCTTGGAAAGATTTCAAGCACACCTTGAAAAATAAGCATGACGAATTGACTATTGTCAAGTTGGGCAGTCATTTACTTACCGAGGAATTCCTCAGGGCACAGGAAAGTGACAAGACAAGGAGCAACAATGTTGTTGGTTCATCTATTGTAAATATGGTGGAACATAACAACTCCACTAGGTATAATGACAACAAGGGCAAACGGAAACATCAAGATAACACCAAGGCAGATCCAAAGAAGAAGTCAAAATTGACTTTTGAGAAGTGTGGTAAACTTGACATTTGAAAAAGGATTGTAGGGGTGTTAAAGTTGGTAATAAAACCAATGGGTCAGGCAAGTGGTTAAGGGAATGGTTCTAAGAACCACCTGAAAGGCCAGAATATATATAATAATAATTTTCATATTTATTATGTTACGTATATCTTTGAGGTTTATTTTGTGCAGGATGATGATGTTGCATGGTGGGTTGACTTTGGTGCTAATATCCATCTATGCAAAGATAGAAACTCGTTCAAGACTTATGAGTCGCTAAATGATGGATCAATTCTCATATGCGAAATGAGGCAAGCCCTTGTGCATGAACGTGGAAGTGTGGACTTAAGATTTTGTTCTGAAAACTATTTGTTTACCGTTCTACATGTACCACAAATTAGAAAGAACTTGTTTTCTAGTAGTGTTTTAAATAATTGTGATTATAAACAAGTGACTGAATCTGATAAGTTTGTTCTATCAAAACATGGCATGTTTATTGGTTTTGGTTATTTATGCATCAAATGTCCAGGCTTAATATTGATCATAATCTTGTTCATTCAGCCTTCATGTCCACTTCTAGTATGAATAGTTCAACCATTTGGCATGCGAGACTTGGACATATTCATTTTGAAATATTGCAAGACATGTCTAAGGATGAGTTAATCCCAACCTTTGAAATGGACAATGCAAAGTGTAAAACTTGTATGTTGACTAAAATCACAATGCAACCTTTTCCAAATGTAAGTTGTGAAACTGGAATTCTAGACTTAATACATAGTTACTTCTGTGATTTGCATGCAACTCCTACTTTGGGGAATCAGAAATACTTTGTAATTTTTATTGACGATGCTTATAGTTTTTGTTATGTTTATTTGTTAGATACTAAGGATGAAGCATTGGATAAATTTAAAGTGTTTAAAATTGTAGTAGAATTGCAACAAGAAGCCTTAATAAAAGACTTAGAACTAATAGAGGAGGTGAATATATGGATGCATCATATTTTAAGTTTGTAGGTATTATCCATGAAACTACTGCTCCCTATACCCCCACAACTAAATGGTATTTAAGAGAGGAAAAAGAGGGTATTGAAAGAAATGGTTAATTCTATGTAGTCCTATTTAGGGCTGACTGAAGGGTTTTGGAGTAAAGATATGCTAACACCTTCTATTTGCTAAATAAGGTTCCTAATAAAAGAAACAAGATTTCCCCTTATGAACTCTGGACCAAAAGGAAACCAAACCTGAACTATCTCAGAGTTTGGGTTGTAGGTAAGTTGTAAGACTCCCTGATTCAAAGCTCAAAATTTGAGTGATAGAGGTATAGATTGCATGTTTGTTGGATATGCTGAGCATTCCAAGGCTTATTGGTTCTATGTTATTGAACCTAATGAATTTGTTTCAATTAATTTCATGATTGAATCAAGGGAAGCAATCTTTAATGAAATTATTCTCATCTACACCTAGACCAAATCATAAGAGTCCCTATATTAATGGAACTGATGATAATGGTGATTCAGATGTCCCCGAAAAGGTCTTTGATAGGGTTGTGGTTCATCAACTTAAGCTTAGAAAAATCAAAATGAATAGGAGACCAAAATCATTTGAACCTGGATTTCAACTATATTGAATTGAAAGAACAAGGGATGACGTCTTTGACCAACACTCCTATTGCTTTAATGTTGAGGATGACCCCTAAACATTTGATGAAGCAGCAATGAAGTCCTATGACATTGTTTTCTGGAAAGAAGCAATAAATGATGAAATGGATTTCATCATGAGCAATAACACTTGGGTGTTGGTTGATCTACCACCAGGTTACAAACCTTTGGGTTTTAAATGGATCTTCAAAAGAAAGATAAATGTAGATGAACTATTGAAAACTTTAAGGCTAGGCTGGTCATTCAGGGCTTTAAACAACAGTCAGATATAGACTATTTTGATACTTATGCTCTAGTGGCTCGTATCACTACCATAAGACTGTTAATTACCTTAGCAGTAATTCACAATCTGATTATTCATTAGATGGATGTGAATACAACATTATTTACTGGTGAATTAGATGAGGATGTCTACATGAGCCAACCTTAGGACTTCATCATTTTAGGTAATGAAAGCAAGGTGTGCAAACTTGTGACGTCTTTATAGGGACTGAAACAAGCACCTACGCAATGGCGTAAAAAATTGATGAAATGGTTTTGTCCAGTGGTTATCTTCATAACTAATTTGACAAATGCGTATATAGCAAATTTAGTGATTGATGAGTGCTTAAACACTCATCATTTTTGGTCGAATCTGAGCTGCAAAACATTTAAAAACACTCGATAATGCATCAAAATACTGAAAATATTCCAAAATTGTGTTTTATATGTTTCAGATGCAAAATGAGTAAAAACAATTGAAAAACGATCAAAGTTTGCATAATTGGCAGTTTCAGTCCCCCAACTTTCAAAAATTAGCAAAAATAGTCCCTGAGCACTTATTTTAAAAGAAAAGTAACCAAAGGTCCTTTTGAAATCATAAGTTGTCATATTTAGTCCTATGGTGAAAATTTTCAAAAGTTTTGAGAATTTACAAATTTAGTCCCTCAACTTTGATTTTTGACAAAAATGGTCCATGGGAATTTAAAAATTGGAAAAATTAATTGAGGTCCTTGTGTTATTAAACTTTGGCAAATATGGTCCTTAGGTGAAAGTTTTGAAGAAATTACACAATTGGCCCTCAACTTTCTGAATTGGCAATTTTAGTCCTCGGGTGTTCAAATCAGGAAATAAACATCAAGGAACCTCATGAAATAACAAAATGGCAAAAAAAGGTCCTTGGGAGTAACTTTGGTAAAATGGCATGAATGGCCCCTGGAATTTCAGATTTGACACCAATGGTCCTTGGGTTCTTAATACTACAACCAAATGGACCTTTGTATTTCATTTAAACCCAAAATAATCCAACAAACTCCCAAGCCCACCATACCATTCCCTGTGGCCCAATTCATCTCCAAAAGCCTACATCCACAAATAAACACCCCCATTTATCATAAACCCAGGTCAAAGGCTTTGACCTCCACCTCACCCAATCCTTTTCCCTCCCCCGTGCCTGCAAAACCCTGCAACCCCAACATCCCATCATCACACCTTTTCTGCAACTCACCCACCCTACACCCTTTCCACCACTTAACTCCAAAATATGTCCCCTGATACAAGCAATCCTCTCCAAGTTGTTAAATAAGTTTTCCCACCAAACCCACATAAACGGCTGAGATTGCTTCATAGTTAGTTAGTAGCTTAGAGTAGTTAATTAGATAATTTTAGTGTAAAAGTAGTTTTAGTTAAATCTTTATTAAGTACTTTAGCTCTTAAACTCAGATTGTAATCTCCCTTTTTAAATTCAATAAAAGTTTTAAGCTTTGTTTATGTATATCTGCTTATTTTAAATTATCTTGTTAATGTGAGTTTTATGCTTATTTGTTCATTATTCAGGTTCATATATGCTGATATGTTCACTTAGGATTGCTAGGTAATTGTTTCACTTACATTTACTTTGCAATTGTCTTTTAGTCTAAATGTAGCTTTTACCCTTAGCTTATATGAAACTGCTTATTGACAGTTTGAAATTGCTTATTCAGTAGTAATAGAACATGTTAGATCACTTTTCTTCCCAAACCTTTGCCTAAAAATTGCTTTTCAAAAAAAAAAAAAAAAAAACCAAAACAGGTACCCCTTTAAGGAGCGTTTGGCACAAGGGTAGTCTGAGTCCCAAACTTGTTTCTACCCTTTATTTTTGGTTCATTCAGCTTTAGCTACTTGTATTTAGTAGTATTTGAATTAAGTTTTTCATTTCCTGGAAGGTTTTTAAGAGTTTTAATCTAGTTTTTTTTTAAAAAAAAAAACAGTTTTCAATAGTAGTTTGGGAAAAATCTGTTTTAGGCCTTTGGTGTTGTTATTTTTTGGTCCATTCTTGTTCCAATTAGATTTATAAATATGCATAACCTCTGTCTTTGACTTGGTGTGGTCAAGCATCACCATTTGACCCATACCTGTGTACTTCACAAGCTGCCTTCTGTCCCAACAGGGCAATTTAGACTCCTAATTCAGTTAGGTTCAGGGTAGGATTTAGGATTTCCATTTAGCTTTTCATGTAGCTAGTAGTATAGTGTTTAGGATTTTAAACTTATTTTTGGCCCTAGTGCTTATTTGAGTAACTTATTATGGGCTGCTAGTTACCCACTCTTGAACCCATTGCATCAAACTGCTCCTACATAGCCATAGACCCTTTTGTTGTTTACATTGCTTAACTTTAGTTCACATTAGGTAGAATTTCAGTTAGATATCTATAGTTGACCCTGTGTGGGTCATAAACACTCCATTTGACCCATTTTCAACCCATAACAGGCCTGCTGCTTCAGTAGCCTGCAGCCTCCATAAGCCCCTTTTTCATTCACAATTTAGGATAGTTAAGTATGAATTAGTGCTCAAGATTAGCCATTCAAGTAGCTTATAGTAGGGATTTTGGATTTTGGATTTTTGAGCTTGGTTCATAGTTTATGGCTCAATTGGCAGCTCAAATTACCCCTGCATTTGCCCTCCTTTGGCCTGCTTCCCCTACTACTGTCTCACCACTGCCCCAACTTGCAGAGGCCCCACAAGGTACCCTAGTGGACCCCACTGAGTGCTACTTGGCTTATTTGGAAGCCCAATGACCCAGCTTGTTAAATCAAGTCTCATTTTCCACTTCCAAGCTTGATTGATAAGCTCAACTTAAGCCTGCAAGTGACCCCATGGACCTGTTTGGAGTTAGTTTTTGGAATTGCTTATTTTAGTTTCTTTGCTTATATCAGCTTGCTCATTTGCTCTTTTCTAGCTTATTTGCATTAGTATCAATAGTTGTCAGCTTATTTTCACCATGTGGGGCATTGGATAGCTTATTTGAGCTTAAAAACCTCATGTAAGTTCTTATAAACTAACTGTGAGGCTTATGTGATTGTGCACTGCTTATTTTTCATCCCCAATAAAAGTTCTTTCACAAAAGTTTCATCTTTTCAGTAGGTTACTAGTTTTTAAAAGAAAAACAAGAAATAACCAAATATAATTTTTAGTCATAGCTTCTATTTAAGAAGCTTTAGCTTTTTAATTTATTTTCTAATTTTTCTATTAAGTACTTAGTGGTTTTCATATTTTTCCTAGGTTCCAGATATCAAATAATATTTGTATAAAAATTTTCATATTTTTCTCTTTTCATTTGGTAATTTTAGTAATTAAAAGTAGTTTAATTAATTTTAATTGAAAAATCAAAAATAAAATCATCAGTTGTTATTTGTTAAGTACCAGCATCTTTTTATATTTTTCTTAGGTTTTATTAGTCATAAAGTAATTTTAGAAAATAGTTTCATAATTTCTACTATTCATTTGGTAATTTTAATAATTAAATTAGATTAATTAGCTTTTAATTAATAATTAAGTAAATTAAATCTAAAAAAGTTTATTTATAAGTTTTAGGACTTTTTGTAATTTTGTAAGACTTCTGTAGTTGTTAAATAGTTTTAGAAAAAGTTTGGTAATTTTCTAAATTAGTCTAGTATTTATTTTAATTTAAATTAGTTTAATTAGTAATTAATTAATATTAAATAATTAAAAAGTCTAAAAAATATTTTTCTTTTTCTTAAAATTTTTCTTTTGTCATTAGAATCTTAGAAAAGTAATTTTCATATTTGTAGGACTTTATTTGCTCACGTTTCACTTTTTATTTTGCGCGTTCGCGTTTAATTTAAATTCAAACGCGCGTTTTTAGGTTTAGCTTCCGCTTTTAGGTTATCTGATATTTAGTAATCGTTAATATAGTGTTTATAAGTTATTTTCATTCCTCATATCTTAGTGTAATCATACAAATCACTCAAACCCCTTTTCTGTCCAAATTCACCCGATCACAAACCCGTTTTGATTACCATCACACCTCGTCGGGACATAACGACCCGGGGAAACCCCTATACTTCCACGGAGATTGACTCTAGGCAGTTTGACCTAGTTGACCATCCTTTGGTCAATTTAGGTTGACCGTTTGGAGCCAATCAAATTTTGGCGCCGCTGTCGGGGAGGTTGTGCGCGTTATTCTAAACGGTTTTGCAGATTAGTGATTTTGGAATTCACTTCTTTGTAAATTTACCATCCTTGTGTATATTATCATATAAAAACAAAACTGTTCCCGAAAACATTTTAAAATCAGTTTTCAACGAACACAAAAAAAACCCAAAAAGATTTTCTTTCTTATTTTTACAAAATGTTTTCCAAAAACTCCAAAAATATTCACCTTTACCCTCTCACATCTTTGATTATGCATTTCTTACCCTCTATAAACCTTTGATTCTTTCCTATGTCGTATCCACACCATTTGGGTTGCTAATGGTGTGGTGGCCCTCATAACGGTGGTAATTGCCTCGGCTGTGGCATGGTAGAGTCAGGATACGGGTCTGTCTATAACCAGGATCCCTATTCTCACCATGACACGACTGATTTATTCCACCAGCCACCAAACCATTAGATACTAACATATTCGTGTGAATATTATGGAGGTCCTCATCAAGGATTTGAGTGTCAAATCGGAAACACGTTTGTCTACGAACAGTTTTCTAGTAACACTCAGAATTTTGAAAATGATCAATATCCATACGATTCACCAAACCAGACTCAACAGTTTTACTGTTGTGAGTGTTGTGGTGGTCCACACTACGGTTATGATTGTCCATCAGGAAACACGTTTGTCTATGAGCAGGTTCCTGGTGACAATTATAACCCAAACACATATGACTCACAACCACAGCAGTTCAACTGTTGTGAGAACTATGGAGGTCCACATTTCAGCTCTGATTGTCAAACAATGAATTCATTTCCTTGTGACAATTACGACTACCCTTATCATGACCAAACTCCACAGTCCCAATTGAGTCAGGCACTTCATCCAGAAATGCAAAATATGATGGAAATCGTTGATGATCTTAAAAGTTTGGTCCAAAATCTTGCCCAAAAATATACTCATCAAAAGTCCATGGAAGAATTGTTAGCTGAAGAGCAGGCTGCTAGAATAAATTCCCAAGATGCCCATGAAAAATCTAACAAGGAATCAATTACGAAAGAAAAAGCAGCCAAATCTAGCTCTCAGTTCCGTTTTATTCCTGATGACAGTGATGATGAAGATACACTTGATATCCTTCAATTTTACAAGGATTCATCAAGTTCATCAGTTGATATCCCAGCAGTTGAGATTCCATCTCAAACAACTGCTATCGCACCCGAAGTTCACACTCACTCTCCGAACATGGGGGACGAGCATCTTAGCACTGTTTCTGAAAAGGAATCGGACGAATTCATAAAGTCTAGTGTTGAGAACCTTGTCCCAATCCCAAGAGAGTCACAGGGAACTTTTGATCATATGCGTGATTTACCTTCCCCTATTGAGTGTCCAAAAGATCAATTTGAGACTTTCTCCGATTGTAGCGAAGATTATGCATCTTATGGAGACATCGAGTATGTTGAGGCATCAGTTCCACATTCTGATGCTGATCATCTTCTTGAGGAGTTCGCCGATGAACTCACTCACATCAATCCACTTCCATCGGGAAGTAACGATGATCTCGTTGACTTTGAAGCCGATCTAGGAGAAATTGAAAGTCTCTTATATCATGATCCGTCACTCACTTCTTATCCCAACAGTCCAAGAGAGAACATTAATCACCTTGTTCCCGAAACATTTAATGCGACTTTCACCAATCCTTTGTTTGAATTCGAATCTGAATTTACTATGATTTCTAACAACCCAATCTTTGATGTGGAGAGTGATGAGTCCGTAATGGAACAAGAGTTCACGGATTTACATCATGTGAAAGATTCTCTTCATGAGGAGTTCTCCGGTGAACTCACTCATATCATGACTCCTTCGGAGTAAGATAGCCCGGGGGAGATGCACGCAATCATGAGAATTTGCAAATTCCCACCCTCCTGCTCGGGATGTTTTCAAACCTAATGAGCTTAACCCTTGAAATCCAAATTCAGGCTAATGAGCATGCTCTCGAGGAAGAAGATCTTATCATGATTTTCATCATGGTTTTCTTCCTTTTCTTCACCTATAGGGTGAGTTCTCCTGTTCTTCACTCATTTGGGAATGAAGACTGTAGGACCGTAGAACAACCTAAATCACTATTGAATCAAGCCTAAACCTAGAGAGAGAAAGTAAGTAGAGAGAGAGAGTGAGTGGGAACTCTAGTGTGTGGAATAATAACCTTGTTAAGACTAAGAGAACCAACCTCTCAAATGAGGTTTACAAGAGTATTTATACATGAAGTCTAGGGCATCATCTATCTTATACATTATTACACTAATGGCCCTTAGACTTTCTCAAAACATGAATACTAAGCCTAAACTTCATCATAATGATATTCTAAAGCAACCTATAACAATATGTTAATGACCGACACTTTTTATAAATAAAATACGATGCTAACAATCTCCCTCTAAGTGTTGGTCATTGAAGGTTGCGCGACGTCATCATCTTTGTCTTCATACTTTAACATTCATAGCTCTTGACGTCTTTAAGAATCATTAGATGAGTCATAGTACTTTGTTCATTGTTCTTTGTTCATCGATGTTGATATGATCCAATGATGTCATCTGCCTTTCGTCACTTCTGTGTTTGTGGTGGTTGTCTGCCATTCCAACATGTTCATACATCTTAAGTCTTTGTGATACATGCATTTGTTGTTCCCGTTCTTTCACTTTAATCTTTGTCACTTTACTTTGTAGATTCTTGTTTTTGGAAATAGAAGTGACGATCATTATTAAGTCATTTAGTCTTGTAATAATATTGTAATAGTCTTGTAGTTTAGTTAAGGGTAAACGGGCTTAGCTTAATCTAATATTGTAGAAGGTTATGTATAGTTTATTACAAAAGCCCAAGCCCGGCCCATCTTCTTATCTCACCTATAAATACCTTCAAATGCTCTCATTTGGAGGTGTTGCTTCTAGGGTTTCTTCTATGTATATTTCATTCTTTCTCTCTCTAATCTAATACATTTTTCTCTCTCTCTCTACATTTCTCTTCTTTAATCTCTAATAAACTTGTGTTAGATATCATAATCAAGGGTCCTACAATTGGTATCAAGAGCCTAGGGATAATTTTGGGTTGTTTTAGATCGTTTTTGGGTGAAAAATCAGATTTTTAAGAATAAAGTTACTGTTCATCGGAGTTTTTGCGAGTTAAGAAAAAATTTCGAGCTAGAAATTTTTTCTATCGAGTTTCAAAGTTTCCGAGTTAGGAAAACATTTTTCGAGTTAAGCAAAATTTTTTTTCCGAGTTTAAGAAAAAAAAAATCGAGTTTGAAAAAATTTTCCGAGTTAGGAAATATTTTTTTTCGAGTTTGGAAAAAATTTTATCGAGTTTGACAACATTTTTCGAGTTTGAAAAATATTTTTCGAGTTTGGAAAAATATTTTATCGAGTTACAAAATTTTGTTTTCGAGTTTGAAAAAAATTATTATCGAGTTAGAGTTTTAAAAAATACCGAGTTTGATTTTTAAAACAGTATCGAGTTTGAGATTTTTAACTAGGGACCAATTTGCAATTATTTTCTATCGAGTTTGAGTTTCTTTTATATATTTGTCGAGTTTGTTTTTTTTTTTTTTTTAATTTTCATCGAGTTTGGATTTTTATTATTACCGAGTTAGCTTTGGCGAGTTAGCCATTTTAGCGAGTTAGCTAAAACACCTTATCGTTTATCGAGTAAGGATTTCACTTGGGCATTTCTAAACGAAACTCTGCCGAAATTTCTTTAGGTTATCGAGTAAGCTTATTCCAAGATCGAAACTTTCAACTTCACCAAAAACATCTAAACTTTTCAAACAACCTTTATTATCTTTTCAAACAACCTTTATTATCTTGGCGTGAAAAGTTGAGTAAAATTTAATTTTTACAGGAGATTAAACATTCAATTTTTACGCGAAATTCAAATTTTCATATAACGGTGAAAATTTTGGCCCGAAATTCATATTTTTAGGCCAAAATTCGAATTTTTTTGGTAAAATTTGGAGTCAAAATTTTTCAAAACTCAACTTTTTCTTGGAACGTTAGGATTGCATTCTATAGTGATTTTCAAAATTCTGAGTGAAAAATTTTCAAACTAACTTTTGGAGGGAAACGTAGTTCTCACTCGGATAATTAGAATATTGTTTTAATTAAGCTTCACGTTCATGGAACCTCTCAAAAAATTCTTTCCATCAATGGACATGGAACCTATCAATGGAAACTTCATCTTTATGGCAAATCATCAAACAACAACATCAAGCAGTGATATTGGCAATAATCACAATGTTAATGCTATGACGACGGTTGAAAAGATCCAGTACTTGATAATGCTTGCCAGTAAAGAAAAAATGGGAATACCGTTGACTGCTGAGAAAAATGAGTTTCGAGCTACAACAAGAATTAATGACAATTCAGCATATCTCAATGAAACCTACAACTTTATGGCAAATCAGCAGGCAACAACATCAACCAGTGATTCTGATCTTCCTCCTACTTATGATTCCGATCCATTCCATGAGGTACCAAATTATGGTAACAAAGCTAATCCGTTTGCTCATGAGAAGCCACATTATGTGCCATCTGAACCTCATTACGATACATATGTGGGGGATCAAGTTAATAGCAATGTTAACTATGCAACTCCATACATGGATCCTAATGGAGTTCAAGTTGCACAAAATGGTGCTAATGATGAGGAAACACGTGCTTTATTTGAATCATTATTAAATAATTGTGGCATTGAAATCGAGAAAGTGAAAAAGGTCAATCGCGATGTTAAGGCCGCGAATGTTAAATTGACCGCTGAGCTTGAGAGTTACAAGAAAAACGTTAATGCTTTTGAGTTTCATCACAAAAGATTGTCTGAATTAGAAACTGGTTATCGAAATTCCGTTTCAAGGGAAAAACAATTGCAACTCAAGTTTGATACACTTGATGTTAACTCTTTCAAAAAGATAAAATCTTTAAACGAGGAAATTTCTGATTTACAAAACCAACTTTCTAAACAAAAATCAGCTTATACCAATCTTGAAAAAGAAAGGGACGAGCTGAAAAAGGACTTTGCAAAGAAAGAAGACAAACTTTTGGCCGAAATCGTAGAGTTAGAACACATGATTGCACATTTAGAAGAATTAGTGGCTAAGTCGGGTCAGTCAAGTCAAACAATGAAAATGATTTCAAATCAAACTAATCCGATTTACCATACGAAACATAAAGTGGCTCTTGGTAACAACACCCCCAGTAATCTCAAGAAAGCTCAACAAGAACAGAATGTTTTGTATAATGGTAATGTGATTTACACCAAACATGATCCTCCCGTCGTTCGAGATTCTGTGGAAACGATGGAACTTGTCGAAAAGAGCATTACTAAAATGAAACAAAAGGATTTGAAACCCATTGATTACAACAAATTGAACAAACTTTCAGGAATTACTTTTTTTCCACAAACTGAACCATCTGTGTTTTCCATAAAACGACGATTCGCGAAATTCTTGTCTAAAAAGAAAGTTGTTTCCAAATCTCTTTCAAAAATGGAACAAATGTCCTCTAACAACACTTTTAATACAAGTGAGGCTAGAGACATTCTCGATGACGTTAAAAAGAGAATTCAAGAACTTCAAAATATTGTTGAATCTAAAACTACCATCAATATTAACAACTGGCATTCTAGTTTTCATATCGAACAGAAAAAGGTGTTTCAAAATGAAATTACTATCCCACTAAATAACATCAGTGCGAGGGTAATCTATTTTGAACAAGCTTTCTTAAAAGAAACGGCCGACTTTGTCAAGGACCACAAATCCCTGGTAAACGAAGCTAATGATACTCGTGAAAACATGAATGTTTTGGAAAGGTTAAATGATTCTCTCTTTGAAGCTGTTATGACTACTGATATCATGTCCATCATTTTACAAACATATTCTGTTCAAGACGATGAAAGACTGAGAGCTGAGACCTCTGAAATTGTTTCCAAATATGAAAATGCTCTTGTAAAACTTGAAAAAGAAAACATGTCATTTTTCAAACAACTTGATCGAAAATCAGAGGAATGCAAGTATGAGAAATTGTCGTATGAGCATGCCTACAAGGACATGAAAGAGCAAAATGATCTTTTGAGAGCTCAGCTTGTAAGGATTAAAGGGAAGGGTGTGGAAACTAAGTTTGCAAAACCATCGACTTCGGAGAAACCAAACGTTTCAAACACGGTTCAAAAACCAAAAATATCAATTTCACGGTTTGCTCCAAAAGTCGATGAGAAAAAGGATTTGTCAAAACCAGTCACTCCACAACCCTTGCCCAAGGAAAAGGTAATGGAAAAGATTGTTGAAAAACAAAAATGTGATTTCACCTGGCTCTTCTAGGAATAGTACACCAAATGTGACCACAAAATCTGTAAAGGAATCTGTTGGTTCTAATGACATGGTCCAAAATCACCATCTAGAAGAAGCTAGAAAAAAGGCACAACGTCAAAAAGACGGAATTTTAGGTGCAACACCTAATGTGATGCATTCTACAAGATACCAAAGCACTGCTAGTAGTAGTAAACCATTACCTAGGAACAATCAACAAAATACTAGGGATTGGCTTGCATCTAAGAGTAGTGGCACAAAAGAGAATTCTAGGAACGTAGAATGCAACACAAAGAATTCCAGGGTCTCATCGAACTACAAACAATTTCCAAAAGACTGTAGTGACAAAGTTAAAGTTGCTGTGTTAAACAAGAATATTGAATTTTTCTGTCATACATGTCAAAAATGTGTTTTTTCAGCTAATCACGATGCATGTATTGCACAATTTATCAAGAAAAGAAAGTCAAGTGTCAAGACACAATCCACTAAGACACCAAATCGAAACAAACCCGTTGAGAAGAAGCAAGAGGTTAAGAAACCTAATAGGTGGATATCTAAAGGATGTAGTTTGTCAAAAACTAAGTCTTCCGCTGCATCTGATAAGGAAACTACGTCTAAATCTTACCTTAGGTGGATTCCTACAGGAAAAGTTTTTAATACAGTTGGTCTTAGATGGATTCCCACAGGGAAAATTCTTGATAGTTGCACAAAGACTAATGATAGTGTTCATCATCATGATAAGGAAGTAGAAACCACAAAAACTATTGATAGCAAACAACCTCTATGTGAGGAAACATGTACTTCTAACACTGTTATTTGTGCAAAGACTTCTTCTGTGGATGCAGGTACTTGTGAAAGTGATGAGAGTTCATACACCTAATGTGGTAAAGATGAACTTTACGCGAACATCGCATGTGGACATCCTTTTCTAACTCCACTCTTAACTCCACTTTTACTTGTTCAAGCTTAATTTTTTCTTTCTTCAATTCTTCTTTGTATATATTTTTTGAAAAAAAAAAATTTGAAAAACCAACAAAAACAAAAGATAAAAATATAAAATTTCAAAAAATACAAAAACAATATAAAATCAAAAAATCCAAAAATATTCTTCTCACGACATGTCTCTTGTATAATCGATATTCTGTACGTATCTAGAAATGTCATTCAACAATGATACGGACATGTACAGATGCTTGAGCGAGAGTTTTCGAAAATGTTTTCTAAAACATGTCGTTTCTCAAAAGTTTCTTTACAATGGCTTGTAAGTACTTCAGCTTACAACCCGTGCTTCAAAGTGAAATCTCTTCAAAACTTAAGTCCGGGTATAACAACTCGAAAAGATTTCAAATAAGGACTTAATCGAATGGCTTCTGGACACATCAGTTCAGGACCCGCGCTTCAAAGAAAGGAAAGTGCTTAATCAAACAAAGATTTCAAATATTTTTTGAGCACTTATCCTAAAACGAAAACCAAAAACTAATCTGGCTTGAGTTTTCTTTAGAAAAACTTTCAAAATCTTTAAGCTCAAGACCATGATTGTTTATCTAATGATTAATTAGATTTTCAAAATCCTCTTACAGACTGAGCACCACTTTTTTCAAGATTTTTCAAAAAGACTTTCAAAATCTATCAAAATCGGTGCTCATCATCAAAATGACTTGTGTACACCTTACAGTGCACAACTCAAGTTTTTCAAAGAAAGGAAAGTGCTACGCAAAAATGATTTTCATCAACAAAGTGCACTTATTCTAAAAATGGACACTGTTGTACGCCTCAGTGCGACATTCCTATTCAAACAAAGAGAAGTCTTTGTTTTTCAAAAAACCTTGATGCAAAATTCAACAAATCTGAAAATTCTTTCTCTTTCAAAATTTTGCTTCGAGAAGACTCCTTCCCTCTAAACTATAAAAAGTTTAACATTTCTCAAAAACATATGCGAGTTTTGAGGGGGAGTATTTCATTAATACAAAAATGTTCCGAATTCATTCGTAAAGAAAATCTGTCTTTCTCTCCTAAAAGCTTTTTCTTAATCAGTTGATATCAAAAATATCACGAGATGCTATTTTTGAGGGGGAGAAGACATGATTAAAATGTGATCAAAGATGTTTAAAGCTTGTGACTGATTCTCAAAAGAGCTCGACTCAGTAAGTACCAATGAATTGACGAAGCTTAAAATGTCAGTAATCGAAAAGACTTGTCCTGGACGGGTAATAATTTCAAGCTATTCTAACTAGTGATGTAAGCGTGTCTCGAATAGGACTTGTCTGAATAGAATGTACCGTATCGAGAAACTTTCTGTGGACTTGACCAGGCCGGGTAATAACTTCAAGCTAGTCTAACTAGTGATGTAAGCGTGTTTCGAATCGGTCATGTTCACTGAAAGTGGATCAATTCAAAAAGTGCAAACTCCTCACGCATGTGCAAATTTCTTAAAAAATTCATGAGCACATGTGAAGGGGGAGTCCTTCAAATGAAATACAAAAACTCTCAAAGTGTCAACAAAAAATGTGTTTATATTCGTAAACACTTTGAGAGATTTTCAATCAAAGGTTTCATGGCAATTATAGGATTCATGGAGTTATAAGGTGACTAAGGTTAGGGAAAACCGTCCTATGATCCGCCAGAGCCGGAGGGATCTACCCAAGGACAATTCCTATAGATTAGAATTAGAAGTCCTTAGGTATGATTGAAAAAAGGAGAAAATGAGAAAGGAGAAAGAAGGGGTTGAAGAATTAAAAAGAAAAGTTATGAAAAGGGGTGAAAAGAAATAGCCCTCCATATGTTCAACCTTAGGGCAGACACCGGGTTCAATTCATATGCTACTGGTTGTTGCTAAGGTGACACCGGTATTGAAGATAAAGACGTCATGGACCCAGTGACGCACTGCACTAAACCTTCTAGCCACTCAAGTTCTCTTAAAAGAGCTTGTTTCATTCTCACGGGGAACCGGCATAATCTATCGACCTGTCTCTTAGAGATGGTTGATATTGAAGCAGGAGACCTCTCCCTAATCTCCGCATAGGAAACCTAAGTGTCCACTTATCGAGTCTAGAGCCATGAGATACATCAAAGATCTCTTAGGAACACTTAGTATTTCTACAACTGGTGTTCAACATCAATGGACATCAGCTGTAAATTATCGAGTCCTTCGCAGATCTTAGCAATCTGCCGAGAACGTTTATGAGAGAATTTACTTATGTATTTTCTCAATGATTGAATGGAAATTCCTGCTAGGGTCAACATCAAGCAGCCCTGACAGCAGGTCACTTCGGTAATTCTTTATGGGTTACGCTTAGTGTTCGCGGTGGTTTCAAACGGTCTACAGTCGTGGAGTGATCCCCAGCGACTCACCCAGTCATTGAGCTACTTAGTAGGTCTCGTAAGCTCTTTCGGGAGTATCTGACATGGGAACGGCCTTGGTAAGGGTTAGAAGGAGTCTTCACACTATGCTGTTGACGATCTCTAATTCCTTATCTGTAAGTACCGGTTGTTTATTGCTAACTGTTTACCTGCAGCCAATGTTGCAAAAATCGGCCGAATCGGCCGATTAATCACCGATTAATCGTTAATCGGTCATAGACCTTGTTGATTTTTAAAAATCGGTGAAAAAATCGGCCTAGGCAAAAAAATCAGAAAAAATGGGTAAAAAATCGGCCGAATCGGCCAAAAATCGGCTGAATCGGCCAAAAATCAGCTGAATCGGCCAAATCGATCAGATTTAAAAAATAAAAATTTAGGCATTCTACTTAATTTGGGGATCGTTTATTTAACTTATAACACATAATGGGCATCATAATCAGAATTTGAGCCTTTTATTGAGGTTTAGAAAGATAGTAGGCTTGGAATCAGTTAAGATATTATGTTTGCTCTCCAGAAATACCCAAAACATGCAGGAAATGCAAATTCGATTAATCACCGATTAATCCCGCCTTGACCGATTAATCGCTGCAGGGTGGTAGACCGCCCGACTACCGATTCACTATTTTTGCAATATTGCCTGCAGCTATACATCATCTCCATGGCGAAAGATTCCACATGCTCATACATGCATCACAAAGTCAAAGGAAAGTTCTCACAAAGATCAAAGGATAGCAACAGTCAAAGAAAGATTCTACGCCATAAAGAAGAATCTACAAAGTAAAGTGACAAAGATCAAAGTGAAAGAACGGAAACAACAAATGCATGTATCACAAAGACTAAAGACGTATGAGCATGTTGGAATGGCGGACTACCACCAAAGACAAAGAAGTGACGAAAGGCAGATGACTTCACCACAACAACAAAAGAACAAAGAACGATGAAAAGTCAATTATCAAAGATCACAAAGCATGAAGGAACAAAGACTAAAAACTATTCTACAAAGACTCAAAGTTCAAGACAACAAGCTTCAAAGTTTAAAGATCAAGATCACAAAGAGATATCTCAATGATCACCCCTTAGGGGGAGATTGTTAGCAATAGAAGTGTTGATCATCAATGGAATCAAAGAGAGATCTCAATGATCGCCCCTTAGGGGGAGATTGTTAGAAATAGAAGTGACGATCATTATTAAGTCATTTAGTCTTGTAATAATATTGTAATAGTCTTGTAGTTTAGTTAAGGGTAAACGGGCTTAGCTTAATCTAATATTGTAGAAGGTTATGTATAGTTTATTACAAAAGCCCAAGCCCGGCCCATCTTCTTATCTCACCTATAAATACCTCCAAATGCTCTCATTTGGAGGTGTTGCTTCTAGGGTTTCTTCTATGTGTATTTCATTCTTTCTCTCTATAATCTAATACATTTTTCTCTCTCTCTCTCTACATTTCTCTTCTTTAATCTCTAATAAACTTGTGTTAGATATCATAATCAAGGGTCCTACAAAGACATTATCTTTGACCCCGGCATCACCGCTTATAGTTTATACTATTTAAAGCCAGGGTCTGTATATCTCATCGGTGTGGAACTTTCACGTGCTTCAAATGTTTGTCCAAACATCTTGAATGAAAGTCCGATGGAGATTGTTTCTTCCACATCTTGCTTCCCCAGGAACAAATGAATTCGGGGTCGAGTCAAGCTAGCGACTCGGTAAACAAAAACAGTAGCATGCATATAGGGTTTTCACCCTAAGTGTGGGGGAGTTACCCCTGCTGTGGTTACCAATAAAGTGAAGAAAAAAAATGTTGTTTCCACATTTAGCTTGTAATGTTGCCCTCTTACGTTCAAAGTGTCGGCATAATAGCCAGGACTTTGAATATTGAGGACAATATTTAATCCTAAGTGTGTGTGGGGGGGGGGGGTGGGGGGGAACTTCTAGCGAATTTGATCACATTTTACCATCTAGTACCCCCGTTTTTGGCAAAAATTTTAATTTTTTTTTCACTTGAGCTTCAAAATTTTTGTAGTTATCAGTCCACCATGTCTAAACGACAAAAGGATTGGCTAATCCAGGAGCAAACGGCTCTTGGTAAAGATATCTTAAATCCGTTTATGGCTTACAATTTGCCCAAAATTGTATGGTACTCAACTCACCATATCTTAAAAGTAAAGAGTTGGCTAGCCCGCAAGGTTATGGCTTGTGGTAAAGGCAGTGGAAAACCATAATTGGTAATCAACTCACCAAGATGATGATAATTCCATCAAGAGTTGGCTAGTACAGAAGCAAACGGCTTCTGGTAAAGACAAATCAAAACCGTTGAAAGCTAGTGGTTTGCTCAAAATCACATGGTTATCAGTGTACCATAGTTCATACTTGAACTGAAACATTTGACTACTCCAGAAGTAATGACTTTTGGTAAAGAGATTAAAATCCATTAAATTTTCAAAACATTTTATTGCTAGGGACTACCAATAGTTTAGTGTGGGGGATTGATAAGTGCTCAAACACTCATCATTTTTGGTAGAATCTGAGCTGCAAACCATTTAAAAACACTCGATAATGCATCAAAATACTGAAAATATTCCAAAATTGTGTTTTATATGTTTCAGATGCAAAATGAGAAAAACAGTTGAAAAACGATCAAAGTTTGCATAACTGGCAGTTTCAGTCCCCCAACTTTCAAAAATTGGCAAAAATAGTCCCTGAGCACTTATTTTAAAAGAAAAGTCACAAAAGGTCCTTTTGAAATCATAAGTTTTCATATTTAGTCCTTTGGTGAAAAATTTCAAAAGTTTTGAGAATTTACAAATTTAGTCCCTTAACTTTGATTTTTGACAAAAATGGTCCCTGGGAATTTAAAAACTGGCAAAATCAATTGAGGTCCTTGTGTTATTAAACTTTGGCAAATATGGTTGATGAGGTGAAAAATGAACCGTTTTTAGGGGGTCATTTAAGCCCGGAATTGAATTTAGTTAATCAAATATTGCCCTAAATCGTTCCTTTTGTGATTTTAGGTACTTTGGGAGTGAATTCTGGAAAAGGAAGCATTTTGGACGTTTTTGGAGCATAAAAGTGAAGAAAACGGCAAAGACTTAATTTTCCATGCTGAGAACAGTACCTGACGGCGTCAAGAAGGGAATTGTGACGGCGTCAGGAGTAAAATCCATGACGACCCAGTGAAAACCTGAAGGCGTCAAGAGAAGGGCATCAAGAGTTATTTTGGTGACGGCCTGAAGATGGACTACACGTGACGGCGTCAAACCCAGATCTAGGCAGTCCGAGAACTTTATTGGCGGTGAGATGATGGCGTCAGACATTTCCTCTTGACACCGTCACCTCACAAAATCTATATATACTTTTCTATTTTTCATTCATTAGAGATGAACTTGTGTGGAGAATACTATGGTCGAACCTAATAAACCCTAGGTCGTTTGTAACAGTATTTTCAAGGGTTTTCACCCCTTGAAACCTTTCATGTTCAATTAAGATAAGTCCTCTTTCAATTCATTCAATATGTCTATGTGTTGTTTGAATATATCTTATGCTTGTCTTGATTATAACATGCTAGGCTAGATCTTTCATGTGTTTGCTTAGATGTAATGAACCCTACATGTTAATTATAGGTTGATTGCTTGTTTATAGTTGTAATGGATAAATGATTTCAATGTTAGGCTTAAGAAAACTGGCAGATCTCCATTGTGTAACTTGCTTGAACGTCTTAAGAAACATGAACCGATGTGTACTAGGTTTTTATGATTGTATTTAATGCATGAGCGAATTCTAGTGATCCCATGTTAGGAGCTTCTTAGCCGGCTCGACATAGGAGTGAAGTAGGAGCTTATAGGATTGGGGAAGTAAGTACGCCACCCCATGAATGGTATTAAGGAATACAATCCGTCATCCACGAAACTGTAACAAGTAATTAACCTGTAAAAGATATCTAGGGAGTAGTGAAATCTAAGTAAACACAATTCTCCCATATATTGCTCACACCACTAGTATAATTTAGTTTATTTTCATTTTTAGTATTTTATTTTAATTGCATCTTTAGTTATTGGGTTAGTTGATTAGCAACTAATTCCGCCCCACTCCTCTAAAAACCGAGATTTTACTTGCTTTTATAAAAACAAAAAAATTCAAAAAGAATCATCCCTCATCTCTAGACCTAGTCTTTAGGTTTTCTAATCCTAGCGACATTATTCCTAAGTTGAACGATCAATCCCCCGGTACTTGTCACTATACTATACTACAACGATCAGGTACACTGCCTGGTGGGGGTTGTAAGCTTCTCGAGATCCCTCGAGAGGTAAAGCCTGATGCAATTCCCACGCATCAAGTTTTTGGCGCCGCAGCCTGGGGAATAGTTATTGTCTAGGTTAGAATTTCTTTTTATTAGGTCTACTTGCTAGATTCCTTTCTAGTAAGATTTTATTTTTTATTTTTTATTTTTTAGGTTCTCTTTAGTCTATCTTATTTTCTTCGTATTTTTGTTCGTACTCTTTACCATCCAACATCATGGAAGGTGGTAACATCTTTGAACGCATCAACCCACCACAACAAGACCACCCACAAAACCCACCACTAGCTAACCAACCTCTTAGGCCCCGAACCCTAGGAGAGTATTCCCGACCTAGCCACCAAGGCTACCGAAACACCATTGAGCTCACCCAAGGAGCCAATGTGTCTCCCTTGCGATCCGACACCATCCGGTTGGTGCAAAGCGGATGTGCATTCCATGGACTTCGTTCCGAAGATCCAAATTAACATCTCAAGGACTTCCTTAAAATCGTAGATTCTATAGACCTTGATGCTACAACTAGAGAGTCAACCCGATTACGCCTATTCCAATTCTCTCTACGTGATCAAGCTAGTCAATGGCTTGAACGTTTACCCGCGGGATCCATCACCTCATGGGATGATCTCACCACTCGTTTCCTTGCTCAATTTTTCCCACCGGGGAGAACTACCAAGCTTAGAAATGATATCTTGATGTTCCAACAACGTCAAGGTGAAACTCTATATGAAGCATGGACTCGTTTCAAGGACTTACTCCAAAAAGTCCCTCATCATGGCATAGATCTTTGGCTCCAAATCCAAATCTTCTATGACCATATCGATCTCTCCATAAGGCGAACCATTGACCAATCGGCCGGTGGCAAGCTACGTGATCTAAGTGCGGAACAATCATGGGAACTCATAGAAGATCTTGCTCTCTATGACAACGAATGTTGGAATGATCCCCTTGATTTGAACAAAACGGTCAAGGCAATATCTTTGCCTTCAAACAATTCTAGCACTTCCGACCGTAGGATCATGGAACTTGAGGACCAAGTCAAGTTTCTCATGAAATCTTACGAAGCTCCTAAGCCTTCAAGCCAAGTGAACAAAATCACTTCTTCATGCGAATTATGTAGTGGTCCCCATGACACTCGTGATTGTGTGGAACTCACCGGAACAGCTTTTGCGGACTACGCATCCTCGCGTACCGACGAAGCGGGAGATAAGTGGTACACTTTCAAACCCGAGCCAAACCCGTATGGTGATTCCTACAACCCTTCTTGGAAAAATCACCCAAACCTTAGGTGGAAACAAAACCAAGCCAATTCTTCTAATCCGCCTAATCGTTACCAACCAAACGGTCCACCCTCCAACCGTACTTTCAACAACAATCCTTCCAACAACTATGGTAGTACCAACAATCTTGAAGGATTGATGTCCAAGTTTATGGCATCTCAAGAAGCTCGCATAGCTAGTGTTAATACAAATATCGCCTAAAAACGTTATTTATATTTTAACGATCTTTGCTAAGTTTTGTTAATGACAAAGTACAAACTTTAGATTGTAGTAAAACATCATTTTAGTTTTAAGTCTTGTATAACTAGTCTTTACATTTCTTTTTAAACTTAACATTGTTTTTATTTCTTTAATAAGAAAGTATTTCTTTAACAAGAAAGTGTCACATCTCATCAATGTGCATTTATGGTAAGTTTATGTGTTTGACTATCCATGAAGTTCTTACACACTTTGGAAGTATTCCATGTTTGATGCAATGCATGTTGACTAGTATTTAGTAGATGTGACATTGTTTGTTTTGGAGTGATTATGTGTTTGACTATCCATGAAGTTCTTACACACTTTGGAAGTATTCCATGTTTGGTGCAATGCATGTTGACTAGTATTTAGTAGATGTGACATTGTTTGTTTTGGAGTGATTTATTGTAAGTTAGGTTGAACAGTTCTTGCGGACCGCTGGAGAAACACGGGCGGACACGGCGGCACCCCTTCTGAGGGTGCCGCCGTGTCCGCCAGACTGCTGACTTCCTTTGGTATAAATACCAAAGCACTTGCAAGAAATCCCTCATCACTTAGAGTCATATTTTACACATATTCTCTCATTATACTCAGTAACTACTAACTTGTGTGATTCTCTTATGTAGCAAAGGAGTTCACATATTCATCTAAGAAGTTACAAGTTTCAACTCTAAGTTGCAAGACTTGTTAGCTTTGTTGTGTATAGACTTTGGTAGTTTATACTTCATGTGTATCTTGTATAGAAGTGATCGGTTAGTATTTTAGGCCTCAAAATACATAGTGTGTCGGGAGTTGTTGTACCCTTGTAAAAGAACTAACGGGAGTGGTTGTACCCTTGGTAAAGAACTCGACATCTAGCTTAGTGTCGGTAAAAGTGTAAGCGACGATGGGAGTGGTTGTACCCGTGTAAAAGAACTCGACATCTAGCTTAGTGTCGGTAAAAGTATAAGCGACGTTGTAAAGGTTTTCTCCGCCGGTGAAAGGAGCTTGTTGATTAGTGCTTATAACTCTCGAGTTGGAAACTCGGGGCGTGGATGTAGGGCAAGGAAAAAGAGACCTTGTAGCCGAACCACGATAAACAATCGTGTTGTGGTTTGATCGTTTCTTTCTTTATCTTTGCTTATTACATGTTGTCTTTTAGTTAGAATTGCTAGTCACATATAAAGCTTTTCAAAGAATTAAACAAGTAAAGTTGTGTTTATATCTTCAAATAAAAGTAAAGCTTTTCAAAGAACTAAACAAGCAAAGTTAGGATCATATCAAGCAAAGCTTTTCAAAGTATGAAACAAGTAAAGTTAGAATTGTTATTCACATGAAAATCTTTTCAAAGAATCAAACATATAACGTTGTGTTTATATCTTTAAGCAAACGTAAAGTTTTTAAAGGATATTCAAGTTAAAAAGGATTTAAAAAAGCGGTAAACTATTCAACCCCCCTTCTAGTTTTCCATAATTGGTATCAGAGCTACGTTACTCAAGATCTTTAAAATAGAATGTATTTTAAAACTTGGATCGATCCATGGATTTTGAAAATCTCAAAGAAGGGCAACCTATTCAAAATCCACCGCTATTTGAAAAAGAAAACTTACTTGAATGGAAAAGTAATTTTGAAAACTATGTGAAATCAATTGATCAAGATCTTTGGCATATTATTTCTTTTGGTGATTTCAAACCAAAGCAAACAAGCTTTTGAAAACCAAGTTTTTGAAAACCAAGATAACTATCTTAAACTTGATAAAAATACTAAAGCTAAAACAATGATTTATAAAGCTTTAGTACCGAATATGAAAGAATGTATTTTTGTCAAACGGCTAATGACATTTGGAAAAATATGCTAAACTTTCATCAAGAATCATCCCTCATCTCTAGACCTAGTCTTTAGGTTTTCTAATCCTAGCGACACTATTCCTAAGTTGAACGATCAATCCCCCGGTACTTGTCACTATACTATACTACAACGATCAGGTACACTGCCTGGTGGGGGGTTGTAAGCTTCTTGAGATCCCTCTAGAGGTAAATCCTGGTGCAATTCCCACGCATCAATGGTCCTTAGGTGAAAGTTTTTAAGAAATTACACAATTGGCCCCTCAACTTTTTGAATTGGCGATTTTAGTCCTCGGGTGTTCAAATCGGGAAATAAACATCAAGGAACCCATGAAATAACAAAATGGCAAAAAAAGGTCCTTGGGAGTAACTTTGGGAAAATGGCATGAATGGCCCCTGGAATTTCAGATTTGACACCAATGGTCCTTGGGTTCTTAATACTACAACCAAATGGACCTTTGTATTTCATTTAAACCCAAAATAATCCAACAAACTCCCAAGCCCACCTTACCCTTCCCTGTGGCCCAACTCATCTCTAAAAGCCCACATCCACAAATAAACACCCCGTTTATCATAAACCCAAGTCAAAGGCTTTGACCTCCACCTCACCCAATCCTTTTCCCTCCCCCGTGCCTGCAAAACCCTGCAACCCCAACATCCCATCATCACACCTTTTCTGCAACTCACCCACCCTACACCCTTTCCACCACTTAACTCCAAAATATGTCCCCTGATACAAGCAATCCTCTCCAAGTTGTTAAATAAGTTTTCCCACCAAATCCACATAAACGGCTGAGATTGCTTCATAGTTATCCAAGGGTTGAAGTGCATTCAGAGGAGGACATGAAGCTTAGTGGGTTCCCAAAACCCTAAAACATCAGTATAAAAAGAAGAAAGAAAGAAGCAGAGAGTGTGTTAGTTAGTTAGTAGCTTAGAGTAGTTAATTAGATAATTTTAGTGTAAAAGTAGTTTTAGTTAAATCTTTATTAAGTACTTCAGCTCTTAAACTCATATTGTAATCTCCCTTTTTAAATTCAATAAAAGTTTTAAGCTTTGTTTATGTATATCTGCTTATCCATATCTGCTTATTTTAAATATGCTTGTTAATGTGAGTTTTATGCTTATTTGTTCATTATTCAGGTTCATATATGCTGATATGTTCACTTAGGATTGCTAGGTAATTGTTTCACTTACATTTACTTTGCAATTATCTTTTAGTCTAAATGTAGCTTTTACCCTTAGCTTATATGAAACTGCTTATTGACAGTTTGAAATTGCTTATTCAGTAGTAATAGAACATGTTAGATCACTTTTCTTCCCAAACCTTTGCCTAAAAATTGCTTTTCATAAAAAAAAACCAAAACAGGTACCCCTTTAAGGAGCGTTTGGCACAAGGGTAGTCTGAGTCCCAAACTTGTTTCTACCCTTTATTTTTGGTTCATTCAGCTTTAGCTACTTGTATTTAGTAGTATTTGAATTAAGTTTTTCATTTCTTGGAAGGTTTTTAAGAGTTTTAATCTAGTTATTTTTTAAACACAGTTTTCAATAGTAGTTTAGGAAAAAATCTATTTTAAGCCTTTGGTGTTGTTATTTTTTGGTCCATTCTTGTTCCAATTAGATTCATAAATATGCATAACTTCTGTCTTTGACTTGGTGTGGTCAAGCATCACCATTTGACCCATACCTGTGTACTTCACAAGCTGCCTTCTGTCCCAACAGGGCAATTTAGACTTCTAATTCAGTTAGGTTCAGGGTAGGATTTAGGCTTTCCATTTAGCTTTTCATGTAGCTAGTAGTATAGTGTTTAGGATTGTAAACTTATTTTTGGCCCTAGTGCTTATTTGAGTTGCTTATTATGGGCTGCTAGTTACCTCCTCTTGAACCCATTGCATCAAACTGCTCCTACATTCACAACATAGCCATAGACCCTTTTGTTGTTTACATTGCTTAACTTTAGTTCACATTAGGTAGAATTTCAGTTAGATATCTGTAGTTGACCCTGTGTGGGTCATAAACACTCCATTTGACCCATTTTCAACCCACAACAGGCCTGCTGCTTCAGCAGCCTGCAGCCTCCATAAGCCCCTTTTTCATTCACAATTTAGGATAGTTAAGTATGAATTAGTGCTCAAGATTAGCCATTCAAGTAGCTTATAGTAGGGATTTTGTACTTTTGAACTTGGTTCATAGTTTATGGCTCAATTGGCAGCTCAAATTACCCCTGCATTTACCCTCCTTTGGCCTGCTTCCCCTACTACTGTCTCACCACTGCCCCAACTTGCAGAGGCCCCACAAGGCACCCTAGTGGACCCCACTGAGTGCTACTTGGCTTATTTGGAAGCCCACTGACCCAGCTTGTTAAATCAAGTCTCATTTTCCACTTCCAAGCTTGTTTGATAAGCTCAACTTAAGCCTGCAAGTGACCTCATGGACATGTTTGGAGTTAGTTTTTGGAATTGCTTATTTTAGTTTCTTTGCTTATATCAGCTTGCTCATTTGCTCTTTTCTAGCTTATTTGCATTAGTATGAATAGTTGTCAGCTTATTTTCACCATGTAGGGCATTGGATAGCTTATTTGAGCTTAAAAACCTCATGTAAGTTCTTATAAACTAATTATGAGGCTTATTTGATTGTGCACTGCTTATTTTTCATCCCCAATAAAAGTTCTTTCACAAAAGTTTCATCTTTTCAGTAGGTTACTAGTTTTGTAAAAGAAAAACAAGAAATAACCAAATATAATTTTTAGTGATAGCTTCTATATATTTAAGAAGCTTTAGTTTTTTAATTTATTTTCTAATTTTTCTATTAAGTACTTAGTGGTTTTCATATTTTTCCTAGGTTCCAGATATCAAATAGTATTTGTACAAAAATTTTCATATTTTTCTCTTTTCATTTGGTAATTTTAGTAATTAAAAGTAGTTTAATTAATTTTAATTGAAAAATCAAAAATAAAATCATCAGTTGTTATTTGTTAAGTACCAGCATCTTTTTATATTTTTCTTAGGTTTTATTAGTCATAAAGTAATTTTAGAAAATAGTTTCATAATTTCTACTGTTCATTTGGTAATTTTAATAATTAAATTAGATTAATTAGCTTTTAATTAATAATTAAGTAAATTAAATCTAAAAAAGTTTATTTATAAGTTTTAGGACTTTTTGTAATTTTGTAAGACTTCTGTAGTTGTTAAATAGTTTTAGAAAAAGTTTGGTAATTTTCTAAATTAGTCTTGTATTTATTTTAATTTAAATTAGTTTAATTAGTAATTAATTAATATTAAATAATTAGAAAGTCTAAAAAATATTTTTCTTTTTCTTAAAATTTTTCTTTTGTCATTAGAATCTTAGAAAAGTAATTTTCATATTTGTAGGACTTTATTTGCTCACGTTTCACTTTTTATTTTGCGCGTTCGCGTTTAATTTAAATTCAAACGCGTGTTTTTAGGTTTAGCTTACGTTTTTAGGTTATCTGATATTTAATAATCGTTAATATAGTGTTTCTAAGTTATTTTCATTCCTCATATCTTATTGTAATCATACAAATCACTCAAACCCCTTTTCTGTCCAAATTCACCCGATCACAAACCCGTTTTGATTACCATCACACCTCGTCGGGACATAACGACCCGGGGAAACCCCTATACTTCCACGGAGATTGACTCTAGGCAGTTTGACCTAGTTGACCATCCTTTGGTCAATTTAGGTTGACCGTTTGGAGCCAATCAGTGATTCGGGTAAATGAGTCATCATTTGTCTATACGTTGATGACATGCTAAAATTTGGAACTGATCAAGTTCAGGTTGACCTGACTAAAGAGTTCAGATTGACCTGACTAAAGAGTTCATATCATCAAGGTTATCCCAAGGAGACATTCTTGATACCCGAACATTGGGGCCGAATAGTTTCTTTTGAAAAGTGATTGCACGATTCTAAGTGATATACGGACAATTGATTAATCTTAACCCAACTGGTAATCCACAAATATAAACCAACATATTTTACCACTATCAAAGCCCAAATATAACAACCCGTGTTTTTAAAGGTCATTATTTATTTCCTAAACTGAAAACTTATTTATTTTGGAAGTTTACATAATTACTTTTACGTGTAATTGTTAACTTAAATTATGTAAATTGAAAAACGAAATTTAACGTAAACTGATATTATACAAAGTCAAGTATACATAAAATATCATATGATTATTTCAATCATATTTTGTAAGTTTACACTTTTTATTTTACAAGTTTCACGTAAAACGCTCTATTTACGCATTTTAAGACTTATACGCATGCAATACTTACCCAACACCCGCACCACCTTTACCAATACTCTAAATACTTATACAATTTCAAAATAAACTTATTTCACCCACCATTCATAATAAAAATCAGCCCATCTTTATAACACTCTTCCATACATATTTTCTTACTTATCTATGCATACCATAATCATTTTAGCACTTATATATATACTTGTAATGTTGCAAAACCCTAAGAATAAGTTACTTATCTTACTTAGCTTTCTGTCCCGATTGATCCAGCCCCTAAAATGACCTATGGATCATATCAAGACACTTTTAGAGTTGATTTGATATTTTTTTAAAATTGTGAGAAAACTTTACTCAATACCGACAAAAAATTATGTAATCAGTTTGTTTTAGTAAAAAGCCCTATCTTATGGACCTTTTGGTTAACTGAGCTAGTTGAGACATTGTTAGATCACTCTTAGACCTTTCGAGGGATGGTAAATTCGCTTTCTAACGATAAATAATGAAGGAGCTAAGACCCTAACACCGTAGGCGTAGTTTTTTGAAATTGAGACAGTTTTGATACCTTGTTTCATTTTTGACCTTATAAAATAATTAGTGAACAACCAAGCCGAGAGGATAACATTTATCAAAAATAGGCTCAAAAGTGATGCACCTAGACCCTTTGAAACAATTACTTTCTTTAGAAAATAAGCAAGCAATAAACCGATTTAGTGAAAGTTTTTCTAAAAAGACGTCATGGACCCAGTGACGCACTGCACTAAACTTTCCAACCACTCAAGTTCTCTTAAAAGAGCTTGTTTCATTATCACGGGGAACCCTGTGCAATGTATCGACCGCTCATTGCGAGTCATGTTGGTACCTAAATAGGAGACGCCTCCCCAGTCTCCAGGAGCGGATCAAAACGCACTATTGAGTCTAGAGCCCAAGAGATCATCCATAAATCTCGATAGGACACACTTCCAAATATGCTTATTGTTTCACACAATGTGGAAAATAAGATAAAATACTTAGAGTCCTACGCATTATCCTTGTGGTATTGCCAGAACATCCGAGTGATATGATAATATTCACAATGAAGATGGAAATCCTTCTAGAGCGAACATCACTCAAGCTCTTGGTAGGTAACATGTGAGATCCATTTTGGATCAATGATCAAGTGAAAACTGGAAAGCAACAATGGTGCGATTCAACATTGAATCAAACTTGTTCCAGGATATGGATTGACGGATACTTTTGCAAAAACCTTTCAGTGCGCTCACCTACTAATTTTCGAGCACATTGATTGTGTAAAATCTTTCAAACAAAAGTATTTTTGATGGAAATATGATTCAAAGCTTAAAACTCTCGTCGTGTCTCAAAAATGTTTATCATATGACATGCGAGTGATTTCTATAAATCAATTTCTCATCAATCCATGAATATTTATTCACCGATTCACTCTATCGTGCTGTTTGCTTTGAGACGTTCTGGTATGAAAACATGCTAAGTATGAAGATTCCGAAGTGGATTCTTTGGAAAATTCATTACTATAAGCTGGAAATTCCTATCAAGGAGAGTCTTCTTTAAAAGAGACTCTACCTGATCACAGGTCGGTTTTCACAAAACCAGAGGGTAGTCCGTCCTCGCAGAACGAATGACAAAGCCACATTCGTTCTTTATCTTTATTGCTAACTGTTTTATTTCAGGGATACATATAAAGATGGCGTTGATGGCACCTACTTCCAGCTGAATCGGGTCAATCCATACCTCATGCTCACATATCCTACGCGCTATCAATGATGATCATGAATGATGAGAGACTTACTACAACAAATGTTTAGAGACCACCAACAACGTTTCCGCAACTCTGATGAAAGTCTCCAGATCCGCAACTCTGATGTAATGTCTCCTGATCCAGAAGGGTGTGAGCATGATGGTCCCAAAGTCACAACATCACCTGAAGGCAATACGACTAAGGATGAGCTTGGAGATTTACTTTGGCTAATGATCTCAAAGAAGCTCAAAGATCACACATTCTAAAGGAACTCCAAATCACAAGTTCATTGCTTGAAGTACAAAGTGTGCTGAAAAGTGAAGAATCAGAACCTACGAGCTACAAAGACAAAAGAATGCTTGAAGATCAAATAGCTTAATTTCCAAGGTGACCTCGCTTAGGGGGAGATTGTTAGGAATACAAATATTCCTATGAAAGACTCGGTCACCTAAATATTGTAATAGCATTAAGTTAGCTCGTAGTTAGTTTAGTTATTAGTTAGAATTAGTTTAAGTAACATCGTGGAAGAAGGACGGGTCTTTACCCACTGTATGCCTGATCCACAGCCCGGGTGTGGGCGTTTTTATTCTTTGTATAAATACCCCTCTCCCACCAAGGGAGAGGGTTGGACCTTCTCATTCTTACTAATCTAATATCTCATTTTCTCTCTCAAGGTTCCAAGTTTTCTTTCTTCTTCTTTCTCTTTTAAACCATACGCCACATAAACCACTAGTATCATCATGTTTGTGACTTAGTTACTATCCTTCAAAGCAATAAACCGATTTAGTGAAAGTTTTTCTAAAAATAAGTCACCGTTGTCCCAAATTTTGTTTTAATGAAAACCGACACTTAAAACTTATTTTCTCGAACCGTAACTTTGAAATAATGAAAATGGACACATTTATCTATGTTTAGAGATTTTAACGAGGAAAAATGGACTTAAAACGAGCTAGATACATGCTTTCCAAGACGGGTTAAACTTAACTTATATAACAAAAATGTTTTTACGGTTTCTAAGTAACTAAAACGCGTTTTGAAATATAATTCTTAAATGACCAACTTACATAACTTGTTTAAACCTCACTACAAGTATATAAAGGTGCTAAACATCATAAAACTCATACACATATAGTACGTGTTGTATTTTCGTAAAACGGCTTAATTGATTAGGTCGCAGTTAAGACTTTCGGATTACATTTCAAGCTTTCGAATTTATTTCTGTTATCATTGCTTGTTAAGGTGAGTTCTACCAGCCCCTTTTTCATTATATTTTTCCTTAGGGGAAAATGGTTCTCAAATGATATTTTAACTGTTTTCAAGCTGTGTTACACTGTTTTTTGATTTTGGACAATATGTATGTTTTGATTTACATATGTGCCTTTTGGTTTCATCCTGTGTGTTCATTTGTGCACAATTGTTAACTCTTAGGTGTGCCCCTAGAGCCGAATCATTTGATAGTACTATCGGGGTTGTTCCCCCATGACGCCGACACTGTGTGTCGATGAATATCTTTGATATTGTGTGACATTTGGGATGTCACTTGTCGCAGTAATTGTGGTTTCATTAAGTGCTTATATTTGTATATCTTGCTCACTAATGTCCTACGCTATATTATTCACAGGTTCATGGTTTAACTCTTAAACCTACGAGCTCGCCAACATTATGTTGACGTTTTCTAGTACCATTTTCAGGTAATCATTATTAAGATATTTGAAGGCACATTTGTTGGAGTCAAACCATTTGATTCTTTACTACCATGTTTTCAAGACAATAAGATTTCAAAAGAGACATGTTTCACTTTCAACTTTTTAGTCGAGGAATGTTTTGTAAACTATTGTTGTAAAAATTGTAAGATATGAATCTATGATGTTATGCAATGTGCCTTTCTCATTTACATCTCGTGTTTCCGCCATTTACGGGGTGTGACACCAAACCAATTAGCTAATCAAATACCTTTAAGATTGAATTCAAAACCACAATAGTATTGTTAGTCCGTGACTTAGGACTTAAAGGGTTAAACTTGTTTGTTGCTATCAATGGGACATGTTACAGCTCACAAGCATAAATATGATGTTCTTGATTTGAGATGAATGAATCAATCGAAGATTATAACATGAAAGTAGTAGCAAGCTTTTTTTGGAATATGTAATCTATATTATCACATAATAACATATAATGAATCAAAAGTAACGCTGCGGAATTAGATCATATATAGTATAACAAATTAACCTAAAAGAAAACATACCTTGTTAGCTTCCATGCGCATCAAGTAATCAAGAAAACTACAAAACCCTAAAACTAAGGTTTAGTAAAATTGACTAATGTGTTAGTCGATTAGCAAACACCACCAAAAATCCAAGAAGGATTTCTCTACGATTTTGCACACGCGTATAATAGCGATTCAATTAGAATGCTAGTTTCTTAGATCACAATAACTAGCCAAAACTTTGATTTAGTTCAACAACAATCGCAAATCCTAGTGGTTTGTACTTCGATCGTAGGAGACAAAAGAGGAGAGGAGAAGAGAAGAAAATGCTAGTTAGGGTTTTCCAAGAGTACCAAATAATGAATACAAGGGTTTATATTTATAAGGGGGTATCTTGGAGTCCAAGTTTGAGTGGGATATCCCTTTGGGAATACCCGGCTGATTGGTCACATGCATATGCATGAGAGAGGGATTCGATCTTGATCCTTCTCCTTGCATGTTACATTCTAGTCCTCTATCTTACCATTTAACGACCGTTAGTTAACTTCCGTTAAGAATAACGACCGTAGTCTCTATTATTGTGAAATAATAATCAATATATAACACTATTATATATAAATTATTATAATTGAATCTCATACGCAACACGTGCAATCCATAGGCACTTTTATCGGGGTTTTGTTGCTTTTTGAGAGCATGGGCGATAAACATTATAGGGTAGCTAGCATCTTGTACACAGATCATCAATTGCAGTTAACGGGGTTACAGGCCCAAAAGAATTTTTTTACATGTCCAAATAAATTTTACAGGTCCGAATTATTTTACCTTTTGCCCTCACATAGATCTGCAAGGGAGTGTAGCATTGTATCAAGCATTACGTACATGTTGGTTACGTAGTTAAGAATTATAATCAAACCATGTTCATAAGATAAGCATAATACGCTTCACGCTATACAATTCATTTGGAGAAGATATTGTGTTGGATGAAAAAGAGTAGCCTTGTCTGTTTGTCACTTCAACTTCATTGTTCATTATAAAGAGCATGCAAGGGTATTGAAACATTCTCTACGCCATCTTCAACTTCATTGTTCATTCTGACCTTGCAGAAGAGTGGTAATTTAAAGCTTTGTATGAATTTGGTTTGTGGATCTAAAAAACTGCTTATTCCAAACAAACAAAGAAAAAGATATACTAAATAATGACTTAGCTTTAAAAACACTTCAATTCATTTGGAACATAATAAATAATCAAAATAAACACAGATAGGCAATCACATCTTAAACATTTTGACATTTGCTTCGATCAATTTCAGCTATAAGCAACTGTAATTCTCTCTCTGTGACCTGTGGCTATATTTTCGGCATAGACTTGAAGAATCCCATTAACATCTAAACTGAAACAAACCTCTACTTTTAATCTCTTATCCAGACCAGCTGGGGCAAGGTCGTGAAGAAAAAGTTCGCCAAGTAATATGTTGTCCTTTGCTTCGTTGCTTTCTCCCTGATACACTGCAACCCGTATTTGATCTGCATCTGAATAAAATGTTTCCTTCTTGCTTGTGGGTATACTAGTGTTCCTGGGAATAATAACAGCCATCTGACCACTTATGCCATGTCTCCTACATCGTACTCCTAAGGAGAGTGGAGTGACATCCAAAAGAATGACATCGTTGATCAAATCATTATCATATCCACTTAATTTATCAGCCAAAATTGCAGCACCAAAAGCAACAGCTTCATCACCTTTCATATTCTTGCAAAGAGTCTTCCCACCAAAATACTCTTTCAACATTCGTTGTACCTTTGGAATCCTAGTGGATCCACCAACAACAACCACCTCGTCAACATACGATTTTTGTATTTTCCCATCAATTAAACATTCATCAACTAATTTAATGCACCTATCAAATAATGTTGCATTTAGCTCCTCAAATTTAGCTCGACTGATTTTAATAGAAAAATCAATCCCATTATATAAACAATCAATTTCAATCTGAGTAAAAGTGGTTGAAGACAAATCCCTCTTTGCTTTCTCGCAAGCAACTTTTAACCTGCCTAGAGCTCTTGTATTTCCACTAATGTCCTCCTTGTGTTTTTTCTTGAATTCGTTTATGCAATGACTAACAAGTGTGATATCAAAATCATCCCCACCTAAATGTGTATCGCCACCAACAGCTTTGACATCAATAACACACGTTTTACTAACCGTCAAAAGGGATACATCAAAGGTTCCACCACCCAAATCAAAAACCAGAACAGTTTTATCTTTGTCCCATTCTATGTCAGCAGTATTGTCTACACCATATGCAATTGCAGCTGCTGTTGGTTCATTAATTAACCGCATCACATTAAGACCAGCAATAGTTCCTGCTTCCTTTGTTGCCTCTCGTTGCTTGTTGTTGAAATAAGCAGGAACAGTGATCACAGCATCTGTCACCTTTGTCCCAAGAAACTCTTCGGCAAAGGATTTCATTTTCTTGAGAACCATGGCGGATAACTCCTCGGGTGAAAACTTTTTCACTTCACCCTTGAAGGCAACTACAATTTTGGGGTTCTCTTCAAGCCCTTCAATGATCTTGAATGGCCACGACTTCATGTCCCTTTGGACTTGAGGATCTTTGAATCCACTTCCAATCAAACGCTTAACATCTTAAAAGAAACAAAATAACAAAAAAGAACAGGTAAGCAAAATGAAATAAGTAACACAATGAATGTTTAACAAGATACATATTATATATACATCTATACTGAGGCACTACAAAAGCTAAAATGTTACTGTAACAAATATTAGGAACAGCACAGAAACAATTCTTCACAACATACCAACTGAACTTATAAATAAGTAAATAAAATAAAGATTCAGTGAACTAGCTATCTTAATTTTTATTTCTTGAACCATAAAAGTGCCTCAATAATATCAATTGTTTAAGTTATGTCAGACTTTAAGATTTTGGTTAATTCAGTAGAGAAGCAATATGGGTTTTTTTGTATCTACTCCTATATATATACATTCTGAATATAATTTTCAAATGGATATATAACACAAACAAAGAGGTTGAAAGACTTGCCAAACACGGTGTTAGTAGGATTCCTAGCTATTTGATTTTTTGCGCCTTCGCCCACAAGGATCTCAGTATCACTAAAAGCAACACAAGATGGAGTGATCTTGTTTCCCTGCTCATTAGGTATGATCTCCACTCGCCGTTTTTGGTGAAACCAGACAGCGGCACATGAGTATGTTGTACCAAGATCAATACCAATGGCTGCTCCTTTTACTTTCTCAGACATTTTGAACTAGAAATGAATTGAGAGAAGCAGTGGTTGAAACAAACTTGTAAAAAAGGATGGTGAATATGTCTTTCAATCTGGATTTATTTATATTAAAAAATTATAGGTTCATTCTGTATTTTAATTTATCACACGAGAACCCAACAGTCACAAAACAGTTCCCCATAAGTCCATAGTATTCTCCACTTTTCAAAACTAATAAATACTCATCTCCATATTCTCAACACTAGTAAAACCAAGTTCCTCTGACTTATACGTCTTGTATTGTATTTTTGACAGAGGTAAATAAACCAACTCGATCTTTTTGTAAAAATAACAGTTGGACATAGGTTTTAAATAATACAGTAAAATTAAATCTATTGGACCATGGGGCAAACTAAGATGACCATGAATCACCTATTTACATGCACATTCAGAAGACGAGCATTGCGCTATATCCTCGATATCTTTTGCTTACTTATCTTTCAACCTACATAAAAATCTGACATGTGTATTCCACTCATTATCTCCTCTCATCTAAACCTTCAGTTTTTTCATTTGTCAGTATCACGTAAGTAAAAAAGATTTATAGGAATATGAAGTAAGAATAAATATCATTTCTCTTAGAAGACTATCAATTCATCATTATTGAACTTATGCTTGGAAACATATAAACTCAACTTGCAATGAATCATACGTCATAGGCATAAGGTTTGAATTTAACAAAAAAAACAAACAAGGCTTAGTGGTAAGATGCTTGACCTCTTTACAAAAATTCTAAGAGTTCAAACCTCATAGTACATATTTAGGGTGGTTAAGGAAAGGGTCGAAACAGGCAGGAGGATACTTTGAATAGGCCGCGTACATTTGAGTCAAATTAAAGACTCGCCCTCCCAGGGTAATCGGAACAGGAAAAACATCGTTCGTTTATCTATGTTTAATGTAAAATGACATTATTTCGTTGAGTGACGAAGCAAGAATTTTAGTTTTGGGTGGGCCAAATAGAAAATTAACACTTGACCAAAAAGTAACATTATTACGGTATAACTTCATTCTAATCGCTATAAAATTCCTCAGAAATACATAAGACTATATAGCAAATTTTTTTTAATTGAAAATAAGAAAATTCATAATTAGCTTACTTTCGAATAACAATAAAACTAGTTTTAATAGAAAAAAAATATTAAAATGAAACGACCGTAAACGCTTAAATTCAAAAACTAGACATCCATGGTAGGTGAATTTTGTATATGCCCAAGAAAACGTAACATTCTCAACTAATTTGAATCTTCTAACTCTTATTTTTAATCTTCCATATAAGGAATGCAAATTAGTTTGGGTGGGCCAAATACACCAAGATGGATCTAACTTTCTCAAATGTTTTGTATTATAATAGAATATCTAAATTGTATCAGGTTTTGGGTTGGCCATGGCCCACCTTATGTAATACTCCGTACATGACTCTGTCTCTTTCGTTGGGTTGTTTTCTCGTTGCTTTTGACCATATATAAAGAAAGACAAGTGACTTTCCCTTTTTTTCGCTAAGGAAATCTGCTAACACTCTAAACGATTCCTGAGACGACTATTCTCTATGGCTAGAGAACAGCCTACATCCGAACTCATACCTACAAGTCTATGGATACTGGCACCTATTCTATTTCCATTGGACTTTTAATCATGTACAACCCAAAAAAAATAGCATTTGACAATTTGACACATATGCTTATTTTTTGAAAAAATTATCTACTAAAAATAACTTTGTTTGTAAGGTATAACTTCATTAGAAAAATAATATTCCATTGTTTCTTAAAATCAAATGTTAAGTCATGTAACTTATAATTTTCATCTCAAATTTTAAGCTCATTTCATCTCCATCTACCGCTACATCTTCGGTTCCATCAACTATTACTTTCGTTTGTAAACTAATGTACTTTTTGTTGATACTTCCTCTTGTTTTCTTTTTAATATAAGTTTTACTATTTGTTCGATACCAATATCTATAATGCTAGAAAAATGGTTTGGGGGGTTTCGTTTTTCCCATTAGAGAAGAAAGCAAATTCAAAGAAGCGCTATACATAACTGTGCTGATTGTCACAAATCATACCTAATTAATCTGCTTGATCTAACCAGGCTAAGTAAATATATAGTTATATAAAATTGATATACGTCATATGATCAAGAAAATTGTATAGCCTTTGATCAAAAGTATTCATGATATAACCTTGGTAAAATTATTTGGGTTTTGAGGGTTTTCTTTTGCATGTATGTGGACGATTATTAATTGTACTTTACATATTAGTTATAGGCTTTATTTGTCATCAAACCTATGATTTAAAACAAAAAATGGCGCTAGCAGCATAAAAGTGATTACGAGGATAAAGCTAGAAGTCAGAAAATACGATTTGCAGAAATAAACATACAAGAGCCTTGGGAGTCATAACGCCCCAACGGCGTTTTTGCACACATGGCATGTTTTCCACGCCGTTTAGGCGTTAACACGAGTTCCAGCCACTTTTTTTTTGCCCTGCGTTTCCATTTACGTTACCACACTAACGCACATTACTAGATTTTGCATTTGGTTCAAAACAGTCCCCCTAGTTTATTACCGTTTGAATATGACGCTAAACGGCTAGTTTTTGGGTTCAAAAAAAATATATAACCGTTATATTGCAACGGATACATTTATAAAACCAAAAAAAAAAAAAAAAAAGAAATCAACACTTATATATATATACATATGCTACTGATCAGCTCACAAAAAAAAAAGCATCCGATCCAAAAAAAAAAAAAACAATTCGATCCAAAAAAATGGCGGGACGCGACGATCAAAGTTTCATGAACTTGATAATGGGTTTTGGAAATCCTAACTCGAATAATGTCGGATCTTCGTCAAATCCTAACCCACTTAATTTGACACTCGAACAACAACAACAATTTATGTTAATGTGGCACAAAATTTCTCACTAACCCAAACCGAGCAACATACACCGCCAACACCACAAACCCAATCCTCACAAGCGGCATCCGTGGAGCCCGAAGCTACGTCTCCATGAAAACATAAACGTGGAGGTAAACGGGTGTCAAAAAGAGCCAAAGAAACCCAATCCGAGCAAGTGTATGATGAAAAAAATCCCGACGTGAGCAATACTACGTTACGTTGGACATCGGAAGAAGCAACTTGGAATCTATGACAACCGAGCTTCGATTTAGACGGGAAGCGGCACAAAAGGCGTACGAGGCGGCTAGAGTGAAAGACGAGACGGCTATGCGTTTGGAGGAATTTAGATTTCTCGGTGTGTGTGTGTGTGTGTTTTTTAATTGTAATGTTTTTATTTCGTAATGTAATGTTTAGTTTTATTAATGAAATGATTGAATGTTTAATAAATGAATTTGTTGAGGGTAGAATTTATAAATATATAAAAAGTGATGTTATTAGGTGTTATGATTTTATGGTGTTTTTGGTGTTATGTTATTTGTGTTAAAATGATGTGACGCTGACGTGACGGTGGTGTTGTGTTATTTAGTGCTATGACTCCTTGTGCTCTAAGAGCACTGCGTACCGTGGTGCCGTGGATGTGGTGCCGTGGGAGTTTTTTGCTGACACGTCAGCAAAGAGCTCCATGGCACCAGAAACCCCATGACACACATTTCAGGGGTATCCGTTGGCACCAGAAATTCTGGTGCCGTCGGCCAATTTTTTTTCTTTTACATAAAATAAAACATACAAAATATTAACTAAAATAAACTTCATTAAAAAAAAAAAAAAAAAAAAAAAAAAAAAAAAAAAAAATCGCATAAAAATTGTATAAAAAAACCACAAGGACTAAAACTGTCAACACAAAAAAGTATAAAAAAACCACAAGGACTAAAATTGCAAACACAAAAAATTGGTTTTCTTCTCCAATCTCCATATTTGCAAGCCTGCAACAACTCAAGATTCAAGAACCTCAAAAAAAAAAAAAAAAAAAAAGGGTACGTACTAGTGTTTACAAACCCACCAAAAAAGGAGAAAAAAAATAAAAATAAAAATAAAAAAAATTGCAAAAAACCCACAGCGCTGAGCCATCACCACGGCGCGAGCACCCATGGCGCCACCACCGGTACGGTGCGCCGAGGTGTTTTCTCGGCTGGTGGTGACGGCGCCAGCGAAAACGCCACCGTACCCTGTGCTCTAAGATGCATTACAGCGTTTACCGTATAATTAGCACAATATATTCCTTTTCATCAGAAAACAAAACATGCGCTTGTCGAGACTGTTGTTTTTTTAGAGTAAGCAACAACAGGAAACATTAGGAGTTGTTCAGGTAATTAGACACTTGTGCATATATCATATATATGTCAATATGTGTCAGTTAGGGGTTTATGCTATAATGTCATCCTCTTAGACTAGTTGTAATAGTGATTAGTGACCATGAGGATGACCGTCAACTGAGTGTTCTCTCTCCTCAACCAATTACCACCAACATGTGTTCCAACATCATCACCCAAATATAACACGATTATACACAAATATACCCCACATAAACAAATTAAACAACTCACACAACCGACTTCACAACTCGGTCTTGGCAACGACCGAGTTCTCCCCTTTTTCCCTTCACGACACGTCGCATGGGGGTGGTGCTAATAGGGAGGACGCGTCTTCGAGACCCAGAAGACGTGTGTTGGACCCCTTCTGCCCACTAGTCTTATACAGCTTGCATGTAAAGCTTTGTATGCATTTGTTTTGTGCATTAACTAAAAACAGATTTTCTAATTAAACAGAAAAGAAAAAAGAAAAAAAAATGACATATAGAATCCTTGAAAGCACTCATTTGATAATATGAATAAGCCATGTAGAATTTGAGATAAGCAATTATATGATAAACACTCTCACATACGCTTTGACTTAATTCAGCCATAAGTAATTGTAATGCTTTTTCTCTGATGTGTGGTTGTATCCTCAGCATAGACTTGAAGAATCCCGTTAACATCTATTTCGAAGCAAACCTCTATCTCTGATCTTCCATTGTCTCCTACAGTAAGGTCATAAATGGTAAAGTTGCCAAGTAATGTATTGTTCTTAACTGTATCGCTCTCACCTTGATACACCTCAATGGTAGCAGTATTGAAGTACGCATCAGTACAAGGAAATGTTCTCTTATTGCTTGTTGGTATGGACGTGTTCCTGGGAATAATAACAGACATGTAACCTTTTTCACCACCTTTTTTCGTTTTTATTCCCAATGAAAGAGGAGTCACATCCAACAACATAACATCTCGAGTCACACCATAATCATTTCCATTTACTTTTGCAGCCATAACAGCGGCACCAAAAGCAACAGCCTTGTCACCATTCATATTCTTGCAAATGTCTTCCCACCAAAATACTCTTCCAACATCCGCTGTACTTTTGGAATCCTCGTTGACCCCCCAACAACAACCACCTCATCAACATTCTTCTTTTGTATTCCGCCATCAATTAAACAGTTATCAACCAGTTTAATACACTTGTCAAAGAAAGCTGCATTTAGCTCCTCAAATTTAGCTCGACTAATTTTGATAGAAAAATCAAGCCCCTTATACAAACAATCAATTTCAATCGGGGAAAAAGTGGTTGAAGACAAATCCCTCTTTGCTTTCTCACAAGCAACTTTTAACCTCCCTAATGCTCGTGGATTTTCCCTTAAGTCCTCATTGTGTTTTCTTTCAAATTCTTTTATACAATGATTAACCAACATTGTATCAAAATCCTCACCCCCTAAATGAGTATCGCCACCAACAGCTTTGACATCAATAGCACCCGTCTTACTAACCGTCAAAAGTGACACATCAAAGGTCCCACCACCCAAATCAAAAACTAAAACTGTTTTGTCTTTGTCCCATTCTTTGTCAGACGTATTGTCTACACCATATGCAATTGCAGCTGCTGTTGGTTCATTTATTAAACGCATCACATTAAGACCAGCAATAGTTCCTGCTTCCTTTGTGGCCTCTCATTGCTTATTGTTGAAATAAGCAGGAACAGTGATTACAGCATCTGTCACCTTTGTCCCAAGATATTGTTCAGCAGCGGACTTCATCTTCTTGAGAACCATGGCAGATAATTCTGCGGGTGTATATTTGTTTTCTTCACCCTTGAAGTCTACTACGATAGTTGGGTTCTCTGCAGGCCCTTCAATGACCTTGAAAGGCCATGACTCTTTGTCTTTTTGCACTTGCGGATCTTTAAATCTGCTTCCTATCAAACGCTTAACATCTTAAAGAACAAAAAGGAATCTGGTTAGTACTAAAAACCAGCTCAGTAGTAGCGAACTAGCGATGCTTGCAGCGACCATTCATATATATCCACTGGTAAATTTTGGTAACTACAAACACAATCCTTTACAACTCAGCAACCAGAGTATTACATGGTTTAGTATACGTTTTAATGTCTACTGACTTATTGCATGTTTTTGTAATACAATAGATAAACATATTTGAAGTGTAAGAATTTTTAGGTGCATATTGGCTTGAATGTTTTACAGTGCTTATAAAGCAAAAGCCATAAATATACAATCAAAACACCTCCTAATTAAGCTCACTGATATTGGTTTACTCAATAGACAAAGCTACAATATGGTACATTTGTATACTCCCATTATTTCACTGATACATACAATAAATAACATAAATACAAAAGAATAACATAAGATGAAAAAGTAGAAAAGCTCACCAAAGACGGTGTTAGTAGGGTTCCTAGCAATCTGATTTTTTGCGCCTTCGCCTACCAAGATATCAGTGTCATTGAAAGCTACACAAGATGGAGTGATCTTGTTTCCCTGTTCATTAGGTATGATCTCCACTCGATTCTTTTTGTGAAACCAAACTGCGGCACACGAGTATGTAGTACCAAGATCGATACCAATGGCTGCCCCTTTAACTCTTTCAGACATGTTTGAATCAGAAATGACCTACCAATTGCAGAAGTGTAGATAAAGTGAGAGAAAAATAATGATGAATATGTGTTTCAACACAAGTCCATAATGTTCTCCACTTTTCAATAGTCATTTAACAAACACATAAATTTTATACTTAAATCAAATACAGTTTAAAAGAATCAAAACCCGAGTCTTAAAAATCAAATATATATACCTCCCCATTTAGGGAGAACACCACTCTGTTGAGGTGCAACATCATAAACGACATCACCAGCAACTCCAGTGGTTGATTATAGTTTAATTTTAACAAATGGATCTCTTTGTTACACTAAATCCAATTCAAGTTACGGGCCTTGATCGATAGCGTTTGGTAGGGTCAAGTCCGATTATAAAACACCTATGGGATTCTGGGAATAAGCTGAGAGATAGATGCCAAACAGTTAAGAGTATGATTGTATGAAGGCGGAAGAATTAGGCGAAAATGACTATTGAATTCACCAAAGGAAAACGGTTGCATTTATATATTGACTAATCTAACTGACTTTAACTAATAACAGAAAGATTAAAACCAAATTACAACGCAGCCCCTAGACTATTAAATAGATACATAAAGACCTTCAACTTTGTATAACTCTGCAGAGTACCTGAGATGCAATGGATTAATATACTTCCAATATTCATAACCTTAATGCAAAAGACCTAAAGGTGCGTGTATTGGAGGAAAACAAAATGTTTTTTACATACCAACAAAAACGGAAATCGCGTTTAAATTGATTTTTTACCAAAAGAATTTTCCACAAAACTGGATTTTCTATTTCCTAACTTATCACAAAAAATTACAAAACACGTTTCTAACGTTTTCCATGTTTCATTTGTAACAAAAAAATCCACACTTTCCTTGAACGCGCTTTCTAAATGTGTAGTCTTTTATACAAAATTATAGACAGAAAACTACAAAATATTTCCTCCAACTAAACGCATCCTAACTATCTAATTGTCAAACTAACCAACCATATTACCTAACTGATTAGTTATCAGCTCATCACACTTACTAATCGTCGTGTATCACCTAATTAAGAATCAATAAATACAAAACAAGTCCCTAAACATATATTCCTCAAAATTACAAGAGATCGTCCTTTATATACAAAGTTTTGCTTAAGTTTTGCTTATATAGCCGGATTATGGCTTATTTGGCTTTAGGCTTATGTTTCATAAACTTACTTTTTGTGGTTTATATTAAAACTTTTCAACTTATAAACTTATATAAGCCGAAAAGTTTTAAAATAAGCCACAAAAAATGAGCTTAAGAAACATAAGCCGAAAGCTAAATAAGGCATATACGCCGGGCCGCCGGCTATATAAGCCGAAACAAACAGCCCCTAACAGTACTACCTACTTAGGAATCTATAAATACAAAACCAGTCCCAGCATTTACAAGTTTTGACAAAACTAGTCCCTGAACAAGTGAACATACATTCTTCAAGAGTAATTATCAAACTATTACTAATTAACTAACCGTGTAAATAATTACAAACCAGGTCCCTGTATATGACAAAATGACATTCCATATATGTTCTTCATAACCACATTACAAATAAAAAATTAAAAATTAAACACAAACCCTAACTTCAGTGATTAACACAAATTCGTCAAAAAAAATGGATTATTTAGGAAAAGGTGGAGATGAGTCACCATTAGCAGAAGAGAGCTGCGACAGTTATGGTGCGATGGACGGTCGTGGAGGGTGGGCGCGTGTGTGAATTACCCAATTGAAACCATAGCTCTCAAATCCATCAATAATATCATTCCACCTCATTTCACCTCATTCGTACTTTTTTCATACCTCCCAACCCCTTTTTAGTGGCAACCATGCCTTTTTCATACCTCCCAACTAATTTATTTTTTTTATTTTTTATTTTCATAAATTAAATTAAACAATTTAATAAAAACATAAATATTTCATTAATAACTAAAATAACATTACATAATACTTGAAAAAAAAATACATAATTATATCTAAAAATCGGTAGGTCATCTATATTTCTTCGCGTACGCACGTTTTTTTGGCAATAGCGAATTCTCGTTTAGTCCAATGATGAAGTCAAAAATTATCCCAACAACCATTTAATTAACTAAACTATCACATCCCATTAATCCATTAAAGTTCAAAAATACCGCTTTAGCCCAATTACATTTAAAATCGTTTAGCCCATATTGACACAAAAAATCTGATAAGCCCATAAAATTTAGGGGTTATAAAATGGCACTAACCCTAAAAACACTCCTCATAATACACGCCTCCAACATAAAGTGCAGACACTTTCTTCCATATCTCTATCAACCAAATCCCATCGAAACACATAAACCATCCTTATATATATAGGGAATTTTGTTTTTGTTTTTGTTTCTTGTGCTCCCAACGTTCCAAAATAACACACCCCAACGGATAGTTTTCAATTTCCATCTCCAAACAGCGGAAGCATTTTATGCCGTTGGAGCCTTGCCGCTGGCCATACCGCCGAGGTGGTGGCGGTGTTCACCGGCGGTATGGCCATGCCGCTGGGCATACCGCTGGCCACTGCCACCGTTCTAAGTCTACAGAGGTGTTTGGATTTATACAATAGGATTATTAGGATTCGTAAATGCATCTAACTTTTCATGTTTTATACTTTTGCGAAGCGAATAATTTTTTTTAACTTCACGTATTAATGTGCCTTTTTTCGTCAACTCAGTGTATTACTATCATACACCAAAGTGAGGGGGAAAAACAATTTAATAAATTTGTTGATATAAATAATGTATAAAAACGTTATTAATATCTTTCGATATCCTTACGTTTTGACGATCACAAAATATAAGAACATTAAACGCAAAGTTAATACGTAAACAAGTTTTAAGCAAGTTTATATCATCTAATCCAACATAATCACTTAAGGTATGAATAAACAAGTGACTAATACATTTTATGATCAAAGGGATGTTTATTTAAATAATACAAAGTTTATAAAATTAAATAAACTTATTATATATTTTTGAAAAACATTTTTGGTAATAAAGGAAAATGTTTTATTCATAATAAATATATGAATTCAAAATTTTAACCAAAATCAGTTAGTTTTTCACCAAATAAACTTTCCCCAGAAAAAGATAAGAAAACTGCAGTTTTCGTCTGGGCGGCCCCCTTAATTATAAGGGCGGCCCCCTTAATTTTAAGGGGGCCGACACACAATTAAGGGGACCGGCCACGCTCCCCTGTCAGATTCTGTCAGAAATTTTTCCCTATAAATACCACCTTAAATCTGGAATTTTTCCTATCTCTTGCACGAAAATTTTCAGATCCAAATCTCACTAAACATCATCCTAAAAACCCTTTGATCATATAATTGTTAATCCTTGTTTCAAGTGATTCATTCCCTCACCTCTCATCTCTCAAAGTGCAAGAGAAGAATACTCCTTCAACATCAAGTTGTGAAGTATTGTAGATTTGTGTATATAGTCTAGTTGTTGTGTACATTCATTGTAAAGGTGTGATAGTATTGTAACTAAATAGATATAGGAGTAGAAGTTGTGAATAGAAGTAGTGAGATATAAGTAGTTTGTTGTGAAGAAGAAGAGCTAGGAAGTAGATAGTTGTGAAGAAGATTGTTGTGAAGTAGATAGTTGTGAAGCTAGATAGGTGTGAAGAAGTAGTGTTGTAATTAAGTAGTGACTAGGTGTGAAGAAGGTGTGTAGAAGGTGTGAATAAGTTGTGACGAAGTTGTGGTGTGTATATTGGTGTGTAAGGTTTTCTCCGCCATAAGGGAGTTTGTTGACATAGTGAAGAAAACTCTCGAGTAGGTGACTCGAGGAGTGGAGTAGGGCAAGGAAGGTGTCCTTGTAGCCGAACCACTATAAATCATTTGTCTCGCGGTTAGATCTTTCCATATCTTACTTATTATCTTGTTTATATCATTATTACTTTTGTAGACGTAGACGTTTATATATGTAGTTGCTCATATAGTGCTAGTATTGATTTTACTTAAAGATCAAACAAAAGTTTCATTCACAAAATAAAGTTTTTACAATCAAACTAAAAAGGTAACATACATATAATTGATGATTTCGATCAAGTATAGTTTTCATACAAAATATAACTAAGGATTATAAAATAAACGTTTACTTACTTGTCTCTCATATATAGCTATAATTGTTTATATTATGCATGTGTTGATTTCACATACTTAGCTTACATTATTATTATTGTTCATACTTAGATATAGTTGTTCATATTGTTCAAGATTTGAGTTCACATAAGATAGAATCAAAGTTTTTAAAAGCAAACAAGACTTTAAAACTAAACTAAGTTTTCATAATAAAATTAAAAAGACGTAAAACTATTCAACCCCCCCCCCCCCCCTCTTCTAGTTTTCCACAATTGGCATCAGAGCTACGTTAAACAAGATTTTTAAAATATATTGTATTTTGAAGCTTGTATCGATCTATGGAATCGGAAAAATATTTAGAAGGGCAATCTATGCAAAGACCACCACTATTTGAAAGTGATGGTTTTTTATATTGGAAAAATAGATTCGAAACTTATGTGAAATCGAAAGATCTTGATCTTTGGCATGTCATTACCTTTGGTGATTTTTCCCCTATTCAACATAATTTCGAAACTAAATTGGATGAAATTGTATCTTTTGAAAAACAAAATGATGATTTGAAAAGGAAACTAGCAAAAAATAATGAGGCTAAAATGGTTATTTATAATGCGTTACCACGCAAAGAATATGAAAGAATTTTTATGTGTAAAACCGCAAAAGAAATTTGGGATTCTTTGCTAATCACTCACCAAGGTAATAGTCAAGTTAAAGATAATAAAATAGATCTTCTTGTTCAACAATATGAACAATTTATGATTCCGGAGAAGGAATCAATAGATAATGCTTTTGCTAAGTTTAACACTATCATCACAAGTTTAAAAGCACTTGATGAGAATTTTTCTAGTAAGAATTTTGTTAGGAAATTTCTTAGGGCTCTTCATCCAAAATGGCGAGCTAAAGTTACGGCGATTGAAGAATCGAAGAACTTGTCAACTCTTCAACTTGATGAGTTGATCGGCAACCTGAAAGTCTACGAAGCAATAATAAAGAAAGACTCCGAGATGGTCAATGGAAAAAGAGAGCAAAGCAAGTCAATTGCGATGAAAGCTAGGAAGGAATCTAGTAACGAGGATAGCTCAACCTCCGAAAGTGATGACGAAGAATATGCAATGGCCATAAGAGACTTCAAGAAATTCTTCAAAAGGCAAGGAAGATTCGATAGACAACCGCATGATGAAAGGAAAGCAAACCAAAGAAATAAAGATGACAAAAATGGCAAAAGTGATAGGAAGTGCTTCAAATGTGGTGATCCAAATCATCTCATTGGAAAATGTCCAATGATGTCAAGAGATCAAAATCAAAAGGCGTTTGTTGGAGGAGCTTGGAGTGATAGCGATGACGATGAGAAAGAAATCACAAATGAGGAGAAGTGTCTTATGGCTAAGACATCAAGCGAGGTACGTTCCGAAACCGAATACTTTAGTGACGAAAATTTATCATTAGACGAAAAAGACCTAGATAGTGAATATAATAGATTATGCAAATTAGGTCAAAAGGTTATAGCTAAAAATAAGTCACTAAAACATATTAATAATCTATTAGAAAATGAAGTACTCGAATTAAAAATTAGACTACAACATTTGGAAAAAGGAAAAGAAGTTTTTATAGAATGTAAAACATGCATAGAGGTTAAAAATGAAAACGAGAAACTTAAAGATGAAATTTTCAAACTTGACAAGTTTAAAAATAGTAGTAACCCACTTAAGAAAATAATAAGTGTTCAAGAAACTTCGGGAGATAAAACCGGTCTAGGATTAACCTCAACTAATGTTTCAACTAGTGAAAATAAAAGTATAAAGTTTGAATGTGAATCTAGTAAACAAAAATCATTAGAATCAAAACCTAAGTATATACTTACAAAAGATAGAAAAATACCCATTGCGAATGATGAAAAAGTAAAAACTTTTTATAAACCACCCTTAAAGACCGAAGTAGGATCCTCTAAATCTAAATTAAGATCTAAAACTCCACCACCAAGAAAACCAAATAATCCTCATACTCGATCTAAAACACCTCAACCTAGAAGAAACCAAAATAGACAAAACTACAATAATACTAGTCATCAAATGTGGAATTATCAACCAAGTTACAATCCTTGAGGAATATTACCACCATACATGTATCCTAGCCAAATGTTGAATATGTTTGGACCAAACAACTTTGGACCAATGAGACAATGCGGACCAAGTGGCTGACCTGTCAATCTTGGAAGAAGTTGGAATATCATCTGTAAATGACTTCTATAAGTCAACATGGTCACTTGAAGTGCTTGAAGATATTCCATTGAAGACTAAAAGGTACGCGTTTCTTTTAAGTTCATCGCTATAATTGCATGCTTAGATAAATGACTAGTTAGATTAATGCTTAGTTATATAGCTAGTTATACTTACTTACTCACGCATTATGAACCCCTCTTAGTTGGCTTTCCTAGGATTATAATAAAATTGTTCGTTGTCTAACAACATAGAAAATGGAAATCTTCTATGTCCACTAGTAGAAAACTCATGGTGATGAAGTGAAATGAGTCAAGTGGATTAATTATTAACATAGAAGTAAGATTAGATTTCTCGTGTTAGAAGACTATGGATGAAACAAGCTCTCGTAGACTATGGCATTAAGTTAGATAAGTGTGCGACAACAAAGGAGCTATAGAAGTTAGGATATACCCTATTCAACACTCATATAGAACAACTTCATCAATCTCTTATGATCATAGGTTTTGTAGAAAAGGTAGCTTTGAAAGATAACATTGCCAATATGTTTACCAAACCCCTTAAGCATGAACTATTTAATCACTTGCGTTTAGGAGTAGGAATGATGGAGCAAATTGATTAAATTCTTGGAATACTTAAAATCTTCTGAAAAATCAAAGTTCTGAAAATTTCTTTTTTGTCAGATGGGCGGACCCCTTAAATCTATAAGGGCGGCCCCCTTAAAATTAAGGGGACCGGCCTCACTTTAAGGGGGCCGGCCATCTGAGCATAAAAATATTTAATTTTCTTTTCTTTCTTCTCAAATTTGAGTCTAGGATTCTGTTTTGCACAAAAATCAGGAATTGAGATATTTTGTTTTTGCATATATACTCTCAAAAGAAAACCTCAATTCATTTTGAAATCATTCTCACGATTAGGAAAACTCATTGTTGAATAATGATAAAAACATTTTTCTATCAAACCATGCACAATAGTCTCACTCTCGTTGTCTATATATATATATAATCCAATATATACATATACATGACACTTAGAAGTGAGGAAAGCTAAATCAAGGAGATCAAGGATCGTTTCTTAGGAAAATTTGTTTAGGAGTCGAAACGATCTTAACTCCATATTTATTTCATATAGGCATACACTAGAACAAAATCAAGAATTACACTATCACATTTGTTCCATCACTAGTGTCTCACTAATTAGTTGCTTTTGCCCTTGCACTAAGTTAGTCATGTTAGGTAGAATGCCTTAATTGCTTGATCTATTACTTTATTAAGTGTGCATGCATGCGTAGTTGTAATTATATTACATGTTTATTTGCCTACATACTTTTCATGCATATTCCATTAAGATAATACATGCATAGTTGGCTAAAGAGTTGGACTTGCCCAAAACCAAAACTCATAATCTTTACATACTCAAATCTCATAACCTTTACTCACCCATACCCTTCTACCTTACACTCAAACCTCATAACCTTTACACACTCTCACCAATCACACCACTTGATACTCATCTCTCATCCTCACCAATAACTCCATCTAGTCATCCTCACAAAAAGATTCAACCATGAAACCATTCCCTACACTCTACAAAGTGTGTCATTACCACTACAACTTAACCCATGAAGGTCAAACCATACTTCATGATACACAAACCTCATGTTCACTCAAATGAAATCTTTCACAAACCACATCATAATAACCAACCATCCATCTCATCACCCAAGTACACCTTCGTCTCATCCTTTACCTCCAACAAACATCACCATAATCCACCATGGATTCACCAAAAACTTCCATTTCCAAAACATCAAAGAAACAAAAGATCCTCATCATCACTGCTAAATAAATCTTCATTGACTTAACCAATCATGACTTCTCCCAACAAACCAAAGTCAAAAATCCTCATCAATAAATGATGTTGTTTCTAACCAACCAACACCTAAGCCTACAACTTACCCAAATGAAACCACCCTTCTACATCAACAAGACAACCTCACAATCACTCTCACCAATAAAATCCCACATTCACCTCACTCACTTCTACCAAATGATCCTTTTGAGGAACATACTCAATTTCAAAACAACAACCATTACCCTCAACAAAACATGAATCACATGCCAAATCACAACTAAACGACACCACCATCACCTTTCTCCGAACAATGAAAGTTCGTTGAAGAGCTCAAAGAAGCTCATGAGCTAAGTGCTCTTCTTGTCATGCATCTTGTTCTATGCAACTTGGACCAACCACCTTTATCACCCTACTCAAATTGTCTCCCTCACTCACTCCACTCAAAGCAAGTTGAGTATCATACCCACTATTGTCCTTGTTTCATTTACCTCCAAAAACAAACCATTCTCTTGGAAGAACACCTCACTTGGATTGAATACCTCCTCACTAGGAAAAACTCAAACCCATCACTCACTCAAGACACCAAAAAAAATCATCAACCACTCAAAACCCACAACTTACCATTGAAAATGCATCCGTAGACATCACCCTTTCATTATCACCCATAACCACTACTACACAAAAGGCTATAAACACCCTCAAATATAGACTGGTTATATAAAACCCTATTCATATAATAAAAAACTAGTGGGAATGAAAGGAACTAAAATAGGTTTTATTGAAAAAAACCAGTTTTCATAATACAAAACGCATAAAAACTGGGTTTGCGGGTAAAGCCGGTCTTTTTACACAATCAAAGACATTGGTGTGTAGGTAACAACATGTCTCTATTCATTTACGTTATAGACACCGTTCTTGAAAAAACAACCAGTGTGTGAGTAATCTCTATTTTAAAGAAACAACCAGCGTGATCAAAAGATATATACGCTTTTATTGTTGCCTTTAAAAAAGTTTTCCCCAAAATTTTGTCTTCCCTCTAAAATTTTTCTAACATATCCGCCCCAATTTTTCCCCAAAATCAAATTCTCATTTTTAGACCCCTCCATTTTTTATTTCCTCCCACCTTCCCTTATTCAGTTACACATCCTTTCCCCCCAAAATGAAAATAATATCTATCACCAACATACAACCATCTCATGGTGTAGTTGTCCATCTTCACCAGCCACCATAACCAATTTAAGGTGTTCATGGGTGAATTTTTTATGTTTTTTATTTTTGAATTTAGGGTTTATGTAAACCTGAATCTATAAACTTGTAGCATCATTTATATAATAATTATTGCTCATTACATGTCGATTTTTTTAGTTATACTCGATCTATGCTCAACTAGATCTACAATTAGAGCCACGGGACGAAGCATTCTTTACAAGGCCAATGAAATCATTTGCCTATAACTTGGACTTCTCAATATGTTTTCTTTTGTGTATTATTTGTTACTTAGTTTCATGTCGTTAATGATATATTTGTGCTACCGTTTACCCCTTGCATAGATATTAAATAATTTTTCATAATATCTTTATTCAGGTTGTCGCATCATATGTTACTTTATCTCAATGTATTGAGGGTTTGAAAATTGATAATATAAATGCTTATTTGTTTATTCAATATGATAGCTCTTGCGGCTGGATCACTTTTTGTTCTTGCTACATACAACCACAAGTTAGGTTTGTATGATGTTCAAGGACCTATTCCTATGGCAAAATGTTTTCCTAATTGCGGACTCTGATGGAACTAGGGGTGTTATCGGGTCTTGTCGGGTCGGGTTGAGTCGGGTTTTGGTTAGAAAAAACTAACCCGCAACCCGACCCGATAAGGAGTCGGATTATCGGGTTCGGGTTGGTATCGGGTCGGGTGTTGTCGGGTCAGGTGATTCGGGTTAATCGGGGTTGGCTTATTTTATTTGACAAAAAAATACTTGAGCTTAAACACTTGTCATTGACATTTAATTTTTGATAGCTCAAAACTGATTTAACAATATCTTATGTATAATAGGAAGGACAATATGTTGTATACGAATATGTTACAGTAAGGAGTACAATATCTTAATCCGAATATGTTGTATACAATATGGTAAACACTAATTTGTCAAATGTATACGAATATTTTACAGTAAGGAGTATGAATATGTTGCATATAATATGTTGTCTACGAATATATATGTTACAGTAAGGAGTACGAATATGTTGCATATAATATGTTGTATACGAATATGTATGTTACAGTAAGGAGTAAAATACGAAGTATCTTACAGTGACAAATGTTACAGTAGCAGATTTAGCCTTTCCATGTTGAATATCTTAAAAAGTGCAAAGCAACAAAATGCAAAGCATAAGTTGAATATCTTAATAAAAGGAACGCAAAGTTCTATACCTTACATTACAGTAGCATCACTTGATTTTCGGCTCTTATCGAGTTGACCCGATAACCCGATAACAATAATGTTCTAACCCTAACCCGACCCGATAACACTATCGGGTTATCGGGTTCGGGTCAAAACAACCCGACAAAATTTTTTAACCCGATTTAACCTGACCCGATAAGCCTTATCGGGTTCAGGTCAGGTCAACCCGACCCTACTGACACCCCTAGATGGAACCCTATCAATTGAGCTTGAAGATGACATGCCATTGTTTTCTTTCCTGGCTCATGTAAGTTTATTAAACCCTCCACATCTTACTATATTTAGTTTTGTAGGATCCATTTTTTAGAAAGCAAAATGATGTGGTCTGTTATGACTGTTATCTTTACTACAGGTAGAAACATGTAAGGATCGAATTGGATCTACACTTGAAACTTTAAGACCAACGTCATCATGGGAAGGTCCAGCTTCTGTAGAGGGATTTTTTTTGGGAGGGCGAGGTTTTGGGTTGGCGATGGAAACACTAATTTCATACCTTGTGTTTGAACATGGCAACACTTACGCTTTAGGTTTGATAACTTTCATGGTTCTTATTTTAGAATTGCTTATGTTTTGCTGCTTTCACAACCAAACTATATTTTGAACAAAATGACAATTTTTTCCGCTTCTAACATGAAATTCATTGCAGCTAGGATCTTTACATTTATGTCCGGAACTTTTGATTAAGGACATGAGCAACTAGACACAAGAAGATATTGTGATTAGTATGCTAGTAGAGGAGAGGACACTAAGCTTGCCTTACTTCGAGAACAAACATCATTTTACAAAGATTTGGTACTAATCTGCATTTTCATTACCGCCCCATGTCTTTCATGTGATATGTGTATTTAAGAAACATATGTTTTCATGTATGTTTTTACAGGTTGTTTTCGCTGTTCAAGCAGGTGTTTGCATAGAGATACTTGTTGTTACAAATGAGTACACAAATTTGGCATCCTTGAAGTTTCTTAGTATTGATAGTGGAGGCTCATTGTTTCTATACCCAAATACTGATGATTCAACACTTCCGTAGGATATGTAAGTATTGTTCATCTGAAATAAGTTACAAAATTTTGTATGGATCATCTAAAAAAGAGCTAATTTATCTGTTTTTGAGGTAGTCCGGTTAACGACACTATTGTATGGCGCAAATTATCTCATGAAGTTACTCAAAAGATTGACATCTTAAGTTATTTTTTTATCCTATACAAGGAAAATTGCTTCTTCCATTGCAGGTATCGGATGTTAAGTCGTCCAAATGCTTTCAATTTTGTCATGCGGCTGAGGACGCCTACTGAGTTTAAAACTGGAAATTCCGTACGTGAGTAGCTGTTCGTTCTATTGCTGAACTTTCTTATTGTACTGCTTTGATCATGTCTCTAATAAAATAATTATTTTCCTGCAGTATGGTCATTTCTTTCCAGATCCCCAGTATGATAATGTTCAGCATGTTATCTGTTGTGACTCATTTGCTACATATGCTTATGACTTTGATTTTTTAAATAATTATGGGTTTGCCAGGTAGACGTTCATATTTCACCTGTTCTTGTATTATCCATGTTGTATTTTTATGCATTTATATGTGTGGGACTCACTATTTCTAGGATTAAGGATGGGTGAGACCTCAGCCATTGAATCATCTTTGGCTAGATCTCACTCTTGATATTGTATCTATGTAACCAAACACCTTCGACAGCTCCCCTACATATACGCACATATTAAAGCCAAGACAACCATAATATAGACGTGACGTGACACATCACCCTCTTCCTCTCTTACACCACCAGCTCTGGCGACCACTAGATACTCTAAGAAAAATTGAAAAACCTCTAGATAGTAATTTCTGCCACCGCTTTACACGGGTACTGTACTAGTAAATGTTACTATACAAGTTTGCCTTGAAGATTTGCAGTTCCCTAATACCAAATGGCAGTGTTCTATGCTATGTTATTGCAACTATGTTTGATATTTGAAGCCTAATTTGTTGGATCATATATGCTGCAGACGCACTTTTGAGCTTCCTATGCTCCAATTAGCTTTCCAGTAAACCACAAGCTCAACTTGATAAGCTCATAGAAACACAACAGTTGATGGATCAGTAGGGAAGCATACATGTGGTTCAGCTACCATGACTTAACATAAGCTAAACAAGGTAAACATGTAACCTATACCTTTTTTTTAATAAGGAAAAAGCAACAGGGGCACCTATTAGTTTTCAAGTTCATTTCGAAGAGTTACTTACAACTTACACATTGTTGGTTATTTCCTTTTCAGTGTCGGTATTCTGAGGTGGGAATTCCCTGTTGTGAATCGCCTGCAGCTTGATTGGGAATGTGGATTTTATGTGATGAAATGGATGCATGACTTTGTGTTAAAGTATCAAAATGACAATTTCCTGAATATAGTAAGTGCTTGTTAAATAACTTTGCAATTTGTTTCTTCCACTGAAAACCCATCTTATTTGTTGTATTATTGGAAATTGGTTCATGATTTTTTTGTGCAAGTGTAAAAAATAATTAGTTTTGGATAACCAGATAAAGGTTGCTTAAGCAAATCTGTCATACCCTCAAAATCACTTAACTGTTGTACTAAAATGCTATAAGCACTTTTTAAAGTAACCATTTAGTTTAGGAGTAGAAAGTTGCGAAAAAGTTGACATATTATTGGGTAACTTCATATGTAAATACCTCAACTTATTTCATTGTAATGACTTTAAAGCAAAGTCAGTTGCAGTTTTTTTTGTGAAAAATGGGTATTTGATTTTGATTATTTCTATAAGATAATCATTCTCAAAGTATAGTGTCGAGAACCCCCTAGGAACATAATTGTTTGGACACTTGAAGTTTATCTAAATCATTAGAGTATTCTCTACAATTTTCTTTTTGAATAACTCACTAGATATGAAATAGTTTCATCCTTTCTAGAACTTTTTGTTTTTAGATTGCTGATATTTTTATTTCATTAATTAATGTATAGGTTCATTTGAAGTCAACTACTTAGCCGGAAAGGCAAGTCCATCGCGGGCACTAACCAACTTATTTCGGTGACAAGCATCTCTTAGAGCACAAAGAGTTGAATGCCATCATTGGTGCATTTTTTACATTGTGGCGCGATTAATCCAGATAATGATGTTCAATTATGTTGAATTCTAGTTTCTTTATAGTATGTTGAATTCTAGTGTTTTAATTTGGATTTTGTCTAGGATTTATGTTTAGTTGAATTGATGTATTATCTTAATTTACTTTGTTGATTTCGATATTTGTGGTGTATTTATATTTGCTGGATTTATATATATATATTTCTTTATTAAAAAAAGTCATTTCTCAAATTTTCCAATTTATTGGAAAATTTTAGAAATGATTTTTTTTTAATAAAATAGATTTACCAAAAAGACAGGTTTTGTGTTAAAAACATATCTTTTTGACTCTATAAAAAGATATGTTGGATGCTTTTATGGAGACAAATTTTAAGGAAAAACCAGTGTTGATGCTTCTAATAGAGATAGGTTGGAAAACAGGCTTCTATATATTTTGATCATGGAGATACCCCCTTCAGAGAGTGGTTCCAAAACCACTCTTCCTGGGCCATTTTGACCAGTTTCTGTGAGATTTTTTGTAGTAGTGAACATCCCTTAATGCACACTTATCCTCATCACCAATCAACCTACCAAACTTCAATCCTATCCCATGAAGCTTACTTGAAGCCAACTACCATGCTTCCCATCAACAACCACCAAACTCTCCAAACACCATTCCAACAAAAATCTATCTTCACTAAATCCAACTACCATGATTCCCATCTTCAAATAAAATCTTCACAAACCTTTTGTGTTCCAAGCAAGTCCAAGAGACCTCAAGTTAGCAACTCAGTATTATCTAGTGTAATTTGCTAGAAAAGCATATATATATGCTTATATATTAATGATTATGTTTTCAACATAATATATTTAAATTATTCTTGTTAGTTATCTTATATTTGTTCCATGCATATATATATATATATATATATATATATATATATATATATATATATATATATATATATATATATATTGCTTATGCTTTAAATATTTTTGCAAGCATTCCATATCTCGATTTATTATGACCTCAAAACGAGGGGGAGTATACTTCAAGGGGGAGCTATACATTCGTCGGGATAACCTTTTTAATGTTAACAAAAAGGGGGAGAAGTGATATAAACTCACACTAAAAACTTGCATATATATATTAATTTTTAGTTTAATGAGTTTAGATTTTGTAATCATCAAAAAGGGGGAGATTGTTGATATAAATAATGTATAAAAACGTTATTAATATCTTTCGATGTCCTTAGATTTTGACGATCACAAAATATAAGAACATTAAACGCAAAGTTAATACGTAAACAAGTTTTAAGCAAGTTTATATCATCTCATCCAACATAATCACTTAAGGTATGAATAAACAAGTGACTAATACATTTTATGATCAAAGGGATGTTTATTTAAATAATACAAAGTTTATAAAATTAAATAAACTTATTATATATTTTTGAAAAACATTTTTGGTAATAAAGGAAAATGTTTTATTCATAATAAATATATGAATTCAAAATTTTAAACAAAATCAGTTAGTTTTTCACCAAATAAACTTTCCCCGGAAAAATACAAGAAAACTGCAGTTTTCGTCTGGGCGGCCCCCTTAATTTTAAGGGGGCCGGCACACAATTAAGGGGACCAGCCACGCTCCCCTATCAGATTCTGTTAGAAATTTTTCCCTATAAATACCACCTTAAATCTGGAATTTTTTCTATCTCTTGCACGAAAATTTTCAGATCCAAATCTCACTAAACATCCTCCTAAAAACCCTTTGATCATATATTTGTTAATCCTTGTTTCAAGTGATTCATTCCCTCACCTCTCATCTCTCAAAGTGCAAGAGAAGAATACTCCTTCAACATCAAGTTGTGAAGTATTGTAGATTTGTGTATATAGTCTAGTTGTTGTGTACATTCATTGTAAAGGTGTGATAGTATTGTAACTAAATAGATATAGGAGTAGAAGTTGTGAATAGAAGTAGTGAGATATAAGTAGTTTGTTGTGAAGAAGAAGAGCTAGGAAGTAGATAGTTGTGAAGAAGATTGTTGTGAAGTAGATAGTTGTGAAGCTAGATAGGTGTGAAGAAGTAGTGTTGTAATTAAGTAGTGACTAGGTGTGAAGAAGGTGTGAAGAAGGTGTGTAGAAGGTGTGAATAAGTTGTGACAAAGTTGTGGTGTGTATATTGGTGTGTAAGGTTTTCTCCGCCATAAGGGAGTTTGTTGACATAGTGAAGAAAACTCTCGAGTAGGTGACTCGAGGAGTGGAGTAGGGCAAGGAAGGTGTCCTTGTAGCCGAACCACTATAAATCATTTGTCTCGCGGTTAGATCTTTCCATATCTTACTTATTATCTTGTTTATATCATTATTACTTTTGTAGACGTAGACGTTTATATATGTAGTTGCTCATATAGTGCTAGTATTGATTTTACTTAAAGATCAAACAAAAGTTTCATTCACAAAATAAAGTTTTTACAATCAAACTAAAAAGGTAACATACATATAATTGATGATTTCGATCAAGTATAGTTTTCATACAAAATATAACTAAGGATTATAAAATAAACGTTTACTTACTTGTCTCTCATATATAGCTATAATTGTTTATATTATGCATGTGTTGATTTCACATACTTAGCTTACATTATTATTATTGTTCATACTTAGATATAGTTGTTCATATTGTTCAAGATTTGAGTTCACATAAGATAGAATCAAAGTTTTTAAAAGCGAAGAAAACTTTAAAACTAAACTAAGTTTTCATAATAAAATTAAAAAGACGTAAAACTATTCAACCCCCTTCTAGTTTTCCACAAAATTAGAGTGACAAAAAATAGACACATGAATACTTTAAGTTGTAAAAAATTGATTCGCTATATAAAAAAATGTAACAAATTATATACATTTACAAATTATTATATATTGTATAAAAGCAATTTACATACTAGAAAAAGAGAAATGATACTTAGATTCTTGAACTCACACTATCTCAAAGAACATTGAGGCTTTGAGGGGGTGTTTTTTTTACTAGATGGGGAAGGATAGTGGGTTTCACTAGTTTAATAGTATTACTTTTTAAAAAGACTCACTTATTTTATTAATGAGTCTATATGCACAAGGCAAAATAACTCAAGGTCTCCTCAATAAGAGGCTTATATATGAGTAGGTCTCACTACCCTTCCCTATCTAGTAAAAAAAAGAAACACCCCCGAGTGTAGTCACTCAAGCCAAAGTCAAAAAGTGGTGACAAGTCATGTCAAATTACCATTTTTCATTTCATTTACATATCATTCACACAACCAAAAACCTCATCCCTAATCCCAGGCCCGAATATCAACCTGTGCGGGCTGGCCAACTGCACAAGGCCCAACAATTTTATGGGGCCTCAAATTTTAGGAAAGCTCATAATATATATAAATAAGAGCACAATTTAAGTATTTAACAAGTTAAAGGCCCATCAATTCTAGCTTCAAAACCATTTAGCAATTATAAGGGTGAAGTGTCAAAATGTTTATAGTGTCACGATGTGGGACTTGACCACTGACATTTTATTTGCCTTAAATCTTTGTTCCATACTTCGCTTATATAGAAGAATATCAATTCTTTAATTTTATATAGTTTCAAACACAAACATGTACTCCCAAAGTTTGTTTTCAAGCCATAGTCACTTACTTACATAAGCTGGATACAGAAAGTGTGAGGAGAAAAAAAAATGAGTAAGCAGTTAAATTTTTTGTTTCAAAAGTGCCTCGTTTAGAATCTTGGCACAGGGCCCCCGAAATCCACGGGACGGCCCTGCCTAATCCTCAAGCCAAAAACTCACTTTTAAGATCCATAAATAGGGATGTAAACGAACCGGACGAACACGAACGGAGCCTTGTTTATGTTCGTTCATTTAATTTTAACCGGACAAATAAGCGAACATGAACGCTTAAATGGACGAATTTTCTTGTTCATGTTTGTTTATTAAGAAAATGAGTTGTTTATGTTCGTTTAAGTTCGTTCCTTAAGACACTAAATGAACGCTAAACGGGCATAAACGATCGAACATAAATGAACATGTCAAACAAACATAAACTTTATTAAATTATGCATCTTATATTGTTTTGTAACTGTTGTTTTGTTTAAACAAACTAAGTTTATAATTATATAATTAAAAGATATGATATGCGAACATAAATAAATAAACGAACATAAATGACCGTTAACGAATGCATAATCGGACGTTCACGAACATAAATAAACGGGCGTGACTTTTGTTTATGTTCGTTCATTTAACTAAACGATCGTAAGATATTGTTTGTGTTCGTTCGTTTAATAAATAAACGCACATAAACGAACTTTTTACCGAACGGTTCATGAAATGTTCACTGAACGTTCAGTTTATTTACAGCCCTATCCATAATACAAGTATTTCAACCTAAAAAATAAAAAATAAAAAAAAAGAAAAAAAAAATCCATCGTACTAGTTAAAACACAAATATCAATTAAAAAAAACAAGATTCTATCATTTGGCGCAAACCAAATCCTTCACTTTTAGTTTTGACGCATGGTGTGGGGGTGTGTAACACCCCCAAAATTTGGTACAGCGGAAGACTAATCAAGCTTTCGGGGTGCTACGGGGATTGGTATCCATCACAAGTCATAAAAAACGAGATAAAGTAAATATAAGTAAAAACAAAACCAACCAGGGTTTTAAAGTTTACATTCATCCCAAATATCCAAAGCAAGGCCCAAAATAAGTTAAACATAAGTCCATAATAAAATATCAGAGTTCGAAAATAGATCCTTTAACCATATTGCCATGCCAAGCCTTCCAAACACAAGCATCCCAAGCCATCACTTAATTACCTGAGAAAACGCGCTAAAAGTAAAGCTGGTGAGATCATAGGTTTAAATTCTTAATTCAATCAAGTGGACATATACGCAAAACTCTTGCTAGCTAGACTAGGCCTCGAATCACTAAACCAAACCTATAGGTGCACACTATAGTCCAAAACCAATCAAATCAATATGCATTCGCAAGGATGCGACATGCCCAACATTTGTAAGGATACGACATGTTCTTGCATTCGTAAGGATACGACATGCGCAACAATCTACCTAGTTCTATAAGCATAACAAGTTTTAAATAAACAACAATAATAGTCCAAATAAAACAATTTGCACGTTTCTCACCCCAAGAATTGAAAACAATATTCAAAAGTAAAAGTGGGGCTATGACTCACCTCAAGTCCAGATATTAGCTCAAAAACCAGTAGAATCAAGAAGTATCGCAACTCAAATGACGGAAACTACGGACTCGGCACTTCCTAACAATATAAACTCTTTTCAGAATCATTTCCTCAAAAATCAAATATTCCCAATCCCGAACGTATTTCTTTTTATTTTCCAAAATCCATTTCTCATATTTAGTTTGACGTTTGGTATCCATGGGGGTGGAAGGTTGACTCAACACAAGCCAGGAAACACATCAACAGAAATAATAATAACGATCTATAGGTCTAATGTTGGCCCAATATATTATTTAAATAAATCGTTGAAGTTTATCAAGTTCGTCAACTCGCTAATCCTCCACAACTTATTTTCCTAATATATTATTCCAAAATCATACCAAGTCCTAAATCACATAGCACGTAGATTACTATATGGTAAGTTTTAAAGTCTAATAAGTTTCCTAAATATATCGTCAAACTTACCAAATTCGTCAATTCGGTAAACCTCACAAAATATTTAGTAGCTTATTATTCCGCACTCCTACCACAACCTAAAGGCGTCGTAGGATACAATACCCGATAATAAACCCTTTTTATATAACTAAATAGGTCTCATTTAAATCCGTCGATTAAATAAGTTAAATAGTTATATAAAACGAGTTTGTTAACCTCACACATCCGTGACAAGCACAAAAGTCAATAATTAATAACATGGACAACTTGGATTCAAGTGCCCTCAATCTCTTATAACTCGTAAGTTCTCGTTTTATTTTCCAAGAGTTTACTTTATTTCGTAAACAATCCACGTTATATTTATATTTCTAATATACTAGTTTAATTATAATAAAGTTTCCGATAATATTTTACTATTTTCATAGTCCAACATATATCGTCAACGTTATTATTTTTATTACTCGTGCTCTCCCATTTTATATACGCACTTATATAAATATATATATATATGTTTACGCATTTATATATTTATATAAATGTTTATATAGATATATAAGGTATTACGAGTTTTTAGTTGTTTGTTTAATTTATAAATTGTGTCAAGTTATAAAAGATGAGTCACATGTCCGAGTCACCACTCTCGGCTCATTGTCCAAATCCAAAGTGTCAAGGCGTTTGCCGAAGTCAACCGTTGACTAGAAAGTCAACGTGACTCCAACTCGCACAACCACAAGTCCAAAGCAACAAGTCAATATCACAACCCCGTCATCCGTCCCATTTCACAAACTACAACAATAGGGTCTGACTACGGCACCGACTAACCTATCTCCGTCATTCTAAATTGACCATCTCACAATCGGTCCCCATATATCCTTCGATAACAACTCCACAAAAAAATTATAAGTCCATTGCCGAGACCACAAGGTCTCGGCCCTTCTACACCTCCTCGGCCAAAAGTAAACACAACAACAACAATAACATTTACAACAAGAATAACAACAAGAGTACTAATTCTCGGGTCAACACATCGAGCCAAACTCGAGCCGAAAGACCCACTTGGGTCTCGGTTTACCTTGCGAGCCACAAGACCCAAACCCGAGACCATGAGAGTCTCGGTTAAGCTCAACTTGAGCACTCAACAATACCAATCGGACCCTTAGGGTCGCAGCATGCTCATACGAGCTCAAAACATCAACCAAACGGACCCTTGAGGTCGCGGTATGCTCACGTGAGCCAAAAATCAAGACACCGAGACCACGAGGGTCTCGACTAAGCTCAACCGAGCATCAAACATCATCCTAAACGATCTCAACAAAATCCGAACACAAATCGGTCATGAGTCGACACCACATGGATACCATTCTTATTTATATCAAAAACCTTTTCAAATCTTGTAAATCAAATTCCAACTCAACAAATCAAACCGGGTTAGACTCGGTTTTGTCAAACCCGATGCATTTAAATGCGTTTCTTACCTTCAACTTCAATAAAACAAAAGAGAGTGGTGGTGTGGTGATGTATATGCGGTGGTGAATCAAAGAAAATGGGTGGGGGTTCACTTTGAGGCGCGTGTGGTACAACACAAGAAAGAGGGGAGTTTGGGGAGTGTTTTGGTGGTGGCGGTGAGTGGTGGTGACCGGCGGTGGTGAAGGTGCCGGCGTAGCAGGTAGCGGCGACAAAGAGAGGGAAAGGGGTGTTGTGGGGAAGAAAATATGTGAGGGGGAGTTAGGTTTAGGGTATTAATACCCAAAATTACAAAAATGGTCCCTCTAGTTTCCTCTTTTCATTTTTAGCCACAAAACTTAGATTATTAGGTAATATTATTAAGTCGGTTTTTCCCGTAACACGAATACTTGTTCACAAATGTATTAAACGTCACTAAAAATATTCGTACACGTCGCCATTAATTTCCAAATACACTTTCCCGAAAATTTTAAATATTAAAACGTTTGTTTAATATATAGATGCGACCGTTATTCAAAAGTTTTTAAATTCGTTAGGTTTTCCTAGTGCCAGAGTCGACGTAGTCCCCAAAAGACGTCTCAATCATAATTCACGACACAAATTTCATCTCAAATCAATAATTCAAATTTAATTCCACATAAATTTCATAATTCAAAACCATGGTTTAAATTTTACAAACACGTTGCGAATAAAATTCCAAACATTTAATTATTATTAAATTTTAACGTAATGCGGGTTTTAAAATGTCTCCCTAAATTGCCAGTTGTCACATCCTCCCAGCCTCAGAAGAAACCCGTCCCGGGTTTCACTCGGAACTTTCCATCTACGAAGTAAAAAGCTTAGGATATCTCTTCCGAAACTCATCCTCGCGTTCCCACATAAATTCCGGTCCATGACGGGAATTCCAACGAACTTTGATGAGCGGAATACGACTATGCTTGAGTCACTTAATCTCTCGATCCACAATCTTGATAGGTGATGAGTGTGTAAATACTCATCATTTTTATCGTATCTGAACTGCCAAAACATCCAAAAACACTCAGAAATGCATCAAAATACAGAAATTATCCCAAAATTGTGTTTTATATGTTTTAGATGCAAAATGTTTAAAAACAAATGAAAAACGAACAAAGTTTGCATAATTGGCAATTTCAGTCCCTCAAGTTTCATAAATTGACAAAACTAGTCCCTGAAGGTTTAAAACGAAAGAAAAGTCAACCCAAGGCATTTAAAAGTCAAATGTTATAAATATTATCCTTGGGTGAAAAGTTTGAGAAAATTACACATTTGGTCCCTGTACTTTCCAAAATGGCAAAAAATAGTCCCCGGGAATTTTTAAAAACGGGAAATTACATCAAAGGTCCTTGTGGAAGTTTTAATATGACAAAATGGGTCTTTGTATTACTTTGGCAGGTTCAATCCTTGATAAATGAGCAAAGTACAAAATTGGTCCTTGGGATTTATTCACTACAAACCAAACCGGACTTAATGTTATTACTACTCCCCACAAATCCAAAATAAACCCAAAACTATACCCAATCCATAACAACACCCTCACCAACCCACCTTATACCTCCCACCAGGCCCATCTCCCTCACCAAGCCTAAACCATCACACAGCCCACCATCACCCACCTTTTAATATCAAAAACCCCGGTCAAACTTGACCTTTGACCCTTTGCCCTCTTCATCCCCAAAAACCACCCCGTGACCCTGCAAACACCAACACCATCATCACCCCTAATACCTGCCCCTCTCCTGCAACACTCCTCCCCTTGCCTAATCAAACAACCATATCACTCCAAAAGTATCCCTCTGGCTTCAATTATCAGAGAAAAAGACAAACTCCAATTAGGCGCCAAAAATGTTTGAACGGCCAAGATTAAATTGGGTGATCCTGTGGTCAAGAAACAAGTTGGGAAAGAGATAATGGAGCTCAGAAACCCTAATTGTGAAGTATAAAAAGAAGAAGAGAAGCTGTGGTGCTGTTGGTCTCTTGTTAGTTTTAATTTTTTATATTATCTTATTGTAATTTTCAAGTTTAGTAAAATTTTCAGAATTCAAGTATTGTATCAAGCATTTCTATTGTAATTTATATCTTTCCATCAATCAAGCTCAGTTTTCCTTTGCATTCAGTTTATGATTCATTAAAAGTTCAAAAAAATCTTAATTTGTATGAATGTAGTTTGCTGTTGTTACCTTGGACTCATAGGCTCGTGTAGGTTCCCATAAGCTTATTTAAGCTTCTAGAAACCATAAATTCAGTGGTAATTGTAAAAAGCAAAAATTCAGAAAAAAATAAGAAAAATAGGAAAGAAATAGAAATTTCACAGGTGATGAAGAAGGAAGCAAGAGGGATGGCTGAATATTGGATGGCTTGGGTTGTAGTGGCTTATGGAAGCCTTTAGGATGGTTCATTGGTTCTTGGTTCTTAATGGCTTAGCAGGATTGCTTATTGTGAGTATTTTCATTCAAAATCTTGCTTTTACTGTATCATTGCTTATAGCTTAGTTACTATGCTTATTCTGTGTCAATCTAATGCTTGGTATGCTTATCTTTAGCCTTTATAACCCGTGGTATAATTTGGAACTCAATGGTGTTATATTGTTTGTTAAATATTAGAAAAAGCAATATGGGTAGTAATGGTTAGATGTTGGTAGCAGTTGTGTTTTTGAGCTTAAATAGACTCACCTCATCATAGGAGAAATTTGTAAACTGAAATCATGGACTAATTGAGTAAAACCCTTTGAAAACAAGAGATCACTGATTTTTAAGGAGTGTTTGGGATAAGGTGGTACCCTGTGTTCCAGGGTGTATTTGTTGTTGGTTTCTGTTTACTTAAGTCACATTAGGTTTAAATCAGCTAGGCATAGCATAAAATCAAGCATTTTTCTTATAAAAAGTCAATTTCACTCTTAATCCTCATAACAGGTTAACTGTTAGGGATTTAGGTTGGGTAGATCAACAATTTAGTCATAACCTTTGTTAGTATAGATTAATTAAGTTGTCTCATAGCTTAATATTTCATTTTTAGTTATTAAATCAAGATTAAACTTCACAAAAGTCAACTGAGGAACAAACTTGGAAAAGTCAAAATCACACCATTAAGTAGAATTTCAATTTCTTGGGGGAATTTTCATGATTTTTGTAAGATGATTTAGGATTTGAAATTCCTTGTACTCATAGTATGCCACCTAAACTAAGGGAATCAAAGCTTATTTCATTTTTAGGAATTTTTTCCTAGCTTGTGCAAGAGCTGGAAGTTAGCTGCAGGGAGAGGTACCTCCCCTGCACCACAAGAAGTGACCCAATCTCTTGGGTTCATTCTAGCTTATCCAGAGGGTCCCACAGCCAACCCTTTGGCTTTTTGAGTAGCTCACCTAGCTAACTCATTAGTTCTAGGCTTAATTTAAACTTGAGAGCTTTTGCCCTAGCTTATTTAGTCCCCATTATTGACCTGTTCACACAAACCAAACCTGAACAATCAGCTTTTGTGACCAAGTTCATATCCCTGCTAAGACTTCAATAATAAGCCATAAGCCAGGCTTATTGGCTTATTTTGAAGTTGGCCTGGTACCCTTGAAAGGTCAAGAGTCTATTTGGACCTCCTTTCACCTCTGTGGACCCCACAGAGGTCCAAAAACCCTTGAATCAGAACTGTTTGAAGTTTTAGTTGGTGCAAGTGCTTATTTGTTATTTGCAGCTTATTCATTGTGCTTATTTGGTCGTTTTGTCTCATTATAAGTTAACATAACTCTGTCTTAGCTTATTTGTCAATAGAATAGCTTAAACCTAACTTTTCCAACAATCTACAAGTCTTAATAAGCTATAACACCTACTGTTAAGAAAGTGAGTATGCACACAGCTTATTAATACGCTCTAGCAAAAGTCTCTTTGTAAAAGTTGCTCATTTACTGTAGTTAAGTGAAGTTATAAAAGAAAAACAAGAAAAAACCAAAAATAAAAAAAGTGATAGCTTCTATTTAAGCCCTTTTGGCTTATTTTCTGCTTATTTATAAGCATCATCAAATTTTAAATTTTTCCTAGGCTTCTGTACTCATAATAGATTTTTAGTAATTTTTTCAGATTTTTCCTTGATGATTTAGTATTTTTTATAATTTAGTTTAGTTTAAATCAATTAAATGATTAGTTTTAATTAATAATTAATAATTAAAAAGTAGAAAAAAAAATAGGTTTTCTGTTTTAAATTAGTTTTATAATATTTTAGATTTTTCTAAATTTAATTTTCATTTTTCTAATTAATTTTCATAATTAATTAATAATTAGTATAATTTAGTTAATTAAAAAGTAATTAATAATTCGTAATTAATTAATAATAATTAATTAAATAGTTGTAAAAATAATTTTAATTTTTTAAAAATTTTCTTATAACATTAGGATTGTAAAAATATAATTTTTATATTCGTAGGACTTTATTTGCTCATGTTTCGCTTTTTATTTTGCGCGTTCGCGTTTAATTTAAATTCAAACGCGCGTTTTAGGTTTAACTCACGTTTCTAGGTTATCTGATTATCAGTAAGTGTTAAATTAGTGTTTCTAAGTTATTTCCAATCATAATCTCGTAGTATAATCATTCAAATCAAATTCCTGATCCTCCTGTTAAATCACCCGATCACTTAAAACGTTTTTAATCACAATTGCTTACCTCACTGGGACATAACGACCCGGGAATACACTGTACTCCTTGGTTAGTTGGTTTTAGATGTTTGACTTGGTTGACCATCCCCTGTTCAACTTATTTGACCGTTTAGGACCAATCAAAATTTGGCGCCGCTGCCGGGGAGGTAGCTGCGTAATCAAAACGTTTTTTTAGAGATTAGTGGTTTTTCATTCATCACTGTATAAATACCACCACCTTTTTGTAAATCTTAATCATAAAACAAACACGTCATTAACACTTTTCCTAAAGTGTTAACAACACCAAAAAAATCAAAAACAAACAAAACAGATCGTTACGTTTTCTATATCGTGTTTCTTTTAAGGTGATTCTTAAAGAGATACGATTTTGCTAAACGAAACGATACCAAAAATATTGTCCAAAAGTTTTTTAACCCATACACAAAAAGCCAAAAACATTCGTCTCTTTCTTGTGAATAATAAACTACATAAAAATAAACCGTCGCAAACCAAGGCAGAACACTTACCAACTGGGGGTGTGAACATAATAAGTTCCAAAACCAAAGATTTAAAACTTGCCTTTGTATCCCTGTGAGTGGTGTACCTTTCTTAAAGAAGCCACTTGCTTGTGATTCTTGGTTTAAGTTCACTGTTGATTTGCCTCGATTTTGTTTTAATTGGTTTTATCCCTAGTGCATGCGCACTCGTTCTTCTAGGTCCACGAGCCCATTTCGTGAGCTTGTTAAGAAACCTAGAAGACCTCGTAGACGTTCAGCACCAACATTCGGATCTGAGATCCGTACTGTTGCCACACCCACTGTCACCATGGCGGAAGACCGCCCTATGTGTGAGCTTCTCCAAGCACCCATCGAGGGTTACGGAGATGCCATTGTTGTTCCAGCCATCGTGGCTGATAGTTTTGAGCTCAAAATCGGGTTACTCAATCTTGTAACCTCAAGTCAATTCTACGGTTTTGAGAGGGACGATCCTCATGCTCACATTCGATGGTTCAATAAAATCACTTCAACCATCAAATACAAGAATGTCCCCTGTGAAGCAATCAAGCTTCTTCTCTTCCCATTCTCCCTAAAGGGTCAAGCCTGGATTTGGCTTGAGAAACAACCCCCTCGCTCAATTGAGACATGGGAAGACTTGGTAAAAAAGTTTGTGAATGAATTCTTCCCACCTTCAAAGACCACGAGTCTTAAGAACGAAATCACCAAGTTCACTCAAAAATATGATGAATCATTTGGTGAGGCGTGGGATCGTTTCAAAGAATTACTCCGCAAGTGTCCACATCATGGTTTCTCAGAGTTGATGCAACTCGATACTTTTTACAATGGCGTGAGCCAAGCTGATCAGGATTCACTCAATGCCTCCGAGGAAGGTAATTTCTTGAGTAGAACCACAAAAGAAGCTTTGCAAATCATTGAGAATAAGTCCAAGGTCCGCTCTACACGAAGCAAGCCGGTTGTTTCTCAAGTTAATGCGGGTCCTTCTGCTTCATCTTCTATGAGTCAATCTAGTACGGATTCTAAGATTGACAAGCTCACTGAAGCTATTCAAGCTTTGGTTCTCGCCCAAACAAAGAAAGTTTCATTTCCACAACATCCTCCACCTGCTGAGGTTAAAAAAGTGGAAGTCTGTGTGACTTGTGGTGGGCCGCATGCCTATTACAATTGCACAGCTACTGATGGTTCCCCATATGAAGCTCATGCTATAGCCGGGTCTTCAAATCAAGGAGGCAATCAATACCGCCCTCCTATGGACCCGAACTATCGTCCTAATCATTACCCTGGACCACCTGGTTTTAATCAAAACCAAAATGTCCAAAACTGCAACCAGAATCAAAATAGAATGAACCAGGGTTATCAAAACCAAGGGAACTTCAATCAGGGTCACGGTTTTCAAAGTCAAAACCAAGGTTTCCAAAACCAAGGTTTCCAAAATCAAGGAAACTTTTATCGAAACCAAGGTCAGGGTAACCTCAATCAAGGGTACTTTCATGAAAACAACAACCAGAATCAAAGGAATTTCCAACACCAAACTCAAGGAAATTTCCAAAATCAAGGTCCCAACCAAAACAATCGTGCTCCAAATGTTCCTAACAATCAAGCCATTGTTCCAACTGGGCCTTCATATGACGAGTTGTTGAAACAATTCATGAAGTCCCAAGAAGAGTTAAACAAGTTGTTAGTCAGCCAAATTTCTGACATCAAGAAGTCTTTAAATGATCGACCCTCGGGCTCAGGCACTACTTTACCTAGCAACACGATCGCTAATCCGAGGGGCGATGCAAAAGCGATTACAACTCGTAGTGGTGTTTCATATAAGGAACCCACGATTCCTACTACCTCTTCTTCCTCTCCTCCAAAGGTAGTGGAACGTGAACCTGAGGTGACAAAGGACAAGGTGCAATCTAATAGTCCACGAAGTACCGCACATGTCCACCCTCAGGTTGTCCCAAAAACCATGCCAAAACCTGGAGTTATCTTTGATCCACCTGAGACTTCAGCTGAGAACCCTAAATCCAAAACTTCTATTCCTTACCCATCACGCTTGAATGAGCAAAAGCTCCGCGAAAAGGCTAGTCACCAAATGGATAAGTTCTTCCAAATCTTTCAAGATTTGCACTTTGACATTAGCTTCGCGGATGCTATAATCTTGATGCCCAAATTTGCATCAACAATCAAGAATCTGTTAAGTAATAAGGAAAAACTCTTTGAGATGGCAAGAACTCCTCTAAATGAGAATTGCTCTGCAGTTCTTTTGAAAAAGCTTCCCGAGAAGCTTGGAGATCTCGGAAAATTCCTCATTCCATGTATTTTTCCTGGGATGGTTGAATGCTTTGCCTTGGCCGATCTTGGTGCTAGTATTAACCTTATGCCATATTCTGTGTGGAAGAAACTATCTCTTCCCGAACTTATTCCCACGTGCATGACTTTAGAGCTTGTCGATCGTTCAATATCACGTCCTCTCGGCATTGCTGAGGATGTGTTCATTAAGGTGGGAAAGTTCCATTTTCCGGCAGATTTTGTGATTGTTGACTTTGATGCCGATTCAAGGGTCTCTCTAATTCTTGGAAGGGGATTCCTTAGAACTGGGCGTGCTCTCATCGATGTATTTGAGCAAGAGATCACATTGCATGTTGGAACTGAAGCTGTCACCTTCAACCTCGATCAAACTTCGAGGTACTCCTTCAATTATGACTCTGAATCGGTGAACCAAATAGATGTCATTGATATTACTGCTGAGGAGTACGCTCAAGAGGTTTTAGGTTTCATTGATGATTCTTCGAGGGAAAACCTCCCTCAATCTTCTCATCCCATCATTGCCGACTCTTCCCCTTCTCTCACTCCTTTTGAGGGAAGTGACTTCCTTTTGGAAGAAGTCGAGGCTTTTCTCGCCCAAGATAGTTCAATTTCGGATAAATTTGATGAGGACTATCTTGATCCTGAGGGGGATATTCTTTTGCTAGAAAAATTGTTAAACGAAGACCCATCTCCCCCTCTTCCTCCAAAAGTACTTCATAAAGAGGAAGTCAAAAATGTTGAAATAACTGATGACTTTCCTGTGGTTGAACTTAAGGACTTGCCGCCTCATCTTGAATATGCATTTCTAGAGGGTGATGATAAATTACCCGTCATAATTGCTAAAGATTTAAGTGTTGAGGAAAAGGCTGCTCTAATAAAGGTTCTGAAGTCACATAAACAAGCAATTGCTTGGAGACTCTCTGACATCAAGGGCATTGACCCTGAATTTTGTACTCACAAGATTTTAATGGAGGATGACTTCAAACCAGCTGTCCAGCAACAAAGAAGGGTGAATCCAAAAATTCATGAGGTAATCAAACAAGAAGTTTTAAAACTTCTTGATGCCGGATTGATTTACCCTATCTCGGACAGTCCTTGGGTTAGCCCAATACATTGTGTTCCAAAAAAGGGTGGCATTACTGTTGTCACAAACGAGGAAAATGAGTTGATTCCAACTCGACTGGTTACGGGCTGGCATGTCTGCATTGACTATCGCAAGTTAAATGACGCCACCCGTAAAGACCATTTTCCTCTAAACTTTATGGATCAGATGCTCGAGAGACTAGCGGGGAATGAGTACTATTGCTTCCTCGATGGTTTCTCGGGTGGGCAAATTACCTGAAAATGTATTTAACTTGCCACTTTTTACCATTGTATGTAGCCATCTTTTTTTTTCCTAATGTGTGACTAAACTTTCGAATTTGGTACATTGTGTGTATTTTGTGACCATTTTACCCTTACATTTTCAAAATTTCGAAGGGTAAAATGGTCATTTTACAAGGCTAAAAAGTCACAAAATACACACAATGTACCAAATTCGAAAGTTTAGTCACACATTAGGAAAAAAAAAGATGGCTACATACAATGGTAAAAAGTGGCAAGTTAAATACATTTTCAGGTAATTTGCCCTTCTCAGGTTACTTTCAGATTCCCATTGATCCGCAAGATCAGGAAAAGACCACTTTCACGTGCCCCTATGAAACTTTTGCTTATAAACGTATGCCATTTGGTTTATGTAATGCTCCGGGCACGTTTTAAAGATGTATGATGTCCATATTTTCCGACATGATCGGGAAACTATGGAGGTCTTCATGGATGATTTTTCGGTCATTGGGGATTCGTTTCAATCATGTCTCTCCCATTTATACAACATGCTCAAACGTTGTGAAGACACAAAGTTATGTCTAAATTGGGAGAAGAGTCACTTTATGGTCAAAGAGGGCATTGTCCTCGGCCATAAAATTTCAAAGAATGGGATTGAGGTTGACAAAGCCAAAATTGATGTCATTGCAAAATTACCTCATCCCACTACCGTCAAAGGTATTAGGAGCTTTTTGGGTCATGCTGGTTTCTATCGTAGGTTTATTCAAGATTTTTCCAAGATCGCCCGACCTATGACCCATCTCCTCGAAAAGGATGCTCCTTTTATCTTCTCACCTGAGTGCGTAGAAGCTTTTGAAACTTTAAAGAAAAAGCTTACTGAAGCACCTATTCTTGTTGCCCCTGATTGGGACTTGCCCTTTGAACTTATGTGTGATGCTAGTGATTATGCAATAGGGGCAGTCTTGGGGCAACGCAGGTCTAAACACTTTCAGCCTATACACTATGCAAGCAAAACGATGACCGAGGCTCAAAGTCGTTACACCACCACTGAAAAAGAATTACTAGCTGTGGTGTATGCCTTTGAAAAATTCTGGTCATATTTGATCTTGACCAAAAGCATAGTGTATACGGATCACTCGGCTTTGAAGTACCTTTTTGCAAAACAAGATGCAAAGCCGAGACTACTCCGTTGGGTTCTCCTCCTGCAAGAATTTGATATCATAATTCGTGATAAAAGGAGCTGAGAACCTAGCTGCTAATCATCTCTCCCGTTTGGAAAACCCCCATCAAGATGTCTTCGAAAAGAAGGAAATTAATGAAACCTTCCCTCTCGAGACACTCAATGCGGTTGCCTTTCATGGAGATTCTGTTACCCTATGGTTTGCCGATTTTGCAAACTACCTTGCGGGTAACTTTGTGGTGAAAGGGATGTCGTCCCAACAAAAGAACAAGTTCTTTAAGGATGTGAAACATTATTTCTGGGACGACCCCTACCTTTTCAAAATCTGTGCGGATCAAGTCATCCGGTGGTGTGTATATGGTCAAGAAGCCACTGAAATTCTCAAGGCTTGCCATGTTGGTCCCACGGGGGGCCACCACAATCCAAATTACATCGCCAAAAAGGTGTTTGACTCTGGTTTCTATTGGCCCACGATTTATAAGGATGCCCAAGAACTAGTCAAATCCTGTGACGCTTGTCAACGTCACGGGAATATTTCACAAAAGAATGAAATGCCACAAAATGCAATACAAGTTTGTGAAATCTTTGACGTATGGGGCATCGACTTTATGGGGCCATTTCCATCATCTCATGGAAATAAGTACATACTGGTGGCTGTTGACTACTTGTCAAAATGGGTTGAAGCCAAAGCTTTACCCACAAATGATGCCCGAGTTGTTGTGAAGTTTTTGAAAGCTCTTTTTGCTCGATTTGGAACTCCACGTGCTATAATTAGTGATCGTGGTACGCATTTTTGCAATGACAAATTCGATAAAGTCATGCAAAAGTATGGTGTAACTCACCGTCTTTCTACTGCGTACCACCCTCTTACTAGTGGACAAGTAGAAGTTTCCAATCGAGGCATCAAGAGAATTTTGGAAAGAATTGTTGGTGAAAATCGTGCATCGTGGTCGGATAAATTAGATGATGCACTTTGGGCTTTCCGTACGGCTTACAAAACACCCATCGGGTGTACGCCTTACAAACTTGTGTACGGGAAAGCGTGCCATCTTCCGATCGAGCTTGAGCATAAAGCCTATTGGGCCCTCAAGCATGCAAATTTTGACCTCAAAACTGCGGGTGATCATCGTAAAGTTCAAATGAATGAATTAAATGAACTTCGTGATCAAGCTTACGAGAACTCTTTGATCTATAAGGAAAAGACAAAGAAGATACACGACTCAAAAATCAAAAACCGCATTTTCAACGTTGGTGATCGAGTCCTTCTTTTCAACTCTAGACTTAAGATCTTCTCGGGAAAGCTAAAAACCCGATGGACTGGTCCATTCACTATCGTTAAGGTTTATCCTTATGGCACCGTCGAGTTAACTCAAAATGACGGTCCTAATTTCAAAGTGAATGGACATCGTTTGAAACATTACTTTGGAGAGGACATACCATCCATGGTTGTCCCGGATCTCCAAACATTCCCCAAGGACAATTGAATTCGGGGATCGAGTCAAGCTAGCGACTCAATAAACAAAAACAGTAGCAACAACATGGGTTTTCACCCATGTCTCTGACTTCTTTCTACTTTCTAACACCCTAGTGTGGGGGAGTGGCCGTCCCCTGCAGCTATTTGAAATGTATATATCTTTGAAAGAAAAAAAAATGTGTGATTGTATGTACATATAAATAAAGTGAAAAATGCAAAACGATATTTCCACAGTTAGCTTATAATATTATCTTTTTACGTTCAAAGAGTCGGCATAATAGCCGGGACTTTGAATATTGAGGACAATATTCAATTCTAAGTGTGGGAGGGGGGGGGGGGGAATTCTAGCGAATTTTATCACATTATATCCTCAAGAACCCCCATGTCTAAATGACAAAAGGATTGGCTAATCCAGGAGCAAATGGCTCTTGGTAAAGATATCTCAAATCCGTTGATGGCTTGCAATTTGCCCAAAATTGTATGGTATATCAACTCGCCATATCCAAAAAAGTGAATGAGTTGGCTAGCCCGCAAGATTATGGCTTGTGGTAAAGGCAGTGGAAAAACCATAATTGGTAATCAGCTCACCAAGATGTTGACTATTCCATCAAGAGTTGGCTAGTCCAGAAGCAAACGGCTTTTGGTAAAGACAAATCAAATCCGTTGACAGCTGGTGGTTTGCTCAAAATCACATGGTTATCAAGTGGACCATAGTTCTTACTTGAACTGATACATTTGGCTACTCCAGAAGTGATGGCTTTTGGTAAAGAGTTTCAAATCCATTAAGTTTTTCTCAAAAGATTGCTAGGGACTAGCAATAGTTTAGTGTGGGGGATTGATGAGTGTGTAAATACTCATCATTTTTATCGTATCTAAACTGCCAAAACATCCAAAAACACTCAGAAATGCATCAAAATACAGAAATTATCCCAAAACTGTGTTTTATATGTTTTAGATGCAAAATGTTTAAAAACAAATGAAAAATGAACAAAGTTTGCATAATTGGCAGTTTCAGTCCCTCAAGTTTCATAAATTGACAAAACTAGTCCCTGAAGGTTTAAAATGAAAGAAAAGTCAACCCAAGGTATTTAAAAGTCAAATGTTATCAAATATTATCCTTGGGTGAAAAGTTTGAGAAAATTACACATTTGGTCCCTGTACTTTCCAAAATGGCAAAAAATAGTCCCCGGGAATTTTTAAAAACGGGAAATTACATCAAAGATCCTTGTGGAAGTTTTAATATGACAAAATGGGTCTTTGTATTACTTTGGAAGGGTCAATCCTTGATAAATAAGCAAAGTACAAAATTGGTCCTTGGGATTTATTCACTACAAACCAAACCGGACTTAATGTTATTAGTACTCCCCACAAATCCAAAATAAACCCAAAACTATACCCAATCCATAACAACACCCTCACCAGCCCACCTTATACCTCCCACCAGGCCCATCTCCCTCACCAAGCCCAAACCATCACACGGCCCACCATCACCCACCTTTTAATATCAAAAACCCCGGTCAAACTTGACCTTTGACCCTTTGACCTCTTCATCCCCAAAAACCACCCCGTGACCCTGCAAACACCAACACCATCATCACCCCTAATACCTGCCCCTCTCCTGCAACACTCCTCCCCTTGCCTAATTAAACAACCATATCACTCCAAAAGTATCCCTCTGGCTTCAATTATCAGAGAAAAAGACAAACTCCAATTAGGCGCCAAAAATGTTTGAACGACCAAGATTAAATTGGGTGATCCTGTGGTCAAGAAACAAGTTGGGAAAGAGATAATGGAGCTCAGAAACCCTAATTGTGAAGAATAAGAAGAAGAAGAGAAGCTATGGTGCTGTTGGTCTCTTGTTAGTTTTAATTTTTCATATTATCTTATTGTAATTTTCAAGTTTAGTAAAATTCTCAGAATTCAAGTATTGTATCAAGAATTTCTATTGTAATTTATATCTTTCCATCAATCAAGCTCAGTTTTCCTTTGCATTCAGTTTATGATTCATTAAAAGTTCAAAAAAATCTTAATTTGTATGAATGTAGTTTGCTGTTGTTACCTTAGACTCATAGGCTCATGTAGGTTCCCATAAGCTTATTTAAGCTTCTAGAAACCATAAATTCAGTGGTAATTGTAAAAAGCAAAAATTCAGAAAAAAATAAGAAAAATAGGAAAGAAATAGAAATTTCACAGGTGATGAAGAAGGAAGCAAGAGGGATGGCTGAATATTGGATGGCTTGGGTTGTAGTGGCTTATGGAAGCCTTTAGGATGGTTCATTGGTTCTTGGTTCTTAATGGCTTAGCAGGATTGCTTATTGTGAGTATTTTCATTCAAAATATTGATTTTAATGTATCATTGCTTATAGCTTAGTTACTATGCTTATTCTGTGTCAATCTAATGCTTGGTATGCTTATCTTTAGCCTTTATAACCTGTGGTATAATTTGGAACTCAGTGGTGTTATATTGTTTGTTAAATATTAGAAAAAGCAATATGGGTAGTAATGGTTAGATGTTGGTAGCAGTTGTGTTTTTGAGCTTAAATAGACTCACCTCATCATATGAGAAATTTGTAAACTGAAATCATGGACTAATTGAGTAAAACCCTTTGAAAACAAGAGATCACTGATTTTTAAGGAGTGTTGGGATAAGGTGGTACCCTGTGTTCCAGGGTGTATTTGTTGTTGGTTTCTGTTTACTTAAGTCACATTAGGTTTAAATCAGCTAGGCATAGCATAAAATCAAGTATTTTTCTTATAAAAAGTCAATTTCACTCTTAATCCTCATAACAGGTTAACTGTTAGGGATTTAGGTTGGGTAGATCAACAATTTAGTCATAATCTTTGTTAGTATAGATTAATTAAGTTGTCTCATAGCTTAATATTTCATTTTTAGTTATTAAATCAAGATTAAACTTCACAAAAGTCAACTGAGGAACAAACTTGGAAAAGTCAAAATCACACCATTAAGTAGAATTTCAATTTCTTGGGGGAATTTTCATGATTTTTGTAAGATGATTTAGGATTTGAAATTCCTTGTACTCATAGTATGCCACCTAAACTAAGGGAATCAAAGCTTATTTCATTTTTAGGAATTTTTTCCTAGCTTGTGCAAGAGCTGGAAGTTAGCTGCAGGGAGAGGTACCTCCCCTGCACCACAGGAAGTGACCCAATCTCTTGGGTTCATTCTAGCTTATCCAGAGGGTCCCACAACCAACCCTTTGGCTTTTTGAGTAGCTCACCTAGCTAACTCATTAGTTCTAGGCTTAATTTGAGCTTGAGAGCTTTTGCCCTAGCTTATTTAGTCCCCATTATTGACCTGTTCACACAAACCAAACCTGAACAATCAGCTTTTGTGACCAAGTTCATATCCCTGCCAAGACTTCAATAATAAGCCATATGCCAGGCTTATTGGCTTATTTTGAAGTTGGCATGGTACCCTTGAAAGGTCAAGAGTCTATTTGGACCTCCTTTCACCTCTGTGGATCCCACAGAGGTCCAAAAACCCTTGAATCAGAGCTGTTTGAAGTTTGAGTTGGTGCAAGTGCTTATTTGTTATTTGCAGCTTATTCATTGTGCTTATTTGGTCATTTTGTCTCATTATAAGTTAACATAACTCTGTCTTAGCTTATTTGTCAGTAGAATAGCTTAAACCTAACTTTTCCAACAATCTACAAGTCCTAATAAGCTATAACACCTACTGTTAAGAAAGTGAGTATGCACACAGCTTATTAATAAGCTCTAGCAAAAGCCTCTTTGTAAAAGTTGCTCATTTACTATAGTTAAGTGAAGTTATAAAAGAAAAACAAGAAAAAACCAAAAATAAATAAAGTGATAGCTTCTATTTAAGCCCTTTTGGCTTATTTTCTGCTTATTTATAAGCATCATCTAATTTTAAATTTTTCCTAGGCTTCTGTACTCATAATAGATTTTTAGTAATTTTTTCAGATTTTTCCTTGATCATTTATTATTTTTTATAATTTAGTTTAGTTTAAATCAATTAAATGATTAGTTTTAATTAATAATTAATAATTAAAAAGTTGAAAAAAAAATAGGTTTTCTGTTTTAAAATTAGTTTTATAATATTTTAGATTTTTCTAAATTTAATTTTCATTTTTCTAATTAATTTTCATAATTAATTAATAATTAGTATAATTTAGTTAATTAAAAAATAATTAATAATTAGTAATTAATTAATAGTAATTAATTAAATAGTTGTAAAAATAATTTTAATTTTCTAAAAATTTTCTTATAACATTAGGATTGTAAAAATATAATTTTTATATTCGTAGGACTTTATTTACTCATGTTTTGCTTTTTATTTTGCGCGTTCGCGTTTAATTTAAATTCAAACACGCGTTTTAGGTTTAACTCACGTTTCTAGGTTATCTGATTATCAGTAAGTGTTAGAATAGTGTTTCTAAGTTATTTCCAATCATAATCTCGTAGTATAATTATTCAAATCAAATTCCTGATCCTCCTGTTAAATCACCCGATCACTTAAAACGTTTTTAATCACAATTGCTTACCTCGCTGGGACATAACGACCCGGGAATACACTGTACTCCTTGGTTTGTTGGTTTTAGAAGTTTGACTTGGTTGACCATCACCTGTTCAACTTAGTTGACCGTTTAGGACCAATCAATAGGCTCTTCCACGAAATTCAAACTCTCATCCACTCGAATATCTTTCATCGGTATAACAGGTGTTTCATCCGAAAGGCACTTCTTCAAATTACTTACATGAAATACATCGTGTACCTTACTCAATACCTGTGGTAGTTCCAACCGATAAGCTACAGGCCCAATTCTCTCCAGAATCTGAAATGGTCCAATGTAGCGGGGGTTGAGCTTCCCACGTTTCCCAAAACGTATCATTCCTTTCCAAGGCGAGACCTTTAGCATTACTTTGTCTCCTACCAGGAACTCAAGAGGTTTACGTCTCTGATCGCGTAACTTTTCTGTCTATCACGAGCTGCTTGCAACCGATCACGAATTTTTTTATTTTTTTGGGACCTACCTTAGAAATTATCTGAGAACCACATTGGATTGAACATTTCAAAATTATAGAACAAAAATAAATAAACAAGAGAAGTTCAATTGAAACATCAGAATTAACCAGGAAGGTGAAGAAACATAGTAATGTTAAAGTTTTTTCTATATATAGCAATTAAGCAACAACAACAAAAAAAAACAACAACAACAACAACAAACCCAATCCCGCCGGAGCAGGGTATGGGGGAGGTAGAACGTAGACAGATCCTACCCCTACCCCAGGAAACACCCGGGAGTAGAGAGACTGCTTCCTAATAGACCTCCGGCAAGTACAGGTGTGCGGGTGATAGAGCAAAGCACAGAGAGCAAAACGACAGAACACCACAAACAAAAAGCAGGCAACCACAAGCAGGCAAAACAAGCAAAAAAGAACAAAGAGCCAAGGGGCAAGGGGGCAAGGGTACACGGGCAAAAGCACACCAAACAAACAAAGAGAAAAGGCATAAAGACAAGGAAACAAACCAAAGGAAGCAACACAGGGCAAGCCAAAGCAACGCGCGGGGCCTAAAGCTAAGGCAAAGCAAAAGCAAGAAAAGCAGGTAATCCTAAAGGAGCAACAAAGAGCAAGGAAAAGCAACGCCCGGAGCCTAAAACTAAGGCAAAGTGTGGAAATAGAAATTTAAATTTTAAGTCTACTTTGGTTTTGGAAATAACAATTTTAGTTTGGAGTTTTTTAATAAACCAAGGCACTTTCAAAACTTAATTAACAAAATGAGTAATTTCAAAAATATTTTCTTAACGTGATCGAATTTCTGACATTATATTCTTAATTGTATTTATATTTTCTTCATTAATAAAAACAATAGAAAAAAACAACAGTAGCATTAAATTCTTAACGTGATCGAATTTCTGACATTATATTCTTAACGTGATCGAATTTCAACCTTCATTGTGCGCCCTGATTGTCATTGTCTTTACCGCTGGTCCATAGCCGTTCCTGTAATTTTTTCTCGATCTCCCACTCTATCAGGTTTGATGGTTCCTTACCTAAAAAGCCCTATTATTCTTTGTTTTCTATTTGTCTTCTCAAAGATGATGAAAAGTATCAGTTTCATTGTAACAAGAATGTATAACTTGAATTAGATAGTCAGTGGACATCAAAAAGGAAATAAATGAAAAGCTCTATTTTGTAGAATGAAACTTCTGTATCATGCTGATACGTGGGAATCGCACCAGGCTTTACCTCTCAAGGGATCTTGAGAAGCTTACAACCCCCACCAGGCAGTGTACCTGATCGTTGTAGTATAGTATAGTGACAAGTACCGGGGGATTGATCGTTCAGCTAGGAATAGTGTCGCTAGGATTAGAAAACCTAAATACTAGTTCTAAAGATGAGGGATGATTATTTTTGTATTTTTATATTTTTTAGAAAGCAAGTAAAAATCTCGGGTTTGAAGGATTTGGGCGGAATTAGTTGCTAGTCAACTAACCCAATACTAAAGATGCAATCAAAATAAAATACTAGAAATGAAAATAAACTAAATTAACTAAGGTTGTGAGCAATAAGTGGAGAAAATGTGTTTACTTAGATTTCACTACTCCCTAGATATCTTTTACACGTTAATTACTTGTTATAGTTGCGTGGATGACGGATTGTATTCCTTAATACCATTCATGGGGTGGCGCACTTAATTCCCCAATCCTATGAGTGCCTACTTCACTCCTATGTCGAGCCGGCTAAGAAGCTCCTAACATGGGATCATTAGAATTTACTCATGCATTAAATACAACCAATAAAACCTAGTGCACGTCAGTTCATGTTTCCTAAGACGTTCAAGCATGTTACCATTTGGAGATCTGCCAGTTTTCTTAAGCCTAACATCGAAATCATTCATCCAATACAACCATAAACAAGTAATCAACACATAATTAACATCTAGGTTTCATTAGATCCAAGCAAACACAAGATATATCTAGCATAGCATGGTAGAATTAAGACAAGAACAAGATATAGACAACCAACACATAGACATATTGATTGAATTAAAAGAATACTTATCTTAATTACACATGAAAGGGATCAAGGGCTAAGAACCCTTGAAAAACCTGTAAAATTCGTACCAAGTTCGTACTTAGGGTTTCTCCAAAACTTCTCTCTTTTTAATGTGAAAATTAGAAAACTATATATAGGAAATAGGGTCTGACGGCATCAAGAACAAATTTGTGACGCCGTCATCTCGCCACCAAAATACTTCTCGGACTGCCTTGATCTACTTTTGACGCCGTCATGTGTTACGTGTTTCCTGGCCGTCATGCATTTTACTCTTGACGCCCTACCTTGTGACGCCGTCAATTCTGTACTGGGTCGTCATGGAAATTACTCTTGACGCCGTCAGAAATTCCTTCTTGACGCCGTCACCTACTGTTCCCAGCAAGGAAAATTAAGACTTTGGCATTTTCTTCACTTTTATGCTCCAAAAACGTCCGAATTGCTTCCTTTTCCAGATTTCTCTCCCAAAGTACCTAAAATCACAAAAGGAACGATTTAGGGCAATATTTGATCAAATAAATTCAATTCCGGACTTAAATGACCCCCTAAAAGTGGTTCATTTTTCGCCTCATCGTATACCCTTACACTTGAGATTTGCTTGTCCTCAAGCAAATGCGCTTTTATTCTACTCAAAATACAAGTTAGGGGTCATTTAACACTAATATAAAAGTAATTACAACAAATAATTGTTCCGCTAAAGACCAAAGACAAGCACGGAGGTCATACACAAGCACCTCACAAATAGTGTTTAGATACTCACATCTCTCGGGTGTAATAAAGTATAAATTATAATATGGAAACGGAAGATATCTCTCACTACCTGTCATAGCAAAATAGATTACCATAGGCTTGGGAAAGGATCAAACCTCCACTACATGGCGTAAGCACCTAGGATAAACTATCAAAGAGGTCTTTTAAAGGGTTGTAACGTTAGGTGTAGGGATATGAAATACACGGTTTTGTTGGATAAAGGAAGTTTTTACTGGTGGCGAGTTAACAATCTTGGTTAATTACATGTACAATATGGCGTTGCTAAGCCAAGACTAGACTCGACTTAAGCTAATAAATGAAAAATAACAAAAACATAAAATAAACATAAAATGAAACGGGATGGTAGTCCGTATGTTTTTTCTCTTTTCCTTTTTCTATTTTTCTTTCTTTTTCTTGATTTTTTCGATTTTTTTTTTTTTTTTTTTTTTTTTTTTTTTTTTTTTTTGCATACACTCTTACCCTACCATCCAAAATAATACATCATAGGGAATGAACATTTCCCTTACACTTGAATCTTTACACACTTTATAATAAAATAATCTAATGACTCGAATTAAGAAAATCAAAACACTTGGAGTACTTTTAAGATTAACGCACATATAGGGGTAATATATGATGTTCTTCCCCATTACTCCATAAAATAAGTACTTTCCCATGAGTCTCAATCGTCCCAAAACAATATGTACAAGGATATGACTCGACTTAGCAACCATGTAATCAATTAGATAGTTAACTTAGGGTTTAACAAGTAACAATAATGCACTAAAAATGAGCGCATACACGGAAGGCTAAGGCGATTTGGGTGTACATTTAAGTGGGGTGTAACAAATTCTTCCTTTAAGTAAAATGCTTAAAGTTAGAAACGAAAAGATAGGCTCGGAGGGGTGTACTAGGGGTTTCGTGTACTAAAAATGAGTACAACGCTAAAGGTATGGGAAAAATTAGTTGACTTAATTAGCCAAGTAATATGACTTAAATGGTCAAGTAATTATAATACGGGTTTAACACAAGGGTAATCCTAATGCCTCTTATCATGTAGTAAATCCTACTACACGAATGTAGTCTCACTAGCGGTCTCGGGATGCATCACTAACGCAAGTTCTAGAATCTAAATACTACCGGTACACTCATAAGCACTAATAGTAAATGCTTTTCCTATCAAATCTAAAGGCGAACCTCACATATTTGGGTGGAAAATTTTTCTGAAAGTACGGTTTTGTGCTAGTCATACAATCTCCTATCCATGAGACGCTTGCTATGGCTAAAGTTTCACTCCTAAATGTTGTAAAAAAATTTACATTTGGCGCTAAAATTGCACTAACAAGTATTTCTCATAGTTTTATTACACATCTACCATTAAACAAAACAAACTCAAGTGAAAGTGCATATGTAAGGTATCATCATTTTACCCTCCCCTTACACTTAAGATGAACATTGTCCCCAATGTTCAAGTAAAGAATGTAAAAGTGAATTAAGTAAAAAGAATGAAATCAAATACTCCCCTGATTCGCTCGGTATGGATAATAAGGTGGCCAGGTTAAATCTTCCTCCAAGAAAATGAACAATCAAAGCTTCCCTTCCAGAATATAAATCATCTTCTTGTCATACATAACCTGTGAATCCTGAGAAAATAGACAAGACAACCTCGCATAAAATCGGCGGCATCCTATATAAGTTACTAAATCCTAGAAAACGAGACAAGATATAATGCTTGTGGAATGAAGTTTGCAGATTTCCTGGAGATTATAAAACTTAATAATTCACAAAAACCATAAGACTCCGTTAGAAAAACAAAACTGGTAAAATTTCCAGATTTTTTACACGTGACGCCATCAAGAGTTAACTCTTGACGCCGTCAGAAGTGACCTGCAGAAATTCTTATGTTAAGTTTCCAGGAAATTTCTGGAAAAACTTGGTCCTACTTCCTGGAAAATCCTGCAAAACTTCATTATGACTCAATACAAGCATTTGACTCTAACAAATACGAATATACATGTTCATTTAATATTGTGGAGAATCATGATCGGTTTGTTTCTTAAAAACATATTTGGGGTTTTCCCCTTACACTTATCTTTTGCAAAAATACCTTTAGGTGGAGTTAAGACTAGGCCAAAACAACAAAGTAAAGTATTTCCACTATTTAATTGAGAAACATGATCTACCAACAATAAAAATAAAGCATGCATACGGAAGTAAATAGCAAACAAACAAAATAAAATCACACAAAACATGGGTTGCCTCCCAAGAAGCGCTTTTCTTTATTTACGAGTCTTGTAGCTAGACTCAAGATCATGGGTTACTACGTGACCTCATCGTCAAACGTTACATCCTCCTCACTAATCATTTCATTGTTATTTTCTTGATAATATTTTACACGTTGTATGTTAACAGTAAATTCCCTACCTTCATCGTCTAATAACACCACGGCTCCAGTTTTAGAGGAATTCTTCACCGTAAACGGTCCATACCATCTAGACTTAAGTTTTCCCGGAAATAATCTCAACCGAGAATTGTACAATAGGACTTTGTCTCCCTCTGAAAATTCTTTGGGTTTCTTAATTCTCTGGTCATGCCATCTTTTTGCTCTCTCTTTATATGTGATGGAAGATTCGTAGGCTTCTAACCTAAGCTCATCAAGCTCGTGTAATTGCAAGAACCTATTAGTTCCAGCAATTGTGTAATCTAAGTTACATGTCTTAAGTTCCACTGGTAAGTGACATGCCTTACCATACACCATGCGAAACGGGGTCGTTCCAATAGGTGTTTTGTAGGCGGTTCGGAATGCCCATAAGGCTTCGTCGAGTTTAAATGACCAGTCTTTTCTATTTTGACTAACCGTCTTTTCAAGTATTCTTTTAATAGCCCTATTGGTGTTTTCGACCTGGCAATTGGTTTGTGGATGATAGGCGGTGGAGAACCGATGGGATACCCCATACCTCTTCATGACCTTTTCCATTTGTGCATTGCAAAAATGGGTCCCCCTATCACTGATGAGAGCTTTAGGAATCCCGAATCTAGCGAAAAGTGTGGAAAACTAGAAGGGGGGGGTTGAATAGTTTTACGTCCTTTTAAATTTATAAATACAAGTTTGTTTTAAAAACTTCGATTCTAGTTTATGTGAATTCAATACTTGCACTATATGAACAATTGTATAGTGACTAACTAACAAAACTAATATAGTAAAGGTAAATAAATAAGTAATGAGAAGAGTTAGAAAGATCAAACCACAACACAAGGATTTATAGTGGTTCGGCTACAAGGACACCTTCCTTGTTCCTACTCCACTCCCCGAGTCACCTACTCGAGAGTTTTCTTCACTATGTCAACAAACTCCCTTTTGGCGGAGAAAACCTTACACACCAATTTACACACCACACAACTTCACAACTTGATCACGCCTTCTACACAACTTCTTCACACCAATATACTACACACCAATCTTCTTCACAACTATCTTCTACACACCAATCTTCTACTTCACACCTATCTTCACAACTATCCTACTTCACTACTTATCAACTTCTATTATCTACACAACTAATCACAAGCACAACACAATATTCACAAATGAATATATATATACACTATGCACAACTATTCTTCAACACTTCTTGAGCTTGGTTGTAGAGAGAGTGTTCTTCTTTTGCACTTTGAATGAGAATGGATGATTAGGGATTGAATCACTTGAAACAAGGATTAATATACTAATGATCAAAGGGTTTTAGAGGATGTTTAGAGAGTTATGGATCTGAAAATTTCGTGCAAAAGGTGGGGAAAAATTCCAGAATTAAGGTGGTATTTATAGGAGAAGAATTCTGATAGTTTCTGACAGGGGAGCCTGGCCGGTCCCCTTAAACCATGGCCGGCCCCCTTAAAATTAAGGGGACCGCCCCTTATAATTAAGGGGGCCGCCCAACTGTAACGGCCAGAAAACTTGTCTTTTAGTGGGGAAAGTTTATTTGGTGAAAAACTAACTGACTTTGGTTAAATATTTGAAATCATATATTTAGTATGATTAAAACATTTTTCTTTATTACCAAAAGTGTTTTTCAAAAATATATAATATGTTTATATGATTAAATAAACTTTGTGTTAATTAATTAACTACTCCTTTGATCATGAGATGTATTAAGCACTTGTTTATCCATACCTTAAGTGATTAAGTTGGATATAGTGATATAAACTAGCTTAATACTTGTTTACATAGTAATTATACGATTGACGATTTTACATTTTGTGATCGTCAAAATATAGAGATATCGAAAGATATGAATAACGTTTTCACACATTATTTATGTCAACAATCTCCCCCTTTTTGATGATTATAAAATTTAAACTCATTAATCGAAAATTAGTATATATTCAAGTATTATTTTGAGAGTTTATATCACTTCTCCCCCTTTTTGTTAGCATCAAAAAGGTTTTCCCAAGTTGATGGAAGCTCCCCCTTGAAGTATACTCCCCCTCGTTTTGAGGCCAAAAGGAATCGAGATATGGATATCTTGCAAAAATATTTAGTGGCAAGCAACATATATATGGATATAGCATGCAAGAGTAAAAACTAAACATAACCATAATATTAATAATATAAAAGAAAGTTACATCAAGCATAACAAAAGCCTTAAAGGCTTAGAATCAACATTAAAATAAAAGACCAAGTCTCAAACATGAGAGTCCTCTCTAGAGCTTGCCATCCAAAGGGGTTTAACACAATTTTATTTGTGAAACACCATACATGTTTAATTGGGAGGAATGGATGGTGAACATGGAGATGGTGATGGTGGAGGTGTGTTTGTTGATGGTGGTGGGGGTGTTGTGTTTGTTCTTGGTGGTTGATGCAACATGTTTTCAATATGAGAAAACATGTATTGAATCTCATCTCTTAATCCGAACACAATTGTTCGGTTGTGAATGCAACAAAGGCAAGTGTCTCCATGAGCTTCAAGTAAGCTCCATGGGACGGGGTTATAGGTTGGTTGGTTGATAGGAGATGATGAGAAATGTGCATCAAGAGGTGTTAATGGTGATAATGAGAGAGTGAGTGCAAGAGATGTGTTCTCATTGGTAGGTTGTGATGGTTGATCAATTGTTGGAGGAGATAAGTGGGTGTTGATGTAGTCATTTATGGATAAAGTGGATGGTATGGAGGAAGTGGAATTTCCATTTGTTGAAGGTGTTTTTGAGGGTGCATTTGGTGCATTAGGAGATGAACAATGAGGTGGTGGAGATGGAGTAGTGTTGTCTTCATTTGTAAGATCAATGAAGAGTTGTTTGGGTGGAATGATGACAAGTTTTTGTTTCTTGGCATTGTTTGAATAGGTGGTTCTTGGTGATGACATGATTATGTTTGATGAATGTTTGAGGATGATGGAATGTGAATTAAACATGCATGGAGATTATATAGTGGGAAAACATGTTTAGAAGTGGAATTAATTTGAAATTGTAATGTTATATTCCAAAATCAGTTTAGTTTATAAGGGAAATGGTAGCTGGGACTAGCAAAAGGGATCACAAGATGCAAAAGAAAACAGTGTAAAAACTGTTTCAGATGGCCGGTCCCCTTAAATGGAGGCCGGTCCCCTTAATTTTAAGGGGGCCGCCCTTTATGATTTAAGGGGGCCGCCCATCTGACGACCCAGAAACCAAAATTTTCAAAAATTTTCTGGAGAAATGTTATGTTCTGTTTTGTATTTGCAGCAAGCTCTATTTAGACATTTCACATTTGTTTTGGTCTATTAGAAAGCATACATGTCATATAGTTATATAAACATTAACTAATCATGCAAACATATATATATATATATATATATATATATATATATATATATATATATATATATATATATATATATATATATATATAGATTAAGAGAAGCATGCATAAAAATATCAAAGACAATCAAGTTAGCATCCTAAACACATATCCAAATAACAAGTATTTCCGAATAAACTTCGGACAAATAGCACACAAGACATAAAAATAAAATATAAAGACCAAAATACATCAACAATACAAAAAAGACCAAAATAAATATAAAGAAAGATAAAAGTATATGTTTATTGTTAAGGCTTATGTTGGAACGTAAACATACTTCGTCACTAATCCTAAGAAGTAGATTACCATGTTCCTTAATATTGTTTTTAAATCGTTCTAGATAAATTTTATGAAGTTTAATGAGTGGTTATGGACAAATCCAAACGCCGCTTTAAACATCTTAATATATCATGAAATTTGCTAGATTTACATTAGATTGTAAAACTAGCTATTTCTTGCGAGTTTCTTATGCATGTGATTTGTTTTTGAAAAAGATGGTTTGTATTTTTACTTAAAAATGTCATTTTTAGTAATAAACCAAACGCTTCCTTAACTAGTGACTTATAGCTCTAGTGCGTCAATATATATATGAATTATATATCTTGACGAGTTCGATAAACAATTTTAAGGTTTATAATTATAACAAAGTTTTATAAAAATTATAATGACTATGTTTCGATATTATTTGGACATAATCCAAACACCCCTATATTGTGAACCAACATAATTTTTCTTAGTTGCGAAAATGTAATTTCAAGTTTTACAAGTTACACAAGTATAATGTGATTAGTTTTAACATGTTTTCAAATCATTATTCAACAATAAGTTTACTAAAATTTTTGAGAAGGAGTGTATGAAATTTTTCAAAAATTTTCGACATGATAGTTTATAATAACTAGTTTCTAGTGTTGATCAATCATCCTAATCCTAGGGGAAGCATTTGGTAATGAAGTTTTAAGGCTTAATTCGAAAGAAATTATGAAATTTGACGAATTTTATAAAACATGCATAATCATGAGTATGATCAAATAAGATGAAATTAGATGAAATGTGTTATGAAAAACTTACAATATGTAATGGTGATTGTGTTAGATGAATTTGCCCTTTGCGAATTAACCCGAATTATGTGATTTGGAAGTGATTTGAGAGGTTTTTGGGTTTATGTTTTCGTCACAGCAGAAGTAGTGGAAGGGGGTATGAAAATGTGGAGTGTTTGGCAAAAGGAAAGAAGGAGAAAAACGATTTTGAACAATCAGATGGCCGGCCCCCTTAAACATTAAGGGGGCCGCCCTTCATTTGGCTGCCGGTCCCCTTAAACATTAAGGGGACCGCCCTCCAAAAATCGATTTTTGTGATTTTGGGTTCTGGAAGGAGCAGAAAATTATTCATATGTATGTATTAGATTGATATTTAATCAAAAATACGTTGGAGGGTATTCGCACGAAAGGAATTACTTGACACTTTTAATCGACAATTTGCCAATTAAATTTTCTTGATCGTTTCGGATGAAATTTATCAAGTTGTCAAGTACATGAGAACGTTGTGGAAGGTTAATAAGTATATGTATATATATAAATATATATGTATGTAGTATGGGCTTATAAGACGAGAATAAAAGAAGGAGACAAATGCAACGGAAGCCTGGAGTTTGTTTCATCCATAGATTTTTCGACTCATCTCTCTTCATCAGCATGAGTGTTGTTGAACAATAAAGTTCAATAAAGCAAGTGGGGAAAAGAAAAGGTTCGTAAACGAACAATTTCTAGTTCTAGAAAATCAACAAATGAGTTTTCTAGGTTATAAGATCCTAGATATAACTAAATGTATATATATATATATATATATATATATATATATATATATATATATATATATATATATATATATATATATATATAGATATAATATAAGTAAATAAGTATATATATGTATAGAAGTAAAGACTAGAGAGAATAATGAACCAATCAAAATTACATAAAAGCTAGATACTAAACTAAGCATGTATTTGTTTACAAGGAAGTAAAAGGAAATGTGTACCTTTCGTCTTCAATGTGTTAAACTTCAAAATCTTCAAAGGAAAGTCCGAACACGAGGTGACATCAAAGATTTCCATGTATGAGTGGCGAAAGTTTTCACGTTGGTCCCCATGGTCTTATTTGACCAAAGTTGTTTGTCCCGAACATGTTATGTATTTGACTTGGGTGCATATATGGTGGAAACATTCCCCGTGGATTGAAGTTCCACATTTGTTGATTATTGTTAAAGTTTTGTCTACTTTGGTTTACTCTTGATTGAGGTGTTTTAGGTCTAGGGTAAGAATTATTTGGTTTCCTAGGTGGTGGTGTTTTAGATCTTGTTTTAGTTTTGGACGATCCTACTTCGATTTTTAAAGATGGTTTATAAAATGGTTTTATTTCTTCATTACTAGCTAGATGTATTTTCTTATCATTTATGAGTATATACTCAGGATCAGGTTTTGAAGGTTTTAGTTCCTTAAGTTCGCTTTCAAATTTAACATTTTTAACTTCACTTGTTGAGGCTTCGGTTGAGTTGAAACCTAGACCGGTTTTATCTCCGGATATTCTTTGAAAACTTATAATTTTACTAAGTGAGTTACTACTATTTTCAAATTTATCAAGTTTACAAATTTCTTCCTTAAGTTTGTTGTTTTCACTTCTAAGTACTTGACATGATTTACATCCTTCAAATGTTTCTTTACCTTTCTCAAGTTGATGTATTTTAATTTTTAGTTCAAGCACTTTATTTTCTAATTGGTTATTTATGTATTTTAGTGATTTATTTGTAGCCATAACTTGTTGTCCTAGTTTGCATAATCTATTGTATTCACTATCTAAGTCTTTTTCATCTAATGATAAATTTTCATCACTAAAATATTCGGTTTCGGAACGTACCTCACTTGATGTTTTAGCCATGAGACACTTTTCTTCCTTTATTGTTTCTTTCTCATCTTCATCGCTATCACTCCAGGCACCTCCAACCAACGCTCTTTGATTTTGATCTCTTGTCATCATTGGACATTTTCCAATAAGGTGATTAGGATCACCACACTTGAAACATTTTCTTTCATTCTTGCTATACTTGTCATCATTATTCTTTTGAGATGTTCTTCTTTCATCGTGTGGTTGTCTAACGAATCTTCCTCGTCTTTTGAAGAATTTCTTGAAATCTCTTACGGCCATGGCATATTCTTCGTCTTCGCTTTCGGAAGATGAGCTATCTTCGTTGTTGGATTCCTTTCTAGCTTTCAGGGCGATTGACTTGCTTTGCTCTCGTTTCCCTTTAACCATTTCGGAGTCCTTCTTTATTATAGCTTCGTAGACTTTTAAATTACCAATTAATTTATCAAGTTGTAGCGTTGACAAATTCTTCGATTCTTCAATAGCCGTCACTTTAGCTCGCCATTTTGGGTGAAGAGCTCTAAGAAACTTCCTAACAAAATTCTTACTAGAGAAATTCTCATCAAGTGCTTTTAAACTTGTGATTATGGTGTTAAATCTAGCAAAGGCATTATCAATTGATTCCTCTTCCGGAATCGTGAATTGCTCATATTGTTGAACAAGTAGATCTATTTTGTTATCTTTGACTTGATTATTACCTTGGTGGGTTATTAATAAAGAGTTCCAAATTTCTTTTGCGGTTTCACACATAAAGATCCTTTCGTACTCTTTACGTGGTAGCGCATTGTAAATAACCATTTTTGCTTCATTATTTTTAGCAAGTTTTCTTTTTAAATCATCATTTTGTTTTTCGAAAGGTACGATTTCATCTTTCTTAGTTTCGGGATTATTTTGAATAGGTAAAAAATCACCATTGGTAATAATATGCCAAAGATCTAGATCTTTTGATTTCACATAAGTTTCGAATCGATTTTTCCAATATAAAAATCCATCACTTTCAAATAGTGGTGGTCTTTGCATAGATTGCCCTTCTAAATATTTTTTAGATTCCATAGATCATTACAAGTTTTAAAATACAATATATTTTAAAGATCTTGCTAGACGTGGCTCCTGATACCAATTGTGGAAAACTAGAAGGGGGGGTTGAATAGTTTTACGTCCTTTTAAATTTATAAATACAAGTTTGTTTTAAAAACTTCGATTCTAGTTTATGTGAATTCAATACTTGCACTATATGAACAATTGTATGGTGACTAACTAACAAAACTAATATAGTAAAGGTAAATAAATAAGTAATGAGAAGAGTTAGAAAGATCAAACCACAACACAAGGATTTATAGTGGTTCGGCTACAAGGACACCTTCTTTGTTCCTACTCCACTCCCCGAGTCACCTACTCGAGAGTTTTCTTCACTATGTCAACAAACTCCCTTTTGGCGGAGAAAACCTTACACACCAATTTACACACCACACAACTTCACAACTTGATCACGCCTTCTACACAACTTCTTCACACCAATATACTACACACCAATCTTCTTCACAACTATCTTCTACACACCAATCTTCTACTTCACACCTATCTTCACAACTATCCTACTTCACTACTTATCAACTTCTATTATCCACACAACTAATCACAAGCACAACACAATATTCACAAATGAATATATATATATATACACTATGCACAACTATTCTTCAACACTTCTTGAGCTTGGTTGTAGAGAGAGTGTTCTTCTTTTGCACTTTGAATGAGAATGGATGATTAGGGATTGAATCACTTGAAACAAGGATTAATATACTAATGATCAAAGGGTTTTAGAGGATGTTTAGAGAGTTATGGATCTGAAAATTTCGTGCAAAAGGTGGGGAAAAATTCCAGAATTAAGGTGGAATTTATAGGAGAAGAATTCTGACAGTTTTTGACAGGGGAGCCTGGCCGGTCCCCTTAAACCATGGCCGGCCCCCTTAAAATTAAGGGGACCGCCCCTTATAATTAAGGGGGCCGCCCAACTGTAACGGCCAGAAAACTTGTCTTTTAGTGGGGAAAGTTTATTTGGTGAAAAACTAACTGACTTTGGTTAAATATTTGAAATCATATATTTAGTATGATTAAAACATTTTTCTTTATTACCAAAAGTGTTTTTCAAAAATATATAATATGTTTATATGATTAAATAAATTTTGTGTTAATTAATTAACTACTCCTTTGATCATGAGATGTATTAAGCACTTGTTTATCCATACCTTAAGTGATTAAGTTGGATATAGTGATATAAACTAGCTTAATACTTGTTTACATAGTAATTATACGATTGACGATTTTACATTTTGTGATCGTCAAAATATAGAGATATCGAAAGATATGAATAACGTTTTCACACATTATTTATGTCAACAAAAAGCTTTTTCAGGAAATGAATAACTACTCTGGCGTCATTGGTCCTAAGGGCTTGTGCCTCAACCCATTTTGAAACATAATCGATGGCGACTAAAATGTATTCGTTCCCCCCTGAAGATGGAAAGGGTCCCATGAAGTCAATTCCCCAAACATCGAAGACCTCACATACTTGTATAAAGTTCTGAGGTGCTTCATCCCTATGTGATATGTTCCCGGCCCGTTGACATGCATCGCATGCCTGCACCATCTCTTTTACATCACAGAAAATTGTGGGCCAATAGAATCCCGCATCGAAAATCTTTCGGGCGGTAGTGTTTATCCCATGATGCCCGCCAGAGGGACCTGAGTGACATTCCCTCATAATCTTTACTGCCTCACTTTCCGAAACACAGCGTCTTATAATTTGGTCTGGACACCTTCAGAATAAAAATGGTTCATCCCAAAAGTAGTATTTTAGCTGAGAAAAGAACCTTTTCCTTTCGTATCTAGTCAGGTTTTCAGGAACAAGTCTACTTGCGAGGTAATTAGCAAAATCGGCGTACCACGGCTCCGAATCAATCATTAACATGAGTTGTTCGTCAGGAAATGAATCCCTAATCTCACTTCTATCGTGCTTATCCAAGGGGTTTTCGAGACGAGATAGATGATCTGCGGCCAGATTTTCTGCCCCCTCTTATCGCGAATCTCAACATCGAATTCTTGTAGCAACAAGATCCACCGAATTAGTCGTGGCTTAGCATCCTGCTTCGCAAAAAGATATCGAAGAGCCGCGTGATCAGTGAAGACGACTGTCTTTGAAAGGACAAGATATTGTCGGAATTTGTCGAACGCAAACACTACGGCTAATAATTCTTTCTCTGTGGTGGAGTAATTCTCTTGAGCGGGATTCATGGTTTTGCTAGCGTAGTAAATAGGTTGGAAAAGCTTGTCACGCCGTTGGCCCAATACAGCCCCGACAGCGAAGTCGCTAGCGTCACACATGTTTTCAAATGGTAACTCCCAGTTGGGTGTGATCATGATTGGAGCTTGTATGAGTTCCTTTTTTAGGAGATCGAATGCATCCTTGCATTCTTGGGAAAAATCGAACGGAGCATCCTTCACAAGTAATTGAGTCATTGGCCGAGCAATTTTGGAGAAGTCTTTGATGAATCTCCGATAAAACCCGGCGTGCCCCAAGAAGCTGCGTATTGCTTTAACAGTCGTGGGGTATGGTAACTTAGATATAGCTTCAACTTTAGCTTGGTCCACCTCTATTCCGTTCCCTGAGATCTTATGCCCTAACACAATCCCTTCTTTTACCATGAAATGACACTTTTCCCAGTTTAACACCAAGTTGGTTTCCTCACAACGTTTAAGCATCTTTTCTAGATTAGCAAGACAGCGGTCGAAGGAGTTCCCGAAGACCGAAAAGTCATCCATGAACACTTCCATGCTGTCTTCCATGAGTTCATGAAAGATTGCGGTCATGCATCGCTGGAAAGTGGCGGGGGCATTACATAGCCCAAAAGGCATCCTTTTGTAGGCAAATGTTCCATAAGGGCAAGTAAACGTGGTATTTTCTTGGTCCTCAGGTGCTATGGGAATTTGAAAATACCCAGAGAATCCATCCAAGAAGCAATAGTACTCGTGTCCAGACAATCTCTCTAACATTTGATCAATGAATGGTAAGGGAAAGTGATCTTTCCTCGTGGCATCATTGAGCTTTCGATAGTCAATGCATACCGCCATCCAGTGACCGTTCTCTGGGGCACCATCTCACCCTTGTCATTCTTAACTACAGTCATTCCACCCTTCTAAGGTACAACCTGCACAGGACTGACCCATGGGCTATCCGAGATCAGGTAAAATAATCCTGCATCCAGAAGTTTGATAACTTCTTTCTTTACTACTTCCTTAATGTTAGGGTTCACCCACCTCTGGGGTTGCACGGTAGGTTTATAATCTTCTTCCATGAGAATCTTATGTGTGCAAAAAGTTGAGTCAATCCCCTTAATGTTGGCTACACTCCATGCGAGCACCACTTTATATTTCTTTAGGACCTCTAAGAGTTTACCTTTTTGTTCATGTTCCAAGGAAGAGTTTATGATTACCGGCAGTTGGTCCTCTCCTTGAAGGAAGGCATACTCTAAATGGTTAGGAAGCTCTTTAAGATCTAACTTAGGAGGTTCGATAATAGAAGGTTTGAGCTTGTTTTCGGGCTTTCGGAGCTCGAGATGTTCAGTTGCCTCTTGTCTGGAGTAGAAGGAGACTGCACCAACATCCTCCATCTTTTCTACCTCTAGCAAAGGTAGAAAACTCTCGTCCCGTAGCCAGCCTTCCTCGATCTGTTCATCGACACAACTATCAGTGACATCTGTGAGTTCATCGACCTCCCCAATGAAATAGAGCCGGTTGGCTGCTTCGAGGGAGAGGTCCATAGAATCCTTAATGTCGAAGGTTGTGCTATCGGTTCCCACTCGAAAGGTTAATTTGCCGTCATAAACATCAATGACTGCACGAGCGGTAGCAAGAAATGGTCTCCCTAAGATGATGGGAACCAAGTCATCCTCCTCCATATCCAGGATTACGAAGTCGACCGGGAATTTGAATTTCCCAACTTTGACTAGCACATTCTCGCATATCCCTACGGGGTACTTGACTGATCTATCGGCTAGTTGGATGTTCATACGGGTAGACTTTAATCTAGAGTATCCTAGTTTAAGGAACATAGAGTGAGGCATGAGATTGATACTTGCTCCCAAATCGGCAAGAGCATTCTTGATTGATAGAGATCCTATGGAGCAAGGCAGGGTGAAGCTGCCCAGATCGTCTACCTTTTTTGGTAGCCCTCGATGGGTCACCACTGAGCATTCTTCCCCCAGGGTCACAAGACCCTCGAGTTTATTCCGGTTAGCAAGTAGTTTTTTTAAAGTATGCGCTATACTTTGGCATGTGATAGCAAGCATCAAGGAGGGGTATGGTGACAACCGAGTCTTTTAGGTATGACAAGAATCTCTTGTTATCATTCTCAGTTTTTTGGTTCCTTAATCGGGATGGAAACGGGATTCTCACAGGTTGGTTAGGTAGGGTTGATGGGGAAGGGGTCGTCAAGGGCGGTTGGTCGGGGGTCTTGCCGCCTACATCCTCCTCCTCTTCGCCAGGTTTGTTTGGATCGGGGGCAATGGGGGACGAGCTTGGGTAAGGTGGGTCCTTGGTTGTTGTTCTAGCTCGAGTGATTATCGCGAGCATGGGGTCTTTTTTGCTTACTCATGGCATTTCAAGATTATCTAGGGCTGAGTTAAGCTTGTTGAAAAATTCTCCAATGTCATCCTGCTGCTCGTCGAAAAGCTCATTAAGACCTTTCATTTGCAAGCCTTTTTCTTGAGTGAAGTGACCAAGGTCATCTTCAAAAGTGCTCCTGATTTCGAATTCAGGGCCTTCCTCTCCTTCTTTTCTCTTTACTAGATTTCCCCAGAGGGTGTAATCATCATTTTGGTAAAAAGGCAAAAGGGAGGGATCAGCATAAATGTCCCCTCCTGACAAGCATGCATGTTCAGTTGTTGCTGCTCCTCCGCATTCTTCTACCTCATGCGGGCCCCCACAGTAATCGTAGATTAAGTAAGGATTCGACAGTTGTTTAGGTAACTGCGATCCAGCTAGGTATTCCACTCTTTTGTGAATTTTTCTCAACCGATCTGAAGTGATTTCAGAAATGCTGACAGTCGACTCAGGTTCATCCCAAGTGTCATCCTGGTCTTGAGCATATTCTTCAATCCTATCCCATCCTTCTTCGGCACTAAGATTGGCCAATCTCCCTTTTCTAGATTGGTTAATTCCGTTTCGATCGTTAGAGGAGATATTATCGTAGAAGATTTGGACCAAGAGCCAAAGCTCAATGCCATGATGGGGAACTTGTCTTATTAAATCTTTGAATCTCATCCATGAGTTATGGAAGGGTTCGTCCTTCCCTTTTCGGAAACGGAGGATCCTATCTCTAAACGCTGAGGTTTTTCCAGGTGGAAAGAACTTCTCATAGAACTTGGATATGAGTTGCTCCCATGTGAAAATAGATTCAGAAGGGAGTTTATCATACCATTCTTGGGCTTTTTCATATAGGGTGAAAGGAAAGAATCGCAATCGGGACGTGTCTCTAGTAGCCCCATCCGTATGGAGGGTGTCTACTATTTTCAAGAAGTCTTTAATGTGTTGGATTGGATCTTCCTCATCTAATCCACAAAACTTACACACACTTTGGACAAGCCAAACATCGTTTGCATGCAAGACCTCGTTGGTGTGTTCGTTTGGGTAGACAATGGCGTTTGAGAAGCCACGAGGGGTTGGGGAGGAGTAGTCCTTAAGGCGCTTAGGAATGGGAGTTGCGGGGGTACTCATCTCGTCGTTGGGTTGGGAGCTAGGGGTTGTAACATGATTTTCTGAATTTTCTTCAGAAAGGGATGCATCAAAATCGATGGCAACGCTAGATGGTTCAGAAGTTGAGTGATATTGTCTCAATCTATGCATTTCTCTTTCGGGTACCGCATAAGGCAAGACAAGGTTTCTAGTGGAACTACGACTCCTAGTGATCCTAAGGTTAAAGGATTCGTCGTTTGCCATGATGGCAGGTGGTGAAGAGTTACGAACAAAAACACAAAGAATTAAGATAGACTAAAGAAATCCTAAAAATAAAAATAAAATCTTACTAGAAAGGAATCTAGCAAGTAGACCTAATAAAAAGAAATTCTAACCTAGACAATAACTATTCCCCGGGCTGCGGCGCCAAAAACTTGATACGTGGGAATCGCACCAGGCTTTACCTCTCAAGGGATCTTGAGAAGCTTACAACCCCCACCAGGCAGTGTACCTGATCGTTGTAGTATAGTATAGTGACAAGTACCGGGGGATTGATCGTTCAGCTAGGAATAGTGTCGCTAGGATTAGAAAACCTAAATACTAGTTCTAAAGATGAGGGATGATTATTTTTGTATTTTTATATTTTTTAGAAAGCAAGTAAAAATCTCGGGTTTGAAGGATTTGGGCGGAATTAGTTGCTAGTCAACTAACCCAATACTAAAGATGCAATCAAAATAAAATACTAGAAATGAAAATAAACTAAATTAACTAAGGTTGTGAGCAATAAGTGGAGAAAATGTGTTTACTTAGATTTCACTACTCCCTAGATATCTTTTACACGTTAATTACTTGTTATAGTTGCGTGGATGACGGATTGTATTCCTTAATACCATTCATGGGGTGGCGCACTTAATTCCCCAATCCTATGAGTGCCTACCTCACTCCTATGTCGAGCCGGCTAAGAAGCTCCTAACATGGGATCATTAGAATTTAGTCATGCATTAAATACAACCAATAAAACCTAGTGCACGTCAGTTCATGTTTCCTAAGACGTTCAAGCATGTTACCATTTGGAGATCTGCCAGTTTTCTTAAGCCTAACATCGAAATCATTCATCCAATACAACCATAAACAAGTAATCAACACATAATTAACACCTAGGTTTCATTAGATCCAAGCAAACACAAGATATATCTAGCCTAGCATGGTAGAATTAAGACAAGAACAAGATATAGACAACCAACACATAGACATATTGATTGAATTAAAAGAATACTTATCTTAATTACACATGAAAGGGATCAAGGGCTAAGAACCCTTGAAAAACCTGTAAAATTCGTACCAAGTTCGTACTTAGGGTTTCTCCAAAACTTCTCTCTTTTTATTGTGAACATTAGAAAACTATATATAGGAAATAGGGTCTGACGGCATCAAGAACAAATTTGTGACGCCGTCATCTCGCCACCAAAATACTTCTCGGACTGCCTTGATCTACTTTTGACGCCATCATGTGTTACGTGTTTCCTGGCCGTCATGCATTTTACTCTTGACGCCCTACCTTGTGACGCCGTCAATTCTGTACTGGGTCGTCATGGAAATTACTCTTGACGCCGTCAGAAATTCCTTCTTGACGCCGTCACCTACTGTTCCCAGCAAGGAAAATTAAGACTTTGGCGTTTTCTTCACTTTTATGCTCCAAAAACGTCCGAATTGCTTCCTTTTCCAGATTTCTCTCCCAAAGTACCTAAAATCACAAAAGGAACGATTTAGGGCAATATTTGATCAAATAAATTCAATTCCGGACTTAAATGACCCCCTAAAAGTGGTTCATTTTTCGCCTAATCACATGCAATAATGTAAAGCTATCTTGTTGATAAGTATAGAATATGTGAAGGTTGAAGTTAAGTGTACGAATTGGAAACAGTGGCTATTATCCAGTTAAGTGTAAAATATGTGAAGGCTACAGTTAAGTGTTACTAGTATTTGCATACTCTACCTGTACAGAATGGAAAATGTTTTACGACCACATGGCTTTGGTTCAGTGGGTCTGAAATTATATCGGTGTTTGGGATAGTGGGTCTTGGGTGTTTGGGACAATAGGTCTGCAGTTACATGGGTGTTTGGGTCAGTGGGTAAGCTCTAAGACTGTCACGGGAGTTTGGTTCAGTGGTTGAAACCTTGTTTGCAGTCATATGTTGGAAAAATGGTATTTGCAATTGAGTTTTTTTGCAAACTTTGGAAATAATTTAATGTATTTATATGTTACATATATTTGTGTTTCTTGGGGGCGTTTTGTTCTCCTCCAAGAGAGCTTCGCAACAAGCTAAAGTATGTCCAAAATAGAGCTAAGATGAATGAGATATCGTGTCTCAAAGTGGGACACTTGAAACACAAAACTTGGAAACAAAAACACATCCCACATCGCTTAGTGAAGGAAGTGGAGACTAGTTTATAAGGATTTCCTTGTACTAGCTTTCAAATTCCTTTAGATGAGCTATGCTCCCACTCCTACGTGCGCGCGCGCAGGGGGGTGCAGATTGTGAGATTTCTGGGCCAAAATGAGTTTGAAGCTTCTGAACTCATGCGAGCCCGCGCGACATGCGGACACGAATGAAGCTCCGAAATCTCGCCTACGTGCGAAAATTTTTCTGCAGATTTCGTTCTGATAAGTTTCCATATTTTGTATCCATTTATTTTTAGAACTGATTTAATTTTGAGAACAATTTTATTACAGAATTGGTTTATATAAATGGAATATATCAAATCGTGTTAAAAGTATTAACAGATTGTGAATATCTGTTTATTTTGGCTGATATCTTGTCTTGGTGACCAAGATAGGTTTAGCCTATATAATAAACGGATCCTTATTCAGTTTGAACACACAGAAAAACGTAGCTCTTTACTGCAGAATTCCAGCATCTCTTCGATCAGAAGCACACAAGATTTTTGTGATCTTTCAGGCAAGTAAGTCGAGTCCGGCTGTGCAACAGCTTTGTATGTTGTACCCTGGGAAATAGACGGCGAATCTGTTTTAAGGGAATCGTGTATAACACGAGCCTCGTGCTTTTACTGATTTCTTTTAATTTACGTTATATAGTGTCTGTCTTCTGCTTCTACACCTTTCTGTCTGTTTTTACTTTCTGTTATTTATTATCTTTATCTGATTTTACTAATAAAAGTGTACACCGTTTCCCACAGTCTTAAAACAGATTCTGCTTACCAGAATTAAACACTTTTCGTATAATCGGATAACAGATTTCGAATACAAACTGTTTTCTGTCGAAACCTAGTTGAGTTTCTTTGGAAATCAGTTTAATTAAAACATGATTTTACTTTCAGATTTGGTGTACAGATCTATAACGTTTTTTAAAACAGTTGTTCTTATCAGTTTATTGAAACCAAGATTGAGTTTCTATTAACTGATTTATCGAAACCAAGATAGAGTTTCGTTCAGTCAGATCTGGTACAAGTAGATACCGATTTGCAACAGTTTGTTTAACTGTTTGTGTTTATCTTTCAGGATGACAAATACTACTCCTCCTGGGACTACTACTGTGCATGGTGCGCCAGTGACCAACACAGTTGTTAATCATGCTGAGAAACCAGAAAAATTCAATGGGCAGAATTTTAAGAGGTGGCAACAGAAGATGTTCTTTTATCTGACTACTTTGAACCTTGTGCGGTTCTTAAAAGAGAACCCACCTCAAGTGGAACCTCCTGCTGAAGGTCAATCCTCTAATCAACAGGCTGTTCAAGCCTTGGAAGCATGGAAACATTCAGACTTTTTGTGTCACAACTATGTTTTGAATGGTTTGGTCGATTCTTTGTACAATGTGTACTGCAAGACCAAGACTGCCAAAGAATTATGGGAGTCATTGGAACGCAAGTACAAAACTGAGGATGCTGGTACAAAGAAGTTTGTGGTAGCACGTTTTTTGGATTACAAGATGGATGATTCAAAGAAAGTGATGAGTCAGGTTCAAGATCTACAGATTTTGCTACACGACATTCATGCTGAGGAATGACTTTGAGTGAAACTTTTCAAGTTGCTGCTATCATTGAAAAGTTACCTCCAAGCTGGGTAGAATTTAAGAACTACCTGAAGCATAAGCGAAAGGAGATGAGTGTTGAAGACTTGGTTGTTCGTCTTCGTATTGAAGAGGACAACAAGCTGGCTCAGAAAAACACTTATACGCCTGGTTCTTCCAAGGCAAATTTGGTTGAGCATGCTTCATCATCTTCAAAGTCTCATGTCAAGGGAAAAGGCAAGGGCAAAGGAAAGAATTACAAGAAGAGTAAAGGGAAGTCTGAGTACCTTGCTCCTAAAGCTGCAATTGTGAAACAGCAGTTCCAAGGGGTGTGTTTCAATTGTGACCAGCCAGGTCACCGTGCTGCTAACTGTAAGATGTCGAAGCGGGTGACTCCACGCGAGGCAAATATGGTGAATGATGTGGACATGATTGCTATGGTTTCTGAAGTCATTGCCATGATCTCTGAAGTTAACCTGGTAGGTTCCAACAACAGGGAATGGTGGGTTGATACTGGGGCTACCCGTCATGTGTGTGCTGATAAGAGTATGTTTCACTCTTTCAGAGCGGTTGACAATGGAGACAAGTTGTACATGGGCAACTCTGCAACTGCTGATATCAAGGGCGAAGGAGATGTAATCCTGAAGATGACATCCGAGAAAGAGCTAAAGTTGACTAATGTCTTGTATGTTCCAGAGATTCGCAAGAATCTTGTGTCTGGGTGGGTTGAACAAGTCTGGTTTTCGTCTTGTTTTTTAGTCTGATAAGTTTGTTCTTTCTAAGAATCAAATGTATTTTGGTTGGGGATATGCCCTGAATAAAGTAAAGTAAAGTAACTCCCAATACCGTCTTCCACGGGTTATGGGTCCCAATACCGTCTTCCACGGTGTATGGGGGAGGTTGAGACGTAGACAACCATACCCCTACCTAAGGTAGAGAGGTTGCTTCCGGTTCTACTTAAAGTAGAAAAGGACCTCCGGCCTTCTGTAGGGAGTGAGGATCGAACCCTTGACCTCTAGGTTAAGAGGCAAGGGGTTTTCCAACTGATCTAACCCTACTTGTTTAAACTCAATGTAATGGTTGTTAAGAATGATATCAATAAAATGAATTCTTCTGCTTACTTGATTGAGTCTTCTAATGTGTGGCATGGTCATCTTGGACATGTAAATTTTAATTCAATACGCCGTTTGATTAAATTTAACTGCATACCTAATACTTTGTACAATCATCAATAAACGTGATAAAGTACTTATTGCCACCTTTTGTGGGTAGTGATTTCAAATCACATATGTCAGTGTGTATCATATCAAGTGGTTTGGTTTTTCGTTCAACCGATTTGAAAGATGCTCTTGTAAGTTTGGCTTCAACACAAGTTTCACATTTATATTTTGAGTCAATCACAAAACATATGTTTTTAATGATTTAAGATGAAATCACCTATGTGAGAGAGAAGTGGGGTCGCTTCGAAGGGAATTGTGGGGGGCGCAATTCCTAAGAGCTCTTGCAGAACCAGGCTAGTATTCATGACCATAACGAATACGACTATGAGGACTTGACAAGGTCAGGGAGAGTCTTGTGTGAGTGTGTATTGTCGTCTACGTAAACAGATGTTGAGTTCAAGGACATCGCGTCTACTCAGATCTAGGAGACTAAGTGCATCTCACAAGGGAAGGTTCAAAGGGTCACACCTACCTATCATATGCAAGACTTAACCGCAGAAATTTCGCGGAAACTTTCGTGTGTTTTCGACCGATCTCCATTCATGTGGGGGATTGTTGGAAAAATTGTATTTGCAATTGAGTTTTTGCAAACTTTGGACATAATTTAATGTATGTATATGTTACATATATTTGTGTTTCTTGGGGGCGTTTTGTTCTCCTCCAAGAGAGCTTCGCAACAAGTTAAAGTATGTCCAAAATAGAGCTAAGATGAATGAGATATCGTGTCTCAAAGTGGGACACTTGAAACACAAAACTTGGAAACAAAAACACATCCCACATCGCCTAGTGAAGGAAGTGGAGACTAGTTTATAAGGATTTCCTTGTACTAGCTTTCAAATTCCTTTAGATGAGCTATGCTCCCACTCCTACGTGCGCGCGCGCAGGGTGGGGGGTTGCAGATTGTGGGATTTCTAGGCCAAAATGAGTTCGAAGCTTCTGAACTCATGCTAGCCCACGCGACCTGCGGACACGAATGCAGCTCCGAAATCTCGACTACGTGCGAAATTTTTTTCTGCAGATTTCGTTCTGATAAGTTTCCATATTTTGTATCCATTTATTTTTAGAACTGATTTAACTTTGAGAACAAGTTTATTACAAAATCGGTTTATATAAACGGAATATATCAAATCGTGTTAAAAGTATTAACAGATTGTGAATATCTGTTTATTTTGGCTGATATCTTATCTTGGTGACCAAGATAGGTTTAGCCTATATAATAAACGGATCCTCATTCAGTTTGAACACACAGAAAAAACGTAGCTCTTTACTGCAGAATTCCAGCATCTCTTCGATCAGAAGCACACAAGATTTTCGTGATCTTTCAGGCAAGTAAGTCGAGTCCGGCTGTGCAACAGCTTTGTACGTTGTACCCTGGGAAACAGACGGCGAATCTGTTTTAAGGGAATCGTGTATAACACGAGCCTCGTGCTTTTACTGCTTTCTTTTAATTTACGTTATATAGTGTCTGTCTTCTGCTTCTACACCTTTCTGTCTGTTTTTACTTTCTGTTATTTATTATCTTTATCTGATTTTACTAATAAAAGTGTACACCGTTTCCCACAATATAATCCCTGTTGTATTTCTAGAATGGGTTGTTCTGGCTTTTAAGGTTCATGGGTCCGGTTGGTATTGGGATAGTGATAAGTGCTAAGAATGCACCTGCAGGTTGGTCTTGTGCTATAGATTTTGTTTTTGTTTGTAATGGTGTTCATATTTATGTTCAATCAAATTACGACATATTGTATATTATATTTAGTGTATGTGTGATACTGATTTGTATATTATTGGTTGTCTCAAGTTTAGATTTAAAAGTCAACTGATATATATGAAACGTGGGTCTGATTCATGGTCATTCAAATATAACATACTATTATAAATATTTTTAAAAGTACTCACTTTGTTAATTAAGTTTTAAAAGTGCAATGGTCAATTAAAAAACTCGCTTTAGAGCAAGGCAAAACTCATATAAAAGTTTCATATCATTTTTCTCTTTTATTTCTATTATCACTTACATATTCAAAAAATCCATCTCTAATCATTAAAGTCAAAACTTACTTTTGAGACAAACCATTTTATTTTTCTTTCTATTTTTCAAATAAACTAAATTTTTTTATTTATTAAAATAAAAGTATAGATTACAGTTTTAAAAAAGGGCTATGAAATTAAAATTACAAATTACATTAAGATTTGAAAGAAACTTAACCTACAATGACTAAAATGGGTAATTTGATTTTCTTAAAAAAAAAAAAAAAAAAAAAAAAAAAAAAAAAAAAAAAAAAAGAAAAACGGGCGCAACCAAACTACTCACTTGCACCATAACGTCGTGCCATGTCTGATTAGCTCAAGCTTAACGCTAGTACACCCCTTGATTTTAGGTTTTAACGTTGGAATGAACAAGCTATTTGATAACAAGATTTTAGCTTTTGAACTTTTTCAATGCTTTTAGAGGACTGGTGTAGTTACGAGAAACTCGCGCCAAACCAATGTGGCACGGCGCCAAGCTAGCGCCACCATACCAGACACCCCCAACCCCCCAATGCCAAGCCGCGAGTGAAGCCCTTGGTTTGTGCCAAATGAGCAGCTTTATGTTTTTTTTAGTATTTTTGTGCTGAGTTTGTATATTAATTACGTATTGTGGGCCAAAAAAGTAGGATTTTTGGCTTGAGTGGTTAGTGAGAGAGTTTTTCTTAAACAAATTACCAAAATGGACATGTCCCATACCTTATTTATGAGAAAACTTTTTTTCGATGTTTTACAAAAATGGACTTGTCACCTGACGCGCTTGTAAATATGCGCTTGTAAGTAGTACGCGTGACTTTAATTTTGCAATAGGAATAGTGGACTTTAATTTTTGCAGCAGGTATTCAGAATTGTTCACAGTGTTCATAGTGGCCTAACTCACCCAATACACTTCAATTAAACTTTTACAGTTTGTGGGTCATGCTACATGACTTTGATGGAACAATTTATAAGAGCGATGGGTGTGGGCTCGCCAGTTTGACCTGGCATTTTCGTTGGGGCTCGCCACGACACCGGACCAACTCGCCATCTTTCGCCAAATAGCACCTTGTCGTGTAGACGACGACCCTAAATGCCTGATATTCTTACCGTTTGCGGGGCCCAAGTGTGAGTTTATTCATTTTTTGTTCAATTTATAAATGGGTTGTAGGTTGTGTGTGCAGGGAGTTGTGGAAAACTAGAAGGGGGGGGGGGGGGTTGAATAGTTTTGCGTCTTTTTCGTTTAATAAAAGTTTGCTTTTAAAGAATTGATGCTGATTTTAAAAACCTTTGAAGCTAAAGTATAGATACAAATTAATTCACATACATCACATATACACTACTTATTTAAAGTGTTGAATAGAAATTATAATTTCATATATCTCACTTAAATATAAGTTTGTATTTATATATGTATATGTGTTTTAATAATTGTATATATGTTGTAACCAAGAAACACGTTCAGGAGGTCGCGGTTGATCAAAATACATCATGGTTCTAGAGAGAGAAAGTAGAGAGAGAAAGGTGGAGAAAAGGGTTTATATTAAAAGATAATAAATGAAACAACACACACACTTTCCCACACTCCTCATGGAGAGTCATGAGGGGTATTTATAGGCTCCTAACATTACTAGTTTGCCTATATTACAATAATAGTCCCTAAAGTACTATTTGTATGATATCTAGTCCATTTCTTTATGTGTGACGTTATGTTTTATAAAATAGCAAGGCTAACAATCTCCCTCCAAGATATCGTCACACATGAATGGATACAATGAGACCTATAAACACATAAACATGTAAATTACAACAATAGTAAACTATGTTGACGTTGTTGAAGCGCAGAGTCTCTGTAGTCTAGATACTGAGGCAGACTTGAAGTTCTCTCTTCCGATGATCTCGGCGTATGATCTTTGACACTGACGGCAAAGGTCTTTGTAGCTCTGAACTTCAAATGTAATGGTCTAGTTAGGTTATTACTCCCTCCTAACTAGTGAGTCTTTATTCTTTTTCTTCTACTCCCTCCTGAACTGACAACTCTCTTCTCATCTCGCAGCGGATAAGGTAGATACTAATGAGTTTGCACCATGGTTGTCGTTCTGGGAGCATCATAGCATAACTCACATAATATTGCACAGAAGGTTGGTAATACGCTCCGATGTACACATCATTAGTACTTCTTCGGTTATAGTGTAAGCACAATTCCCTCGAACAACTGACGTACTAGAGATGAAACACTACTTCTTTTGGCATGTTCTTCTCCCTCCTGATGGTTGCGATGTATCGAAATCATCATACTATTGTATGTACATGCCAAGATTACCCGTACTTTACACTTCTGGTGCAATATAGATAGACCATGAAAGCATAATTTGTGAGAATATGCTGATAGGATATGACTCTCTTTATTCTACAATCTCTTCTCTTCTCTTCAACCTTTAAGCGACCTCTTCAAATTCCAACCAGCTAGTAAATGACCAATGACTAGAGAAACAACCCAATATAACCAATCTGACAATAAAGTAAACATCCCGTAGATATATATGTTACTTAATCTTGTACTATGGTATGACTAAGAACGGTGTAGAGAGTTCGTACACCATCGAATCTCTGAGTACTCTATACTCTTCAACCAACCAACCATCAAGTATAAGACGTACATCACCTCTTGATTATCCAAATCTTTGTGTGACACTGAGCACTACAACGTAACTGCTTTAAGTGATAGTTAACTAGGTCTTCGTCCGTCCACCCCTTGACCTAAGATAACTAGATAACCAAGTCTTCGTCATCTTTAACATATGCCCAAACAAGTATCTTTGAAAGTCATGCATCCATCCTCCCCTAGACTTTGAGATAAATAAGTACACATGCCCTTGAAATGTACTTTAAACCCAGAAAAGTGATAAGGAATTACCCCCATAATCACAAAAATCCGATACTAGCCGTTGTCATTTGATTGTGATTCTTGATCAGGATCGTTTAAGCAATTCGTGGTGTGTTTTGAGGTGATTTGAGATATATTAGTGTTGATGATAATGAAACAAGGAAATGAATCATGATCTATAAGATTGATTTACCAATAATCTCATGTGTTTAGGAAAGGTGAAAGTTAGGTTTTAGGATATATAGACATTAGGTTATTCGATGAGGTAAGGGTTTTGTTTATGTAATAATCTTTTTATATATCCTTTCTCAAAATCCCATCTAGTTACTGGATATCCTGAGTCAATTTCGGCAGAGTTTCGTTTAGATTAGTCCAAAAGAAATCCTTACTCGATAAACGATAAGGTTGGACCAGCCTGACTCGGCAAACTATATGAAACATACTCGAAACATAAAACCGTTGCTCGAAAATTAACCCTAACTCGGTAATACCACCAAACTCGATAATACCACCAAACTCGGTAAGATCACCAAACTCGGTAAGATCACCTAACTCAGTAATACCACCTAACTCGGTAATACCACCTAACTCGGTAAGATCACCTAACTCGGTAAGATCACCTAACTCGATAAGATAACCTAACTCGGTAAAATCTGACCAAAATCGGTAACCTTTGAAACTCAGAATCCTAACTCACAAACTTTGATTTCTAACTCGGTAAAAATGTTTTCAAACTCGGTAAAATTGTTTTCTAACTCGGTAAGAAATTTTCAAACTCGGTAAAAAAATTTCAAACTCGGAAAAAAATTTCCAAACTTGGAAAAAATTTTCCAAACTCAGTAAAAATATTTCAAACTCGGAAAAAAAATTTCCAAACTCGGTAAGAATTTTTCAAACTCGCTAAAAAACATAATTTTTCCGAGAAAAAACACCAAAAAACACGATTTTTCACCCAAAAACACCACGATTCGCCCCCGGTTAGCTCTGATGCCACTTGTTGTAACCAAGAAACACGTTCGGGAGGTCGCGGTTGATCAAAATACATCATGGTTCTAGAGAGAGAAAGTAGAGAGTGAAAGGTGGAGAAAAGGGTTTATATTAAAAGAGAATAAATGAAACAACACACACACTTTCCCACACCCCTCATGGAGAGTCATGAGGGGTATTTATAGGCTCCTAACATTACTAGTTTGCCTATATTACAATAATAGTCCCTAAAGTACTATTTGTATGATATCTAGTCCATTTCTTTATGTGTGACGTTATCTTTTATAAAATAGCAAGGCTAACAATATACTTATATTTTATTAATGTACAATTAATGTTGTAGATGGAACCTAGTTTGATCTTTATGTGAAATCAATATATGCACAACACACAATTATAACAATGTACGAAAAACTAATAAGTAAGCAAGCAAAGAGTGAGAGATGGAAAGATCAAACCGAGAGACAAAGGATTTATAGTGGTTCGGCTACAAGGACACCTTCCTTGCCCTACTCCACTCCCCGAGCACCGAACTTGAGAGTTTTCTTCACTAAGTCAATAACCTCCCTTATGGCGGAGAAAACCGTACACACCAAAAGCTTACACCAATTTACGACACAAAGCAAAATGTCGAGTTCTAATCGTAGCTAGAACCAATCTCACAACAAATATCACACCACACCTTCTTCACACCTTTTCACTTCTTCTATACTTCTTCACACCACAAGTATCTTCACGCCTTCACAAATACTTCACAACTTCAATGTCTTACAACTTCACAACTTCAAGGCAGTAACGTCTTCACAACTTCAAGCCACTAATGTCTTCACAACTTCAAGCCACTAATGTTTTCACAACTTCAAGCCACTAATGTCTTCTAGTCTTCTCCACTTGGAAGCTTCAATTTCTTCACTACTAGTCACTATTGCTACTATCTCCTATTACTACTACTATCCAACACTACTTCTTCACTTCAAGTTCCACTCCACACTTACAACAATTCTAGATTTTATAACTAAATCTAGCTAACTAATACATACACCTTATTCACCAAAATATGAAGGATTTACAAGAAGAGATAAACAAGCAACTTAGATAGCAAGATGATACTAAGTTGTAATACTTCTAATAGAAGTATTCTTCTCTTTGCACTTGAGTGTTGAGGCTTGAATCACTTTGAAACAAAGATTAATGTATATATGATCAAAGGATTTTTAGAGGATGAAAATGGATGTTAAGATCAGAAAGTTTTTAGTGCAAAAAGGTGAGAAAAATATGTGGAATGATCCAGTATTTAAAGGGCCAGAAAATACTGTTCTGGAGCGTGTCGGTCCCCTTAATTAGGGGGCGGTCCCCTTAATGATTAAGGGGGCCGCCTAGTATAATTAAGGGGCCGCCCTCCTGAACGTTGGATTTTCTTGTCCTTTTGTGAGGGAAATTTTTCTGGATTAGATTTGCCATTTTTGATTGAAAATTTGAATTCATAAATTTGTAATGAATTAAACATATTCTTTTAATGCCAAAAATGTTTTATAAAAGATATAAAATATTTTGTGATATTTTATAAATATCTAGTGATTAACAAAAGTGTTCCTTTGATCTTATAATGGATTAGACACTTTGTTTATTCATACATTAAGTGATTAGATGGTAAAGGTAAGTATTTACTACTAAATACTTGTTTATGTCATGATCTTTGGTTTGATGAGTTTTCGTTTTGTGATTATCAAAACATAGAAATATCGAAAGATATGAATAACGTTTTTAGTCATTTATTTATATCAACAGGAGTGTTTGTTGAAGATGATTTTTTTTCTTTTGTTTTGTTAAATTTGGCCTGGAAGTATGCTTAAGCCAAAGTGTTTTTTTTTTTTTTTTTTTTTTTTTTTTTTAAATATCCGTTAAGAAGTCTTATTTTTTATTTTATTTTTTTCTTAATTATTTTGTAAATTTTTTAATTTTTTTGTTATTTGTATTATTTGAAGGAAATGAATTTATGTTTATTTGGAAAATTGAATACAAAAATAAAATAAGAACCGGAGGTATCCAAATGAATAAGTTGTGGTTAGTTATTATAAGGAGGTTGTAAAAAGGGATTTGTTAAAGTGATGTGGCACCCTGTAGGCCCGAGGAGTTTTTTCTCCTCACTACACCTCGTGCTCTAACAATTTAAAAAGGACCACTTAATTAATTGATTTGGAAAATATTTATTTATGAAGTGCGCCTACAATTACCATGTGCTTATGTTTGGCATTTTGTGTTTTTTTGGTATTTTTAAGAATGTTTTATACGCAGTCGCGCGCATAGATTTTTTTTCCCTAAACGTGCATAAGTTTATTTGAATACAGGCGCACATGAGTTTATTGTTTTCGAAGTGCGCTTTAGTTTTTCATTTTATATATTTTGTCTACTTTTTTATTTTGGACGCGCGCATAGACATGTAGCACTACAAGAAAAAGTAGCTTTAGTGACGAGAATTTTTTTTGGTCACTATTTAGATGAAAATAGTGACGATATAATTTTTGGTCATTATTTTTGGTCATCGGTAGAAACTCAGTGACGAAACTTATAAGTGGTCACTATTTAGTCACTAAATTACATGAATAGTGACGAGAAATTTCGTCATTAAACATTAGTGACGAAATTTTGGTCACTATTTCACATATTGCTACGATTGAATTCTATAAAATGATTAAGAGGACAATTACACATATATTTTCAGGTCGACCCGAACCCGAGTTAGCCAAATATTTTCAACCCGATACCGGACCCTATTTAGTATTCGGGTTGACCCGAATAACCCGAATTCAATTTTTGACCCGACTACCCCACTCGAATAAACTTAGTTGGGTTCGGGTCGGGTATTTTTGACACCCCGTATCATACGCCGGTTTGGGTCGGGTTTTTTTGACACTCCGTATCATACGGATACAAAGTTTGTAATAGAAAAATATGCAAAATTGCAAATATTTTTTTTTCCTGATGCAATCCTCCCCTAAACATATTATTTGAAACATAAAATTTCATATACAATATTATTTTTCATTTATAAGAAAAATAATGTGTATAACTTGTGGAAAAAAAAGGATTAGAAAAATAAAACAAGTCACATTATTTCTTACTTACTTTTAACTAATATACAGATCACATTATTCACTAGTAGTCATATACATACTCTCAGTATCTCAATTCTCGGTTTCTCACCACATCCCCACAGTCCCGCTTAAATCTTTCAACTTAAATCTCACCGATGGTGAACTTAAATCACCATTATCTACCTACCACCATTATCTCACCGATAGTTGTTTCGAACCAGATGAACCACGCGCCACCGGTAAACCACCACGGCAACATCCACCACCAACCGCCGCATAGCCAACCAACTTTCTCAATCGAAAAGGTATCATTAATTCCTTCATAATTGCTTGAATTCAAAGTCGATTTGTTTATCAAATTCAGTTATGGAAGTGTGGTGAGCTTCTTATTGGTGTGTTGTTGATTAAGTTTTATATTGTGATTTTATAATATGTTTATCATTGTGATTGATGTGTTCATCTATTATATAATTGCTAGTTTACTTTTTTTCATTTTCAGCATGAATACAAAGTGTTTGATAAAATGCCTCAATGAAAACTAGGTCGGAATAGATCTGGTTATGTTAAATTTAGGGCTTGTTATGTTAAATTTAGGGCTTGTTATGTTGAAATTAGGGCTTGTTCGGAGCTCAATCTCTCATTTGAATGTGATATCTATATGAAGTTGATTACTATATGTAAGTTGATTTATAGACATTGTATCTGCATTCAAGTTGAAACTGTAGTCTGATGAAGTTGATTTGCGTCTGTTAGTGAAATATTTGTTATCTAGATTGAAATGAGATTTTTGATTGAATGTTGACTTTAGATTATGTACTAGGAAGGTTATTTGCTATAGTGGTTATGATTTTGTTACGGAAGTCGTTTGCTATGGATTCTGGTTTAAGTGTGTACAGGAGTGTGTTTATCGAGTCTATAGCATGCAGCACTTTTTGAGTTCTGAGATATATGTTAATCATGAACAATCTGCTTATGATGGAATTAATGTTGCCGCTAGATTATAATTTTATAGTAAATTTGAGAACAAGGTGCTTATGACGAAGTTGATTTGCGATGTCGGTGAAATATCCATTGTTTAAACTGAAATTCTACAGAATGTTAACTTTAGTTGAAATTTACAGAACAATTATAGATTAGTCTTATGCTCCGGAGATTTTAATTAGTTGCAGGAAAAAATGCAGTAGTCTTTACGGAATTTTGTATAATATAGACTATAGAGTGTAGGGGTTGGGATGCTAGGAAAAAGTATGAAGGACTAATAATAGGAGGGTTATTAATTGACAATAATAGTTTATCTCATTCCACTGATTTAGTACCATACAACGAGTTACGAAAGTGATGCCAGATAGAATTTGAATAAATATAGGTAATGATTTTGGTTGTGATAAGCTTTAGGTATAGTAGTACTCAGGATTCTCAAAAAGTCAAGCATCAGCTGACTTGATCAATGGTTTTGGTTAAGGTTGAGGCTTTGTTAAGATTATAATAATTAAACAGTAATAATAAAAGGTATACATTCGGGTTTCAATATTTGTTCTTAACTTCTACTATAACTATGATCACATGTTTTATTGCTTTGGCTGCCGTTTACGTTTATTGCATTAGTTACTGATTAGTACTTTGCAGATATATAGAAATTTATATGATGTTCACATTCTGTGATCGTTTGTGATAAGCGTAGTTTTGATAAGTATCAGACCTTAAATAATTGCAGTACTGGAAGTTAACAGAATTTCGGTTAATGGTTCACACGCTAATAATAACTTTTGTTTATATACAGGTTATGAGAGATGGAGAATTCAAGTCATAAAAGCCAACATATGTCGGGGAAAACCAATGTGAGATTTGTAAGTAATCAGCAAATAATTAATTAGCAGCAAACCCTTTTATTGCATAGGAATAGCCAACTAAAATGTATCAGTATGGAATTATGGACAGGGAAAATAGGAGATTACCAAATGCTTGTTATCAAATACATTAAATGCTAGAATCGTATATACCACCAAGTTGGTATCATAGTCAATAATAACTTTTTAAGTCACTTCACGGATCTATGTGCACTGGACTAAAAGCTAGTTGCTATAATTGATATGAGGTTAAGATTTACACTGATTAGGTGTATATTAAGTTCATTTAATTGGTCCATTGGAAGTTTGGAACTTAAATTCAACAAATACTGAACTAATTATGATGTAGAGGGATACATCTTAGATGCTGTAACTAGGTTGACAGACACAAAAACTATAGGATAAGCAGTGAGTTTAGAAGTATTACAATGTCATAATGATAGCAAACTAGTCTGATAGTTTCATTAACAATAAGCGTATAGGGTAACATGTCACAATAAGGGCATTTTGTTGTTTAGGCCGAGTAGCCTGTCAATAAGTTTAAGCAAGCAACGGTGGGCATATGAATATAAGCTATATTGTTTAACATATCCAGAAATTTGGAATATAAAGTACTAAGATAAAAGGTGAATATACTGGTAAGATGCAAACCATGAATTGCCCTGTGGATTTGTTGTATTGCCATTTCTTGTGTTCCGGCCATTTCGACACTTATAAAAACTTGGTCCAAAAACATATAATTTGTATGTGGTTAATGGTATTTGATGAGAACTCCTTGTTGCTTAGAGGGATGCGCGACTCCTTGTTGCGTCATCTTACAGTAGTTCTTGGTGATGATGAGTTAGCAGCTCATTTCATGTTATTACACCTATTGTCAAAGGTAACGAGTTATATCAGTACTATGATTATCTAGATACATACTTTCTACTTTATATAAGGTAAAAATGTAACACAAATTATCGTTGCAGGTTCATGTAAGAGTAGACTCAGTTGCGGTGGGAAAGTTGTCATTTAATCTTAGCGGGTTTGACAAATCAAGTATATCTGTCTTTGGTAACTGTATCAACGATGCCATTAAGAATCTTATACCTTACAGTCAACGTATGCCCCATACGGTGGATTATCTTAACACTGCTTCACTTACCCAGTGAAGGATTACCAAACAAACAGGTATATGACGTTGCATATAGTATTTCATTCTGTAATGACTGATCTTATAATGTATTGACATATTAATGTTATATATTTTGCAGACTTGTGCCCGGGGTTCTTAAGTGTGCGGAGGGGTAACATTTGAGAGTAGATGAGACACCGTTACAATCAGGGACTCTAAACAATAATGGTGTTGAAAATGCACGCTTGCTCAAGGATCTGATAGACTTCCAAAAGGCACCTTTAAAACCATATAATGCTTCTCTGTTTGGGTAAACGGGTAAATACAGATGCGGGTTTGGAATGTGTCATTGTTTGTATGACCCAATATCGTATGTCAAAGATAAGTTGGGCGAATCATAGTATCTTGTTTCTGCAGAAGATGATTCATGGATAATATCAAGTGATGGTCTAGAAAATGCTAAAGATGCCACCACTGACAGGAAAGGGGATAGACACTCACTAGAATCGTTTGATTTATCAAAGCTTCCACCTGGTTAGTATTTTGCTACATGTTATGAACCTAAATAATTTCATTTTTAAAAAGATGTTGAACTGCACTTTCAAGGTTAAAATAAAGCCGAATTGATGACATCACAATCCCAAGAAATCTTTTGGACTGCAAATTCATAGATGAGAATGTTAGATTCTACTAGACGTCCAATCTCATCCGTTTACTTGTGAATTATATTAACATTTTAATGGGATTCATATCTTTGACTTGAATACTACTGCTTACTAATTTGCTGATTTTTATTGTATGAACAGAGAAGACTCCCCTGTAACAGAAGTCGAGCAATATATCCCATTTAATATTAATCCATCTGAATGCAACATGTCCTCATTACCAGCTATCTATTGGGTTTTCCTGCTGTCGTGGCAAGGTTCGATTAAATCACTGTTCTAATTGTTTATGTTTATGTGATTTTCTTGCAAACTAGTTCCCACCCATTTTGATTCATGGCTGTTAAATTTTATTTTGCTATCACATCTAATATGGAGCATTGTTTGCAGCTTCTTTACTTCACGATTTTGGACAAGTGTGAGAGAGATCCTAAATCTTGAATCATCTCTTGGAGCAGCGCCGTGGGTCTACTATACAATCTAAGCATTCTTCATTTTCGTTTTCAACATATTTGATATTGTAAGTAATGTTTCTAATATCTGTTTCCATCTTTAGCATTAATATTGGTAAATGGATGGGTGGGGTAATGTCGTTATGGGTAAAAAAGGGCTGGTTCGGGGCAGCTTGATCTGAACACCTGTTTAACTTATTATAATCATTTGAGTAAATTGTGTAAACCGCTCCTGTGGTTTGGTCAAAATTATATGAACTGTTCCATGTGGTTTGGTCAAAATTATATGAACTATTCCTGTGGTTTGGTCAAAATTTGAGAATATAGGAAAACTTATTGCGGTATCTTTCACTGTCTTAGCTGCACACATATAATCACATAATATGCATACTGATGTTCAAAAAACCAACCAGAGTAGATAGTAATGCTGGATGATTAATGTACATATTTATTGTTAAAATGGTTGCAGGTTGTATTTCCTAGCTTTGGTGAGGAATACTTGACTATTCTTTTCCAGTCAATCCGGGAAGAGTGCGAGACAGTGCAAGCTGAGTCATGAAAATGTTGAGATTATTGGTTTTATACTAATGCTAAATGTTTTAACTTTTAACATTATAAGTGTTAAAAGGCATGTTTGAAATCACATGCCGGTTGAATTTGATAGCTTATGGGTTGTGTTTGTGTTGAATTTCGACCACGCATTTGAGTTTTGTGAATGATGTTAATATGTTAAATTTGCGTTGCTATAGATATTTAGATTTTAGTTCATTTGTATATTGAAAATTGGTACAGATTTTGTTTTCTTTTTTTTTTGGTTATATGGTCATTTTAGTGACCACCTATTTGGTCTCTAATAGCAAAAAACAGTGATGATTTTTTCGTCACTATGAGCTCTGTGACGATTTTTTTTGTCACTAAGAGGGTTAAAGAGTGACCACTTATCTCGTCACAGATTAGTGACGCCGTAAAGTTTCGTCTCTAATTGACTTAGTGATGGAGCTATAGTGACGACTGGTGACGACTCAAGTTTGGTCACTAAACAACTTTGTGACGACTTTTTGCACTGTGAGTGACCAAACTCTTTTCGTCACAAAAGGCTGATTTTCTTGTAGTGTAGCATGCATGAGTTTTGTGCGTGCATGGATGGGTGCGCTTAAAATTTGAGATGGGCTAGTATGTTTGATGCGTGTTTAACTACTTTAGAAGGAAATATATGTGCGTTTAGCTAATTAAGTTATATGTGTCCACACTTGAACGCGCGCATATATATATATTTTAGAAGGAAAGATTATGTATTAGTTTTTCATTTTATATATTTTGTCTACTTTTTTATTTTGGACGCGCGCATAGACATGTAGCATGCATGAGTTTTGTGCGTGCATGGATGGGTGCGCTTAAAATTTGAGATGGGCTAGTATGTTTGATGCGTGTTTAACTACTTTAGAAGGAAATATATGTGCGTTTAGCTAATTAAGTTATACGTGTCCACACTTGAACCGTTAGATGAGACACGTGTACTATATCTAATGGATCATCGCTCAAAAGTTCATTTTCATAAAATAAATACGCGCCGTTCACTTTGGTAATTTAATGTCAAAAAGGTTCATATAAAAAATTTCCGTTTTTGTGTGTGTGAGTAAGGGAAGTGAAAGGAGAAAATGATAGGTTAGCATGACGTGACATAACTTTTTGGCTTTGGATTAAGCCACAATACCCTGTACTCTTATTAAAATGTTAATGGAAAAAATGCATGATGAAAGTATTTAGCTCACGGGATTGTAACTTCTTTTTGTATTTAGTTAATACTTATTGTACAGTTTTGTACCAAACGTTATTACAAAATGAAAAACTACAAGTCTTGACAAACATAGACTTAAGCTTTTAGTTTGGAAAGATAAGTTTTTAAGTGGTTCTTAGAAAAAATTGAATATATATATGACAAATTGACAATGAAATGAAGGTGATTTTGAACTGGTACAAATGTACAATTTATTATTGCATAATTATAAGATGAACTATGCAAATCAAGAATAAGAATGTGCAAATTACCTCCCTAAATGAAATAAGTTGCTTTAATATTTTTCAGTTAATTGTTATCTATTTTGATTTTCATATGTACTTTGATTCTCAATGCTATTTCTTTAACTCTTTGTTCTCACTACTAAAATTACTTATAAACACGTGTCGCCGAATTTCTTATTAGATATATGATTCAAGAAGTCACATTGTACACTTTACATAATTTATCTTGTTTTTGGTGTACTTTTCTAATATTCATCACCTGCTCAAGTTGACACATTAGGTACAGTTAGCATGTTGACCTCTGACTGCAAGCCTTTTGACGAGTGGTTTGTTCGATACGAGCTTATTAGGTGGTATATGGCTGTTCAGTTTTGAGTAAGGTTCTCCAACCCTGTTTCTTTTTTGAATAAGAATTTCACAAATTTGGTCCTTCACCGGTCTCATGTTGTTAATTTCGGTGTTGCTAGACTCTCGATCACCCTAATCCAGTAATCCACTACTCATCCTTTGCAACCTCATCTATCTCACGGGCACATGTCTACCACTACCGTTTCACGTTAATTTGCAGTTGTCAGCTGTGACGGAACCAGGGGATGTCCCGGGACACCCATGGATTTTTGTAGCGTAGTGTTAATTTTGTTAAAAAAAATCAATTTCTTTTTAAATGCACCCGGTCCCTAAAACTTGTGTTTGCAGTATTGTTTAGTTTATTTTAAGTGCACCTGGTCGTTTTATGTCCTGGTTCCGTCCCTAGTTGTCAGTGGCTACACTTAAAATTTTATTTTATTTTTGGTAACCATGGTTTCCGACCTTTTGACCGACTAATCCACTCAAAGTTCCTTTCAAGTTTCATTGTTTAATCATAGATTATATTATCATCTTCTAGTGGTTATGGGATGTAAAAGAGTATGCGTAGGTTTCACTGATGTGAAACATTTCACGGTAAAAGTTTCTAGGGTCAAGGTCAAACTTCAAATTGTTCAAGTTTCATTCAAGCATGTGATAAAGTTACTATTTTAGGTACCGGATTCAAAATTAAGTGATCAAAAGTCAAGCCAAAGTTCAAGTTCAAATGTTGATTTGTTCAAGTCAATGTTTTTAATTTCTCTATAGAATAGGGCGGAGCTAGTAGGGTGACTAGTAGGTGCTAAGTCACCCCTAATCAAACTACTTCATTCATTAGTTATTTAGATTACAAGCTAAGGGTGAGCAAACGGACCGGATGGACCGGACCAACCGACACAACCGACCGGACCGACCACATTCGGTTCGGTCTCGGTCTAGAGATTTTCATAATTTCGGTCTCGGTCTGGATCGGTCCGATCCGGTCCAGCTTAAAAACCGGACATTTAGCCTATTTGGACCGAGACCGGACCGACCACATTCGGTCCGGTCTCGGTCTAGGATTTTTGCCAAATTCGGTCTCGGTCCGGTCCGGTTTTTGGACTATGAGCACCCCTATTACAAGCTGCTTTTCTACTAGTTTTTTACATTCAGCCTCCCTTATTCTATAGACATATCTACAAAATTCATAAATGAATAAATTAAACAATAAAAGACAACAATATATATTAATTTTTGAAGCGATATTTATCACTATAATTTTTTGCGTTAAGCACGGCCGACCACCTTAACTAAAAATCCTAGCTCCGCCCTCTTATAGAGGTTTATAGCAGGGGCGGATCTAACTTGAAGGCAGGGTACGCACATGCATACCCTGTGTAAAACTTTGCTAGTGTAAAAAAATCTGATTTTTTTCAAAAGTAACTACAAAACACTTTGAATATTTTTAAGTGCACACCCTCCAAAACACATGAAAAACATGAGTGCATACCTTAAAAGTATAAAAGAAAGAAAAAAGAAAAGGAGAAAAAGAAAAAAGAAGAAGATGAAACGCTGGTAATGTTCAGTGGCGTTGTTGAAGAAGAAGGGAGGAGGCAATATAGATTTAAATGTAGGTCAAATGTTCAGTTTTGTTTCTTTTTCAGTGGCCCAATAGCATTGTTAATAGTTTCTTTCAGTGCCCAATCAACTCAATTTTATAATTTGCATGTATTAGATAGTCTTCTTTTAACCGAGTTTTGTTTATTTTTGGGTTTTCACTAATATTTAACAATTAGTCGTTTGGTAATATCTATTTTGTTATACTTGCTCGCATATTTAAGGTTAATTGTTCGATGATATTTAGATGTGAAACTGCAAGTGTACCACTTTTAATACCCGGCCACTTAGCCTTATTTTAGTATTTCGTGTATACAGTTGTTGATTAATATTTACACATTAGTTATCAAAGTTATTAACATCATACAACATAATATAAGATAAGCTTTTGTTTTCGAGTAATACCAAAACCAAACCAATTTTCAACTTGAATAAACGAGTCGGACTACTCAATTCAATCTCTAATAACCCAAACTTTGTAAGTTTTAACGGATAAAATTAATGAATATGTCCGGACTCGAACTCGAGACTTCGGGATTGCACACTTTACGTATGAGTTTCAATTAATTAATAATTATTGTTTTAGTGGCGAATAATTATTAATTTCACGAAATGGACATTTAACGGTACCTAACGACCGTTAGATGAAAGTTAAAGGACTAAACAAGAAATAGAGTTCAAGAAAGATTTGGGTTGGGCTTGTGTGACCCATGTTCGGCCGATCCATGCCCTTTAGGGTTTGGATTGAGTCTTTTGCTCCAAGCTACAAGATTAGTATAAATACATGCCTCATGTATTCATTCAAATCATCTCTTGGTTCATTAAGCAAGCCAATTCACTTTCTTTCTCTCTTATTCTTTGAGCTATAGACGATCCCTCGTGATCAACTAAGGCTCACTAGTAGTGCTTGCTCGTGAATCAAGAACCTAGCTTTTCTAATTGAAACGCTATTAGTACGTGTGTTCGAGAACGAAGTGTTAGCATACTTTTGCTAACGAAGTGGTGATTGCCCATTTGACTAACTCTTTAGTCGATCCCCAATAAACCTTAATTAGGGTTTATAGTTCTTGTTCATTGATTTCTTGTTCTTGCTAGAAATTATAAAGGTACGCATCCTTTTGTATTCGGTTAATTTATTATTTGTATTTTATCTTCTCCGCTGCGTACTCTATGATGTTTATGTGTTTATATTATTGTTATGATTCACATATTCCAACAGTGGCATCTAGAACCGTTAATACATTGTAATGAATTACCGAAACACATAAAATTGAATCGTTTGATTATTACATGCTTGGTGTTCTTATGTTTTTTAAATCTTTCTTAAACCCTAGAATTTTCTTTTTCATTATGTCGACTTCTATTTATTTTTTTATAAATGTCGAATTTTTTAAAATAAAGTAGGGTTTTGGAATTTTGTTATAAAACTTGTAGAAACCCTAGGTTGCATGTAATTTTATGTGTATGGATATTGTGATATGCCGTTTTGGTTGCGTTCCTGATTGACATGATTATATGTTTATAATATATGCTATTTGGGCATCCATGACAAACCATGCATGTGTTGTCTTGGATTATGATGATTTGGTTTTAAGATTTCATGCTTATTATGCGATTTTTTTTTTTTATAATTGATAAGTTGTTTAGTAAATATTATGAATAAAGATTACTAAAATTTGATTAATTATAAAATTAGGGAAGACCCTATTACAAATCGTGTATAATCAATTATGTGTGTTTTAACTTGATTTAATTTGCATGTCCATAATTTTTGTTGTTTATTTATTTTATTTAACTACTTTTGTTTTATATGTTATGTGACATGATAGTAACAAAAGGGTAATTTCATAAATAAAATATTAAACGGACTTAATAATGGTGAAATCTTGTTTTGAGCTTACATAAAAATCTTGAACTTTTGATTGATTGATCGCGACTGTATTAAGTGGTTGGAAGGTGAAACTATATTGACAAACTATTAAAGTGGGTATAAGCTTAAGGTTGGCTTCGCATTAAATTGTGGCCTTAGATAGCCAACATTCTGGCTTAACGCTCGCCTGTGTGAGTCAAATTTAGTTTTACCTAACAACCATGATAACTACGATGCACTTAAGGCAGAGTTGTAAGTTTCTCAACGCCTCAATCAAAACTTTGGAGATTTAAGCTCGTAAAGAAACTAATGAGTAATAGTTTTTTACATAAACATATGCTACAAGATGAATGCATGACATCTTGTACATATTTTTTGATTACACACATCAAATTTACTACCCTTAAAATTTAAGTTATATGCCATCCAACGAAAAGGAAACACCTAAAATTGGGTCTATGTCAGGGCGTAACCTGGCTAGATTGCAATGGAGGGCAAATTACAATGATTTCATCACTAGCAGATCAACTGGTGTGATGGAATTATGTAAGTTTGATGTTTCTTAAGTTGGTTAACTTAATTGAGTTGATAGCGGGACCTGATCACTCAAGGCATAAGATGGGGATAAAACATGCTTACATTGCAACTACGGTTGGCAAATATGTAAATCCCATCCCTCTAGGAATTGCAATTGAATATTGACAATTGGGACACGTCTCGTACCTTATTGAATACCGTCATCACTAGCAGATCAACTGATGTGATGAACCTATGTCAATTTGGATCCTAGTTTTTTAATGTAAAATTAAATGGTTATATGATTATGAACCAAGGGTATTTAATTTTCTTGAAATTTTGTTATCGAAAGTACTAACTTTTGAATTTTTTCTGTAGAAATGGCTACACCTGAAAACACTAATATGAGCAACATGAGTTATGCGTTCAAGCAAATGATTGATCGAGACAAGTTGTCTGGTGAAAATTTCAATGATTGGTATCGATCCTTAAGAATCACCTTGAGGATGGCCAAAAGAAATGATTATCTTGGTGAACCACTTCCTGAAAAACCTGCTGATAATGCTACACAAGCCCAGAAGGATACTTACAATGTTGCATATGAAAAGCACAATGATGTGGCTTGTCTCATGTTGGCTGGGATGGATACTCAATTGCAGAAACAGTTTGAGCACTATGGACCCATGGACATGATAAATGAACTCACACGAATGTTTGAGAAACCACCTACTGCAGAATTATATGATTTAATAGAATCTCTGCACAATTGTAAGCATGAAGCAGGAAAATCCGTGAGTGCCCACGTATTGTCCATGAAACATTATTTGGACCAATTGGAGCGACTTGGTTGCGGATATCAGGAAAGCGTATGTATTGGTCTCATCTTGCGATCCCTTAATCAGGATCTGTATAGTGAGTTTGTACGCAACTTCAATATGCATTGCAAGGGGAAGACAGTAAGTGAAGTTCATGCAATGCTTATTGATTATGAGAAAGGCCTGAATAAGAAGGCACCTACACCTGCTGTAATGGCGATACAAGGTGGTAGGATCACCAAGAAGAAACCCAAAAAACCGCAAAATGCGAACTACAAGGGTAAAGGCACTGGTAATGGAAAAGGCAAACAAGTTGCGACTCACCAACAGAAGCCTAAGAAGCAAAATCCTCCTCCTAAGAAGAAGGAAACTCCCAACAAGGATATGGCTTCTTGTCACTATTGCAACACTCCTAGTCATTGGAAGCGGAACTGTCCATTGCTATTAGAGGAGTTGCGCCTCAACAAGAGTAAAATGCCTGGTAACGTCGCAAGCACTTCAGGTATGTTTATGATTGAATTATATTCTTTTCCTCGTAAGAATAATTCCTGGATATATGATACAGGATGTGGTACTCACATTTGTAATACGTCGCAGGGACTTAGAGGAGCAAGGAAGCTGGCCTATGGAGAAAGATACTTGTACATAGGGAATGGCATACGTGCAGCAGTTGAAGCCATAGGGACATTCGATTTAGTTTTACCTTCGGGTTTGATACTAGTATTGAATAATTCTCATTATGCACCCTCTATTGTTAGGGGTGTCATTTCAGTTTCTTTGTTATTGGATAATGGTTTTGTTCACACATTTATTAATAATGGAATTTCTGTTTCTTTAAATTCTGTTTTTTAATTTAATTCAATTCCTATAAATGGTGTGTTTGAAATTGATATGGAAAATCATGTGTCCAATAGAAATAATTCTATGTACAACATTAGCAATAAGAGAATCAAGTCTAACTTGGATTCGTCTTATCTTTGGCACTGTCGCCTTGCTCATATAGGCAAGGATCGCATGAAAAAGCTGCAACATGATGGGCTTTTGCAAAAGATCAATGATGAATCATTTTATAAATGCGAATCCTGCATATCTGGGAAGATGACAAGGAAACCTTTTTTCACATCAAGTGGAAAGGGCAACATAACTACTTGGATTAATACACACCGATGTATGTGGTCCACTTAGACATGTGTCAAAACGCGGTGCTAGCTACTTCATAACCTTCACGAATGATTATAGTCGTTATGGTTATGTTTATTTACTTAAACATAAACATGAAGTCTTTAATACCTTCAAGGTTTTCAAAAGTGAAGTAGAATTACAACTCGGTAAGAAGATTAAGGCACTTCGATCCGATAGAGGCGGTGAATATTTAAGCCAAGAGTTTAAAGATTATCTAGCTGAGTGTGGCATAGTCCAGCATCTCACGGCTCCTTATACTCCATAGCAAAATGGTGTATCTAAAAGGAGAAATCGTACTTTGCTCGACATGGTACGATCAATGTTTAATCTTACATCTCTACCCTTATCCTTTTGGGATTATGCCCTTGAAACTGCAATTCGCATATTGAATATGGTTCCAACAAAGAACATTGATAAGACTCCATATGAATTATGGACAGGAAAAGCTCCCAACTTTTCTTACTTAAAGGTCTGGGGTTGTGACGCGTTTGTTAAACGTGATTCACCAGATAAACTCCAACAGAGATCTGTTAAGTGTATCTTCGTAGGATACCCAAAGGAAACGATAGGTTACTAATTTTACTTTTCACCAGAGAATAAAGTCATTGTGGCTAGGTATGGAGATTTCTTTGAAAAGAATCTCATATCTCAAGAATTCAGTGGGAGAGTTTATGATCTAGAAGATGAAGATACATCACCTTCTGAAAACACTAGCTCACTTCCTGTGGAACCTGAAAGTTTAGGTCCTCCACCTGAAGTGGAAGTGGTACCCATTCGCAGATCTTCAAGACCTGTGAAAGCACCCAAACGTCTATGTCTTAACGTAGAGTGTGAGGAAACTATACTAGGGGATCTTGATGAACCTACTAGTTATAAGGCTGCCATGAATGGTCCTGAAAAGGAGAAATGGAAGAGTGCTATGAATGGGGAAATGCAGTCCATGAAAGACAACGAAGTCTGGGAAGAAGTAGACTTACCTCCAAATGCTAAGGTAGTTGGAAGTAAATGGCTCTACAAGAAGAAAACAGACATGGATGGCATTGTACACACCTATAAGGTTCGTTTGCTAGCTAAAGGCTATACTCAGACATTTGGTGTTGACTACGAGGAGACCTTTTCTCCTGTTGCTGACATTAGAGCTATTAGGATTCTCTTAGCTATAGCTGCCTACTATGACTATGAGATATGGCAAATGGATGTCAAAACCCCCTTCTTAAATGGTCGCCTAGATGAAGACATCTATATGGCGCAGCCTGAGGGGTTTGTGAATCCAGAATTTCCAAACCGTGTATGCAAATTTCAAAGATCCATTTATGGATTGAAGCAAGCATCACGTCAATGGAATAAAAGATTTGATGTTGAAATCAAAAGTTTTGGATTTACTCAGAATCGTGATGAGCCATGTGTATATCAGAAAGCTAGTGGGAGTAATGTTACTTTCCTTATCCTATATGTCGATGACATATTAATTTTAGGAAATCACATACCAAGTTTAAAGGAAGTTAAAGCCTATCTTGGTAAATGTTTTTCTATGAAGGATTTAGGAGAAGCAACATACATCCTTGGAATCAAGATCTACAGAGATAGATCAAAGCGGTTGATTGGATTAAGTCAGAGTACTTACATTGATAAAATATTGAAGAGATTTAATATGCAAAATTCCAAGAAAGGATATTTGCCAATGCAAGTGGAACATGGCTTAAGTAGCAAACTATGTGCCTCAACACCTGAAGAGGTTGCATTCATGAAGAAAGTTCCATATGCTTCAGCTGTAGGATCTATCATGTATGCAGTTAGATGCACAAGACCTGATGTGGCGTTTGCACAAAATATGACTAGTCGTTATCAACAAAATCCATGTGGAAAGCACTGGCACGCTGTTAAAAGCATTCTTAAGTATTTAAGGAATACTAAAGATATGTTCTTACTGTATGGGGGAAATCCAGATGCAGAACTTGAAGTTACAAGTTACTGAGATGTGTCCTTTGAAACTGATAAAGATGATGCGAAGTCTCAGACGGGTTATGTCTTTGTTGTTAATGGAGGAGCAGTTGACTGGAGGAGCAAGAAGCAGACAACAATTGTGATGTCTGTTACAGAAGCTGAGTATATTGCTGCATCGGAAGCGGCGATGGAAGCTGTTTGGATTAGGAAATTCATTTCGGGGCTTGGTATTATGTCGTCAATTGAATTACCTATTAATATGTATTGTGACAACTCTGCCGCAGTTACATTCGCCAATGAACCTGGAGTTATGAAGGGCGCCAGCCATTTTCCTAGAAGATATCACTATGTTCGAGAACAAGTCGATATAGGTGAAATCAATTTACTCAAAATTCACACAGATAACAATCTAGCTGATCCGTTTATGAAGGCTTTATCTAAGGAAAAGCTTACTCAACATGCTAATGGCATTTGACGTCGTTTAGCTAGTAGTTTCATGTAGATCTGTGGTTAGTATTTGGATAAAGGATATTGTAAACAATAATTATTCAAATGAAATGAAATATTGTGTTATGTTTATTTCCATTTATAAATATTGTATCCTATATTTTCATGTTTAATCCATGAATAACTTAAGTTATTCTAAATAGTCCGTTGTCAATTAATGATATGGGAGTATCATTGAACTAAGACAAATCTGAGTTTTGGTGTAATATATTCAAATATATTGATGCGTAGACATGCCAAATTCACATGATATTCAATAAATGAAAATTTGGATATAGGACAAAATTCCAATTACATGATTATACTTATGGATGTTGTCATTATAGTAAATCATGAATATTTATCCTCAGACTTGAGATACTAGGTAACTACTGTAGATGTAGCTCATTTTCTGTGAGATAATCTAACGCTATCCGTGACTGCTAGTTATAAGGATTATTTTCAGAGGTGATGCAAAGTTCATAGGTTATGCTTGTAGTCAATACAGGATTTGGTTCCTTCAAATTTGTTTTGAAGTTTAATACTATCTGGCTACTCGTAGGATTAACAAGATGTTTGCATGGCCATGCCAAAGGTCTATCTAGAATGCGTTCAGATGAATTGCTAATCTTGCTTGATCATAAATAACGAGAAACTCTAGTTAATTATGGAATAACTTCGATCCATATCCATATTAACATAGTATTAGAATCAAAAGGATAAGTATGATGATGAATCATCAAATGTGGTTTTTTCCAGGAAAACCATACTCGTGATCATTCTGGGGACATTGGCGTGTTATGCTAGACTAACTAATGTCATTATTACATTAATGAATATCCGAGTGGGAGCTGTAAGTTTTAACAGATAAAATTAATGAATATGTCTGGACTCGAACTCGAGACTTCGAGATTGCACACTTTACGTATGAGTTTCAATTAATTAATAATTATTGTTTTAGTGACGAATAATTATTAAATTCACGAAATGGACACTTAACGGTACCTAACGACCGTTAGATGAAAGTTAAAGGACTAAACAAGAAATAGAGTTCAAGAAAGATTTGGGTTGGGCTTGTGTGACCCATGTTCGGCCGATCCATGCCCTTTAGGGTTTGGATTGAGTCTTTTGCTCCAAGCTACAAGATTAGTATAATACATGCCTCATGTATTCATTCAAATCATCTCTTGGTTCATTAAGCAAGCCAATTCACTTTCTTTCTCTCTTATTCTTTGAGCTATAGACGATCCCTCGTGATCAACTAAGGCTCACTAGTAGTGCTTGCTCGTGAATCAAGAACCTAGCTTTTCTAATTGAAACGCTATTAGTACGTGTGTTCGAGAACGAAGTGCTAGCATACTTTTGCTAACGAAGTGGTGATTGCCCATTCGACTAACTCTTTAGTCGATCCCCAATAAACCTTAATTAGGGTTTATAGTTCTTGTTCATTGATTTCTTGTTCTTGCTAGAAATTATAAAGGTACGCATCCTTTTGTATTCGGTTTATTTATTATTTGTATTTGATCTTCTCCGCTGCGTACTCTATGATGTTTATGTGTTTATATTATTGTTATGATTCACATATTCCAACAGTGGCATCTAGAGCCGTTAATACATTGTAATGAATTACCGAAACACATAAAATTGAATCGTTTGATTATTACATGCTTGGTGTTCTTATGTTTTTTAAATCTTTCTTAAACCCTAGAATTTTCTTTTTCATTATGTCGACTTCTTTTTATCTTTTTATAAATGTCGAATTTTTTAAAATAAATTAGGGTTTTGGAATTTCGTTATAAAACTTGTAGAAACCCTAGGTTGCATGTAATTTTATGTGTATGGATATTGTGATATGCCGTTTTGGTTGATTTCCTGATTGACATGATAATATGTTTATAATATGTGCTATTTGGGCATCCATGACAAACCATGCATGTGTTGTCTTGGATTATGATGATTTGGTTTTAAGATTTTATGCTTATTATGCGATTTTTTTTTTTTTTATAATTGATAAGTTGTTTAGTAAATATTATGAATAAAGATTACTAAAATTTGATTAATTATAAAATTAGGGAAGACCCTATTACAAATCGTGTATAATCAATTATGTGTGTTTTAACTTGATTTAATTTGCATGTCCATTATTTTTGTTGTTTGTTTACTTTATTTAACTACTTTTGTTTTATATGTTATGTGACATGATAGTAACAAAAGGGTAATTTCATAAATAAAATATTAAACGGACTTAATAATGGTGAAATCTTGTTTTGAGCTTACATAAAAATCTTGAACTTTTGGTTGATTGATCGCGACTGTATTAAGTGGTTGGAAGGTGAAACTATTTTGACAAACTATTAAAGTGGGTATAAGCTTAAGGTTGGCTTCACATTAAATTGTGGCCTTAGATAGCCAACATTCTGGCTTAACGCTCGCCTGTGAGTCAAATTTAGTTTTACCTAACAACCATGATAACTACGAAGCACTTAAATAAGGCAGAGTTGTAAGTTTCTCAACGCCTCAAACTAAACTTTGGAGATTTAAGCTCGTAAAGAAACTAATGAGTAAAAGTTTTTTACATGAAGCATATGCTACAAGATGAATGCATGACATCTTATACATATTTTTTGATTGCACACATCAAATTTACTACCCTTAAAATTTAAGTTATATGCCATCCAACGAAAAGGAAACACCTAAAATTGGGTCTACGTCAGGGCGTAACCTGGCTAGATTGCAATGGAGGGCAAATTACAATGATTTCATCACTAGCAGATCAACTGGTGTGATGGAATTATGTAAGTTTCATGTTTCTTAAGTTGGTTAACTTAATTGAGTTGATAGCGGGACCTAATCACTCAAGGTATAAGATGTGGATAAAACATGCTTACATTGCAACTACGGTTGGCAAATATGCAAATCCCATCCCTCTAGGAATTGCAATTAAATATTGGCAATTGGGACACGTCTCGTACCTTATTGAATACCGTCATCACTAGCTGATCAACTGATGTGATGAACCTATGTCAATTTGGATCCTAGTTTTTTAATGTAAAATTAAATGGTTATATGGTTATGAACCAAGGGTATTTAATTTTCTTGAAATTTTATTAACGAAAGTACTAACTTTTGAATTTTTTCTGTAGAAATGGCTACACCTGAAAACACTAATATGAGCAACATGAGTTCTGCGTTCAAGCAAATGATTGATCGAGACAAGTTGACTGGTGAAAATTTCAATGAATGGTATCGATCCTTAAGAATCACCTTGAGGATGGCCAGAAGAAATGATTATCTTGGTGAACCACTTCCTGAAAAACCTGCTGATAATGCAACACAAGCCCAGAAGGATACTTACAATGTTGCATATGAAAAGCACAATGATGTGGCTTGTCTCATGTTGGCTGGGATGGATACTCAATTGCAGAAACAGTTTGAGCTCTATGGACCCATGGACATGATAAATGAACTCAGACGAATGTTTGAGAAACCACCTGCTGCAGAATTATATGATTTAATAGAATCTCTGCACAATTGTAAGCATGAAGCAGGAAAATCCGTGAATGCCCATGTATTGTCCATGAAACATTATTTGGACCAATTAGAGCGACTTGGTTGCGGATATTAGGAAAGCGTATGTATTGGTCTCATCTTGCGATCCCTTAATCAGGATCTGTATAGTGAGTTTGTACGCAACTTCAATATGCATTGCAAGGGGAAGACAGTAAGTGAAGTTTATGCAATGCTTATTGATTATGAGAAAGGCATGAGTAAGAAGGCACCTACACCTGCTGTAATGGAGATACAAGGTGGTAGGATCACCAAGAAGAAACCCAACAAACCGCAAAATGCGAACTACAAGGGTAAAGGCACTGGTAATGGAAAAGGCAAACAAGTTGCGACTCACCAACAGAAGCCTAAGAAACAAAATCCTCCTCCTAAGAAGAAGGAAACTCCCAACAAGGATATGGCTTCTTCTCACTATTGCAACACTCCTGGTCATTCGAAGCGGAACTATCCATTTCTATTAGAGGAGTTGCGCCTCAACAAGAGTAAAATGCCTGGTAACGTCGCAAGCACTTCAGGTATGTTTATGATTGAATTATATTCTTTTCCTCGTAAGAATAATTCCTGGATATATGATATAGGATGTGGTACTCACATTTGTAATACGTCGCAGGAATTAGAGGAGCAAGGAAGCTGGCCTATGGAGAAAGATACTTGTACATAGGGAATGGCATACGTGCAGTAGTTGAAGCCATAGGGACTTTCAATTTAGTTTTACCTTCGGGTTTGATACTAGTATTGAATAATTGTCATTATGCACCCTCTATTGTTAGGGGTGTCATTTCAGTTTCTTTGTTATTGGATAATGGTTTTGTTCACACATTTATTAATAATGGAATTTCTGTTTCTTTAAATTCTGTTTTTTACTTTAATGCAATTCCTATAAATGGTGTGTTAAATCATGTGTCCAATAGAAATAATTCTATGTACAGCATTAGCAATAAGAGAATCAAGTCTAACTTGGATTCGTCTTATCTTTGGCACTGTCGTCTTGCTCATATAGGCAAGGATCGCATGAAAAAGCTGCAACATGATGGGCTTTTGCAAAAGATCAATGATGAATCATTTGATAAATGCGAATCCTGCATATCTGGGAAGATGACAAGGAAACCTTTTTTACATCAAGTGGAAAGGGCAATAGAACTACTTGGATTAATACACACCGATGTATGTGGTCCACTTAGACATGCGTCAAAACGCGGTGCTAGCTACTTCATAACCTTCACGGATGATTATAGTCGTTATGGTTATGTTTATTTACTTAAACATAAACATGAAGTCTTTAATACCTTCAAGGTTTTCAAAAGTGAAGTAGAATTACAACTCGGTAAGAAGATTAAGGCACTTCGATCCGATAGAGGCGGTGAATATTTAAGCCAAGAGTTTAAAGATTATCTAGCTGAGTGTGGCATAGTCCAGCATCTCACGGCTCCTTATACTCCATAGCAAAATGGTGTATCTGAAAGGAGAAATCGTACTTTGCTCGACATGGTACGATCAATGTTTAATCTTACATCTCTACCCTTATCCTTTTGGGATTATGCCCTTAAAACTGAAATTCACATATTGAATATGGTTCCAACAAAGAACGTTGGTAAGACTCCATATGAATTATGGACAGGAAAAGCTCCCAACTTTTCTTACTTAAAGGTCTGGGGTTGTGTCGCGTTTGTTAAACGTGATTCACCAGATAAACTCCAACAGAGATCTGTTAAGTGTATCTTCGTAGGATACCCAAAGGAAACGATGGGTTACTACTTTTATTTTCCACCAGAGAATAAAGTCATTGTGGCTAGGTATGGAGATTTCTTTGAAAAGAATCTCATATCTCAAGAATTCAGTGGGAGAGTTTATGATCTAGAAGATGAAGATACATCACCTTTTGAAAATACTAGCTCACTTCCTGTGGAACATGAAAGTTTAGGTTCTCCACCTGAAGTGGAAGTGGTACCCTGATGAGGCGAAAAATGAACCACTTTTAGGGGGTCATTTAAGCCCGGAATTGAATTTATTTGATCAAATATTGCCCTAAATCGTTCCTTTTGTGATTTTAGGTACTTTGGGAGAGAAATCTGGAAAAGGAAGCAATTCGGACGTTTTTGGAGCATAAAAGTGAAGAAAACGCCAAAGTCTTAATTTTCCTTGCTGGGAACAGTAGGTGACGGCGTCAAGAAGGAATTTCTGACGGCATCAAGAGTAATTTCCATGACGACCCAGTACAGAATTGACGGCGTTACGAAGTAGGGCGTCAAGAGTAAAATGCATGACGGCCTGGAAACACATAACACATGACGGCGTCAAAAGTAGATCAAGGCAGTCCGAGAAGTATTTTGGCGGCGAGATGACGGCGTCACAAGATTTGTCTTGACGCCGTCAAACCCTATTTCCTATATACAGTTTTCTAATTTTCACATTAAAGAGAGAGAAGTTTTGGAGAAACCCTAAGTACGAACTTGGTACGAATTTTACAGGTTTTTCAAGGGTTCTTAGCCCTTGATCCCTTTCATGTGTAATTGAGATAAGTATTCTTTTAATTCAATCAATATGTCTATGTGTTGGTTGTCTATATCTTGTTCTTGTCTTAATTCTACCATGCTAGTCTAGATCTATCTTGTGTTTGCTTGGATCTAATGAAACCTAGATGTTAATTATGTGTTGATTACTTGTTTATGGTTGTATTGGATGAATGATTTCGATGTTAGGCTTAAGAAAACTGGCAGATCTCCAAATGGTAACATGCTTGAACGTCTTAGGAAACATGAACTGACGTGCACTAGGTTTTATTGGTTGTATTTAATGCATGAGTAAATTCTAATGATCCCATGTTAGGAGCTTCTTAGCCGGCTCGACATAGGAGTGAAGTAGGCACTCATAGGATTGGGGAATTAAGTGCGCCACCCCATGAATGGTATTAAGGAATACAATTCATCATCTACGCAACTATAACAAGTAATTAACGTGTAAAAGATATCTAGGGAGTAGTGAAATCTAAGTAAACACAACTTCTCCACTTATTGCTCACAACTTTAGTTAATTTAGTTTATTTTCATTTCTAGTATTTTATTTTGATTGTATCTTTTGTATTGGGTTAGTTGACTAGCAAATAATTCCGCCCAAATTCTTCAAACCCGAGATTTTTACTTGCTTTCTAAAAAAAATAAAAATACAAAAATAATCATCCCTCATCTTTAGAACTAGAAATTAGGTTTTCTAATCCTAGCGACACTATTCCTAGCTGAACGATCAATCCCCCGGTACTTGTCACTATACTATACTACAACGATCAGGTACACTGCCTGGTGGGGGTTGTAAGCTTCTCAAGATCCCTTGAGAGGTAAAGCCTGGTGCGATTCCTACATATCAAGTTTTTGGCGCCGCAGCCCGGGGAATAGTTATTGTCTAGGTTAGTATTTCTTTTTATTAGGTCTACTTGCTAGATTCCTTTCTAGTAAGATTTTATTTTTATTTTTTTTTAGGTTTTCTTTAGTCTATCTTATTTCTTTGTGTTTTTGTTCGTAACTCTTCACCACCCGACATCATGGACGATGGGAACATCCTTGAACCCGTCATCCCACCACAACAAAACCCTCCACTAGAACCTCTTAGGCCCCGAACCTTAGGAGAGTATTCCCGACCCAACCACCAAGGCTACCGAAATACCATTGAGCTCACCGGAGCCAATGTGACCCCCTTGTTATCCGACCCCATCCGGTTGGTGCAAAGCGGATGTGCATTCCATGGACTTCGTTCCGAATATCCAAACCAACATCTTAAGGACTTCCTAAAAATCGTAGATTCCACAGACCTAGGTGTTGAAACTAGAGAGACAACCCGATTACGCCTATTCCAATTCTCTCTACGGGATCAAGCTAGTCAATGGCTGGAACGTCTACCTGCGGGATCCATCACCACATGGGATAACCTCACCAATCGCTTCCCTACTCAATTCTTCCCACCGGGGAAGACTGCAATGCTTAGAAATGACATTTTGATGTTTGAACAACATCAGGGTGAAACTTTCTACAATGCTTGGGCCCGTTTTAAGGATCTCCTCCATAAGGTCCCTCATCATGGTATAAACCTTTGGTTATTAGTCCAAATTTTCTACGACCATGTTGATTATCACACTAAGCGCACAATCGATAGGGCCGCGGGAGGTAAACTGCGTGATAAGAACGCCGAGGAGTCTTGGGCAATTATCGAAGAGCTCGCCGCTGATAATCATGAGATGTGGGAGTTTAATCATACAATAAAAGCGGCCATCAATGCAGTCTCGACATCTGGAGGAACCACCGAAATCCCCGATGAACTCCTATACAAACTCGAGGCAAAAGTTGACTATTTTGAGGAAAGGCAAAGGAGACCATTAAGTCCCAGACGGGCTACTGCCAATTCTGTCTCGAAACCAACTTCAACACCATTATCTGAGTCACCCTCTAGAGAAAATATCGAGACTTTTCAAAACTATGCCCCACCTTGTTCCCCTCCCGAGGAGCTTAGCTCGGAGTTTGAAGCTAGGATGAGAGAATATATGGCAACTCACTCAGATCGACTTGCTAGATTCGAGGAAGCAGTCTATAAGCAAAAAGAGGAGATGCAGGAGAAGATGAATGAGATGATGAGTCTATTAGAGGAGTATGCCAACCAGAGAACCCCCGAAAGAATGCTACTAAGGAAAAAAAGCGCCACTCCCACTACCCAATTTGTTAATTCCATCACAATTGTCCACAAGGATAACGAGAAGGTAGAAGCCCCTACTAACCAGACCTTAGAAAAACCACCAAAATCCCAACCTTTGAGTCACTACCTGAAACATGATATAAACGAAAACACCATAACAAATTGGATTAAGGGTGACGGGCGTAACCAACCTTCCAAACAGGGTTCTGAGAAAGAGGAAAAGGTAAAAGATGAGTATGATACGTTACCTGGGGGATCAGTATTCGAGAGGCTATTGGTACAAAGAGTGGCTACTAAGCAGATACCGTGTGGGAACTTTGAGATACCAACTAGCATCGGGGATTTGAAATATCTTAGTGCTTTCGCCGACCAAGGATCGAAAGTAAATCTTATGCCCCTAACTATTTACATCCAACTAACGTCAAAAATGCCAGTCCCTACTCGTGTTAGGTTGTCCCTCGCCGGACACTCGTACGTATACCCCCTTGGAATCGCAGAAGATGTATTAGTTAATGTCGCAGGGTTCATGTACCCCGTTGATTTTATGATCATCGATGATAAAGGAGATGGATGCATGCCAATAATCCTTGGGGCACCATTCCTCGCCACCGCTAGGGCTGTCATTAAGTATGAAGGCAGGAAAATTGAGCTTAAGTCTGGAAAAAGAAAGATTAGCTTCCCCATGACTCCGCGAAGTGGGCATGAGAATTTGAGTTGGAGAAAGATCAAAAACAACATTGACACGACACCCATTCGTGTTCAGAATAAAATTCTTGCATGGGAGACAAGAATCAAAAGCTATAAGGAGGCTAAATATGAAAGGAGCAAAAGCAATAAGGTTCAGGTCGAATTCGAACATACTCAACCCACAGAAAATCTTGTACCATTTGAGGAAGGAAACTTGGTACTCTTGAGACACTTGGAGACAAAGACACCACCCGATAAACCAAGTTCTTGGTGGTATGGGCCTTTTACAATTAAAGGCGTGAGCCAAGATGGGATGGCTAACTTGAGAAGTGAAGTAGGTGGAATGGTGATTGCAAGTATCGATAGGTTAAGGCACTACCACCATGACAGTAATGATCACAACTACATGGGGTATATCATTTCAAGGGATGAGGTCACGTAGTAACCCATGATCTTGAGTCTAGCTGACTCGTAAATAAAGAAAAGCGCTTCTTGGGAGGCAACCCATGTTTTGTGTGATTTTATTTTGATTGATTGTTATTTGCTTCCGTATGCATGCTTTATTTTTATTAATTGGTAGATCATGTTTCTAAACTAAATAGTGGAAATACTTTACTTTGTTGTTTTGGCCTAGTCTTAACTCCACCTAAAAGTATTTTTGCAAAAGATAAGTGTAAGGGGAAACCCCAAATATGTTTTTAAGAAACAAACCGATCATGATTCTCCACAATATTAAATGAACATGTATATTCGTATTTGTTAGAGTCAAATGCTTGTATTGAGTCATAATGAGGTTTTGCAGGATTTTCCAGGAAGTGAGACCAAGTTTTTCCAGAAATTTTCCGGAAACTTAACATAAGAATTTCTGTAGGTCACCTCTGACGGCGTCACGAGTTAACTCTTGACGGCGTCACTGATGAGGCGAAAAATGATCCGTTTTTAGGGGGTCATTTAAGCCCGAATCCGAATTTATTTGATCAAATATTGCCCTAAATCGTTCCTTTTGTGATTTTAGGTACTTGAAGAGTGAATTCTGGAAAAGAAGCCATTTTGGACGTTTTTGGAGCATAAAAGTGAAGAAAACGGCAAAGTCTCAATTTTCCATGCTGGGAACAGTACATGAAGGCGTCAAGAGTTCTTCCTGACGGCGTCAAACCTCAAGAATTAAAATCCGTAGTTGATGACGGCGTCACACACAGGGCGTCACGAGTAATTTGTGTGACGGCCTAGGCCTTGACGGCGTCAGAAGTAGATCAAGGCCGTCCGAGGAAGTATTTGGCGGCGAGATGACGGCGTCACACCTTTGTTCTTGACGCCGTCATCCCTATTTTCCTATATATAGTTTTCTAGTTTTTCACATTTAAGGAGAGAAGTTTTGGAGAAACCCTAAAGACGATTTTGGTGCAACTTTTACAGGTTTTTCAAGGGTTCCAAACCCTTGATACCTTGCATTGTAATTGAGATAAGTGTTCTTCTAATTCAATCAATATGTCTATGTGTTGGTTGTCTATATCTTGTTCTTGTCTCAATTCCATTATGCTAGGCTAGATCTCTTTTGTGTTTGCTTAGATCTAATGAAACCTAGATATTGATTATGTGTTGATTACTTGTTTATTCTTGTCTTGGATGAATGATTTATATGTTAGGCTTAAGAAAACTGGCAGATCTCCAAATGGTAACATGCTTGAACGTCTTAAGAAACATGAACCGAGGCGTACTAGGTCTTTATTGGTTGTATTTAATGCATGAGCCACTGTTTACAATCCCTATAGTTGTGTTGGGCATGGTGTAGGAGGAGATAAGAGCTCATAGAATTGGGGAGTTATGTATGCCACCCCATGAATGGTATTAAGGAATACGATCCGTCATCCATGCAATTATAACAAGTAATTAACGTGTAAAAGATATCTAGGGAGTAGTGAAATCTAAGTAAACACATTTTCTCCAATTACTGCTCACAACCTTAGTATAATTAGTTTATTTTCATTTTTAGTATTTTATTTTGATTGCATCTTAGTATTGGGTTAGTTGAATAGCAGCTAATTCTGCCCAAATCCTTCAAACCCCGAGATTTTAATTGCTTTCTAAAAAATATAAAAATACAAAAATAATCATCCCTCACCTTTAGAACTATTAATTAGGCTTTCTAATCCTAGCGACACTATTCCTAAGCTGAACGATCAATCCCCCGGTACTTGTCACTATACTATACTACAACGATCAGGTACACGGCCTGGTGGGGGTTGTAAGCTTCTCGAGATCCCTCGAGAGGTAAAGCCTGTTGCGATTCCCACGCATCAGTCACGTGTAAAAATCTGGAAATTTTACCGGTTTTGTTTTTCTAACGGAGTCTTATGGTTTTTGTGAATTATTAAGTTTTATAATCTCCAGGAGATCTGCAAACTTCATTCCACAAGCATTATATCTTATTTTGTTTTCTAGGATTTAGTAACTTATATAGGTTGCCGCCGATTTTATGCGAGGTTGTCTTGTCTATTTTCTCAGGATTTACAGGTTATGTATGACAAGAAGATGATTTATATTCTGGAAGGGAAGCTTTGATTGTTCATTTTCTTGGAGGAAGATTTAACCTGGTCACCTTATTATCCATACCGAGCGAATCAGGGGAGTATTTGATTTCATTCTTTTTACTTATTTCACTTTTACATTCTTTACTTGAACATTGGGGACAATGTTCATCTTAAGTGTAAGGGGAGGGTAAAATGATGATACCTTACAGATACACTTTCGCTTGAGTTTGTTTTGTTTGATGGTAGATGTGTAATAAAACTATGAGAAATACTTGTTAGTGCAATTTTAGCGCCAAATTTAAAATTTTTTACAACATTTAGGAGTGAAACTTTAGCCATAGCAAGCGTCTCATGGATAGGAGATTGTATGACTAGCACATAACCGTATATTCAGAAAAAATTTTCACCCAAATATGTGAGGTTCGCCTTTAGATTTGATAGGAAAAGCATTTACTATTAGTGCTTATGAGTGTACCGGTAGCATTTAGATTCTAGAACTTGCGTTAGTGATGCATCCCGAGACCGCTAGTGAGACTACATTCGTGTAGTAGGATTTACTACATGATAAGAGGCATTAGGATCACCCTTGTGTTAAACCCGTATCATAATTACTTGACCATTTAAGTCATATTACTTGGCTAGTTAAGTCAACTAATTTTTCCCACACCCTTAGCGTTGTACTCATTTTTAGTACACGAAACCCCTAGTACACCCCTCCGAGCCTATCTTTTCGTTTCTAACTTTAAGCATTTTACTTAAAGGAAGAATTTGTTACACCCCACTTAAATTTACAACCAAATCGCCTTAGCCTTCCGTGCATGCACTCATCTTTAGTGCATTATTGTTATTTGTTAAACCCTAAGTTAACTATCTAATTGATTACATGGTTGCTAAGTCGAGTCATATCCTTGTACATATTGTTTTGGGACGATTGGGACTCATGGGTAAAGTACTTATTTTATGGAGTAATGGAGAAGAACATCATATATTACCCCTATATGTACGTTAATCTTAAAAGTACTCCAAGTGTTTTGATTTTCTTAATTCGAGTCATTAGATTAGTTATTGTAAAGTATGTAAAGATTCAAGTGTAAGGGGAATGTTCATTCCCTATGATGTATTATTTTGGATGGTAGGGTAAGAGTGTATGAAAAAAAAAAAAAAAAAAAAAAAAAAAAAAAAAAAAAAAAAAAAAAAATCGAAAAAAATGTAAGAAAAAAAGAAAAAAAAAAAACATACGGACTACCATCCCGTTTCATTTTATGTTTTTGTTATTTTTCATTTATTAGCTTAAGTCGAGTCTAGTCTTGGCTTAGCAACGCCATATTGTACATGTAATTAACCAAGATTGTTAACTCGCCACCAGTAAAAACTTCCTTTATCTAACAAAACCGTGTATTTCATATCCCTACACCTAACGTTACAACCCTTTAAAAAGACCTCTTTGATAGTTTATCCTAGGTGCTTACGCCATGTGGTGGAGGTTTGATCCTTTCCCAAGCCTATGGTAATCTATTTTGCTATGTCAGGTAGTGAGAGATATCTTCCATTTCCATATTGTAATTTATACTTTATTACACCCGAGAGATGTGAGTATCTAAACACTATTTGTGAGGTGCTTGTGTATGACCTCCGTGCTTGTCTTTAGTCTTTAGTGGAACGATTATTTGTTGTAATTACTTTTATATTAGTGTTAAATGACCCCTAACTTGTATTTTGACTAGAATAAAAGCGCATTTGCTTGAGGACAAGCAAATCTCAAGTGTAAGGGTATATGATGAGGCGAAAAATGAACCACTTTTAGGGGGTCATTTAAGCCCGGAATTGAATTTATTTGATCAAATATTGCCCTAAATCGTTCCTTTTGTGATTTTAGGTACTTTGGGAGAGAAATTTGGAAAAGGAAGCAATTCGGACGTTTTTGGAGCATAAAAGTGAAGAAAACGCCAAAGTCTTAATTTTTCTTGCTGGGAACAGTAGGTGACGGCGTCAAGAAGGAATTTCTGACGGCGTCAAGAGTAATTTCCATGACGACCCAGTACAGAATTGACGGCGTCACGAAGTAGGGCGTCAAGAGTAAAATGCATGACGGCCTGGAAACACATAACACATGACGGCGTCAAAAGTAGATCAAGGCAGTCCGAGAAGTATTTTGGCGGCGAGATGACGGCGTCACAAGATTTGTCTTGACGCCGTCAGACCCTATTTCCTATATATAGTTTTCTAATTTTCACATTAAAGAGAGAGAAGTTTTGGAGAAACCCTAAGTACGAACTTGGTACGAATTTTACAGGTTTTTCAAGGGTTCTTAGCCCTTGATCCCTTTCATGTGTAATTGAGATAAGTATTCTTTTAATTCAATCAATATGTCTATGTGTTGGTTGTCTATATCTTGTTCTTGTCTTAATTCTACCATGCTAGGCTAGATCTATCTTGTGTTTGCTTGGATCTAATGAAACCTAGATGTTAATTATGTGTTGATTACTTGTTTATGGTTGTATTGGATGAATGATTTCGATGTTAGGCTTAAGAAAACTGGCAGATCTCCAAATGGTAACATGCTTGAACGTCTTAGGAAACATGAACTGAAGTGCACTAGGTTTTATTGGTTGTATTTAATGCATGAGTAAATTCTAATGATCCCATGTTAGGAGCTTCTTAGCCGGCTCGACATAGGAGTGAAGTAGGCACTCATAGGATTGGGGAATTAAGTGCACCACCCCATGAATGGTATTAAGGAATACAATCCGTCATCCACGCAACTATAACCAGTAATTAACGTGTAAAAGATATCTAGGGAGTAGTGAAATCTAAGTAAACACAACTTCTCCACTTATTGCTCACAACTTTAGTTAATTTAGTTTATTTTCATTTCTAGTATTTTATTTTGATTGCATCTTTTGTATTGGGTTAGTTGACTAGCAACTAATTCCGCCCAAATCCTTCAAACCCGAGATTTTTACTTGCTTTCTAAAAAAATATAAAAATACAAAAATAATCATCCCTCATCTTTAGAACTAGTATTTAAGTTTTCTAATCCTAGCGACACTATTCCTAGCTGAACGATCAATCCCCCGGTACTTGTCACTATACTATACTACAACGATCAGGTACACTACCTGGTGGGGGTTGTAAGCTTCTCAAGATCCCTTGAGAGGTAAAGCCTGGTGCGATTCCCACGTATCATACCCATTCGCAGATCTTCAAGACCTGTGAAAGCACCCAAACGTCTATGTCTTAACGTAGAGTGTGAGGAAACTATACTAGGGGATCTTGAAGAACCTACTAGTTATAAGGCTGCCATGAATGGTCCTGAAAATGAGAAATGGCAGAGTGCTAGGAATGGGGAAATGCAGTCCATGAAAGACAACGAAGTCTGGGAAGAAGTAGACTTACCTCCAAATGCTAAGGTAGTTGGAAGTAAATGGCTCTACAAGAAGAAAACAGACATGGATGGCATTGTACACACCTATAAGGCTCGTTTGGTAGCTAAAGGCTATACTCAAATATTTGGTGTTGCCTACGAAGAGACCTTTTCTCATGTAGCTGACATTAGAGCTATTAGGATTCTCTTAGCTATAGCTGCCTACTATGACTATGAGATATGGCAAATAGATGTCAAAACCCCCTTCTTAAATGGTCGCCTAGATGAAGACATCTATATGGCGCAGCCTGAGGGGTTTGTGAATCCAGAATTTCCAAACCGTGTATGCAAATTTCAAAGATCCATTTATGGATTGAAGCAAGCATCACGTCAATGGAATAAAAGATTTGATGTTGAAATCAAAAGTTTTGTTGTTAATGGAGGAGCAGTTGACTGGAGGAGCAAGAAGCAGACAACAATTGCGATGTCTGTTACAGAAGCTGAGTATATTGCTGCATCGGAAGCTGCGATGGAAGCTGTTTGGATTAGGAAATTCATTTCGGGGCTTGATATTATGCCGTCAATTGAATTACCTATTAATATGTATTGTGACAACTCTGCCGCAATTACATTCGCCAATGAACCTGGAGTTATGAAGGGCGCCAGACATTTTCCTAGAAGATATCACTATGTTCGAGAACAAGTCGATATAGGTGAAATCAATTTACTCAAAATGCACACAGATAACAAACTAGTTGATCCGTTTATGAAGGCTTTATCTAAGGAAAAGCTTACTCAACATGCTAATGGCTGATGAGGCGAAAAATGAACCACTTTTAGGGGGTCATTTAAGCCCGAAATTGAATTTATTTGATCAAATATTGCCCTAAATCATTCCTTTTGTGATTTTAGGTACTTTGGGAGAGAAATCTGGAAAAGGAAGCAATTCGGACGTTTTTGGAGCATAAAAGTGAAGAAAACGCCAAAGTCTTAATTTTCCTTGCTGGGAACAGTAGGTGACGGCGTCAAGAAGGAATTCCTGACAGCGTCAAGTGTAATTTCCATGACGACCCAGTACAGAATTGACGGCGTCACAAGGTAGGGCGTCAAGAGTAAAATGCATGACGGCCTGGAAATGCATAACACATGACGGCGTCAAAAGTAGATCAAGGCAGTCCGAGAAGTATTTTGGCGGTGAGATGACGGCGTCACAAATTTGTTCTTGACGCCGTCAGACCCTATTTCCTATATATAGTTTTCTAATTTTCACATTAAAAGAGAGAAGTTTTGGAGAAACCCTAAGTACGAACTTGGTACGAATTTTACAGGTTTTTCAAGGGTTCTTAATCCTTGATCCCTTTCATGTGTAATTGAGATAAGTATTCTTTTAATTCAATCAATATGTCTATGTGTTGGTTATCTATATCTTGTTCTTGTCTTAATTCTACCATGCTAGGCTAGATCTATCTTGTGTTTGCTTGGATCTAATGAAACCTAGATGTTAATTATGTGTTGATTACTTGTTTATGGTTGTATTGGATGAATGATTTCGATGTTAGGCTTAAGAAAACTGGCAGATCTCCAATTGGTAACATGCTTGAATGTCTTAGGAAACATGAACTGACGTGCACTAGGTTTTATTGGTTGTATTTAATGCATGAGTAAATTCTAATGATCCCATGTTAGGAGCTTCTTAGTCGGCTCGACATAGGAGTGAAGTAGGCACTCATAGGATTGGGGAATTAAGTGCGCCACCCCATGAATGGTATTAAGGAATACAATCCGTCATCCACACAACTGTAACAAGTAATTAACGTGTAAAAGATATCTAGGGAGTAGTGAAATCTAAGTAAACACATTTTCTCCACTTATTGCTCACAACCTTAGTATAATTTAGTTTATTTTCATTTTTAGTATTTTATTTTGATTGCATCTTTAGTATTGGGTTAGTTGACTAGCAACTAATTCCGCCCAAATCCTTCAAACCCGAGATTTTTACTTGCTTTCTAAAAAATATAAAAATACAAAAATAATCATCCCTCATCTTTAGAACTAGTATTTAGGTTTTCTAATCCTAGCGACACTATTCCTAGCTGAACGATCAATCCCCCGGTACTTGTCACTATACTATACTACAACGATCAGGTACACTGCCTGGTGGGGGTTGTAAGCTTCTCAAGATCCCTTGAGAGGTAAAGCTTGGTGCGATTCCCACGTATCAAGTTTTTGGCGCCGCAGCCCGGGGAATAGTTATTGTCTAGGTTAGAATCTCTTTTTATTAGGTCTACTTGCTAGATTCCTTTCTAGTAAGATTTTATTTTTATTTTTAGGATTTCTTTAGTCTATCTTAATTCTTTGTGTCTTTGTTCGTAACTCTTCACCACCCGACATCATGGACAACAGGAACATCTTTGAACCCGTCATCGCACCACAACAAAACCCACCACTAGAACCTCTTAGGCCCCGAACCTTAGGAGAACACTCTCGACCTAGCCACCAAGGCTACCGAAACACCATTGAGCTCACCGGAGCCAATGTGACCCCCTTGCGATCCGACACCATCCGGTTGGTGCAAAGCGGATGTGCATTCCATGGACTTCGTTCCGAAGATCCAAACCAACATCTTAAGGACTTCCTAAAAATCGTAGACTCCATAGACATAGATGTTGGAACTAGAGAGACAACCCGATTACACCTATTCCAATTCTCTCTATGGGATCAAGCTAGTCAATGGCTTGAGCGTTTACCCGCGGGATCCATCACCACATGGGATGATCTCACCACTCGTTTCCTTGCTCAATTTTTCCCACCGGGGAGAACTACTAAGCTTAGAAATGACATCTTGATGTTCGAACAACGTCAAAATGAATCTCTTTATGAAGCATGGACTCGTTTCAAGGACTTACTCCAAAAAGTCCCTCATCATGGCATAGATCTTTGGCTCCAAGTCCAAATCTTTTATGACCATATCGATCTCTCCACGAGGCGAGCCATTGACCAATCGTCCGGTGGTAAGCTACGTGATCTAAGTGCGGAACAATCATGGGAACTCATAGAAGATCTTGCTCTCTATGACAACGAAAGTTGGAATGATCCCCGTGATTTGAACAAAACGGTCAAGGCAATATCTTTGCCTTCGAACAATTCTAGCACTCCCGACCGTAGGATCATGGAACTTGAGGACCAAGTCAAGTTTCTCATGAAATCTTACGAAGCTCCTAAGCCTTCAAGCCAAGTGAACAAAATCACTTCTTTATGCGAATTATGTAGTGGTCCCCACGACACTCGTGATTGTGTGGAACTCCCCGGAACAGCTTTTGCGGACTACGCATCCACGCGTACCGACGAAGCGGGAGATAAGTGGTACACTTTCAAGCCCGAGCCAAACACTTACGGTGATTCATACAACCCCTCTTGGAAAAATCCCCCAAACCTTAGGTGGAAACAAAATCAACCCAATTCTTCCAATCCGCCTAATCGTTACCAACCAAACGGTCCACCCTCCAACCGTACTTTTAACAACAATCCTTCTAACAACTATGGTAGTACCAACAATCTTGAAGGATTGATGTCAAAGTTTATGGCATCTCAAGAAGCTCGCATATCTAAGTTTGAAGCCGATTTCAAACAAAAGCAAAGCGAGATGACCACTAAAATTGACGCATTGTTGAAAGTTCACAATGACCGAGAAATGGGAGCACTCCCAAGCGACACGGTCAAGAATCCGAAACTAAATGTTAATTCCGTATCTTCAGTTTCGTCACCCACTTCGTGTCCACATTACTACTTGGTTAAATCAACGAGCACGTGTTTCAAACAAAACAAAATTCTTCAAAAGGACCAATCAAATAAAACATCCGATATAGAACCGGTCAAAAGTATAGTTGAAACACCTCCTACGCAAGACCTTGACGATGAATTCAAAGAACTTCACCTTGAACGCCCCGTCATTGATGTCTTAGCGCGTGCTCCTTACTATAGTGCCCTCCTAGAAAAATATGAGAAGTTTAAACTAGGTAAAAATGGGACCGCCTTCGTTCAAAACAAGTTGCCTAAAAAGCTTGATGATCCGGGTATATTTGTTTTGCCTTGTAAGATAGGGAGATCCGAAGCTTTCGATACACTAGCCGATTTAGGGTCAAGCCTCAACTTGATTCCCTTATCCTTATTCACCGCTCCTAAGCTAGGAAAGTTAAAGGAAACAGAGGTATTGATAGGGCTAGCGGATGGGAGTATTGCCCACCCGGTTGGAATGATTAAGGATGTAGTTGTTCACGTAGGAAAGTTAACTATATTAGCGGATTTTCACGTCCTAGACATGGTTAGTGACACTACATGCCCATTATTGGTAGGAAGAAGATTTTTAGCAACCGCTAGCGCCATGATAGATTGTAAGGAGTCTAAGATAGCGGTAGGTGAAGGCGATACTTGGTGTACGATGTAAAGAAGCATAGTTATGATTGTGATGATGAACCGACACCGCATTGGGTAGAGATGAATAGGAGACCATCTAGATATGGACCTTGGATAGAAAGGAACTTCATAGGACCTCAATGCCCATTTTATCTAGAGAAAGATTTCGTTGAAAAGACACATTCAGTAGAACAACTCATAGCTAGAGATGAAGAGCTAGATCCCTTTGAGGACCCCTTAGTCTTTAGGAAGATGATTGAGTCCTTGAGTGTAATGCCTATTAATATAGAGATGAATAAGTGGAAAAGAGAGGGAGACAAGTGTAAATGGAGGTGGGACAAGCCACCTAAAGAAGGTGACGGATCATGGCATATGAGGATGACTTTGTATGATCCAGATGGAGAAAAGTTTGAAACGTCATACCATACTAAGGAAACCGATAGGAAGTTGAAACCTAAGTTTGATCCCAAGGATGTCCTCAATGAGGAACTCACCCGTGTCACGTAGTAACCCATGACCTTGAGTCTAGCTACAAGACTCGTAAATAAAGAAAAGCGCTTCTTGGGAGGCAACCCATGTTTTGTGTGATTTTATTTTGTTTGTTTGTTATTTGCTTCCGTATGCATGCTTTATTTTTATTGTTGGTAGATCATGTTTCTCAATTAAATAGTGGAAATACTTTGCTTTGTTGTTTTGGCCTAGTCTTAACTCCACCTAAAGGTATTTTTGCAAAAGATAAGTGTAAGGGGAAACCCCAAATATGTTTTTAAGAAACAAACCGATCATGATTCTCCACAATATTAAATGAATATGTATATTCGTATTTGTTAGAGTCAAATGCTTGTATTGAGTCATAATGAAGTTTTGCAGGATTTTCCAGGAAGTAGGACCAAGTTTTTCCAGAAATTTTCCGGAAACTTAACATAAGAATTTCTGCAGGTCACTTCTGACGGCGTCACGTGTAAAAATCTGGAAATTTTACCAGTTTTGTTTTTCTAACGGAGTCTTATGGTTTTTGTGATTTATTAAGTTTTATAATATCCAGGAAATCTGCAAACTTCATTCCACAAGCATTATATCTTATTTTGTTTTCTAGGATTTAGTAACTTATATAGGATGCCGCCGATTTTATGCGAGGTTGTCTTGTCTATTTTCTCAGGATTCACAGGTTATGTATGACAAGAAGATGATTTATATTCTGGAAGGGAAGCTTTGATTGTTCATTTTATTGGAGGAAGATTTAACCTGGCCACCTTATTATCCATACCGAGCGAATCAGGGGAGTATTTGATTTCATTCTTTTTACTTTTTCACTTCTACAATCTTTACTTGAACATTGGGGACAATGTTCATCTTAAGTGTAAGGGGAGGGTAAAATGATGATACCTTACATATGCACTTTCGCTTGAGTTTGTTTTGTTTAATGGTAGATGTGTAATAAAACTATGAGAAACACTTGTTAGTGCAATTTTAGAGCCAAATTTAAATTTTTTTACAACATTTAGGAGTGAAACTTTAGCCATAGCAAGCGTCTCATGGATAGGAGATTGTATGACTAGCACATAACCGTTTATTCAGAAAAATTTTCCACCCAAATATGTGAGGTTCGCCTTTAGATTTGATAGGAAAAGCATTTACTATTAGTGCTTATGAGTGTACCGGTAGCATTTACATTCTAGAACTTGCGTTAGTGATGCATCCCGAGACCACTAGTGAGACTACATTCGTGTAGTAGGATTTATTACATGATAAGAGGCATTAGGATTACCCTTGTGTTAAACCCGTATTATAATTACTTGACCATTTAAGTCATATTACTTGGCTAATTAAGTCAACTAATTTTTCCCACACCTTTAGCGTTGTACTCATTTTTAGTACACGAAACCCCTAGTACACCCCTCCGAGCCTATCTTTTCGTTTCTAACTTTAAGCATTTTACTTAAAGGAAGAATTTGTTACACCCCACTTAAATGTACACCCAAATCGCCTTAGCCTTCCGTGTATGCGCTCATCTTTAGTGCATTATTGTTATTTGTTAAACCCTAAGTTAACTATCTAATTGATTACATGGTTGCTAAGTCGAGTCATATCCTTGTACATATTGTTTTGGGACGATTGGGACTCATGGGAAAGTACTTATTTTATGGAGTAATGGGAAAGAACATCATATATTACCCCCCATATGTGCATTAATCTTAAAAGTACTCCAAGTGTTTTGATTTTCTTAATTCGAGTCATTGGTTTAGTTTATTGTAAAATATGTAAAAAACAAGTGTAAGGGAAATGTTCATTCCCTATGATGTATTATTTTGGATGGTAGGGTAAGAGTGTATGCAAAAAAAAAATAATAAATAAATAAAAATAGATTAAGGAAAAGAGAAAAAACATACGGACTACCATCCCGTTTCATTTTATGTTTATTTTATGTTTTTGTTATTTTTCATTTATTAGCTTAAGTCGAGTCTAGTCTTGGCTTAGCAACGCCATATTGTACATGTAATTAACCAAGATTGTTAGCTCGCCACCAGTAAAAACTTCCTTTATCCAACAAAACCGTGTATGACCTCCGTGCTTGTCTTTGGTCTTTAGTGAGAGATATCTTCCGTTTCCATATTGTAATTTATACTTTATTACACCCGAGAGATGTGAGTATCTAAACACTATTTGTGAGGTGCTAGTATATGACCTCCGTGCTTGTCTTTGGTCTTTAGTGGAACGATTATTTGTTGTAATTACTTTTATATTAGTGTTAAATGACCCCTAACTTGTATTTTGAGTAGAATAAAAGCGCATTTGCTTGAGGACAAGCAAATCTCAAGTGTAAGGGTATATGATGAGACGAAAAATGAACCACTTTTAGGGGGTCATTTAAGCCCGAAATTGAATTTATTTGATCAAATATTGCCCTAAATCGTTCCTTTTGTGATTTTAAGTACTTTGGGAGAGAAATCTGGAAAAGGAAGCAATTCGGACGTTTTTGGAGCATAAAAGTGAAGAAAACGCCAAAGTCTAAATTTTCCTTGCTGGGAACAGTAGGTGACGGCGTCAAGAAGGAATTCCTGACGGCGTCAAGTGTAATTTCCATGACGACCCAGTACAGAATTGACGGCGTCACCAGGTAGGGCGTCAAGAGTAAAATGCATGACGGCCTGGAAATGCATAACACATGACGGCGTCAAAAGTAGATCAAGGCAGTCCGAGAAGTATTTTGGCGGCGAGATGACGGCGTCACAAATTTGTTCTTGACGCCGTCAGACCCTATTTCCTATATATAGTTTTCTAATTTTCACATTAAAAGAGAGAAGTTTTAGAGAAACCCTAAGTACGAATTTTACAGGTTTTTCAAGGGTTCTTAACCCTTGATCCCTTTCATGTGTAATTGAGATAAGTATTCTTTTAATTCAATCAATATGTCTATGTGTTGGTTGTCTATATCTTATTCTTGTATTAATTCTACCGTGCTAGGCTAGATCTATCTTGTGTTTGCTTGGATCTAATGAAACCTAGATGTTAATTATGTGTTGATTACTTGTTTATGGTTGTATTGGATGAATAATTTCGATGTTAGGCTTAAGAAAACTGGCAGATCTCCAATTGGTAACATGCTTGAACGTCTTAGGAAACATGAACTGACGTGCACTAGGTTTTATTGGTTGTATTTAATGCATGAGTAAATTCTAATGATCCCATGTTAGGAGCTTCTTAGCCGGATCGACATAGCAGTGAAGTAGGCACTCATAGGATTGGGGAATTAAGTGCGCCACCCCATGAATGGTATTAAGGAATACAATCCGTCATCTACGCAACTATAACAAGTAATTAACGTGTAAAAGATATCTAGGGAGTAGTGAAATCTAAGTAAACACATTTTCTCCACTTATTGCTCACAACCTTAGTATAATTTAGTTTATTTTCATTTTTAGTATTTTATTTTGATTGCATCTTTAGTATTGGGTTAGTTGACTAGCAACTAATTCCGCCCAAATCCTTCAAACCCGAGATTTTTACTTGCTTTCTAAAAAATATAAAAATACAAAAATAATCATCCCTCATCTTTAGAACTAGTATTTAGGTTTTCTAATCCTAGCGACACTATTCCTAGCTGAACGATCAATCCCCCGGTACTTGTCACTATACTATACTACAACGATCAGGTACACTGCCTGGTGGGGGTTGTAAGCTTCTCAAGATCCCTTGAGAGGTAAAGCCTGGTGCGATTCCCACGTATCAATGGCATTTGACGTCGTTTAGCTAGTAGTTTCATGTAGATCTGTGGTTAGTATTTGGATAAAAGATATTGTAAACAATAATTATTCAAATGAAATGAAATATTGTGTTATGTTTATTTCCATTTATAAATATTGTATCCTATATTTGCATGTTTAATCCATGAATAACTTAAGTTATTCTAAATAGTCCGTTGTCAATTAATGATATGGGAGTATCATTGAACTAAGACAAATCTGAGTTTTGGTGTAATATATTCAAATATATTGATGCGTAGACATGCCAAATTCACATGATATTCAATAAATGAAAATTTGGATATAGGACAAAATTCCAATTACATGATTATACTTATGGATGTTGTCATTATAGTAAATCATGAATATTTATCCTCAGACTTGAGATACTAGGTAACTACTATAGATGTAGCTCATTTTCTGTGAGATAATCTAACGCTATCCGTGACTGCTAGTTATAAGGATTATTTTCAGAGGTGATGTGAAGTTCATAGGTTATGCTTGTAGTCAATACAGGATTTGGTTCCTTCAAATTTGTTTTGAAGTTTAATACTGTCTGGCCACTCGTAGGATTAACAAGATGTTTGCATGGCCATGCCCAAGGTCTATCTAGAATGCGTTCAGATGAATTGGTAATCTTGCTTGATCATAAATAACGAGAAACTCTAGTTAATTATAGAATAACATCGATCCATATCCATATTAACATAGTATTAGAATCAAAAGGATAAGTATGATAATGAATCATCAAATGTGGTTTTTTCCAGGAAAACCATACTCGTGATCGTTCTGGGGATATTGGTGTGTTATGCTAGACTAACTAATGTCATTATTACATTAATGAATATCCGAGTGGGAGCTGTAAGTTTTAACGGATAAAATTAATGAATATGTCCGGACTCGAACTCGAGACTTCGGGATTGCACACTTTACATATGAGTTTCAATTAATTAATAATTATTGTTTTAGTGACGAATAATTATTAATATCACGAAATGGACACTTAACGGTACCTAACGACCGTTAGATGAAAGTTAAAGGACTAAACAAGAAATAGAGTTCAAGAAAGATTTGGGTTGGGCTTGTGTGACCCATGTTCGACCGATCCATGCCCTTTAGGGTTTGGATTGAGTCTTTTGCTCCAAGCTACAAGATTAGTATAAATACATGCCTCATGTATTCATTCGAATCATCTCTTGGTTCATTAAGCAAGCCAATTTACTTTCTTTCTCTCTTATTCTTTGAGCTATAGACGATCCCTCGTGATCAACTAAGGCTCACTAGTAGTGCTTGCTCGTGAATCAAGAACCTAGCTTTTCTAATTGAAACGCTATTAGTACGTGTGTTCGAGAACGAAGTGTTAGCATACTTTTGCTAACGAAGTGGTGATTGCCCATTCGACTAACTCTTTATTCGATCCCCAATAAACCTTAATTAGGGTTTATAGTTCTTGTTCATTGATTTCTTGTTCTTGCTAGAAATCATAAAGGTACGCATCCTTTTGTATTCGGTTAATTTATTATTTGTATTTGATCTTTTCCGCTGCGTACTCTATGATGTTTATGTGTTTATATTATTGTTATGATTCACATATTCCAACAAACTTGACATATTTAAATCAATTTTTATAACTAAGGTCCATAAAACATAATGAACCAGTTGAATACAAATCTCAAAAAATTCGACCCGAAAAACGCAACCCAAAAACCGAATTTGTTAATAGCTCTAATAAAAATTGTGCATACCCTTCTTTGAATTCCTGGATCCGCCACTGGTTTATAGTATCCACCTCACAGTTGTACTTTTTGTGCCAATCTTTTTCAGGATCTGCAATCAACCGACCATTTAATTTTTCGCCAAAATAAACATAAGTACCTTTCTTTTCGACTAGTTGGAAGTCGTCTTCTCGATTCGGAAGTTTCGACAAGGTTATATGCACTATCATTGATACAAGAGAAAATTCTCAAATGAGTACAAAAACTTGAGTCTTTTCCTAAAAGAGTACAAAAAAGACTCAAGTTTTTGTACTCATTTGAGAATTTTCTCTTGATACAATTTTTCAAGAATGTGATGCAACAACAATTGTATGATAAGGTATGTCGTATGCCCAAGGGAAAACAGAAATATCTATACCAACAACATTCACATTTAAACATCTCTAATTCGAAAATGGGATTCATGAATCATACCTATTTTTGTTGTTATGTGCATATATCACCAAACCTACTTACAACGGTATGTTGCATTCAAGATTACCTACTCAGTGGATTTAGATGCAAGCAAAAAGAAAGAAATCCAAACATGCTGAAAACTCAACGGTTACACTAACAAAGAAGAGTTCTCCATTTCCTTATATGCCTAATCAGAACCTGAAACATTTAAAAAAAAGCGTAAGTTTTCAAAACAGAACAATAAATGAACTTTTATCTAACGAATCAAAACAAACATAAGACATGAATAATCATCCAAAACAGGGCAGTTTGACCATTCAAAATCAGATTTTCAATATTATTCTTAACTCATAATTATTCAATACTCATTGATTAATAAACTCTAGCACACAATATGTTATGGTTCGGAACTCTGTAGAAGAGACATAGATCATGATCAATCAAATGAAAATTACCAAAAGCTGTTGATATATGGCTCATGTTTAAATAAGTTTACATTCAATGAATAAGTTTACATTCATTGAATCACAAGCAAGTAGATTGCAAGTGGTATGTTGCAACTAGTAAGAAGAATCTTTGGAAGCAACTTGGAGCAACATTGAAAGCCTATAAATATGACCATTCTCTTTGAGTTTTAGACACACCAAAAAAACACACAAGCACTTCTTGTTGTGTATTAGTTAGTTCTCTCTTTTTGTTCTAGTTTGTAATATATTTCTATAAGAAATATATAAGAAATTTGGTGTTTCATTCTTGGTTCTTTTCATATTGTCTAAATTTTCAATTAGCTAGTATGAGGTATAGTAGTGGTGTTGAAATATTCACACTCTTTACCTAGTCGGTGGGATATTATCGCGGTTATTCCACAACAAGTGGTATCAAGAGCCGAGGTTATTCTTAGTATGCTATGTGGTTGCAATTTAATTTGATCCTCCACATCAGAAAAGAATTACGTTGGTTTTTTGGTTGAAGCTATTGAAAATTAATTTGTACATGAAATGGCGGATGGCAAAGTTGACAAACCTTCCACATCGGTGGATCCAACATCTCCAAGTTGGGCTAGACCGGTCTTGACGAATACAAGATTGGCAGTGGAGGTTTTTGATGGCACAGACCATTTCGGTATGTGGCAAAGTGAGGTTCTAGACGTTCTTTTTCAGCAAGGTCTAGACATTGTCGTTGAAGAAAGTAAACCAGCGGATGTAGAAGAGAGGAATTGGTTAACCATCAATCGGTTAGCTTGTGGTACGGTTCATTCATGTCTTTCGAGAGAACAATGATATGCTTTCTCAAAAGAAACATCCGCCTATAAACTGTGGGTGGCGTTGAAAGAGAAATTTCTAAAGAAGAGTTTCCAGAATAAGCTCTTTATGAAGAAGCGACTCTTTCGCTTCACTTATGTACCAGGTACCACGATGAATGATCACATTACCAGTTTTAACCAACTAGTAACCGATTTGATGAATATGGATGAGGTGTTCAAAGACCAAGATCTAGCATTGATATTGTTGGGATCACTGTTGGGAATTAAATAATCAGAAGAATCAGCATAAAGGCTTAAGAAAATACATTAAGTATGTTTCTGCTGATAAAGCACAAAGCACGTTTCCACTGATGGATTCTGCTGAAGAACGTTTTCTACTGAAGGTGTTTCTACTGATGGATTCTACTGATGCTACTATGACTCATACAACAGCTGTGTAGATTGTCACACCCCCAAAGTCGGGTCCAGCGGAAGCATACATGTAGCTGGGTGTAACTCAATTGGTATTACAAAACAAGTGTAAAATGGTATTCATTTCAATCGTTTAGAATAAAATCTTTTAACCAAAAATGTTGAATTTACATTGTTAAAAGTAGTGCGGAAATAGGCCCTTAACATAGTTTAAAACGGTCCCCAAATGAATAATCAGAGTCTTCTATGACCATGCCATGCCCTGCCAAAACCTCCTGTAGCGTGCCATTGCTTAATACCTGAAAATACATGCTAAAGTGTCAACACGAGGTTGGTGAGTTCATAGAGTCTTGTGAAAAAGAATGTAATGCATATGTATGAAGGTATCCCAGCAAAGGCATCGTAAATCCACTCAGTTACAAGTCCCGCCATAAGAGACTTGTAACATGTGTGTTTACGACCCACTGCCAAATGTAATATGTATACGTGAACAAATGTAATACTTGTATCCAAATTCCATGATAAATATAGCAAACGGCTATATAAATAATTCAGTCCATGAGGCCATATGATAAATCAGTCAAGTGGGAAAATCTGTAATAAGGTTGATGCAAAGGCATCGTAATTCAGTCAAGTAGGGAAACAGCAATATTACGTTTGACATCACAGCCAAGTGGGGAGTACCACAATATTACGTTTGACATCACAGCCAAGTGGGGAGTACCACAATATTACGTTTGACATCACAGCCAAGTGGGGAATACCACAATACGTTTGACATCACAGCCAAGTGGGGAATACCACAATATTACAATGAACATATGGGAACAATTTGTGACCATGAAGTCATGTAAACAAGGATGACAAATCCCATGAAATGCAGTAATCAACATACCAATGAAATGCAGGTAATCAAACATATGTATAGGTAAAGCTGAAAATGTTTGAGTAATCAACCATGTAAAGCAAGTAATGCGTTTAAGTAAAACGAGCATGTATTCTCCCCCAAAGAGTTTACAAAACAATTAAAAGAGTAGGGGCTATGACTCACATGAAGCTGATGGTACCATGAACATGTAATGAGCTGAAAAACAAGGCGCGCACACTAGCCGCAAACTAATATGAATAATGAACGATCTACTTTAGATCATGAAATGATGTTGGAAATGTCCATGCACATGTTTCCTATACCACTCTACTCTTTGGAAAAACACTTGTTGTTATCAAAAATATATATTTTCCAAGACTTAGGAAAATATGGCTATTAGAAAAATAAAGCTAGTTGCAATATATATCGTATGTATCAATGTTAGTGTTGAAATCCTCGGTTTGAAATCCTTGAAATAACGCCTTGTAGTGATAAAAATACACTTGTAATCACTAATACTTCGTTAGTTATGAAATTGGGTACTTGGTATTATTTCTAGAAATCTAGAGTTACTACGTAGTTTTAGCGTTATTATTTCTAAAAGCTGCCAATTATAGTGAGTTTTTGTCGATATTGAAACGTGAATATCTTTGTCGTTATAAGTCCGTTTTACTTGTTCTTTATATCCATTGTTACGTCTTAGTATGTAGTAATATATTTTGGAAAGCTAGACTCCTCCGGGTTACGTCTAAAGCCTCTTTTTGACCGACGAAAAACGTCCATCAGCATGTATTTTTCCGGAAAATAGTTTTCGTCGTTAATATTGAAAAATTCATATCTCCTTCGTTATAAACTCTTTTTAATCCGTTCTTTCGCCTACGGCTTAGTTTTTGAAAGTATTTTCTAAAAGTTTTGCCAAAGTTTACTTTATGTTTACTAATTTTCCTGGATTTACAAAAATAGGACAGTAGGTTTATATACTTGTTCTAAAACCATTTTTCATGTTCAAAACTAGTTTCTACTTCAACCAAATCTCTTGCAAAACACCACAAAGCTATACTAATCCTACCATACACCTTCTTAGTGTGCCATGGGTTCCTAATGATCACTAAACAAGTTAATTTAACAAGGGAGTACCTAAATCAAAATCTAGGGTTTGTATGTTCAAAAAGTATACAAAAATAAAGTGGTATAACTAGTTTGTGCATGAAATTAAGCATGAATACTATAAGATACATATGTTAATTAGATGAAAACATGAAAATAAATTTGAATACTCACTTTGAAATAATAGGTGGTGAGATGATTAGAAACCTTGGATTACTTGTGTTTTTGGGTTATGATTCTTGATTAGGAAGACAAAATGAACAACTTTGATGCTTTGTACTTTGGAAAATCATCACTTGATCATGGAGCATGTATTTGGGTCGTGGGTTTTGGGGTGGGGATGATGAGAAAAGTGAGCTTTTGATTCTAGGAAATTATATATGTTATGTTATATGTGTTTGTAGATATTTAGGTAGAAATTTATAATGTATAATAAGATTACATAACTCATAAGGTTGAAAAGCAAGCACATGGTGCCCAGGGGAGGGCATGAGGCCGGTTTTCAATGTGAAAAAGAGAAGCAAAATCGGTTTTGAGTTGCTTAGGATAAGTTAGTGTAGTATTAGTTGTGGTTTAGTGTAAGTATTAGTTATAATCGGGTACCGGGTTTGCTAGAAATAAATATTAACAAAGTTAACCGGGACTTAATAAAGTCATAAAAATGTTAAAAATATGTTGGGTACAATTACTGAGTGTTCAGGTGATTATTGTTTAGTTTTCACGAAAACCGTTGTAATATTCATAAGCTCACGTTATAAATAAAATAAATTTCCAAAATACTGGGTAATTGAATGTTATAACTTTTATGATGATAAAATGGATATAAAAATATGTCGGGACCATTGTGGGAATATTTATATATATTCGTCGTGTATAAACCGGGTGTTAACGTTTATTATAATTACTTATATGTAAAACGTTAAATGTATCAAATATATATAAATTTGAAAATCCTAAGAGTGGTATAACATGAAAATGCTGTTATGATGATATGCAGACTGTCTCTAGTCCGTATGCAGTGTCTTTACTGATAATGCATGAATTCGCACCTGAACCAATACGGTTACGCGAATTTAAATACCCGTAAACTAAATTTACGATGAAATGAATAATGCACGTGAATGATGAAATCTTTTCCCGCAATGAATAGTGTTCTGTGAATAGTAACATTTTCAAATGCTTCTCAGAATATCAAACTGACACCAAAAATGATGAATAGTAAAATGATGAATAGTGTTTTGATGAATAGTGTTTGACGAATAGTAAATTGTCGAAGTTTGGGAAATGGCCTGAAATTACGAGTTGTGACAGTCTTCCCCTCTAAAGAGAACTTCGTCCCGAAGTTCAGTTTATGTTGGTTTCTGAAAACATATTGGTGAAAAGTGATGATATTTGAGAATTCCAGCGGACTCTCACGATAGGAATTCGACTCTGCTTCAACTGTTCGACCTAACTGTCCATGATTTCTACTTGTTCTCCTGCAAGGTTTATGTTTGACTTTGGGTTAGATTCCTTTCCAAATGGGATTATGAGTGACTAATCTGAAAAGATGATAATACATGGTTGTGTAGTCCTGTTGTTCTCTAACAAGGCTCAAGTCTGACGGCCACTAGGCCTACTCTGTGAAATATTACATGGTCCAGTGTATATCGGGTTTAACTTTCCAAGTTTTCTGAATGGTATCATGCCTTTCCTAGGCAGAACTTTCTGTATAACTCTGCTTACCAACATGAAGTTTTAATGGTTTACAACTTTATCGAACTTGTAACTGATTCTTGATTTGTAGGAAGTTCCTGGTTATTTCATGAATACTTACTGGACTAGTGAGTTGGGCTTTTCCAAATCTCGATCCGTCAATGAATGTTGGCACTTCGACCATAGAGTGCCTCAAATGGTGTAGTCTCTACGCTCGCGCGATAACTATAGTTGAAACTGAATTTGATTTATGGTAATTGGTTAGTCCAACCATTTCTTGAGTCAATCACTCATGCTCTGAGCATATCTCCCTATGTTTGAATCGTTCTCTAATTCTGACAATTGGTCTGCAGATGATAGGTGGTGTGATTCCAAAGAAAACTTAATGTAATCGCTAGGTGTTTGAGGTGAATTAAATTCCTCTATTAGAAATAATTGAAATGGATATCATGAATCTTGTAGAAAACTTACAAGGTTAAGTCCGTCAAAGGGGTGTTGTTGAAAATAATAGATTAGGATAAGGTGGTGATCCTCCGCAGGATGTCATGAATCGAGTCTTTCTCCACCTACGATGCTTAGTCTCCATTACTAAGATTTTCCCCAAGCTCTATGTAGTCAATTCACAAAATCCTAAAATGTATAAGTGATGTAATATAGTGATTGATTTTTTTTTCAAGGTTTGTTTTGAGATTGTGTTTTGTTCATAAACCTTCCCCGAATAAATAAATCAACAAGTTTAAGCAAACGGCTGTCCAAGTAACATTTTTCTTGATATTTCAAAATTTAATAGTTATGCAAGATAGGACAGTTTTTAATATAAGGTGGATAATATGGTTTACCAAAGATCGATGTTTAAGATTTCCTAACAATTCAATAGTTTTGTAAAGGATTAACCAAAAGGAATTTGCTTATCAAAATAAGTGCCTCAGAAAAGTATTTCTTACAAGATATATGTTTTGTATAACTGTAGTTTGGAGAAAAATCCATTTAAAAGTGAAAGTATTAAGAGGATAAAATAGTCAGGTATGTATGTCTGCACAAAGGCATAGGTGTCTAACATGTTTGGATAAAGTCTATTGGTGAGGACATGTTCAATCTATAGTCTCGGTTAAGAGGTTGGATTTATCTCTATGGTGTTGCTTAGTGAGCACTCGTATCGAAAATAATCATGTAATTCAGTCAAGCCAATACTTTCTAGATGGTGGAATTTTGGCGATCAGGCCAGTGATAGGGGTTCGAATGGTTTTGTGATATCCTGAGATTTATGTTGAGTTTTGAACGGTCTTAATGTACCGAGAGATTCTCCTTATAGATGGTATGGAAAGTCTTTCCTAGGGAGGTCATTGATAATATCCACTTATCAATATAGGGAGTAGTGAGTGATAAGTGGCATAGGAATCCATAAAGTGTCAGCTAATTCCTTATATAAATAGGGATGGGAAAGGGAAATGATATTGATGGTGAGAAGGGAAGAGACTGTGACAACTGCGACAAAATTGATATTGTGGTAAAAGAAAATAATGTGATGTAAGTGTATAATGCATAGACGTGAATGTTCATGAGATGAAATGATCAATTGACGTGCTTCCAAGCGGCGGTTCACGAGGTGATGAAAAGTATGAATATTCTGACAACGAGAGTATACACACACATGCATGAAACATTTGGAAATTGAGTAAAGGATTCAATCCAGACAAAATTTTATTATAACTATTCTCAGTGTTGCAAAATTCATTTCTGAATCGGATATAGGTGGTCAGCCTATGTCCTACTATCCCGGGTCGAATATTAATGACCAGTCTATATTCTACCGAGGTTCCATGAATTTTGAAATACTCAGCTCAGTCATACTAAGACTATGTCCTTCACAAATACCAAGACGTTCTGAAAGACAAAAGCAAGTGACCAACTCGAGGTCAAATGATGAAACTATGCAAGGAAAACATAACGTGGTGACATATACGATACGTGAACATGCTTATATGAAAGACAATTATAGTAAACAACTATAATAAATGAATATAATATATCAGATAATGAGACACAAATCTCATCACCTATGTCAGCAACTAACCACAAATGAGGCTTCAGCTTGGCAGGCAGGCACGTGACGGTCATAGGGTTAAGTTTCTTGAAAGTAGCTATAGTCTAGGTTTTAAAAACACTTAGTTCGCTATAGCCAAAGCTCTGATGCCAATATGTCACACCCCCAAAGTCGGGTCCAGCGGAAGCATACATGTAGCTGGGTGTAACTCAATTGGTATTACAAAACAAGTGTAAAATGGTATTCATTTCAATCGTTTAGAATAAAATCTTTTAACCAAAAATGTTGAATTTACATTGTTAAAAGTAGTGCGGAAATAGGCCCTTAACATAGTTTAAAACGGTCCTCAAATGAATAATCAGAGTCTTCTATGACCATGCCATGCCCTGCCAAAACCTCCTGTAGCGTGCCATTGCTTAATACCTGAAAATACATGCTAAAGTGTCAACACGAGGTTGGTGAGTTCATAGAGTCTTGTGAAAAAGAATGTAATGCATATGTATGAAGGTATCTCAGCAAAGGCATCGTAAATCCACTCAGTTACAAGTCCCGCCATAAGAGACTTGTAACCTGTGTGTTTACGACCCACTGCCAAATGTAATATGTATACGTGAACAAATGTAATACTTGTATCCAAATTCCATGATAAATATAGCAAACGGCTATATAAATAATTCAGTCCATGAGGCCATATGATAAATCAGTCAAGTGGGAAAATCTGTAATAAGGTTGATGCAAAGGCATCGTAATTCAGTCAAGTAGGGAAACAGCAATATTACGTTTGACATCACAGCCAAGTGGGGAGTACCACAATATTACGTTTGACATCACAGCCAAGTGGGGAATACCACAATACGTTTGACATCACAGCCAAGTGGGGAATACCACAATATTACGTTTGACATCACAGCCAAGTGGGGAATACCAAAATATTACAATGAACATATGGGAACAATTTGTGACCATGAAGTCATGTAAACAAGGATGACAAATCCCACGAAATGCAGTAATCAACATACCAATGAAATGCAGGTAATCAAACATATGTATAGGTAAAGCTGAAAATGTTTGAGTAATCAACCATGTAAAGCAAGTAATGCGTTTAAGTAAAACGAGCATGTATTCTCCCCCAAAGAGTTTACAAAACAATTAAAAGAGTAGGGGCTATGACTCACCTGAAGCTGATGGTACCATGAACATGTAATGAGCTGAAAAACAAGGCGCGCACACTAGCCGCAACCAAATATGAATGATGAACGATCTACTTTAGATCATGAAATGATGTTGGAAATGTCCATGCACATGTTTCCTATACCACTCTACTCTTTGGAAAAACACTTGTTGTTATCAAAAATATATATTTTCCAAGACTTAGGAAAATATGGCTATTAGAAAAATAAAGCCAGTTGCAATATATATGCATATATATCGTATGTATCAATGTTAGTGTTGAAATCCTCGGTTTGAAATCCTTGAAATAACGCCTTGTAGTGATAAAAATATACTTGTAATCACTAATACTTCGTTAGTTATGAAATTGGGTACTTGATATTATTTCTAGAAATCTAGAGTTACTACGTAGTTTTAGCGTTATTATTTCTAAAAGCTGCCAATTATAGTGAATTTTTGTCGATATTGAAACGTGAATATCTTTGTCGTTATAAATCCGTTTTACTTGTTCTTTATATCCATGGTTACGTCTTAGTATGTAGTAATATATTTTGGAAAGCTAGACTCCTCCGGGTTACGTCTAAAGCCACTTTTTGACCGACGAAAAACGTCCATCAGCATGTATTTTTCCGGAAAATAGTTTTCGTCGTTAATATTGAAAAGTTCATATCTCCTTCGTTATAAACTCCTTTTAATCCGTTCTTTCGCCTACGGCTTCGTTTTTGAAAGTATTTTCTAAAAAATTTGCCAAAGTTTACTTTATGTTTACTGATTTTCCTGGATTTACAAAAATGGGACAGTAGGTTTATATACTTGTTCTAAAACCATTTTTCATGTTCAAAACTAGTTTCTACTTCAACCAAATCTCTTGCAAAACACCACAAAGCTATACTAATCCTACCATACACCTTCTTAGTGTGCCATGGGTTCCTAATGATCACTAAACAAGTTAATTTAACAAGGGAGTACCTAAATCAAAATCTAGGGTTTGTATGTTCAAAAAGTATACAAAAATAAAGTGGTATAACTAGTTTGTGCATGAAATTAAGCATGAATACTATAAGATACATATGTTAATTAGATGAAAACATGAAAATAAATTTGAATACTCACTTTGAAATAATAGGTGGTGAGATGATTAGAAACCTTGGATTACTTGTGTTTTTGGGTTATGATTCTTGATTAGGAAGACAAAATGAACAACTTTGATGCTTTGTACTTTGGAAAATCATCACTTGATCATGGAGCATGTATTTGGGTCGTGGGTTTTGGGGTGGGGATGATGAGAAAAGTGAGCTTTTGATTCTAGGAAATTATATATGTTATGTTATATGTGTTTGTAGATATTTAGGTAGAAATTTATAATGTATAATAAGATTACGTAACTCATAAGGTTGAAAAGCAAGCACATGGTGCCTAGGGGAGGGCATGAGGCCGGTTTTCAATGTGAAAAAGAGAAGCAAAATCGGTTTTGAGTTGCTTAGGATAAGTTAGTGTAGTATTAGTTGTGGTTTAGTGTAAGTATTAGTTATAATCGGGTACCGGGTTTGCTAGAAATAAATATTAACAAAGTTAACCGGGACTTAATAAAGTCATAAAAATGTTAAAAATATGTTGGGTACAATTACTGAGTGTTCGGGTGATTATTGTTTAGTTTTCACGAAAACCGTTGTAATATTCATAAGCTCACGTTATAAATAAAATAAATTTCTAAAATACTGGGTAATTGAATGTTATAACTTTTATGATGATAAAATGGATATAAAATTATGTCGGGACCATTGTGGGAATATTTAGATATATTCGTCGTGTATAAACCGGGTGTTAACGTTTATTATAATTACTTATATGTAAAACGTTAAATGTATCAAATATATATAAATTTGAAAATCCTAAGAGTGGTATAACATGAAAATGTTGTTATGATGATATGCAGACTGTCTCTAGTCCGTATGCAGTGTCCTTACTGATAATGCATGAATTCGCACCTGAACCAATACGGTTACGCGAATTTAAATACCCGTAAACTAAATTTACGATGAAATGAATAATGTACGTGAATGATGAAATATTTTCCCGCAATGAATAGTGTTCTGTGAATAGTAACATTTTCAAATGCTTCTCAGAATATCAAACTGACACCAAAAACGATGAATAGTAAAATGATGAATAGTGTTTTGATGAATAGTGTTTGATGAATAGTAAATTGTCGAAGTTTGGGAAATGGCCTGAAATTACGAGTTGTGACATAGATAAGTACAACTTATTCTACTGACTCATATACAAGAAAAATATCTTTGTTGTAGTCATCAAATTGAACACTCCAAGTGAGTTGTAATCCTAGATACATGTTGTATCTTAATGACTGACATGATAAGTTATCATCTAGCTAGAATGAATATTAGTCATAAGCTAGTATTTAAGATGAGTCATATAGATTCTAAAAGATCTTTCCTTGGACTATAAAAGGAAAATCTTAGATATGACTTAATAAATAGAATAGTGACAGTGATAGAGATATACATAGAGAAAAACAATAGAACAAACACAAGATTCAAGGTCTTTGTAACCCTAGTGATAGTGAAGATCACTCGTATTATTTTGAATAATATTGAATCGTTTGGTGAAATACTTTCATTGTTCTTTGTTAAATAAACACAAGCATCACAGTTCCATTTCCAATAAACATTCTAAGTGTGGTTAAGTAGATTCCGCATACTTAATCATATTCACTCAAAGTATCACATATACACATTACAAAGGTCCAACACCTTTAGATTGTGATCAAATCAAGTGATCCTCTCAATTGGTATCAGAGCTTCCAGGGTGATATCTTTGATTTAGAAGAAGAAATGGATACAGAATCTATTCAAACAAATGTTGCTGCAAAGTTGCCAGTTCTCAAACAGAATGAGTTTGAATTGTGGAGGTTAAGAATAGAACAGTTTTTCCAGGTGCAGGATTACACTCTCTGGGAAATCATTGAAGATGGAAACTCTTTCAAACCTACAACCACTTCATCAACAGTTGAAGGTAGGGAAATTACAGTTGTTCAAACTATCCCTACAACTGCTGATGAAAGAATAAAGAAGAAGAATGACCTCAAGGCTAGAAGTATGCTGATGATGACCATTCCAAATGATCAACTTATAAACTTCAGCAAATTTAAAGATGCCAAGTCATTATTTGAGGCAATTGTTGCAAGGTATGGAGGGAATGAAGCCACCAAGAAGACCCAGAAAACCCTTCTCAAGCAGCAGTTTGAAAATTTCTCATCAACCATGAATGAATCTCTTGACCACATGTTTACAAGGTATAACACCCCCAAAATCGATCAATACAGCGGAAGACTTTTGGGGTATTATATTGTGGATCTTTTGTCACAATTATAGAAAACGATTCAAGTGATCGTTTTAAGTTTTATTTAAAATACCAAATATTCATAATTCCAAGAGAATTCGTTATTCAACAACAAGTTTTATTTAAAGAGAAATAAACGTTTCTTTATTTGCCCACTTCGTGCCGTTGCCATCCATTCCTTTTAGTTACCTGAGATAAACATGCTAAAAGTCAACAAAAGTTGAGTGAAATTCATAGGTTTATAATTAAGAGTTTGAACACAAGAGATAGATGTTTATTGTAATATCGATACAAATAAACAAGTTAGAAGTCACATTCATTATTGCATTAAGCTCATGACACTCAACGATTCAACAGACATCAATATTTTCATAATAATGATGTAAAATATATAGCCCCCAAGATAGGTATTTGCCAGTAACCTATTATATTCAAATAACGTGCATTTGGTGACTTTCCTCTAGCAACCAAATGGGGATTGTCAATCCCTAATAGATCTATTCACAATTATTTACGTTCACCTTTCAAGTGATTAAGGTTCATGATCGAGGGACTTTTGGCAATAGCTACTTAAGCAATAATAAGATCAGGAAAAGACTTGTGTTCGGTTTTTGAGCATGTATCCCCCCTACAGAAATCAGTTAAGTATGGGCTATGAACTCACCTTAGTAGGATAGTAGAACAAACGTAGTCTCAACGATGCAAGGCAACGACTTCACACACAACCTATAAGATATGGCACGTTTCAGTTCTTAAGTCTCGTTTTATTGCGAACGTTTATTCTTAATTATGAGAATTCGATAAAGTGCATACGTGATGTGTTACGTCGTATGAAAATAGATAATTGTTACGTATTGTTTTATTCGTCTAAATTTATTTATCGTTATATAAGTTTCATCCGTATTATATATATATATATATATATATATATATATATATATATATATATATATATATATATAAGTATAAACTTTTTATTAAAAATCAATATTATTATTCAATCCCTCATGTTTCTCAATTTTACACTTTTTACCCTTAACGAAAAACATTTACGCCGTTAGTCCAAAAATTATATATATTTACATTTTTAGTCCAAATATCAAATATTTACATTCTTAGTCCAAATATTAAGTATTTACAGTTTATTCCCTTTAGAAAAACAGTTTTTATATTTTTCACCCAAGTTTACAAACTTTACATTTTTAGTCCCTAACCTTCGAACATTTGCAAAAATGGTCCAAACATTTCCAAATTTAAAACTTAACATTTTTATTATTTCAATAAGCTCAGAACATTTAGAAAAGCTTAATTCGACAGCTTATTAGCTTATTTCATTTAGTGGGCTTAACGAGTCCAAAATAAGGGCCCGTTAAGGTTTTGTGATCCAAGGGGTTTGGGGGAACACTAGGTTTATAGAAATCCATCATTTTAAGTTATAAAAACATTTCAAAACAGCTTATTTACTCAGCTTATCGTAATAAGCTGGAATAAGCTTTTTGGGCTTTTTGGCCCACGTAAGGTTTTTAAAGTTTCTGAAAACTAGTCCTAATAGCGATATACTTTGGGTCTCGTTAGGTGATCAAACGATGTTGTTAAGTCGTACAATTTATCATTCTCGTTTCTATTTCAAGTAACCAATTAGCTCGTACAAAAATATTAATGGGTCGTGTGTCGATTTTTAAAATGGCGAGGCCAAAGTACACGGTCAAAACTCAATACGCAAAAACAATAAAACTCAAAATAATTCTAAGTGTTTTAGTATATTACGTGCATGTCCATATGACTTAGGATCGTATGATTTTTAGTGTGTATACGTTATTATAAGTTCAAATCTTTTATAGGTTCTCGTTAATGACATAACCAAATAATAGTATAACACATAAAACGTATATGTTGTTTTTAAGATTTACGATTTATAAGTTCCAAGTGAATGTGCATATCATAAACATACGTATATATATAAATAGAAATAAGGTTCCAAGGTCTCACCTCACCTATCAAAGGTGGCGTAAAAACAAGTGTAAGGTTCATGTAATGGTACAAGGCTCCGTGGTTCACTTCACGTTGTTCCAATGGTCCAAGAGGCTCCAAGCTTTGCGTCCTAGGTTCGTTGTGAGATGTGGTTCTCCTAGCAATCCGTTCGTCCCTCCATTACTTCTTCTCGTTGGTATTTTATGTGTAGTGGTGTGTTTAAGTGCATGTAACGTCCAAGGTTGCATGGGAGGTCTTATATAGGCAGTTTTGAAGAGTAGAAACGAGATAGGCTCATAAGAGTTGGTAGATGCATGTGAGGGCGAATAGTGTTGCCACAACCATGGCCAATCGAGTGTTTACATAGCTTAGATTGTGTAAGATCTTCCATGTACATTCCTGACATTTCCTTGGATGCATAATGTTCATTCACTCGCTATAGGGGAGGAGGGGAGGCATGGAAGAAAGTTTATGACACATTTTGTAGTTATCTCCTTGGAACGTTTGGTGATTTGCTTTGGTCATTTCTAGGGTAGTAAACAAGTGAGTGAGGGTGTAAGATTTATCATTTCTGTATCTTGGGTACTAGGCGAATCATAATGTGTAATAAAATTGGTTCGTTATGTGTAGAAATCGTAAAATACTAGGGTGCGTTTGGGAGTGTCGCGACTGGCAGAAACAAAAACCAAATAACAAAAGGGTGCGTTTGGGCTTGGCCTGTGGGCTGCTGGTGGTGTCGGCCCAAGCAAAAGAAAGAAAAATAAATGAGTCTGTTTGGTTTAGTAATTGGATTCGTGGCCCAAAGGGTGTTGGGGGCCCACCTGGGGTGTCTCGATTATCGTGTCGAAGTTCAAAAATATTAGTGAGCGTTCTCGGGAAGTTTCGTAGTTTCAGGGAATATATAAATAGTATACGTTATTTAGACGAAACGTATTATTAAATATAAACGCGTTATATAATTATTTATCGTTCGCAATAATTATAGGCAACCTAGGTTGTGTGTAAGCATCATTCCTGGGTAAACGGTCAATCACAGTTATCGTAGTGGTTCAACATCAAGCCATATCATAAAAAAAAATTTGTTACCCGTAAAATGGTGTTAATTTCTTGTAACATTGTTTTATGTATTCGTATGCATTTACTAATCGTATGGGAAATTTACGAGAGGTTACACAAGGCTACAGAAAATTGTGAGTCAACTTGCTGTTCTTGGGGTTGACATACCTCAAGAAGATTTAAACTCAAAATTTCTGAGAAGCTTACTTGAAGAGTGGGCTATGCATGTTGTTGTCTGGAAGAATAAACCAGACATAGACACTATGGATCTTATGGATTTGTATAGCAACTTTAAAATTGTGGAACAAGAAGTAAAGAAAACTGGTGTCTCAAGTTCATATACTGGGAACATGGCTTTTATGTCATCTCCTAGTATTTCAAACCCAGTTAAAGATGAAAAGGTTGATAATGGAATTGGTGTTGCTAGTTCATCAAGCAGTACCTTTGGTATATTGAATGAAAAGGCTTGTTGTGCCTTTTTCACAAGTCAGAATAATGGGTCCATGCTCACTCATGAAGATCTTCTAGAAATCAATGATGATGATTTAGAAGAGATGGACCTAAAATGGCAAATTTCTATTCTTAGCATGAAGGCTAAGAAATTCTATCAGAGGACGGGGAAGAAACTCACCATCAGCAGCAATGATACTGCTGGTTTTGACAAGTCAAAGATAGAATGCTATAACTGTCATATGTTGGGGCACTTCTCAAGAGAATGTAGAAGGCCAAGATAGCAAGAATAGAGGTTTTGGAAGCAAGTCCAAGACAGGGGAATCAACCAATCCAAAGGCTATGGTAGCTATTGATGGATTAGGATTTGATTGGAGCTTTACTGCTGATGAAGAAGAAACTTCTCCTCAGACAGCTCTTATGGCTTTCTCTACAGAGGTACAATCTGATAAAGTTTGTTCAAATAATTGTTCTACTCTTAAAAGTTTAGAAACCTTAACCAAACGTTATGAGAATCAAAGGACAGAGTTAATTAATACAGCTCATAGCTTAACTAATCATAAAAGAGGTATAGCTACTCTAGAGGAACAAGTCATACATTTTCGAACAAATGAATCTACCTTTACTGATGTCAAAATTCTTCTTGAAAGAGAAATAATGTTTAAAGATAATGACATTAGTAACTTGAAAGCTGAAGTAGATAGGCTTAGTAAGGCTAAAGAGAATATTCAAATGAGTGTAGAAACACTAGATTATGCATCTAAGGGTGTGACTAACTTAATTGAATGTCAAGTTATTAATAAAGCTAAGTCTGGTGTTGGATACAAATCTGTTCCTCCACCATATAGAGGTATTCCTTCACCCCCAGGAATTGACCTAGAACACACAGGCTTACCAGAATTTCAACTACCTGAATTAAAATATGGCGTTCAACCAAAAACTAATGTAGTTGATAATGAACCTTTGAAAGAAAGTGAAAGTTTAAGTAAAACTTCACTTCCTAAGGACAAAGTGTGTTCTTGTAGAAAGTCAGATGGTCCAATCATTAAGGACTTAACATCTGATGATAAAAAGGTTATACAGGTTATGTCTAAACCTGAAGTGGTTAAGAAAGCAGGAACAAGTGTTCCTAAGATAGTCAAACATAGTACTGAAAAGCCTAAAAACAATGTTAAACATGTTAGGCAACCAGTAAGATATTGTGAACAATATAGAACCATAAACAAGTCAGGAGGCAACCAAAGGAATTGGTATAGTCTCAAGTCTCTCCAACAAAGAGATAACAAAGCTTGTTACACATGTGGTAGTTTTGACCATCTTACAGCTTTCTGTAATCAATGGGTATATGGGTATACAAACAATAGGGTGAATCTAAAAAGGCAAACACCTAAAAGTCACTCTAACTTTACTAGAACAAAACCCAAAATAGTTTCAGTTCCTGCTGATAGGAAAATGGTTTCTGCTGATAGACCATATCTGACTGTTTACCCAAAAACAACAGTTAAAAGTGCTAAAACAACTTTCTAATATGCATTAAATGTTGTTAAAAGACCCATTTTAACAAAGGCAGTAGTCCAAAAACAAATTTGGAAACCAAAGGATACAACTGCAAAGCCATCAGTTTCTGCTGATAGCCAAACAGTTCATATCACTGCTAAGGGAAACAGGGCAAATGCTGTTAAGGACTCAGCATGTTGGATTCTTAAATCCAATGTTGCATCAACAATTCTCAAAAGATTACATTTCATTGATGCAAGAGGCGGATCCAAGTCAGAAATGGTTTGGATCCCAAAACAAAACTAATTCCTTTATTTATGTGCAGGGACATTCATCAGCAGATACTGAAGATCAAGGATTCTCAGATAGTGGATGTTCAAGGCACATGACAGGCAACAAGTCCTATCTTTCAAATTTTCAATCAGTAGATGGAGGCTATGTTACCTTTGGAGGAGGAATTGGAGGAAAAATTACTGGTAAAGGTACTATTAAAACCGGTAAATTAGATTTTGAAGATGTGTACTATATGCAAGAGCTTAAGTATAATCTTTTTAGTGTCTCACAAATGTGTGACAAAAAGAACAAAGTTCTCTTTACTGACACTGAATGTCTTGTATTTTCTTCTGATTTTAAGATGCCTGATGAAAGTCAAGCACTTCTTAGAATTCCAAGAAAAGGCAACATGTACAGTGTTGATATGAAGAAGATTGTTCCAAAAGATTCTCTTACTTGTCTTATTGCTAAGGCCACATTGGATGAATCTATGAAATGGCATAGGAGGCTTGGTCATATTAACTTCAAAACCATAAATAAGATTGTCAAAGATGGTTTGGTAAGAGGTTTACCTCAAAAATGATTTGAAAATGATCAAACATGCATTGCTTGTCTTAAAGGCAAACAACATAAAGCCTCTTGTAAGCCCAAAATTTTTAACTCTATCAATCAATCATTGTTTATGCTGCATATGGACTTATTTGGTCCTACAAATGTTAGAAGTTTGTTGCATAAGAGATATTGTCTAGTTATTACTGATGACTTTAGTAGATTTACGTGGGTATTCTTTTTAGGAACTAAGGATGAGACTTCTAGCATCCTTAAGACCTTCATTACAGAGATAGAAAACCTAGTAAGCAAAAGAGTAAAAGTCATTAGATGTGATAATGGGACAGAATTTAAAAATAGAGTTATGGATGATTTCTGCAAAGAAAAAGGTATTAAAAGAGAATTTAGTGTTGCAAGAACTCCACAACAGAATGGAGTTGCTGAAAGGAAAAATAGAACACTAATAGAAGCTGCTAGAACTATGTTAGCTGACTTTAAGTTGCCTATAACTTTTTGGGCAGAAGCAGTCAACACTGCTTGCTATGTTCAAAATAGAGTTTTAGTTGTAAAACCTCACAATAAGACATCATATGAACTTTTTAGAGGTAGAACTCCTGAAATGGGATTTCTTAGACCTTTTGGATGTCATGTGACAATTCTTAATGCCTTAGACCATCTTGGAAAATTTGATGGTAAAGCAGATGAAGGATTCTTAGTTGGATATTCTATCAATAGCAAAGCATTTAGAGTATACAACTTGAGAACTAGAAGAGTAGAGGAAAATCTACATGTGAAGTTTTTGGAAAATAAAACCAATGTAGAAGGTCAAGGTCCCAAATGGCTATTTGATCTTGAATCTCTATCCAAATCAATGAATTATATGCCTTTTGTTGCAAAAACTAATGAATTTTCAGGTTCACAAACTGTTGATGCAACAAATGGAGAAGGATTAGAGAATGAGGCAAATCAAGATTATGTGATGATGCCAATATGGACAAATACAAGTGTGGATTCAACTTCAATTAATGGTGAATCTTCTTCTGGTAAATCTAAAGAAGATGTTGAAGATGAATGCAAGAAAGATAGAACTAAGGAACAAGAGTTTCAAGTCAGAAGTAACACTGCTGTTTCTGCTGATAAGCAAATCGTTCCCGCTGATAAGCAAAATGTTTCTGCTGATGGACCATCAGAAGAAACACAAGCAAATCTCTCAAAAAATGAGGTGGATTTCAACAACCTTCCACCTGATTATCAAGTTCTTTCTACTCCACACTCAAGGATTCACAAAGTCCACTCCCTGGACAATGTAATTGGAGATGTACAATCAGGAGTGAAGACAAGACAACAATTGATGTCTTCAGATCAACAAGGGCTTCTTGATGCCCTTTATGATTCAAAACAGCATGAGTTTTCAAACTCTTGCTTATTTGTATGTTTTCTCTCACAAAATGAACCAAAGAATATTCATAAAGCCCTAGAGAATTCAAGCTGGTTGGCGGCTATGCAAGAGGAGCTTCTTCAGTTTAAGATTCAAAAGGTTTGGGTGCTAGTTGATTTACCAAGTGGTGTAAGGGTAATTGGCACTAGATGGGTTTTTAGGAATAAAAGGGATGAAAGGGGCATAGTGATAAGAAATAAAGCTAGATTAGTAGCTCAAGGGTACACACAAGACGAAGGGATAGACTATGAAGAGGTTTTTGCTCCAGTAGCAAGAATTGAAGCCATTAGACTCTTTTTGGCTTATGCTTCATTTATGGGATTCACAGTTTATCAAATGGATGTCAAGAGTGCTTTCTTATATGGTACTATTGAAGAGGAGGTGTATGTCTCACAACCTCCTGGTTTTGTTGATCCTGACCATCCAGACAAAGTGTACAAGGTTGTTAAAGCTCTATATGGCCTACATCAGGCACCAAGAGCTTGGTATGAAACACTGGCTTCCTACTTAATTTCAAATGGATTTCAAAGAGGCAAGATAGATCAGACACTTTTCACCAAGAAGCATAAGAAGGATCTTTTGCTAGTTCAAGTGTATGTGGATGATATCTGATGAGTGCTTAATCACTCATCCTTTTTAGGCCTTATATCAGACCAATAATACCAAATACTAACCGAAAATGCCAAGAGAATGCATGTTTTTGTATTTGTATATGTGCAGGTACGGATATGTGAAAAATGGACAAAAACAAAGCAAAACCGACAAAAACGAGCACGAGATTGGAAAAAGGTCAAAAGCCGCAGCCGGGGAAGCAAAAGGATAAAAGGAAGCTCACAATGTCATAAGAAGTCCTCAGGAATTTATAAAGTTGCATAAATGGTCCCTAGACAAAGTTTGAGAGAAATGGCGAATTTAGTCCTTCAAGTTTCAGATAATTACAAAAATAGTCCTTCGAAGATAAATTGAAGAAAAATCATCAGAGGTCCTCCAATATTCAGAGTATGACAAGAAATACCCTTGGGAGAAAGTTTCAAAGAATTACAGAATTGGTCCCTTAATTTTTCAGAATATTACACCTTTAGTCCCTACCTTTCACTAAAACTAAAATCCTAAAAATCTGCCCAAAGTAATCCAAAGTTATCCTAGCCCAAGACAACATAAAGCCCAACACCTTAAATCCCAAGCCCATTCCCACTTTCTAATAACCGATCCACCCACAACCCCTTTTTATCCGGTCAAAGTCAACCCCCAAAGTAATAAAAACCCAAAATACTTTACCCGCCCCCCAAATGATATAATCACCCAGTTTTACTGTTCAACTCACGAACCCTAATTCCCCAAGTCACAAAATTACCCCGATTTATAATAATTACCCTATGATTAATTGATTCTAGAAGGTCAAAAAAGTCAGGGGAATGTCAGGACACGTGGTCCAATGGAAGCTGACACGCAGGATTCATGATTATGTGCACATGATCCAAGGGCTTAGATATACTGGATGATGGGATTGATAATCAAACGGCTGAGATAGACTCATAAGAAGCACACCTTCACGCGGATAGGTGACCTGGCATCTCTCTCTCAGCAGCTATATAAACCCTCACCTCACCTCATTTGAAGTGTTAGATTTTAGGTTTAGCTTAGTAGTAGGAGTAGGATTAAATGTAGTTTTATTATCAAGTTTATTGTAATTTCTGTTTTTAAAAGCCTTGTACTCAAATTTCAATTTTAATACAATTCTAGTTTTATTCAAGTAATTCAGTTGCAATTTAGTTTCAACTTTTGGTTATTTTAATTTTGCTTTTAGTTTTCATTTCATATTTACATCAGTTTATATTGGTTTTAGAAATCAGTAAGGTGCAATTTCAGATTCAATTCATTCACAACATAAGTGGTCAACAATAGTCAACATTAAGGTCGTTGAATAAGCTGAACTGATTGGGGTGAATTGGATAGTTCAAAGAAGTAAGGGAAGTCTTTGGCCTATCATAGAGATAGGCTGTGAGGGAGCATCCTTCTGTTTGGCTGAGGGATGAGTTGTGAGTTTTCCATATTTCAATTTCTGTTATTCTCTTTTATTTGTTTCAAGTTACTGTTTCATAGGTATAACTCTGCTATTATAGTTTAGATCTGTTGAGTTGTGATTATTTCTGTTCATTATTGATAGTTTAATTGTATACTCTGCTTATTTGTCATCTCATCAGTTTAGTGGTTTATTTGCTTTTGCTTCATTTATGAATCTGTCATAACAGTTGATTTGTGCTTCTGAGATTTTGTTTGAGTTTGAGTTTTACCATTGTGTTTCTAGTTTATTAAATCTATATCTTAGTTGTTAGGGTGATTGATAGTTCATTTCTCCATAACTACTTTGTAGGATCTGTTACTATAAGAGGGCATTTGGAGCTAGATTTAGGATCATTAGTTGCATTTAGGATTCATACTGTTGGTTCAGGGGTGTTTGGTTTAGGTTAGAATCATATGTTCTTATTGGTTTATTATTGATTCACTGTTGCATCAGTTAAGGGGTCTTTGGCATAATGAGTTTCTGTGAGGTCTGATTGTTCTTTTATTAATCTCTTTGCATAAACAGTCCACTTTAGGATAAATCAAGTTAGTTAAAGTTTAAAATCAGTAGGTTATAGATATAAAGTCAAAATTCTCTTAAGTCCTCAATTCTGTCATCAAAATTAGTTTACAACAGCTAGTATTTTGTATGTTGGTGGAAATTAGTTGCATCTAGGGTATTATAGTCCAATATCAGTTAAACATTGCATTAGGGCTTAGAATCAATCAATAGAATTCCAGCTGAGTCAACTTAGGATTGCAATTCAATAGTCAAAATCAGCAGGCCTGCAGGCTCAACAGGTTCTGATCTCAGGGCTTTTTAAGGGTTCAACTAAAGATTAGATTTAGGTATTATTGATCATTTAGGTTCTCTGCAGTATAGGTTTTCAATATCTGCCTTTAAGTTCCACTGATTAGCTTATTAGGTGCTCTAAAATTAAGCTACAAATTGGTCATTCAGCTTATCCATTCTGACTTGTTTTGATCCTGCTCTTTTGCAAATCTGCCTTATTTGATTGATTCTTTTGCTTGAACAAGTTGATTTATGCTGTAATCAGTTACTTGAATCATTTGTGAGCTTGTTGCTTAATCTGTTTGCTTATCGGCTTATTCATATTGTGCTTTTTTGAACCTATTTTGCCCCATTTTGAGTTTCTGAGTTCAATTAAATCTAAATATTGTTCCATTAAGTTTAAGAGAGTCTAAATATCCTTTGTTCAATGTCTGGTCAACTCTGGTCAAGGAGTGCTTATTAAAAAGCACTCCTAATAAGTTGTTTCAAGCTTATAAGCACTTTTCTTGCTTTTTTTCTTTTCAAAATTTTTTCCCAAGCTCATTTTAATATTTTAGATTTTCTGTAATTTTTTCAAATTTTTCTGAGTTTATTTACTATTTTTCTTAATTAATTCTTATTTTTAATCATTTTTAAATACATTTTAATTGCCAAAAAAAATCAGAAAAAGCCAATAAAAATCCAAAAATATTTTAGAAAATTATTTTTAGTTATTTTAGAATTTTAGAAATTTATTTTGCATTTTTCTCAATTATTTTGAATTTATTTTGAATTTTTAATTAGTTTTAATACTTTTTAATTTCCAAAAATTACACAAAAGCCAAAAAATTTAGTTTTTAGTTTTAAAATTACTTTTTAGTTATTTTATAATTTTCAAAATTTAATTTTCATTTTTCTCACCTTATTTACATTTTCTTTTAATTATTAATTAGTTAAATAGTTTTTAATTCATAAAAAAATAAATAAAAAGTCAAAAAAATATTTTTCTTTTTCTCAAAATTTTCTTTTATCATTTTTAATTTTTCAAAATTATTTCCAAGTCCGTAGGAGTAGCGTAGCTTAAAAGTCGCGTTTTATTTCGTACGTTAACGTTTATTTTCCGTTTTAGCTTACGTTTTCGATTCTAAGTTGCGTTTCTAGTTGCTTTACTTGAATTACGTGTTTAGTTGATTATTCGTGCTTCATTTACTATTTCATTAGTATAATCTCATTCAAATCACTTTTTACCGTTTTCACGACACGTTTCACGATTCGGGAATTCGAAATTCCATTCACACCTTCGCTGGGACACGACCCGGGGAAATACTTTCCTAAGCATTTCTTCGGTTATAAACTATACTACAAAAAGACAACATCAATATCATCTTTGGATCTACAAGGAAGGAGATGTGTTTGGAGTTTGAGAAGCTTATGCACAATAAGTTTCAGATGAGTTCCATGGGGGAACTTACATTCTTTTTGGGTCTGCAGGTTAAACAATCAAGAGAATGAATCTTTATTAGTCAAGACAAATATGTTGCAGAGATTCTTAGAAAGTTTCAATTTGCTGATTGCAAAATAGTAAGCACACCAATGGATCCTGAGAAGCCACTTCTTAAAGATGTAGAAGGAACTAATGTGGATGTACACACATACAGATCTATGATAGGTTCTTTGATGTATCTCACATCATCAAGACCTGATATCATGTTCTCTGTTTGTGCTTGTGCAAGATATCAAGTAACTCCTAAGGTTTCTCATTTAACAGCAGTCAAGAGAATTTTTAGATATCTCAAGGGTCAACCTAGGTTGGGTCTGTGGTATTCTAAGGAGTCATCTTTTGACTTGGTAGCATACTCAGATAGTGATTATGCTGGTGCTAGCTTGGACAGAAAGTCAACAACTGGAGGATGTCAATTCCTTGGGTGTACACTTATCTCATGGCAGTGTAAGAAGCAGACAATGGTGGCTACTTCAACAACTGAAGCTGAATATGTAGCTGCTGCAAATTGTTGTGGTCAAGTTCTATGGCTTCAAAACCAACTTCTTGACTATGGGTACAATTTCTTACATACCATTATTCATATTGATAATAGTAGTACAATTTGCATTATTAAAAATCCAGTGCAACATTCAAAAACAAAACACATTGAAATTAGACATCATTTTATTAGAGATTGCAATGAAAAGAGATTAATTCAAGTAATGAAAATTGCTTCAGAACAAAACTTTGCAGATCTTCTTACAAAAGCTTTTGATGTTGGAAGATTTCAGTACTTGGTAGCAGGTATTGGAATGCTTAATCTTTAAATTTTTCAAAATAATGTGTTCTTGTATATATATTTTGTTAATGCATCTAACTTTGTCATCTAAAACTACTATTACCAATTAAAAGTTATTCATACAGTTAGTCCTATGCATAATTCTAATTCAAGACAAGTACTTTGTACTTTGTTCTTTTGGTTTTAGACTAACAATTTCAGGTATGAATGTTTGAGCTCAAAGGCTATTTCAAGTGAAATCTATGATCATTGCTGCTGAATGCTGATCATTGCTACTGATATAATAGGTTCATGATAGAAAGAGTTTAGGATTTCAAATCTCCTTAAAACTTCTTTCTTGGAACCTGATTATGATGTTTCACATTGAATTGATAAATTAGTTGATCAGTTAATAACTGATACAACTCACTTTCTATCATTTTATACTCTCAAGTATAATTTGACTAATCTACGGATATCTGATAGAAAGAACAGCGAGCAAAAGTGAATCTAACACTTGTGTTAGAGGTAACAAATGCCACGAGCTGGAAACCCTGTAAAGAAAGCCTTTTGAATAGGTTTATCTGTACACAGGCAGTTATTTATAACTGAAAACATTGGTTCTCACACAACAAGAGGTTGCTTTAAACCGAAATTTTGATTAAGTGTTAGTTACCACACTTAATCCCTTCAAAATGGTTAGAAGCAGTATGATTTTTAATCATAAAATCATGTTCATACTGCTAAGTCAAATATTTCTTAAAAAGGATTTTCAAAGAGGCTCAGAAAATCATCTTATGATGGATTATGAGTCAATGCTCAGTGATTCACCACTCATAGGAGGTTACACACCTAGAAGTGATGAGGGCAGCATTTAAACTCTTAAGGAATTGATGGCTTCATGTACAAATTGTCTGAAAACATGGAAATTGCTAGATCAGATGATTGTGATATGATATGATTGTGAGAGATCTTCCAAACAGGGGAGGAAATTGCTCAAGAGAGAAATAAATCTCAGGGGAGGTTACAAAAAGGCCCTTTAAAAGGAAGATTATCCAAATAAAAAGAAGGAAAAGATAAGAGCATACAAGATGATGACATGGTTTCTACTGATAAAGAACAAGAACAGAGCTGATAGGAGAAAGTTCTATCTGGATCAAAAGATGAAAGGTTTCAATTTCAGTTCACTACGTTTGTTCATCACTTCCAAAGACATGTTGAAAGATGATTTCTACTTCTTGGAACAAGCATCCAAGATACACAGCATCATTGCCTCTTATAATTCTTCAAGTTGAATATTGCACCATCTTTTAGTCCAAGATTAGAGCAAAGAAAAGAAAGCAGATGAGTTACAGAGAAAGACATTCAATCACTCAAAAGAGAAGAAAGTTCAGATCACAGTCTGACAATGAAGTGTTTGAAAGATCTTCACAAAGTCCTCATTTAATTCAGAAAAACATGTTTGAATGTAATTCACATGTTTAGGGGAGGATTGTTGGGAATTAAATAATCAGAAGAATCAACATAAAGGCTTAAGGAAATACATCAAGTATGTTTCTGCTGATAAAGCACAAAGCACGTTTCCACTGATGGATTCTGCTGAGGAACGTTTTCTACTGAAGGTGTTTCTACTGATGGATTCAGCTGATGCTACTATGACTCATACAACAGCTGTGTAGATAAGTACAACTTATTCTACTGACTCATATACAAGAAAAATATCTTTGTTGTAGTCATCAAATTGAACACTCCAAGTGAGTTGTAATCCTAGATACATGTTGTATCTTAATGACTGACATGATAAGTCATCATCTAGCTAGAATGAATATTAGTCATAAGCTAGTATTTAAGATGATTCATATAGATTCTAAAAGATCTTTCCTTGGACTATAAAAGGAAGATCTTAGATATGACTTAATAAATAGAATAGTGACAGTGATAGAGATATACATAGAGAAAAACAATAGAACAAACACAAGATTCAAGGTCTTTGTAACCCTAGTGATAGTGAAGATTACTCGTATTATTTTGAATAATATTGAATCGTTTGGTGAAATACTTTCATTGTTCTTTGTTAAATAAACACAAGCATCACAGTTCCATTTCCAATAAACATTCTAAGTGTGGTTAAGTAGATTCCGCATACTTAATCATATTCACTCAAAGTATCACATATACACATTACAAAGGTCCAACACCTTTAGTGTGTGATCAAATCAAGTGATCCTCTCAATCACTTCCAGAGGAGTACGAGTTGCTTGAAACAACTCTACTTAATGGGAAGGATGATGTGTCTCTTAGTGAAGTTTGTGCTGCTTTATATAGTAAAGAACTGAGAAGAAAGGACAAGCAGATTAGTTCAAGTGGAGACGCAGAGGTTTTGCTAGTCAGAGGTCGTTCGCAGAAGAAGGGCACCGATAAGAGATGGAGATCCAAGTCGCGGCAAAGACTAAGCAAAGATGAATGTGCCTTTTGTCATGAAAAAGGACATTGGAAGAGAGATTGTCCAAAATTGAAAACCAAGGACAATCATTACAAAGGTAATGCTGTAGCAGAGGCGAATGTCACCAAGTGTGATGATGAAGTGTAACAACCGTGGTTTTAGCAGGTCAGTTTGACTGATAGTCTTGACTCGGTTGACATTTTTTTGGTGTGTCCTAGGTGATTTAAGTGATATTAGAGTGATATAGGTGAGTTTTAGCACTAAATCCCTTTGCGTAAGTGGTTTTATTGTGATTTTTGGAAATGTTGATTTTGGGAAAGTTCATTTTGATCACCTTTGTGGTGTAGAAATGACTTGTGTATATTTGGTGTTTTGTGGTTTTGCGTAACGAGTCTTCGTTCAAGTATTTGATCGTTAGTAAGTTACGGGAAGGTTGTTTTCATGAGAAATGTTTGTGGAGTGTGTGAAATTCTATTTTTGAAAACTTTATTTTGAAAATGGATATTTTTCTGGTTTGTCGTAAAATTAAGGTTTATCGCGAAAGACGTTAGGTTTCGATATGGGAATACATAAAATATGAAAAGTATGAGGTTTTGAGTGTAATAAATAAATTTAATAAAAATAATAAAAAGATATATATGTATAGGGGTGTTCGGCTGAATGGGTTAAAACAAGGGAAAAGGAAGACGAATTTGAGCCTAATTACAATTCTAACTTAAGGTAATTATCCACTAATAATATAAATACAAAACCAAGACTCCCAAACCCTTTTTCCTGCAAAATTTAGTCGACCACAAGGAGAATCAAGGAGAGAAAATTAGGGTTTCATAGTTTTCAAGCAATAATCAAGAATCAAGGTAAAATCCTTAAACCCTATGTGTAATTAAGTAATTATTGTTATGATTCATGTAATATTTATTATGATGGAATCTAGGGTTTATATACTTCTGTAAATTAATGAATTAAAACGGAGAAAACTTAAGCTACCCATAGGGTAGTCTACCCACTATGAATTAAAACATAATAAAAACACAATTAATGATTTGTTGGAGGAAAAAGGAGAATATTATTCATTCTCTGAATCAGTGCCACCTCATCCGGGTAAACTACCCGGTGGGTAGGTGTATCCATGCCCAATTAAAACATGTTAGGATCATTAGTTGTTAATAATATGGTTATTGGTTAAGGGAATTGAGTGTAAAACGCGTTAGATTACGTGTTAGGGTTTGGACAAAAAACTATAGCTGTAAAGATGTGAGTGTAAATAACATATGGTGAAGAGTTAGGTCACAAATTTTTGGTCTAAATTGAATTTTAATGAAAGAGCTTTCCAAAAAGTCCAGCCACGATTGATTTCAAGGTCGGGAAGTTGGTCTTTTGATTTTTCTTTTTTAATTTGTCAAAGCTGTCAAACCGGGACAGAATTTGGGTAAAAGTTTGATAGTGAATTGTGGTTGTAAAAGTGGTATTTAGACTAGCCCTTCTGGAATAGTTAAGTCTTAGGTTATCTTAGACTACCACGAAAAGGATTCGCGATAAAAACTTGTAGAAGTATTTTATTCTAATTAAAACTTTTTGGTGTGCGTTCATATCCGAATTTGGATAGTTGAAAAGTTTGATTTTCTTGTGAGTACTTGTGTGTGTTATTGGTCCATGGCCTTCTGGGATTAGCTTGTATGCTTATGAGAGACCATGGTAAATTTTTTGTGTGAGTTTTTGAGCTTTAATTGTCATGATTTCATGTGGGCGAATGTACTAAAAAATTATGTGTTTTCTGATTTTAAAAGTGCAAGGGATTTAGTGAGTGTTAGGTTATGGTAGTGATTAGTATGGTGTCTAGGAGATCCATGGTGGGTCATATGAGTCTTTGACATCCATCATATGTGTATTACATGGGTTGTAGCTTTTAGCTTGACCTTGTGTAATGTGGATTATTTTTGTATGTTATAGATTGTGAATTGTTTTTGTGGAAGCTGCAAGGTTTGAGGTGAGTTCATAGTCCCATATTTTTACTTTGTTTTAAACTTGGGATGGGAATGATGATTGTCTTAAATGGTTTGGGTTACTGTGATTATGTGTGTGTCAAAGAGCTTGGACTTATATTGTTATCATATGTATGCTATATGTGAATGGTTATGCGATGTGGAAATATTGTGTGATGCTGTGTGGTCCAATTGGGAGGGTGCTTACCCTGTTGCTCGTGCATACGACCTAATTGGAGAGTAGTACTTCTACTCACTTTCATTCTGTGTGGTCCGATCAAAGGGTATTAATTACCCATTATTTGGAGCAGAGGTCACGTTCCGGCCCGGATATTGTGGATTTGGATCGGTGGGCACGTTCCGCCCGATGGTTGCCTTTTGTGTGATGGTTGGTTTATGAACATATGTAGCTTGTATGATAATTGTAATTATTTGTCCAGCTATATTTTATAATCACAGTGATTTTGGTTGCCTAGTGTGTATGAGTCTTAAACCTATGAATCTCACCAACGTAATGTTGACATTTTAAGCATCATTTTCAGGTGAGCATTCTAAGGCCAAAGTTGAGGGCAGCAATTAGGCGAGACTTAGTTTCATATAGAGACTTTACTTATGTTTTGGTATTTGACTTTATTTGGATTTGGTTTTGATACATTTATGTTTTTCGTTTGGTACTTTCATATCTATTGAAGATACCTTTTGGATTATTGTTTTGGTTATTTATTTTGGGGTATTGTTACAACACTGTGTGTTGGTACATTGCTCTATTTAGGTGCATGTAGTTGTTCTCTATGTAGACACCAGGTGTTGTGATGATATCCATGAAGTTACACCCGCGCATTTCCGCCTTGGCGAGGTGTGACATGAAGAATCATATCTCTCACTTGCAACATCGTCAACGAAGAATGCTTCTGACATATGGTTATTAGATTCCGCATGTAGCCATCATATTACACCACATCGAGAGTGGTTTAGTAATTTTGAAGAACATGAGGAAGTTGTTTATACGGCAGACGAAACTCCCCTCACTACTCATGGGATTGGTTCCGTTCGATTGCAAAATGAAGACGGAACAATTGTGACCTTGAAAGGTGTCCGTTATTCGCCAAAGTTGAAAAAGAATCTCATTTCCGTTGGTACCTTAGAATCTAAAGGATCCGAAGTAAGAGCCAAGGATGGGGTTATGAAGATCATCTCTGGCGTACTTGTAGTAATGAAGGGTATTCATAAAATAAACAACACGTATCACTACAAGGGTAGAACAGTTGTTGGAACAGTAGCAGTTGTTACCGATGGTGATAGAAATTCAGAAGCTGTGAAACTATGGCATATGCGCTTAGGACATGCAGGAGAAAAATCCTTGAATTTGCTCATAAAGCAAGGATTGTTGAAAGGAGTGAGTTCCTGTAAGTTGGATCTCTGTGAGCATTGCATCAACGGGAAGACGACAAGGGTGAAATTTGGGACAGCTATCCACAAGACACAAGGTATCTTGGATTATGTCCACTCTGACGTATGGGGTCCCTCAAAGACAAGATCTTTAGGAGGGAGACACTACTATGTGACCTTTGTTGATGACTTTTCCCGAACAGTTTGGGTGTACACGTTGAAGACAAAGGATGAAGTGCTAAGAGTGTTCATCAAGTGGAAAAAGATGATGGAGACTCAGACGTGCAGAAAGATCAAACATCTCCGAACAGATAATGGTGGAGAGTATAGAAATGATCAATTCACAAAATTTTGTGAAGACGAAGGCATCGTCAGACACTTTACTGTCAGACATACACCACAACAGAATGGGGTGGCAGAACGCATGAACCGAACTTTGCTGGAGAAAGTTCGGTGTATGTTATCCAATGCTGGGTTGGGTAAAGAATTTTGGGCTGAAGCTGTGACGTATGCGTGTCACCTCGTTAATCGTTTGCCATCTACTGCTATTGATGGGAAAACACCATTTGAGAAATGGTATGGAAAACCTGCTACCTATTATGATTCCTTGCATGTGTTTGGTTCCGCTGCATATTATCATGTGAAGGAATTGGATCCCAGAGCAAAGAAAGCATTATTCATGGGGATTACCTCTGGAATCAAAGGCTATCGTCTATGGTGTCCAGAGGCAAAGAAGACGATCTTTAGCAGGGATGTCACCTTTAATGAATCTACCATGTTTAAGAAGGTGAATGCTAAATAGTTAGATGGAACTCCCAAAAAGGTAGAGTTTGAAAGAATAATTGTACCAGATGATAGAGAAATAGATGATTCTCTTGTGGTAGAAGGAGATTATGAAGAAGAGGAGGTTCAAACCGAAGAACCTCCACAGCAACAACATGAATCAATTGCTACCAGCAAGCCCAAAAGAAACACTAAAAGGCCTGATCGCCTTAATGATATGGTGGCTTGTGCATCTTCAATTGCAGCTGATGATGTTCCTACTACTTACTCTGAAACGGTTCGAGACTCAGAGAGTGAGAAGTGGAGTATTGCCATGAGCAAAGAAATGCAGTCTCTTTGGAAGAATCAGACATGGGAGTTGACCAACCTCCCAAAAGGGAAGAAGGCAATTGGATGCAAATGGGTGTATGCAAAGAAAGAAGGATTTCCTAGCCTAAATGATGTTCGCTACAAAGCAAGATTAGTAGCTAAAGGCTACGCTCAGAAAGAGGGAATTGATTACAATGAAGTTTTTTCTCCAATGGTAAAGCATTCCTCTATTAGAATTTTGTTGGCTTTGGTAGCACAGTTAGATTTGGAACTAGTTCAGATGGATGTGAAGACTGCATTTCTACATGGAGACTTGGAAGAGGAAATCTATATGGTTCAGCCAGAAGGATTCAAAGTTGCTGGAAAAGAGCATGAAGTGTGTAAGCTTCATAAATCGTTGTACGGGTTGAAGCAATCCCCAAGGCAGTGGTACAAACGATTTGATAAGTTTATGTTGGAGTCGAAGTACACAAGAAGCAAGTACGACCATTGTGTCTATTTGAAAAAGCTACAAGATGGGTCCTTCGTATATCTTCTTCTATATGTAGATGATATGTTGATAGCTTCTCAAAGTATAGACGAAATCGAAAAGTTAAAGACTCGGATGAAAAGTGAATTTGAGATGAAGGATCTCGGTGAAGCAAAGATGATTCTCGGCATGGAGATAGTCAGAGACAGAAAATTGAAGAAGCTCTGTTTGACTCAGAAACAATATCTGAGAAGGATTCTAAAGCGTTTTAGGTTTGACAAGGAAACAAAACGAGTTAGTACTCCACTTGCTTCTCAATTTAAGATCAGTGCAGCTATGTCACCGAAAAATGATGCAGAGAAGGCATACATGGAGAAAGTGCCTTATGCAAATGTTGTCGGTAGCTTAATGTATGTTATGATATGTACTCGACCAGATATTAGTCATTCTGTTGGTATGGTGAGCAGGTATATGCATAACCCTAGAAAAGGACATTGGCAAGCTGTGAAATGGATATTACGGTACATCCATAACACGGTTGATGTAGGGTTAGTATTCGAGCATGGAAGTAGTCAATGGGTAGCGGGATATTGCGATTCTGACTATGCTGGAAATTTAGACAAGCGAAGATCTACTACAGGCTATGTTTTTACTCTGGCAAAAGCTCCAATTAGTTGGAAGTCTACCTTACAGTCAACTACTGCTTCGTCAACTACAAAAGCAGAGTATATGGCGATTACAGAGGCTGTAAAGGAGGCAATTTGGCTTCAAGGGTTGCTCGGCGAATTTGGAATCAATCAGAAATTTATCACGATGCATTCTGGCAGTCAGAGTGCAATTCACTTAGCGAAGAATCAAGTTTATCACGCAAGGACGAAGCACATTGATGTCCGGTATCATTTCATACGAGAGATACTGGAAGAAGGTGGAGTAAGAATCCAGAAGATCCTTACTTCTAAGAATCCCGCAGATATGCTGACTAAAGTATTAGCTGGGATCAAGTTCAATTATTATTTGGACTTGATCAATATTTTGAAAACATGAAGATTGGTTTGAAGACTCCACCAATTGACGGCTGATGATGAGATTGGAGAATTGACATTCGCCAAGGTGGAGATTTGTTGATATATGGCTCATGTTTAAATAAGTTTACATTCAATGAATAAGTTTACATTCATTGAATCACAAGCAAGTAGATTGCAAGTGGTATGTTGCAACTAGTAAGAAGAATCTTTGGAAGCAACTTGGAGCAACATTGAAAGCCTATAAATAGGACCATTCTCTTTGAGTTTTAGACACACCAAAAAAACACACAAGCACTTCTTGTTGTGTATTAGTTAGTTCTCTCTTTTTGTTCTAGTTTGTAATATATTTCTATAAGAAATATATAAGAAAGTTTGGTGTTTCATTCTTGGTTCTTTTCATATTATCTAAATTTTCAATTAGCTAGTATGAGGTATAGTAGTGGTGTTGAAATATTCACTCTTTACCTAGTCGGTGGGATATTATCGCGGTTATTCCACAACAAAAGCAAGAAAGCAATAAGAGATCAAAATCGATGAAACTTAATTATTCAAATAAGACTTAAAACTAATACTAGTAATTAACACAATTTTGAAATATAATAAGAAACCATACATACCGATTAAAATGGCTGAAGATAAGAGACGACCGATGAGCAGGAGGAACACAGCCAAAGCAAAAGACACAATGTAACACCATCTGCAAACCTCAAATGCAACAGGTCAGGGAGGGCCACAATCACACATCTCTAATTCGAATCCACAGCCACTCACCAATCAGGCACCACCTCAAATGCAACAACCTTCACAAGTCAGTTATGGTGCAGCACCACAACACATTCAGCAGCCAGCCTATCAGGGAACTTACAGCATGCCAACACAATACAGTCAACAATCCATGTACCTAGGCGTACGGTGTCTCATTTCAGCACTCCCCAACACCCTCACTGAATACTTGGATATTCGGATGCAGATTAGGCTCATTACATTGAAACTAGAAGATCTACCTATGGTTATTCAATTTTTCTTGGTGGAAATCTTGTTTCTTGGAGTAAAACGAAGCAACCCACTGTCTCTCACTCCAGTTCGGAGTCCGAGTATCATGTTGTTGCAAACGCAACTGCTGAAATTGTTTGGGTCACACATCTTTTTCATGAACTTCATGTTCTACCTCATGATCTACCAACAATTCTGCGTGACAACAAAAGTGCCCTTTTTCTAAGTCAAAGTCCTATGTACTAAGCACATTGACATCGATTATCATTTCGTACATGAGCTTGTTTCATCCGGACGATTATACACAAAGTTTGTTCCGACTATGCTTCAGTTAGCGGATATCTTCACTAAAAGTCTTCCACGTCCTTTATTTGAAACATTTCGCGCCAAGCTTCGTGTTGGTCCACCATCTCTTCGCTTAAAGGGTGTATTACCGATATATGCTCCAAGTCAAAAATATAGGAAACAGTTGTAAATATATCCCATAAAGTAAGATAGTCAGTTATGGTGCATATCCTCTTTTTATTGTAAATTTGTGCTATAATTATTTGTCAATGATCAAGTCACCAATCATGGTGAATTTTCATAAATCCTAACACTTTGTAGTGTAGATTATATAGTTGTGGCCTTACTTTAGGTTCCAGTGGATATACAGAGATAGAAGTTTACGTTAGTAATCAGATGTTATTCTTCGAGTTTACGCTGAAGACATGCTACACGTCACAAAAAAGTATTAGAATTGCTTATAGTTGAAAGTAGTCAAAGGGAATGTCAGAATCCTTGCAATTTAATTGCTTAATTCGACATCTATATGGCTTATTCATGTAATCAAATGAAGTGATATGATTTTTGGCTTTCTTTTTCATTTGACTTTTACTTTTTGATAAGAAAACCGCAATTTTCTTCTTAATACACAAAAAGGCACACAGGGCTTATATCTCTTTTCTGCAGGCTGCATAAGAAGATGACATTAGAGCAGAGATCCCTAATTGAAACACATTGTTGGATTGAGGTTGTCCTGACCCGAATCTGACCCACCGCATAACAAAGTGATTCGTGGCGGTTGTAGCTATCTAAATGCATTTTGTGCGTAACTGCATAATCTACTCCTTTTTTTTTTTTTTTTTTTTGGATTACATTAAACGTGAAACAGAATAATACACAAATATAAAAGAAGAGAACAAAGACAGATGTGATTCAATTTGTGGGAAACGAAAGGGAATTTTGGGCTTTGATTTTGTCAAGACTTTTTGTATCATAGTCGTCTTGCCAACCAGTGATTTAAACATAGTTCAATTCCCGTACGTACAATTACTCGATCCTTCACATACATATGATTTGTGCACAAGCGCCTAACTACCTGAACTGTCACATAATCTTTCCCAACATCGCATACTCTAATAAACATCAGGACTAGCTTGAAATTAACAAAAAGATTGTTAAACTAACTGCAACTAATTAATTGTAGATTTTTAGTCCAAGTTTGATCTTCTAATGCACAACGATTGATAACAGCTTTGTATGCATCTGGTTCGTGGAATAAAAATTTTAAAAAAATAATAAAATAAAATAAATAAATAAATAAAAAGAAGAGAGGACATAGAAAGCTTAAAACACTAATCATGTTCTTCATCAACAAATAATTAATGTAAATCTTGAGGCCAACAAGTCTCAACCAGTTGAGAAATACAATTGTAAAACATTTTGACAGTAGCTTAGGCCAAATTCAGCTATAAGCAATCGTAATGCTTTTTCTATGACCTGTGATTGAATCTTCCGCATAGACTTGAAGAATTCCGTCAGCATCTAAACTGAAGCAAACCTCAATTTGTGAGCGTCCATTGGCCCCTAGGGTAAGGCCGCAAATGTAAAACTCACCAAGTAAAATGTTGTTGTTAACTTTGCTGCTCTCACCTTGATACACTGAAATACGTACAGATGTGCTATTATAATGCGAATAAAATGTTTCCTTCTTGCTTATGGGTATAGAGGTATTTCTTGGAATAATAACAGACATATAACCATCTAGACCATCTATATCGGTGTCTATTCCTAATGATAGAGGAGTGACATCCAATAACACAACATCCTGAGTCTCACCATCATCATGATTTCCACATAATTTATCAGCCAAGATTGCAGCACCAAAAGCAACAACCTCATCACCATTCATGTTCTTACAAAGTGTCTTCCTTCCAAAAGACTCTTCCAACATTTCTTGTACCTTCGGAATCCTACTGGACCCACCAACGACCACCACTTCATCGACATTCTTCTTGTCTATATTCCCATCACTTAAACATTTATCGACCAATTGAATACATTTGTTAAAGAAAGTTCCATTTAACTCCTCAAACTTAGCTCGACTAATTTTGATAGAAAAATCAATCCCCTTATACAAACAATCAATTTCAATCAGGGAAAAAGTGGTTGAAGACAAATCCCTCTTTGCTTTCTCACAAGCAACTTTTAACCTCGCTAATGCTCGTGGATTTTCCCTTAAGTCCTCGTTGTGTTTTCTTTCAAATTCTTTTCTGCAATGATTAACCAACGTCAAATCAAAATCCTCACCCCCTAAATGAGTATCGCCACCAACAGCTTTGACATCAATAGCACCCGTGTTACTAACCGTCAAAAGTGACACATCAAAAGTCCCACCACCCAAGTCAAAAACCAAAACAGTTTTATCTTTGTCCCATTCTTTGTCAGACTTATTATCCACACCATAAGCAATTGCGGCTGCTGTTGGTTCATTTATTAATCGCATCACATTAAGACCAGCAATAGTTCCTGCTTCCATTGTTGCTTCTCGTTGCTTGTTATTAAAATAAGCAGGAACAGTAATCACGGCATCTGTCACCTCTGTCCCGAGATATTGTTCAGCAGCAGATTTCATCTTCTTGAGAACCATGGCGGATAATTCTGCGGGTGTATAGTTTTTTTCTTCACCCTTGAAGTCAACTACAATAGCTGGGTTCTCTGCAGGCCCTTCAATGACCTTGAATGGCCATGACTCTTTGTCCTTTTGCACTTTCGGATCTTTAAATCTGCTTCCTATCAGACGCTTAACATCTTAAAACACAAAAAAGAATTTGGTTAGTACTAAAAACCAACTTAGTTGTGAAACGAGCAGGACCATGTATATATATCCTGGTATTTTTACTAACCACAGACGCAATCCTTTACAGGTCAGCAACCAAACAAAATATATATTACATGGGTTAGCTACCCAGTAAAACAGTTTAAGTGGGCATATTTTCTAATGCCTATTGACTTATTGCATGTTTTAAGGCATCTTTAGTAATGATAAAGACTTCTAAAGTGTAAGGATTTTTAAGTGCATATTTGCTTATTTTCTGTTTGATGAATATTCTACAGTGCTTATAAAGAGAAATCCAAAAATATACAATCGGAACACCCCCTACGCTAGCTGATATCGGTTTACTCAATAGACAAAGCAACAATATTGTACATTGGTTCTCCCATTTATTCACTTTTTTTTTTGAACAGCTAAATTTTTATTTATAGAACTAGCAAGAAGCTAGAAAATAGAATAGAAATAAGGAAATCCATACGAAAACACCAAGCCTAAAAATATAGCACCTAAAACACCTCCTCTAACGATAAAACTCACCAAGACGTACCTAGAAAAGAAAATAAAGAACACCTGTTATACGCCCATGCTATCACCTTAAATCTAAATCACAATCGAAATTGGAATCGATATTATTTGAGTATCTCAAGTCCTCCAAGTCGTCAAACCCAACCCGACATGTGCACGAGAAGGTTTATGTTTTAAGACCTTCCATATATGTAATCAAGATATTCTTTGTCTTCTTGGGGCATTTAAATTCATCTTGGGCCATTTATTCACTAATAAATAAGAAAGAATAACATAAGATGAAAAAGTAGAAAGGCTCACCAAAGACGGTGTTAGTAGGGTTCCTAGAGATCTGATTTTTTGCGCCTTCGCCTACCAAGATCTCAGCGTCATTAAAAGCTACACAAGATGGAGTGATCTTGTTTCCCTGTTCATTAGGAATGATCTCCACTCGATTCTTTTTGTGAAACCAAACAGCGGCACACGAGTATGTAGTACCAAGATCAATACCAATGGCTGCTCCTTTAACTTTTTCAGACATGTTTGAATCAGAAAGCAAAACACGAATTGAATATTTGTTACAAACTGGACTTAATTTGGTCACAACCCTTGTACATGCATGTAAAAAGTAATCTAAACTAACACAAATTAAATTTGCGAATGACTAATTGAAACAAACCATACACAGAAGATTAATTTAAAACCCTTATTCTTGAAACAAACTTAAGTCAAACATGGAGGAACAACATATAACTTATAAGATATCCTAATCGAGATAATGTGAGGTTTTTGAAAAATATATATATCCAAGTACTAAAAGGTAGGGTTTTAGGCCTTTTATAAGGCCTCTATATTATTACGTAGTATTATTTTTGCCTCTTAGGGTCTACAAATAATTAGCAACTAAGCCCAACAAAAACGCACATTGTTAGGGGTCTCCGAGTTCAAAGTAAGTTTTTTTCCATTTGTTTACGTACTCCTTCGACTCTGTGAGAGTAAGATAACATGCAGCACAAACTTGGACTATAAATTGCCCTTAAGCTGCAGTTAGTTTAACATTTTTTTTGTGCGACTTTCGACCTGGTCTTTTGTTTTTGACAATATGAAACAGAAGGAAAACATTATGAGGTGTTCATGTCGCTAAACGCTTGTGTACATATCATAGGTATGTTTGGCAAAAGTAACTGTTGCTGGAGATGGTGATGGAGATTATAAAAAGAGATTATTTTTATAAGCTACATGAAGTAACCTTTGGTTTTAAGAGATTATGGAAGATTTTTTTTTTTTTTTTTTTAATTTTTTATAATCTCTTATAAGTTATATCTGCCAATCAAAGATTATTTTTTAAGTAGCTTATTTTTGAAAAAATAAGCATAATCTCTCAACAATCTTGTGTGTCAATTAGGATTCGCTGCTCTGAGACAATCTTCAATTCTTATCCAGCTTGGAGAAGAGTAAATAAGATTTGGTTTGTGGATTGAATAAAAGACAGCTTTTCCCAAAACAAAAAGAAAAAACAAATAAATTGACATAGAGGATGCTTAAAAGCACTTCGTTTGATAACATAAATAAGCCATATAGATGTTGAGATAAGCAATTACTCCGTACATTGTAAGCATATTAACATTCGCTTTGACTACTTTCAGCTATAAGCAATTGTAATGCTTTTTCTCTGACGTGTGGCTGTGTCTTCAGCATAAACTTGAAGAATCCCATTAACATCTAGATTAAAAGAAACCTCTAATCCAGCATATCCATTGGCACCTAAGGTAAGGCCACAAATGGTAAACTTGCCAAGTAATATGTTATCCTTAATGATATGCCCCGAGCTTTATGTCATGTTACGTTTATTTAGGATATGTGTTTGTGTCGTATTAGGAAACTGTCATTGTCTAGTTATATCTTTATATTTGGCTTGTTTTACAAGCTAGGGTTATTCGGTTATATATACCGAATCATTATTATGAATAATTCAATCAAATTTAAAGTCAATAATATTCTAGTTCTCCAATCTTCTTCTTAAGGAGCTCGCGCCCGCTTGAAGTGGTGCCCTATCCCGATACAACCCCTAACCGGGTCGTATCAATTGGTGCTTTCATTGAGAGCACTCGTTGAGAGGGCTTCCGATTAGGGTTAAAAAAAAAAAAAAAAAAAAAAAAAAAAAAATCACTGTTCATTGAACGCTACTGTTCATCGAGTACCACTGTTCATTAGACGCTACTGTTCATCAGACGTACTGTTCATCAAAAAATTACTGTTCATCGAGGGGTACTGTTCATCAGAAAAAAATTTTTTGTTATTAATCGCTTGAGTATTATTCATGGCATCAGACGGCAGCAATCAGGACGCGAAATACGCACTCTCTAAACTCTTGCAAATGGGTACGGTGGCCGAATATGAGAGTGAGTTTGTGGTACTTGCAAATAGAGTAACAGGGATCTCTGAATCATTACTTACATCGTTTTATATCTCTGGACTTAAACTGGATCTACAATGTTTACTCTTACGGTCAAATCCCAAAACGTTAGACGAAGCTTTTTCATTGACCCGTGCGGCGGAAACACGATTCGCGAACCTAGATATTTGGGAATTTTTGAGGTCCAATCCTTTAACTTTGGGAGAAGACTTCTTCAAAACTCGTATCACCGAGGGTCGTTTTGAGACAATTGCAAAAGAAGAGAAAGAGCATATCGTTGAAAAGAAAATAGATGTCATTCTACCATTAGAGGGTGAATTTGCTTTACCTAAGGCGGCTAAAAAGTCATTGAATGCTAATATTGGAGTTGAAGAGGTTGTGGGTGGTGGCGAAGTGCTTAAGGTTGTCGAGGATGAGTTGAGTAGAGTGATATCGACACTTAAGGATGGAGGTGGTGAATTTGATAGTGGTTTGGATGAAATAAATTTGAATGTAGGCGAGGAATTAGCGGACTCTCAATCTACATATTCTTCGTATCACCTTGAGGGCAAGGTGATTTTTGAAGGAGTGAGGAGTGTTACGGCATGGGTAGCGGAAGGCGGAAGAACTATGTTGTTTTATGTCCAAGGTAGTGGAAGGCGAAAGAGGAAAAAGGTGTTGGTTGCGGTAGCGGAAGACAATCTAAAAAAAAAAAAAAAAAAAATTACTGTTCACTGCACCTGTTCATCGATAGTTACTGTTCATCAATTGTTAATGTTCATCGCACTGTTCATCGAGGTACTGTTCATCAGATCACTGTTCATCGAAAATACTGTTTGTTCATAGTTACTATTTGGTACTGTTCATCACGGGTACTATTCATCAGGAAAAAAAATTATTTTTTTTTAGTTTTTATTCGCTTGAGTATTATTCATGGCATCAGGCGGCAGCGATCAGGACGCGAAATATGCACTCTCTAAGCTCTTGCAAATGGGTACGGTTGCCGAATATGAGAGTGAGTTTGTGGTACTTGCAAATAGAGTAATAGGGATCTCTGAATCTTTACTTACATCGTTTTATATCTCCGGACTTAAACTGACATTACAAATAGAACTGTTGAGGGCACGACCTACAACTTTAGGAGAAGCCTTTTCCTTAGCCCATATAGTCGAGGCTCGTTTTGAGGCAATTGAAAAGAAGGAGAAAAAATATATAATTGATGAATATATTAGTATTGATGTGGTTAATAACGCGATAGATGATGTTTTCGATATTGGTGAGAGTAATGAAGTTCATAGCAAGTTTGAAGAATATTCAGAAAATAAGAAAATTATAGAAGAGATTGTTTTGGGTGGTCGTGAATTTGATGGTCGTTTGGGCGAAATAAATTTGCATTTAAGTGAGGAATTAGCGGATTCTAAATCTATATATTCTTCGTATCACCTTGAGGGCAAGGTGATTTTTGAAGTAGTGAGGAGTGTTACGGCATGGGTAGCGGAAGGCGGAAGAATTATGTTGTGTTATGTCCAAGGTAGTGGAAGGCGGAAGAGGAAAAAGGTGTTTGTTGCGGTAGCGGAAGACAAGAGAACTATGGGAGTGGAAGATAGGACTAAGATATGGGATCCCGGAATTAAGAGAAATTTTTCAAGACCACACCTTGAGGACAAGGTGATTTCGAAGGAGTGGGGAATGATACGCCCCGGTCTTTATGTCATTTTATATTTATTTAGGATATATGTCTTTGTGTCGTATTAGGAAAGTGTCATGTTTAGATATATCTTTATGTTTGGCTTGTTTTACAAGCTAGGGTTATTCGGTTATATATACCGAATTATTATTATGAATAAATCAATCAAAAGTTAATAAACAAATCTCTAGTTCTTCTCTTCTATTTTCTGACAGAGCCAGCACACGCTTGAAGTGGTGCCTTATCCCGATACAACCCCTAACCGGGTCGTATCACTTAACTTCCTTGCTCTCACCTTGATACGCTACAATAGTTGCTGCTGTTGCATTGTACTCTACTTTATATATTTCTTTCTTGCTTGTGGGTATGGTCGAGTTCCTGGGAATAATTACAGACATCATCCCCTCTTGATCATCAATCATGACGTCTATTCCTAACGAGAGCGGAGTGACATCCAGTAAAACAACATCTTGAGTCTCATCAGCATTTTTTCCACTTAATTTTATTAGCTAAAATTGCAGCACCAAAAGCAACCGCCTCATCCCCATTCATGTTCATGCAAAGTGTCTTTCCATCAAAATACTCCTCCAACATCCTTAATTTGTACCTTAGGAATTCTAGTTGACCCACCAACAACAAACACTTCGTCAACATTCTTTTTGTCTATCTCCAAGTCATTCAAACATTTTTCAACCAATTGAATGCACTTGTCAAAGAAATGTGCATTTAACTCCTCAAACTTAGCTCGACTGATTTTAATCGAAAAATCCATCCCCTTGTACAAACAATCAATTTCAATCGAAGCTAAGGTGGTTGACGACAAATCCCTCTTCGCTTTTTCACAAGCAGTTTTTAACCTCCCTAATGCTCGTGGATTTCCCTTTATGTCCTCCTTGTATTTTTTTTCGAATTCTTTTATGCAATGATTAACAAGCATAACATCAAAATCCTCACCACCTAAATGAGTATCAACCCCAACACCTTTGACATCAACAACACCTTTTTTACTTACAGTTAAAAGAGAAACGTCAAACGTTCCACCACCCAAATCAAAAACCAAAACATTTTTATCTTTATCCCATCCTTTGCCCGTTTTATTGTCCACGCCATATGCAACTGCTGCAGCTGTCGGTTCATTTATTAAGCGCAACACATTAAGACCAGCCAACGTTCCTGCCTTTTTTGTTGCCTCTCGTTGCTTGTTGTTAAAATAAGCTGGAACAGTAATCACGGCATCTGTCACCTCTGTCCCGATATATTGTTCAGCAGCAGATTTCATCTTCTTGAGAACCATGGCAGATAATTCTGTGGGTGTATAGTTTTTTTCTTCACCCTTAAAGTCTACTACAATAGTTGGGTTCTCTGCAGGCCCTTCAATGACCTTGAAAGGCCATGACTCTTTGTCCTTTTGCACTTGCAGATCTTTAAATCTGCTTCCAATCAAGCGCTTAACATCTTACAACACAAAAAAGAATCTGGTTAGTACTACAAACCAATTTAGTAACTAGCAGCGACCATTCGTATATCCACTGGTAATTTTTGCTAACTACAAACACAATCCTTTACTACTCAGCAATCAGAGTATTAAATGGTTTAGCATATTTTCTAATGCCTACTGACTTATTGCATGTTTTTTGTAATGCAAAAGAAAAACATTTTTAAAGTGTAAGGATATTAATTAATTAGGTGCATATTGGCTTATTTCTATTTGATGAATATTTTACAGTGCTTATAAAGCAAAAGCCAAAAATATACAATCAAAACAAACAACAACAACAACAACAACAACAAACAACAACATACCCAATCCCGCCGCGGCGGGGTATGGGGGAGGTGAGATGTAGACAGATCCTACCCCTACCTCAGGATACTCCTGAAGATAAAGAGACTGCTTCCAGGAAGACCTCCGGCTGGTGTGTGCATTATGAGCCCAAAGGAATGAAATATATATATATATATATATATATATATATATATATATATATATATATATATATATATATATATATATATATATAAACAAATTAAAAAATAATAATAATAATAATAATAATAAAAGCAAACACGCAAAAGTGAGACAACAAGCATAAACATGAAAGCAAACAAAGCAAAAGACAGACCACACAGCCCAAAAACCACACCAAAAGAGGAACCAGAAAAGAAAAAGAAAAAGCGAACCAATAAGCCAACAAAGCGAACATGCAAGTAAAAGAAGAAGCGCTAAAAAGACACATGAACAAGGGCAAGGCCAACAAAGCAGCAAAGACCATAGAAAGCAACGCAAAGGGCCTAGAGCTAAGGCAAAGCAAACAGGGCAAGTAAAGGGAAAAGCATAAGGGCCTAAAGCCGAAAGACAAAGCAAAAGCAAAACCAAAGACAAGTAGTGGGCACAAAAAGATCCTAGCGCCTAAAGAGGGAACGAGCAAAGTGATCCTAAAAACAGAAAGCAAAAGGCAAGGCAAGAAAGAGGCACCAAAACGCCAAAAACACAACGGCAAACCCAAGCCTAGCCACACATACTAATCCTATCTCTCCACGCCTTCCTATATGAGATCATGTCCTCGGACAAGTGAAGCTCCTCCAAGTCGAGCTTAAGTCTATCCTCCCATCTAAGTTTAGGTCTACCCCTCCTTCTCCGCCCGTCGACTATAAGTGTTTCTATTCTCTTTACTGGCGCAGTTTGTGGTCTTCTCCTGACATGACCGAACCACCTCAACCTTCCTTCTCTCATCTTCGAAATAATAGATTCTACTTCCAGTACAGATCTAAACACCCCGTTCGGAATCATGTCAGACATAGTTTTACCACAGGTCCACCTCATCATTCTCAGTTCCGCTACTTCCACCCTGTTTGATTGAGCTTTTGTGATAGGCCAGCACTCTGACCCGTACAACATAGCAGGTCTAATAGCCACCCTATAAAATTTCCCCTTTAACTTAAAGGGTACTTTCCTGTCACATAGAACTCCTGACGCTGCTCTCCATTTTGCCCAGCCTCTTCCAATACGATGGGTTACGTCGTCATCTATCCTCCCTGAGTTGTGGATCACCGAACCCAAATATCTAAAAGACTCCTTAGGTGAGAGGATCTGGTCTCCGATACAAACTTCCGTTTCTTCGTTGTGCCCGATCTCGCTCCTACCAAAAACACATCTCATATATTCCGTCTTCTCCCTGCTTACTCGAAGGCCATTGGCTTCAAGGGCCTCCCTCCAGTGCTCAAGCCTGTTATTTAACCCGTCCGCAGACTCTGGCACCAGCACAATATCGTCTGCGAATATCATGCTCCAAGGGATGCCCTCTTGGATCCCCCGTGATAGCTCATCAAGAATCAAGGTGAATAGATAAGGGCTAATGGCAGATCCCTGGTGTAGTCCTACTCTCACGGGGAAAAACTCTGAGGTTCCCACTGTGGACCGTACACGGGTCTTCACCCCCTCGTACATATCCTTAATGACTCTTAAGTATCTCCTAGGGGTTCCCTTTTCTATCAGAGTTCTCCAAATCAACTCACGTGGTACACTATCGTAGGCCTTTTCTAGGTCGAGGAAGGCCATATGCAAGTCTCTTTGCCTTTCTCGATACTTCTCCATGAGGCTTCTGAGGAGGTGAATAGCCTCGATCGAGGACCTTCATGGCATAAAACCAAACTGGTTCTCTGACCCTCGTCTCCCTTCTCAGCCTCCTCTCGATAACCCTCTCCCAGAGCTTCATAGTGTGGCTAAGGAGCTTAATACCCCTATAGTTGCTACACACTTGTACGTCGCCCTTGTTCTTGTAGATGGGGATGACTTCACTGAGCCTCCACTCCTCTGGCATCCTATCGCTAAAGAAGATCTTGTTGAAGAGGGAAGTTAACCATCTTAACCCATCGTCTCCTAAGCACCTCCAAGCTTCTATGGATATTTGGTCTGGGCCTACCGCTTTTTTCCTTCCCATCTTCTGTAATGCAACTTTCACTTCAGCTTGGCTAATATCTAAGTAGTCGCACTCGGGAAGCCAATCTTGGCTAGTGATCCCACTCTCTCTACTTTCTTCCGTACCCCTCTCGTTGAAGAGAGAGGAGAAATATTCTCCCCATCTTTTTCTAATGTCCTCTTCTTTGACAATGCTACGTCCATCTTGGTTTACTCAATAGACAAAGCTACAATATTGTACATTGGTTTACTCAATAGACAAAGCTACAATATTGTACATTGGTATCTGCTATTTATTCACTCATAAATTCAAAACATATGATGAAAAAGTAGAAAGGCTCACCAAAGACGGTGTTAGTAGGGTTCCTAGCGATCTGATTTTTTGCGCCTTCGCCTACCAAAATCTCAGCGTCATTAAAAGCTACACAAGATGGAGTGATCTTGTTTCCCTGTTCATTAGGAATGATCTCCACTCGATTCTTTTTGTGAAACCAAACAGCGACACACGAGTATGTAGTACCAAGATCAATACCAATGGCTGCTCCTTTTACTTTATCTGACATCTTTGAATCAAAAAAGCAAAACAAGAATAGGATATCTGTTACAAACTATTATAGTCACAACCCTTGTTCATGCATGCATGTAAAAGTACTCAAAACTAACACAAATTATCGAATGACTAATTGAAACACCTCAGAAAACGTGTAGGAAAAAATTGAAACAAAACCATAAACAGAAAATTAATTTAAGACCATTGATCTTGAAACAAACTCAATATCCATGGAGGAACTATATATAAGATATCCTAATCGAGATAATATAATATCCAAGTACTAAAAGGTAGGGACGTAGGGTTTTAGGCCTTTTGTAAGGCTTCTATATTGTGTGCGTTTTTTTTTTTTTTTTTTTTTTTTTTTTTTTTTCCCTTAGAGTCTACAAATAAATAGCAACATTTTAATCCACTAAGCCGATGGCTCGGCTCGGCGTGTGAACAGTGTCGGCTCAAGCCGCAGCTCCATAGTACGCCTCACTTCCTCAAGTTGATCTCCAAGCCGGCAGCTTCAGAACAATGTCGGCTCCCCAAAGCAGTTCAATAAACGTTATATCGTATAATAACTAGGGTAAGTTGGCGGGGTGGGATGGGGAGGTGAGGTGGTGTTCCGCAACTCAGCAAATCTCATATCGCATACTCATGAAGATCAATTCGTTTTCTTTTGCGAGATTTGTTATAATAAAATCGGGTTCTATATGCATCAATTCATACGAAATTCATAAAATTGTTGTGATAATCAACAAATACCTTTATGACTAATTGCACAAAAATGTATCTCACTTGCAACCTTTTATAGTTTTGTGTAACCATATTTTTTTTCTTTTATAATCCTTTGCTTTTTGAATCTCGTATTTTTTGTGTAACAAGTGACCTGCTTAAGTAAGTTACCGCTTATTATTTTATTTTTCTATTGTTTTCAATCTGAAATAAATCCACATAGATGCCAATCCCTCTTAATTTAACACATCATCCAATTTAAATACATCCCCAAACACTCTTTCATCTTCTCCATCTTCATCTTCTAAAAAATGTACTAAACTACCACCAACATACATCAACCACCTCCTAGCAACCACCATTACAGCTGTTGATGCCCACTATTTCTCACTGCAGATTTGAAACTCTTGATTTAAATGAGACATGTAGTTCTAAAATACACCAATTCGCATACTCATATTAAAACAATTGCATACCAAACCCAAAATCAGAGTTAAATTGTCACATACCAAACCCAAAATGATCCCAAACAGAACATAAAACTGATATATCAACATATTCCGAATTAGAAATGGAAACCCATTCATGTCAACCAAATCAAATTGGACACATGTAATCCACCTTAAATCACAAACCCATTTTATTTATGTTTAGTAAATGTGGTACACAGTGGTGATGGGGTTATGGTGCAAGATAAGAAAACAAAGGATATGGGTTGTAGAAACTCAATGGTGTTTGGCTAGATTTGGGAAAATCAAAAGGAAGATGTTAATAGGAAAATCGACTCCCAAGAACCGAGAAGTCGAAAAGTATAACGCGGCTCTCAGCCTGTCAACCAAACAGCAAGGCATGGTTGTGAAAGCGATGAAGATTTGAAGACGTGTATTGAAGACTTGTATTATGACAACGAAGGGAAAACTTTTCCGCACGTAAAATCTTGAATTTTTTTGAAAGTCAAACATAAATGGTTGAATCCCGATCCGCCACATGTAAGTAAAACCTGAGGATGGCCAACCATAAAAGAAACTTTGGAGATGATGCTTTGCCGCGTCCATCCGACAAACAATGAACGTCAAAAAGTCAATGATCTTTAAACTCAGTCACTTTCACAAGAAATGTTTCAAGAAATGTTGCAACAACAACTCGCTTTAGACCATGAGGCTAAGGCGAGGGTGCAACTAATCAACGCTCAAACAAGGAACAAGGACATGCATGAAGATGCTTGCAATCAACACCGAAGGGAAGAATATGATAGACGCGGCTATTATTGGGGAGGCCAAACATGGAATTCGAGCCAATATCATCACCAAAAGTAGTTTAGTTCATGTAATTTTTTTAATGTCATTTTATATGTCTTTTATTTTATTAATGAAATTTAATTTTAGTTTGATTTAAAAAAAATGCATGGACCAAAGGTGTCTTATAACTTGAGTGATGAAAGAGCCTTTTTTTTAGTTAAGTAATAGATGCTAAGTAAAAAAAATGTGTGACAATATTTTTTGCTATAACACCGTCCTATTTTGCAACTTGTGCTTTAAACACACAATACTTTACCTAAATATCTACTTTAATGATTATGTTTATAATATTTACTGTAAATATTTGGTGGGATCCCATGAGCGAATCCTCCCCCTCCACCATTTTTTCCACTCTTTGCGAAAGACACACTAACACCCCATACATAACCCGTGTGAACGACCACCTTGATCATACTATTTTTCCTCCTCTCACGAACTCCGACCAACAACTTTACCAACTGCTCAGTAAAACCATCTCGTATTCTATAGTATGTTGTACCAATGTTTCATATATTCACAAAACAAAAACAATTATTTATTTTCCTCACTTCACGAATTAAATTGAAAACCTCCGTCAAATAGTATAATGGTTAAACACCTATCTTTTCACAAGAGCTATTTGAATTAAACTTTACTAGGTATATATGGAATGACTAGAAAAACAGTAATAAATGATCGCTATTAATTATATCGCGTACATCCGTGTCAAGTTATATCTATTTACACATTTACTAGTTTAGTTTGTGCCAAAATAAAATAGTATCACTTAGAGCACAAGGTGTTATAGCTTGAGTTGTTTCGTCACCTCAACGCCACCTCAACATTTCACTTTTCACATTTACATAACAAAATACCCCTACACTTGTTGCTTGAGCCAAAACACCCCTTTTGAGACCTATCATACTTAACTAAAACACATAAACCAAATAAAATAAAATTAAAAAAAGTTTGAATTTTGCAAATTGGCTCAATGCCAGTATACACTTGGGAAATGGCATGGGGAGCGGTGTCATAGCACCTTAATGGTTCAAGTCATTTGGTATCCACATAAGATTGGCACCATATTGGGCGTGATGATACATTGCCCTCTTAGAATCAAAAGGTAATGCTAAGCTTGCACAATTTCTATTAAACACAAATTTACACACACATGTAGCATGTGAGATGTACCATTTAAGTTGTATTAAGTTTTTTTTAAAAAAAAGAATTATATTAAGTGTTATCCTTTTTATTTCTCGCTTTCAATAATCTAGTGATAGATATTTGTGAATATCCTTTTATAAAAGTTTGTCATACTAGCATTTCTCAAAGGGAGAAGTTATAAAGACTTCCTAAAATACCATTTGTACCCTTTTGTTTTTTCATGTTTTCTATTTTTTTTTTTTAATTTTCCTTTTTCTTATAAAATTACAAAATTGAAAGTGCGTACAAAATAATAAAATTTAACACGCCAAAAAAATTAAACAAACAAAAAATACAAAACAAAAACCGATAAAAAAAATGTTTTAAAAAGAAAATTAAAGGAGAATATTTTGTACTCCATATTTTTAAATAATTTTTTTGATGAGCCATGGTATACCATTTCTCAAAATCAAATCACGCGCGCGTACCTCTCTTCTCCTTCTCCCCAAATCAAAACAAAAACAAAAACAAACCCTAAAAAACCAAATTAAAAAATAAAATTCCACATTTTCAAACAAAAAAACCCCAAATTGAAACCCAAAAATCCAAATGCACACATTTCTCTCTCTAACTTCTTCTTTCTAAAACCTAGAGAGAGAAAGTCTAGAGAGAGAGAATGACGTCATCCAATGAAAATTTAGAAAGCTGTATCGTTATAAACGGTAGAAGCTTCGTTGGAAAATATCTGGTTGTTAGGTTATTGAAATTAGGTCATTGGATTGTTAGAGTTGCTGGTGTTGATCACTCACTCCAGCTTGATTTAGATGATTATGAATTCGATTTGCCGCTTCATCCCGCTGTTTCGACTGGTCGTGCTGTGTATGTGCACGTCGACGTGCGCGATACGAATTCGATCGTTAACGGTATACATTTTAGCGTACATTGTAGATGTGGTGAATTAAGTGATAGCTATGCGGAATATGAGTAATGCATGACAGTTAGTTAGAAACCGATCGTTAATTGTATGGTTTTTGTAGATTATGTTGTATAAATATAACGGTTATATGGAGCGAAAGTATTCACCATAGGATCATTGCTTGCCACAGTTATAAGTAGTGTTCTAGTTTACTGTCAATTTTTAGGTGTGGTGATAAGTACACTTAAGTGACAGCTATGCGGAAAATGATAGTCAATTAGAAATTAGAAATAAGTGAAGTCAAACTGTTGTTTTCGCCACAGGACTATTGTTTAATGTAAATGTTGATGTGTGCGACACGAAATCGATCATAAACGGTATACATTTTTAGCTCACATTTAGCGTACACTGTATATGTAATGATATTTAAATGAATTGTGGTGATTATATGATTTAGCACTTGTTTATATTAGTTTCCACGAATGTGTTAATAGTTATCGGGGAATGACCGAATGACAGTAGTTTATGATAGTTGGTTAAAATGTATGGAGTAGAAGTATTTTTTTCGCCATCGGATTACTACGTGGTGATAAATGTCATACTTGTATGTTAATTGATCGTAACTCTTGATGTTGATAGAGGAATAGGTATGTTTCAGTTGTGACATCTAGGATTGGCAACGTAGACTATCGTCACAGGGTAACTCGCACAAAATAATGATAGAATTACACTATTGAGTATCGCCTATTGCTTGAGAATTGCTGTAACCTATGTAATGAGATAGCTGATAGAATATTGGGGAAAGCCTAGGAGAAGCTGGTAAGGTTGGTCATGTGAACTATCATAGATTCTCCATATGAGGTTTAGTTTACTGTTAATATTTTAATGTTTGTTTATATCATTTTACATGATTTCGGTGATGGTTATTGGAGATTATGAGTTATTTATGATAATTATTAATTAGTTAAAAATATATGGAGTAACAAGTGTAGTGATCGCCACAGGACTATTGTTTTGTTATTAATGTTGTGATACTCGAATAATTGATCGTATGTAGGCTTTTAATGTTCATAGAATCATAGAGGAATGTATGTTTTCAGTTGTGACATGCTGTTTAGTCTGATTGAAGTTTGGCGTAGGATGGGCAACATAGCCTACCCTCATCACAGCTCGCACAAAATATTTTAATATAAGTAGACTATCACTTATTGCTGTAAATTGCAATGAGATAAAGTATTGGTTGAAGCCTTGAAGCAACTGGTAAGGTTGCTCATTTGACCGGCCATACTTTTTGATTACAGAACAAGGCTTTTGGTAAGAAACAAGGGAAAGATATTCACACATTGTAGATTGAAGCTAGGAAATATCAGCCTCTATGACACACACGAGCAAGTTCTTGTATTGGGAAAGATGAACAGAAAACTTAGCCTATTAAGCATACATGAGCATGTTTGTTTATTGGGCAAGATGCACATCATGTCTTGGGGTTCGTTGCAACATAACCAAACCTGGTTGCAGCACATAGACTGTACATAATTAAATAAGATGGACAATTGTTTAGCCAAGGAACACCATCAAGGTGTTTAATCTCATATTACTAGCTTATCAGGGTTCTCTTGGTAGTGACACGTAACAAGAACAATCCTGACACTGCAGAAAAGTGAAAATTTGGCAAATATTCACTCACCAAATATCAGATTTGTATCAATTGAGACTTGAACCTCCAACCTCTTGGTAGATGACAGTAACATACTGCCAGGCCAAAGACCCTTTGGTCTTGGAAGTATTAAGACTGAAAAGTCCTTTAATCTATACCCTAATGGAATAGCCTGCCAAGCCAAAAGCAGCTGCATAACTGCATTAGACTCATTCCACTTCAGATAAGTTACAATCAAAATATATATCTTGTTTTGTGTTCCGGTGCAAAAATATAGGCAATTGCTCTCTCAACTTTTCAAGCAAGTCTCTTTATACTAACATTGCATATGCATGTGATGGCAAAAATGAATTTATTGCCAGATAACAAATCAAAAGATATTTTGGAAAAAAGTAATTAAACTGATACCAGGAACCCCAAGTTTCTCATGCGGAATGTCCAATTTTTTTTGGCACATAACCGTGATCAAGTGATACGATCTAGGGATGCCAAAAGAAACTGTCAACCGGAAAAGAAATTAGCCGCTTAACAACTAATCCTCACAAATAACTGTTGATCATTTTGTTCTTTTATACTATGTATTTACCTATAATTTTATTTTCAGCCGAAGACTAAATCTGTTTGTCTGCATTTTCCCCCTTTTGCAGCTATTAGAGGCTCATCGGTTGTGTTCTATGTGGATGATGATGATTCATGCAATTATGATTTCTTTTCTGGGTACACAATAATAGTTCAAGGTCAATCTTATTATACCTAAAGTTAGATTGCCTCCTAGCGTGAGATGCTACATATTAATTAAAGTTCTCACATCTTATAAATTGCGTCTTATATAGGTGTGAAAAATATCATCAGTGCTTGTCGAGAATGCAAAGTTAAACGACTAATATACAACAGTACTGCAGACGTTGTGTTGGACAGTTCACATGACATACGTAATGGAAATGAGACACTATTATATGCTACAAAAGTATGTCTTATGATAATTCTACATTTCTACCTTATTTTGAGAGATTATACATTTATACCACTTCCAAAACTTATGATCAAGTGTAATGTATTATTTCGCAAAAAAGGAAACGCAGCTCATCATCTATAGCTAATTACTTTCTTAAAGTATAAATCTAAAATTGGGGTTTTCTATTTATGTTCTCTCTAATTAATGCGACATGTGTTTATGATATGTTTTTACTTTCACTCAAGTTCTGTTCTATTTGAGCACCTTTGATGGTTCATGTTTTCTTACCCTTGCCTTCACAAAAAGCAATGCTTGGATAGATGAACTTGTTGAATAGTGAATATAATGATGTGCCTGTAGTCAAAACTAAAGTACTCCAAAGTCATACTTTAGGCAGAAAGGTGGAGTTATTTTTCTCTTGCTAAGCTTACATGATATATTTTATTTGTCATGACACAGTTTAGGAATGTATATAGCGAACTTAAAGCTCAAGCAGAGGCAACTGTTTTGCTTGCTAATGATACTGATGGCCTTCTTACGTGTGCTCTTCGCCCTGCCAACATTTTTGGACCAGGAGACAAGCAGCTTTTGCCATCTCTAGTCGATGTTACAAAATCTAGCTGGGCTAAGGTGTGGAAACCTTATTGGTATTCAACTCTTCTATGTACATTTGCACCTCTGCTTTTATGCATGTCAGTCAAATCTGAAAATTGTGATGCTACAAATCTTTTAGTTTCGTTTACCTGGATAAACATAAATTCAATTTCCATAACTTACAAGGTTGCCTTCAAGGTTGCTGTAGGTTTTTCCATTGCTGTCTTTTATCTTCTGTTTTATGTAAGTGTTAGAACGATGGGGAATATGGCTGGCTCAAATGGTAGGACATGATTTAAAATTGCTGTTTGGGTCTGACAGGCCAGTTAAATGTCATTGCCAGTTAACCCCCCCCCCCCCCCCCCCCCCCCCCCCCCCATTCTGCATGCGTGGTCTTTGAGCTTTATTTTGACAGTGTGAGGATAAGCACTGAGGGGGCCAACAAATGAAGATAAGAAATAAATGAAAATGGGAAAACTAAAATAAGGCATAGCTTTTAAAATATTCCAAAGTTCATACGAATGTTATTCTTACATGGTGAAACATGATTGTGAAGCTGGGATTTTTACTTGTAACATCTAAACATGATAATTGAAAAACACTAAGGTCATTTGGTAGGACGGAATGCAATAACAAATGAATGGAACGAAGGTTTTAATGGGATAAGTGATGTAATAGAATGATTCATTATAATCATGTTTGGTTGGTATGATAGCATGGAATGAAATCGATAAGAAAAATACTAAAATACCCTTTGATATAGGAAGTTGGTATAGTGGGTTGTTGTAACTTATAAGATGGCTTTTCAGTAAATTTGATGCCATTCCAAGACCTAATAAGGGGATTTCCATTGAATGAAAATGGTAGTTTTTGATGTAATTGGCCATTCCATGCCGATGTAGGCAAACATGTTTTTTCATTCCTTCGTAATGATTTTTTCCATTCCATGCTTCATTACAACATTCCAAACACTGCGTAACATATTTGGCAACAAATTTGTCTGTCTTAAATTAGTTTACTATATTCTCTTTTTTGGACCATGTATAGTTCATAGGATCAGTAGCTATCCACTTTATGTATAATTGTTTTTGTTTGTGTTTGTGCAAAGCAATCTTCTCGGATATTTTTATATAAGTAATAAAGTCTCTCATTCCAGTTTATTTTAGGAAGTGACGGAAGCATGTCTGACTACACATATGTAGAAAATGTCGCTCATGCTCTTATCTGCGCTGAAGCTGCTTTGGGTTCTCATATGCTTATCGTGTCTGGAAAGGTAGCATATAGTAACATATTCTTACTCTTGCAAGCACCTTACCTTCAGTAAAATGTGTGTTTAACAATTAGCCAATCTACTGTAGGTATTCTTCATCACTAATCTTGAGCCAGTGAATTCTTGGGAGTTTTTCATGCCCATGCTGGAGGGATTACGTTATTACAGGTAAGGAAATGTTGTCCGTGTTTATAGAAAAGATTAATCACCAAACTGCAAAATGAATCATCTATGGAATTAATGCGTAAGATCATTGTCATTTCCGGTCAATTAATTCTGTTGTATATTAAAAAAAGGAAAGTAAACTCATTCTTGAGCTCAAACAAGGAAGAACCATTGAACTCATTGTTTGTGAATGCTCTACCTAACAAAAAATTTGATACCTTCTCTCTTTTCTGTTAAGTTGTAAGTGGTATTTAATAACATTGAACTATGGTTCCAACTTTATAAGTTAAAGCATTTCTACCAAGTAAAGATGTTTGGTATTGGTCGCATTATGTGATGCACATGTTGTCATAAAACTTGCGTTTGCTATTATCTGGTTATGTCCTACGTGCTCTTTCTATTATCAGATTATCTCTTAAGTGCTTTTTCTGTAATATAATATTATAGGAACTTCATCAAAACTATTTTTGTAATATTTTTTGCTTTGGAGAGGAGTATTTGTTTCTGTTAACAACTTTTGAAGTGGTACCGTTGACCTCGTATGGGAAATTAATCTATAAATGTGAGGTTCCAAAAGTTAATCCTTTAAGAGTTATTCTGATGTCTAACAACCTTTCCTTATCAAGATCTCCCCAACCCCATATCCACTGCATCTTCAACCCTAATTAACTTACCCAGATGACTGACTTATAGTCTTATATTGAGGGTTACCTTCTATGATAAGTTAATTCTGGTCATGTTCTTTTTTAAATATTTGATTTTGATTCCATGTCTTCTTTCTGTGCTCTGTGGTTTTTGTCTGATTGATTATAATGTGTACCAGAAACCCATCAAGGCATTAAGACTTGAATTTGTATTTCTTTTTTATGCTTCTGATGGACTTATGAAATAAATTTCAGGCCAATGGTCAAACTTCCTGCTGTGGTTGTCAGGTTGATCGTTTATCTCATTATATGGATGCATTCAAAGACAAATTCCAGAAACATTTGTAGTTCTATTTCAGTTCACAATATCGTCCAATTAATGTCACAAACTACAACCTACGATTGCTCTGCAGCCCAACAGCGGATTGAGTATTCACCCGTTGTCTCAATGGATGTAAGTTTATTTTTCTGGAGCAGTGTGTTGAGTTTTCCTATCATTCTTTGAGTACAAGTACATGCAGTGTTTCTAATCTTTTCCGAATGTGTGATAAAGTTTGCTATTGTCATTCTATACTCATGGAGTGTTAATTTTTTTGCTTTTGCTTATTGTCCAAAGCATTTGGTGGCTTCTTTTCATTATACACAATATTTGCTTGTGAAAGGGAATTTAAAATCTTTTGATGTTTGAGATGCTATTTTTACCTCATTGCCATTAATTCTTGATGTACAGGACGGTGTCAAGTCAACCATCGAAGCATCCTCTCATTTAGCAAAAGACTCATCTTCCATACTTCTTGATCAACTTTATGAACAATCAAAAATTCAGCAGCTGCTAGGCGGTGGAGAAGGTAGATGGCAATATATGCACCCGATATTTGACAATTTTTAACCACTGCCATTTCTGTTTTTGTTTGTCAAGCTGTGGTAGTTGATATTGATAGTAGTGCCAAAAATATACCCAACTTGAAGATAATCTTTTACAATCGAGGCCTATAACCAGTATCAGCTTTAAATAGATACTGGTCTATTTGAACATCTAAAAGAAGCCGATTGGCCTTTGAGAACTTGCATACTTTAACTAGAAAAATAGTTCAATTTGTTTTGGTGTTTTTTGATTGACTTTCAGAATTAGCTACCCTTACATGTACAATACATAGGAGCATTTCCTATGATTTTTATTTTTTTATTTTTTGCGACAAACTCAGTTGAATGCGTCAACATTTTACTTTAGTAACTTCTTGTGACTCGCATATCAAGATTCCTACCATTATAAATCAACATTGGAATTCCTGAGTCCTGACTACAAGTTTTATATCTGTAATTCTATATCCATGATTTCACTTCCCTTGTCTTGTATGCAGTTGCCGACATTTTATTATGGAGAGATGAGACGAAATCATTTGTTTGCTTTTGTGGAGTGATTTCTCTATTCTACTGGTTTTGCCAGTGTGATAGAACAGTTGTGTCGTCTACAGCTCTGCTACTGCTTCTCACAGTAATTTTTCTATATGGATATGCTCAACTATCGCACGAAGATCCTCTATTGTCAACTGAAGTGTAAGTATTGACCTTTAAAAATCTTGTCAGTCACATAATTGTGTTTGAGCACAACTAACCCGTAAAGTAGAATTGGTAGCTTGTTCTTTTGTAGAGGTGGCATGATGGATAGGTTGGGTGGGTTGGCTAACTATTCAAAACATGTCCGGGTTGAAATGAGTCATCTTTGTCAAAAATGGGCGCCAGGCTGACCCGCAAACATGGTTTTGTCCAATCTTAAACATTCTGATAATAATTAACATGTTACCTGTGATTACAAAAACCTAACTATGAATAAAATATAAATCTCGAGTAAAACGATTTGTTAGCTTTATTTTGCATTCAAAGTTAAACTTTGGGCAATGTTCAACCCATTTGACCAGTTCCCCTTCTAGCACAAATTTGGATTTGACCCATTTGACGCATTTCCAAATCGACCCATTTATACGTACATGTGTTGAAGTTGCCATCTATTGTTTTTTAGTATAGTACTTGTATTGGAATTCAGAAAACCCATAACTAATGTTTGTAGTTATCTTTTTTTTGTGAAATGCTGTAATACTGACCACCTACATTTAGATTTAGGTAGGTCCAGAGACCAGATTGCTGTTTAAAAGCTAAATTCTTTGATACTTAAGTATAAGAATGTCTGTTTGCTACAGGTCTAAGCGCTCACTTTTTGAGGTCTCTGAAATGTGCATGAGGAGATATATAAGAAATATAGTAAACATTTGGAATGGAGTAAGTCATATTTTTAGATCATTGGCAGGCGGAGATTGGAGTGTGTTTTTTAAGGTACTTTAGATCCTCTCTTATTATTGCGATTGTGCTTCTTTTTATGTTATCAGGAACCTGCTAGATTTGACATAAGTTTGATTTGACCCATCTGAAATTACACATAACCCAAATTGATATATAAACCATAGTTGTCAAAAGCGAAAGCGATTGCAAAGCGCAAAGACCCAAAATCTCGCCTAGGCGAGAGGCGCATAAAAAGCGCGGGCTCGAAAAAAAAAAGCGCAGGGTTGCAATAAACTTTGATTTTGATTCATTTTGTGTTTCTGGTTAGATTCTAGGGTTGTAATATGATTCACACTGCATTCTAACACTATCCCACTAACTTAATTGGATTAAAACACTCTAAATCAAAAAATCCCAAATGGTACCATGAACCCTAATTTCCAAAATCAAACCAAACGTGTTTCTGGGCAGGGGCGGACCTTTTAAGGGGCAGGGGAGGGTCCCGGCCCCCCCAAAAGTTGCGGCAACTAGTGTAAATATTATAGGTTTTAGGGGTAATTTAGTTGAGTTTACAAACAAATCTCTGATTCGGCCCTCCCAAAATCAATTCGGCCCCCCCAAAATAAGTGTTCAAGTTCCGCCACTGTTTCTGGGTATGATTGAATCCTTGTATCATGTTTGTAACATGATTCCGACCAAAACCCACTAACTTAATTGAATTAAAACACTCTAAATCAAAAAATCCCAAATCGTACCATGAACCCTAATTTCCAAAATCAAACCAAACGTGTTTCTGGGTATGATTCGTTCCTGGAATCATGTTTATAACATGATTTCGACCAAAACCCACCCATTTAATCACACTCATGAACCCTAATCGTCGCCTTTAATGATTGTGGGCTTTTGCCTCGTGGACTGAGGGATGTGGGCCCGCTCTCGCCTCGCTTCTCGCTAAAGCGCATGAGGCGCACGCTTTTGACAACTATGAATATAAACATGGTCAGTTGTAGCAGACGTCTGAAAAGTTTTTGGGGGCACTAGTTTGCTATTGGAGCTGTGAGACTTCACTTTAGAATCAAATTGAAATGTATCATTTACATGCCATAAGAATTCTTTTAATAGCTAGTGGCGGTAACTTCGACCCATATACTTATAATAGGTTGCTTCATGGTATGAAATATCTCAACCGGGTCAATGAGTGAAGTCAAATAAGTTTTCTTAAGAGGAAACAAGTCAAAGAATGAATGCATAAAATATCTTAAATCATTTAACTCAAAGAATGAGACAAGTTTGCAATCACATTATACAAACCAATTAGTTTGAATAAAATAAAATAAATAAATAAATAAGTTTTTGGACAAAATATCTTTTGGGTTGACCCCTGCCCAACAGTTTTGACCCATCCAAAAATTGCCCCGTTTGACCCTTTCACAAACCCTTCAACCCAACCATTTTGCCACCACCAGTCCTTGGTATTTGGTATAGTATATCTTGGATCGTGACAAGGTTTTTTTCTTTTTTTGCGTTGACTGCTGCAGGTGGTATTTTTGCTCCATCTTTTCAAGTTGCTTGTTGTCAACTCTTTTCCCATTTCATTGGGAATAGGTATGCCTTACTAATTGTTATATTTTTTTAATCATACCATTCCTTTTTCTGATTTCTGTTTAACCTGAATGCAGCATTGGCCTTTTCTTTTATTGTGTTCTTCATTTATGAGCAATATGAAGAGGAAATTGATGGACTAATAGGGATTTTAAATGAGCTCGTATGGCAGTTCATGGCATCCGTGCGATCTTCGTGACCTAACGCCTCAATTAGACCTTTAGCTTCAAAAGATGTTAGATAGATGTAGATAGATTGGTAAAAACATTGTTGTATGGCAGACGTAGCTTGTTTATATGCAAGTAATCTTGAAATCCTTAGAGAGAAAATTAGCAGACATGGATAGTATATCCTCAAATGCCAAAGGATCCTGTAGTTTTTAGTTATGTAAGTAGGGAAGATTATTAGATAGTTAAATTTGGTATGTATCTGAAGATAGGAATTAGAATGACAGTTGAGTTCCATTTTTTCATGATTACTCGAAAAGGGAGGCGAGAAGAGTTTAATAATCTCAGATTATATGGCTTGCCGAAATTTTTAATTGGGCTACCTGAAAAAAAAGGACAACAGAATTTTTACCAAATTATAGCGTGAGTGTTATGCAAAGTAGATTTTAGCTTTGATATTAAACAGCATTAGCTTTATTTTTTGAAAATTAAGTTTCTTAACTCAAGGCAAGTTGAATGAACTATTAATCTATTATGAACAAGATACAAAAGTATCGAAATTTAATTTGGTTCATGGAATTTCATTCTAATAATGGTATTTGTTTGATAAATATTGATATCAAATATAACAAAGATAGATATTCCATACTCCAAACCACTTCAAGAGGCAAGGTATGAAACTTTCATAGGTGAGGGACTAACTTATGCTTAAACTCATACCAATTGTGATTCATGACAGCATATCAAACGCACCCTAAGTGTTATCCCAACATTTGAAGTTCAGTGGTTGGGGACATGCAGTTTAAAGACGGAAAGCATGAGTTCAAATTGTGGTCTTGTGTCCTTTAACCATGGTATTACGCGATTTACATCTCTCGTGTTAGTCGTGAGACCAGTCGGTGAGGGCACTCACACATTATGTTACCTTTTTTTTACTTAAATAAACATCAACATCGCTATTTTTGTTTGTTTCAAAATATATGTCCACTTAACAAAATACAACCCTGACAATATATACCTGTAAAAATTGTAAATTATGTTATGAAACAAGAGTATATAAGTTTACATTTTAGCTACAACTCCGACTCAATTGTTGAATAACTATCTATTCAAATCTCAAAGTTACAACCCTGGCAAGATATACCCGTAAAAATTGTAAATTATGTTATGAGACAGGAGTGTATTACATTTTAGCTACAACTCCAATTCAATTAGGCAACAAGTGAACAACTATTTATTCAAATCTCAAAGTACAAACTCTGACAAAATATACCCGTAAGAATTGTTAATTTAAACTAGTTATTAGTATTTTATTTCATAGATGATATCTAGAGCCATCATATAATTAATATTTTTCATGAAGGTTGCTTATGTGTTTAAACGAGATTAATCGTGCATTGTAAGCTTTGTTATTAAAATAGTTAAACGTACTTTTTTTTTTTTTTTTCTTTTTTTTAAAGAAAATGACTTGTCAAATTGCTTACTTTTTTCAATATCTTTCACATATTTATGTTAATGCTTACTCTTTTCAATATCTTTTACATATTTATGTTTGCAAATATGTTAATGTTGGTTATATTTCATAGATTTCTCAGTCAAATTACTCAGGACTAGTAAAATGAAAACAAATACATAGATTGATAACCTATAATTACCTATAACTTATGTTTGATGAACGATCTGCAAGAAAAGTTAAATAGTTGGATAGAATCCGCATCTAACATCCCGTTATTTTTATATTTTTATATTTCAATTTTTTAGGACTGTTGATACAAAAGTTGAGCGTTCCTGATTATGGGCTCTTGCTCTCGTACCAATTCGCTTCTTAGTACTTGTTACCTGCTCACTAGGAAAATAAACAACACCGTTAGGCTTATCGAGGGATTGTCTCCCCCGATTAGACTCCAGCGTGAGAGTGAGTAATCGATTTAGAGTTCTCGTAAAGAGTTAGGGTTTGTATATCGTACCTTGAATGAGAGATATATCATTCTTTATATAGGCGCAGAATCCTTGTAGGGTTCGTGCTCCTTACGTTTCGCACCCATGGTGCTTATCCGGGTAAGGATATCTATTCCATAGATAGATGATCCTTATCTATACCGTGTATAGTTTATTTGGGTTGGGCTTACGTGAGCCCGTTCCCATTATTAATGCGGCCCAAGTTACAATAGCCCACTTTTGGGCCTTAGTAATATGTATCATTTGGGCTCGTGGCCCATATATAGACTATACGTCATCATATCCCCCCAGTCTAGTGTGCGCGGCTCGTAGCCGCGGATGCTAGACTAATATTAGCAGCAGTAAGCGTGGCGGGAGAACATTGAAATATTGCCGTCCATTTTAAAGTGCAATGCACCTAGTCATAGGTATTTCAAAAGGATACCTCGAAAATTGGGGGTAATGTCCACGTGGCCCTCGTAAATCGGGAAAAAGTGCATGTACCGTTTCGGTTCTAGCCACACGTTTTTGTGAGTGGGATCCACGTGGACATCATCTAGGGTTTTTTACTCCCTATATAAGAGTCATCGCCTCCATTTTTACAATTACACATAGTAAAAACACACACTCACCTTTGCTTACTTATTTTTAAAAGCGTATTTTGCAAAGAAAGTACTCGTTTGTTTTAGGTAATTTCTGTGTGCGTTTCCCGTAGGATTATGAAAATGGTTGCCCAGTTAAAGGACTTTTGCTCTGCGATGACGGTTGATGATGTTACTCAGTTTACGTCTGACTACTTTGTGCCTCTGGATGTGCGTCCAGAGGCTCCAGATGTTGACGCATGTATAGCCGATTTCCCCGAAGGGAAAATAGGGCTATACACGAAATTCTTTGAGTACGCGAATTACCGCGCACCAATATCTATCTTTCTGAGCGATTTGCTCAACCACTATCGCCTCCACATCTCATAGTTGCACTATATAGGTGCGGCTAAGGTGTCGAATTTTGAAGTAAACTGCCGTTTACTTGCGATCGAACCGACCATAGCCTTATTCCGCTGCTTTTACCACACGACGTGGTCAAATGGGTGGGTATCTTTTGCGAAGCGCCCGGGGCGCTTCAGTGTTATACCGATAAAGTATACTCCCTAAGAAATTGGAGGGAGTATTTTTTCTGGGTTGATGATGTGGTTTTTCCATCACCCTATGAGTTTTATACTCAGGATACGTTGCCAAGGGATGGGCGCCCCGCACCCGGTTCCTATAGGCTGACTGATGCGCAGACTCTTGATGCCAACCGCCTATCCATTAACCCTTATCCAGAGGCGTTTTTGGTTCACATGGGGTTGAGTCGCAATTATTTCGGCGCTGCGGATGAGGTGCCAACCTTCATTAGTGAGGACGGCCGGGGTGGGTGTTCGTCCCTTCTACTTCAAATTTTGTAAGTCTCTTTTTTTATGCGCACCTTTACTAACTAATCCTTTCTTCTTTGTTGTTTTGTTTATGTGCGCAGAGATGGATCTATTCGCCGTTGTGAAGTTGGTCAAGCCGAAGCAGGTGACGATAGGGGTGCGCCCTCTGAGGGAGGGTGAGCAGCCACTATTGGAGGCGACTGAGGGTCGCTTGACCGTGCTGCCAGAGGTTGTCCCTGAGAACACGCCACCGCTCCAGGTGACGCCTGTTCAAAGCGTGGCGCCAGATGTGGAGGTGGCGCAAGGAGAGGCGCGCGCTGAGTCGTCTGACAGCATAGAGATCCTAAAGCCCGAGGAGGTGCTGAAGGAGGAAGTGGCGCAGAATATTAAGCGCCAAGGAGAGGCTGAGACCAGTGGCCCCAAGAAGAGACGACGCTACCTCATTGGGGATGCGGAGGCTACATCCATGTCTGGCGCGGATAAGAAGGCTGCTGAGGCCTCTCCATTTCTGTAAGTATCTGCGTCTCTATTATCTTTTTTGTCCATTACTTGTCGTAATATGTACTAACTGTCTTCTGTATGTTTTTGTAGGGATGATGCCGCGAAGAATGATGGGGTCTTCGTGGATGTGGTTTCCTCTCCACAGAATGAAAACAAGGAGGGGAAAGCCAAGGTTGGAGAGGCGCAGCAGCTGATGGATGAGTTGGCTGCGACTGCTGCGCGCCAGGCTGAGCTGGTGGCTCAGTTGAGGGAGAAGTATGCTGGGGAGAGCAGTACTCTCGCCCAGAAGGATGAGGAGCTAGCGAAGCTCCGTGCGCAGTTGGCGGATGCGCAGGTGGAGTTGGAGTCTTCGCGGGTGTATACTGAGAAGATCACCCACGAGAAGTTGTCCGCCTTGGCTGAGGTGGAGAAGGCGCGTGGGGAGCTGCATCATTATAAGTCCGACCTAACTTGGGATGTGCGTTTCTTGGAGGAGAAGAAGGTGGAGCATTTTGCTAACATTGCCAAGTTTAAGGAGGATATGATGAAGATCATCCAGCTACAGGAGGACAAGCTGCGCGGCCTCAACATCGAGTACGATGAGGAGTTATATCCTCACTTGATGTCGACCATTGCTGAGCGCAGGTATTTCTTTTGTACTCTTCTTCATAATATTTTTCGTTGCTATGCTTTTTTATTAACACAAATTGTCTTTGTTGATGTAGGTGGTTGATTAGCCACGGGCTGCGCCTGGCAGCAATGGGTACTCTTGAGTCCCAAGAGGTGTTGGACGCCTTTGGGAAGGTGGTTCACTGCGCAGTGGCTCGGGGGAAGTCGCAGGCTATGGAAGAACTCCATGAGGCCAAGTTGCTGAACAAGGATTTGGCTGAAGTCCCTGGGTATAATGGTGCTGCGTATGATGAGCTGATGCAGGCTATGGCAGGGTTGAAGGTCCTCGAGTTTCCGCATATTGGCAGGTTAGAGCGCGACCAAGACAACTCCATAGATGTACTTATGGCGGGGTTGACGTTGGAGCGCCACCTTATAGAGGATGCAGAGGCGCAATCGGATCACTTTCTGAAGCCTGATGTGTCGCAACTGCATATTCCTATGTTTGCGCAGCCTCGCGACATCCTTAACCCGTTTGCTCTTGAAAGGGAGATTCCCTTGAAAGAGGTTTTGGAGCGTCACGAGCAGAGGGCTGCCCAGAAGAGGGGCATTCAGGGTAAGGCAGTGATGTGTGGCATTGGTGCTGCACACATCCCCAGGTCTGATGGTGTGCCCGTGAATGTTCCCACCGTATCTCCCAAGGACGCTTTGATTCTGAGAAAGCTTCAGGAGGCGGGGAGTTCTGCTGCTCGGGAGGATAGCCCTGAGCATCGCCATAGCGTGTAGGCTTTTTTGTATATTTATGTAAATAATGAAGTGTATCTTTCCTTGTAATTTTTGTGGAAAAATGTTGAATAAGATACCTTTTCGTTGTTTAAGTACGTGACTTAAAATATACTTGCATTGTTTGCCAAGTTTGATTATTTAACCAAGTGTCTTAAGTGCGTAACTTTAAGAATTATACTTGCATTGTTTGCTAAGTTTTATTGTTTGACCAAGTGTCTTGGCTCGTTAAGTGCGTGACTTTAAGAATTATACTTGCATTGTTTGCGAAGTTTTATTATTTGACCAAGTGTCTTGGCTCGTTATTTTCTAAGCTTGTACGGTGTACTTAGTATTTGCGCACCCGTCGTGGGATGCGCATGTGAAACTTACTTCGACGTCTCAAAAGTAAGGCGCTTAGCAAGGATACGTGCTCCAATGTTGATGGGTTTGCAACCCTCTTACTCAACGAGTGAATTAGTAGGTTAACTCATCCTTTATGCCGTCGTGGGTCTTTAATTAGTGCATGCACGACATGTAGGCAAAAATATAAAATGACAATATTGACATATATAAGTATGTATGCAATAAAGTGAAATACGCTATGGAGTTAGCTAGAAACCATAACATTTTATTAATACTTGCAAGTTTTTTGAAAAAAGAAAAATAAAATTCCTAGGAAAGAAAAACAAACACTTATTGGGCATCTCGTAGGATGAAAAGGTGTCTGTGTAAGGACCGTAGCCTAAAAGTAACATCTTTTAAGATTGCAGATGTTCCAGGTGCGCGCTAGGTCGTGTCCTTCCATATCACGCAGTCTGTATGCGCCGTTGCCGAGCGCGTCCGTGACCTCGTAAGGTCCTTCCCATTTTGGTCCGAGCTTGCCTGTGTCTTCTGCGTGGCTTGCATCGTTGGCGTGGTATACAAAGTCTCCTGGTCTAAATGAAGTGTGTTTGACCTTTGCATCATAATACTTCTTCATTTTTGCCTTAGCCTTTGCTTCGCGTATAGCTGCGCGTTCGCGCCTTTCTTCCAGTAAGTCCAAGTCTATGCGCCGTTCATCGTCATTTGTTGTGACGTTGACCTCTGCTGTCCGTATAGTTGGCATTCCTATCTCAGCTGGTATGACGGCTTCTGTTCCATAGACAAGGGAGAATGGCGTGTCGCCAGTACTGGTTTTGATTGTTGTGCGATGCGCCCATAAGACGTGCGAGAGCTCATCCACCCACCTTCCTTTGTGTCTGTCAAGGCGCGCTTTTATTCCTTCCCCTAGACTACGGTTTGCGCGCTCAACTAGGCCATTGGTTTGTGGGTGTTTTACTGAAGCGAAGTGTTGCGTGATGTTCAGTTGTGCGCACCAATCTTTGAATGGGTTATCACAGAATTGTTTTCCGTTGTCTGATATAATCTCTCCTGGTAGTCCGAAGCGACAGACAATATTGTCCCAAACAAAGCGTTTGACTTGGTTTCCTGTGATGTTCACCACCGCCTTTGCTTCAATCCACTTTGTAAAGTAGTCTATGGCTACAATGAGGAACTTTACTCCTCCTGCTGCTACAGGGAAGGGTCCTGCGATGTCAATACCCCATTTGTAAAATGGCCATGGTGAGGTAATTGGTGTTAGCTCTTGTTGTGGTTGGTGCGGGATTGGCCGATGTACTTGGCAATTGCTGCATTTTCATATTAGATCGCGTGCGTCGCGATGCATTGTTGGCCAATAATACCCTGACCTTAAAGCACTTGCCACCACAGATCGCGGCCCTGAGTGCATACTACATGATCCAGCGTGGATCTCTCGGAGTACGTAGTCTGCCTGAAGAGGTCCAACCCATCTGAGCCATGGCTGTAATAAAGAGCGTCGATAGAGTACGTTGTCTCGTAGTTCAAATCATTGCGCTGTGCGCCGTACTCTTCAAGCGTCCTTATGATCTTGGGGTAAAGTTCCCTTGCTAATGAATTCAATGATAGGTGTCATCCATGTAGGATCTTGTTCTTCTATCACTGTGAATATCTCCATTTCCAAGATTGACTTGTTTTTTAGGGTTTCTACCAATACCTGTTTTGAGAGGTGTGCGAACCTTGTGGATGCGATCTTGCTGAGCGCATCGGCCTTTCTGTTATCACCTCTGGGCACCTGTTTTATTGTGAACCTGTCAAATTTTTTGATCAAGGACTTTGTCTTTTCCAGGTATTGGATCATGTGCTCATCCTTGGCTTCATATTCACCTAGCACGTGGTTAGCGACTAGCCGAGAATCTACGTTCGCTTCCAGGTTGCGTACACCCATTTGGATTGCGATGCGTAGTCCGACTAGTAGGGCTTCGTATTCTGCCTCATTGTTTGTGGCTGTGAATTCAAAGCGTAGCACATAGGTGAATTCCATGCCTTCTGGATTTGTAAGAATAAGGCCTGCGCCTGATCCGTCTACACATGAGGACCCATCTGTGAACAGAATCCAGGGTTCCTGTAGATCTGTTTTGGTTGCAGATGTTGGGCTGTCACTATCTGGCTTCTCCACGATGAAATCGGCTAATACTTGTCCTTTGATTGCAGTGCGCGGTCTGTATGAGATGTTGTACTCACTTAACAGTACACTCCACTTTTGTAACCGTCCTGATGCGTCAGGTTTAGAGATAACTTGTTTGATTGGCTGATCAGTGATTACCGCTATTGGGTGCGCTTGAAAGTATCTGCGCAGCCTTTTGGCTGCGAATACTAGAGCTAAGACCAGCTTTTCCATAGCGCTGTAGTTAGTCTCTGTTTTCTTCAGGGCTTTGCTTACAAAGTATATGGGTGTCTGGACGGAGTTCCTATCTGTCAATAGTACTGCGCTAACTGCTCCATGAGTTGCCGATAAGTACATGATTAGCTCTTCCCCTGGTCGCGGTGCGACAAGTTTGGGAAGAGATGCCAGATGGTGTTTAAGTTGTTGGAAATCTTCCTCCGCTTCTTCGGTCCAGCGAAAGTCTCCCTTTTTAGTACGCTTCATGAGCGTTTTAAAGAGAGGAAGGGATTTGTCTGCTGACTTAGATAAGAAACGGTTTAGCCCTGCTAACTTTCCATTCAATGACTGGACTTCTTTGAGTGTGCGCGGTGAGGGGAGATCAATAACAGCCTTTGTTTTTTCTGGACAAGGCTTGATTCCATCGGGTTCTATTAAGTATCCAAGGAACATGCCTTCGGTTGCGCCAAAGGTGCACTTCTTGGGATTTAACTTCATGTTTATTCGTCCCAATGTTCTGAACGTTTCCTGGATGTCGCGCACCAATTCGTCCTCTGTGTGGCTTTTGATGACAAGGTCGTCAACGTAAACCTCCAAGTTGCGGCCTACTTGTTTCTCGAAAGCTGTGTCCACCAGTCGTTGGTATGTCGCGCCTGCATTTTTTAAGCCAAAAGGCATTTTTGTGTAGCAGTACACTCTTTGACTGGTGTGGAAAGCTGTTTTTTCTTCATCTTCGACTGCCATCTGAATTTGATGATACCCTTTGTATGCGTCTAGGAAGCATTTGAAAGGGTATCCGCACAGGGATTCTACCTTCCAGTCTATTTCTGGCAGTGGGTAGCAGTCCTGTGGACATGCTTTATTGAGGTCTGTGAAGTCCACGCACATTCTCCAACTGCCATCGCTCTTCTTTACCATAACTGGGTTAGAAAGCCAGTCATGGTAGTACACTTCGCGCATGATGCCTGCGTCTACGAGCTTATGTACTTCTTCCAGAATAGCTTTTGCACGATCCGGGGCCTGGCCGCGCTTCTTTTGTCGTATTGGGGGATATCCTTGTCGGATTTGTAGTTTATGCTCTGTGATAGAGCGTGGCACTCCCGTAATATGTTTTGGTTCCCATGCAAAAATGTCTAGGTTCTTCTGCAAGAGTGCGCATACGGCTGCTTTACCTTTGTCAGATAAAGATCCCCCAATCGAAACTTGTTGTTCCGGGTAATCGGGATGAATAGCGACTTTTAGATTTGGCGTTTTTTCTGTGCGCTGTTCTGGAATAGTCTCTACTTCAGTTGTTACCGCATTGCATTCTCTTGGTGGTACTGTTGTGTTATAGAGAGTGACAACTCCTCCTTCCACTGGAAACTTAAGCATTTTGTGCGCTGTGGATGGTACAGCGCGCATGGATGATATTCCAGGTCTCCCAATGATACCATTGTATGGTGAGGGAGACTTTATTACCATGAAATTTATCCATGTTGCGGTTGAGTGTTGTTCATCTCCTACGACCACCAGCAAGCGTAACTGCCCCATGGGCCAGATCTTTTCTCCTGTGAATCCAGTCAATGACGTTGTTGCTGGTATCAGTTGACTTTGGATTTCAGGTCGCAGTCTTTTGAAACAATGATCATACAGGATGTCTGCGGATGCTCCTCCATCAATGTACATACGATGGATATCGTGTTCTCCCGTATGTATTTCAATAGTTAGAGGTTCCACAACTGCGTTGTCCGCAGCTAGAGTAGGGAAAGATATCTCTTTTTCTGGAGAGAATTTTTGGCTAACTTTTTGCTTTATCTTGCGCTGCCATGACTGTATCATGTATATGGTGTCAGCTTTTTCTTTGGGGGGTTCTTTCTTACACCCGTTTCTCTGTTTATCTTTTCCCTCTTTGATGTTTTTTACGAGGTGGTCCATTCTGCCTTCCCTTACTAACTTTTCAATTAGATGTCTTAGCCGGACGCACTCGTTAGTTGTATGGCATTTTTGACCATGGTACTCGCAGTATCCATTCCCTATGCGCTTTTCCTCTGCGGTGCGCATTGGTGGCGGTTTTGGGAAGTTTGCACCTTCTGTTACAAATATTTCCCTCGGAGTTTTTGTGAGAGGGGTATATGAGAGGGGTATATTTGTCATTGTCTCTTCCACTGCGGTAATTCCTGCTGCGGTTGTTATTCTGATCATTGGATTGTCTCCTAGGCTGCTCTTGCTGCCTATAGTTCGAATAACCTTTTTTGCTGTCCGCAGCAGCTGCTTCTCCTTGTATAAAGGATCTAGTGCGCTTTGTTAGCTCATCGAAAGTCTGAGGAACTTTGTCATTTAGCTTGCGGATAAGTTCTGGGTTATTAATCCCATTCATGAACCCTGAGATTTTCAGGATTTCAGGACATGCTTTTACTTGTATGCACTCATCCTTGAAACGTTCAATAAAAGCGCTGGTTGATTCCCTTTGGCGCTGTTTCACTCTTGCTAGCTCAACAGGGTTTTTAGCGCACTTCTTTCTCTGGGTAAAGTTGAGACGGAATGCTTTCCGTAACTCCTCGAACCCATCGATGCTCCTACGTGGGAGTTTGCTAAACCATGTGCGCGCGTTCCCTACTAACGTAGAATTAAACATGTGGCACCACACAGGCTGTGGCCAGTTTTCGATAGTGGCGGCTGATTCGAAAACTTTTAGATGATCATCCGGATCACCTGTTCCATCATATGTTTTCACATTAGTGGGCATGCGCCTGCGTTTGCGGTCTGAGTAATCACTGATGCGCCGTGTAAACGCGTCAACTTTTTGGCGACGCCATGGAAGAGACATATCTTCATTCTCTTCTTCGCGACGTCTTCCTCTTGACTTCCAGTGTCCTGTTTCTTTATCCTCGTTGTCCGAGGAGTCACTTGAGGAAGGGTAGTTTCTTTTTCGGCGCTTGCGCCGGCTTCTTTCAGAAGAAGAGCTTGAGGGATCTCTACTTGGGGATCTTCTTTTCCCCAATCTGTCTTGAATCCTCCTACTCCCAGGTTTGGAAGATCCTTGGCTTGGCGAATGTTGAGGCCCTAATCGGTCTTGTATTCCCCGACTGCCAAGTCTGGAGTGAACGTTAGTGCGCCTCTCATTGTCTTCTGAGTATTGTGAATCAGATGTCGTACCCAGCCTATCATGGATAGTGGTACGTTCTGCGCGTCTTCCTCGTGGGTGGCGCAGTGGTGATGGTTCGCTTTCAGGACCAAAATTGAGTCGAGCTTGTAGGCTCGTACTTGCCCTTCTCCTTGCTTCTTCCTGCATGAGGGCGGTTAGGGTTTCATAATTTTGGGATACAAAATTTCCCAAAGTTAGATTGGGTGCGTCCTCAGTTGTTGCAAGAATGTTTGCCTCAGTATTAGGCACCCTATCTCGGTTAGGCGCGCCTGGTGGCACAGTGTTGTTCACTGCGGGTACAGTTTGATGAGGAGTAGTGAAGAGGGTGCGCTGGAGTTCCTCAACGCTTGGGACCACTGGGGTGACTTGGGTAGTCCTTACAGGTAGTTCTACCACTGGAAGAGGTTGGGTTGTCCCTTCCTCTTGGTGACCAGGTGCGCTGGTTGTCCCAGCAACCTGTCTAGAGGTCGAATCTTGTTGATTCTTCCTCTGATGGTCACGTTTTTCTGACTGCGGAGTCCGCTGACTTGAATTCTTGTGCTTTGTCATTCTAGTTCTTAGTTCTTGGTCCCACGGATGGCGCCACTTGTTAATACAAAAGTTGGGTGTTCCTGATTATGGGCTCTTGCTCTCGTACCAATTCGCTTCTTAGTACTTGTTACCTGCGCACTAAGAAAATAAACAACACCGTTAGGCTTATCGAGGGATTGTCTCCCCCAATTAGACTCCGGCGTGAGAGTGAGTAATCGATTTAGAGTTCTCGTAAAGAGTTAGGGTTTGTATATCGTACCTTGAATGAGAGATATATCATTCTTTATATAGGCGCAGAATCATTGTAGGGTTCGTGCTCCTTACATTTCGCACCCATGGTGCTTATCCGGGTAAGGATATCTATTCCATAGATAGATGATCCTTATCTATACCGTGTATAGTTTGTTTGGGTTGGGTTTACGTGAGCCTGTTCCCATTATTAATGCGGCCCAAGTTACAATAACCCACTCATGGTGGTTTTGGGCCTTAGTAATATGTATCATTTGGGCTCGTGACCCATATATAGACTATACGTCATCAAGGACAAACGAGAGTGTTCTACGAGGTTGTTTATGTAAACTCAGCTTATTGAAAAGTTGATAGACACATAAGCTTATTGTTTAGGTTATAAGCTTATCCACTTGGACTTATGAGCTTTATTATGAAGTAGCTTATTAGTTATAGTAGCTCATAACTTTATTATAAACATACGAGCATACTAATTTCTCAAAGAAAATTGATTGTTGTACTTAACAATGATACTTACTTATGTATTTAATGATTTGATTGGTTGATTAAAGAAAATGATAATGTGAATTTGAAAAGAGAAGCCCCAATTTTTCAGCTTATTTTGGTATTTATGGGCTTATATTATTATGATATTATAAACTTATACAAACTCACAAGTCTCAAAATAAGCCAGAAAATTAGAGCTTATAAAATATAAGCCAAAAGTTAAATAAGCTCATAAGCCACATACAAGCTTAAACAAACACCCTTGAAATACATTTTTCAAATCTTAAAAAAAAAAAAAAAAAAAAAAAAAAAAAAAAAAAAAAAAAAAAAAAACTTTACAGTTTACAAAAAGAGAGCCCTAAAGGTTTCCATTTTCCAAACATCCCCTTTGACAAAGAATCCAAACACCGCTCAATTGCTTCACCTCCCGAATATTCCTCTCTCAACCTCGACGAAAACGAAAATGGTAGAAACTTCATTCCCATGTCATGATTTCATATTCCCAAACACACAACAATAAATAAATAAATACTCCCACATCTTTCACAAACAATTAAACCCAAGTAATAATTATAATGGTGTTATGGGAGATAACATTAGGAACAGCTTATTTCTTAGGATTAAAAAGGACATATAAACTTGCTCTCAAGATTCAACGCCGTCTTGTCGGTCCCAAACATCCTAAGATCCGACACTTTCTTCAACGGTATTTTTCTCCTATTTTTATTCATTTATATGAATAATTGATATCATATAATTAAGCCCAACAAAACTGGTTGTATGAGGGTTGTGATTATTTGCATATGTTTGAATGTTTGAATTGCTTATTAATTTTATGTTTGAAATGACTTATAAATAGTTAGATATTGAAATAAAAGAATAATTAGTCCCTGCACACTAGAGATTGGTTGTTTGCGGCTTAAATTGTGATAATCTGGTAATCACTTTCGAAATGGGAAATGGCTTTTAAATTAGTTTGTTTTGATCAATATTGATCTTGCACCCTTAATTGAATAAATTGAGGAGGTGTTTGTTTTGGTGTATTTACTGGGCTTATGAGCTGAATGTATATTTGGAAAAGTTCATAAGCCAACTTTTTTCAGCGTATGAGCATATTTTGTTTAAGCTTATATGTGGCTTATGAGCTTATTTGTTTTTCGGCTTATATTTCATAAGCCCCAATTTTCCGGCTTATTTTGAGACTTGTGAGCTTGTATAAGTTTATTATGACATGATAAACTTATATAAGCACATAAATCTCAAAATAAGCCTGAAAATTGGAGCTTATGAAATATAAGCTGAAATCAAACAAGCTCATGAGCCCACATATAAGCTTAAACAAACACCCCCTTATGACAAAAACCATAAGCTCAACTAGATAAGCTCATAAGCCGAAAAAAGTGGTCTTATGAGCTATTTCCAAGTTTAAATAAGCTTGTAAACCTAGTGAATAAGCTAACACAAACACCCCTTAGAGTAATAACTCTGTCCCACATGCCCACATTGATAGCTTGTGAGAATTTTGACCCCTTTGTAACTCCCAAGTTGTGGCCCGCTAATACCTTTCACCTTGTTTTTAAGTTAAATTCCGAAGGTATTGTACTAGTTCTGGCTTTGGGGGCTGCTACATTGGTGGTTTTCGTCTTCTAGTTTCATTTCATTTGCTTTGAAGAATTGCTATTTTAGTACCATCTTTATTGGAAAGTTATTTGTTTTGTGAACGTGTAAAATTAATTAGATCATGATATAGTTGCTCAAGTAATTGAAGTTATTGTTGTCTACACATGATTAAGATACGCGGAAGCGTAAGAAGTAATATTAAGCATAAGCAGACAACAATGGATGATAAGAACAGATTAATAGATGATTTAATGCCTTTGTTTATCTCTCATTGAACTCCTTGTCTAGCCTTCCCAAACTTTCGCCAACATTCCGCCACACGAACAGATGCTACTGGAACCCACATAGGCAGCCTTTGGTTTTACATTGCCGAACAAATAGCTCCTAGAATGCAATGCAAGGTGTTTTTACATATCAACGTGACATATTTGCTGTTATTAAAGTAGTAAAAGTTCGTGCCAGCACCTATAGGGGCACTGATTTGAAGTCCAAGTGGATAATCAGATGACCAGAGCCTCTGAAAATGGTTGTATCAGGCCATCCAGACACCCCCACAGCACAAATGGTTTTGGCTGGTTGATGTCTTATGACTTTATTAATACACATAAACCAGGTAGCACATAGCGACATATACATATGGTCTATGATGTCACACAAAAACTTGGCTTCAGTTTTGTTGTAGTTTGAATGGCACTACAATACTGCATGATACTTCTACATGTAAATGACCCCAAATTGAAGTTGTCTACATCGTGCTGAAGTTTGTGTAAGTGACTCCATGATCTTATGGAGGGTTTTGATGTTCTAGTTTTTACATGGTAGCCTTCAAGAAGTTATAAGGGGATGACCTCTTGTAGTTATTTGTTATTTAGTGTGGTAATAACTTAAGTACACGGGAACAAATTCGGGCCCATAGATAATAAAATGAAAGGCCTTCATGGAAACTCTTCACATTTATGTTTCGTCACATGGATATATTCACATGTGGATTAAAACGTAGTCAAGTGTGAATAGATCGATGGTACATAATTCACATGTGAATAGCATCGATGTAGGCCTTAATTTTATTCTCCAGGGGACTAGAGTTGTTCCTTGTTCTGAAGTTACTCATGGTTTTTACCTTGCTCTAAACTGGTAAACTTCCATAGTTAATCCAGATGCAGGAGATTGTTTAATGTATGGTAGCATTGAGGGTCTGAATTCCGAATACATATATTCATTACCTTTCCTTTCTGGCGTTGCTTTCTTATCTTTATGCGGAAGAAAAACGAATTGTGTAGTTGAAAGTCAATAAATTTGACTTAGTTTGTAGATCAGTAAATGATAGTTTCATTCCTGGTAAACGTTAAGAATACCCTGTCAATACTTTTTAACATTATCACAATACGCCGTTACTATTTATTTTGTTAATAATCTAAGGTAGCTGATGATGATTGAATTTGGTTGTACTACAATAATTATTTGGCTGGTATATTTGATAGGAAAACACGATCCATATTTGACGTGGCACTAAAGGTTCACCGTGAGGTACAACAAAGAGACATTGAAGTTGGTAGAAATCTTGGTAACTGGATCCTCAGATGGCTTGATAAAATGAAACCATCCGCTCACATACGTGTAGCCAAACCTAAACCCCATGACGATGCAGTCAATCCCACAAAACAGAAGTTGACCGACACATCTCACCAGAAACCACCAAAACGCTATGGGATATCTTATAAGGATAAAGAATCAGGTAAGCGTCTATTTACTTCAGGAACTGCTATAATGACAAGGTCAATGCAGCCGTTTGGAATTTATACTCACAACAGACACTTCAACACTTTTGAGTTGAAAAATACGAGGTTCGGAGTGGTCCGAAACAATATAATGCAGTGGATGATTCAGAACTAATGGGTGATAAATTGTTAGTCTACAAAGATTTAGATGTGTTGCTTCAATGATTTTGTATAATTGTTAAACGGTGTAGTTCGCTTCAGTTTTGGAATACAAAGTTTGTCAAAATAATTTACACGAACTGATACTGTTTGGTTTGTGATTTATGGTACCAAGCTATGGGTTCACCAGCGATGTGACGGTTGGTGTCCTATATGTGGCCTAGTTATCGACCCCATGTAAATAAGGGACGGGATCAATACAGAAGTTAAACGAGGATCCCACACCTGAAAGGTGACCTGTATGATAGGTCTTCCCACGAGCTCCTAGCGACAAAAGTAATCATAATAAATTCATTTATGTCATTTTCTTTGTTTCTCTTAGGTTACACACTTATGAGTCTATATAACTATATTGAAATAGGAATGAGATGTCGACCAAGAAATTTCTAGCATAGATTGTTGAAAGAATCTTAAAGCAAAAAATTCATAAAATCTATTAGTTCAACAGTTACCCGATAGCACGAACATGTTGTATTGTATAGCACAAGTTTTGTTAACCAAATAAGTGAAAACCTCGTTCCATACATATATACGAGACTACGACTTATATGACATAAAAAACAATTACATATATAACATTTATTTTTCTCTCATAGACGCTGTTCTCTTGTATAAAACCAAATCGGCTTGTTGTACTACTATGGATCAACTTATTATCTTTAAAAAAAGATGAATGTTTTTAGCTATAGTCACTTATTGAACCACAGATTTACATTTTTACTCACTTAGATTATGTTTTCATTATAAAATATCACATGTATAAATTCACTAAATCTCTCTCATTTTATCCCCCAATCATTTTTTCAAGTGTCATAATTTTTGTTGGAATATATGAATAATATAAAACAATAAACATATAAACATCAAAGAGTACGCAGCGGAATAGATCAAATACAAATAATAAATTAACCGAAATATAAATGGATGCGTACCTCTTATTCAATAGCAAGAATAAAAACTTATAAACCCTAGGAGAGGGCTTATATGAATCGACTAGGGCTAGTCACAAGGCAAGATCACCGTTAGCAAAAGTATGCTAACACTTCGTTCTCACACACACGTACTATAAGCGTTTCAATGGAAATGCTAGATTCGTAGTACACGAAAAGATTAAACTATTGGTCCTATCAATCAAAGATTGATTAGACACAAAGAAAGAGATTAGAGAAGATTGGGTTGCTATGGAACCAAGGGATGAAAAGAATGAATGAGAGGAGGTCTCATTATATACTAATCAAGTAGCTTGGAGCAAAAGCCATCCCAAACCCTATGGGAAAGGGCTTGGCCGGCCATGAACACAAAAGCCCACCAAATGCCTTTTGCAATTTTACAAGTCTAGTCCCTTAACTTCATCTTACGGTCATTAGTTACCGTTAAGTTTATATTTCGTGTATTTAATAATTATTCGTCACTAAAACAATAATTATTAATTCATTGAAACTCATACGTAAAGTGTGCAATCCCGAAGTCTCGAGTTCGAGTCCGGTCATGATATATTAATTTATTATCCGTCAAACTAACAGCTCCCACTCGGATATAGATTAATATAACAATGACAATGGTTAGTCTAGCATAACACGCCAATGTCCCCAGAATGATCTCGAGTATGGTTTCCTGGAAAAAACCACCTTTGATGATTCATCATCATACTTATCCTTTTGATTCTAATACTATGTTAATTTGGATATGGATTGAAGTCATTCCATAATTAACTAGTGTTTCTCGTTATTTATGATTAAGCAAGATTACCAACTCTTCTGAACGTATTCCAGATAGACCTTGGGCATGGCCATGCAAACATCTTGTTAATCCTACGAGCGGCCAAATAGTATTATACTTCAAAACAAATTTGAATGAACCAAATCCTGTATTGACTACAAGCATAACCTATGAACTTCGCATCACCTCTGAAAATAATCCTTATAACTACCAGTTACGGATAGCGTTAGATTATCTCACAGAAAATGAGCTACATCCACAGTAGTTACCTAGTATCTCAAGTCTGAGGATAAATATTCATGATTTACTATAATGACAACATCCATAAGTACAATCATGTAGTTGGGATTTTGTCCTATATTCAATTTATCCAGTATTGAATATCATGTGAATTTGGCATGTCTACGCACCAATATAATTTATATATATTATACCAAATCTCACATTTGTCTTAGTTCAATGATACTCCCATATCATTAATTGACAACGGACAATTTAGAATAACTTAAGTTATTCATGGATTAAACATGCAAATATAGGATACAATATTTATGAATAGAAATAAACATAACACAATACTTTATTTCATTCGAATAATTATTGTTTACAATCCTTTATCCAAATACTAACCACAGATTTACATGAAACTACTAGCTAAACGAAGTCCAATGCCATCAGCAAGTCGAGTAAGCTTTTCCTTAGATAAAGCCTTCGTAAATGGATCAGCTAGATTGTTATCAGTGTGAATTTTGAGTAGATTGATTTCACCTATGTCGACTTGTTCTCGAACATAGTGATATCTTCTTGGAAAATGTCTGGCGCCCTTCATAACTCCAGGTTCATTGGCGAATGTAACTGCGGCAGAGTTGTCACAATACATATTAATAGGTAATTCAATTGACGGCATAATACCAAGCCCCGAAATAAATTTCCTAATCCAAACAGCTTCCATCGCAGCTTCCGATGCAGCAATATACTCAGCTTCTGTAACAGACATCGCAATTGTTGTCTGCTTCTTGCTCTTCCAGTCAACTGCTCCTCCATTAATAACAAAGACATAACCCGTCTGAGACTTTGTATCATCTTTATCAGTTTCAAAGGACGCATCACAGTAACCTGTAACATCAAGTTCTGCTTCTGGATTTCCCCCATACACTAGGAACATATCTTTAGTATTCCTTAAATACTTAAGAATGCTTTTAACAGCGTGCCAGTGCTTTCCACCTGGATTCTGTTGATAACGACTGGTCATATTTTGTGCAAACGCCACATCAGGTCTTGTGCATCTAACTGCATACACGATAGATCCTACTGCTGAAGCATACGGAACCTTCTTCATGATTGCAACCTCTTCAGGTGTTGAGGCACATAGTTTGCTACTTAAGCCATGTTCCACTTGCATTGGCAAATATCCTTTCTTGGAATTTTGCATATTAAATCTCTTCAATACTTTATCAATGTAAGTACTTTGACTTAATCCAATCAACCGCTTTGATCTGTCTCTGTAGATCTTGATTCCAAGGATGAATGTTGCTTCTCCTAAATCCTTCATAGAAAAACATCTACCAAGATAAGCTTTAACTTCGTTTAAACTTGGTATATGATTTCCTAATATTAATATGTCATCGACATATAGGATAAGGAAAGTAACATTACTCCCACTAGCTTTCTGGTATACACATGGCTCATCAAGATTTTGACTAAATCCAAAACTTTTGATTTCTGCGTCAAATCTCTTGTTCCATTGACGTGATGCTTGCTTTAATCCATAAATGGATCTTTTAAGTTTGCATACACGGTTTGGAAATTCTGGATTCACAAACCCCTCAGGCTGCGCCATATAGATGTCTTCATCTAGGCGACCATTCAAGAAGGCGGTTTTGACATCCATTTGCCATATCTCATAGTCATAGTAGGCAACTATGGCTAAGAGAATCCTAATAGCTCTAATGTCAGCTACAGGAGAAAAGGTCTCCTCGTAGTCAACACCAAATGTTTGAGTATAGCCTTTAGCTACCAAACGAGCCTTATAGATGTGTACAATGCCATCCATGTCTGTTTTCATTTTGTAGAGCCATTTACTTCCAACTACCTTAGCATTTGGAGGTAAGTCTACTTCTTCCCAGACTTCATTGTCTTTCATGGACTGCATTTCCTCATTCATAGCACTCTGCCATTTCTCCTTTTCAGGACCATTAATGGCAGCCTTATAACTAGTAGGTTCATTAAGATCCCCTAGTATCGTTTCCTCACACTCTACGTTAAGACATAGACGTTCGGGTGCTTTCACAGTTCTTGAAGATCTGCGAATGGGTACCACTTCCACTTCAGGTGGAGGACCTAAACTTTCAGGTTCCACAGGAAGTGTGCTAGTGTTTTCAGAAGGTGATGTATCTTCATCTTCTAGATCATAAACTCTCCCACTGAATTCTTGAGATATAAGATTCTTTTCAAAGAAATCTCCATACCTAGCCACAATGACTTTATTCTCTGGTGGAAAGTAAAAGTAGTAACCCATTGTTTCCTTTGGGTATCCTACGAAGATACACTTAACAGATCTCTGTTGGAGTTTATCTGGTGAATCACGTTTAACAAACGCGTCACAACCCCAGACCTTTAAGTAAGAAAAGCTAGGAGCTTTTCCTGTCCATAATTCATATGGAGTCTTATCAACCTTCTTTGTTGGAACCATATTCAATATGCGAATAGCAGTTTCAAGGGCATAATCCCAAAAGGATAAGGGTAGAGATGTAAGATTAAACATTGATCGTACCATGTCTAGCAAAGTACGATTTCTCCTTTCAGATACACCATTTTGCTGTGGAGTATAAGGAGCCGTGAGATGCTGGACTATACCACACTCAGCTAGATAATCTTTAAACTCTTGGCTTAAATATTCACCGCCTCTATCGGATCGAAGTGCCTTAATCTTCTTACCGAGTTGTAATTCTACTTCACTTTTGAAAACCTTGAAGGTATTAAAGACTTCATGTTTATGTTTAAGTAAATAAACATAATCATAACGACTATAATCATCTGTGAAGGTTATGAAGTAGGTAGCACCACGTCTTGACACATGTCTAAGTGGACCACACACATCAGTGTGTATTAATCCAAGTAGATCTGTTGCCCTTTCCACTTGTGGTGAAAAAGGTTTCCTTGTCATCTTCCCAGATATGCAGGACTCGCATTTATCAAATGATTCATCATTGATCTTTTGTAAAAGCCCATCATGTTGCAGCTTCTGCATGCGATCCTTGCCTATATGAGCAAGACGACAGTGCCAAAGATAAGACGAATCCAAGTTAGACTTGATTCTCTTATTGTTAATGCTATACACAGAATTATTTCTATTGGACATGGAATCTTCCATATCAATTTCAAACACACAATTTATTGGAATTGCATTAAAGTAAAAAACATTATTTAAAAAAACAGAAATTCCATTATTAATAAATGTGTGAACAAAACCATTATCCAATAACAAAGAAACTGAAATGACACCCCTAACAATAGAGGGTGCAAAATGACAATTATTCAATACTAGTATCATTCCCGAAGGTAAAACTAAATCGAAAGTCCCTATGGCTTCAACTGCTGCACGTACTCCATTTCCTACGTACAAGTATCTTTCTCCATAGGCCAGCTTCCTTGCTCCTCTAAGTCCCTGCGACGTATTACAGATGTGAGTACCACATCCTGTATCATATATCCAGGAATTATTCTTACGAGGAAAAGAAAATAACTCAATCATAAACATACCTGAAGTGCTTGCGACGTTACCAGGCATTTTACTTTTGTTGAGGCGCAACTCCTCTAGAAACAATGGAAAGTTTTTCTTCCAATGACCAGGAGTGTTGCAGTGGTGACATTTAGCCAAATCCTTATTGAAATTTTCCTTCTTCTTCTGAAAAGGAGGATTTTGCTTCTTAGGCTTCTGTTGGTGATTTGCAATCTGCTTGCCTTTACCAGTACCATTACCTTTACCCTTGAAGTTCGCATTATGCAGTTTGTTGGGTTTCTTGGTGATCCTACCACCCTGTATCGCCATTACAGCAGGTGTAGGTGCCTTCTTATTCAGGCTTTTCTCATAATCTATAAGCATTGCATGAACTTCACTTACTGTCTTCCCCTTGCAATGCATATTATAGTTGCGTACAAACTCACTATACAGATCCTGATTAAGGGATCGCAAAATGAGACCAATGCACACACTTTCCTGATATCCGCAACCAAGTCGCTCCAATTGATCCATATAATATTTCATGGACAAAAAATGGGCACTCACGGATTTTCCTGCTTCCTGCTTACAATTGTGCAGAGATTCTATTAGATCATATAATTCTGCAGCAGGTGGTTTCTCAAACATTCGTCTGAGTTCATTGATCATGTCCATGGGACCAAAGGGCTCAAACCGCTTTTGCAATTGAGTATCCATCCCAGCCAACATGAGACAAGCCACATCATTGTGCTTCTCATATTCAATGTTGTATGCATCCTTTACGGCTTGTGTTGCATCATCAGCAGGTTTCTCAGGTAGAGGTTCACCAAGATAATCATATCTTCTGGCCATCCTTAAGGTAATTCTTAAAGATCGATACCAGTCATTGAAATTTTCACCAGTCAACCTGTCTCTGATACCACTGTTGGAATATATGAATAATATAAAACAATAAACATATAAACATCAAAGAGTACGCAGCGGAATAGATCAAATACAAATAATAAATTAACCGAAATATAAATGGATGCGTACCTCTTATTCAATAGCAAGAACAAGAACTTATAAACCCTAGGAGAGGGCTTATATGAATCGACTAGGGCTAGTCACAAGGCAAGATCACCGTTAGCAAAAGTATGCTAACACTTCGTTCTCACACACACGTACTATAAGCGTTTCAATGGAAATGCTAGATTCGTAGTACACGAAAAGATTAAACTATTGGTCCTATCAATCAAAGATTGATTAGACACAAAGAAAGAGATTAGAGAAGATTAGGTTGCTATGGAACCAAGGGATGAAAAGAATGAATGAGAGGAGGTCTCATTATATACTAATCAAGTAGCTTGGAGCAAAAGCCATCCCAAACCCTATGGGAAAGGGCTTGGCCGGCCATGAACACAAAAGCCCACCAAATGCCTTTTGCAATTTTACAAGTCTAGTCCCTTAACTTCATCTTACGGTCATTAGTTACCGTTAAGTTTATATTTCGTGTATTTAATAATTATTTGTCACTAAAACAATAATTATTAATTCATTGAAACTCATACGTAAAGACGTGTATGTAGTATAGGCTAGTGGTAATAGAACATCACTACCACCAATTTAGCGTCACATCAAATTTTCAACATCAGCACCGACATCAGCTTAAGACAACCAACTTTATAACCCAAATATATTCCACTTAAACACAAATATACTCAAAAACCAACATCACACAAACATCCCTTTTTTTTATTCCACAACTTTTGGTCTTCCCAGACTGACTTCTCCATTTTCTGGCCAAGAACTCATCGTGTGGGGGTATTGCTAACAAGGAAGACGCGTGGTAATAAGGGGAAGACACATCTTCTTCCTCTTATCACAACTAGTCTTAGCAATGCTCACTTATAAATTTCAACTAATTAAAATGTTTTTCTAAGATAAACGTGACATTTTATTAGCATACAGTGTAACTTTTTTTTTTAATCCGTATATTTTGCAAAGGAACTTTTAGTTTAAAACGATGAAAATATTCTTTAGTGGGAATGTAGCAAATTTTTTTATATAATCAGGGGCGGACCTAGTGTAGTGGTAGGTGTAGCACATGCTTCTCTCAATTTTAGCTCACGTAGCGTAAACTTTTACAAAAATTTAAGCATTTTTAATTCGTGCAACACCCATTTATATTTTGTGATACTTAGGAACTTTTTTCATATAAGTTTTAACTATGCCAAAATTTTGTGCTAAATTTTTGGATCAGCCACTCTATATAATCATGATATTACTTTAGTTATGTTTAAAATAGTCACATGTCAATGTTATAACTGAGATAATCCAGTTAAGCTATGTACACCTCACTTAGGGGGCAATTGCATATTTCCACAACTTAAACATAATAACTCTATATTTCCTTAATACATACTTTAAAAGCATTGTACTTACGCACTAAAAAATTGTGTTTTGGAGAAATGTGGTAATTTGATTTTTCAGTTGGGTAAATATGAAATTATCTCTCACTTAAATATTCACATTGATATAAGGAAATTGATTAGGATGCCTAACTCGTATATCTAATAATATGCTTAAACATATGTGTCAGTATCTTATTGGGGATAACAGGGGGACTCACTTCTTCACAAACCAATAATTTATTGTCACGTCTATTAGACACATAATTAATCACATATTTTAGGTCTCCCAATCATTTTCCTTCGACGTAACAACCGGAAAATAATTTTTTTTAGGGTTGTGTTAAGAAAACGGGGTCTACCCCAATTTTCTGCAAACCTTCCCTAGTGGGAGGGGTACTTTTTCAGCCCTTTTGCAGATTTTGTCCCTTTTTTTTTTTTGTCTGTTTACTGTTTTTTTTTGTGTGTACCACATTAACTTTTTTTTGTCTTAAGTATTTTTTTTGTCCAAGTCCATAAGCACACAAGCAGTCCAGAATTTAGCACACAAGCAGATTGCACACAGGCTCAGATTAACACGTAATCATCATCGCCGATTTAGAACACAAGCAGATTGCATTAGCACACAAGCAGTCCAAGTTTTTTTTTTTTTTTTTTTTTTTTTTTTTTTTTTTTTTTTTTTGTGTCCAAGTGCATAAGCACACAAGCAGATTGCACACAGGCTCAGATTAACACGTAATCATCATCGCCGATTTAGAAAACCATTTGCACAAGTGATAAAAAAGTGTTAGGCTCGGATTTGAAGGTTGAAAAGTGATAAAAATATCACTTTGCCATCCTTTCAGTTTTTATAAAACCATTCGTCATCGCCTTTTTTGAAATTTTTTTTTGTCCAAGTGCAGATTGCACCCCAAGTGCACAGATCAGATTGCACACAAGCAGATTGCAACCAAGTTAGATTGCCCAAGTGCACAGATTGCACCCAAGTTACACATGTTTCACAATTCTCACAGATTGCAGATTCCACGTTACACAAGTGAAACACATGTTTCACAATTCTCACAAGGTTCACAAGCTCAGACTGTTAGGTACCAAAAGCAAAAGTAAAGATTCCCAAACTGCAGAAACTCACAAGAGGAATCTCAAAGTGTTAGGTACAACAAACCCTCTCGTGATATATTGAGCCTCACCACAAAGCAGTATCACAAAGCAATCTCAATCACAAAGCAACTCTCTCAATCACAAATCCAACAAAGCAGATTCACAAAGTACCTCTCACCACAAACAAAGCAAAACAAGTGCCCCCAAGTTACCATAAGCAGATTCCACAAGTTACAACAAGTGCAGATTCCACAAGTTACAGATAGGGTTGGGTTATATTGACGGTGCCAAGTTTTTTAGTTTAACCCTCTCTAGTACCTAGGGTTGGGTTATAACACAAGCCAAGTGAAACACAAGCCGTAAGTAACAAACCACAAAGAAATAACAAATATTTTAGGCTGTCGATATGTCTCAATCACCATTTTACACACCACACGTAATTACCATTTTACACATTAATAAGACATCAAGATAACATTAGGCTCAGATTATAAGTTGTTTCACATAAGCAAGTTTTATCATATATGGCTGCAATATCGAAGGTTGCAAAATTAAGTTTTTTTTGCCGTCCATTCGGAAATGCCACGCCAAAATCATGTTTTTTTTAAATCACCATTGCCTTATCTCAGTTTAAAAAAAGAAAAAAAAAAGTTCAAATCGGCTTAAAATAACAAACTGCTTATCAAACATATAAGCAGTTTGTTATTTTCAGTTTCATAAGCATCTTCATCACCAAACCCTCTACATAATAGAGAGGGTTAAACTAAAAAATTAGCCACCGTTAATATAACCCAACCCGTAAAGTATATAAGAACGGGGTCTAATCTGAGCCTGTGTGCAATAAGCACATAAGCACTTTTTTATCATAAGCACATAAGCAGTTTGCCAAGAAACCATAATCACGGAGCCTGTGAACTGGGGTAGGCCAGAGCAGGTATTCATACCACTCAAAGATGGCAGATCAAGGTGTTAACCTACCCGTTTGCACCCACACAACTCAATCAGTTTCACATAAGCACAACTGCTAAAGCAGTTTCACATAAGCACAACTGCTAATGCAGTTTCAAGAAACCATCAAAACTGCTAAAGTAGTTTCAAGAACTACCTCACAAGTATCAATTAATCACATAATCACCCACCACAAAACCAAGAAACCCAAACCCTAATTTTTTAAAATTAGGCGCTTCACCAAAACTTAATAGATCTGGTCAATTAAACAACAAATACATCAATTAATCATATAATCACCCACCACATACCCAAAAAAACCCAAACCCTAAATTTTTAAAATTAGGTGTTTCACCAAAACTTAATAGATCTGGTCAATTAAACAACAAATACATCAATTAATCACATAATCACCCACAAATAATCACATAATCACCCACCACAAACCAAAAAAACATAAAACCCTAATTTTTTAAAATTAGGTGTTTCACCAAAACTTAATAGATCTGGTCAATTAAACAACAAATACATCAATTAATCACATAATCACCTACAAATAATCACATAATCACCCATCACAGACCCAAAAAACCCAAACCCTAATTTTTTAAAATTAGGCGTTTCACCAAAACTTAATAGATCTGGTCAATTAAACAAAAAATATATCAATTAATCACATAATCACTCACCACAGACCCAAAAAAACCCAAACCATAAATTTTTAAAATTAGGCGTTTCACCAAAACTTAATAAATCTGGTTAATTAAACAACAAATACATCAATTAATCACATAATCACCCACAAATAATCACATAATCACCAACCACAGACTCAAAAAACCCAAACCCTAATTTTTAAAAATCGTTGTTATAGCCCTATTTTTGTTTGAAATCATTGTTAAAAAATCACAAACATAGAACAAAGATCAAAAAACACAAGTATGATTTAGATCTAAAATGTTTTTAGATCAAAATAGAGAGAGAAACAGGTGAGTTTATGTGAGATATATATACATATATATATATATATATATATATATATATATATATATATATATATATATATATATATATATATAGAGAGAGAGAGAGAGAGAGAGAGAGAGAGAGAGAGAGAGAGTTAGAGAGTTATGTGAGTGAGTGTGTGTGGGACGTGTATTATGTGTGTGTGTGTGGGACGTGTAAAACGCGTTTTTTGTTTTTTTTATTTCAAAGTTATATAAAAGTTCTAAAAAAATGTATATATTGTAAAAAAATTACAAAAGTTGTAGTAAAAGTTAAATAAAGTTAAATAAATATTAAATAAAGGTTTTAAAAATGTAAAAGTTGTAAAAATGTGGTTGTAATAAAAGTTGTAAAAATGTAAAAGTTAAATAAAAGTTGTAATTTTTGTATAATGTTAAATATTTTTTTTTAAATGTCTAAGTTATAAAGTTGTAATAAAAACTAAAACAAAAGTAAAAGTATTTTGTTAAAAAAATTAGTTATAAAATTATTAGTTAAAAAAAGTATGTTATAAAAAATGTGATGTATTTTCAGGTTTTCGGTTCTCACGAGCAAGTAACTGAGTGGGTGCAAAATATAGCTCGGGAGCTCAGTTTTGTAATTGTTAAAAATAGAACCAAATCAGAAGATGGTCAGATGAACGAAATCAATTACAGGTGTACAAAGGGTGCGAAGTATGAACCTCAAGGTAGTGGAAAACGGAAAACCAAAACATGTAAAACCAATTATCCATTCATATTAGTTGCGAAATATCATCGAACAAAAAATTATTGGATTTTGAGGGTGAAGGATGATACGCATAATCATGATATGCTAGAGTCGTTGCATGGTGTGGCATATTCAATGCGATTAAAGGATGATGAGTTGGGTTTGGTCAAAGAATTGACAGATTATAACGTACGACCACATAATATACTTTCGACAATACAGGGTCGTAATCCGGATAACGTGTCTAGCGTTAGAACTATATATAACGCACAAAATAAGTTCCGGAGAGCCAGAGTAGGTGATAGAACTCCAATTCAAGTCCTTTACTCGCATTTGAGGGATTCAGGGTATACATGGTACCCGAGGGTAAATGAGCATACCAACGAGCTTGAGGAGCTATTTTTTTGTGCACCCCACGTCGTATGCTCTATGGTGTACATTCCCTGAAATCATGCTGATGAACTCCACGTACAATACCACGATGTTTAAATTGCTGTTGTTAGAAATTGTTGGAGTAACTTCAACAAATAAAACATTTTCAATGGCGTATAGCTTTTTAAACAGTGAACAAGGGCATAATTTTAGATGGGTATTGCAACGTGTGAAGCAAGTGATAGACGAAAGATATTACCCACATGTTATCGTCACTGACAGAGATTTAGCGTTGGTTGGGGCAATAAGAGAGGAATTTCCTAACGCTCATAAATTACTCTGTATATGGCTTATAGAGCAAAATCTGCTTAAGTATTGCAGAAATAAATTCACTAGGTTAAATAAATATGAGTCCGTTAAACACCGATGGGATTGGATGGTTAAAGCTCCGACATTCGAAATGTTCAAGCAACCTTATCAACGCCTACAACAGCAATTGGTCAACCATCCGGGTACTTAATTATTAATTCATTGTTTTTAATTATTTAATAGATAAGCACCCGAATGACCTTTTATTAATTCATTGTTTTTTTTAGATATCGCTGAGTATCTGGATAACTGGCTGCGAGATTACTCACCCATGTTTGTCTCGTATATTACCGACCGATATCGCTCCTACGACCAGACAACAACGTACAGAGTTGAGGCTCACCAAGCGTTGTTGAAATTATATTTGGACGGCACACAGTCCAAATTAGACAGGTTGTTGAGGTCGATCGATAAGATTCTCATTTCGCAAGAAAATGCGATAAAAGAGAGTTTCAATAGAAGCATCAACGAGAAACTAAATAAGTGTAATATACCACTATTTCAAGAATTGTGGTATAACCTTTCCAAACATGCTTTCAACCTCATGCACAAAGAACTCTACCTGTCGATCACCGCAGAAGACTGTAGCCATAAGTTGCGGTCAAATTTCGGACTACCTTGCTTTCACGAGATGCAATACCATGTATATCATGGTAAGTATATTAAATTTATAACTATCAAGTTGTTTTCCACATTAATATCAGTAATTTATACAGGTCACTTTAATTGAATTCAGGATGCCCCATTCCACTGGATCAAATTGATATTTTTTGGAGAACCCTATCTATTCCGTGGCCTGTTATCAATAGGCCCCCGCCTGAAGATGGCTCTTCTAGCGAACCTGGTGATGATGATGATGATGATGATACTTCGTTTAACGATGGCGTGCGACAATTCAAGAATATTTTTAGCAAATCAACGTCGTTTGTCAAGAAAAACATGTTAACGAAGTTGAGAGAGATATTCAAGCCTGAATCTGTTGACACACGTGAACCTGCTATTCAAAAAAATACCCGTAGATCACCGAAGAAGCAAAACTTCAAGATCTACACAAGTCCCAAACTTCAACAAAGAACGTGCAAGACATAGTTCTTACACGGGTCCTAGTTTTCAACAGAAAATAAGGCACGGTTTGTACAGTGGAGATGCAGAAAGCGAATACTTTATGGACCAGATTCCAGTGATTTTCCATCTATACATAATAAGTATATATAATGTGGTAGGTGATGGAAATTGTGGGTTTCGGTGCGTTGCCCACGGTATTTGTGAAAACCAAAATAGGTGGCGCGAAGTTAGACAAATGTTATTGCAAGAGTTACACCTACATAGGGAGGTTTCCACAAGTATGTGGTCGGAATTTGGCTTTGACAGAATTTGCTATTCAGTAAACTGGTTCGAATATGGATCTGCACCGGAAGATCGCTATATGGAGATGTCAGACACGGGGTTGGTTATTGCATCATCGATTAACTGACCTGTTGTATTGCTATCCCAGCTGTAACACCCCCAATTCATGGATGCAGCGGAATTCAAACTGGGTGTTACTCGACGGCACAATAGTCACAATAATAGAAAACGAACTCCAATTGAGTCGTTTTAAAAGATGTATCATTCAAATTATATAAATATCAGAGATTTCAAAATGAGGTCCCAATTGGTTCCATGTTTACAATGTATAATAAATGAGTTTTGAATGATAATAAAATTTATAGCCCTCTTGAGTATCCATGTCCTTCCGTGCCATCCTTGATCGTCATGAACCTGAAATACATGCTTGAGAGGTCAACACAAAGGTTGAGTGATATTCATAGAGTTTGTTAAATCGATTGAACACAATATGTTGGTAGTGTGAGTTATAGGCTCACACCAATGTTTGGAAAACAAAACAGGTAGGCTACGTTATTATACGCCCGGAACATGTATTATACACTAAGCTTATGACACCATAACGTTAACGTGTACCAATATCGATCGGCAGATTTATCCCGGTAGGTACTTTGCTAACATACCTAAATCTCAAATATTATTGCATTTGTTTGAACTTAGTCAATACAAATGGGATTCGTCAATCCCAATAGGCCTATTAATAATATTCGCGCTCACTATTGCTAGTGACTAAATGGTTCATAATAAAGGATCTCGGTTTAGCAAGGTTGGTACTTAGTGATAATAAAACAATCAGGTAAGCATACAATTTAAAAACATTGTGCTCGGTTATAAATAGCATGTATTCCCCCCAAGGGTTTGTAAAACAATTAAGTAATCGAAAGTGGGGCTATGAACTCACCTTGAGTTGGATGATGTATAATGAGAATGATGGATATGCCGTAAGAACTTCTACGAGCAACCTAGAATAATTGTTGCGACTTAGGATTTGAGTACAGAATATGAAGTAGTGCCTATATATATATCTTGCATTATAGTCCATGATGTGGTATGATGTATAATGTAAGTCTTAGAAAGAAAAGATTCATGAAACATGTATGTTTTGTATATCGTTTACTACCGTTCGGGCCGACATAATTCAGAAGTCATATTAGTAAGCGTTCGAGGAGCCAGGACACTTTAACTCGTAAATCCACAACTCATCTCGACGGCTTACATAATGAACTCCTCACATGAGGCTCCCTACTATTGTAGTAGTTGATGAAATATATAGATATAAGTTTGATCCGAAAGGTTACATGTCCGATATTTGAATAAACTTAGGAAAGTTTATTTGTACATGAAGATTGTTATTAGGGGTAGTTTCATAAGTCTTGAATGACCATTTTCTCTTGGTAAAATCTCATGGTTTTCTTTTAAGTGAAGTAGATCCAAATTGTATGTTCAAGTTATCGCCAACTCTTGTTTCATGTTTACGGCTATGTAAGTTTACTTGGTCATTTCGTCATGGCCTAGCCATGACCTTTGGTCCTTGTTCCAAGGTCATGAGACACAACCTTGGCTCTAGCCATGGTTGTGGTCTTGATTATAGGTCATAAGACCTCTTGTTCCTTTCAAAGTATAACCACAATCTTGTGACTTTCGCCTAAAAATGGGCTGTTTAGAATTTGAAGAATTTTATCACTCGGAAAGTGTTTTTAGGTCTCGAGCTTCTTTATACCTGAACGAAAACGTCGTTCCGGACAACTTTCGTGTTTTAACTTTTTGATGAATCGGACCAGAAGTGGGACTTTCAAAACCCAAATTTGATCAGAATGGTATTTGGCAGTTTGCCAAAAAGTTTTGGTAACTTCAAATGGGCGTAACTTTTGACTCGTATACTCGTTTTGGGTGGTTCAAATTGCTATGGTTTCCTTGTTAAGTCCTCTACTGTAATATGTAATGATCCAATATCATATTTTTACCATTTGGATCAGGTCTTACCAAGAAATTTACTAATTTGCTTGTTTTAGTAATTTGTTTCAACAATTCATTATAACAACATCTTTTACTCATTTTTATACATCATGGACATCAATACAAGACATAATATAGCAAGAATAACATGTAAATGATATGAACATGATTATTTAACAAGAATCAAGTTAGGGTTTGGCTCACAACTTTTGGCTTTCAAAGATGAAAGGAAGTTAACATGTAAGGATAGGACATTGATAGACTTGCTTCAACCCTTTTTCACCTCATGCAATCTTTCTACTCTTGTAATCTTGAAAGATGGATGATGAAGGTTGAGGTGACTTGAGTGGATTCAAACTCAAGAGAAATCACCAAGTATATGAGGTTATGGAAGTGTTTTGATTATCTAAAAGAAACTAGGGTTTCAACCTTGAAGAATCACTTGAACTTTGCAAGAAATTGGAAAGAAATGAGCAAAGGATGGAATGGTTATGGGGTTTGAGGATGAACGGCACAAGAAGGGGGAGAGGGGGCTTTTATAGCTCAATGAGGAGGTTACTTTCCTTGACTAGTCAACACTTGTTCACCAAGTTCTACACATGTTCTCATCTAAGGCCTCCTAGCATGAGATTGAGCCACATAGTGTGAATCCCCCCTCCTAGAGGCGGTTCATGAGGCTTGGAGAGCAAGGGTGGACTTTGCTTGATATTATCCAAGATATCTAGTGTGTTTTGACTCCGAAAAATGCAAACCGTAAGTTGTTACGTCACAAAACGTAAAACCGGGTATCGTAAAAATACGAAACTTGGAAGAATGGTTAAACATGTCATTATACTCCATAATAAAATATAAAATGAGTGGTAGGTTCCATTTGGGTGTAAAACCCTGCTAAAAGCTGGAAACACGGGTCTAAAACGCGTAATACGTAAAACGTACGAATATTGCGAAAAATTGAGAAAAGTAAAATGTTACTTTTCTAATGTGATAAAAATGATTTAAAATGACTTATAATGTCTAGACTGGGCTCAGTCTAGTGTCGGTTGGTATTAAATGTCTTTTAGACATCAAACCGTAAGCCTAAAAATCAAGGAATGACTTATAACATCAAGGGATGATTTTTGGTCAATGGAGGAGGGAAAAATATGTTGACTTTTTATAATAATTTGAAAACTCAAATTGTCTTAGAAACGCGTTTTGTGGTCTCACGGTTAATCGCCCATACGGTTAAGCGTGCTCATGCGAGAATAGTACAGGCTTGGGTGACCTGCTGGGAAGTCTTTGGTCATGTTTTTCTCAGTCACGATTAATTCTCAAATAAATCATGAGTGTGTCAAACATTATTCTGATGCGGGGTCACTTAACGCGGTCGAGTTTCGTTGTACGTAGAATTTCTGAATGACGTTTTACCCTAAAACGTGTAATGTCGTGTAATTCCTTAATAACTTTCACGAAAATGATCTGACGAATGTCAAACATTTAATTTGTCATGGAAATGATTTATCACTTCAGCCCAAGAAATAAAAATCAAGTTTCGGGAAAATTTTTCGGGAAAAATGAATAGTAAAAGTGAATAGTGAAATTTTCCGGGAATTGTAATTAACCTGAAATTGCGAATTGTTACACCAGCGGGGTTGGAACACATGTTTTCCGCTTTTTGATGGTCCTAACTTATCACAAAGAACTGACCCCCTTGTGATAGCCCGTGTGGGGCCAGATCGATGCGGTCACTACGTTTGTCTGATGTTAGACATCGATTTTCCACTTCCGCATCTCCACCCACAATGGAGGAGACACACATCCCAAGATGCATCGCAATGGGAAATATTATATTCCCATCGACTAAACTTGTAGTAAATAATTATACAGACAAACCATTGTAAATGATTACTGATTTATGTTGTAAATAATAGAGATACCGACAAAACATAGCGAATGATTACGGATTTATATTGTAAATAATTATACCGACAAAACATTGTAAATGATTATTGATTTATGTTATAGAGTATGTTGTTTGAGAAACCTTTGAACTCAAATGTTCATTTATGTAATTTGAATATTTTTTTATTATTATTGCAAAAAATTAATTTGTTTAAATTCTTTGGCCAGGTGGAACGAAGAAATCCTTTCTTGTGTTGATGTGAGAGAGGATTAATTATAAAACGGCAATCCTGGAAACCAGCTACTCGTGGGCAACTGTATTATGCATGTCCTGATTCAGTGGTAAATAATCATACGTTTGCTTAGTTATGTAAATATGTAAATAATTTGTTTGTTAAAAATAAATTTTTTATAATTTTCTTAACATGTAACAGCCAGGTACAACTAACTATGGGTGTCGATACTTATGTGGAAAGATGAATTTGAAATGAGGTACTTTAATCAAGCCTCTTCTCAACGCTGTGCTCAAACTGCGTTGCGAAAGATAATAAGATTGACGAGCTTGAAGCACGAAACAAGTTGTTGATGACAAGAATTAAGACGCTGGAGATGGAGTTAGAATTGGTAAGGAATTCTGAGGATCACGCTTGTCAGTCGGGTGCAAGGCTCCATGATCTTTTAAATGAAATGAATAATCTTCATATGTCGTAGATGTTGTTGTTTTTAAATAATATGTTAACGTATTCGTTTAATTTAATAATAACAGTTGTTGCAGTTATTTAATGTTGTAATATTTAACGTGCTATTATACAAACAAAATAATTATACAAAACATTATACATATACTAAACATTATTATACACAAATATACAAAACATTATACATATGCAATACATTATTATACATACACAATCCTTTCTAAAAAAAAAAAAAAAAAAAAAAAAAAAAAAAAAAAAAACCCCTTAGTTTTACTAGAGAGAGTTAAACTAAAAAACTAGTCACCGTCAATATAACCCGACCATTTTTTTTCTTTTTTTAATCCACTTAGTGTTTACTCTCTAAAAAAACAAATTACCGTTATACAATAACCAAATCAATACTTTATCTTTTTGTTGATAAAAAGTCAAAGACGAAATAAATTTTAAAAAGTAGTGACCACCCTGGTTATGAATAATTTATTTCACACACACTCCCTCCCTACACCACACCACCCTGTATCAATCATTTCCCTTTCCCTCCCCCTCCCCTGTAAATCAATCATCACTATTCATTTGTATAATAAATAAATAAATAAATAAATAATGAGTTTTCAAGATATAGAAGCAGGGGGCAGACCGTTAAATACTAGACGAGGTGGAACTAATGACAACAAAACGGGTAACGGGAAAGACCCGACACAAGCAATAGCGTCAGGAATATTCCAGATAAATACATCAGTTGCTACTTTTCAAAGATTAGTTAATTCTCTTGGTACTCCTAAAGATACTCCTGATCTTCGTGATAAACTGTACTACGTCTTTCTCCATCTCTTTTTTTATATATGAAAAATTGTGATCTTTAATACTTGACTGTGTTCTCGAGTATCACTTAACGAATGAAAGTAAAGAAAATGAAGTGAAATAGAAAAGGTTGTGTTCTCAAGTATCACTCAAGGAGGAAAAGAAATTTGGATGATTTTGAAGTAAAATGTTTATTTCCAAAATTGAACTGAAAATGTTTATTTCCACTTTCTTTGCTTTTTTCTTACTAAAAAAACTTGAAAACTAAGGAGTAGTATATTTATTTTAGTGTTTAGGTAGGTTTAGAGTGGTAGAGTTTGTTATAGTTGGATTATTAGATATTTAAGACGGTGATTGGGTTTGCTTATTTATGAATAGCGGGCTGCGGGCTTATGGCTTATTTGGTTTTGGGCTTATGTTTCATAGAGGGTGTTTGTTTAAGCTTATATGTGGGCTTATGGGCTTATATGATCCCGACTTATATTTCATAAGCTTCAATTTTGTGGCTTATTTTGAGACTTGTGGACTTATACAAGTTTGTTAACATATAACTAACTTATATAAGCCCATAAGTCTCAAGATAAGCCGGAAAATTGGACTTTATGAAATATAAGCCAAAATCATATAAGCTAATAAGCCCACATATAAGCTTAAACAAGCATAAGCCCAAAAACACTCAAAATTTTGAAACTTTTTGGCTAATATAAGCTTATTATGACATGATAAGCTTATATAAGCCGAAAACACTCAAAATAAACCAGAAGAAATGAGCTTATGAAACATAAGCCGAAAAACAAATAAGCCATAAGCCGCTATTCATAAGCTTGAACAAACTTGATCCTAAGTTAACCACTCAGGTGTGACCTAGTGACAAAAGGTTCAATTTCTGCTAAGTGCAAACAATCCTGATGGCCACACAAACCTTTTGAAAGGGAGGGCTTTACCTGATTTGTGTCTATGTGACGACGGGTTTAAACCCTGTGGATTAGTCGGCCAAAAGGTTGGAAACCATGGTTATCCAAAAAAGTACTTGTAAGCCGATTAAAAGTAAGTACTTTAGGAATTAGTGTTTGGATTCGTATTTTTGTAAGAATTTCAATGGTACTCTAAAAAATAATTATTATTTGTTGGAACATTTTAATCATAATTATTTATAAAACGTTTTAGGTTAATATGATGTGAAAATTATTAATTTCATTGCAATTTAGCGGTTTAAAATAAGCAGCTTCCTGCTTATGAGAATTTGTTTGTGTTACCTCAAAATGAGCAGATAAGCAGAAGCGGTCATTATATACAGTAGTATTCTAAGACTTAAGAAGAATACATCAATTGAACCTAACAAAGAGTCTATGTTAAAGTACAATACTTAATGTAAAAATCATTTTATGGGAAACAGAAATTGCCATTTTATATGTTTAGTAGTTGTGATTTTGTGATAGAAAAATGTAGTATTTGCGAGTTGGGGAAATGTCACAAAGTTACAAAGTTCGAGATTATGTAACATGTTTTGTCTTGGCACGTCAAGGACTAGGGATACATGCTGCATGTTATTAGGTTTTGTTCTCATGATTATGTTATATTATTGCCTGGTGAACGCTGATGAGTAGGTCATGGTATATCAAGTATTATTTTTTTTTATTTTTTATTTTTTTTGGTAAAATTCTCACTTTGAGTTTGCACAATTGTAGGCACAAGACAAGAGTACATATTGGGCAACTGGTGAAGGATACATCTGCTAAACTCAAGGAAGCTAGTGAAATAGATCACCGTGATGAAGTTAGTGTAAGTGACCGCATGATCCTATGGAGGGTTTTTATGTTTAAATCTTTACATGGTGGCCTTCAAGAAGCTATAAGGGATTGGCCTCTTATAGTTATATATTAACAAGTGTGGTAGGAAAAAGTTCATACGTCAACCACATGTAACTTGACTGCAAGGGAAGAAATCCAGGCCCTTGGATAAGGACCTTGGTTGTACGTATTCACTTGTGAATTTTGCCACATGGATATAAACGTGTTCACGTGTGAATAAATCCATGGTACATCGGTACATATATGACATGTGCATAGCATCAGTCTAGGTCTTCTTTTTATGGCTATTTGGCCCTAGATTTGTTCCTTGTTCCGAAGTTATTTGTGATTTACTAAAGAGCTCAGCCCCTAGTCTGGTAAACTTCCATAGTTGATCCAGATGCAATTCAATTTTTAATGTATGGTTAGCATTGAGAGTCTGACTTTCTAATGCATACATCAGTTACTTTTCCTTTCTGACATTGCTTTCTTAACTTCACGTGGAAGAAAAACAAATTTTAGTGTAGTTGAAGGTCAATAAGTTGACTTGGTTTGTAGATCAATTAATGATAGTTTCGTTTCTAGTAAACGTTAAGAATAGATGAAATCTTCCTTTCCTCTGCTGATTTCATATCGTCATTAGTTCTTGCACAGCTTTTTAGTTCTCCACCCTTAAATTGGGGTAATGCTCAACCATCATCTGTGTACTTTGTAATGACCTCATCTTTATAAGTTTTATGGTTAGATTCATACCATAAGACATTAAAACTCAAATTTATTTTCACTGTCTTTTTTACAGGCCAGTAAAAAGATTACAGATGCTAAACTCGCAAAAGATTTTCAAGCAGTTTTAAAAGAATTCCAGAAAGCCCAACAACTCTCCGTAGAAAGGGAGACAGCTTACTCACCTACTATTCCTCAAGCTATTCATTCATCACGGTAAATCCTCATGGAACCAGTACTTGCGTTTGTATTTATATTCCAATTAGAATATGTGCGAAACTACCTTTTTGTCCTGATACTTATGAATCATTTGCAGTGATGAAGCCAGTGACAAGGATGACAGCTCAGGCGGAAGTCAAGAACAGCAAGCCCTTCTTGACCAGTCTAGAAGGCAAGTTTTGTGCTTTTTATCTTTTCATATATATGGGCCACTTGTACATGGTACTGCTAGCTTGTAAGTATCAAGAAAGTCTGTATCAATGTCCAAAGTATGAAGCAGTTTGTAAAGTAAAACAAAACCAGCTCATTTGACCTGTTATTTGGCATAATTGGTCAAATGGAGTTAAAAACTATTACTTTTAAGAAAAATTGTTACACTTCGGATATGTTTGTATTTTATTGTAGTTTGAATATATCTAATTAAATTCTCGTATACTTGTCAAATATCGTTTTGCTTATAAATTTTATACAGGGTGTTTTGGTATGATCTTTCTTATTATAATTCTATATATCTTAATGATCATGTATTGTTCGTGGTTATCCTTGTCCATTATGCAGTCAGGAAGTGTTGCTGTTGGACAATGAGATTTCATTCAACGAGGCTATTATTGTGGAAAGAGATCAGGGAATAGAAGAAATTCAGAATCAAGTTGTTGAGGTCAACGAAATATTCAAAGATCTTGCTGTTTTGGTTGATGAGCAAGGAACGGTGATCGGTGAGTATAATTTCCACCTAAAATTTTATTTTAAATATTCTTGTTGTGATTTTGAGTTTGTGAAATTGGTAATCAATTTATTGCAGATGATATTGGCTCCAGTATCGAAAACTCTCATGCTGCAACTGGACAAGGAAAATCCCATCTTCTCAAAGCATCAAAGACGCAAAAATCAAACACTTCCCTGGTAATTTTTCTTTCAATCTTTTTAAATCTGTAGCTCTTCTTTGGAGGTTTTCTTATGATTTAAGTCAGCAAAGTGGTACATGTTTCATTATACTTTGAATACATAATGTTTGTGATCAACATCCGGTGTTTATTCTTTCACATTTGGCCCATGCAGACTTGCTTGCTTGTGGTGATCTTAGGGATCGTGCTTCTCATTGTGATCATAATACTTGCAGTCTGATCTTCAGTATATATTCATTCATCGGAAAATCAGAGATTGTTTACGTCTTAGGGGGTGGAAATTCTAAAGCATTCTTCAAGATTCTGCCATATCTGTGCTTGTACAATTTATTCGTGAACGTGTGATTGCATGCTTTGCAGGGGGGTTCTGCTAAAGTTGAATTATTATTATTTTAGTATTTTTATACGGGTTTATAGTTTGTTTTATAGCTCTTGGATACAAGTTCTGCAGCCTTTTTGGTAGTGTATGTGAGAGCTGTTGAGGGATTTAGTGTTACACTGTGATTTTCGAAAGTAAGTCTTGTGTTTCGTTGTGAGTGTCTAATAGTCTATTGAATGGGAGTTTTAAAGTTTGCATCAGTATATATTCACTACTTATTTATTCATACAATGTTTGGATGTCGCTATTTTTTGTATAGAATCTGTGGTAGTTAATGATCATAGTTTGTTGTCATTTGCTAGCTTGCAGATTGTGTAAATGAAATATAATCTGGATGCTTATGTAATTGTGGGTGTTTGGCACTAATCTTCTTAGATTAAAGCAAATAAGCGGGTTGCAAAATGCACCTGCTTATTAAATATTTGAGTAAATTACACCGTTCATCTCTATGGTTCGGCCCAAATGACTAGTCCAGACTCTCGACCTTTCTTTCGCATGAATAATCCTTATATTGAAACTTGGTAACACCATTCATTCTTATCTCTAACGCAAATTGAATTTGAGACCTCTCACATTTTAGTTATAATGGTCACAAGTGACTAGTCTTTTACCACTACACCACAAATGGTCATTTATTCAAGTTATAAGCAAAGAAGCCGGCTGTTATGGCAAAAACCGCTTATTTGTTTATTTAAAGATGTATATACATTTAAATATAACAAGCAGGTTAAGCACTCACCACAATTGTAGGGTCACGCCTTAGTTTCGGGTTGAAGCTTTTGTGGTGTTTGCCTGTTTGAATTAGTTTGATCTAAAACTATTCATTTGCTTATTGCATATAGGGGCAACGAGTTTGATACTCGCGCGTTGCTGCGAAATTCTTTTGTTGCCGTTAGCTACTTAACATGAAGTTAGTTACCTAGGACTGAATTTACAATTGATGTATAACATGAAGGACCATTTATGTAAATTATTTGAGGGCTAAATTTGCAATGAACCACTGAGATGAAGGACAAAGTGCGTACAATTTTTTTTTTAAATGTTAAAAATAATGGTCGTTAGTTAACAGCCGTTAAATAACTAACGACCGTTAATACTAAAAAAAAAAAAAAAAAAAAAAAAAAAAAAAAAAAAAAAAATTACGTGCTTGCTCCAGTAATCTCTTACCTTTTAGTATTATATATAATTTCATATCTTTTTATTTGGAAATTTCATATAACATGAATTAAAAATATTGTACATTATGTATTTAATACTTGCAGTTTTGGTATATATAAATTTAATTATGAAAGTAGGGTAATATATGAAATTACTCCTATCTTTTATATGAGGTACAAACAGTTTAGATGGATGTTCAGGACTGTTTGAGGGAAAAAAGTTGTTTTGCATTAAATTTTTTGATAAGCTTATATCTTATAATCTTAACATGCTACTAGAGTTTAGATATCACCAAAGCGTCTTATGCACGACATCAAAGTTGATTTTCACATAATTGGTTCAATCTAAAACCAATCATGACATACGACTATACGATAGCTTGTAATCTTGTATAGTTCTGTTGGCAAAACAACTACACAACACAATCACCAAATATGTAATTACAGTTAGCTTTTCTAAATATGATTTATGGGGAGTATTGATGAAATGCCAAGGATTGTCTACTAAGCACGCTGCACCATCAGGCAGAGATTTGTAACAACCAAAATTCATAACAAACTAGACAAAACGGAAAAGGCCTATGCAGCCACAACCATAATCAAGGCCAACAGCAAAAAGAATCAAATCAAACCCTAAAACACTGCCAATTCAATATCAAATTCAAAATACCAATAACAATCAAAAACTTGACCACTTAACATAAAACTAGATAGTTTAATACTTGTGTTAAGACATAAGCTAGATATAACTAGAAACTTAACACTTGACCTCCTTCAATCCAAGACCGAAGTACAAAAAGGTTGGGTCAGCTGCACCATCTTTGTAATAAGCAAACACCATCCCACTGTCATCATGCATGCTCTCCCCAACAAAGCTGCATAAAATTAGCACAATTTACATCAGATTCCATCAATGCGGTTGATCAAATGTCGGCTTACTCAGAAGCACATGCTAGTAAACATGCTATAACAGCATTCTTTGAATTATCAGTTTCCCAGTTCAAGTTAAATACTGCCCATTTATAAGTCACTGAATTTCTAAAGCACAAAAACAGTTTCTTATGATAATACAATTATTTTAACTTGGCATAATGTTCACTGTAGTATGGGTAATGGGCAAATGACATAATATAACACTATATTTGCATAAAACTGAGTATATCTTAGAAGCATAATTGATCAAATGAATATGTAATGTGAAGGAGGAGCAAAAAAACTTACAATTGGAGGTCGCTGAGCTTTCCGACGAGGAACTTTGTTGCTGCCTCAACGTTTTTCTTGAAGAACTCTTGTTGCTCAGCATCAAGCTTAGGGGTGAGTAGTTTGATGTACTTCTTGACATAAGCAATAAACTGCTTCTTATCAAAAGGAGGTTGTTCCTGCATTTGTTACAATATCTCAACATCTTAAAAATCTACAAACATCTCAAATTCAAAACCATTTAAAAGTGGTTAACTTTTTACCTGAAGTCTAAAAGTGTCAACGATGTCAACAACCCTCACGGCTTGATCATCAACAGCCTCGTCTTCGCCACCTTCAGCAGAAGGGTTTGAAGCAATGTAAACATCAACAGCTCCCTGAACAACCCACTGTATCGGCAGAAGACCATAACACGTATCAGTACCATAATAAAGCCTGATTCAAAAAGACACCAAATGCATAGGAGTATAGGACAGTAAGCAACTAACCTTTCCTTCAACTTCCCAAAGAATCCCATTGAAAATTTCCTTGCAAGGAAAAGAATCAGAAAGAAGCTCATCACCTACATTTAAAAAAAAAAGGCTCATTAACTTGCAACAATCAACGTGTATGACAAAATAAAGGGAATTCAGTATCGTGTAACTTTATCGTTTACAGAAACAATAAAAAATTGTAATTTTTATATTTACAGTTGCTCTATGTTAATCCTATTCATTAGTCCTCGAAACAGAATATAATCTTACAAATAAACTTATTTAAACTCCAAAGCATAAAATAACTATCAATTAAATCTGTGAAAACTCGCACACAACATGAACTAAACTAATGTCCCAAAGCATCTCAATCTAATCAACATTGACTTCACTTTCAACAACAATGAGCATCATCCCCATCAAGCAGATTAAAACAGGAAAAACTGAACAAAAGTTACAAACATATTAGTATAGGGATTGATGACTCGTCAACGCCATGGCATGCCCCTGTAAGTTTTGCCGTTATGATGGTGGATATGAGAGCAAATGCCCTCTTATCCATTGCCAAAACCGCAATACAAAAGAAGACCATGGCGAAGACACACCCTATAATAATATGTTTCTGTTTTCGTACATTTTTTTTTTTTTCTTTTTTAACCCTTTTTAAATAGAAAGAGCTTCATGTTATCAAAAGTGACACAATGGATTTTATCTTATGATAAATATTCAAACTATAACAAATTCAGCTAAGAAAACCAGCTAAAAAATCAACTTCCTCATTAAAATAAATTTAACTTCCAAACTTGAACAACGAAAAACCTTGAAATAAAGTTCAACCAGAACACGATTAAAGGTAAACTTATAAAAACTATCCACATGAGGACTAATTAACCATAAAAAATACTTGAAACTTTCAAGATGATTACCAACAAATTAAATAAGCCAACCAAAAAGGCTTAAGACCAAAGTGTAATAAGCAACCTTTCACGCATGGTGTGCATTGTTGGCACCACCACAACGCATAGATAACTAATACACCAGCCTCCTGCAACGCGTATTTTTTGTTCTTGTGTGAGTGAGAGTATATTGTGGCCCATATTTGTGTTTATATTTTGAAGTAAGGACGAAGTTGGTGGTCTTATTACACCTTTTCTGTGGGGTTGTTGGTGGAGTGAAAAGCCGACATGAGTTACCCATATAAATAAACATGCTAAACATAAAACCTTAAAAACATTACCCATATAAATAAAACATGCACAATAACATATATTCATGAAACAAGCTAAGCATAAAACCTTAAAAAAAATAGCCGTATAAATAAAACATGCACAATAACATATATTCATGAAACAAGCTAAGCATAAAACCTTAAAAAAACTACCAATGTAAATAAACAAACACAATAACACAATACAACTAACTTACATGCAGATCTATTGAAAAGAAAAAAAATAATAAAAACACAAAGCCCTATATTTTCTTTTAAATAAAACGAATAAAAAAACCTTATAGAATATATTACACGTCAAACGAAATAAAAAGACTTAAGCATAAACAGATCTATGCTGTAAAAAAGTGATCGAGAATTTACCAGTGAGTAAATCTTGATAGACCAACATGATGGTTTGGGGCTGCTAAATCGTGTGAATAATAAAATAATAGGGTTCGAGAATAAACGTTTATTGTGAGGGTCTGTTTTTATAGGCAAAAAAAAAGTGTTTGTGTTTGTGTTGGACTTGGTTTCTAGGCCCACTATGTTTGTGCTGATCCCTATGTTGCTATTGTTCTTCTCTTCGGTTGGCCCATACCCACTTGGTTTGTAGGCCCACTATGTTTGTGATTTATTTTATTTTTATTCTTATTAACTTGCTTGTTCTATTTTTATTTTTTTTTCCTTTGTAATCGTAGTTTCCGACCTTATAGTTAGTTACATCACGGGGTTTGAGGTGTCATCACACAAACTCAAGCTAGGTAAAGTAGTCGATTTTCAGGGAATTAGGGGTGGTCATTTTAAAGTTTTTTTTTTTTTTTTTTTTTTTTTTTTTTGCATATATCAACAATTAAACCTGAGACCTCATTTTAATGATTATAGACGCAAACATCTTACCACACCACCCGTGAGTAGTTCTCTCCAAGATGGTTTAGTGATAACCATGTCTCTGAAGTTTCAAAACAAATCAATATTAAATTTTGTCAGAAGAAGATTTTGAAATAACTAAAGAAAAGTTTGAAAATGATAAAGATGTATCAGGTAAGACAGCTACATCAAAGGCAACAAATTTTGCATTTTTTCAAGTATCTTGAACATTATCATCTTTTGTTTACTTGTTTTATGATTAAAATTAAATTAAAAAAAAAAAAAAAAAAAAAAAAAAAAAAAAAAAAAAATCATCTTTCATAAATCAATACTGATAGGAAAATTTTGTGATGGAAAATTAGGTCATAATTTTAAAATTTTCATAACAATTATCAAAAATCATATGGAGGATGCCATAAGAAACCTACAACAGTTTTCCATAAGTCAGTAATCCGTATACTATTTATAACTAATCATAATAAACCAACACAACAAATGTGTACCTATTTGTTTACAATAGAGATTAACACAGATTTGAGAACCTAAAACAAGGTTCATCACGGTTTAGCACATTAATCCTCAAACGATTGCAGTAGGGTGCTAGCGGTTGATCCAAGTAGCAGCAGCAACATAAAATCTAATCAGCAGCACACGAACAAAATTTGTTCGTGTGTTTGGTGTGTTTGGCCAACGAGAAAAGCAAGGGAAGGAGAGAAGATTTTGGGGTTTTCTGAATTGCATACTGAATGAATAATTAACTCTTTTATTCATAGTGCTTATTGGATAATTACCAAATTCAAAACAAGATAATTACCAAGTTTGAAAAGATACTTATTTTTTTAAACAAGTCAAACAACAAAAGCCCCACCCGGTCCACTACCATGATGGTCGGCCTTCATGTTGGACCCACAAAGGGTTCACGCCCCTATTGAGCTTTTGGCCCGATCCCTTTCTCATTTAATTTAATCAAATTAATTAAGCTCATTTCTTTTTCATTTAATGGATCATTTATATATTTATAATAAATATATACAACTATAATTTTGAACTATTATGTGCGACCTCAATGAATCGTATTATTAGTGACAATATTTAATTCTCGTTATATAATGTACATAATCCTACAAATACATATTATGTTATGTTTATGCCAAATTTATAGATTCTAAAAGAGAGTAAAAACATAGTTACTCATGCTAAGGTATATACAAAAATAATATCTCAATTACTTCTTCCATCATAAAAAATAAATAAATAAATAAATAAAATAAAAAAAGAAAAAAAAAAAAGTAAAAAGATGAGAATCTTTAGTGTAAGGTAGATATAATGACTTGTTTTGTTAAAATTAGTTAGTCAATAACTTTTTGCGTAGCATGCTCAAAGACTTTGAAACTAGCCACTCATAAAAATAATTAAGATACAAGGTACCAAAACAATTTAATGACTTTTTAACATTTGAAATTTATCTGATGATCAACTTGATACATTTGTAGATGACATGAGTAATGATAAATTTTAAGGAATTAGTTTGCACACGTTTTCTTTTTATTGAGACAAGTCACTCATGCTTTAGATAGTTGTATCTTGCTTTGTTTACTTGTGTAGAAACATGTGCAAAGCAAATGACCACATGTACAAAACCTTTCTCTTTATTGAAAGAAGGGTTATGTTATCTCCACCTCTTCGGATGTGACATAAGAGGGTAAAGGTACAAAAGATTCATTGTGTCCCTATAGTTTACATTACAACACACTTTTTTATGGGTTTCTGTTCCGTGTTTTCTGTCAGTTTTAAGTTTTTAACTTATCAAACTTTATATTTTCTGTTTTGCACGTTCAGGTTTATAATCTTTTTATATAAACAAAATTAATAATAATAATAATAATAATAATAATAATAATAATAATTCAAAAAAGAGAACGGGTGTCATTTGTATAAAAGGGAAAAAGTTGGGTGGGGTGGGGGGAAAATAACCTCTTTCTTTAAGAATTAGTTTGTAAGAGTATTATTTTGGGAGAGTGTATTTTTGGCTATATATGTTTCATCCTTTAAGAAGGGATGTACTATATTGACGGGGACAAGGGTGTCAGCCCCTTGTCTCCCTCTTTTGTCCCATTTTTTTTTCAGCGCAGCTCAGTTTTTGTCAATTTCTGTTCCGTATTTTTGACAGTTTTAAGCGTTTGACATATTAAACTTTATATTTTATGTTCCGCACTTTCAGGTTTATAGCTTTTTGATATAAACAAAATTATAAAAATAAAAAAAAAATCAAAAAAAATAAATAAATAAAATAGGGGGGGGGGGGGGTCATTATAAACTTATAGGGGGGGTTATTATAACTCATGCCTTTAAGAATTGGTTTGTAATAGTGTTATTTTGGTGGAGTGTACTTTTGGCTAGGGCTGAGCATCGGGCTGGAACCGACCCGAACCGAGAAAACCGAAAACCGAAATTCAACAAAAACCAGAACCGAAATCGAACCGACGGGCCGTCGGTTCGGTTCGGTTTTCGTCGGTTCGATTCGGGTTTGTCGGTCCATGTGTATTTTGGCATGTTTTTGTCGGTTTTGGGTCGAACCGAACCGACCCGAAACCGAAATTCATAAAAAACCGGAACCGAAACCGAACCGACGGGCCATCGGTCCGGTTCGGTTTTTGTCGGTTCGGTCGGTTTCGTCGGTCCAGTTCGGTTTTGAACCTGCGGTGCTCAGCCCTACTTTTGGCTATATATGTGATTGACATAAATGTGTATAAGAATCCGTGTACTCACGAGGTTTAACCATATAATATAATAAACAATAATATTTCAATAACTTTGTTTTTAAAGTTAAATAATGTATGATGACGTATAGTCTATATATGGGTCATGAGCCCAAATGATAAACATTACTCGGCCCAAACCCACCATGAGTGGGCTATCATAACGAATGACGGGCCATAATAATAACGGCTTGGACTCACGAAGCCCAAAGCCCAACTAAACCAACCGGGCATGTGAAAAGGATCTTCTATTTACGGAATAGATATCCTTACCCCGATAAGCACCACGAGTGCGAAGAGTAAGGAGCAAGAAACCTACGCGGTTTCAGCCCCTATATAAGGAATGACATCTCTCATTCAAAGGTACGATATACAAACCCTAACTCTCTACGAGAACCCTAAATCGATTACTTACTCTCACGCCGGAGTCTAATCGGGGGAGACAATCCCTCGATAAGCCTAACGGTGTTGTTTATTTTCTTAGTGCGCAGGTAACAAGTACTAAGAAGCGAATTGGTACGAGAGCAAGAGCCCATAATCAGGAACGCCCAACTTTTGTATCAACACCGGGTAATTCATATTTATTTTCTTTTGGTATTTGTTTACTTGTGAAATTTTTTAAACAAAGTTATTTATAATTAGTTTTAATGATGTTGCATGATTTGTATTTTTTTTTTATTGTGTAAGTTAATGGAAATTTATTTTTACATACTGTGTTTTTATTGTTTTCTGGCAAGTGTTTCGTATTAGTAATCGATATTTGATTTCTTTATGAAAATAAATTTTTGTATCGTAATAACATTTGAATATGGTTTTATGTATACATTTTAAATTTTTAATGATATTTTTTTTTTGTTTAATAATATCTATTTTACTTTATAGTCAATATTGAATGGATACATATATACGGATTTATATTTTTGTATTATCAGTGGCATATAAAAACTAACTAAAGGTAGTTGAATCACATAGAAAGCACCTTATATTTCAAAATCATATGTACATATAGGTATTAAACACCCCAAAGAGTAATCATTCTACTGCCGGTAACAAAAATTTTAAATTTTCCTTTCTTTCTAACAATGTATACAATCAATCTACTTTATGCTAAATAAAAAAAGATTTCAAAATTCTTCAAATATATAATCACAACTCAATAATTCCACCATAATAAGATATTCTATATCAGCAACCAAATATTTCACATCTTCAATTGTACTTGTATAAAGTTCAAACCAATAGGCAAAGAAATTTATTCCAACAAAACCATGCTGCATGGCCTGCATTATCACCAATATTAGGTATGCAAAGAATTAGTGAAAGTTCCTAGAACAGATGACCAATTACAATGCAAGCACAAGGAAGTAGGCTATATGGTGAACAAATTCAGACTTGGCCTCTGATGTCAATAGACCAACACTTGTTTCCATTGCATTCACATCATTGTCGAATATTTGAAACTGAGAAAAGTTCCTAAAATAGTATGCCATGTGTGAAACAGAAAGTCAATTTAAATTAAAGTAAACAAATATAAAATCTTGTTAACTATCCTTCCATTCTAATAAATTATTATTACCTGCAATTATCAGTTTGTTCAGCATTCATAATCTTTCCTCCCAAATTCTAGACATGAATGACCTTTTTACTACCAAAATTTTTGTGATTGATACCTGTAACACAAACACGTTAAAGAGATTTATTATAATCAGGATATTTCGATAGGAAAAAGTGGTATGAGTAACACCACAATGATATGGATGGCGATTTGTAAACCATTTTTTTTTTTTTTTGCCATACACTACTATACTAATGATTTCAGTATGTCATGATTTTACCATAATGGGTGAAGTAGTTAAAAACATAAATATGATATGTATGTCATCATTCTATGATCAAATGTTTATTACGTTTATCTCCTGATTGATAGTCCTTCCATATAAGTTCTTCATGACTTTTTTCTTGGTTAGCTGATATTGACTCCAGTTTTTCAGCAGGTTGTGTAACATTGCTAGTGAATACCTCATTTGTTTGAGCATAAGGAGGTGATATACTTCCCACTTGTAATTTTAATAAAAGAATATGAAATAGTAAGATATAAAATGGAATAAAAGAGAAAAATAAAAGAAGATCAAAGCTGCTACTGTAATATAGAATTCATACATAAGAATATTAAGATTGTCAGCTCTTGTAATTAAAACGATTAGATAAGCATCAAACGTTATTACTAACAATTTCTGAAACAAACGTCACATAATCTCCACGTAACCAACATGGATATTAAGTATTAAGTCAATGTCATAATTAGTACAATATCATATAATAATAGTGCAAACGGACAAACAAAATATGTACCATTAAAAGCATACGGTTTATTCTTTCCTGTAGATGGTGTGTCTTCTACGTAAAATGCATCAAGAACTGAGCCAGGACTCGGCTGTTCCACGTTAAGTCTAGAAAAATCAACGGCTGGCTCATCTTCTATCAATATTTCTGCAAAGTTATTCTGAAAAATGAAAAATGTAATGTTAAGTTACATATATAACAAACAAATCTGATTATAAATTTATAAATGTATATCTTGTTACAAAAAAACCACCTTGTCCACCCTCCGATTTTATTTTGGCTGATCGTTTCTTGCAACTTCGAGTTCTATTTTGGTTACTAATTTGAAAGAAACTGTATCGTTATCTTGTCTTAGGTATCTGCGCTCATTGTTTTGCTTTGCATTAAGGCAGTTGATTTTTGGGTGTCTGGTCTTCAATTCTAATATAACAGACTGCACTTTGGATTGATTTGGTTGTAAACATTGCTTGTTAATGGCATTCTTTGACCTTTGAACTCTTGGGCTCGATAGGGGCTTCTCTACAGTCAGGTACTCTAGCAAGTTTGAAGGTGAAACTGATATTGGTTTTCTATCAGTACTTTTCTTAATCCTTGGTGACTGATCTTTTACCTGCTTTTTAGCCCTGTGGTTAGCATTGTGAGTACCTGCCATCATCATAGTTTCTGTAGCCATCTTGGTCGGTCTTGTGGCCTGGTTCATGGGTTCATGTTTCTTGGGAGAGATAGTCCTCTTGAACGTCGGTGAACCTGATTAATTGGTCACTTGTCTGGCTATCCATAGACCGCTCTTTGTTTTCCAACACTCTTCTTGTGGTTTGCATTGTTTCAAGTATCTGCTTAAGCTCTGAGATCCTTCCTTTATGTTTTAAACTTAAGTGCACTCAATCTCTTCGCCATATCACCTTTCGCAACCCTTATAGATAAAACAACCATAATATAATTCAAAAAGCTAAAACTTCACTTTTGAAGAAGTGTGGACGAATTGTGTCCCATTCCTTTCTAAAAGCTAATAGCCTTCTCCAGTCACCAGAATTGGGTTTGTCAACCATCAAAACCTCAATTAACTTGTCACATATTTGGATCTGCACTTGGATAAGCTTGTTCATTAGTTGATCCCTGATCTGTAGTGGAATCCGCAATTATGTCACCAACAACAACTTCAATTGTAAAGTCACATAGCTTTAATCGTTCAGACACCAACTTAAGACATGTAATGATTACAAAGCAGTGTGATCATTATTTTAATAATAGTTACTCATCAAACACTTATATAATGCATTAAATGAATAATTAATTCTATATGGCACCTGCTTCTCTAAACCTAAGGCAGTGTTTAGGATTGCCTTTAACAGGTGATAATTGAGTTTCCAAGTGCTAATCAACTTGAGCTTATGGCTTACTGATTACATAGTCCTTAAACTTACTCCTGCCGCAACCAATAGGAAACCAAACACTCTATAATTTGAAATATCCAAATAAGGAGATGAACTAACCTCTTATAGGAGGAACACCAAGAAATATAAATGGTTATCTCGATCTAATCAAGTCCTACCTCAAAAAACCAAAGCAAGCTGCCAATCTTCATGTATACACCAACTCAAGGTGCCAGTCCCCTATATTACAGTTCTTGTATATAAGATGCTATATCAGATAAAGTTATTACCTCCTAAAAGATAATAGAAGTGCATGCTACTTTTAACTGCAACAAAATAATAAATGACTGTATATAAAGAAAAAATCTTACTTTTAACTCTACGTTCTTGGAAAGATGTACTTCAGTGTGGTGGTACGTCCTGGTTGTACTTCGATGTGGTGGCACGTCCTGGTTATACTTCAGTGTGGTGGCTGCCTTTTTAATCGATTAACACCCTAATTCTATTCAACACACATTTGCATCTAGTTTTTGATACACCAGTTAGATAATAATATTTAAACAATAAGGGAAGATTAGATGCACATACTCTTGATAGCACTTTTGACTTCATCCTTTATCTGTATATATATCAATAAATATGTCAAATAAAAATAACATAAACATGTTAGATTACTGAAATAATAGTTCATTTAACATATAAATAATTATTAACCACTGCTACCTTTGCAAAAGAGGTAGAAAAATTATGAGCCAAACACCCTCAACATATCAGCATAATAGATGTGTTGCTAAAAGAAAATCAACACCGATTTCAGTTGGTAGACACTATCAAAATAAAAATAACCTAAAAATTTAAACGCATGTTATTTTTACGATGATGGACGGTTGGTTTTGGGGAAAAAAGATGGTCATTGGTGTCTTTTTATAAAAGACGGTCCATTTAACCCGAGATAGTTTGATCCGTGCCCGTTTAGCCCGTATTCGTTTAATCTGTAATTTAAATTTGGCCGTTTAGCTTCTGCCCTTTCGGACCAAGCTCGTTGAACCCATTACCCAAACGCGCCTGTTTTGCTACCGCTAATAAATAGTATTATTAGATTGAATAATAGTAGTTCCTGGCTAGCTACATATGGCAACAAAAATGGGTGAAGATGAAAACTCAATAATTCACACAACTAACAAAGTTTAATTCTAACAACTAATTCCCTCGTTGGATGGCTACTCATAGTTGCTTGTCACAAAGAAACTATTTTTTTTTCTAACATTGCCCTTGTAGTTTATGTGTTTTTGACTTCAAGTGATAAGGCGAAAAATGATCCGTTTTTAGGGGGTCATTTAAGCCCGAATTCGAATTTATTTGATCAAATATTGCCCTAAATCGTTCCTTTTGTGATTTTAGGTACTTGGAGAGTGAATTCTGGAAAAGAAGCCATTTTGGACGTTTTTGGAGCATAAAAGTGAAGAAAACGGCAAAGTCTCAATTTTCCATGCTGGGAACAGTACATGAAGGCGTCAAGAGTAAACTCATGACGGCGTCAAACCCCAAGAATTAAAATCCGTAGTTGATGACGGCGTCACACACAGGGCGTCAAGAGTAATTTGTGTGACGGCCTAGGCCTTGACGGCGTCAGAAGTAGATCAAGGCCGTCACGTGTTAACTTGTCAAAACTTGCGCGCGGAATAGCTGATATTGTTTTGGTCATAACTTTTGCATACGAACTCGGATTGAGGTGATTCAAAAGCCCAGGCGAAGAGGACGAAGAGATCTACAATTTGGTGAAAAAATGGTTGTGACGGCATCAAGAGTACGAGCTGACGCCGTCAAGCCTTGCCGACAGAAAACATGCCTATAAATATAACTTCATAACTTCACTTTTTGTAAGCCCTAAACCCTAAGGTCGATTCCTGGGTTTAGGTGGGTGTTTTTCCAGCAACTTAGAGGGTTTCAATCACTCCATAAACATCATGTATTGGTTTGATGATTCTATCTTAATTATGTTTTCCATTATCATTGTTGTTTGCTCTTCTTTGATGATGATTTGCTAATTCACCTTGTGTCTACTTATGATTATGTGAAACTTGTATATAATTGATTAGATCTCATTGATTTCTTGTTGATGTTGTGTCTATCTCCATCAATTAAGGCGTGACAACTTCAATAGATCTAGTTGGTTTAGTTTATAATCCTTGTTTCCTATTGATTCTTGTTTTGATTGAATGATTTATATGTTAGGCTTAAGAAAACTGGCAGATCTCCAAATGGTAACATGCTTGAACGTCTTAAGAAACATGAACCGAGGCGTACTAGGTCTTTATTGGTTGTATTTAATGCATGAGCCACTGTTTACAATCCCTATAGTTGTGCTGGGCATGGTGTAGGAGGAGATAAGAGCTCATGGAATTGGGGAGTTATGTATGCCACCCCATGAATGGTATTAAGGAATACAACCTGTCAATTAAAACAAGGTTACAAATCAATAGGTAGGATTGGATAGCTAGCAAGGAGTAACATATCATGGGTAGACATGCTTCACTTATCTTGTAGAACCTTAGTTTATTTTCTTGTTTATTAGTTTAATTAGTAGCATTTGGGTTAGTTGATTAGCAACTAATTCCGCCCACTTTCCCAATACCCAAGATTTTCACTTGCTTTTCATAAAATATAAAAACATAAAAAGAATCATCCTTCACCTTTAGACCTAGTTAGATTAATTTCAATCCTAACAACACTATTCCTAGCTGAACGATCAATCCCCCGGTACTTGTCACTATACTATACTACAACGATCAGGTACACTGCCTGGTGGGGGTTGTAAGCTTCTCGAGATCCCTCGAGAGGTAAAGCCTGTTGCGATTCCCACGCATCAAGTTTTTGGCGCCGCAGCCCGGGGAATAGTTATTGTTTAGGTTGAAATTTATTTTGATTAGGTCTACTCATTAGATTCCGTTTTAGTGAGATTTTTATTTTCTTTTTATTAGCTTTCTCGTAGTCTATCTTTTCTTTGTGTATTTGTTCGTAGAAACCTTTCCATTGACTCTTCCGTTCACCACTATGGAGAACGCGAATCCACCATACTACCGACCACGAAACCCATTCACTCCTAATGACATCTTGATGTTCAAACAATATCGAGATGAACCTATTTATGATGCATGGACTCGTTTTAAAAATTTACTACGAATAGTCCCTCATCATGGTTTCAATCTATGGTACCTAAATCAAATCTTTTACTATAGTGTCCACCCGTATGACCAAAGGTACATTGACGATTTTGCCAACGGGGACCTTAGGGAATTAAATGCTGAAGAAGCATGGGATGCCATAGAAGATTGTGCCCAATATTATTATAGAGTAGACAACCCGACAAACAACATCACAAATCAATCAATAACAAGTTTGAAAGAGCAAACAGGAAGTTTGTCTGGGGATGATTACTTAGGGATACCTGCGTGGATGTCACCTAAAATCATAGTACAAAACAAACACATAGGTAATCTAGGTACAATGGAGGATGAGGTGGATAATCCAAGCCCACAAAGTACCCCACAAGTCCTACCATCATTTGAGGCACATACAACGCCCGTGACTTACCCGGAAGAAGTAGAAGAGACTATAGGAACCCCAATTGAGGTAGAACCCTTGGACCAAGCACCACTAGAGGATATAGGTTTGAATACTTGTAGTGATAACCTTACTCCTAGTTCTAGGGAATTTCCTAATGTTGATGAACCGGAACCTCAACCTTTACACAACTTCCCATCCTTAGATTTATTTCTAGGAGACAAAAGAGGAACCGACCCACCCATCAACCTATATTATCCGGGTAGTTTTAGGATGAAGGAAGCCATTCACTCACCCCCTTCACCTCACGTGGCATATTTCCACCCTAAGGGTGTGTATCGCTACTTCCACCCGCACTTAATCCTAAGTGTAGGGAAAACCTCCCCTATTTCCATTAAATAAGGGTAGAGTCAGGCTCGTGACTCGAACAAAAACAAGCGCTTCTTGGAAGGCAACCCATGTTTTTAATTGTTTGATGTTTTTATTTTATTTGTTTGTTTGTGTCATATATGCTTAATCATAGTTGTTTAATTTTCATGTTTCGAATAATTTGTGAAAATGCTTTATTTTGTTTTTAACCTCGTCTTAATTGCATATAAAGGTATTTTACAAAAAGATAAGTGTAGGGAAATTTATATCTTGTTAAAAAGAACTAAATTCGAACATGAAAACTTCACAATTCATGATTAGCATATATTCTATCTTGTTTGTGTGTCAATAATTGTGGATATGTTTTATGAGTTCCTATTTGTGATTCATTCCACAAGTATCCTATCCTTTTGTTGCTTTGTCTTGTTTCTATTTCTAAGTCTGGAATTACATATAGTTGTGATTTTTGTTCGGTTTGATGCTTTGGTTTTTGTGTTTGTTGATTACAGGACAAGAAGATGATTTATATTTCTGGAGGGAAGCTTTCAACGTTCGTCTTCTTGGAGGTACATTTAACCATGTGGTCACATTATCCACGGTGAACGAATCAGGGGAGTATTAGTTTCTTTCATTCTTATTTATTTACTTTTACATCTTTTATCTAGAACATTGGGGACAATGTTCTGTTTAAGTGTAGGGAGGGTATATTAGAAACTATTACTCCACTTGGTTTTTGTTTTGTTTAATAGTGTATGTGTAATAAAACTGAGAGAAATATTTGTTAGGGCAATTTTAGCACCAAATTTAAAATTTTTTGCAACATGTAGGAGCGAAACTTTAGTCTTAATAAGCGTCTCATGGATTGGAGTTGTATGACTAGCACAAAAACCATACCACTCAAAAATTCCCACCCCAAATATGTGAGGTTCGCCCTTAGATCTTTAGGAAAAAGCATTAATTGTTGGTGCTTATGAGTGTACCGGTAGTATTTAGATTCTAGAACTTGTGATAGCGATGCATCCCGAGACCGCTAGTGAGACTTCATTCGTGTAGTTAGGATTTACTACATGATAAGAGGCATTAGGATAATCCTTGTTCTACACCTGTAATATAATTACATTGACTTCATAGGTCAAGTAATTCTCCCACACCTTTAGCGTTGTACTCATTTTTAGTACACGATACCCCTAGTACACCCCTCCGAGCCTATCTTTTCGTTTCTAACTTTAAGCATTTTACTTAAAGGAAGAATTTGTTTACAATCCACCCCAAATGTGCAACCAAATCGCCTTAGCCTTCCTTGTATGCACTCATCTTTAGTGCATTATTGTTAATTGTTTAAACCCTTTGTTAGTTGTCTAATTGATTACATGGTTGCTAAGTCGAGTCATATCTTGTACATATTGTTTTGGGACAATTGGGACTCATGGGTAAAGTACTTGTGTTATGGAGTAATGGGGAAGAACATCATATATTACCCCCATATGTGCGTTAATATTTAAAAGTACTCCAAGTGTTTTGATTATCTTGATTCGAGTCATTAGAATAGTTGATTGTAAAGTATGTAAAAGCTCAAGTGTAGGGAGGAAACAAGCTCCCTTTGATGTATTGTTTTGGATGGTAGAGTAAGAGTGTATGCAAAAAAAAAAAAGAAAAAAAAAAGAAAAAAAGAAAAACATACGGGCTACCATCCGTTTCTGTTATTTATGTTTAAGTCAAATAGTGTCTTGAAAAAAAAATCCAAAAAGAGTCGTAGTTAGTTTAAGTTGAGTCGAGTCTTGGCTTAGCAACGCCTCATTGTACATGTAGTTAACTAAGACAATTGACTTGCCACCAGTAAAATATCCGTTTATCCAACAAAACCGTGTCTTCCATATTCCCTACACCTAACGTTATAACCCTTTAAAAGACCTCTTTGATAGTTTATCCTAGGTGCTTGACTGGCTCTGAACGGTCAACCTAATTGACCAGGTGATGGTCAATCAAGTCAAACAGCCTAAGAGTCAATCTCCGCGGAAATATAGGGTTTCCCCGGGTCGTTATGTCCCGACGAGGTGTGAATTGTAATCAAACGGGTTTGTGATCGGGTGAATTTGGACAGGAAAGGGAATATAAAGGTTTGAATGATTACACTAAGGAAATACGAATGAGAACGATTTAAACAAACTATATTAACACTAACGTGAAACCCAATTAACCTAAAATGTAATCTAAAAATTTAAAATCAGAGTTTGCTTATAAATAAGCAGAAAAATAAGCCAAAAGGGCTTAAATAAAAGCTATCACTTTTTTTATTTTTGGTTTTTCTTTATTTTACAAACTACTTTTACTAACGTAACCTAAATTTAAAAACGTAAAAGTTTATTAAATAAAACGCGAGTGCGCGAAATAAAAATTGAAATTTGAGCTACGCTAACCCTACGGATGTAAAAATTATATTTTTACGAACCTAATAATCAAAGAAAATTTTAGAAAAAAGAAAATTATTTTTTTGACTTTTATATTATTTATTATTAATTAAAAACTAATTAAATACTAATAAAACTAATTTAAATTATGAAAATTACTAAATGAACAGTAAAAATTCTAATTATTTTTATAAATATACTTTAGACTACCACTAAGCTGGGAAAAATAGGAAAATGCCAAAATTGCTTATAAATAAGCTGGAATTAAGCTGATAAGCTTATTAAGCTAAAAAGGCTTGTACCACAATAAAAATAAATGAGGAAACAATAAACACCAAGATACCATTAGGCCAGTTGGTGCACCCCTTAGGTCTGAGTTTTGACCAATTTGACCAAAAAGACCCAAGTTCGAATTTGGCTAGCAACACTTTTACAAACTATTTTACTTTTTTGGCTTTATTTTACAAAAACATTAAACACTGAAAACTAAACAACTTTAATAAAGACAATCTTTTTGTAACTGAAAAATAAGCTCTAAATGAGCTTCTTGATCCAACAGTTAATCAAAACAAGCTAAATAAGATTTTAAGCTAAAAAGACTATCACATAAGCTACACAGGGAGAACACAAGGGACAATAAGCTACAACTGAATGAGAAAAGCTTAAAATAAGCCCAAAGAAAAGAGAAAATGGAAAGGATAAGCTGTAAGTTGAAATAAGCAAACCCTGGTACCACTTGAAATGCACTCAGACCTATGGGCTATGTTGCAGGGCTTGGTTAAAGCTTGTCCAATAAGCTGAGAGGCCAAATGAGTTTGGAACCAATAAGCTGAGAGGCCAAATATTTGTTAGGGCAATTTTAGCACCAAATTTAAAATTTTTTGCAACATATAGGAGTGAAACTTTAGTCTTAATAAGCGTCTCATGGATAGGAATTGTATGACTAGCACAAAAACCATACCACTCAAAAATTTCCACCCTAAAAATGTGAGGTTCGCCTTTAGATCTTTAGGAAAAAGCATTCATTGTTGGTGCTTATGAGTATACCAGTAGCATTTAGATTCTAGAACTTGTGATAGCGATGCATCCCGAGACCGCTAGTGAGACTACATTCATGTAGTTAGGATTTACTACATGATAAGAGGCATTAGGATAACCCTTGTTCTACACCTGTAATATAATTACATTGACTTCTTAGGTCAAGTAATTCTCTCACACCTTTGCGTTGTACTCATTTTTAGTACACGATACCCCTAGTACACCCCTCCGAGCCTATCTTTTCGTTTCTAACTTTAAGCATTTTACTTAAAGGAAGAATTTGTTTACAATCCACCCCAAATGTGCAACCAAATCACCTTAGCTTTTTTTGTATGCACTCATCTTTAGTGCATTATTGTTAATTTTTTAAACCCTTTGTTAGTTGTCTAATTGATTACATGGTTGCTAAGTCGAGTCATATCTTGTACATATTGTTTTGGGACAATTGGGACTCATGGGTAAAGTACTTGTGTTATGGAGTAATGGGGAAGAACATCATATATTACCCCCATATGTGCGTTAATATTTAAAAGTACTCCAAGTGTTTTGATTATCTTGATTCGAGTCATTAGAATAGTTGATTGTAAAGTATGTAAAAGCTCAAGTGTAGGGAGGAAACAAGCTCCCTTTGATGTATTGTTTTGGATGGTAGAGTAAGAGTGTATGCAAAAAAAAAAAAAAAAAAAAAAGAAAAAAAAAAACATACGGGCTACCATCCGTTTCTTTTATTTATGTTTAAGTCAAATAGTGTCTTGAAAAAAAATCCAAAAAGAGTCGTAGTTAGTTTAAGTTGAGTCGAGTCTTGGCTTAGCAACGCCTCATTGTACATGTAGTTAACTAAGACAATTGACTTGCCACCAGTAAAATATCCGTTTATCCAACAAAACCGTGTTTTCCATATCCCCTACACCTAACATTATAACCCTTTAAAAGACCTCTTTGATAGTTTATCCTAGGTGCTTACGCCAAGTGGTGGAGGTTTGATCCTTTCCCAAGCCTATGGTAATCTATTTGCTATGACAGGTAGAGAGTGATATTTCTCCATTTCCAATTATGACATATAACTTTACAACACCCGAGAGATGAGAGTATCCAAATACTTAATGTGAGGTGCTAGTGTATAATTTCCGTGCTTGTTCTGACTAAGGTGGAACGATCATTTGTTGTAATTACTTTTATATTAGTGTTAAATGACCCCTAACTTGTATTTTGATTGGTGGAAAAGCTCATTTGCTTGAGGACAAGCAAATCCCAAGTGTAGGGATATATGATAAGGCGAAAAATGATCCGTTTTTAGGGGGTCATTTAAGCCCGAATTCGAATTTATTTGATCAAATATTGCCCTAAATCGTTCCTTTTGTGATTTTAGGTACTTGGAGAGTGAATTCTGGAAAAGAAGCCATTTTGGACGTTTTTGGAGCATAAAAGTGAAGAAAACGGCAAAGTCTCAATTTTCCATGCTGGGAACAGTACATGAAGGCGTCAAGAGTAAACTCATGACGGCGTCAAACCCCAAGAATTAAAATCCGTAGTTGATGACGGTGTCACACACAGGGCGTCAAGAGTAATTTGTGTGACGGCCTAGGCCTTGACGGCGTCAGAAGTAGATCAAGGCCGTCACGTGTTAACTTGTCAAAACTTACGCGCGGAATAGCTGATATTGTTTTGGTCATAACTTTTGTATACGAACTCGGATTGAGGTGATTCAAAAGCCCAGGCGAAGAGGACGAAGAGATCTACAATTTGGTGAAAAAATGGTTGTGACGGCATCAAGAGTACAAGCTGACGCCGTCAAGCCTTGCCGACAGAAAACATGCCTATAAATATAACTTCATAACTTCACTTTTTGTAAGCCCTAAACCCTAAGGTCGATTCCTGGGTTTAGGTGGGTGTTTTTCCAGCAACTTAGAGGGTTTCAATCACTCCATAAACATCATGTATTGGTTTGATGATTCTATCTTAATTATGTTTTCCATTATCATTGTTGTTTGCTCTTCTTTGATGATGATTTGCTAATTCACCTTGTGTCTACTTATGATTATGTGAAACTTGTATATAATTGATTAGATCTCATTGATTTCTTGTTGATGTTGTGTCTATCTCCATCAATTAAGGCGTGACAACTTCAATAGATCTAGTTGGTTTAGTTTATAATCCTTGTTTCCTATTGATTCTTGTTTTGATTGAATGATTTATATGTTAGGCTTAAGAAAACTGGCAGATCTCCAAATGGTAACATGCTTGAACGTCTTAAGAAACATGAACCGAGGCGTACTAGGTCTTTATTGGTTGTATTTAATGCATGAGCCACTGTTTACAATCCCTATAGTTGTGTTGGGCATGGTGTAGGAGGAGATAAGAGCTTATAGAATTGGGGAGTTATGTATGCCACCCCATGAATGGTATTAAGGAATACAACCCGTCAATTAAAACAAGGTTACAAATCAATAGGTAGGATTGGATAGCTAGCAAGGAGTAACATATCATGGGTAGACATGCTTCACTTATCTTGTAGAACCTTAGTTTATTTTCTTGTTTATTAGTTTAATTAGTAGCATTTGGGTTAGTTGATTAGCAACTAATTCCGCCCACTTTCCCAATACCCAAGATTTTCACTTGCTTTTCATAAAATATAAAAACATAAAAAGAATCATCCTTCACCTTTAGACCTAGTTAGATTAATTTCAATCCTAACAACACTATTCCTAGCTGAACGATCAATCCCCCGGTACTTGTCACTATACTATACTACAACGATCAGGTACACTGCCTGGTGGGGGTTGTAAGCTTCTCGAGATCCCTCGAGAGGTAAAGCCTGTTGCGATTCCCACGCATCATCAAGCCTAATACATGGTTAGCTATCACTCCAAAAATAATCACAATTTGGCACTTTTACATAATATAACATAACATACCTTGTGCTAAATAAACCAAATCTTTTATCTTCACTTGCAAGTCTCACATGCGTTCTCCCATCTTTTGAACATTCGGTTTGCACATGACCATGAGCTACCTTTGCAAAAGAGGTAGAAAAATTATGAGCTAAACACCCTTCAACATATCAGCATAATAGATGTGTTGCTTAAAGAAAATCAACATAGTAAACAACATAAGAGAACAACTTATCAGACAAATTGCTAACATAAGAATCGTTATTCTTTCCAAATACAGGTTCTTTGTAGGTAATACTAAGTTTAACTAAAAGTGTGGCCAATGTGACCAAGGAATAAAAGATCTTCGCCGCTACTGGCAACCATTAGTCTACAATAAGTTAGTACAACAGTACACATAATCTACCCTTTCAGGTAGTATAACATTGTGGCTGGTGTTATGAAACCATTAAAGAAAAATATGGTAACTCATAGCATTCCAGTAACAAAAATGTTGAATCACAATATAATCGAAATAAATGAACACATAAATAACTTCATTGTAACTGTAACTATTTTGATCTCACTTTACGTATTATGAATGACGTCGTTAATAGGAACTTATAAAATTGGTTTATACACTTATGACCACAACTTATGACCACACCTTATATACAGCTTATCTGTAGCTTATGACCACATCCTACTATACCTTACTTTCCTTACAGTTTAATTAGTGGCTTATGAGCTTATTTGAGTGCGATCAAATAAACTACTCTTAACAACAACATAATTTGCAATAAACCATATAATAATCAAAATAAGGTAATATCAGTAATGGACTAATGGTTGCTTGCTATATACCACTCCACCTACAAAACATAATCAGCGCCTACGGACTTGGTTTCATGCAAAAGTATATCAGTAACCGAAATAAAGGAATATGCAGATCAAGTTGTGATAAAAAAATAAATCATACATCTGTCACCTGTGTCTTGATCCACACCAAATCACACACACCACCAAAATCCTAACTCCATAAATCAACCTAAAATCAAATAAAAAATATAATGACATAAACTTTTTAGATTTCTGGTCACTACTCAAGAATACTACAATCTCAACGCAATACCTATCATTGTAAGTCTGTAATGCATATGAAAAAAAGAAAATTGACCATCTTTAATCTCCAAAGCTCTCTTCTAGCAACTATCGCCCTCCATCCACTTTGTGTGGTAATTGTTGTCTTTGTGAGTTTCTTATAGCGTTTATGTTCTCCATGACCGCGCCATTTGGCCTATATATAAGAACTGACTCGTATTACAACAAACTAAAAATATATTTATAAGTGAATGAATACCATGTACTGACTTCTAATTTAGTAGCTGCCACGTGTCGTCTCCTGTTTCTGAGTTCATAGCGAGCAGCCATGGCTCTGAGACCAACCTGTAACACCCAGAATTAAAGGAAAAATTAGTAAGGGCATTGGAAGATACCAAATTCAGAGATTTCATTCCCAATTTTAGATCCATGCTCATCAATTAAACACCACCCAAGTCTGTAATGCATATGAAAAACGCAAAAGAGCTAAACTATAACATGAAATTGAATTAATGAACAAAGATGATATTCGATTCGTTATAAAATTTATCAAGAATAAACACAAAGTTAAGGATAAAAAAGAGGAAACTATGTTGGGTTCAAACCTGGTTCATTGCTTATAGTGACTAAATTTCATAATCACTGAAGAAGAATAAACATAAGTAGATCAGCTGAATTAGGATCTTTTTTAATGGGGTTTGGGGTACAGGGGTGGGTTTTTGCGACCTGCATCAATGTTGGACCAGTTAACTTGTTAAAGATTATAGATGAGTATCATGAATGTACACGATGAGGACTTACATTCTAAACTTAACTGATAGGTTCTTTACGAACCCAACCTGGATGTGGCTTCGTTTTATAGATTCTTCGTTTTAAAAGTAGATATCTAAGACGACAACAATATTTGAAGTCAATAATTTAAAACATGATCATCAAACCAAAAGAAGTACCGAAACAAATTACCTTAGAGAAGATATCTTACCTTAGAGAAGATAAAGAACCAAAACAAATTACCTTAGAGATGGGGAGCCTGTAGAGATGCAGCCTGTTTATGAGCCTGAAAAAAACCCTGATACGAAAAAAATGAACATATACATAAACAAAAAAAATAACACTGATCAACTACTTAGTTCATATATGTTAGCATGATCAAAACTCTGAGTTACTAAGAAACATGATCATGCATCTGCCACTTTCAAACATCTCATCAGCTTCTGTCGTTAAAAAGCACATTAGTGTTTGATGAAGAATGAAGAATTAGGGTTGTTGCCGTTAATTAGGATGATTTAGGGTTATCGTTGTTGAGATAAATAGTATATACGTAGCTTTAGTGTTATTAATGTTGAAAAAATAGTTTATGTAGCTTTATCAATATTGACTTGAAAAGATTTACATAAAAGTTCCATGGTTCTAGTGGTTGAGATGTTGCTAAGTGCTAGTAGAGATCCTGTGTTCGAATCCATTAGTGTACATTTTTACACAAATGCAATCCGGCCGAATTTTAGCCCATTTAAATTATGCTTGGGTGAAATTCGGATTTATTTTATGATATGAAAAAATGCAAATAAAATAAATTTAAAAAATTGCTTTGGTGAGTGCTTATTCACTCACTTTTATTTGACCAAAACCGGACTAAAAAGACCAAAAACCCGACCATAAATGCCAAATTTGTTTGTTTTTGTGTTTTTACATGTGCAGGTACGGATATTAATTAAATGGACATAAATCAAGCAAAAACTGGGAAAACCGAGCACGAGAGTGGAAAAGGAATCAAGAGCCGAGGCCGGGAAGCATTTTTCAAGTCCTGATCATTATTTGAGCTCGAAGTGTCTAAATAAACCTTGAAGAAGCATAGTTTGTCAAAAGTGGCCCTTGGATTAATGTTTCATAAATGGCAGAATAGGTCCTCAAAGAATCAATAATTACATAAAAGGTCCTTGATTTTTATTTATACCAAAAGCTGAAACATGCCTTGATCCAATAATACCAAAAGCCCAATCTACAAAAATATACTACACAACCCAAGCCCACAACCCGGTCAAAAAGTCAAAAGAATCAACTTATTATATAAAGAAACAACCCCGCCCTTATTCACCCCCAAATTACCCCAGTTCCCAGAATTTACTGTTCATATAAGAACCCTAGGTATTTACTCCATACAAATTACGGCAATTAAGGGTATATCAGTCTAATCAAGAGCTTCTGGAAGGTTGTCAGGGAATGTCAGGGCAAAGTAACACACGTTTGGCCACATGGCAGATCCTCATTGGTCCTTACACGTCATAGATGAAGATCCAAGGGTGCAGATTAAGAGGAGAATGATAGATGATGATCAAAGGGCTGAGGTGATCACTCAAGAAGCACAAGCACACGGATTACCAAGCTGGCAATCCGTGACTCCCTCTCACTAGTATTCTTATTTTTCTAGCTATAAATAGAGGCTAGAATCAATGTAATCAGTGTGGAGTTTCGAATAGCGAAGCTCTGCCAATTTCTCTTTTCAATTGTATTTGTTTAAAATTCAGCTGTACTTCTTTCACTTAATGAAATTTTAGTTTACATTTTGAATCAATTTAGTTATTATTAGTTTACTGTTTATTGTTTCTTCATTATAACTGTTTTCTTAAAATTAGCATTTCTTCTTCATTTTCAGTTTGAAGTTTGTCTAAATCAAAGGGTTTATTTTAAATCAGAAAATAAAAGGATAAAAAAAATAGTTTTGAGAAAATCAGTTTCAATTCAAGTTGAATTGTAGTCTTTAACTGTTTAGAAATAGTTTTAAAGTTTCTTGAGATTTAGAAATCAGTAATTGGATTGTCATTTCTTTTGTTCATATCTGGTCAAACTAAGTCAATTGTTGAGATTAATGGTAATTTGTTGGTGAATTGGACAAGTTTGAGTGAGGATTTGGAAGCACTCAGCCTGTCAAAAGACAGGCAAGCAAAGGGAACTCCCTCTTTTCATGCTGAGGGAGTGATTCGTTGTTTTTTTTGTGTGTGCAAACAACAATTTTATCAAAATATCAACAATTTGTCGTGAGACAAATAATCGTGAAGTAATACGAGTAAACCGTTTAGGAAAACGATTACCTCGCAAGACTTGTGAAAGTGATATTCAAATTGTGAGACCGGGAAGTGATTTCTCGGGTCGTACCCCAACGAGGTGTGAATGGAAAGCTTCGAATGAGATTGAGATTAAAATCTTGTATGATTGGAAGGGTTATTTGGTTTTGTTGTACGTTAAATTAACGCAAATTACAAATTAACGAACGAAAATGGAATGAACGTAACCTAAGTGGGAAATTAAACTAAGGAATGTTAAGTTCTATTAAAAATAACCTAAAATGCTACGGGAAACAAGAAATAGGTATCGGGAATCCTAAAAATCACAAATTTCACATAAACGTGACGTTTATTCTAAATAAACGTCAACGCGCAAATAAAAACGTGAATTTTTGGCTACGCGAGTCCTACGGGTTTCCAAATAATTTTCTTACGCACTAAATGACAAACGAAAATTTCGAGAAAAAGAAAATTAATTTTTTAAATAAAATTCTATTTATTACAAATTTAAATCTAATTTACTTTACTTAAATTCTAATAAATGTAAAAACTATTTAAAAATTCTGAAAAATTCTAACAAGTAACACCAACAACAATAAACAAACAGGGTTGACAAGAACAACAACAAGAATAAGTAGCAGCAGTAGTCATCCAAAGGGCCAAGTAAAAGCTCAAAATAAGCCACTAAATTAGCACTACGAGGAAAACTAAGAACTAAACCCTAATTGCTACCTAGAGGGGAACTCAAAACAACAAACTACTAGTGATTTTAACAAGAATTGAGCATGTTATGATTCTTAGAAACTTGGGCAAAATCTGGGTGCAGGGTAAAAATACGCTCAAACAGCCCACTTTGGGCTTGACTTTCACCATGTAAACGACATCCAAAACTTGAAATTCTTTTTGCTAATTGAAAACAAGTTATCAAAGTTCGCAAATCATAAATTTTTCATGAATTTCTCAACATATTTGCACCCTAAAACCTCCATAGAAATCTGCCATTTTGCAGAAAATAAAACTTGGACTTTTGAAATCTTTTGCGCAAGTTAACTCATACACATTTACCCCTAATCTATCCCAAACACTATAATTCTTTTTTTTTTCTTTTTAGAACAACTTAAAACAATAACAGAAAATGAGGACACATAAACTCGATACGCGTTAAACAATCGTAACAGTATAATAAAGATTTAAAACAAGATTGAAATTAGAATAATAGTGAATAACCTTAACAGTAAACAACCCTTATAAGCAGTAAACAACTTTAATAACGAAACTGAAATTAGATTAAAAGTGAATACAAGAAAAATACAAAGTACCTTACAATTTTTTTTTGCTAAAATAAACCTGCCTCTTAAGGCTACATATGTAACTATTTATACTACTTAAAAACTAGGGCTTTTCTTCCTTTGATGCTTCTGAGTTGTGCTTCTTTCTTCAGTGCAAAAAGCTTTGGATGCCTTTGGTGCTTCTATGATCACATCTCAGCCATTAAATCAAGTTTGGAACAAATCACAGCCCTCCATTTACTTTTGGCGCCCAAGTTGAGATGTGGATGGATGACCTGGCTATGTATCCCGTGACTCAATCTTGGGGATTGAGATGGTGTTAGGTATGAATTGTGAGGGGTTTGGGGAAGGTAGTGGAGTGGTGCTTTTGAGGAGGGGGAGGGAAGTTTGCGTGTAGCAGGTATTGGAATGGGGGAGTGGAATTAGCATGGTGGGTAAAAGGGAGAGCAGTGGAGATGTGGGATTATTTCTGGGTAAAGCGTGGATGGAGAAGAGAAGGGTCTGACTTTTTTTTGATCAAAGAGAGGGAAGGGGGGGCGTTGATATTATACGGTTAGGGTTTGGGTTAATAAAGTGGGATTTGGGCTTGGAGTGAATGTTGGGCCTGGGGGATATTGAGACCAGGTTTGGTGTTGGGTTTATAATAGACTTGGAGTTGGATTAGGAAGTAAAGAAGTCCATTCGGTTTGCAACTAATGATATCACAAGGACCATATGTGTAATATTCTGAAAATCAAGGGACCATTCCTGCCAACATATCGAACTTCATCCAAGGGTTGATTTTTGCCAAGTCTTAAATTTCCAAGGACCTTAAATGAATAATCTCCAAATTTGCACATCCAGGGACCAAAACCGTCAAATTCCAAACTGCAAGGACCAACTTGTAATTTTTCCAAACTTTTCACTAAACTTGTTCATTTTTGAAAGTGTTTTACCCAAAGATCATTTTTGACATCTTTTGACTTTTAAGAAACTTGGGTTGACTTTTTATTTGAAATAAACGCTTAGGGACTAGTTTTGTAAAACCTTGAAAGTTGGGGGACTGAAACTGCCAATTATGCAAACTTTGTTCGTTTTTCGTTTGTTTTTGATCATTTTGCATTTAAAACATATAAAACGCGATCTTTGGGATATTTTCATTATTTTGATGCATTCTTGAATGTTTTCACGCGTTTTGGCAGTTAAAATCCGGTAAAAATGATGAGTATTTACACACTCATCAGGGAGATTGTATTGGTAAACTCGAATTTGTATTTTCTCATTAGTATAATCTGTGTTGAATTCTGATTTGTATTTGTATTTACTGTTTCATTGAATTTCTTAAGTTTAGATAGCTGTTATAAACTTGTAGTTGAACTTAATTGATTTGTAGTATAACTGTTTGTTCTGATTTTTGTTAATTAGCTTCATTTTATGTCTGTCATATCGGATTTCTGAGTAGTTGCATTATTGTATGATTTAGTTGGTAGAGATAGTAGTTTTAGCTTCTATTTGTGTTAGATTAGTTTGTTAGATCATAAGGTTAGTAATAAGTAACTGTCTGCTGCTATTATTAGTGAATCTGTTACATAAGGGGGTGTTTGGATGAGTTGATAATTGAAGTAAGTTGTTGTTGTAGTTAAGTATAATTACAACCAGTAGTTCACATTAGTTTAGAAATAAACTTTTAGGCAATAAAACAGTAGGAGTTATCAATAAAATAGTCAAACTAGATTTCAAATTATTGAATCAGTTAGTATAGTTGAATTCAGTTAAGAGATGTAGTAGTAGCAGTTACATAATAGGGATATCTAGCTTAATTTAGAGTATTTGTAGCTTAATATCACATCTAGAAGTAGTAATCAGCATTAGAAATCCAAATTAGTCAAAGTCTCATTGCATACTAAAAGTCAAAATTGTTAGCATTCAGAATTTGATCAGATTTGTGAGAACACTTGTAGGCTTCATAACTAATTAGAAATAGTTATAGCTTGTTGATTAATGTTCCTTAGTAGCTAGTCTATCATAATCAAAAACAAAATCTAGGTTTGGAGCTTATCTGCTTATCAGAATTGAGTTTGGAAGTTGTATGATTGAGCTTAATTTCCCCTGCACCTCTGTTCTGGCCCACTTTCATGGAATCTTTCTGAGTAGTTGTAGACAATATTAGATTAAGCTTTTTGGTTTTTAGCTTCTCTGTATGGTAGTCTCTATATTGCACCCATTAGTTTCTTCTTTAGAGCTTATTAGTGTAGCTTAATCAGGTCTGCTAATGGGTAGTGTAAGAGTAGTTTTCTAAGTTGTTCCATAGGGCTGCAAGTGCTTGTTTGAGCTTGTAATTGAGTAGTATTGGTTTCTATGAGTTCTATTATAGTTGTTTAAGAGTTATTCTTGGTATGCTTGTTCCTGGCTTATCAGAGTGCTTATTTGCTTATTCATTAGTTTACTTTGGTAGCTTTATAGCTTGCAGTTTGTGTTTCTGTGTTTCATTTGTTCTTATCTTGGCTTATTTGAGTTAATAGTAGCATAATACAATTGTGGTAACATTTTGGTAAAGTTTTGTGGCAAGTGCTTATAAATAAGCACTTGCCATAAGCTGATAAGCTCTGAATAAGCACTTCTGCTTAATTTCTTTATTCCAAAATTTTTCTGCAAGCTTATTCTAATATTTTAGAATTTCTGTTAATTTTTCATATTTTTCTGAGTCCATTTACTATTTTTCTTAATTTCTCTTAGTTAAAAATCATTTTTAAATTATTTTTAAATAACAAAAATCCATAAAAAATACAGAAAAGTCTTGAAAAATACAAAAATAGTTTTGAAAATTCTTTTATAATATTCTAGATTTTTCAGATTAGTTTTCATAATTTTCCCATTATTTTTCACATTTTCTTTTATTTTTAAATACCTTTTAATTCAATAAATAGAAAATAAATAAAAAGTCTAAAAAACTATTTTTCTTTTTCTCAAAATTCTTTTTAGTAGTTTAAGATTTTTAGAAACTTGTTTCACATTTGTGGGATCATTACTTGTATATAAGTCGCGTTTTATTTCGTACGTTACGTTAAATTTTCACGTTTGAATTCCCGTTTTTACGTTTTTAACGTTTGTATATACCTAGCTTGTATATTCTACATATTTTACTATTTCTTATCATAACTTGAAATCCAAAATCATATTTTTCACTTTACCACTTTTCACGACTCGATTTCGCGATTCGATTATTCACGATTCCATTCTACCTTCGCTGGGAAAACGACCCGGGAAATACTTTCACGAGTATTTCTTCGGAATAATTATATACTACGAAAAGACTTTATCATGCTTACATGGCGACAATGTGATGACATGGCTGATGACATGGCAGAAAATGAATTACATGGCAATGACTGGGCAATGAGGTGACAATACGCGTGTAACGCCTCCTGTTATATATAATATAGAGATATATAAAATATGTAAGGTTGTACCTTTATTTTGATATTTATATTCCTGTTAATGATAGTTTAGACCTATTTTAAACTCGTGTGTTGGTTAAACTTATAAAGAGACATAACAACGCGGATAGTCAAAATATATACTTATTTCGGATATTTTTACTTAATCTTATAAATAGAAATAACATGAATTGTTCGTATATGTAAGTTCTCGTGTATTCATTTACATGTCACAATAACGCGTGCTTCTCTTTTTATATTTACAATTTCATGCAAATACATTAATCAAATATATACTGATAATAATATTTGTAAATAACAACATATTGTTGTATTTTTTTAATAAAAAACAAAAACTATAAGATGTATAAAGTTTAGGGGTATTTATAAATTTATAAAGTTATTAAAACATGAAAATTGATAAGCATACTTTATTTAAAATTTAGCAACTAAAGTTTTATTAATTACCCTCCTATTTTTAAGTTTTTTATTTTACAAAATTCGCACATATGTTTTTTTAGCACATTTTATAAATTAGACGAAAATTCAATAGTTTAACTAAATTGAGCTTCATTATTTTATTTTTTATTTTTATTTATTTATTTACAAAATTCGCACATATGTTTTTTTAGCACATTCTATAAATTAGACGAAAATTTAATAGTTTTATTAATTGAGCTTCAGTTTTGAATTTTATTAGCAAATATGAATGATCAATTTTGTCACGTAGGCAGAATATTACAATTACAAATTGTTATTGTTGAATTCTTTTTATAATTTGTGGAATTATATTATATAAGATAGAGTTAGGATCAAATAAGAAGAAAAATTAAAATAAGAATGATAAGAAGAAACCACAACCACTAACTTCAGATGCATCTACAAAAATAGATACATTCCTCCCTTAAAATTATCACTCCTATTTGAAATATGTGACTAGAAATTCTTCTTATTCTTTTCATTTTAGTTTTTCTTTTTACCGGATCCCTTCCTAATAACCGCAATGCCAACCGCTCGCTCGTTAAAATGTCTTTTTCTCTTGTTGGAATCGAAATATATACTACTAGCATTTTGAAGGTCAAATGAAGTTGCAAATATTTACATAAACATCTTCCCATTGATAACCATGGCAAAGATAATGAGCCACATTAAAAATTCATTGATGTTTATCTCTTGAATCTACAAAAGATTTAACCATAGAGAATAAACCTAAGTGATGGATAGAAACGAGATACAAGGTGAGAAGACACTACGTAAATAGTGAGTTGATATGTGGTTTACTTTCGATTGAACCTTGATAGGGAGACTTAATACATGGGCCTAATTATGGACCTAATGCTTAAAATACTTGTACAGTGCAGTGCATGCACTGTACAAGTATTTTAAGCATTAGGTCCATGATTAGGCCTATGTATTAGGTCTATTAATCAAATTCCCTTTCGATTTTAATGAAAACTAGGTAAATAAACTCGAGGGTTTGTTTGACTCAATCTTTGGCCTTCGATAACCATTTCGCTAGACTCTCAAATTGTTTGAATCGTCTCAAGTCATGTGGCAAAAAGATTGCTTACTTTTTGGTAGTATTAACTAATAGTTATGTGTCACTAGAAAGAAATTTATGAACATGAGAATAAAGCATTTCTCACTAGACTATGGTAAAATTTATATTTCAATTTTATTGTGCACTTAATGCTTAGTATACTTTTTTTTTTTTTTTTTTTTTTTTTTATTGTCTTTAGAAAGGCAAGCATAATGTTTAGTATAATCCGTATCACTTTTATTTTCTTTTTTCAAGATTAGCTATATTAAGCAGGATAATCAATTAAATTCATTTCAACTTGGATTTTGCGAAACAAATAAGTAGACTTTGGCATACTGAAAGTTCACTTTTAGAACAACATTGGACGCAAGTAGAAACTTTTGACTGTGTTTAAAGGAAAGAAATCATAATCATTCTACCTTATTAGATAATTCCTTTTAGGAAAACGGTTTATTTGATTTAAAGAGTTTGATTTTAAAGTTCATGGTTACGCTGTAGTTGATATCACCTAGCGAAAAACCACTTAAAAGAAATAATTAAGTAGTTTAATTGTTGGTGTATTAATGTCTACTGGACTAAAATATTACATGTTGACTAAAGAGCATCCCTAGTAGAGAAAGTTGGAAATACATTTTTATCAATGACTTTTTTAAAAATAAATTGTTAAATATAGCTTTAAGAGCTATATTTAAAATATTCAAACACGAATTAACTGTTTGTACCTTTAATAATAACTGTTACCCCGCTTATATTTAACTTTCTCTATCGATTATACACACCACAATAATACGTACTTTTGTTTCTTTAATGTACAGTAGCATTTTAGTGCTATATTTTTAGCAAAACCTCCTTTACAAAAAAAGTTTTTGCTCCTATACAAATATAAAACCTCAAAATCAATTTGAAAACCTTAAACTAACGAGGAAAGAGGTTGAAACAATATGCTATAACTTGAATTTCACCAACCTATAGCATGAGAAGTCCTCAATTACAATAGTAAAAGGGAAACTTGCATTTCTATATCTCGAAGATGTCACTTATTCATATTGCTAAATCTATGATTTAAAATTTTTAATAAAAAAATGTTTGTTTGACATCCCTGCCACCAAGCTGGCAAGCTGCACACTTTTTATTCAAATCTATTCATTTTCAATCGTAATCCTCTATTTGTGTTTGCAAAGGCATCGTAACATGTCCATTTCGTACAGTATTCAAGCTAAAAGTGATAAAACATCTGACATATCCGCTATTTTTCTTCATCTTCATTTTATGTTGCATCCATATTTTCCATCCATTTTATATCTTCTTAACAAGCATTCACATAAACCACCAACGTAACTGTCACATGATGAAATTGGTTACCATGACCAAAATTAAAATAGAATAATATTAATTAATAAGTGCAATAATGTTAAAAAAAAATTAAGTGCAATAATTTTTTTTTGGATATAAGTGTTGTAATCGTTGGTAAATCAGTGAAAAACAAAGGTGAAAATAATAGTAATATTAGAAGTGTTTTTGTTAAAAGAAATGGAAAAATAAATTTTTTGGATTTAGTGTTGAAACTGTTGGTAAAATAAAGGTGAAAAAGAAATTATGTTGAAAGTAATGGGCTCTTTTTATTTAGGGTAAATTGCAAAAATGGTCATTCACGTTTCACGAAATAGCAAAAATGGGACCGAGACAAAAAGTAGCACAAAAAAGACACCAACGTTCCGAATTTTTGCAAAATCGCCACCGAGAGGCCTTTTCCGTTAGTTTCATCGTTAAGTGCCATGTCACCGAAGGTATTATCGTCATTTCACTGCTTTAAGGTCCACGTGGCATATCACTATTGATTCAGGGACTAAATTTGCAAAGTTATTTTTATCTTTTATTTCATATTTACCACCACCACCACTCTCTACCACCACACAACCAACACCACCACCCTTTACCCTTCATCTTCATCTTCTCCGGTGACCAAACCCAGATTCCGATCACTTTTTCCTTTTCTTTAGTTATCTTCTTGTTATTATTTATTTAGGTTTTCGTGTATAAACAAAAAATGTACCTTTTAAGCGTGTATTTGGATGTTGGTCTTGTAAATAGCGTTAGGATGTGTTTATCCTGTTATAAGTTGTAATAATCGGATAATAAGAATTTCTATATGTTTGGCAAGATCTATCTGTTTTCGAAATTAGTAAAACTGAAAAATGTAGATCCTGTTAGCGAAATGGAGATAGATTTGTTTTTCTCACATTCGGATTAAATTTTAAATGAGGTAAGAAATATATTCTACCATTTAATTTGTTTTGTTGCTGCTGACATGAAATTGATTATCAAAAACACTAAAACTTATTATTGTTTGGGATTGCTTATTTTTTAGGCAGATAAATTACTTTTATGTTTGGATGAACCTCTTTTTTTCAAAGTAATTAAGCACTATAGGATAACAGCCTGGCTCGTTTTTAAAAGCAAAAAGGTCAGTTTTAAATGACACAAACTTTGGTTATCCAGGGGACCAGGTTTCTTAATGCTTTTTAAGTTTTATTTGGGTGTTTCTTAAGATTTTTATTTGGCTTTGGGGTTTAAGGTTTTCGTCAAAATGGATCTTTGACATAATTTGGGTCAAAATTGAAGGTTCATGTTTTGGATTGTGCAATAAAGATGGGTGCTTTATCTTGTTTTTAGTGATGGTTTGTTTCAAAGGTTTGTGAAGTTTGTCTTTCTGGGACTGTTTTTCTGTATCTGTTTAGATGGGGTTGTTATAAACATGTATTTAAAGGTTAACGAAGTTATTATTTTTTATTAATATGTGTTGTTTTGTTACGATCTTGATTGCAGTTTCATCTTTCTGTTTCTTGAAAATTATGGTGTGAGGAAGTTAGAGGCACTTTTCGCGCTTCTTATTGCAGTCATGGCAGTTTCATTTGCATGGATGTTTGCTGAAACTAAGCCCGATGCTAAAGAACTTCTCATTGGTATGAAAACACTTTTATTTCTACTGTTTTGCAAACTTCATAGCTTATCTTCACTTCACAAAACCCCTGTTATTGTTTTTATAGGTATTGCGGTCCCAAAACTCGACTCCAAAACAATACAACAAGCAGTAGGAGTTGTTGGCTGCATTATAATGCCTCATAACGTGTTCTTACATTCTGCACTTGTACAGTCAAGAGAAGTTGACCCAAGAAGAATTGGTTAAGTTCGTGAAGCTATAAGATACTACTCAATTGAATCCACCATAGCACTCGTTATCTCATTTGTTATTAATCTTTTTGTAACAACTGTAACCAATGCAGATATATATTGAAACAAGTCAAGAATATCTATTGAAATCTCAAAAATTGTGAGATGGATAATTAATAAAATAATTCAATTAAAGTTCATCACTTAATGAGGTATAGTAACAAAAATGAGCTTCATGTAGATGTCTACCAAATCTTGGACTGATGATCACTATGGGCATGAGTATGGCCGGAAAAAGTGACCCGCCTTTACGGAAAAAGTGATCGGAATCTGGGTTTGATTACCGGAATCTGGGTTTGGTCACCGGAGAAGATGAAGACGAAGGGTAAAGGGTGGTGGTGTTGGTTGTGTGGTGGTGGTGGTAAATGTGAAATAAAAGATAAAAATAGCTTTGCAAATTTAGTCTCTGAATCAATAGTGATATGCCACGTGAACCTTAAAGCAGTGAAATGACGATAATACCCTCGGTGACATGACACTTAACGATGAAACTAACGGAAAAGGCCTCTCGGTGGCGATTTTGCAAAAATTCGAAACGTTGGTGTCTTTTTTGCGCTACTTTTTGTCTCGGTCCTATTTTTGCTAATTTGTGAAACGTGAAGAACCATTTTTGCAATTTACCCTTTTATTTATTATTTTTTTAATGAAAGAGTAAAATTGAAGATCAATAATAGAGGATGTGGGATAAAAAAAGTGAGTTGATACTCTCGCCACATTTGGCTCTTTTTATTTATTATTTTTTTAATGAAAGAGTAAAATTGAAGATCAATAATAGACAATGTAGGATAAAAAAAGTAAGTTGATACTCTCACCACATTTTTTGATTCTTGCATCACAACTTGTGCATTACAGTATTGTACCATACAACACTGCAATGCACATTTGTGGTATTTGAATCAAAAAATATGGTGAGAGTATCAACTCCTAAAAAAAGAAGATGTGTAGGAGCAAGAGGTCTTGATGGAGGAGGTTTGCAAATTGTTCGCAATGGTTATGGGGGTTCGCAGGGTTTCGTAATAAAGACAAGGAGGAGAGATAATGTCAATTTTTCATGTATTTAATATAAACGAGTATTGCGAGTTATTTACGAATATTTATAGGTTTTTTTTACGGGAAAAAAAACCTTTTGAAAAGTATATCGAAATAAATATCAAATTAAAGAGCAACAAATAATACATTATTTGACTTTTTTTTTTTTCTTTTTTTAAATTTTAGTTTCACATATGTATGTGAGAAAGTGAAAATGTAGACATAAAGTATAAGAATTTGAACAAAGCTCACAAAATTCTAGGCAAATAAATGATACTTGAGACAATTTTGGCAATATGTCACTTATTTAAGTCATATCGGAATAATTGGTATATTAGGTAATGAGAATTTCCCTAGTAAAAAGATTTTTGAAAAATAAAAAGTGTAATGACAAAAAGTTTATCAAAAGGTTATCACTCGAATGTTCTAATAATAGCCCTCTTTGTGAGTCTTAAATTATCATAATATCTTATCAATTTTCTTCTTTCCTGATATCCATTTGGGGGATAGCTTTGTATTAAAGACGAAAACAATTTACTATACCACTCTTATTACAAGTTATTATAATAGTATTATATTAAATGGTTAGTTAATGTTGTAGGAATATTTAATTATCATAATTAAAAGATTACATAGATCATATACTCGTAGTATTCTCTGTTTCAATGTTTATATATTGCATTTGAGATGTATTAAGAAAGTATATGTATTATTTGATTAAAGATATACAAACTCAAATAGCATGTCTACGATTTCTTCATCACGCTCTTCCATAGAAGATTGTTCAAATTTTCAAAACTTTCTTCAAGCAGTGACTCCTATCGTCGATCATGTAAGATATCTATATCTTTTTCATAAAATATTAACTTTTCTTATAGGCTCTTAAATATGTGAACAACTTTTCAGAACAACGTTACTGAAGTTGAAGCGAACCATGAATCAAGAAATGGACATCTGAAGCTACAAGATATATGGAGGATGTATGATGAATGGAGTTGTTGTGGTGTTGGTGTCCCGGTCTTATTGGAGAGCGGACAAAGAGTTGTTCAATATTATGTTCCTTTACTTTCTGCAATCCAGATATTTATGAAAAAACCTACATCAACGAGCTCAGATGAGGAAAATGGTTTTGTAGCGCTACAGTATGATTCATCGAGTGATGATGATGCAAGCGCAAAATCAAACAACAGTTTCTGTAAGGACAATCTTTATGTAAATTTCTTTGAAACCGGTTCTCCATACAATCGTATGCCATTTTTGGATAAAGTAAGTCATGATTTTCTTTAATTTTTCTAATTAATAGCATTTATAACCTTAAGAGTGCCATTAACTTATCAATTCTTTAACGTAACATAATTGCCATTAAAAATGCAAACTAATATTAAATGGAAAATTCGGCATATTCAATGTTAGAAAGTGAATACAACTTTTTTTTTTTTTTTTTTTTTTTTTTTTTTTTTTTGCTAACAACAACGTGTTGTTTAAGCATTTCTTATTTATAAAAAAACACATTTAATGAACTCATATATTCCATAATTATACACTTTTAATTACTTTAAATATAGTATGTGATGTTCAATATAGAATGTTTAGAGATCATTAAATGCTAATATTTTAAACATGGAATGCTTAAACAACACTCAGTGTGTTGTTGTTAGCAATTTTTTTTTTTTTTAATTATTATTTTGTTTAACAAGTTCATTGAATTTATTTGCACTTCAAGATACACTTACCATTTTTTTTAGAAGTTAAAAGATATGTTAATGTTCATACGAGCATTAAAAAGTAAGAAACTTAAGTGCTAGTTTCTTTGATAGTTGACGTAATAAGCCCGTTACAAGTTTGATATAGTCCAGCTTGTTTTCTTTCTTTCTTTTCTACAGATTATCGAGCTAGCTGAATGTTATCCTGGACTATTATCGTTTTACATCAACGATATAGCTCTGGCGAGTTGGATGTCTGTTGCGTGGTATGTATTTCATTAGATACTTCATTTTTCTTTAACTTTATCACTTAGTATGAGGTGAGTTTGCACTTGTATATGTATTGTTACCTAGTCAATGTTTCTTAGCAAAAAAGCTACATTTTATTATGAGTTTGCTAACATTATACTCCGATGATTAGTTAATGTTTTGATTTTAAATGAGACATAAACTCGCACTTAATGTTTAGATGAACAACTGATAGGCGAGGCTAATTTAATACCAAATGTCTTCTAGTCTAACAGTACATGTTAGATGCACCCAACCAAGTGGTTATTGGTTTAAAACCGGCATGAGATAAAATTTGTAATGTAAATACTCCTAGATTGTAAGTTGTCTTCCAAAAAAGACGTTTATTGGTATAATTTGTAAAGCTATTTGATTTAAACATGAAAATAAATAAATAAATAAATAAAAAAAAAAAAAAAAAAAAAAAAACCTATTATATGTCGATAGACAATGATCATCATTTTGTAGAATGAAGTCATAAGACTGTTCCAAGAAAAAAATGAACTAGTCCTCCGCGCACTTGGTTATTTTTCATTTTTTAAGGAATCAACAATCGTTTGATATAGTGATTAAAGAGAATATAATTAGTTTTTCAGTTAGCATTAGTCGTCATTGAGTATCAACAGTTCATATGCAAGTCTGCCTTATAGTATTACACTTCTACTCAATAAAGATTTACTTGTTTTACAAAAAAATGTTATATGCTTTCTTATACAGGTTCCCTATTTGTCAAATCCCCCCAAAACTTAACATTACCAAAGACCTCGACACTTGTTTCCTCACCTTCCATACTTTATCAAACTCTTTCAAAGGTAATTTATATCATCAGAACAAGTTTATATCTTGTACGAATACATGTGTACGTGCATGTCATCTAGAATAATGATTTGGTTATTAATTGGCCAGTTTTGTGTTATGATTCTTGACTAATGTAGCATACAACAATGAAGAAGAAGTTGAAAACACCGAGAATGGACAAGTATTGGATCTTAGTCCGTTTGGGCTAACAACTTACAAGATGCTAGGAGATGTGTGGAATCGTCACAAAGATGATGATGAAAAGATTCAGGATTTCGAGAGAGCTGCTTCATCATGGTTGAGTCAACTCCATATCCAACAACATGATTACAACTTCTTTACTCAGTGAAGACTTTAATAGCAATAAAGAAATGGTTCTATTATCGGCTGGTCTTGCTATTTATGTTGCAAATGAGAGTCATACATGGTAGATTTATTTTCCTTTAGTTGTGCAAACTAGTCTGAAATCTATGGTTGAGATTTTGCTATATCGAAAGTCGTATGTCAATCATACGGGTTTGTAATTTGATCTTGATAATTTTTTTCGCAATGCAAACTTGATTGAACCTTTTTATTACAACCATTAATCAACAAGTTAAGGTGGATGGTGTAAACTTTCATTAGGCATGTTAACTTGAAACTTGTGTTCATATATTAAAGACCATGAAGTGTCAGAACGCACACATGTTTAAATGGTTATTGTATAGCTAAACATAAGGAATTAAGTTTATCAACTCGCGTCTATAGCATTATGTAACACCCCCAAAATTTGGTACAGCGGAAGACTCAACAAGCTTTCGGGGTGCTACGGGGATTGGTATCCAACACAAGACATAAAAGAACGAGATAAAGTAAACATAAGAAAAATACAACCACGCGGGGTTTTAAAGTTTACATTTATCCCAAATTCATCCAAAGTCAGGCCCAAAAGAAATAAATATAGGTCCACAATTATTTATCAGAGTTTTAGAAAATAGATCCATAACTATGTGCCATAGCCAAACCTCCAATCCAAGCATCCAAGGGCATCACTTAATTACCTGAGAAAACGCGCTAAAAGTCATCTTTCGTTGGTGAGATCATAGGTTTAAATTCATAACTAAAAAGAGTTGACATACACGCAAAAACGCTTGCTAGCTAGACTAGGCCTCAATCATCCAACCAAAACGAACCAACCAAATCTAATCAACCCTATAGGTGCACGCTATAGCTCAAATCAATCCAATCAATAGCTTACCTAGTTCATGTCTAGGCCTCACTCTATAATCAATCCAATAGCTTACCTAGTTCGGGACTAGGCCTCGCTCAACAACCAATCAATAGCTTACCTAGTTCGGGACTAGGCCTCGCTCTATAACCAAATCAATAGTTCACCTAGTTCAAGACTAGGTCTCGCACTATAACCTACCTAGTTCTATAAGCATAGCAAGTTTTAAAATAAACAAAGGGATAAGAGTCCACATAAAACAATTTGCACGTTTCTCACCTCAAGTATTGAAAACAAAGTTCAAGAGTAAAAGTGGGGCTATGACTCACCTCAAGTCCAGCAATCAGCAAAAGAAATCGATAGATGAAAGACGTAAAGCAACTCAAATAACTGCAACTACAGACTCGGCACTTCCTAACAATATAAACGCGTTCAGAATCATTTCCTCAAAGATCAAATATTCCCAATCCCGAACGTATTCCATTTTACTTTCCAAAATCCATTTCTCGTATTATCCTCATATTAATTTGGAGTTTGACGTTTGGTATCCATGCGGGTGGAGGGTCGACACAACTCAAACCAAGAAGCCACAACGAAAAGAATAATAAAACAATCTATAGGTCTAATATTAGTCCAATATATTATTTAAATAAATCATCGAAGTTTATCAAATCCGTCGATTTGGTAATCCCCATATTTATTTACGTAATATATCACTCTAAGATTATACCCAACTTAAATCACATAGCACAAAGAATACTATATGGTAAGTATCGTAGTCAAATAAATTCCCTATACATATCGTCAAATTTGCCAAATTCGTCAATTTAGCCAACTCCACGAGATATTTAGTAATTCATTATTCCAATACACGTACCATAACGTATGGGCGTCGTAGGATACGATGCCCATTAATATATTCATTTTATATAGCTAAATAGACCCTATTTAACCCGTCGATTAAATAAGTTACGTAGTTATAGAAAATGGATATATTAATCGTCACATATCCGTGACAACACAAAAGTCACATAATAAAATAAAGTCCACTTGGACTCAAGTGACCACAACCCCGTATAACTTCGATAGTTTTTCCTTGTTTAATAAAAGGAATTTTTATTTATTAATTATCCAACGTATTAGATTTCGTCATCATTTATAGTTATTTATTAATAATAACGCTCCCGACATTTATTACACTATTCACATAGTATAATAATTATCGTCACGTTATTATAATGTTTACTCGTGATCGTTTTATTATTAATATACGCATATATATATATATATATATATATATATACGTTTTTCACGTCTATATACTTATATAAATGGTTATATTACCAATAATATTATTACGAGTTTTATTATCAACGTTTGATTATAATTATTTATCGAGTTATATGAGTTGGTCACATGTCCGAGTCATCACTCTCGGCTCATTGTCCAAGTCCAAAAATAAAATAATCAAGTCACAAATCAAGTAATCCAACTCCGTCCAAATCAATCCCAAATCACGTGCTACGACAATAGGGTCCGACTACGGCACCCGACTAACCTATCTCCGTCAATCTAGTTAACCGTCTCACAATTGGTTCCCAATACCACTTCGTCAACACAACTCCATAATCAATCTCACAAGTCCAAATGTACCATGATCAAAATAATAATAAACTCGACAACACCAATAATCCGACAAACATAAACGGTACTCAAATAATATAACACAATTACGGGTTGGTTTACCAAGTCAACCCGGGTCAAATACTAAACCACATGAAACGTGATATCACCCGAGACCTCTTGGGTCTCGGCTTGCTCCATACGAGCCAACCAAACGGACCATAGTGGTCAAATAATCAACTCACGTAGCAACAATATTCGACCGGACCCCAAAGGGTCACAGCCTTGCTCAATCGAGCCAAAACAAACCAAACGGACCTCATGGGTCGTCGGCCTAACCCAAAGCAACAACAACAAGATAGCAACGAGGGACCCTTGGGTCTCGACATGGCTAACGAGCCATCAATAACACGACTCTGAGACCCCTTGGGTCTCGGCTATGCTCAAACCGAGCCTCAAATCCACCAATCGACATCCCAATATCAAATCCTTCCACAAATCGACACCAAATCGACCCAACCCGGATACCAAACCATCAAATCCTTAACAAAACTTCATTTCCCATTTATAAAACTTAAAACTCAACAAGAACAACCCGTGTACACACGGATTGGTGCACGAATCGAGGCACACGACAAGGATATCGTGGCCACTCACCTTCCAAACATGATTTCTTTAAAAACCCAACAAGATTGATGAGGCGAAAAATGAACCACTTTTAGGGGGTCATTTAAGCCCGGAATTGAATTTATTTGATCAAATATTACCCTAAATCGTTCCTTTTGTGATTTTTGGTACTTTGGGAGTGAAATCTGGAAAAGGAAGCAATTCGGACGTTTTTGGAGCATAAAAGTGAAGAAAACGCCAAAGTCTTAATTTTCCATGCTGAGAACAGTGTATGACGGCGTCAAGAGGAAATTCCTGACAGCGTCAAGAGTAAAATCCATGACGACCCAGAAGAAACCTGAAGGCGTCACAACAAGAGCGTCAAGAGTTAAAATCATGACGGCCTGCATAAGGTGTACACATGACGGCGTCAGATCCAGATCTAGGCAGTCCGAGGAACTATTTGGCGGCGAGATGACGGCGTCAGACATTTGTTCTTGACGCCGTCACCTTCTAAAATCTATATACAGTTTTCTAATTTTCATTCATTAAGAGGAACTTGTGTGGAGAAACCCTAGGGCCGAACTTTGTGAACCCTAGCTCGTATTTTACAGTAAATTCAAGGGTTTTTACCCCTTGAATCCTTTCATGTGCTATTAAGATAAGTCTTCTCTTTAATTAAATCAATATGTCTATGTGTTGGTTATCTATATCATGTGCTTGTCTTGATTTCAACATGCTAGGCTAGATTTATCTTGTGTTTGCTTAGATCTAATGAAACCTAGATGTTAATTATGTGTTGATTACTTGTTTATGGTTGTATTGGATGAATGATTTCAATGTTAGGCTTAAGAAAACTGGCAGATCTCCATTGTGTAACATGCTTGAACGTCTTAGGAAACATGAACCGATGTGTACTAGGTTTTATTGGTTGTATTTAATGCATGAGTAAATTCTAATGATCCCATGTTAGGAGCTTCTTAGCCGGCTCGACATAGGAGTGAAGTAGGCACTCATAGGATTGGGGAAGTAAGTACGCCACCCCATGAATGGTATTAAGGAATACAATCCGTCATCCACGCAACTATAACAAGTAATTAACGTGTAAAAGATATCTAGGGAGTAGTGAAATCTAAGTAAACACATTTCTCCCACTTATTGCTCACAACCTTAGTTTAAATTAGTTTATTTTCATTTTTAGTATTTTAATTTGATTGCATCTTTAGTATTGGGTTAGTTGACTAGCAACTAATTCCGCCCAAATCCTTCAAACCCGAGATTTTAATTTGCTTTCCTAAAAATATAAAAATACAAAAAGAATCATCCCTCATCTCTAGACATAGTCTTTAGGTTTTCTAATCCTAGCGACACTATTCCTAGCTGAACGATCAATCCCCCGGTACTTGTCATTATACTATACTACATCGATCAGGTACACTGTCTGGTGGGGGTTGTAAGCTTCTCAAGATCCCTTGAGAGGTAAAGCCTGGTGCAAACCCCACGCATCAAGTTTTTGGCGCCGCAGCCCGGGGAATAGTTATTGTCTAGGTTAGAATCTCTTTTTATTAGGTCTACTTGCTAGATTCCTTTCTAGTAAGATTTTATTTTTATTTTTAGGTTCTCTTTAGTCTATCTTATTTCTTTGTTTCCTTTGTTCGTAAATTATCTCGATGGATAACAATAACATTGATCGTTTGATTCCTGTTATTCGTGTTTTTCGTCATAGGATTTTCCAAATGCCCGCCCCAATCCCTTTAGTGGAAAATGAAAACCCACCGAACCTCTCGCCTAACCACCACTTTGACAATAATTCTGAGTTAGAGGAGTCTGACCATGATGATGACCGTAGGGCTAGTCCTTTTTACTATTCAGACTCCGACGAGGATCTTGATGATGGTGATGTGATTAATGAGAATAGGATGGAAGAGGAAGCGAACCCTCTTAGGTATGTCGACCCTAGAACAAGGATTGAGAGTGATAGTTCATTCAACATGCAATTTCCTTGTAAGATCGGATTTAGGAGCTTTAACGCCTATCTTAACTCATCTCTCCCAATGAACATAATCTCGCGTAATGAATATAATAAAATCATGGTAGATGAGTTAGAATACAAAGGAGAAAATATTATTGCTATGGCAATACCATTGCATGTGTTTGTAGGAAGCTTGGTTTATCTTGTGGAGTTCATGGTTATGGAGAGTCTAGGATAATTTATTGATGATAAGTTAACCCAAGTTGTGTTTGGAAAACCCTTCAAAAGGTTGACCAACCTTGATGAAAAACTTATAGAAGGGTTAATTACATTCTCGGATGAGGATGAAGATTTTGTCTACCAAATGCCCCGCACATACCCTAGGTTCAAGGATTTTTCCATGGAGAAGTGTAGTAGATATCCGCCCATAGAAATGCTAAGTGAGAATGATAAGAGAAAAGGGCTTAAATATACTCATGAAAAGAATAAAAGATACTATCGCGGATGTTTAGAGTTAGGAGATGATTATAAGAAAGATGAGGCGACTATTAGATGGCTCACGCTTGGTTATGTGAGCATAAGCGATACACGATAACCCATGACCTTGAGTCTAGCTACAAGACTCGTAAATAAAGAAAAGCGCTTCTTGGGAGGCAACCCATGATTTTGTGATTTTATTTTGTTTGTTTGTTATTTGCTTCCGTATGCATGCTTTATTTTTATTGTTGGTAGATCATGTTTCAAAACTAAATAGTGGAAATACTTTATTTTGTTGTTTGGCTTAGTCTTAACTTCATCCAAAGGTATTTTTGCAAAAGATAAGTGTAAGGGGAAACCCCAAATATGTTTTTAAGAAACAAACCGATCATGATTCTCCACAATATTAAATGAACATGTATATTCGTATTTGTTAGAGTCAAATGCTTGTATCGAGTCATAGTGATGTTTTGCAGGATTTTCCAGGAAGTAGAACCAAGTTTTTCCAGAAATTTTCCGAAAACTTAACATAAGAATTTCTGCAGGTCACTTCTGACGGCGTCACGAGTTTACTCTTGACGGCGTCACGTGTAAAAATCTGGAAATTTTACCAGTTTTGTTTTTCTAACGGAATCTTAAAGTTTTTGTTGAATTATTAGTTTTATAATCTCCAGGAAATCTGCAAACATCATTCCACAAGCATTATATCTTATTTTGTTTTCTAGGATTTAGTAACATATGTAGATTGCCGCCGATTTTATGCGAGGTTGCCTTGTCTGTTTTCTCATGATTTACAGGTTATGTATGACAAGAAGATGAATTATATTCTGGAAGGTAAGCTTTGATTGTTCATTTCCTTGGAGGAATATTTAACCTGGCCACCTTATTATCCATACCGAGCGAATCAGGGGAGTATTTGATTTCATTCGTTTTACTTATTTCACTTTTACATTCTTTACTTGAACATTGGGGACAATGTTCATCTTAAGTGTAAGGGAAGGGTAAAATGATGATACCTTACAGATACACTTTCGCTTGAGTTTGTTTGTTTGATAGTAGATGTGTAATAAAACTATGAGAAATACTTGTTAGTGTAATTTTAGCGCCAAATTTAAAATTTTTTACAACATTTAGGAGTGAAACTTTAGCCATAGCAAGCGTCTCATGTGTTAATACAAATATCGCCTAAAAACGTTATTTATATTTTACGATCTTTGCTAAGTTTTGTTAATGATAAAGTATGAACTTTAGCTAAGAGTAAATCATCACTTGAAGTGTTTAAGTCTTGTTTAACTAAGGTTTACATTTCCCTTTAAACTAAACACAAGTTTATTTCTTAAATTAGAAATAGTCACATCACATTTATGGCAAGTTTTGTCATTATACATTTATGGTAAGAAATGTGTTTGACTAGCTTTGTTGTTGCTTACAAGTTTCATGTTTGACTTGCTTTAAGTGATGTGACATTGTTTGGTTGCTAGAAGTTATGAGACAAGACATTGTTTGGTTTGGTATAGTTATTGCAAAAATCTACTGCAGCCCTGGCGGAACCCTGGGGGTACACGGGCGGAACCCATCTGAGGGTTCCGCCAGAACTGCAGTTTGGTTTGCTATAAATACCAAACCATTTGTTTGTTTTGTGTAACCCTTTAGGACATATTTTCACATATTCTCTAAACTAACTCAGTAACCCTTGACTTGTGTGATTCTCTTATGTAGCAAGGAATTCCACAAGATCATTCAAGAAGTTGCAAGCTTCAACTCTAAAGTTGCAAGTCTTGGTAGCTTGGTCATGTATAAGCTTTGGTAGTTTATACTTCATTTGTGTCATGTATGTAGAAGTTGTTGGTTAGTATTTTAGGCCACAAAATACGTAGTGTGTTGGGAGTTGTTGTACCCTAGTAAAAGAACTAACGGGAGTGGTTGTACCCTTGGTAAAGAACTCGACATCTAGCTTTGTGTCGGTAAAAGTGTAAGCGACGAGTGGGAGTGGTTGTACCCTTGTAAAAGAACTCGACATCTAGCTTTGTGTCGGTAAAAGTATAAGCGACGTGTAAGGTTTTCTCCGCCGGTGAAAGGAGCTTGTTGATTAGTGTTTATAACTCTCGAGTTGGAAACTCGGGGCGTGGATGTAGGGCAAGGAAAAAGAGTCCTTGTAGCCGAACCACGATAAACAATCGTGTTGTGGTTTGATCGTTTCTTTCTCTATCTTTGCTTATTGCATGTTATTGTTTAGTTAGAATCGTTAACCACATATATAGCTTTTCAAAGAAGTAAAACAATTAAAGTTATCTTTATGTTTTCAAACAAGTGTAAAAGCTTTTCAAAGAACTAAACAAGCAAAGTTAGGATCATCACAAGTAAAGCTTTTCAAAGTAAGAAACAAGTATAATTAGAATTGATACTTACACTAAAAGCTTTTGAAAGAAACAAACATATAATGGTGTGTTTATATTATTGAGCAAACATAAAGTTATTAAAGGATTTTTATGTTGAAAAGGATTTTAAAAAGAGGTAAACTATTCAACCCCCCTTCTAGTTTTCCACAATTGGCATCAGGAGCTACGTTACCCAAGTTCCTTAAAATAAACTGTATTTTAAAACTTGGATCGATCCATGGATTTTGAAAATCTCAAAGAAGGGCAACCTATTCAAAACCCACCACTATTTGAAAAAGAAAGCATGCTTAAATGGAAAAGTAAATTTGAAAACCAAGATGATCAATTTGATCTCACATTTAAGTTAGAGGTCTTAGAAAAATTAATTGATAAACATTTAGTTGAGATTAATACATGTACTACTAGTTTAAATGTTTTAAATGAAGGTGTAAGTGAAGATGACTTCTCATGTCGAGCTCTTTGGTGGACTTGCTTGTGATTCATGGACTAACACGGATGAAGATGAAGCCAACCATCCGGTTTGTGATTCTCTCTTAGCTAAATCACCAAGCAAGGTACATTTTGAAACCAAACATTTTTGCTTTGACACATTTATCCTAGAGTTTTCTAAAATAGAAAATGAGTCTAAACTTTCATGCAACATGGACCTAAAAACTATCTTTAACAATGAAACTTCAAGATCTTGTGTAAACACTTTTGAAAATGAAATCATGTTAGAAGATAAGATGTCTAGACTTGAGAGTCATGTTGAAATTGATTTAGAATGTAAAGTATGTCTAGAGTACAAACATGAAATTCTAAAACAAAATGAAAAAGGAAAAATGCTTCCTAAATTTGAAGAAAGTTCAAAAACTCTTGAAAGTTGTTTGAAGAATCAAAGGTCATTTAGAGATAGAACCGGATTAGGATTTAACTCTAATAAATCATCAACAAGTAAAACAAAACATGTTGTGTTTGTGAAACCTAAGAGTGTATTGTAGAAGTTACTCTAGCTCTAATAGGAACACATGATAAAGGGATAAAAATATCATGGTCAATACTTTTATGTGTCTTTCTAACTTTCTTGGATTTATAAGAAGTTGTGTTTAGCCTCTCTACGTATCAAGATTATTTGCTTTATGTTTTTCTTCTTGATGGCTAATCTATGGAGCTTAAAAGGTACACGTCTCTTCAACTTACCTTTTAAATGTTTCTTGTTGATTAACAGTATGATTTGTCATAAGTATTAGTAGTAGTCTTTACTATAAGGTGTCTATGATTGTGTGAGTAACAATAAGGATTAGATCCTTCATAGGTAAAGTAGTTTGATACTACTTCTAGTAGGAGATATAAGGTATCTTGCCTCGTTTAATCTTTCGGGAAAATACACGAGTAACTCTTGAGTAAGTCTCACTTAATTCTTATCTACAAGTGAGTGAACTAAGAACTTCTTAAGTGATAAAACAACCAACACTTTTGTGATGCTTGCAAATCTAGCAAAACCAAAACATTTCATAAACACTTGTAGTACAAAAGTCTTTTGGTATTATACCCTATATTTTCAATAGCATCCTAAGTCCAATCATTCTTTTGCTAAAAGCTTCACGAAAGACACACAAAGTAAAATAAATCAGTTGAATTTTATTTGAATGATTGGGAGAAAATGATTTATTAAACTTCTAGGATGTGAACATCAAATTCGACCCATAGTCTTATGATGTTGCATATCTTAGACATTTACACTTATGAGGTCTTAAGAAAATAAACCCAAAGAGTCGAGGAATCATTGAGTTTAAAATTCAATGAAAGACCACCTCCTTCTAAGATATCATCTTTGGTAGATGATGACTTAGTCGAAAGCCCAACATTGATAAGACAAGTATGTCAAGATCAATAACAAGGAAGATGGACTATTAAAAATTGAAAAACAACATCCTTTCGTCTTGTATAAAACATTGAGTCAAGCAATATCAACAAGGTCATAAAAACCTGAAACATGGGTCATAATAGTAATTGAAACAAATTAATAAAAAGTGTTTTTGGACATTAGTGTAAAGCAATTACTAAAACAAAATAGACTTTCAAAATAGAAAAGAATGTTAATCTTTGAAAGACTATTTATTTACCTAAGCAAGCTCCAAAAGTAAGGGATAATCACTCAAAAACATTCCTAGTTATTCACTTGTTCACAATGATTAAGTCCTTTATGACTTATCAAGAATAAGATTAGTAAATCCGTAGGTAGAGCTAAACATAGAGATATGTTTGGAAGTATACTTGTTCTTACAACAAATGTAACCCAACATTATGTTTAGTGCTTGTCTATGTACTCGATTTTAGAGAAGATCCTTTAACAACTCTTTCGAAAGAGCTTGCTTGGATTCATTTAGAAGTACTACACCACTAGGATTATGGTGTCCCAAAAGAATGGGATTAGAAACCATAGTGTATGCCAAATAGAATTGCATCGGTAATAAGTTGATAAGAAAAGCACAAGTGGTACTTGCACTTTTAATACTTACTTACCCAATGATTCTCCAAAATGGTGAAGGATCTCATTTGAGAATTTAATGAAGAAACACATCAACAAGCTCCGCTTGAACAAGCTAATTCTTATCAACAAAGGAATTTCTTCATCAACAATGTTATCTCGTCAACAAAGGATGCATCGACTTCAGCAACTATTTAAATCATCACAGTCTTTACAGACATATTGTGATCTATCATCATCGTCTTGTTAAAATTGTTCATTGAGGAACATCTTAACTAAGAAAGTTTTTCTACGTTAATCAATCCATCAACGTTTTCACTAAACCCCTTGAATGTGAAACATTCATCATTCCTAGGCTTAGTCATACACAATAAGACTTAAAATCTTAGGTTTGAACATTAGGATAAAACCACAAAAATCAAGACAATCCCTTTTTGATTTTTCCTGCAGACACCCACGGCACCCTCAGACCATACGGGCGGAACCCATTTTTTGGTTCCGCCTGGTCCGCTGATTCCACAAATTGTTTTTATTCTAAATTTCAAAACCAAACACCCTCCTAACTTAGTCATTCACCTTCAAACTGCCATTACCCTCTCAAAAACACATAACCATACGAAAATTAGGGCTTTCAATCAAATCTCTTCAAATCCAACAAACTTTGTAAGTGTTCTAATCATAATTGCATTTTTGATTCAAGAATAACATTTTCATTTACATTCATTAACTAGAATCTTAGGGTTTATGCATAAAACCTCTTAATTCATGAAAAACTTGGTGGCCAACTAATCATGTCTTCCATTAGTTAGGTATTGCATCCTCTTTGTTTTTACTTTGATTTACAAAACACACCAAGTGCATTATCTTTTAAATACAATCCAAGACTAGAACACAATTCATCACCACATTGTTAAAACAAATGAAAAACATCATTGAAACATCACTTGCATATTATCTCTTGAATGCTAAAGGGAATACATAACCAATATGTATTTTCGGGTACATTCAATCGAAGATATATTCAATTAGGAGAGTTTTTGGTTATCTTTTGTTTTCATAACATTACTTCTCAAACAAAACAATTTGGGCATCAAAATGAGTCAATATAACCAAGTCTCCTCATTGTTTGCATATAGGAACACATTAGAACATGCACCTTGATTAAAAAGTCATTAACATATAATTCTTGTGTTTTCTAGGAATCAACATGCCTAACGCAAATCAATCCGATCACGTGGAAACCCTTAAGTACTTGCCCAAACACCATAGGACTAAAGGTCTTAACAAAGTTCAAGTAGAAACCTTTAAGGCACTAGAAAAACGCTATGTTCACGAAGGTAGAACAATTGAATCATCCTTTCTAGAAGGAACATCTATTCGCCAAAACTTTGCCGCAATCAACTTTGATTGTCTTCTTGATATTAATGAGCCAATTTGCCCTAGGTTCGTACTAGAATTCTATGCAACCGTAGAACTCTCCACCGATGAGTCGGGTAAGATATCATTAACTTTCAAAACAAATCAAATACCAAATTTCATAGACCTAAAAGACTTAGCTATCATCCTTGGTGTTCCTAATGAAGGTACTTGTCTTTACACGGATAAGTGGCCTATTTCAAGCCTAGACTCAATTGAGCATTTTCATCCATACAACAATCCTCTTGTTAGTAAGGAAACAATTAAGGAACATCTCTTTGTTAGAGCCTCTACCACTAGGAAAAATCGTTCGGGGAATATTGTGGATAAGGACCCATTTGGTATGGAGATCAATGAGCTTAAACCACAATTTAAGAAGTGGGAAGAAATTCTTAGAGCCAATGTCATAAGTACCATAGGAAATAGGGATCATGTTAACACATGCCTTTGCTACATGCTTTATAGCATTTCCATTGGTCAACCATTCAACTTAGCCTACTACCTAGCCCGACGAATGGCCGACATACCTTTAGTTGGAAAAACCGCCCTTCCATATGGAATGCTTCTTACTCGCCTCTTTAGAGCAATTTCACCCATTCCTCCAACTGTCAAGGGAATATACCTTGACTATTCTCTTGTCCCTCACATCTTCGTTCCTATAAGTGATAAACGAGTCTTCAAAACTAAGGGCAAACGCACTCGCTCACCTTCACCTTCATCATCATCATCCGACATGAGCGATGACGATAGTTTTCCTAATTCGAAGCTACCTCCTTTGGAATACCTTCAACAACTCTCCGTCATTAAGAATTCATCCGAGGAATTCAAACAAACAAAGGGAATTTTCAAGTGCTTTGGAAGATACCTCCACAAGCTCAATAAGAAGATTGATAGGTTGTAAGATGAATGATAAAGGGGTGTTTGGCACATGGAGAGTGTAGAACCTTTTATGTGTTGAATTATGTGATTTGTATTACTTCTCATGTTCATGACTTATTACGTTTAATGAATTGTGCTTGGTATGCTCTTTTATGATTAATGACAATATTGGTGGTATTTGTCTACTTCATGCTTATGGTAAAATTCACTAAGTTATGCCTAATTTTTGCATTTCCTAATCAACCATATAGTAAATTTTCATTTCCAAGAGTTTTCGAAAATTTTGAAAATCCTAAGAGATGAGTGTCTATATGCCTAATTTTTGCATTTCCTAATCAACCATATAGTAAATTTTCATTTCCAAGAGTTTTCAAAAATTTTGAAAATCGTCTCGCGGGTTTAAATCGCGTACTGTCTGATTTTTCAGTCCTGGCGGATCAGGCGGATCCCAAATTTGGGTTCCGCCCGTGCAAAATCTGGGTAACCCAGGTTTGGCCCAACGGACCAGACGGAACCCTCATTTGGGTTCCGTCTGTGTATTCTCAGGGTACCGCCAGTCATCTACAGAAAATTTTTGCCATTTTTCTTAAATTCATAACTTGATTTAGTGTCAAATCATTATCCTAAGTGAGAAACATTCTTCATTAACACCAACAACCATATTGGAACAAACATCAATCACTAAAACAATTAGTAAGACACTTCCCGCCAAAATTCAAATTCAAAACATAACTAACCAAAGGAACCCTTTTAAAGGATCCTTCAAACCTTTGATACATTTTCAACCAAACCACTTCCATGATCACAAAGCATTGAGTGCTTAGGTTGGTCTTCCACTCCATCCTATTTCATTGGATTGACATCACATGATGTGACATGGTCATGAAAATCATGTGAAACCTCAATCTTTGAATAGTAAAACTTCAAATCCAAACACCTATTTCAACACTTTTCTCATCCTATAAATTTGAAAGGTTTGCAACAATTCAAATCACACCATCAACATCAAATCTTCTTCAAACACCAAAACCAAAACCTTTGAAATGACCAAATCCAACACCTCATCCGAGTCATCAAAATCATGTGCTAAAACCACTAGGATTAGTGTGAAAACTTGTTGCTTCAACAAAACCACCAAGTCAAGCTCATCATCATCAAGTGATGCCTCACTAAACATCTCTTCACCTATTCAAGATTTTCTTAACCTTACTACCTCAACTACACCCTCAACACCTTGTAATACCAATGTGATCACCATTCAAGATTTGCTCAATCTTGCTACTCCACCACCTTCTCCACCACTTTGCAACTCAAACCTAGCCATTGGTCCATCACCTACTAGACCTTTAAGTGAAAGAACCTCACATTCCCAACAAGCTTTTAAATCAAAAACTCCTTCACCTCAATCACCAACACCTACACCAATGGAACTTTTCCACACACCACCAACATCACCAACACCCAATTTGGAAACTTTAGATGATTTATCATCAAGCCCACCATCCTTCTCACTTTTTGACACTATTGCTCAAATGGAAACCCAACAACATCCTAATGAGCAACTCAATGATGAACCTCGTTACCTATCTACAGTAGAACGGTTGGCTTACCGTTATGCTAGACCATCCATTTTTTCAAATGACCAAGGTCATACCCACTCACATTCATTTGTATTTCATCCAATTTACAAAAACCTTCATGGTGATCCTTACGGAGAACCGAGTTTTCGTCACCTAGTTCAACCACAAGAACAACAACAACAACAACCATCACCACAAGAACCTCCAAACATAAATGAGGAAATTAACACTCATTTAAACCACCTCAATGCCTTCAAACGAATGGTTGATTCTCAAATCAACCATGTTATGGAATTAAATATGGCATTACACTCAACAAGTGAAGGAAGCAAAAACACTTCTCAACCATCCACCTTTGCTCCTTCAAGTTCAACCCATCCACCACCAACAAATCAAACCTCTCTTCCACCAAACTTTCCCCGCCATGATTGCGGACATTGCGAAAGAACCGCTCGCATTAGTGAAAGATGTCGAACGGAACTTCGCGAGTTAACCGAAGAAATGAGGTTTATTCTAAACCACATTTTGGACCATCTACAATCCTTGTTTCATCCACCACAACCTTAGAGTCTCTAAAATGAAACAACCGTTTCTTTTGGAAAAAGTCCCCATTTTAACCAACAAAGCAAAACCAAGTCACCTCCTCACATCTCCAAAAAAAACCCGCTACAACCCTCAATCCACATTTTCATCCCTAAACAACCCAATCCTTGTTTTTGGATAATGTTTCTCATTAAGGAAAATGATGATTTCCTTGTAGCATTTTATGTTCTTAGTTTATTTTTTAGTTTTTCTTTGTAGGATGTTGTCATCTTAATTTTGTGTCTTTGACTCTCTAAGAGTCAAAATTTTACAAGTTAAATGAAATTAATTCTACAACAAGGTTTGAAGGGTTTGTTGACCATTTAGGTATGATGAGTGAACTATACCATGATATGGTACCATACATAAATCTTGTGCTAACCTCTCTTTTTGTAGGTTCATTATTCATGTTTTCCTTCCTTGAAACTCCATTTAGGGGAGTAATATTCAAAGGGGAGCATGAGTAATGCATTATTTCTCTTCACAACTCTTAGTTGTGTTTTAGACATGAAATTCTTTCATGACTTGTCTTGTTCGGAAATTAACTTTTCTTTTGTAGGTTCAAAATCCATGTCTCCACTCTTGGCACTCCATTTAGGGGGAGTATCGACCAAGGGGGAGCATGGCCATTATTCCGCTTCGCTACTCTACTTTTTGTTTCGACAAAAAGGGGGAGAATTTAGAGTAAACTTGTTCTACTTTTAATATTTCCGCTTCGCTAACTCTTTGCAAAAACAAGTTTTAATACTAACTTTATAAGACTTAACACTAAATCTTATGGCTTACTTTTAAATAAAGTTTATGTTTTGTCATCAACAAAAAGGGGGAGATTGTTAATACAAATATCGCCTAAAAACGTTATTTATATTTTACGATCTTTGCTAAGTTTTGTTAATGACAAAGTATGAACTTTAGCTAAGAGTAAATCATCACTTGAAGTGTTTAAGTCTTGTTTAACTAAGGTTTACATTTCCCTTTAAACTAAACACAAGTTTATTTCTTAAATTAGAAATAGTCACATCACATTTATGGCAAGTTTTGTCATTATATATTTATGGTAAGAAATGTGTTTGACTAGCTTTGTTGTTGCTTACAAGTTTCATGTTTGACTTGCTTTAAGTGATGTGACATTGTTTGGTTGCTAGAAGTTATGAGACAAGACATTGTTTGGTTTGGTATAGTTATTGCAAAAATCTACTGCAGCCCTGGCGGAACCCTGGGGGTACACGGGCGGAACCCATCTGAGGGTTCCGCCTGATCCGCCAGAACTGCAGTTTGGTTCGCTATAAATACCAAACCATTTGTTTGTTTTGTGTAACCCTTTAGGACATATTTTCACACATTCTCTAAACTAACTCAGTAACCCTTGACTTGTGTGATTCTCTTATGTAGCAAGGAATTCCACAAGATCATTCAAGAAGTTGCAAGCTTCAACTCTAAAGTTGCAAGTCTTGGTAGCTTGGTCATGTATAAGCTTTGGTAGTTTATACTTCATTTGTGTCATGTATGTAGAAGTTGTTGGTTAGTATTTTAGGCCTCAAAATACGTAGTGTGTTGGGAGTTGTTGTACCCTAGTAAAAGAACTAACGGGAGTGGTTGTACCCTTGGTAAAGAACTCGACATCTAGCTTTGTGTCGGTAAAAGTGTAAGCGACGAGTGGGAGTGGTTGTACCCTTGTAAAAGAACTCGACATCTAGCTTTGTGTCGGTAAAAGTATAAGCGACGTGTAAGGTTTTCTCCGCCGGTGAAAGGAGCTTGTTGATTAGTGTTTATAACTCTCGAGTTGGAAACTCGGGGCGTGGATGTAGGGCAAGGAAAAAGAGTCCTTGTAGCCGAACCACGATAAACAATCGTGTTGTGGTTTGATCGTTTCTTTCTCTATATTTGCTTATTGCATGTTATTGTTTAGTTAGAATCGTTAACCACATATATAGCTTTTCAAAGAAGTAAAACAATTAAAGTTATCTTTATGTTTTCAAACAAGTGTAAAAGCTTTTCAAAGAACTAAACAAGCAAAGTTAGGATCATCACAAATAAAGCTTTTCAAAGTAAGAAACAAGTATAATTAGAATTGATACTTACACTAAAAGCTTTTGAAAGAAACAAACATATAATGGTGTGTTTATATTATTGAGCAAACATAAAGTTATTAAATGATTTTTATGTTGAAAAGGATTTTAAAAAGAGGTAAACTATTCAACCCCCCTTCTAGTTTTCCACATCATGGATAGGAGATTATATGACTAGCACAAAAGCGTATCATTCAGAAAAATTTTTCACCCAAATATGTGAGGTTCGCCTTTAGATTTGATAGGAAAAGCATTTACTATTAGTGCTTATGAGTGTACCGGTAGCATTTACATTCTAGAATTTGCGTTAGTGATGCATCCCGAGACCACTAGTGAGACTACATTCGTGTAGTAGGATTTACTACATGATAAGAGGCATTAGGATCACCCTTGTGTTAAACCCGTATCATAATTACTTGACCATTTAAGTCATATTACTTGGCTAGTTAAGTCAACTAATTTTTCCCACACCTTAGCGTTGTACTCATTTTTAGTACACGAAACCCCTAGTACACCCCTCCGAGCCTATCTTTTCGTTTCTAACTTTAAGCATTTTACTTAAAGGAAGAATTTGTTACACCCCACTTAAATGTACACCCAAATCGCCTTAGCCTTCCGTGTATGCACTCATCTTTAGTGCATTATTGTTATTTGTTTAAACCCTTAGTTAATTATCTAATTGATTACATGGTTGTTAAGTCGAGTCATATCCTTGTACATATTGTTTTGGGACGATTGGGACTCATGGGTAAAGTACTTATTTTATGGAGTAATGAGGAAGAACATCATATATCACCCCCGTATGTGCGTTAATCTTAAAAGTACTCCAAGTGTTTTGATTTTCTTAATTCGAGTCATTAGATTAGTTATTTGTAAAGTATGTAAAAATTCAAGTGTAAAGGGAATGTTCATCCCCTATGATGTATTATTTTGGATGGTAGGGTAAAAGTGTATGCAAAAAAAAAAAAAAAAAAAAAAAAAAAAAAAAAAAAAAATAGAAAAAGAAAAAGAGAAAAAACATACGGACAACTATCCCTTTTAATTCTATGTTCATTTTATGTTTTTGTTCTTTTTTATTTATTAGCTTAAGTCGAGTCTAGTCTTGGCTTAGCAACGCCATATTGTACATGTAATTAACCAAGATTGTTAACTCGCCACCAGTAAAGACTGCCTATATCCAACAAAACCGTGTATTTCATATCCCTACACCTAACGTTACAACCCTTTAAAAGACCTCTTTGATAGTTTATCCTAGGTGCTTACGCCATGTGGTGGAGGTTTGATCCTTTCCCAAGCCTATGGTAATCTATTTTGCTATGACAGGTAGTGAGAGATATTTTCCGTTTCCATAATGTGATATAACTTTATTACACCCGAGAGATGTGAGTATCTAAACACTATTTGTGAGGTGCTAGTATATGACCTCCGTGCTTGTCTTTGGTCTTTAGTGGAACGATTATTTGTTGTAATTACTTTTATATTAGTGTTAAATGACCCCTAACTTGTATTTTGATTAGAATAAAAGCGCATTTGCTTGAGGACAAGCAAATCTCAAGTGTAAGGGTATATGATGAGGCGAAAAATGAACCACTTTTAGGGGGTCATTTAAGCCCGGAATTGAATTTATTTGATCAAATATTACCCTAAATCGTTCCTTTTGTGATTTTAAGTACTTTGAGAGTGAAATATAGAAAAGGAAGCAATTTGGACGTTTTTGGAGCATAAAAGTGAAGAAAACGCCAAAGTCTTAATTTTCCATGCTGAGAACAGTGTATGACGGCGTCAAGAGGAAATTCCTGACGGCGTCAAGAGTAAAATCCATGACGACCCAGAAGAAACCTGAAGGCGTCACAACAAGAGCGTCAAGAGTTAAAATCATGACGGCCTGCATAAGGTGTACACATGACGGCGTCAGATCCAGATCTAGGCAGTCCGAGGAACTATTTGGCGGCGAGATGACGGCGTCAGACATTTGTTCTTGACGCCGTCACCTTCTAAAATCTATATATAATTTTCTATTTTTCATTCATTAAGAGGAACTTGTGTGGAGAAACCCTAGGGCCGAACTTTGTGAACCCTAGCTCGTATTTTACAGTAAATTCAAGGGTTTTTACCCCTTGAATCCTTTCATGTGCTATTAAGATAAGTCTTCTCTTTAATTCAATCAATATGTCTATGTGTTGGTTGTCTATATCTTGTGCTTGTCTTGATTTCAACATGCTAGGCTAGATTTATCTTGTGTTTGCTTAGATCTAATGAAACCTAGATGTTAATTATGTGTTGATTACTTGTTTATAGTTGTATTGGATGAATGATTTCAATGTTAGGCTTAAGAAAACTGGCATATCTCCACTGTGTAACATGCTTGAACGTCTTAGGAAACATGAACCGATGTGTACTAGGTTTTATTGGTTGTATTTAATGCATGAGTAAATTCTAATGATCCCATGTTAGGAGCTTCTTAGCCGGCTCGACATAGGAGTGAAGTAGGCACTCATAGGATTGGGGAAGTAAGTACGCCACCCCATGAATGGTATTAAGGAATACAATCCGTCATCCACGCAACTATAACAAGTAATTAACGTGTAAAAGATATCTAGGGAGTAGTGAAATCTAAGTAAACACATTTCTCCCACTTATTGCTCACAACCTTAGTTTAAATTAGTTTATTTTCATTTCTAGTATTTTAATTTGATTGCATCTTTAGTATTGGGTTAGTTGACTAGCAACTAATTCCGCCCAAATCCTTCAAACCCGAGATTTTAATTTGCTTTCCTAAAAATATAAAAATACAAAAAGAATCATCCCTCATCTCTAGACCTAGCCTTTAGGTTTTCTAATCCTAGCGACACTATTCCTAGCTGAACGATCAATCCTCCGGTACTTGTCATTATACTATACTACATCGATCAGGTACACTGCCTGGTAGTGGTTGTAAGCTTCTCAAGATCCCTTGAGAGGTAAAGCCTGGTGCAAACCCCACGCATCAAAGATTACATGAAAATGGTGATGTTTAAGTGCTTGTGATGATTCGTACGTGGTGTAAAAGTAGGTTTTAGGGCGCGTGATTTATGTCAAAAGATAGATCGGAACAAGGTGGTGATGATGGTGGTGTTATTTTGTTTAGGAGGGGGCGGTGGCGGCGGTGATTGTGTTTTAAGGTGGCGGTGGTGGTTGTATTTCAAAGAGAGAGAGAGAGTGGTGAAGATGGTTGTTGGTTGTGTTTGTTTATCCAGGTTCACAAGGACGATTTTTGTAGTTACTCTAATAAAAAAATGATAATAATAATAATGATAATAATATATTAGTGGTAAAGTGGGTTAAGTAACTTAGGTGTAGAATACACGGACCAAACCCGAAACTCATTTAAAGTAAAACGAATCTCCCGAGCCGAGCTCATTCCAAATATCCCAAAATCTCGTGATACATTCCATAAATATAAAATAACCGAACTAAACATTTAAAAGATAACAATTGTTAAGTTATCCTAGTGCCGGAGTCAACGTAATGCCAAATAAATATCTCAAAAATAAATTATCACAAATATACCAAACCAAACCAATAATTAATAATCAACTTCCATAAATAACGCAAGGTTTAAAATCACATTTCAACATTTACAAATCTCATCACGAATAAACTTTTCAAATATTCCAAAAATCATTAATTTTAAAGTAATGCGGGTTTGTAAATTGTTTCTCTAAATTGCCAGTTGTCACACATTAAATATATCTTTTCCATATTAGACTAAAGTAGAGTTCTAGCTAAAATATCATACTCTTAAAGCCAAAAAGTTAACATATTAGTCCTATTCAACAATGTTCACACTATAACAACATAAACACTAGCATTATAAAACGTCACTATAAAAAAAGTCTAATGACCGTTAGCCTATTTCGTTCATCTACCGTCTTGAAATACATTTCAAATCAAAATCTCCAATTTAAGTAGCCCTATAAAACAATTCACATCACTAGTTCTAAAAGCATACGGAGTAGTGCAGTGAATACAACTGTTATTGTTATTATTATTATTATTATTATTATTATTATTATTATTATTATTATTATTATTTTATTTTATTATTATTATTATTATTATTATTATTATTATTATTTTATTTTATTTTGTTATTTTATTATTATTATTATTATTATTATTATTATTATTATTATTATTATTATTATTATTATTATTATTATTTAGTTTTACAAGTTTATTGAATTTATTTGCACTTCAAGATACACTTACCAATTTTTTTAGAAGTTAAAAAGATACTAGTTTGATATAGTCCAGCCTTGGCCCTATATTGATGTAGTAGTGTGGTGTTATGTTGTTATTTCAATAAGAAAAAAATGCAATGATAATAATCATTTTTTTCCTTCTTTCTTTTCTACAGATTCTCGAGCTAGCTGAATGTTATCCTGGACTCTTATCGTTTTACATCAGCGATATAGCTCCAGAGAGTTGGATGTCTGTTGCGTGGTATGATTTCATAAGATGCTTCATTTTTCTTTTACTTTATCACTTAATAGGAGCTGAGTTTGCACTTGTTACATGTATTGTTACCTAGTCAATGTTTCTTAGCAAAAAAGCTGGAGTACATTTTATTATGAGTTTGCAGACATTATGCTCCTAGGATTAGTTAATGTTTTGATTTTAAATGAGACATAAACTCGTACTTAATGTTTAGAAGAAAAATCGATAAGTGAGGCTAATTTAATACCAAATGTCTTCTAGTATAACAGTACATGTTAGATGCACCCAACCAAGTGGCTATTGGTTTAAAACTAACATGAGATAATATTTGTAATGTAAATACTGCGAGATTGTAAGTTGTCTTCCAGAAAAGATGTTTATCGGTAGAATTTGTAGAATCATTTGATTTAAACATGAATAGCAAAAAGAATAACTAATATAGGTCACTATACAATGATCATCATTTTGTAAAATGAAGTGATAAGGCTGTTCCAAACAAAAGTTGAACGAGTTATCCGCGCACTTGGATTTTTGGTGGTTTTCGTTTTTAGCATAAACCTAGTAGATGTCATTTTTTAAGGAATCATCAATAGTTTGATATATTGATTCTTGACTAATGTAGCATACAACAATGAAGAAGAAGTTGAAAACACCGAGAATGGACAAGTATTGGATCTTAGTCTGTTTGGGCTAACAACTTACAAGATGCTAGGAGACGTGTGGAATCGTCACAAAGATGATGATGAGAAGATTCATGATTTTGAGAGTGCTGCTTCATCATGGTTGAGTCAACTCCATATCCAACAACATGATTACAACTTCTTTACTCAAAAGATTCATGATTTTGATAGTGCTGCTTCATCATGGTTGAGTCAACACCATATCCAACAACATGATTACAACTTCTTTACTCAATGAATACTTGGACTACAATAAAGGAATGGTTCTATTATGGTTTGATCTTGCTATTTATGTTGCAAATGAGAGTCATCCATAATAGATTTATTTCCTTTTAATAGTGCAAAGTTACATGAAATCTATTGTTAGAATTTTGCTAATCGAAAGTCTGTGTGTCAAGCTTCTGTAATTTGGTATTGGGAATTTCCTTAGCTAGTGCAAACTTTGGGCCTTTTCGATGGATGTCACTTATCGGAGGTTGTATGTCAACCTTATTCAGTGATTTGATCTTGTTAGGGATTGCCTTTATTAGTGCAAACTTTAATGAAGCTTTTGTTGGGATTTCATTAATCAAAAGTTTTATCTCTGAGCTTAGTGATTTGTTGTATAGTATTGTTGGGGATAACTCTTTGTAGTACAAACCTTAAACGTGTTCTTGAGTATCTCTCTTAAGAGGTAAAGAAAATGAAGTGAAACAAAAAAAAGTTGTGTTCTCGAGTATCACTTAAGGAATAAAAGAAAAGAAAAAGACCGAAAAAGAACGATGATTTTGAAGTAAAATATTTCCTCCTAAAATTGGGCTGAAAATGTTTACTTTCTATTTCTTTTCTTTTTCTTTCCTAACTAAAAAAACTTGAGAAGCGAGCATTAGTAAAGGATTTCTCAAATTTAAACTCTAGTGAACACTTTTTTAGTACAACCATCAATTAACAAGGTGGATAGTTACGCTAGTGAAAATTTTCATGAAGCATGTTGATTTGAAACTTGTGTTAATCAGGTTTTTAAGACCGAAAAGTGTTAGGAACACACACATGCCAAAAAAGTTATTGTATAGCTAATCACAATGTGCGAACGAGAAACTAAACAAGCACACTTAATAAAAAATGTAAGGAATTAATTTGATCAACTCACATCTATGGACATTAGATTTATCTTTTTCGGGCTAAACTGATAATATAGTGTTACAAATTTAATGTTCTAGCTAAAATATCATACTCTTAAAATCGTAAAATTCATATATAACCCCTATTTAACACTGTGTATATATAACTTGTATACAATACTAGATAACACTCTAAACAATATAAGTCATATAAAACGTCAGCCCTCAAAAATCCTCTAGATACATATCTATCATGCACACTTTGAGTCTCACGACGTACGTTAGCCTATTTCGTTCACCGATCCTCTATAACTCCCACTTCAAATCATAATCTCCAATTTGAGTAAGGTCATAAAACCATTCACGTCACTATTTATAAACTCATACCGAGTGGTGCAGTGATCTGACATGGTTACATGAGCCACGCTTATTACCACACTCCAGTCCCACCAAAACCAAACCGAAACTCACCACCCCCTTCCACCGACCACCGAATCTCGCTTATCTAACTTACTTTCTTTTCTTAAAAAATATCGTGTTAAGTCAGATACATTTTCAAACAATAACCGGTACCATTTTCGCAGTGTAAAAAAAGATATTAACAAGTAACTACAAGGACCAAAACTATAAAAGTCAAGAAGAAGAGAATGAAAGAAGGAAGCAATAGTGGTGCACCTTGTTGATTGACTGTAAACAAACAAATTGACTATCACCAGTTCACCACTATTAAAATCTAAATAAAGCGGAGATCCCAAATTTCATTCATAAATCTCCGATTTAAGGTCAGTTAAATTTTATAACTATCAATCTTTTTAATTATATATACTACTGGTACTAATTTCAACTTTTGCTTGCTTGTATTAAATCACGAGATTCATTATCCATCGGTATAGTTAGGGTTTCTTCATTACAAAGCTATCCTTGTTATGTATCTGTTATACTATTAATCTAAATTAAGTGCTTATAATAATAATAATAGTGCTTGGATTTACTTATTATGTAAAAAATGTAAAGATAAAATGGAACTAGTGCGCATTGCTTATTTGTGTTTATTTTAAGGTTTTTAAGTTAGATATACAAGTGTTTCGAGGTTATTCTAACGGGTGTTTGGTCGGATTAGGTTGTATTTTCGGCTTATTTAAATAATCCCGATTCTTGTTAAAACGAGTGATCCTAAGGCTAAGGCGTTAACTAAAATCTAAGATTATGTTAAATGTAATGGATAACAGTTAATGAAATTCAAAATAATTATACGTAAGAACATAATAAAGTTATTAGAACCTTACTTATTGATTTTAGCACACGAGAATGATTTTGCCCAAATTTGAAAGTTGTGAAGGTTGTTATGAGAGTTGTGAGAGTGTGTGAGGGTTTGTGACCGGTAAAAAGAGGTAATATCTCTTTTTGGTTTTTGGCCCGGTTCAACCATAAACTATGTTACATAAAATTAAGAAAAATAAGGCGGAAAAAGTGGGCTTATGCGCTTTTTCAATTTTGAATAATCTGGTAAAGTAAGCTCATATAAACACCCCCTTAATTTTATCTCAAATAAGCACTTTGAAATAAGCAGCTCCCATACTGCTTATTTCACCACAAGATAGGTAGATAAGCATACACAATTTAGATGATCCAAACAGGCAAACACTTCAAACTGCGAACAATAAGCAGTTAAAAACATAGTTTAGATATTTACCTGAATTGATTGATCTTGAATTCATGTGATTATATGCGAAAGTACGAAATCCTTATATTTTTTTATTTCTGTGTTTTTGTAAGGTTAGTTAGAGGTGAATGTGATTGGTTACGAGGTGGTTATTGCTGTTGAGCAACTTCAGTTTCTGAGTTTGTTCAGTTATTATGGATGGTAATAAGGACGAGGCGATAAAATGTGTTGGCATTGCGAAAGAGGCGATTGCGTCTGGAAACAAGTCACGTGCCATGAAGTTTATTGGGATGGCACAGCGGTTAAACCATAACTTAGATGTAAATGATCTTTTGGCAGCATGTAAAAATTTAGATTCTGGAAATCCTGGTCCGTCAACTGGTAGTGTTAATCATGTTGGAAGTAAGAATGTGAGTGATAAGCGGGTTGAGGGTAACGGGGAGGTGAATTATACCGAAGAACATGTTCAATTGGTTCGTAAGATTAAAAGAAACACGGATTATTATGAGATTTTAGGTGTTGAAAAAAGTTGTACTGGTGAGGAGATTAAGAAGGCGTATAGGAAGTTATCGTTGAAGGTTCATCCCGATAAGAACAAAGCTCCGGGGTCTGAAGAGGCGTTTAAGAAAGTTGGTAAAGCGTTTAAGTGTTTGAGTGATGAGGGGTCTAGGAGGCAATATGATCACACGGGTGTGGCTGAAGGGGATGAGTATAATCAGCAGTATAATGTTAGGAGGCGAAGGAGAACGGGACGTAGTATGTTTGAAGATGATTTTGATGCTGACGAGATCTTTAGGTCGTTTTTTGGTCAAAGTGATATGTTTCGTCAAGCTAATGTGTATAGGACTAGAAGGGCTGCTGGTCAGCAGGCGAGGGAGGATAATGGTGGGACCGGGCCTAATATGATGTTGCTTCTTCAGCTGTTACCTTTTTTGATAATCGTGTTGCTTGCTTGTCTTCCGTTTTCTGAGCCTGAGTATTCGTTACAAAGGAATTATACTTATCAGTTTACGAAGATGACTCAGGAATATGGAGTGGAGTATTTTGTGAAAAAGTCTGATTTTGATCAAAAGTATCCTATTGGAACTCCTGCACGAACTAATATCGAGAATAGTGTTGTGAGAGATTATAAGAATATGCTGTGGCGTTATTGTCATGTTGAGCTCCAGAGGCGCTCGTGGAGCAGAAACCTGCCAACTCCTCACTGTGATAAGCTTGAAAGCTTAGGATTCGCGCCAAGGTTAGCTCATTTTTCTAATCATTAGTTCTGATGTTAAATGTTTCTTACAGATGGAGTTCTTAAATGTGTGTTTTTTGGGTCAAATTTTATATCCTCGAGACTTTACTGTGGTCTGTGGGTCCTAATTAATTAATGCACAAGGATGGGAAAACGGAACTAAATCACTAACCGATTGACATGAACCGAATAAAACTGACTATTTACGTTCTGAGAGATTTGGTTCTGTTAAGTTTAAGCCGAGAGATTTGGTTCTGTTAAGTTTAAGCTGAGAGTAATACTCTATAAATAGGCACACAAACACACACACCATGTCATAACCACAATTGGTACTATAGTGGTTCCCACACTTCTAAAATGACTGGTAACTCATCAAAAACAAAATTCATTGTTCTTACCCACACAGATATCTCTTGTTAATACTCGTAAAAGAGGCAGTTTGCTAAAACCATGTTTAAACATAGCCAAATAAAGCTCTGCTCTGGTGTCAATGTACCATTTGTAAGCAATGTGGTACATTCACATATGCATAAAAATTGATTGTTGGTTTTCCAGTAACATGCCAACTAGTTGTGCTTAGCCTGGATAATGACTTTAACAGCTGCACAATTTGTCTTTGGAGTAAAATGCGATGGTAAAATTCAGTGGGCTGATGTATAAGTTCAGGATCCAACTAGTTGTGCTCTTTTGACTTTACTAAACTAAAGTACCTGCGGTATGTTGAGTTTGAGTTAGGTCTACGGATGACACGGATATGATCACCCTGTATCTTTTACCACTTATCTTTCTTCATAACCTTGCATTGCTGGTGGTATATCAGTAAGACAGTAACTGTAATAGTGTAATTAGGCTATGCATGCATAAGGGCTTTTGGTGGACCGCCCTCAAGGGTTTGTCTGTTTATAGACTGTTTTTGGTGTCCTTGCACATACTACGGGTTATTCTAGTAAATGTAACATGTATTACAGACTGGTGTCTGTCCACTTGGACATATTACAATAGTCGCACAGAGTTATGCTAGTAAATTACATGTGTACGGTCCATACGTGCAACACGGTATGTTTTTGTCCCTAAAATCTGAATAATATATTTGAAAGGCTTTCTTAACTTTCCATGGAAGTATCTTTTTGTTTTGTGATTTATGATGAGAAGAGCATATCCATTTGTTGCTTGACTTTTATTGTCGGGATTACTCTTTTCAAAAGCTACTGCTTACTTTAAAATGAAAAATGGATTTTTAAATAGAAAACAGTCTATTGACAAGTGCCACCAACATTAGGAAACTTACTTTTTGGTATCATTCTCTTTATTTCATGCACCTTCAGTCCTTCACTACAATTTCTACCTAATATGATTGAAGATAATAACTCAAATTATCTCTATTAAAGAACTCAAAACAATTCAATTTTTCTTCAAATCTTTGTGAAATGCCGACATACTGAACAGAGGTTGTAATTAGGACACTTTAAGAACTTGCTGTTGCTTTTTTATTTAACCATAGATCTGCTATTACACTCTTTACATTCTAAAACACTGAACAAGAGTCATTGAACCCTTTCCTCGAACCTTTTTAGGGGTCAAATATGGTAATTTGGATGGGATGGAATAGTTTATCTGTGATGGGATGTAATAGTTAACTAATAAGTGTTAGGTATTGTAGTTTTGCTGTGTACATTTAACATCAGCTTGATGGTTACTATAATCCGTGTCACCAGATCAATGCAATTGACAATTTTATTTTATTTTATTTATTTATTTATTTATTATTATTAATTTTTTTCTGGCAGGCATATGTGGAGTCAATAGATGGAGAATTCTTTTTTCCATTGTTCGGGACTTCTGCATTTCTACTGGCTGTTACACTCTCGGAATTTTGATTTATTTTATATGATGTGTAGCAGCCACTGCTCGGCTCTGCAAGGTTTGATTTTGGCATGAGTGTATGAGCATTTGTGTAAAGATACTGTTGCTGACGGGTTAGATTTTACGAATATTATGAGAGGATATAATAGTGTTCTGGAAATAATTGTTTTTTCAGCTATCAGCTGATAACGAGGTGGAAATCCTTGTTTCATATTGTAAACAAGTTCTACTTGCCGTTTTGGAATGAAAACCATACAATATTGTGTACCACAGAATATAAGTCAGTAAAGACTTGACAAACATTATTAAAGTCATAAAATTAGAACATATATATCGTTTATGAATTTCAAACAAGATAAAAATCATTGTAAACAAGATTCCTGGAACAGGGAAAAGCTGCTATAAAATTGTAAACAAACACCTGCAAATTCTTTTATAAATTTGTAGAGTGTTGCGTTGATTCTATTCATTTTCCGCGTACGTAATAGCCTTCAATTGAAAATCACCCATCGGTTTAGTTGATCACACTTGTGTTCAGCAAACGTGCCAATTCACAAACTTTTTAGGCATAGTCAGTAAAATGATTAGCAAGTAATTATGAGCCAAGACCATATAGACTGCTACAAGATTAAACTCTCGCCAACCAAACCCAACATATGCATAACCACTTAAGAGGCATCACCCGGTAAAAAGTATTGAAACGGGTATAATTTTATCTTTACTACATATAATGGAGAAATGGTCAAAGTGGAATTGTGAAAAACTGAACTTTTGGTCAATCCCCATTTTGCCCTTGTCAAAAATCAAATGCCTGGTCAATGGTAGTGCAATATTCGATTAAATGTATGGAAAGTATTGATGGAGAATGTATGAAAAGTAATGAATAAATCTCTACGATTGTTTCAATTCAATATCACGCTCCAATATTAATTGAATATCAAACACACAAAAAGGCAGTACGATTTGCTCTTCATATATTCTATTCAAATAGTTTCATCATACCTAAATCCATGCGGGTGATTTCTATGTTGTCCACAGAAAATAATCGGTAAGTATTGAAGCTATTCAATTTTTAATTTTAGGGTTTCGATTTAAATCACATTAATGTGTTTCGTTTTTTAATAATCAATTTTATTGTGTTTCGACTCATATATAATAGATTTTGCTTTCAGTAATTTTAATCCAATTGTGTTGTATCAAAACCCTAAGGGGGAAATTAATGCATTTATTTTGTGTGTTCAGCGGATTAAGCAGGTTGGTTATATACTTGACACAATTCTATTTTATTGATTAAATTCTTTTTAATTTGTTCTATATGTAATTGTGTTTTACAGCATGTCACAGTTGAAGGCACGACATTGGTGAAACAAGTATGCAACTCATTTTATCTCAATGGTTTTTATTGGTGTTTCGGTTGGTAGTGTAGGCCGTTTTCGTGATTTGGTTGGTGCTTTAGGCAGTGTTTTCAGTTATTGGTTGTTGGTGTGTGTTTATTGTGGTTCTGGTGGTTTGTGTTTCTTGTTTGTAAACCGAGATCCGACCGGCGACCGTCGAACAGGAAACTGAGGCTATTGATGTTTTTTAGATCTGAAAACCGCTCGGTTAGTGTTTCAGGTTTATGTTAGTTTTTATGGCAAGATTTTACCAAAGATCTGATTTTACCATTGGTGGTTCAGGCGGTGTTTTCAGTTATTGGTTGGTGTATGTTTAGTGTGGTTCCACCAAGTATGCGAAAAAAGGAGGTCACTGGCTCGATTCCACCAAGTATGCGAAAAAATGCTACACATAAGCTTTGGTTTAAGAGGAAGGAAGGATATCCTAATGCAGTATATGTGAGTAATTTTATATCTCATAGAGAATATTTGTAAGTGTGACTGTGAATTGTTGAGTGCAACCTGAAGTAGGAAATTCAATGGATTAGTTGTATTAGGATTTAAGATATTTGTAGATACTGAACCACATAGATATGTTGTATTGTTTGCTTCTCTACATTTTTGTTTTTGTTTTGCGGTTTGACTAAAGTGAGTAATTCTATTATTCATTATTAGCTTTTCATGACAACTGATTTATAATTGCTTCAAATAAGAGGATTCTTGATGATGAAATAGAAAAAGTCAAAGGTTTTCGGTGGATACACTTGTGTCGTTTCAGTAAAGGTTGAAAATATTGGGCCAGATTGTGAATCTAGAGGACCTTCAGTTAAGTGCATCGGAGAGAAAGCTTATGAATGCTTACAACAAAAAGCTTGTGCTTTCATGTCCTCAACATGTATTCTATCAAGTGAGTTTCCGCTTATATTTTTTCCCAATAAAAAGTAATAATAAAGTAATAAGATCATTTAAAAAAATTGTAAAACCAAGTAAATAGTGTCCTAAATACAAAGTGGACTCTTTTGCACGGAGAAAATTACTTTGAGATTGATTTGGATATGCATAGATTTAGTTTCATTTCCAGGAAAGGGTTTGAAGCATTCCAAGATAGATTAAAGAACTGCATCTTGGATGTGGGACTCACAATTCAGGTTAGTCTTATTTGTTACTAACTTGAACCAAATCACCCATATAACTAATCAAGTTAATTGGTTAAGTTGGTTGGTGTATAGTTTGATTATTCTTCATCAGGCTTCACTCATTCCTTATCTGATTTTAGAATTTGACACTATTTCAGCTAGATGTTGATTTATGGAGTTCCACGTACATGTTATTATTTAATGATTTATGGAGTTCCAGGTACATGTTATTATTTAATGATGTTACTATACGGCTTTTTAATTTTGATTAAAGAATTTTTTTTTTTAAATTTTGTTATTTGAAAGTTGAAGTGGATATCAATGTTTTATGGATTTTTTTTATAAACTTAGCATTTTGATTTTTATTATATACTGTAATTTTGAACTTTTAATGTGTTTTGATGCATATGGATTTTAGTGTCATCGATATTTTCATTCAACCATAGTGGAAGACCTGGTATAATTTTCACTTAAATTTTGCCCTCTTCTAATGATTTTCGTTGTTCCTACATACATCTGACCTGGTAGTCCTTAAGCACACACAAAAAAAAAAAAAAAAATTTATTAGGATGCCAGAGGATTCGGCGCTAAAGGTCATGGTGGAAAGCTTCCATCAACAAGAGAAGAGAAAAGAAAACTAGAAAAGAGAATACAAGGTTTTCTCTCTATTAACATTAAAAGAAATTTCTTGTTATATGAATCTATTTCTTGTTATATAAATTTTTTTCTTCTTATATGAACCTAATAAAGCAAATGCTATTGGAATGAAAGAAGAGAACTATAAAGAAGCTAAGCCTTACACTAAAGTAAGTACATGAAATTATCTATGATTAGGTGTTGGAATTATTATATCATGACATTCATATTAATAAACCAAGTACATCAAAGTGAGCATGAGCGGAAGCAATTATAGTAGATCGAATAACATGTAATTAATTAATCAATTATTTAAATCGTAAACGTACCTTTGTGATTCTAGCCCGAACAAGAATCAAAGCAATCTTCCGGAACCAATGAACCCTAATTAGGGTTTATAAGGATTATATGAATTACCCCTTACCTTTTTGTAATTCAATCCAAGAATCAAACAATAGTGTGTTTGATTCACGTTCTTGTACACACGTACTAATTCAAGAAAAGTATTTGCAAGTAATGAAACACAAAACCTTTTTTTAGATACAAGAAATCGAAACCCTTAGGGGTGTTCGTTTGATGGATCGACCAAGAAAGAAAATGGAGAAGAAAACACCAAGATGTGTGTGTACAAGTTATGAGAAAAACCTACATCTTGGGTTTGCTTATATACTACACAAAACTTGGAGCTCAAGGCACAATGGAGGTGGGTTTACCCCTTGGGCCAATCGGCTATGGCACCCCCTAGGGAATTCCGGAACCTTCTCTTGTTTCCATGTTTTGTCTAGTAATTACTTTCCTAATCTTCGTTTAATAAATAATTAGTCATTAATCAATAATACTAATTATTATTATTTGTTTTGTGTTTAATAATTAATTATAACATTTTATAAATAATTATTACATTTTCTCTTCATACGTATTGTGTGCAATCCCGTGATCTCAAGTTCGATCCTAACACACGACTATTATTATTTTGTCTATAAAACCAACAGCTCCCACTTAGACATATCATAATAGTGTGATCACATTGGTTAGCGTCTTGCAACACGCCGATGCCTCTAGTACAACTTGAGTAAGGCTCCTGGAAAACCTTTTAATGATTTCTCATTATTATTATCCCTTTGTTTCTAATACCGTGTTAAATAAGGATATGGATCTAGGTCATTCCTTAATTAACCATTCTGTTTCTCGTTTTTAGAAATTGACAAGATTACCAAATCTTTTGAACCATTCAAGAAAGACCTTGGGCGTGGCCACGCAAACACCTTGACAACCCTACGAGGGGCCAGCAGTATTAAACTCCAAAAATTAATTTGAAGGAACAAATTCTTTATTGATTACAAGCAAAACACACAAACTTTGTAACACTTCCGAAAACAACCCTTATGACTACCAGTTACGTATAGCGTTAAGTTGTTCCACAAAAATGTACTACATTCATGACCGTTATCTTGTATCTCAAGTCTAAGGATAACTTCTTATGATTTACTTAATGACAAGATCCATAAAGTAACATCATATAGTTGGGATAATTCCTATATTCAGTATCATTGAAATATCGTCTGAAATGGTATGTCTACACATCAATATACTTTAAGTATATTATACCAACTTCAGATTTGTCTTAATTTAATAATATTCTCATATTATTAACTGACAACGGACAATTTAGAATAACTCTTATTCATGGATTTAAACATGCAAAAATAGGACAACAATAATTAACAACAGAAATAAACATACCAACATACTTTATTTCATTAAAATAATAATTGTTTACAATATCCTTTATCCAAATACTAATCACAGTTATGCATGAAACTACTAGCTAATTTAAGTCCAATTCCATTGGCTAATTCATTAAGCTTCTCTCTCGCCAAAGCCTTAGTGAATGGATCAGCTAAGTTTTCATCTGTGTGAACCTTCAACAGATTTATTTCACCTTCGTCAACCTTTTCACGAACAAAGTGATACTTCCGTAGAAAATGTCTGGTGCCTCTCATGACTCCAGGTTCATTGGCAAATATGATTGCAGCAGAATTGTCACAATACATATTAATAGGTAATTCAATTGAAGGCATAACACCAAGCCCAGAAACGAATTTCCTAATCCAAACAGCCTCCATAGCAGCTTCTGAAGCAGCAATGTATTCAGCTTCTGTTGCAGACATCGCAATCGTACTCTGCTTCTTGCTCCTCCAGTCTACAGCTCCTCCATTGATAACAAAGACATAACCCGTCTGAGACTTCGAATCATCTTTATTACTTTGAAAGGATGCATCGCAGAAACCTGTAACACAAAGTTCTGCAGCTGGATTTCCACCATATACCAAAAACATATCTTTTGTATTCCTCAAATACTTAAGAATATGCTTAACAACAATCCAATGTTTATCACCTGGATTCTGTTGAAATTGACTGGTAATATTTTGAGCAAACGCCACATCTGGCCTTGTGCACTTAACCGCATACATAATAGATCCTACAGCCGAAGCATAAGGAACTTTACTCATGCGAGCCACCTCAGCAGGTGTTGAAGCACAAAACTCATTACATAAGCCATGTTTTACTTCCATCGGCAAATATCCTTTCTTGGAATTTTGCATATTGAATATCTTCAATATTTTGTCAATGTAAGCACTTTGACTTAATCCAATTAACCGCCTTGATCTATCTCTATAGATTTTGATTCCCAGAATGTATGCAGCTTCTCCTAAATCTTTCATAGAAAAGCACTTTCCAAGATATGCCTTAACTTCTTGCAAACTTGGAATGTCTTTTCCCATGATCAATATGTCATCAACATATAGAATTAGGAAAGTTACATTATCACTCCCACTAGCTTTGTGATACACACATGGCTCATCAAGATTTTGAGTGAATCCAAACTTTTTAATTTCAGCATCAAACCTCTTGTTCCATTGTCGTGATGCTTGCTTTAATCCATAAATGGATCTTTTAAGCTTGCAAACACGATTTGGAAATTCTGGATTTTCAAACCCTTCTGGTTGTGACATATAGATGTCTTCATCTAGATGACCATTTAAGAAAGCGGTTTTCACATCCATTTGCCAAATCTCATAGTCATAGTACGCTGCTATAGCTATGAGAATTCTTATAGCTCTTATGTCTGCTACAGGAGAAAACGTCTCCTCGTAATCAATTCCAAAAGTTTGAGTAAAACCTTTAGCAATTAGACGAGCCTTATAAATGTGTGCATATCCATCCATGTTAGTCTTGATTTTGTAAAGCCACTTACTCCCAACTACCTTGGCACCAGGAGGTAAGTCAACTTCTTCCCAGACTTCATTATCATGCATGGATTGTATTTCCCCATCCATAGCAGCTTTCCATTTAGCTTTTTGAGGGCTATTAATGGCAGCTCTATAACTAGTAGGTTCATTAAGATCCCCTAGTGTATGCTCATCAACCTCTACATTAAGACATAGACGGTCAGGAGCTTTCACAGATCTTGAAGATCTGCGAATGGGAATTACTTCAACTTCCGGTGGAGGACCCAGACTTTCCGGTTCTATAGGAAGTGTGCTTGTAACACCCCAACCCGAGAAGGGCTAAAGTATCACATTATGATCAGAACATACAAAGAATATTACGCAAGCGAAAGACTTCATAAATAACATAAGTCATGAACATCAAGACTTAAACATTACAAAATCCAACATAAGTCTAAAGGAAATAAAATGAAGTAAATAATCCAACATAAGTTCCATGATCATCCAAACAATGGGGAAACTAAATAGGGTAGGTCCGCTATGCTCCTACTCTCAACACTCGAGCCCAGATTCCCGCTTATTACCTGCCGCATGGAAAAGAAAACGCGGCTGAGCATAAAAAGCCCAGTGAACAGATATATATATGCAAAGCAGTAGTAATAAGCAAACGAAAGGAGAAGGATCATAAGAATGAGCATAATGTATCACAAGTCAAATGAATGAAGCATAATAAAGATATCAAATGTAAGCATAATCAGAATCATAGAGCACGTATCAACAAAGGCGCGTCTAAAGAGATACTCGAATAGACAAAAGAAACATAGGAAAGCCACGAGCCGACCTAACGAGATACTCGAATAGGTCTCAAATCACATAATCACAGATCCGTCAATTCATAGGGTATACATAGAGGGGCGACCTCCAAGTACCAGACGTGAAAGGGGTACAAGGCACGTACAACCAGTCACAAAATCAAATCATATCATATCATATCATATCAAACATACCTAGGATGCATCCATACGCCCCCCACAAACAAATCATATACAAAGTGGCCAAGAGATCTCATATCATATCATAATCAGACGTGGACGCCGGGGACTAATCACACCGCCCCAGATAGTGTCATGCCATTGGTGCCATCAATGACATGCCCATGGTACCTCCATGAGTAGACTAAAAACTCGGGCATCAGAACAGAACATATTAGAACAAACAAAGCAAAGCTATCCATAACAAAATGCTCCCAGAGCATGACAGAACAGAATGCTCCCAGAGCAAAATATAACAGAATCACATAATCATAATCAAAGTGGATAACAAATCAGAATCAAATCAGATGTATCATAGCATGGCTCATATCAAATAGATCATATCAACGAATCATATCAAAAGGATCATATCAATCATATCAAATGGGGAACATAGCAATGGCTTAGAGAATCTTAATACGAATCAAAGATCAAGATCAAGATCAAGAGTCATGAGAGAGAAAACCCCTTACTGAAAGAGGATAGAATATCTGTACCTTAAACCGCCAACGAAATCATATCATAACGTAAGAATAGGAAGTCACTCCTTCTTCAGCGAATCTACACGAATTAATGATCGGCTTATTATTAATAACTTATTCTAAATTAGATTACTCATTTTAGTCAGCTTTCCATTTTTAGTAACTTGCCATATTTAATAAGTTCCCATATTTAGTAGTTTTCCGTATTAGCAACTTTTATAGATTAGGGTTACAAATAACAATAATAGTTTAGGGTTAAACATGTCAATTTAGTAAAGTTTAGGGTCAAAATATAAATTATCAAAGTTTAACGTTTAAATATGTCAAATATTTAATTTTTAGGGTTTATATTGCAAGTAAATGTCATAATGACCGTTTTAGTATTTTGTCGTTTCACCAATTATATAAATGTGTTCTCGGTATAATTTTAGACCGTGATTAAGTTACTTCATTATAACCTCTTTTCGACCATGTCACAAAATACTCACACGCGACACCATTTAGCAAACAAAACGTATTCCCCGTAACACACCTATTTTATCCTCTCGTTTAACTCTCTACACGACCCACACCATCGTTACTCAAAACAGCCCATATTCACAATAAATAACGAACCAAAACGTGACATAATACCCATATTTTAACTTTTTTTTTAAACAACCTAATCCTTATATCTGTTTGTATATAATTATAATAAGAAAACAAGTAGAGGTATTATAATAGTAGTTCATAATATAATATAGTATAACATGTTAAATTACATTACCAGTATTCTACTCTAATACATATTAGGTACAACGAAAGTATTTTATGCAAAGGTTTAGTTGCATCAGTAACATACATATATACACACACCATATTGACAGCCACAAATAATGAGACACAACAACTTCACGAGACTAAAATAAATTCCACAAATGACCAATTGTTTTATGAAACCGACCCAAGACTCACCTGTTAATATTAGTTTTTCAAAACACCCTTTTTACCATCCACAACTCCCATGCACATATAAAATTATATATGAGACACAAGAATTACCAAATCCTTAACCACTTCAATAAATATGCATGCCCCATATGTTATTTGTTTAGGTTTATTTCCAGCTTGAGTCGCATAATAAAGTTCATAGAAGTCTTAAATAACCAGGTTGAAGGCGTAACAGATTCGAAAGAATAACACCAAACTGAAATACACACATATAGTTCATACTTTCACTTTTATTTAATATCACCCCATGACACTCTATTAACGTTCCATGATTAGTTTCACAACATATCTCGCATGATTCGAAACTGAATAAGTCGACATAAAACAGATTATTGGCGTTCATGGTGCATGTACCTTATAAATTTAACCATTCGTATCATTTATTTTAACGATAATACAATCATTTAGATCATGTTCCACTGTTTTATAAGTATTAACTTTATGCGAAGTTGATCAGAAGAACACAAGGAGGATATTGAGTGATACCTCAGATACAAAACAGATCAAAGCACCAAAACCCAAACCCTTCGAACCTAATCTAAACCACACGACCAAAGCACTCCTCGAACCAGAAAATGTCATGACCAGAACGACTCCTTTGCACTAGAAACCTAATCTAAACCACACCACCTGTCCTACGCCTCGTACCACCTTTTCTTGTGATCGAATTGAGGAAAATTAAACTATGCCGCCACCTTTTTGTTATTAGGGTTTAGTAGGTGAAATGAAGGTGTAAATTATTGTTGAAGAAAAATGAGGAGAATGAGGAATAAGAAGGGGAGGTTCGGCCGAGTATAAGGGAGATCAAGAAGACCAAGACTATTTCAAATATTCAAGTTACAGATATACTTAATCTCTTTTAATATGGTATGTGTTGTGTACATTTATTTTCAAATAATTTGACCCATAATAGCCTTAACGTTTGACATATTTAGTCTAGGTACCATGTTGTGTTAATTTATATGTCATACTTAGGTTATAGGTCTAATACATGTAGCTTTCAAATGTTAAGGTTCAAAAATACTTCAGTTATATTCAAGATAAAAAAGGTTTCAGATTTTAGGGTATTATAATTCTTCCCCTCTTAAAAAGAAAATTTTGTCCGCGAAATTGAAGTCGCAAAAGTTAGACGAAGGTGTAGCAATCACAAAAGAACGACATAATTAACCTCACGCTCGGGAAGGTCCTTTCAACAGAATCTTCACAAATAGAAAATTTTTCTCACGACTCGATCCTGACAACAACGATAGCCCCAGGCTCTCCACAGAACACAAATCATAACAAATTTGATTCCAGCGAATACAAAACAAATGCGTAGCAGATGACAGATGATAGTTGTAATCTCACAAAGAGATAAATGAAAGACATATACCTATGAAGCAAGCACGTAGATAGAGCTAACTGATAAAACTTCATCAACTCCTAATAAATTCTGAACGAATAAAAGGACTTGCCAAAGTCAGAGGAGCACGAATCGAATCATCAAACGTATCAAGAGTTTCATAAAGAGATGGATAATAAATTTGTACCGACGATCAAAATTACAAATCAGAGTATCAAAACGTATCAGAAGGCATAACAGAATAGGTAGCATAATTGTACGGATGAGAACAAATCTAAAATCTAACACGTCGCGAACCAAAACTTCCTCAAATGCCAAGACGTCTAACTCTTCTGTGCAGAATAATCATACAGAACCACAACTCTCAGTCTACATCCCAAATTCTTCTTCCACAATAATAACTAATCCATTAGCTGTTGTAATCGATTCTGAACCTTTAGTGAGTAGCTTTCCGACCTTATTCCAATCAAAAGGTAGTCCACATCCTCATTCATACAAAATCATAGAAGAATCTCTTATCACTTGCATGCCATCTCCCTTAGTGAACAAAACATAACCAAGCTAAACATTTGTCAAAATTTTCCGCTCAACACATCTTCCAAGTTCAAATAGTTCTATTCATCCCCCTAAAGATGAGAAGTCGTAGTAACATCATGAGTCAAATCCCCATAGGCTTCTGTACCTCTTCTGAAAGTGTGCTGCAAAATGCGATTCCCTGTCAATGGAAATCTCTGCCGATCTTCCAAGCAAGCCGTCCTAATCAATGCTCTACTATAACTCCACTCGTGTTGTCCTTGCTGTTTGTGCACGGGAATCACCAATGTAGTCACCACCGTCTTCATACTGTCCCATCCAGCTCCTGCTTCAAGACTCTATACGTATTTGTACCACTAAGATGAATAGAGTTGATAGAATTGTGTGCCTCACTTCAAAATTGGTTCCTTCTATCTTCTAACATAGCTAATCTTCTACCATCTTGCTCCTAAGCTTCTTCATGTCTTCCACAATTCTTTCTCAATTCATGCATCGGGTAGTTCACCTCCTGTGGTTCTAGATGTATTGATGCGTGACCAAAATCTTCTCGTCTTGCATAAGGACAAAAAAATCCTCCTCCTTGAGTAGAAACAAATCTCTTTCCAGCTTTTCCAACTTCTCTCCTCATTCTTCCTCCAACGAAAGTTACTCTTCGAAAATATCACATGGAGCTTCTTTTATCGTAGGAATGTCAACACAAAATACAAAGATGATTCTCGTGTTTCTCTTTCGTTTCTGAACATACCAATATGTCATACTATGCCAATTGTCCAAGTATTCATGGAAGACATGATTAATCAATTTCATAGGAATAGTCGGAGTAGTAGATAATACAATTGGCATCGCTTATACTCAAAAGACCATAACGAATAAGAAAGGAATTTTAGGAACATCTCGCTCCTTCACGCAAAACATGATATGATTTAGCTTCCAGAAACCAATTTACAACTTCGTGCTATCATCATTCTTCTTCCCGAATAAAACAGAAGCACATCAAAGATACACACTTGCACATATGAAATCACTTCCTAGAAGCTGGTTCTTCAATTCTTTCCCCTCCACTAATGTCATTCACAGTGGAATTTCATAATTAAGCAAACGTCACTCTTATACGAATAAAGTTCTCGAATCAACCAACTTACTGTTCTCAGGCATTGCTTGAAATATCATATGATCCCAATAAGTTCAACTTATATGATGTAACTATTATCACGTTGGCCAGGCATCATAATACTTGCATCATATACACATGCCTTTATTGAAGTCACATTCTACATCGAGTCGTGACTAACAAAGTCTCATGACCAGATCAAAACAACTTCACATTCTGATGATAATCTTAGTTGCTCATCAATAAATCGCGAACATCTCAAACAACTGAATAATTCTCGAGGCGAGTTTCATCAAACGAAGTATTTTCACAACCGCGAGGGATTAACGTATGAGTTTTCAAAACAAAGGTATTCATAATTGTACCAGGCTGGGAACCATGGTACAGAATTTCGAGTTTCTCAAACCGCCAAAGATGACAAATCTAATATGACTGTTGTTAGGATCACAATGTTCAATCAACAGATCTATATCTTGAATATCGATTCGAACATTTCCAACGAAAACAGATTAGCAGAACGCAACTCCTCTTCAATATCTTCAAAACGCATCAAACAATTCGGATACTCGTGATGGATAATCACAAGATTTCGCGTAAGGATAGAATAGGTAGGACAAAAACCAATAGTGTCGAGGGAACCTTAATATGCTTAACAAAGCAAGGAAAACCACAGAATGTGTCGAACACATCGAAGTCATGCATACGCGAATTCTCCGAACGGACGAAAAAGCATCTAAACGAATCAAAGATCGAAGTTCGAAAGAAAGTGATAATCCTCAGAAAGTGAAACTTATAAGGCATTACTACAAAGTCTCAAAGCATTCTAACTTATGTTGCTTATCCTGATAAATCTTCCAAATCTCCAGAATGAATGATCTTATAAAGGCTTAACTAAAAGCAGAGGCAGACATTAGAGTGATGCGAAAGCAAGATAACTAACTAACGTCTTATCATATAATCTACCCAATCCTCACCGGTCATCACTAAAGTTCCTAAAGGTAGAAACCTAAAGCAAATACTTCCAAGGTCATTCCATAAGCTCCTAAAGTGCAAACCTAAGGGTCCAAATCCTCACAGGCTCCTAAAGTGCAAACCTAAGGGTCCAAATCTTCACAGGCCATAATTTATGTACTACAACTCGCAGCCTGAGCTCTGATACCATAATTGTAACACCCCAACCCGAGAAGGGCTAAAGTATCACATTATGATCAGAACATACAAAGAATAATACGCAAGCGGAAGACTTCATAAATAACATAAGTCATGAACATCAAGACTTAAACATTACAAAATCCAACATAAGTCTAAAGGAAATAAAATGAAGTAAATAATTCAACATAAGTTCCATGATCATCCAAACAATGGGGAAACTAAATAGGGTAGGTCCGCTATGCTCCTACTCTCAACACTCGAGCCCAGATTCCCGCTTATTACCTGCCGCATGGAAAAGAAAACGCGGCTGAGCATAAAAAGCCCAGTGAACAGATATATATATGCAAAGCAGTAGTAATAAGCAAACGAAAGGAGAAGGATCATAAGAATGAGCATAATGTATCACAAGTCAAATGAATGAAGCATAATAAAGATATCAAATGTAAGCATAATCAGAATCATAGAGCACGTATCAACAAAGGCGCGTCTAACGAGATACTCGAATAGACATAAGAAACATAGGAAAGCCACGAGCCGACCTAACGAGATACTCGAATAGGTCTCAAATCACATAATCACAGATCCGTCAATTCATAGGGTATACATAGAGGGGCGACCTCTAAGTACCAGACGTGAAAGGGGTACAAGGCACGTACAGCCAGTCACAAAATCGAATCATATCATATCATATCAAACATACCTAGGATGCATCCATACGCCCCCCACAAACAAATCATATACAAAGTGGCCAAGAGATCTCATATCATAATCAGACGGGGACGCCGGGGACTAATCACACCGCCCCAGATAGTGTCATGCCATTGGTGCCATCAATGACATGCCCATGGTACCTCCATGAGTAGACTAAAAACTCGGGCATCAGAACAGAACATATTAGAACAAACAAAGCAAAGCTATCCATAACAAAATGCTCCCAGAGCATGACAGAACAGAATGCTCCCAGAGCAAAATATAACATAATCACATAATCATAATCAAAGTGGATAACAAATCAGAATCAAATCAGATGTATCATAGCATGGCTCATATCAAATAGATCATATCAACGAATCATATCAAAAGGATCATATCAATCATATCAAATGGGGAACATAGCAATGGCTTAGAGAATCTTAATACGAATCAAAGATCAAGATCAAGATCAAGAGTCATGAGAGAGAAAACCCCTTACTGAAAGAGGATAGAATATCTGTACCTTAAACCGCCAACGAAATCATATCATAACGTAAGAATAGGAAGTCACTCCTTCTTCAGCGAATCTACACGAATTAATGATCGGCTTATTATTAATAACTTATTCTAAATTAGATTACTCATTTTAGTCAGCTTTCCATTTTTAGTAACTTGCCATATTTAATAAGTTCCCATATTTAGTAGCTTTTCCGTATTAGCAACTTTTATAGATTAGGGTTACAAATAACAATAATAGTTTAGGGTTAAACACGTCAATTTAGTAAAGTTTAGGGTCAAAATGTAAATTATCAAAGTTTAACGTTTAAATATGTCAAATATTTAATTTTTAGGGTTTATATTGCAAGTAAATGTCATAATGACCGTTTTAGTATTTCATCGTTTCACCAATTATATAAATGTGTTCTCGGTATAATTTTAGACCGCGATTAAGTTACTTCATTATAACCTCTTTTCGACCATGTCACAAAATACTCACACGCGACACCATTTAGCAAACAAAACTTATTCCCCGTAACACACCTATTTTATCCTCTCGTTTAACTCTCTACACGACCCACACCATCGTTACTCAAAACAGCCCATATTCACAATAAATAACGAACCAAAACGTGACATAATACCCATATTTTAACTTTTTTTTAAAAAAACAACCTAATCCTTATATCTGTTTGTATATAATTATAATAAGAAAACAAGTAGAGGTATTATAATAGTAGTTCATAATATAATATAGTATAACATGTTAAATTACATTACCAGTATTCTACTCTAATACATATTAGGTACAACGAAAGTATTTTATGCAAAGGTTTAGTTGCATTAGTAACATACATATATATACACACCATATTGACAGCCACAAATAATGAGACACAACAACTTCACGAGACTAAAATAAATTCCACAAATGACCAATTGTTTCATGAAACCGACCCATGACTCACCTGTTAATATTAGTTTTTCAAAACACCCTTTTTACCATCCACAACTCCCATGCACGTATAAAACAGATCAAAGCACCAAAACCCAAACCCTTCGAACCTAATCTAAACCACACGACCAAAGCACTCCTCGAACCAGAAAATGTCATGACCAGAACGACTCCTTTGCACTAGAAACCTCGACCAATACTCCTCCCTTAGCTGTACTAGAAAGTCTCGACCAAAACCAAAACCAAAACCAAAACCAAACCCAAGCAACCAAGACCCTCGTCGACTTCAATACCACCACGCCCTTTCGAACCAAATAACCCACGATCAAAACACCCTCTCGAACCAGAAACACCACCGTAAATCACCACCTTTGAACCACAATCAAAACACCACCTGTCCTACGCCTCGTACCACCTTTTCTTGTGAACAAATTGAGGAAAATTAAACTATGCCGCCACCTTTTTGTTATTAGGGTTTAGTAGGTGAAATGAAGGTGTAAATTATTGTTGAAGAAAAATGAGGAGAATGAGGAATAAGAAGGGGAGGTTCGGCCGAGTATAAGGGAGATCAAGAAGACCAAGACTATTTCAAATATTCAAGTTACAGATATACTTAATCTCTTTTAATATGGTATGTGTTGTGTACATTTATTTTCAAATAATTTGACCCATAACAGCCTTAACGTGTGACATATTTAGTCTAGGTACCATGTTGTGTTAATTTATATGTCATACTTAGGTTATAGGTCTAATACATGTAGCTTTCAAATGTTGAGGTTCAAAAATACTTTAGTTATATTCAAGATAAAAAAGGTTTCAGATTTTAGGGTATTATAGTGCTAGTGTTTTCTGAAGGCAATGCATTATTTAGATCATCTTCTAAATCATATACTCTCCCACTGATTTCTTGAACCACAAATTCACTTTCAAGAAAATCACCATATCTTGCAACAAACACTTTGTTCTCAGGTGGGTAGTAAAATTAGTAACCCATTGTTTCCTTTGGGTATCCTACGAAAATGCATTTTATAGATCTTTGTTGGAGTTTATCTTGTGAGTCACGTTTAACATACGCCTCACAACCCAGACCTTTAAATAAGACAAGTTCGGAGCTTTTCCAGTCCATATCTCATATGGTGTCTTATCAACCTTCTTGGTGGGAACCATATTCAAAATACGAACAGCTGATTCAAGAGCATAATCCCAAAAAGACAAAGGAAGATTAGTAAGATTATACATTGATCGAACCATGTCCAACAATGTACGATTCCTTCTCTCAGATACACCATTTTGTTGTGGAGTATATGGAGATGTGAGATTCTGGACAATTCCATTCTCAGTTAAGAAATCTTTAAAATCTTGACTAAGGTATTCACCACCTCGATCAGAACGAAGAGCTTTAATCTTCTTTCCCAATTGCAATTCTACTTCTGCTTTGAAAACTTTAAATGTTTCAAACACCTCATGTTTATGCTTAAGTAAATAAACATAACCATAACGGCTGAAATCATCCGTAAAAGTTAAGAAGTAGACATCACCTCTCCTTGACACATGTCTAAGTGGTCCACATACATCCGTGTGTATCAAACCAAGTAGATCTGAAGCTCTTTCCATATTATTATGGAAAGGTTTCTTCGTCATCTTCCCAGAAATACAAGATTCGCATTTATCAAATGACTCATCATTGATATTATTCAAAAGCCCTTCACGTTGCAGCTTTTGCATGCGAGTCTTGCCTATATGGGCAAGTCTACAGTGCCAAAGGTAAGACGAATTCAAGTCATACTTCATTCTCTTACTTATGCTGTACATCGAATTATTATTATTGTTGGAAGTCACACAATTTTTCATATCAATTTCAAACACACCATTCACAGCAACAACATTAAAATAAAATACACCATTTAAAGAAACAGAAATTTTATTGCCATCAATAGTATGAGAAAAACCAAGATCCAACAAACATGAAAAGGAAACAACACCTCTAATTATAGAAGGTGCATAATGACAATTGTTTAAACAAAGTACTAAACCCGAAGGTAAAACTAAATCAAACATTCCTATGGCTTCAACTGCTGCTTGTGCTCCATTTCCCACATGCAGAAATTGCTCCCCATAAGCTAGTCTCCTTTCCTCTCTAAACCCCTGCAGTGTATTACAAATATTAATACCACATCCAGTATCATATACACAGGAATTTAATTTGTGAGATAAAGTAAATAATTCAATAACAAATAAGTTACCTGAAGTACTGGCGCCCATGTGCCCAGTCTTCTTAATCTTATTGTTTCGCAAGTCATCGAGATAAAGAGGACAATTCCTCTTCCAATGGCCCATCACCTTGCAGTAATGGCATCCTTGATCCTTCTTTGGATTATTCTTGATAGGAGGGTTCTTCTTAGGTTGAGGTGGTGGATAAGCCATAACCTGCTTATTCTTATCAGCCTTCTTCTTTCCTTTACCCTTCTTCTTGTTCGCATTTGGCTTGTTAATTCTGCCCCCTTGTATAGCAAGAACTTGGGGCGTAGGAGCCTTTGGTGTCAACCCTTTCTCATAATCAATGAGCAGTGCGTGCAATTCACTTACTGTCTTCCCCACGCAATGCATATTGAAGTTCCTCACAAAACCATTAAAATCCTTGTTAAGGGACCTATTGATTAAGTTCACAGCCATATCATTGTCATAGGGTTTCTTAAGTGTTTGTAGTTGATCCATGAAACTTTTCATCTTCAACACATGAGCACTCACAGGTTCACCATCACCCTGCTTACAACCATGTAGAGCCTCCATCAAATCGTAAATCTCTACATTTGATGGTTTCTCATAGAGTTTCTTGAGTTCATCAATCATGTTCATGGGGAAATACTCCTCAAACTGCCTTTGAAGAGGTGTGGACATTGCCCCTAACATCATTGCGGCCACATCAATATCTTCCTTGCAATCAAGATTCCATTTGGCCTTAGCAACATCAGTAGCTGCATCGCCTTCAGGTTCAGCAGGACAAGGCGTTTTCAAGATTTCAAGTTGACCAGTCACTCGCAGGACAATCCTTAGTGAACGGTACCAATCATTGAAATTTTCCGAGCCAGTCAATTTTTCTCGTTCAAAATAAGTTTTGAACACAGAACGAAAGTTGGTGTTATCAGTTTGAGCCATTTCTACATATAAAGAAAGTTCAAAACATTAGTATTTTTGATAATACAATTTTTCAAGAAAATTAAAATACCCAAGGAAAATAAATCCATAGAATAATCTTGAAAACTAGGATCCTCCATAAACATAGTTTCATCACATCAGTTGATCTGCTAGTAATGAAAGTACAATATGAGGTAACTTGTCGTACAAGTAATTGGCATAACATTTGTCCAATTCCTAGATATATGGGATTTACAATCACAAAACATTTGTATTGTAAGCATGTTTAGTCCCCATCTTAATGCCTTGAGTCCAAGTCTCACTTCCTACTCAATTTAAGTCGTCTAACTTAAAAAATGTAAACTCACAAATCATCACATCAGTTGATCTACTAGCAATGAATTTATGAAATTTACCTCTCCATTGCAATCTCGCCAAGTTCTCACATGACGTAAATTACAACTTCAAGTGTTCTTAATTAGATGTCATTTGACTTAATTTTATAAGGGTATTAATATTTTGATGTGATCAAAATAATGTATGAAGAAGCATGCATACAACTTCATAACATTGGTTTTACAAAACATTTTTATTACCAATTAGCTAAGAGTAAAATAACAAAGTTTTGATTGAGGTATCGGGTTCACCAATTAAAGAATAACCATCAATTATCGTCCACTATATCGTACTTTTGCATAAGCCTGAAAGCTTAGTGTTTCGGATAATCATTGTGGAATTGTGGATTATTCACCCTTAAGATGACAATGTACATGTAATGGTTGTTCGGTAAGTCTAATTTACACACAAACAAGCGTTAAGACAGAATGTTGTCTATCTAAGGCCACAATTTAATGCGTTGCCATCCTTATACCCATCTTATAGTGTGTAAACTTCGGTCGAGCCTATTTAACCATTACGTACAAAAACATCAATCAACCAATCATTTGAAATTTTAAACTCTTAAAAACCAAAACAATTTCGCCATTATTTAGTCCGTATTATTTTTCTATTCAAAAAATTACCCTTTTCGTTTATATAAACATGTCTAACACAATATATAAACAAAACAAGTAATATGCAATAAAAAATAAAACAACTAAATAAACACATATACATAATCATAACAATTAAATATGTATAAAACATGTAGCCACATGCAAATCTTATTCAAAAGTCGTATTAATAATCAAATCTAGGCGTATAACGTATCAATTCAATTAGGGCTTTCTTTTTCTTAGAAAAAGAGCCACATACATCAATAAATCGATTGCGTAAGCCAAAATTAAATAAATACCACATAGCACATAATTGATTACTTAATATTGGAGTCTTCCCCAATTCGACATCTATTAAAATTTACATGTTTTAATATAACTTAACCATTAATATATATAAACAATTTAAACAATTTAAATTATAACACAATCAAAATCCATGCAAATATGCACTTTTTCATGGATTTAGCTTAACAATTAACATATTGCACCAAGATCGTTTACTAAAACGCATAACAATTACATGACATCTTAGGGTTTCTAATCAAATTAAAAAATTAAAAACCATAAACCCTAATAACCCTTAAAGGTCATTCGACCCAAAAAAAATTAGGGTTAGGGATTCTAACAATTAAACCCTAAAAACATGTAACTAAACGAATCAAGATCAAATTTTTTATGCGTTTCGATAATTAATTACACATTATAACCTGGCTCTAGATGCCACTGTTGGAATTATTATATCATGACATTCATATTAATAAACCAAGTACATCAAAGTGAGCATGAGCGGAAGCAATTATAATAGATCGAATAACATGTAATTAATTAATCAATTATTTAAATCATAAACGTACCTTTGTGATTCTAGCCCGAACAAAAATCAAAGCAATCTTCCGGAACCAATGAACCCTAATTAGGGTTTATAAGGATTATATGAATTACCCCTTACCTTTTTGTAATTCAATCCAAGAATCAAACAATAGTGTGTTTGATTCACGTCCTTGTACACACGTACTAATTCAAGAAAAGTATTTGCAAGTAATGAAACACAAAACCTTTTTTTAGATACAAGAAATCGAAACCCTTAGGGGTGTTCATTTGATGGATCGACCAAGAAAGAAAAGGGAGAAGAAAACACCAAGATGTGTGTGTACAAGTTATGAGAAAAACCTACATCTTGGGTTTGCTTACATACTACACAAAACTTGGAGCTCAAGGCACAATGGAGGTGGGTTTACCCCTTGGGCCGATCGGCTATGGCACCCCCTAGGGAATTCTGGAACCTTCTCTTGTTTCCATGTTTTGTCTAGTAATTACTTTCCTAATCTTTGTTTAATAAATAATTAGTCATTAATCAATAATACTAATTATTATTTTTTTTTTGTGTTTAATAATTAATTATAACATTTTATAAATAATTATTACATTTTCTCTTCATACGTATTGTGTGCAATCCCGTGATCTCAAGTTCGATCCTAACACACGACTATTATTATTTTGTCTATAAAACCAACATTAGGTACATGACTGTTAGCTAGGGCTAAAAATGTTTTTGTTTCGATTTAACCCAAATGCATTGTGCAGGCTTGAGATGCTTCTGTTTCTAGAAAACTTCTCTGGATACGTTGAGGTTTTCAAAATTCCAAAAAGGTATCCAAGTTGTGTTTATTATTTACTTAGAGCTTCTTTAAAAAGGTTATACATTGTTAGTCATGTCTAATAGTCAATACCCTAAAAGAGCATTCTTGATTTCATACCTTACTTCGAGATACCAAAAGTATTTTAATACATCTCAAACTCCATTATATCATATGTGTAACTTGGTGAAGAAAGTAAGTGTTGTTACAAGATTATAATAGGTGTATGTTGGTAAGGGGTTTAGGTTAAATGTGTACATTTTGCTACGGGTCAAAATGGGTTAGATTATAACATTCAAAACGCATTGCCAAACACCCTTTAGAACTTGTGTACTTTGAAGCTCTATTTACTCTTTATTTCCCATTTTCAGTTGGGCAAATGATATTATAAGGTAATATACTTGCCACAAATTCATCGAATGGGTAGTGAACTATTTTTTTTTTCATTTTGAGGGTAATTTTCTTTCAAATTTATCATCTTTAGGGTATTTTGCAAAATTTTTGAACAATTTTGCCCTTCGGGAAAAAAAATTTTGTATTAGCTATGAGGGCCAAAATTGTCCAAATTTTTTACAAAATACCCTAAAGATGATGATTTTGAAAGAAAATTACCCTCAAAATAAAAAAAATAGTTCACTACCCATTCGATGAAATTGTGGCAAGTATATTACATTTTTTTTTTATTATTTGCCCTTTTTAGTTAAACTTGGGAGTAGTTTCTGGAACTGTCAAGATATGCCTTTTCATAGTGTCGTCTGAAGCAAACATTTTTAGTACGACAAGATAAAAGTTGCATTTTATGATCACGACCTGCTGATGTGGGCTTGCTGATCATGTCTTGCTTATGACGGCTTGCTGATGACGACATGCTGATCATGGTTGGTGATGATGGCTTGCTGATGTCGTCTATCTGATGTTGGCTTGCTGATCACTGCTTGGATATCGGCTTGCTAATCACGGCTTGCCAATAATGTAAGCCTTAAACAAGTTCAGCTAGATAATATTGTAGCATAAGTTCATATACATTCATGTGAATTTATACTAGCTAATATATGCAGGTTGTGGCATCTGATTCACCCGTTTACTACAGTTGTGATGAGGATGATTGTAGTCCACTTGATGAACCTATTGCTGCTGCTCAACGGTTGCGAATTTTTTTAAGCCAACTGCAAACTTCTGAAGTGGCTTTTCATGTTTCACAAGGTTTCTATAGGATAATGAATAAAAAGGCCACCGACTATTGAAATTTATTTATAGTCAGTATCTCACGTTATTCGTACCAAATCAAGCAAAAACATGTTGGATGACAGAATGCAACCTTATTTTCTTATCTTCCTTAAAAAAAAATACTTTTGGTTGTTTCTTCTATTTTGTAAACCAAACATTATAGAATGGTAAAAACCTGAAGATAATTTTCTTCATTTATTTTGGCAAATGGATTGCCAAACACTATGTTCACAAACACAATGGCGATTTGAGATGTATTTTATCTCCGACGGGTTAAACTAGACGAGTACTCATGCATAGCAACCCGATTTTATAGCGCAAGATAGTTGTAGTGATATTTTGGTTACACACCATTATACAAAACACTTAACATAAATATCATTACAAGTATATGTCACTATAAAATCCCGTTGCTATGCACGGGTACTCGTCTAGTCTTATAAAAACCAGAATAAACTCTCATTTTCTTCATAACTTACATTCCTTCCTTTGCAAATTTAAATCTTTAATATAGATTCATTTTTACACCTCAAAAATCATCTCAAATGGACCTCAACATCCACAAGCAACTCGTCTTCACAACCATTTGACCTCAGCATGTTATTTAATGACCGTTTGGCGATTTTATTCACAACCTTCAAAACAAAAGATAAAAGGAAAGAAAACCAGTCAGAATCATGCTCTGCAACCTTCTTTAACACAAAAGACACTATGGCCTAAATGGAAGAAGGCTCATCAGCTTTGATGAACCATGTGAATGAATTCAGCAGAAATAAACAATGGTCTTTTCATGAGACATTGTGAACACGAGGGACAAACAAAGGAAATAAACAAGGTTTTTTGTGACTTGAGAAAATCACAATAACCAACCTTCGTTGGCCATTTTCTTGATCACACTCTAAACGGTAACCCTCACGGAGAATGGTTATGTCAGCCCGAATAATATCGCCGGAGGAATGAAAGAAAATGAGGGAAGTTTTGATAAGTTGATGTTGGAAAGTTGGTTTTGCAAAATGAGTTTTTGCAATTTTTGGACACAATTAATATATGTATATGTTATATATATTTATATTTCTTGGTAGCTTTGCATTCTCCTTGAAGAGAGCTTCGAAACGAGCTAAAGTGTGTCAAAAATAGAGTTGAAATGAATGAGATATCATGTCTCAAAGTGAGGCACGTGAAACACAAAAAATGGAAAAGTGGATGTATCCCACATCGCCCAAAACAAGAAGTGAATGCTTGTTTATAAGGAAATCTTGATATTTGCTTTCAAAATCCTTTAGGTGAGTTATGCTCCCACTCCTATGTTTGCGATAGGTTCGAAGGTTATTAACTCATTCGAGCCTGCGGACACGAATGCAGCAGACACTAATGCAGCTCCGAAACCTCGCCTACGTGTGTTTGCTGAAATATTTTGTGTGCAAATAAAAGATATCAAATCATGTAATTGGTTTTATTGGTTTAACCGATTTGTATATCGGTTTATTTTTAGCTAATATTTTTTTGTGTGCAAATAAAAGATATCAAATCGTTTTATTGATTTAACCGATTTGTATATCGGTTTATTTTTAGCTAATATTTTGTCTAGCTAAAAAAAAAGGTTTATGCTATAAAATAAACTTTTGTCATTCAGTTTTCGGATACATAAAAATGCAACTCTTCTGAACCAGATTTACAGCAAGCCAGTCGATCAGAAGCACACAAGTTTTCGTGATCTTTCAGGCAAGTTTGTCTAGTCCAGCTGTACAACAGCTTTGGACGTTGTACCCCGAAAAACAGACGGCGAATCTGTTTTAAGGGAATCGTGTTTAACACGAGCCTCGTTCCGACCTTTTACTGCTTTTATTTACTTATCGTTATTTAGTGTTTGTCTTCTGCTTCTACACCTTGCTGTCTCTGATTTAATTTTTAGTCATTTAATTTATGTTAATTTATTATTATTTATTGTAATCTGATTATATTAATAAAAGTGTACACCGTTTCTCACAGTTGAAAGGTTAAAACATAACTTCTCCTTTTTAACCCCCAATTTATAGTCACGAAAATGGGTTTAGTGGGGTACAAGTGGACCATTGGGCCAACAAATCCATCTCATGCGCGTGACATACACGCCCTAAAACACATGCGTACTAATGTCACGATGACGTCAAACACAGTTGAAACGACATGTCTGCAAGCCGCCTAAATGCCAAGTTGACCAAATTCAAATCATTTTTAATTATTTTACTTATATTTCCCACACAAAACATTTAATGTTGGTGCGTCCTGGCACATCTCATCATAACACAAGTAGCACAACTTGCATTTGCATTAATTAATAGCCAAGACCACATAGACTGCTACGTCAAGACTTACCTTTCCCGGGACCTAGAGATCTGTTTATATGTTCTTAACGCTTAAAGGAGTTGGATAAAATATCTTTTACAGAAATCAAATCAACTACCCATATTTAACTTGGTAACCATCAAGATGACCTAGTGCTCAGGACAATGATGTATTCACAAGAAGGTCCTGATGTTTGAACCATCCTACATAAGCATCTTCCGGGTGACTAGAAAAAAAAATGATTCGCAAAGATCACATAAATATCGTTTAGACCGAATATATGAGTTGTGGTGTTCGCAAATCAGGTAATCCGCACGAAATCAAACCGAACCAAATAAATTGTGTACTTCAGGTTATTCAGGTCAACCCGAAAACCGAATCGAACTGAAATTAGGTTTTCTGTTCGGTTTAATATAATTTGAATTCAGATTGGTTCGGTTCGGTTCTACCAACCAAAAAAAAAGTTTCACTGAACAAACCGAAATAAACTAAATAACCTAATAACCAAACCGATAAATATATGAGTTAAAATTAAAATATAAAATTGTTAACGTGTTAGCAACAGAAACTCATCCGATGCATACATAATTTAACTTAAAAGAGTTGCGGATCAAATATCCTTAAAGACCCATAAAACAAAAAGCCCATCTGACCCAGCCCACTTATACCAATCCAAATATATAAACACATTTAGGGTTTTACTTCTCTCTTCTTCTACTGAATCGCGCCGGAGCATCTCTTCTTGCACATTTCATAGGTACATCTTTCTTACTTTCCATATCCTTATTCATATAATCATTAAAAACATATAGTTATTATTTTTAATATTTGTTATAAAGCATAGTTTGTTAAATATGTATCAGTTGTAATGTTTTTTTTAATATGTTGTTTATGTTGAATTTATAGTTGCTGTGTTTAAGGAACTAAGAAAAAAATGGTGTCTGGAAAGAAAACGGTATGTGTTTTTTGATGTTTACATGTTTGTGTTTTATAAAATTTTTAAGGCTGTTTTTTGTTAAAGTTTTAAATATTGTTTTGGTATTTTGTAAAATGTGCAGAAGAAGACTCATGAGAGTATCAACAACAGGTTGGCTCTTGTGATGAAGAGTGGAAAGTACACTCTTGGTTACAAGACCGTGCTCGAGTCTCTTAGGAGCTCCAAAGGTGTGTTTCGCCTTTTCGATATCAGATTTTGTTTATTGTGTTTGAGTTAAATGGTTATATAGTTGGGGCTTATGTGGTGTTTTGTTTTATGGGGAAATGTAGGTAAGTTGATTATCATTTCCAACAATTGCCCGCCTTTGAGGAAGTCGGAGATTGAGTACTATGCTATGCTTGCTAAAGTTGGCGTTCACCATTACAATGGGAGTAAGTGAATTGCTACTGCTTTGATCCTTTCTATTGGCTTAAGTTTTGCTATATTCATGTGTGTTGCTAGTTGGATTTCGTATAGGATTCTGAAATTGTGGTACTCTCTTTCATTTGAAATAGATTTGTTTGATTGGGTGGGTAGTACGAGACTCTTGTTTGACTTTTCGTCAAGTGTTTAAAAACACCATTGAGTGATTAGGCAATATCAGGTTTTTTATAGTAGCTACATTTGTAAAGAGGTGGCAATATAACCATGAAATGGATTTTTGCAATTTTAATTGGCAGAAAAAATGTGTTTATGGACTTTAAATTGCTGTATTTTGAAACACTAAAAAAGGGATAGCAAAAGAAACAAACCAGAACCAAACATAAGCTATCACCACTAAGATTGATTTCTGTTTATATTTTAGATTTTTGTACTTAAGTGCTCATTGAAATTGTTGTACTTAAATGCTCGCTATAACGTTTGTTGTTTACGTTTTCTTACTGATCCCATTCTTCCTGATTTCTGTTTAGACAATGTTGATCTTGGAACTGCTTGCGGGAAGTACTTCCGTGTGTCTTGCCTAAGTATCATTGATGCAGGTATTGAATTTGAGATATGTTATTTATCTATTATGAAGTATTTGAAAAAACCGTGTGATTGTTAACTAACCAGTTTGTTTTTTTGGCTTTGGTTTAGGTGATTCTGATATCATCAAGAGTCTGCCAGGAGATCAGTGAAGAGGATAAACACTTATCTAGTCTTTTCTCTCAACTGTTCTAAGTTTTGGCCTAGTATATTATTATCCTTTTGAGTTCTGTGTTTGCTCAATTAATATAGTGATCTTGTTGCTTTGGATTCAGTATTTAGTACTGTGTTTCTTTGTTGAATGTTAATCATCATTTGCATGTCCTGTTTTGGTAACACTATTGCTGCTGGTTCTTATTTTAAGATTGGTTCCTTTAGGTTTAAAATTCTATTATTTGTTTTATTCTAGCAGTGTCATTTTTAGCCACAATGAACAATAATATTGTTCTAGTTAACCAGGATTGAAAAAGAAAAAATATGTACAAATATATGTATGTGATAATCTAGACAGTGTCATCGCAGTGCCTTCATGTAGCCACCATTATAAGCGCAATGGAGTAGGTGATCAATGATGAATTGATGATAATCCACATAATACTACCTTTGTAATTTTTTTTTTTTTTTTCTTTTTTCCTGCTTATAGGAGATCATGCTCTTCATTGTTATGTTTAAAATTGAGGGATAGAATGCATATGTGGTTTCCTCATTTGCATGTCTTGGTTGGCAACACTTTTGTTGATTTTTATTTGAGTATGGTTTTTTAGGCTCTTCGAGTTCTGGGTTTTTTATTTTTGTGGTCTCATTTTTTTTATCACAAGGAGCAATAGTATCATCCTCGTTAGACAGGATTCGAAAAGAAAAAAAATTGTACGGAAACAGAAATATAATATCATAGGTGATGTTATTTTCACCTTTCATGCACTTGTGCTTCTTGATTAGTGGGGGTAAGACAAGTGCCCTCACGTATCCACAATCATAAGTGCACATTCGGTGATGTCGCGACCATGGAATAAAGATGCTATTCTTTATTGTACTATGCTTAAACTGAGGGATGGAATGAAGATGCTATTCTTTATTGTGGTTAAAAACTAAGGTGTGTTGATTGAATCGATATGCTACGGGAGAGCTGTGTTACGAAGTGGTTAATACGTAGTAGATGCTAATTTCAAGGTTGCTTTCTCAATATCTGCCTATTTTGCGGATTTTGATTTGTTTATTAAAACTCAAAAGATTTGGAAGATGCCCTTACTTAGGACGTGTTTGTTTTTATAAAAAAATGCTCTTAACAGCTTTTGAATCTGAACCGTTTAGATATTTTGGCCGTTCAGATATAGTTTTTTTTTTTTTTTTTTTTTTTTTTTTTTTTTTTTTTTTTAAGAAGCGGTTAGAGGCAGTAAGATCACTTGAGAGGGGCGTCTTAATGCCTCTTGTTAAAAAAAAAAAAAAAAAAAAGTACGAGCAAACAAATCTGCGGTTCAAACATGAGTTTTTTTTCCTGTTCAGATGCGGTCAGATTCAGACATTTACGCCTCAGATTCAGATGTGCGGTTCAGATTCAGATTCAGAGCCTCTTAAAAAACAAACACCACCTCAGTGTTGTATAGGTCGAGAGATGGAATTCTCAAAGGAAAACAAATAGTAAAAAATATTCTCTAATTTTCATAATTTTAAATAACATTGCGTATTTGTGTTAGCGTTCCTTTATTTGATCGCTAGTTTAAATACCCGTTTTGCCGTTTAGGGTATGTTTGGTTATAGCAGTAGCAGTAAAGCTAAAGTAGTGAGCCGTAGTTGTGAGCTGGAGCTGTATTTTTCTATAAAAATGTTTGGTAGCGTAGTTGTAGTTGTAATTATAATGTGTAAACCAACTCATAAATGCTCAACGTTTCTAAATGTTACTTCATGATGCGTTGAAAAAGGAGCATTTCGAAAATAGATAAAGCTACTTGTTGTTTGTCAAATGAACATTAAAAATTACAACGCTCACCACTCGTAAATGCTCTAAACGCTCTGCGGTAAACACACCCTAGGTAGCTGACATCCATGCAAGAGAAATACTATAACCACAAAAATTTTGCAGTAAAATTTGTAAATACTTTATGCACTTTCCATTACAACTCATTATGCTTTCTTAACCTTTTATTGTCATTTTTCTTCCTTAAGTTTGTTAATGTTGTCATTGAGCTTATTAAAGTTGACTTTCTAAGTGTACCTTTTTAACATTTAGTCGGTTTTAAGGTTTTGATTTTGCTATGTGTAATAATTGAGGTGACAAATGAATAACAAAGAAGTAAAAATAGAAGAAAAATTATTTGAATGACTACATATAAATTTAAACCAAAAGACATATCACATTTGTCAAAATATGAATGGATTAGGTCTATTGTTAGGTCTTCCTCTCAATAAATTACTAGTCTTTTATTTTCTTCACCAACCCACAAAAAATAGAAGAAATTTAAACCTTCATTTCAAAACCCAATCTCTTTTATCAATCTTTTTTCATCTTCACCCACCCTCAAAATCAAGAACGTTTGGACATTTAAATAAAGAAACCCAAGGTCGATCAGATCCCCACTTGGCACATACAAGCATGGTTCTAAAAGGCACGTCATGGCGGTGCTGAAGCATGAGGCATAACCTCCACGTTATAAAATATATCGAGGCGTCGGCTCTAGGCGTGATGTGAGATGATGTTTGAAAAGGCATGAGGCGTGCTTTTTTTTCTTTAATTCAACTCTAACGAAAAAGTTTTTTTTTTTTTTTTTTTTTTTTTTTTTTTTTTTTTTTTTTTTTTTTTTTTTTAATAAAGAAATGAAGAAGATTTCATGCATGGACAGTTTCGTGACTTTATTCCTTATCTGTGACACTTTTTGTAAACTCGATATATATGAAATATGATATAAATATATAAATCTATAATTATTTTCATATTTTGTGCTGCTTTAAGTTACGTCTTAGAAAATGTTGTGACTTCACCATGAGTCCTAAGGCATGAGGCTTGGCTATTCCGTCACACTGCGCCTCACGATATTTTTAACCGTGTATACAATTCAAGCTTATTAAATGTAGGTTGTGTAAATGAGGCAAGCCCATTTCCTTTCCAGACATTGTAAGTGAGGTGAATCCAGTAACAATAAAACTTAAAAAAAAAAAAAAAAAAAAAAAAAAAAAAAAAAGTCCATTGATCATCATGGCTGCAGATATTGGAAGCCCAAAATCTGAAATGTTCCTAGACGAGTTCAATTTAGAAGCCAGCGGTATGATTGTGGTGATGTTGTGTAGAGCATGGGATATAAACGCTTCTACCAATGGGTGGCACTAATTTCTTGGTCTCTGATGCTAAGGTATATTCATCTTCCTCTTAAAAAAAGTTGTGTAACACCAATACCAGATAAAAAATATAATAATCTATAGCCATTTTTTACATGCTTTTTTAGTAGGGTAATGTAATCCATTATACGACCAAGGCAACAGTGGCTCACAATTTCTTGATGTTAAAAGAGGGGGTGTGTATTCAGTTAGAAATTTTGTGGTCATGAATAACAAAGATGAATTTCGCACTAGAAAGGACGATACCTTTATGCTAGAGTTTGATGGATCAACGACCATAAGGAAAGCCGCAGTCAAGAATAAAGGGTTTGTCAGGTATCTGTTATTGATGCGTGGGATTGTGCCTACGCAAAAGGTTTTACCTCTCGAGGGATCTTGAGAAGCTTACAATCCCCACCAGGAAGTGTACCTGACCGATGTAGTATAGTGTAGTGGCAAGTACCGGAGGATTGATCGTTCTACTTGGGGAATAGTGTTCGTTAGGATCAAAACTTAATTAAACTAGGTCTAGAGGTGAGGGATGATTCTTTTTGTATTTTTATGGTTTATGAAAAGCAAGTAAAATTCTCGGGTATTGGAAGAGTAGGAGGAATTAGTTGCTAGTCAACTAACCCAATTAACTACAAATGCAATAAAAATTAAATAACAAGAAAGTAAATGTTGAGAAAACAATAATGAGAGAAACGTGTTTACTTAGATTTCACTACTCCCTAGCTATCTTTCATTAATTGACTAGTTTGTTACAATTGCATGGATGACGGGTTATACTCCTTAGACAAAAATACATCGTTTGTCCCTAAACTTTCCACAAAATGTCGCATGGCACCCTAACTTTTAAAAATCGTCGCCTGGCGTCCAAACCTTGTGTTTTTTAGGCCGATTGTGTCCCTTGACCATTTTTGGCTCGGTCAACGCACGTTTTTTGTAATAATATGAGGGGCATAATAGTCCAATCATGTTATAACCAGTCCTACAAACCTGAGTTAACCCAACAGTTAACGTTAGGGACGATTCATGAAGTTTACTTTGCAACTTGAGCTTACCTTCTCTGATACGCTAGCTCATTTTGCGCGCGAATCAATAAACCCACCCACCAAAACCCCTATGCCCACCATAATTACATAGACCTATTGAAAAACCAAATCCAAATAGAAAAAACCTCATTTAGTGAAAATCCAAGACGAAATCCAAGCATTCATTTTTCATAACTTACCATGTCTTTTGAACGGAATGTTATGAATGAGATGCCGGATTATATTAACAACATGCCGGATAATGTTATCACCAATATTTTGAACCGTTTGCCACTCAAAGAGGCGGTGACGACATCCAGTTTAGCGACAAACTAGAGGTATAAGTGGACGTTGCTCATCGATGTCATACTTGATGAGGATTTCTTTCATTTTTTTTTACAGATAAGTTTGAAGGGATGCATGTTACTGATTGCTCCTTCAGCTCAAAGGTCCCATAAGAAGGTTTGTCTTCTCTGTAGAGCTTAAACCCTTGTTTGGACAAGATTACTTCAATTATGAAGAGGTTCATGCTTGGCTGTTGTTGTTGGGTTAGCGAGGAATTGAGGAGCTCCTTATACATAACTGGTCCGTCAAACCAGTTATCTTGACAACCCAAATGTACACTCGTTTGAAGTTGAAACATCTGGAACTTCATTGGTGTACGTTACCTAGTTTGGTATCCTTTGAAGGTTTCCCAAATCTATTGACCTTAGAATTGTTATGCGTCAAATTTCTGACCGGTACAATTTGGGACTTTGTTGCTGGTTGTCCCTTACTTAAGTCTCTTAAAATCAATCGTACTGATACAAAAGAGATGAGACTATTGGATATTGCACAACTTGGGAATCTGAAGAAGTTTTATTTGTCATTCGGTCTTTTGAACCAGGTCACCACAATCACAACTTACAATGTATATCAGCTTAAAAGTCTTCCCAAACTTGAGTCCCTTACATTGGATTTTCAAGAGTGTAAGGTAAGACCAATTTGAGTTTGATACTTCAAATTCAATCTTTAAAAATTCTGAAAATTCTACATGTTGTAGTTATTGGCAGAAGGCAGCTCATGGATGAATGTACCTGTGGCATTTGTACCCCTCAAGAATCTAAATCTATCTGGAGTCGATTTTGGGAACAATGCAATGGTAGCATTCATCATTCAAATGATTCGTGGAGCTCCAAGATTGCAAATGCTAGAAACCAGAGTAAGTCGAATTCAATATGTATTATGCTTCACATTAACATAAATTGCCATGGTTATGCATCTCAATACTATCTCAATTTGCAGGCTTCATTCAAAAGTGATCTAGCTTTGGAAAGTTATTCATTACATTTAGGAAGCAACAGAATGGGGTCGGGCTAGCTCGAGAGTGTGGTGTTTCGAACTTTTCCTATATTAGTTAATGAAGTAACAATAATAAAGTTTGTACTTGCTTGTTCCCCCTTGCTGAAGAAACTTTATGTCAAGCTTTGCACTCTGAATCATGATCACGCTGAAAATGTGGTGATGAATTGGGAGTTGGCTAGGGAGCTGTTGAAACTCCATCGAGCTTCCCCCACAGCCATAGTGGAATTCTTCTAGTTTTTGTATGTTTATGAATGGGTTGTGTACCCTATGACAATTAACCACGTATTTTGTTGTTCGAGTTTCATTCTATGGTTTGTTTAATGTTTAGCTTGTACCCTATGACAATTAACGAAGTATTTTGTTGTTCGTGTTTCATTCTATGGTTTGTTTAATCTTTAGCTTGTAATTACCCTAAATGGTGTTGTTTGATATATTGTAGGTGGGTTGTGGATATGGAAATTTGACTTTTGAAAGTCAAAGTTACATATAGCACTTCAACTTGGTATTATGATCCATAGAAGGCAACACTACAATTAATGAGTCAATTGGTAAATGACAATTTCTATTTGATGTTTGACTATCGAAAGTCATTGTGGAAAACTAGAAGGGGGGGTTGAATAGTTTTACGTCTTTTTCGTTTTATTTGTTTTGTAAAAGTTAGCTGCAAAAGTTTAGATGAAAATTTCAAAACTCTTTAATGCAAAAATATAGATACAAGTTTATTTACGATTTTGTATAAACACTACTTATGTATAATATACAATTTCAAAACTCTTTAATGCGAAAGTGTCGATACTAGTGTATATACAATTTTGTGTAAACACTACTTATGTTTAATGTTGGGAAAGAATTTATAATTTCATATATCATATATATAAGCATATATATATGTATAAGTGTTTTCATATAAGTTTGTGTACTTGGTTTGTTTTTGAAAGATTAATGTTATGAATGAATTTTAGTTTGATCTTTATGTGAAATCAATATGTGCACAACACAAGCAATAATAATTATGTATGGAATGCTAGTAAGTAAGTAATCAAAAAGTGAGAGATGGAAGGATCAAACCGAGAGACAAAGGATTTATAGTGGTTCGGCTACAAGGACACCTTCCTTGCCCTACTCCACTCCCCGAGTCACCTACTCGAGAGTTTTTCTTCACTAGATCAAAAGCCTCCCTTATGGCGGAGAAAACCTTACACACCAAATTACACACCACAACTTTGTCACAACACAATCACAACTTCTACACGACTTCTTCACACCAATCTACGTCACACCAATTCTTTCTCACACCTTTCTACTTCACTCCTAGCTTCTTCACAACTTTCTACTTCGCTAACCCTTTTTCTTAACGCCACTTGTTTCTTTACACCTTCACTACTAAGTCCTAACCACTACTCCAAAATACATTCTACTTCACAACTTCTAGGCTTCAAGGTCTTCTCAACTTCAAAGCTTCAACTTCTTTGTCTTCACAACTATCTCCACTTCAATATACTACCACTACTTATTTCTTCTATCACCAATCCTATTCACCACTACTTATTTCTTCTAACACCAATCCTATTCACCACTACTTCTTCACTTCTAGTGCTACTTCACACCTTCAATAAATCTAGATCCAATATCTAAATCTAACAAACCAATGTATACACTATATTCACAATATAATGAATGATGTACAAGATGAAGTAAACAAGCAACTTAGATAGCAAGATGATACTAAGTTGTAATACTCCTAGTCTTGATGAATAGAAGTATTCTTCTCTTTGCACTTGAATGAATGAGGCTTTGGATCACTTGGAAACAAAGGCTTATGAATTATATGATCAAAGGACTTTTAAGATTGAAATGGAGATTTGAATCAGAAAGTTTTTAGTGCAAAAAGGTGAGAAAAATTTCAGATTTAATGTGGTATTTATAGGCAACAAGTTCTGACAGAGGAGCGTGGCCGGCCCCCTTAAAATTAAGGGGACCGCCCCTTATAATTAAGGGGGCCGCGCAACTGTAACGGCCAGAAAACTTGTCTTTTAGTGGGAAAGTTTATTTGGTGAAAAACTAACTGATTTTGGTTAAAAATTTGAAATCATATATTTAGTATGATTAAAATATTTTTCTTTATTACCAAAAGTGTTTTGCAAAAATATATAATAATTTTATATATTAAAATAAACTTTGTAATAATATCCCTTTGATCTTATAATGCATTAAACACTATGTTTATTCATACCTTAAGTGATTAGATGGTGAAAGTGATTATTTACTACTAAATACTTGTTTACGTCATGATCTTTGGTTTGATGTCTTTTCATTTTGTGATTATCAAAACATAGAGATATTGAAAGATATGAATAACGTTTTTAGTCATTTATTTATATCAACAGTCATAATTAAAATTCCATGATTCAAATAACCCATTTTGACTAATAAAGTCAACACAGACAACACGAAGTGTTACTAAGTATCCGCTATAAAACATAAAGTTAAGCATACGTATATTGCATCATACTTCCAAAATTGTGTATGGACAAACCCATATGGTTTATCCTACACATATAGTTTACGTCTAAGCATTATCAAGTTGATTTGTGCCTACAAATCCACCATACATATGAACTACATAATTTGTTTACATAATATCATTCATCCAACTTTAAAGCTCCATCAGCATACATCAATCTGTAAAATTCTTTGTGACATGTTAGTTTCATCACTTAGAAAGAAGCAGACCATTGAACCTTGACCAAAATGTGCTTCTGCCCTCAATTGCCTAAAACTAGATAATGAAACAATAGCCACTTGCCTGCTGACCTTCCCTTGACCAACTTGAAGTGTCCTCTCACGAACTTTGAACTCTTTCTCTATGCTTTTATGCTTCACAACCGCTCTAGAGAACCTATACAAGTTATACTTCTTAACAATTCTTGATGCAATGGACTGATAAAAAATGTACAAAACTTATCATTAGTTTGTCATGGGATGCTTCTAATACACATTATGATCCATCAATTTTATTTCAGAAACACAATATATGATACAAATTACATTAATATATCTTATTAAGCAACTCTGTCACTAGACTTACAAGTCGGCCGTCTCTCCAGAAGGCTGCAGTCAGCTTCCTGTAGAATGCCCTTTCTTCTTGGTCATAGGCTGTGTGGTGTTCCCAATTACACATCTAATTCATCCGAGGGGCTTCAAAATCTGAATTTAATATTACATATAATCAAATAAGTTACACTACTGTGAGATACTTGGTGTTGTTAAAGTTAAAAAACTAAAACATACCATAGTCAGTTGGTAGGTGACACAGGGCATTCATGGCTATTGTTAATACAAATATCGCCTAAAAACGTTAGGCATATTTTACGATCTTTCTTAGTTTTGTTAACTACAAAAGATAAAGTTTATTTTTGGCAAATCATAAATATAGTTTAAAAGTCTTTTACTTAACTTCATTCTAACTACATTTACATGTTTTCACAAAGTAATTTCTAAGTAAGTATACCTTAGTTTAAGTACATGTATTGAAAATGTCTATTATGTATATTTAGCAAGTTTGCTAATTAGTTTGTCATATTAGGATATAAGCAAGCAAACTTTTTCTAGTAAAACATTCACTTGCTAAATATCTCAAACAAACATGTTTTGATTCTATAAATAAACTATTTTCACATGTATACTTTCTTTTTTAGGAATATCTAAAATTAGAAATAGAATGTTAGTGACATCATTCCTTGCATCACACATGTCCCTTCAAGGAAACATGTGTGTAAGAAACATGTTTTATTATGTACTGATTCACACTCAAGATCTCAAAGTTGACTTTGGGAGATCTTGAGAATATTGTGTTATATTGTGAAATATTTTTTGCAGGATTCTGTCAGACATGCTGGCGGAACCCTCGGATACAACGGACGGAACCAAAGGATGGGTTCCGCCGTATCCGTGGGTTGGTCTGTTTGAAGGCCTATAAATAGCAACTCACTTCTTGAGTTTTGGTTATCACTTTCTATCATATTTCACTGCATATACTTCATTTCTAACTCAGTAAACTTTCATGTTTGTGAGCTTTCTTTGTAGCAAGAAGATCACGAACATACATGCTTCAACACAACGTTACAAGACTTGTCTAGCATAGCATTAGTGTAAACTGTAAACTAGTAAAGTTTATACTTCATTGTATTGTATCCATTTGTGGTGATCGGTTAGTATTTTAGTCCTCAAAATACTTAGAGTATCGGCAGTTGTTGTACCCTTGTAAAAGAACTATCGGAAGTGGTTGTACCCTTGTGAAAGAACTCGACATCTAGCTTAGTGTCGAAAATAGTGTGTAAGCGACGTGTAAGGTTTTCTCCGTCGGATAAAGGAGCTTGTTGACTAGTGCAAGAAAACTCTCGAGTTGGATACTCGAGGCATGGAGTAGGGCAAAGAAAAAGAGTCCTTGTAGCCGAACCACGATAAACAATCGTGTTATGGTTTGATGGTTTCTTACTTTTATTCTTGCATATAATTTATTGTTTGATACGTCTTAATTGGTAATTACACGTAAAAGTATTAGAAGAAAATCAAGTTTAAAACCGGTAAACTATTCAACCCTCCTTCTAGTTTTCCACAATTGGCATCAAGAGCTACGTTACTCAAGATTTTAAATATATTGTATCTTAAAACTTGAAACGAACCATTGATTTTGAAAATTTCAAAGAAGGGCAATCTATTCAAAGACCACCACTATTTGAACCAAATGGTTTTATTTATTGGATAAACCATTTTGAAACTTATGTAAAATCAAGATCTATGGTATATTATTATTGAAGGTGATCATAAGGCTACCAAAAGTGGTCGGGATGAGGATAGTTCACTTACTAAACATAGTGATGATCAAAAGAAACTAATTGTCAAAAATAATGAAGCAAAAATGATGCTTTATAATGCCTTACCTAAGAAAGAGTATGAAAGAGTTTTTATGTGCAAAACCGCTAAAGAAATTTGGCAATCTTTAATCACTACTCATCAAGAAAATTCACAAGATTAGGATAACAAAATTGATCTTCTTGTCCAACAATATGAACAATTTTCTATTCCCGAAGATGAAACTATTGATTGTGCATTTGCTAGATTTAACACTATTATTACTTCACTTAAAGCACTTGATGAATCTTTTTGTAGCAAGAATTTTGTCAAGAAATTCCTTAGAGCACTCCATCCTAAGTGGAGAGCAAAAGTAACGGCTATTGAAGAATCTAAAGATCTTTCAAGCATGGCACTTGACAAGCTTATTGGAAACCTCAAAGTTTACGAAATGGTGATGGAAAAAGATTCGGAGACAGTTAGAGGCAAGAAGGAAAAAGTAAAATCTATTACCTTAAAAGCTAGAATATAATCAAGTGACGATGAGGAATCAAGTTCGGATAGTGATGATGAAGAATATGCCATGGTGGTTAGAGACTTCAAGAAGTTCTTTAGAAGACGAGGAAAGTTTGTAACGCAACCTAAAGATGAAAAGAAGTCTCTTCATAAAGATAAGGATGTTAAGAAAGTAAAGAATGAAAGAAAGTGTTTTAGATGTGGAGATACAAGTCACCTAATAGGAGAATGTCCAAAACCACCCAAAAGCAAAACTCAAAGTGCTTTGTGAGTGGTGCTTGGAGTGATAGTGAGAATGATGATGAAGAGCCAACAAATGATGAAATAGCTCTTATGGCTCAAAGCTCAAATGAGGTGTGCTTAAAAGTGTGTTTGGAACCGGATGAATGGATCAAAGATAGCGGTTGTTCAAGACACATGACGGGGGACAAAAGTCTTTTCTCTACCTATCAAGTCTATGACGGAGGTAACGTTACTTTTGGTAGCAAGCTTAAAAGTAAAATCATTGAAAGGTACTATCTCTCATGACTCTCTATCTATTGATGATGTTGCTCATGTTGATAACTTAGGATTTAATCTTCTTAGTATTAGCCAACTTTGCCGTAAAAAGTATAAAGTACTCTTTAGTGAAAACAAAAGTAAAATACTTAAAGATGGTATAACTATAGCTAAAGGAGTTCTTAAAAACAACGGATACGTCATGAAAATTGATAAAACATCTAGAGATAAACTTTGCCTTACCTCATTAGATGAGTCCTCGACTCTTTGGCATAGACGCTTAGGTCACGCTAATATGAGACTTATTCAATCCCTATCCTCTAAGGAATTAGTTAGAAACCTACCAAAGTTGAAATATGACCAACACTTTTGTGATGCTTGCAAAATTGGTAAACAAGTTCATAGTAGCCATAAGGCTAAAAATATGGTATCCACAACTAGATGTTTAGAACTTTTACATATAGATTTGTTCGGTTCATCCGCTATTCAAAGTTATGGAGGCAACTTCTATACTTTGGTCATAGTAGATGATTTTTCACGATATACATGGATAAGATTTTTGAAAAGTAAAAATGAAGTTCATAGTAGATGATTTTTCATCTATACTTTGGTCATAGTTAGAAACCTACCAAAGTTGAAATACGACCAACACTTTTGTGATGCTTACAAAATTGGTAAACAAGTTCATAGTAGCCATAAGGCTAAAAATATGGTATCCACAACTAGATGTTTAGAACTTTTACATATAGATTTGTTCGGTCCATCCGCTATTCAAAGTTATGGAGGCAACTTCTATACTTTGGTCATAGTAGATGATTTTTCACGATATACATGGACAAGATTTTTGAAAAGTAAAAATGAAGTTTTCGAACAATTTGAAATTCTTGGAAAGAAAATTCAAAATCAAGTAGGAAATTGTATTGTGTCTATTAGAACGGATCATGGTTGGGAATTTGATAACGAAATACAATTCAGTGAATTTTGTGACAAAAATGGTATATCACATAATTTCTCGGCTCCTCGCACTCCTCAATCTAATGGTGTAGTAGAACGTAAAAACCGGACACTTCAAGAGATGAGTAGAACAATGCTTAACGAACAAAATATTCCACAAAAGTTTTGGTGTAATGTCGTTGACACATCAACATGTATCTTAAACCGAATGCTAATTAGACCATTTTTAGATAAAACTCCATATGAAATTTATAGAGGTAAAAAGCCAACATTAGGATACTTTAAAGTATTTGGGAGTAAATGCTTTATACTAAACACAAATGATTATCTCACTAAATTTGACCCAAAGTCTTATGAAGGTGTGTTCCTTAGATATTCACAAAATAGCAAAGCTTATATTCTTCTAAATAAGGAAACTTTAAGAGTCGAGGAATCGTTGAATGTAACATTCGACGAAAGTCCACCTCCATCTAAGACATCACCTTTGGTAGATGATGACTTAGTTGAATGTCAAGTTGCTAATCAAATTGATTTAGAAAACGACAAGGAAGATGAACTATTAAATATAGAAATAATCAATGTCAAATAATCTAAAAGTCATCCATTAGAAAGTGTCATAGGTAAACTTAATGAAAGAACCTTAAGATCAAAAGCTCAAAATGAAAGTAACTATTTTTGTTTTATATCAACCATTAAACCTAAAAATATAAAAGAAGTTATAAGTGATGAATCTTGGATAATTGCTATGCAAGAAGAATTGAACCAATTTATTAGAAATGATGTTTGGACACTAGTTCCTCAACCCAAGAATCAAACTATAATTGGAAAAAAATGGGTCTTTCAAAATAAAATGGATGAAAACGGAGTTGTGTCTAGAAACAAAGCTAGGCTAGTAGCACAAGGTTATAATCAACAAGAAGGCATTGACTACGATGAAACTTTTGCTCCAGTTGCTAGGCTCGAGTCAATTAGAATCTTACTTGCATATGCATGCGCACATGACTTTAAACTTTTTCAAATGGACGTCAAAAGTGCATTCTTAAATGGTTTTATTAATGAAGAAGTTTATGTGGCTCAACCTCCAGGCTTTACCGACTTTGAAAAACCTAATCATGTTTACAAACTTAAAAAAGCTTTATACGGACTTAAGCAAGATCCAAAAGCATAGTATGATCAACTTAAAACCTTCGTAGTTGACCATAAGTATACCATGGGCCTAGTTGGCAACACTCTCTTCACTAAGAAGAATGAATCACACATTATCATAGTTCAAATTTATGTTGATGACATAATATTTGGATCAATTTGTCAAGAGCTTTGTAATGAATTCTCTAAAATTATGTATGACGAGTTTGAGATGAGTATGATGGGAGAACTCAACTTTTTCTTAGGACTTCAAATTAAACAATTAAAATATGGGATATTCTTTAATCAATCTAAATATATAAAATACATGCTTAAGAAATTTGGTTTAGAAGATTCAAAACCTATCAAAACGCCTATGTCCTTGGAAACCAAACTCACAAAGGATGAGGAAAGCGAATCCGTAGATAACACTAAATATAGGGGTATGATTGGTATTCTACTTTATCTCACGGCTCGTTTTCAAGAAGATCCCAAAACAATCCATCTTGAAGCCGTAAAAAGGATTTTTAGGTACATCAAAGGCACTACACATTTAGGATTATAATATCCCAAAGGAACGGGTGTAGAAACCATAGTGTATGCCGACTCGGATCATGCTGGTGACTATGTTGATAGAAAAAGTACAAGTGGTATTTGTACTTTGTTGGACATTGTCTAACCTCATGGTTCTCAAAGAAGCAAACGGCACTTGCAATCTCAACAACGGAAGCCGAATACGTGTCGGCCGGAAAAGCATGTCAACAAGCTCTTTGGATGAAGCAAGTGCTCGTGGACTACGGAATTGTGACTACAAACATATCTACTCTATGCGACAACAAAGGAGCCATCGACCTAAGTAAAAATCCAGTCCAACATGCTCGTACTAAACATATAGAAATTCGTCATCATTTCCTTCGTGATAATGTTCAAAAAGGAAACATCTCCATCGAGAAAGTATCTTCCGAAGACAACATTGCCGACATTCTTACAAAACCTCTTAAACATGAACCATTTAATCTTCTTAGACTAGGACTAGGACTTATGGAACCTACTTCATAGTTCAAACGTTAAATAAAATCGTAGAAATCAAAAACAAAAATTTCATGTCCTTAATCTGCAAGACTGGCGAAACCAATAAAATCAAAGGGCGGATCCCTCTTTTTTGTTCCGCCTAGTCCGTCAACCATCTGTCCAGGTTCTCTTTTTATATATTACACCATACAAGCCCCATACTCTATACCACTCACCAAAAACAGTTACTATTCACTTCTATATCCATTTTCACACGAAAATTAGGGTTCTTACTCAGCCACTCTTCATTCCTACCATCATTGTAAGTATTCTAAACATAATTACTCTCCTGATCTGTATCTAGGAAACTCTATTTATGCACAAAAACAAAAAACTTGGGGTTATGCATCAACTTAGGAATTTATGAAGAAAATTTGTTATAAACAAAACAATTTATGTTTTTCATTAGTTAGGAATTGCATCTTGTAAGACATTATCACATTATACCAAACACCCCATGTCAAAATTTTGAAAAATCTTCTCACATTTAGGAAAAATAGCTTTTCATTGATAATAAAATAAAAACGTTATGTTTAAAACATCACTTGCATTATGTCTCTTGAATGCTAAAGGGGATACATAACTAATATATATTTTCGGGTACATTCAACCGTAGCTACATTGAACTAGGAGCATTTGGATTATCTCAAAATTTACACAAAATTTGCATAAGTAAAACCATTTTAACATTAAAATGAGTCGAGATAATCATAACTCCATATTGTTTTCGTATAGGCACACACTAGAATTTTTTTTTGATACTTAAACCACTACTTACATAAGCTAAAATTTTGATAATTATGTTTCTAGGTTCATCATGCCTCCCATAACCTTCTATGACCACAAAGACACCACCAAATACCTACCCAAACACCACAAGACCAAAGGGCTAACCTCGGCCCAAGTAGAAATCTTTAAGAACCTTGAGAGGCGCTATGTTCATGAGGGTAGAACCATTTATCCTACTTTCCTTACCGGAACCAACATTAGGGAACAACTCTCTTTTATTGACTTTGATTGTCTCTTAGACATAGATGAGCCAATTTGTCCTCGTTTCATCCTAGAAGTCTATGCTTTCGTGACCCTTAGCACGGATGATAAAGGTCTCATGTCACTAAACTTTTCTATCAACCAAAATGACTTTGAAATCACTTTAGCTCAATTTGCTCAAGTCATGCGTGTTCCTAATCAGGGCACATGTCTTTACACTGACAAATGGCCACTTTCAACTCTTGACTCAATCCATGATCGCATTCATCCATATGATACCCCTTTAGTGAGCAAAGAAGAAATTCGTGACCATCTTTTTGTTAGGACTTCTCACACTAAGAGAACCCGAGGAGGAGAGGAAGTAGCCAAAGACCCCTTTGGAATGGAGCTCAATGAGTTGAGACCACAATTCTTGAAATGGGAGGAGATCATTAGGGCTAATGTCATTAGCACTTTAGGAAATAGGGACCATATCAACACTTGTCTCTCCTACATGCTCTATAGTGTTTCCACCCGACAAACCTTCAACTTAGCCTACTACATTGCCAAAAGGATGGCAAACATCTCGGTTCAAGGTACCACCGCTCTTCCATACGGGATGCTTCTCACCCGCCTCTTCAGGTTTTGTGAACCCATCCCTCCAACTCCTAGAGGTCATCGCCTAGATTATCCTCTCATTCCTCACACATTTGTGCCACTGAGTGATGAGCGAGTCTACAAAGCCAAAGGTAAACGTCCTCACCCTCCAACCTCATCATCATCATCCTCCATGAGTGAAAACGACAATCTACCAAACTCTAGGCTCCTTCCTCTTGAGTACCTCTCACAACTTCTAGCCATTGAGAATGAGTCGGAGGAGTACAAATAGACCAAAGGCACGTGGAAATGCTTTGCGAGATACCTTGGGAAGATCTACAAGAAGGTGAACAAGAAATGAGCGAGATAAGAGGGTGTTTGGCACAAGAGTGCATTTAAACAATTTGGTCATCAAAACAATGTTATGTTATTATTTTATGATGTCTTACGATGATATTATGTTGATGGATTATGTGTGAACTAACCGAATTTGCACGGGATAAGAATTTGGTATTATGCTATTTTCATTTTTCGGCCAAAATGTTGAGTGCTAGAATCGCTCTCTCAAACTATATAGGTAAGCATGTTTCTACCTGCAATTTTTGTTTCTTTCATCTACAAAAAATTGATTGCTTAAGTTTTAAGAAAAATTTTGGAATACGGAAAACTCACGTGCTCGTAAAATGCACTCAGTCTCGATCCTGAGGCTCCACGGATACGGCGGAACTTATTTTTTTGGTTCCATCCGTTATCCCACTTGGTTCCTCCAAGTTTTTTGCTGACGGATACGGCGGAATCTAAAATTGGGTTCCGTCCGTTTTGTCGCTGGGTTCCGCCATACTTCAGCAAATTTTGCTTCTTGAATTTTCTGAATTTTTCTAGCAATCCTTAGGATCCAAACTTGCTTCCTACTTGCTAGTTAGTATTTATCAGTGATTCTAGAGCTATCCAATCACATTAACCAAAAGCATCATCATTCCCACCAAAATTTCAAATTTGCCTTAACTAACTCAAGGAACCTTTACAATACAAGGAAGGAACCATTCCTTTGGTTCCTCCAAATCCGTGAAAAAACCTGACAACATGTATCCACCATGATCACATAGAATTTACTTCCCCACTTAGTCTTTCACTCCATCCAACTCCATTGGATTGACTTCCAATGATTTGACAACTTCTTGGAACTCTTCCATATGATTAGAAACCTCCAACATTGTATGGATCAACATCAAATCCAAACACCAATTTCCATATCTTGCTCTTCCTATAAATTGATCAACAATGCACACATCTAATTCACACCACCCCATTCACTTCTCTTAATCTCATACTTCCAATCCTAACAAAGTCTTGCAATGACAAAATCCACCACCTCATCCGAATCATCAAGACCAATTAGGAGAACCGCTAAAATAAGCGTCAAACCTTGTTGTTTCAACAAAACCATCCAAGTTAGCTCATCATCATCAAGTGATTCATCCCTCAATATCTCATCACCCATCAATGATAACAACTTCCTAAACCTTGCTACTCTAACAACATCTCCAAACCCTTGCATTGTCAACAAAATCACCACTCCTCCACCAACCATAACTCCAAGTGATCCAACACCACCTTCGGCACCAAGTCAATCCTCAAAAACTCCATCACCTCAATCACCAAAAATGACACCTATGGAACTCTTAAAAACACCACCAACATCACCACATCCATTTATGGAAACTTTGGATGACCTTCCTCCAAGATCATCAAATCCACCACCATTGCCACTTTTTGATACTATGGAACAAATGGAAACTCAACAACAACCTAGGTCTCAACCAAGTAACCCATTGGAGGAAAAACCTCATCAACCATCGCTAATAGAGCATTTGGCTTACAAGCATGCTAGACCTTCCATATTTCCACAAGATCAAGATCATCCTCATCAACTACCATTGTTGTTTCATCCAATTTACAATGACATCCACGGCCCTCTTTATGGAGAACCAAGCTTTCATCATCATGATCAACAACAACAACCACGTCATGACTTTTCCAACCAGTTTGAATCCATATTTCCTACTTATGAGGAAATTGAAGCTTCCTTGTGGACCAAATCTCCAAACTCTCATGAAGAACTCAACACTCGCTTGGAAAGCCTCCATGCTTTCAAGCACATGATTGATTCTCATCTCACCCAAGCCATGGATTTCCAAACCGCAATGTATTCATCTATTGTAGGAAACCAACACGCCTCTCAACCATGCACCTTTGCTCCCTCAACAACAAATGTTTCAACCACCACCAATGATCCACCAACTCCAAACCAAGTTCCACAACCACCACCTCCTCGCCATGGTTGCACCATGTGCGAAAGAACCGATCACCTAAGTGAGGGGTGCAACATCTTGGTACATCAAATCCAAGATGAAATGAGGTTTATCCTTAACCACATCTTGGAACGTCTTAACGCCATCTCTCACTTGCCTCAAGCATAGAGCGTTCTTAGGATCAAATGATGGTAGAATCTCACTTAGGACCCTTTTTATTTGTAGGTGTATTTTTCATTTCACCTTATTTGTTTGTTCTTTAAATAGTAGACTTTTTTCAAGTTTTTAGGTTTGACTATTTATAGTCAAAGTTTAAATTTTACTTGAAAATAAATGGTTCTACTTATATATATATTGTGTTGGTCATTCTCATTTGGTTGTTTGTTACTAAATAATTGTTGTGTGATGAATGCTTATACTTGGTATTATGCTCTCATCCTTATCTTTACAACAAACTAACATTTTCTTGTAGGACCAAAATCCATGTATCCTCTCTTGGCACTCCATTTAGGGGGAGTATTGTCCAAGGGGGAGCATTTGGCTTGACACATTTTCGCTTCACTACTCTTCTTTTTTTTTTTTTTTTTTTTTTCGACAAAAAGGGGTAGATAGGATATATTTTACCAAATCAACTTTTAAGACATCGTCTAAAATGACATACTTAAAAGTTGAAATAATTATATGAAATGTAAATTTTCAAAAGGCTCAAAATCTATAATTATTCATTTGCGTAAAAATAAAAATCTATGTTTTGTCGTCAACAAAAAGGGGGAGATTTTTAATACAAATATCGCCTAAAAATGTTATTTATATTTTACGATCTTTTCTTAGTTTTGTTAACTACAAAAGATAAAGTTTATTTTTGGAAAATCATAAATATAGTTTAAAAGTCTTTTACTTAACTTCACTCTAACTACATTTACATGTTTTTACAAAGTAATTTCTAAGTAAATATACCTTAGTTTAAGTACATGTATTGAAAATGTCTATTATGTATATTTAGTAAGTTTACTAATTAGTTTGTCATATTAGGATATAAGCAAGCAAACTTTTTCTAGTAAAACATTCACTTGCTTAACATCTCAAACAAACATGTTTTGATTCTATACATAAACTATTTTCACATGTATACTTTCTTTTTTAGGAATATCTAAAATTAGAAATAAAATTTTAGTGACATCATTCCTTGCATCACACATGTCCCTTCAAGGAAACATGTGTGTAAGAGACATGTTTTATTATGTATTGATTCACACTCAAGATCTCAAAGTTGACTTTGGGAGATCTTGAGAATATTGTGTTATATTGTGAAATATTTTGTGCAGGATTCTGTCAGACATGCTGGCGGAACCCTCGGATACAACGGACGGAACCAAAGGATGGGTTCCGCCGTATCCATGGGTTGGTCTGTTTGAAGGCCTATAAATAGCAACTCACTTCTTGAGTTTTGGTTATCAATTTCTATCATATTTCACTGCATATACTTCATTTATAACTCAGTAAACTTTCATATTTGTGAGTCTTTCTTTGTGGAAAGAAGATCACGAACATACAAGCTTCAACACAACGTTGCAAGACTTGTCTAGCATAGCATTAGTGTAAACTAGTAAAGTTTATACTTCATTCTATTGTATCCATTTGTAGTGATCGGTTAGTATTTTAGTCCTCAAAATACTTAGAGTATTGGGAGTTTTTGTACCCTTGTAAAAGAACTATCGGGAGTGGTTGTACCCTTGTAAAAGAACTCGACATCTAGCTTAGTGTCGGAAATAGTGTGTAAGCAATGTGTAAGGTTTTCTCCGCCGGATAAAGGAGCTTGTTGACTAGTGCAAGAAAACTCTCGAGTTGGATACTCGGGGCGTGGAGTAGGGCAAAGAAAAAGAGTCCTTGTAGCCGAACCACGATAAACAATCGTGTTATGGTTTAGTGTACCTGACCGACCAGGAAGTGTACCTGACCGATGTAGTATAGTGTAGTGGCAAGTACCGGAGGATTGATCGTTCTACTTGGGGAATAGTGTTCGTTAGGATCAAAACTTAATTAAACTAGGTCTAGAGGTGAGGGATGATTCTTTTTGTATTTTTATGGTTTATGAAAAGCAAGTAAAATTCTCGGGTATTGGAAGAGTAGGAGGAATTAGTTGCTAGTCAACTAACCCAATTAACTACAAATGCAATAAAAATTAAATAACAAGAAAGTAAATGTTGAGAAAACAATAATGAGAGAAACGTGTTTACTTAGATTTCACTACTCCCTAGCTATCTTTCATTAATTGACTAGTTTGTTACAATTGCGTGGATGACGGGTTATATTCCTTAGACAAAAATACATCGTTTGTCCCTAAACTTTCCACAAAATGTCGCATGGCACCCTAACTTTTAAAAATCGTCGCCTGGCGTCCAAACCTTGTGTTTTTTAGGCCGATTGTGTCCCTTGACCATTTTTGGCTCGGTCAACGCACGTTTTTTGTAATAATATGAGGGGCATAATAGTCCAATCATGTTATAACCAGTCCTACAAACCTGAGTTAACCCAACAGTTAACGTTAGGGACGATTCATGAAGTTTACTTTGCAACTTGAGCTTACCTTCTCTGATACGCTAGCTCATTTTGCGCGCGAATCAATAAACCCACCCACCAAAACCCCTATGCCCACCATAATTACATAGACCTATTGAAAAACCAAATCCAAACAGAAAAAACCTCATTTAGTGAAAATCCAAGACGAAATCCAAGCATTCATTTTTCATAACTTACCATGTCTTTTGAACGGAATGTTATGAATGAGATGCCGGATTATATTAACAACATGCCGGATAATGTTATCACCAATATTTTGAACCGTTTGCCACTCAAAGAGGCGGTGACGACATCCAGTTTAGCGACAAACTAGAGGTATAAGTGGACGTTGCTCATCGATGTCATACTTGATGAGGATTTCTTTCATTTTTTTTTACAGATAAGTTTGAAGGGATGCATGTTACTGATTGCTCCTTTAGCTCAAAGGTCCCATAAGAAGGTTTGTCTTCTCTGTAGAGCTTAAACCCTTGTTTGGACAAGATTACTTCAATTATGAAGAGGTTCATGCTTGGCTGTTGTTGTTGGGTTAGCGAGGAATTGAGGAGCTCCTTATACATAACTGGTCCGTCAAACCAGTTATCTTGACAACCCAAATGTACACTCGTTTGAAGTTGAAACATCTGAAACTTCATTGGTGTACGTTACCTAGTTTGGTATCCTTTGAAGGTTTCCCAAATCTATTGACCTTAGAATTGTTATCCGTCAAATTTCTGACCGGTACAATTTGGGACTTTGTTGCTGGTTGTCCCTTACTTAAGTCTCTTAAAATCAATCGTACTGATACAAAAGAGATGAGACTATTGGATATTGCACAACTTGGGAATCTGAAGAAGTTTTATTTGTCATTCGGTCTTTTGAACCAGGTCACCACAATCACAACTTACAATGTATATCAGCTTAAAAGTCTTCCCAAACTTGAGTCCCTTACATTGGATTTTCAAGAGTGTAAGGTAAGACCAATTTGAGTTTGATACTTCAAATTCAATCTTTAAAAATTCTGAAAATTCTACATGTTGTAGTTATTGGCAGAAGGCAGCTCATGGATGAATGTACCTGTGGCATTTGTACCCCTCAAGAATCTAAATCTATCTGGAGTCGATTTTGGGAACAATGCAATGGTAGCATTCATCATTCAAATGATTCGTGGAGCTCCAAGATTGCAAATGCTAGAAACCAGAGTAAGTCGAATTCAATATGTATTATGCTTCACATTAACATAAATTGCCATGGTTATGCATCTCAATACTATCTCAATTTGCAGGCTTCATTCAAAAGTGATCTAGCTTTGGAAAGTTATTCATTACATTTAGGAAGCAACAGAATGGGGTCGGGCTAGCTCGAGAGTGTGGTGTTTCGAACTTTTCCTATATTAGTTAATGAAGTAACAATAATAAAGTTTGTACTTGCTTGTTCCCCCTTGCTGAAGAAACTTTATGTCAAGCTTTGCACTCTGAATCATGATCACGCTGAAAATGTGGTGATGAATTGGGAGTTGGCTAGGGAGCTGTTGAAACTCCATCGAGCTTCCCCCACAGCCATAGTGGAATTCTTCTAGTTTTTGTATGTTTATGAATGGGTTGTGTACCCTATGACAATTAACCACGTATTTTGTTGTTCGAGTTTCATTCTATGGTTTGTTTAATGTTTAGCTTGTACCCTATGACAATTAACGAAGTATTTTGTTGTTCGTGTTTCATTCTATGGTTTGTTTAATCTTTAGCTTGTAATTACCCTAAATGGTGTTGTTTGATATATTGTAGGTGGGTTGTGGATATGGAAATTTGACTTTTGAAAGTCAAAGTTACATATAGCACTTCAACTTGGTATTATGATCCATAGAAGGCAACACTACAATTAATGAGTCAATTGGTAAATGACAATTTCTATTTGAAGTTTGACTATCAAAAGTCATTGTGGAAAACTAGAAGGGGGGGTTGAATAGTTTTACGTCTTTTTCGTTTTATTTGTTTTGTAAAAGTTAGCTGCAAAAGTTTAGATGAAAATTTCAAAACTCTTTAATGCAAAAATATAGATACAAGTTTATTTACGATTTTGTATAAACACTACTTATGTATAATATACAATTTCAAAACTCTTTAATGCGAAAGTGTCGATACTAGTGTATATACAATTTTGTGTAAACACTACTTATGTTTAATGTTGGGAAAGAATTTATAATTTCATATATCATATATATAAGCATATATATATGTATAAGTGTTTTCATATAAGTTTGTGTACTTGGTTTGTTTTTGAAAGATTAATGTTATGAATGAATTTTAGTTTGATCTTTATGTGAAATCAATATGTGCACAACACAAGCAATAATAATTATGTATGGAATGCTAGTAAGTAAGTAATCAAAAAGTGAGAGATGGAAGGATCAAACCGAGAGACAAAGGATTTATAGTGGTTCGGCTACAAGGACACCTTCCTTGCCCTACTCCACTCCCCGAGTCACCTACTCGAGAGTTTTTCTTCACTAGATCAAAAGCCTCCCTTATGGCGGAGAAAACCTTACACACCAAATTACACACCACAACTTTGTCACAACACAATCACAACTTCTACACGACTTCTTCACACCAATCTACGTCACACCAATTCTTTCTCACACCTTTCTACTTCACTCCTAGCTTCTTCACAACTTTCTACTTCGCTAACCCTTTTTCTTAACGCCACTTGTTTCTTTACACCTTCACTACTAAGTCCTAACCACTACTCCAAAATACATTCTACTTCACAACTTCTAGGCTTCAAGGTCTTCTCAACTTCAAAGCTTCAACTTCTTTGTCTTCACAACTATCTCCACTTCAATATACTACCACTACTTATTTCTTCTATCACCAATCCTATTCACCACTACTTATTTCTTCTAACACCAATCCTATTCACCACTACTTCTTCACTTCTAGTGCTACTTCACACCTTCAATAAATCTAGATCCAATATCTAAATCTAACAAACCAATGTATACACTATATTCACAATATAATGAATGATGTACAAGATGAAGTAAACAAGCAACTTAGATAGCAAGATGATACTAAGTTGTAATACTCCTAGTCTTGATGAATAGAAGTATTCTTCTCTTTGCACTTGAATGAATGAGGCTTTGGATCACTTGGAAACAAAGGCTTATGAATTATATGATCAAAGGACTTTTAAGATTGAAATGGAGATTTGAATCAGAAAGTTTTTAGTGCAAAAAGGTGAGAAAAATTTCAGATTTAATGTGGTATTTATAGGCAACAAGTTCTGACAGAGGAGCGTGGCCGGCCCCCTTAAAATTAAGGGGACCGCCCCTTATAATTAAGGGGGCCGCGCAACTGTAACGGCCAGAAAACTTGTCTTTTAGTGGGAAAGTTTATTTGGTGAAAAACTAACTGATTTTGGTTAAAAATTTGAAATCATATATTTAGTATGATTAAAATATTTTTCTTTATTACCAAAAGTGTTTTGCAAAAATATATAATAATTTTATATATTAAAATAAACTTTGTAATAATATCCCTTTGATCTTATAATGCATTAAACACTATGTTTATTCATACCTTAAGTGATTAGATGGTGAAAGTGATTATTTACTACTAAATACTTGTTTACGTCATGATCTTTGGTTTGATGTCTTTTCATTTTGTGATTATCAAAACATAGAGATATTGAAAGATATGAATAACGTTTTTAGTCATTTATTTATATCAACAGTCATAATTAAAATTCCATGATTCAAATAACCCATTTTGACTAATAAAGTCAACACAGACAACACGAAGTGTTACTAAGTATCCGCTATAAAACATAAAGTTAAGCATACGTATATTGCATCATACTTCCAAAATTGTGTATGGACAAACCCATATGGTTTATCCTACACATATAGTTTACGTCTAAGCATTATCAAGTTGATTTGTGCCTACAAATCCACCATACATATGAACTACATAATTTGTTTACATAATATCATTCATCCAACTTTAAAGCTCCATCAGCATACATCAATCTGTAAAATTCTTTGTGACATGTTAGTTTCATCACTTAGAAAGAAGCAGACCATTGAACCTTGACCAAAATGTGCTTCTGCCCTCAATTGCCTAAAACTAGATAATGAAACAATAGCCACTTGCCTGCTGACCTTCCCTTGACCAACTTGAAGTGTCCTCTCACGAACTTTGAACTCTTTCTCTATGCTTTTATGCTTCACAACCGCTCTAGAGAACCTATACAAGTTATACTTCTTAACAATTCTTGATGCAATGGACTGATAAAAAATGTACAAAACTTATCATTAGTTTGTCATGGGATGCTTCTAATACACATTATGATCCATCAATTTTATTTCAGAAACACAATATATGATACAAATTACATTAATATATCTTATTAAGCAACTCTGTCACTAGACTTACAAGTCGGCCGTCTCTCCAGAAGGCTGCAGTCAGCTTCCTGTAGAATGCCCTTTCTTCTTGGTCATAGGCTGTGTGGTGTTCCCAATTACACATCTAATTCATCCGAGGGGCTTCAAAATCTGAATTTAATATTACATATAATCAAATAAGTTACACTACTGTGAGATACTTGGTGTTGTTAAAGTTAAAAAACTAAAACATACCATAGTCAGTTGGTAGGTGACACAGGGCATTCATGGCTATTGTTAATACAAATATCGCCTAAAAACGTTAGGCATATTTTACGATCTTTCTTAGTTTTGTTAACTACAAAAGATAAAGTTTATTTTTGGCAAATCATAAATATAGTTTAAAAGTCTTTTACTTAACTTCATTCTAACTACATTTACATGTTTTCACAAAGTAATTTCTAAGTAAGTATACCTTAGTTTAAGTACATGTATTGAAAATGTCTATTATGTATATTTAGCAAGTTTGCTAATTAGTTTGTCATATTAGGATATAAGCAAGCAAACTTTTTCTAGTAAAACATTCACTTGCTAAATATCTCAAACAAACATGTTTTGATTCTATAAATAAACTATTTTCACATGTATACTTTCTTTTTTAGGAATATCTAAAATTAGAAATAGAATGTTAGTGACATCATTCCTTGCATCACACATGTCCCTTCAAGGAAACATGTGTGTAAGAAACATGTTTTATTATGTACTGATTCACACTCAAGATCTCAAAGTTGACTTTGGGAGATCTTGAGAATATTGTGTTATATTGTGAAATATTTTTTGCAGGATTCTGTCAGACATGCTGGCGGAACCCTCGGATACAACGGACGGAACCAAAGGATGGGTTCCGCCGTATCCGTGGGTTGGTCTGTTTGAAGGCCTATAAATAGCAACTCACTTCTTGAGTTTTGGTTATCACTTTCTATCATATTTCACTGCATATACTTCATTTCTAACTCAGTAAACTTTCATGTTTGTGAGCTTTCTTTGTAGCAAGAAGATCACGAACATACATGCTTCAACACAACGTTACAAGACTTGTCTAGCATAGCATTAGTGTAAACTGTAAACTAGTAAAGTTTATACTTCATTGTATTGTATCCATTTGTGGTGATCGGTTAGTATTTTAGTCCTCAAAATACTTAGAGTATCGGCAGTTGTTGTACCCTTGTAAAAGAACTATCGGAAGTGGTTGTACCCTTGTGAAAGAACTCGACATCTAGCTTAGTGTCGAAAATAGTGTGTAAGCGACGTGTAAGGTTTTCTCCGTCGGATAAAGGAGCTTGTTGACTAGTGCAAGAAAACTCTCGAGTTGGATACTCGAGGCATGGAGTAGGGCAAAGAAAAAGAGTCCTTGTAGCCGAACCACGATAAACAATCGTGTTATGGTTTGATGGTTTCTTACTTTTATTCTTGCATATAATTTATTGTTTGATACATCTTAATTGGTAATTACACGTAAAAGTATTTGAAGAAAATCAAGTTTAAAACCGCTTAACTATTCAACCCCCCTCCTAGTTTTCCACAACTATGTTGGTGCCGTATGTCTCCACTGTTGTGATGGCCCCTCCATCATGGTCAAAAAACATGACATTATACTCCTCCCCCGGGACAATCTGAGTAAACACCATTTTTTGATCAGGTGACATATTCAAGTCTTGGGCCAGTTTCTCCCAACCACATCCCCACAGGGCCGTGTGGACATATCAATAATACCAATCTTTTGTAACCTCCAGCTCTACTTGGTAATCAGTGGTGTTACTAGTAACCATGACCAACTCTATAGCTACTGGACCATGCAGATATCATAGAAAATCTTCTGGCATTGGCTGGTTAAAACAAGATGTGTCTGTCACATCAACCATACATCTCCGAAACTGATCATGGACTGGTTCAAAATTATGCAACTCCTCCCCATAATCATTGTAGATAGCTACATAAAACACATCCTCACCCTCTTCTATAAAATATAAGTAAGCAACATCCGAACAGGTGATGTTGTGCATTGCAAAATCATTCCACCTTGCTCCCTCAACAACACACACTAATTGTGATACTCTTCTTACACTAACTCTCCATCTAGTCCCCTCATATTTAACTAAGTAAATATACCGATTGCTATGATAGGATCCTCCTAACACGAAATCATGATGCAGTTCCTGTATATCAATATTAAGTTTTAAGCATTGTCAATTTCTTACAACTACTTTCTTAGAGATATAGCAGTTGATTCTTATATGGTGTTAAATTACAAACTCACCCAAAATCTCTTCAGGATCGTCCAAAGCTCAAATAAATTGATTCCCATACATACCTTCTGCATTAACGATTAACATTATCACAAATAACGTTTTAACTAAACAAAAATCAGTAAATATTGTTACCTCGTATGTGTGTTGTTTGATGTTGCAAGGCTTGCAAGTTCCGATTGTTTGTGGGTGTGTGATTAGATGGGATTCGATAAGATAGAATATGGGTACTTTGTTGAGGGTTGTGTTGGGTTGAGGTTGTATGTGACAATGTGTGTGGTAGATGATCAGGTTTTACTCAGCTGTCAATGGTTGGGTGTGGGTTTATTGATTCATGCGAAAACATTAATATGCGTATCACAGAAGATACGGTAAATTTACATAGTTAATGTGTGACTACACCGATGGTCCCTCAAGTTGTATGCCTGGTTTAGCTTGGGTTAACTACTGGTTATAACGTGATTGGACTATTATGCCCCTCATATTATTACAAAAACGTGCGTTGACCGAGCCAAAAATGGTCAAGGGACACAATCGACCTAAAAAACACAAGGGTTGGACACCATGCGACGATTTTTAAAAGTTAGGGTGCTATGCTATGTTTTGTGGAAAGTTTAGGGACAAACGATGTATTTTTGTCTATTCCTTAATACCATTCGTGGGGCCGTGTACGATCTTCCCCAATTCTATAAGCTTCTACCTCTTCCTATGTCGAGCCGACAACTAGCTCCTAACATGGCCTCCTTAGTAGTCACTCATGCATTAAATACAACCATTAAAATCGTAGTACACATCCGATTCATGTTTCTTAAGACGTTCAAGCAAGTTACCAATTGGAGATTAGCCAATTTTCTTAAGCCGAACATCAAAATCATTCATCCACAACAACTAATAACAAACAATCAACCAACAATCAATAGCTAAGTTTCATTACATCTAAGCAAACACAAACAAACCTAGCCTAGCATGTTAAAGTAAAGACAAGAATAAGATGGAATCAAACAACGCATAGACATATTAAATGATTATTGGAAGACTTATCTTTATTCAAACATGGAAGAAAGAAGGGTTTGAAACCCTTACAATAAGGTGAAAATTCGACCTAAGGTTTGTGGTAAAGTTCCTCCAAAAGTTCTCTCCCTAATGAACGAAAATTAGAAAACTATATATAGAGATTACACGTCTGACGGCGTCACATTATACTTCAGACGTCATCAACTAGCCGCCAATACTCTTCTCGGATTACCTAGATCCATATCTGACGCCGTCACTTGTAATTCATCATATGGCCGTCACGTGTAAAATTTCTCTTGACGGCCTAAGCGTCCCAAAGCATGATGCTGTCACTCTTTAAATCCCAAAAATATTCTGGCGCGTCTCGTGTAAACTTTATATCCACCTATTTGTCAAAACATGACGCCATCACATGCGAAGCGTGACGCCGTCAGGTACTATTTTCAGCTTGATTTTAGAGTCTTTGCCGTTTTCTTCACTTTCGCTCCAAAAACGTCCAAAATGCTTCCTTTTACAGATTACTTCTCCAAAGTACGTAAAATGACAAATGGAACGATTTGAGGCAATATTTGATCAAATAATCATGACTTAGGGCTTAAATGACCCCCTAAAAGCGTAACACTTTCGTCTCATCAGTTATGACCCAATATAATCACTTTACACACATATAATCTTAGAGAGAGATAGAGAGAGAGAGAGAGAGAGAGAGAGAGAGAGAGAGAGAGAGAGAGAGAGAGAGAGAGAGAGAGAGAGAGAGAGAGAGAGAGAGAGAATCTAGAGATAGAAAGAGGTGGAGAGAACTATGTGAAATAAGCTTGAATATTATGAACTTAGATTCAATGGGCTTATAACAGAGAAGTAAAATCAAAAACCAAAGCTGATTTGACACTTTTTGAGGAAAATGATTTTTGCAGCCCTGAAGTGGGGATTTAGACCTATTCAAAAGCTATTAAAAATATAAAATTAAAATAAAATAGGCCTAATTAAACAAACTTCCAAAGTTACTAAATCCAGAATTTCATATGATTTGGTGTTGTTGTGAGAAAATGAAAAATAAAAATCAAGTGGTTGTTTAGCACTTTTACAATGTTGTATCAGATTTACAAAGTGGGTGAGTTTGTGGTGTTTGACCATTAGAGATTCAACAACTAGGTTATGCAATTTTGTAATAACTTAAGTGAAGTATTTTGAGGTGACAAGAACAACCTACAAGATCAAATTAAGAATCTTCCTGTGAGAATCTTTTGAAAACAGTTACCTAATTTTTTTTTGAAAATAACACTAAACTATTCCTAAACTAGTTGATAATGCAAGAGATTGTTTCAAAATGTCTAAATATAGTTTACTAAAGCTATTGTAAGATTTGATTTGTGTCAAAGTGGACTTTGGTCAAGATTTTGAGTTAACCCAAACACCCTTTAATGGTTGTCTGTCTTGATCTTTTCACTACAATGGGAATATTTTGATTTGAAATTGGAAGTTTAACAACAAATAAGCTATATTATGACAAAGTAAGCTAATAAGATTCTAAAAATAAGCACTTACACTAAGCAAACTACAAAAAGCTATTACTAACTATTTCTAACAGTTAAAAGATAAATGTTATGAAAACTACTCACAACTATGAAAATTAAACTAGAATATGCATAATAAGCTAAAAGAAACTTAAATAAGCAGAAACAAACAAGAAATAAGCACTTAATAAGCAGAAGCTACAGTAACTTTTGGAAAATATGCTAAAAATTAGAAAATTTGAAACTTACAATTTGCCTTTGTACAAACAAAGCTTTTTATGCTCGAGGAGCTACTCAACAAGCTCCTAGCTTGTTTTTGACAAGCTAGGTAAAAGTCCATCTTGCCCCTCCGTTGTAGGCAACTTCCAAAGCTTTCCACTATTGCAAAGTTATTTTTGATTTTTGATTTTTTTCTATTTTTTTTAGATTGAAAACAGTAAAGTATTTGTAATTATTGAACTAAACTTAACTAAAAATCCCAATAAGCTATTAATTAGCTTATGGTATATAGTCTAAATAACTGCCAACAACTTTTGGAAAAGAAATTTTGCAAATAGAATAACTAGGAAACAACAATCAAATAACTAAAACTTTAAATTTCATTAAATCTGGAAACGGATTACAATAGAAAACTAAATTGCTCTAATTTTAAAACTAATAAAAACTACACTATGGAAAACCTAACTTTACTGCCATTTTGTGGCTTACAAATGTTCTATTATACTAGCCAATTAGGGTTCCACTTGGCTTCTTTGTCTCTTCTTCTGTGCATGTTATGTGAGTGAGTCAAGGCTTAAGTCCCCCTTTGTGCTTCTTTCATCAAATCTGAGCCGTGTGATTGTCTTGGCCCCAAAGGAGGTGTTTTGAGCCCTTGGATTAGATGAGAGGGAAGGATTGATGACTTGGACATGGAGGGTAGAAACATTGGCGTGTGAAGGTTTGGAGTGTATTGGATATTTTAGTGTAATTGGATTAACTTGTTTGACCAATTTAATCATAAGAATACATCGTTTAGGCTTGGAGGTGCGGAGTGCACGCCTATTTGAATTTGTTATGATATTAGGGCGAAGCTTAAAGGACAAGGGTCTGGAGGCATTAGGGTCCAAGTTGTCATGGTAAAAGTTCCTTAGAAAATTAAATTTTCAGAACTCAAGGGACTAATTTTAACAACTTTGAAACCCTTGGAAAAACCTGCATAAAAGGAGCCCTAATCCCTGATTTATAAAAGTTACGCTTTTCTTTTGGTCATGTTTTTTCTCTCGTTCATGAATCTTAAACACAAGCATTCAAAACGTTCTTAATCTCTGAATTGTATCCGATTGAATAATTCGGGGGAACCACCGAATTGATTCGATCTGAAAGTGTTCACACGCCTTTCAGAGATTCAAACAATATCCGGTTGGGTTTGTTTATTCCGCTTATCCCCTACAAAGATCGAATCAATTATTGAAGATGACGAACCCTGATTATGTGAAGGATATTATTAATCATAACAAACTGATACAATATACCATGATAATCATGATCGTGTTTTTGGAAACTATGTGACATCCAAATTTTGGTAACTTGAGAAATTTAAAGGAGGATAATTGAGGGTTATTTGTGTGGTGTGTTGATGGAAATATTTGCAAATTAGGTGGAACAATGAACTGGGATCAATCATGTTACTGGTACACAACTTTTATTCATTTTTATTTTACCATGATGAAGATACGTATTAAATTGCATGACACTTACGTTAATTTAACATGGTAAAGTTATGTGTTCAATTAAAATGATTATATATTTGTACTATATAAGAACTTTGAATCGATGATTCACAACCAGAAAATTATAATAATAATAATAATAATAATAATAATAATAATAATAATAATAATAATAATAATAATAATAATAATAATAATAATAATATGTTTATGTTAATAAAGGAAAAGTTGTATTGTGTTTTTGATAATATGAATCTTCATATCAAAGATTGATTAACTGGTGTTGTTTTGTAGACGTTGAAATAGTTTCTGGATTTTACATGAAACATATGTTGATATGATTCACATGAAATATAACGTCGTAAATTATATGCTAAATTGGCATGACTATGTTCTATATGCAAACTAGATATTTAAGGACTCTTGAATTGATGATTAGAACCCCTTAAATTTTATAAATAAACAACATGTTATGTTAATCAAGAACTTATATAAGTTCTATTGATATGGTTGCATGAATTTTGTCAATTTGATGATCATTGATCATGCATGCAAATGGAGTAGAAAGACAAAATATGTCTAGATTGTTTTTATGCATTGTTTTTATGCATGATAAAGTTGCATGGGAAAACGAATAAAAATGAGTCTAAAGCATTTGTCAATGGCGGAAAACCGTTATTTTGGCGGTTATTCTTTGGTGAGACTGGATTAAAGAAAGAAAATATTTTGGCAATTTATTTGTTTTCTTGAAATCGAAGGGAAACATAGTTTGGAATGCTTTGTATTTATGAATCACCCTTCTTTATGTATCTTTATTATTATGGTGAATCTGGTTATCAATGTGATATGTAAATTATGACTCATCCATCATAATATACATGCCTGGTGATTGGAGTTCATTCATGAGATTAACATGACTACATAAGTTTCAAATTGGATATTGTTTTCTTTGTTTGCCCTTATGACACAAAATGGATACGGCTAGGGCCATATAAACTTCGCAAATGGAAGTTTTGATTTTTTTTAAGTTATGGTGAAATGCATGAACATTTGATATGTTAACCAAGGAAATGAATCAAATGATTCATGGACTTTTGGTAATCATTGATTAGATAAGTTGGCTTATTTATCTTATTGATGAAGTACGTAAGGTACTTAGTTGGTGAATATTTGTTTAAATAATATTTGTGATGTGGCTTGTGTTTAATTTAACATCTATAGTTAACTATATTGGAACAATATGTTAACGTCAGAGTAGCCAAATCAAAGTGTTACAACAAACGTAATGAACAAAGTTATTCTGTCTAATAGATACATGGTATATGTATATTTAGACAATCTAGCCGAAAATTATCATTTGCTTGATACGTTTGGCTAGTTTAAGTACTCACGTACTTTTGAATAAAAACTATGGATTATAGTTTAGAAATGATACAATTATTGATGCAATTAAGTTGGATAATTGATCAAGAAGATTACACTTTCAATGGTGAATGTATTTTCACATTTGGTGTGGTAATCTTGGGATCATAGAAATAAAGTTGTACAACATGGTTAACTTTGGCATCATGAAGTGTTGTTTTAATTTCTTGTTTTAAAGAAATATTGTGGTTAATGGACTTGTTATTAAACATTGTATTATGTTTAAAAGTCAATGTTACCATGTGTATATAATGCGTTAAGATAGTGAACCTACACTATCAATTTCTAACCACTTGACAAAGTCGTTTGCAAGGGACATAGTGCACAAAGTCGAAATAGGGATGAAATAAAGTCCGTTTAAATTCTCTAATGGTGAGACACCCAATTCCCTTCTAATACAATGTTAGAAGCTGAATTCAATGTGGAAAGCTCACACTTAGAGATTGGAACACATGATATACTATCCCAAAGAATGTGTTTGGACCTGCAAGATAAAGAGGTTGAAGTTTATCTTCTTAATAGTTCTTTTGAAAAAGTGATAGCAAGGCATGATTAAAAGAAACTACCTATATGAGCATGAAGTTTAGCCGCTTCAAAAGGCTGGGACTTGGCTTTGACATGCTTATGAAGGATAAGGACATAGGCTAGTAAAACCACACATCTCAATGATAACGCACATATACCACATAGCACCTAATACACCATGCAATTCATGCCATCATACTTGCAAGTCCACTTGTGTTGTGAGACATGTATAATTATGTTGGCCACCATAATTATCTATGCCCCCTTTCATAAGTGTACTCCCTCCTATGAAAACACATCATGCAAACAATCATACAAACAAAAACAAGAGACGTCGCAAACACTCATCTCGCATGGAACAATTTCCAACGATCACGTAAACTCCATAATCAAAATCACCTGGATAAGGTCAATCCAATTTCCAAGAGTAATCACGCTCCAACATGGCTCCAGACGGCAAAAGACAATATACGAATTCCAAAACATAACACAAAACAAAGACGTCGCATAATGGCTCAACTCCACTCTCGCACTTATCTCCCCACTCAGATCAATTCAACTTACTACTCGCTGTGGACTCTAGATCCGAATCCACGCCATTTCATCCTAACTCCCTTTCATCTTTACTCAACCAATCATTCATGTTTCCTACATGTTGAGGTAGTCGACAACATGCAAAACCATCTCTATTCTTTTCTTCCAATTCTACATAATTCACAAGCGCATACAAATCACGAGGTTTAGACTAAACCACATCTCCTTCCTAGGTGAAGTGAGGACACTACCAAGGGTATTTGTTAATGGCTCCATCTCCAGAAGTTGTCGTGGTTCCAAACCTCTCCACTTCTTCTCCACCAACGTTCCCTATAAACATCCTCTCCTTGTCCGAACATAGATACATGCTATCGGAAACTCGGATTCTGCGGTTAGTCCGCTTCATCCTACCACCTCTCTCGCATCCGATAGCGACAACGGTTGTCCAACAAAGCATCTTACGCGCGGAAGACAATATAATAAAGTCGATATATACAATACTACGTATAGGGAATAGAATAGACATCTGAAACTCAATAAAACGTCTCATAAATATAGGAAAATAGACATATAAAATACTATACTTACACATAGGTCCTAAATGCAACTGTATGAGGGACTCCTAGGTTATAGTCTAGGTCCAACCGCCTAATTCTCTATAACCAAGGCTCTGATACCAATCTGTCACACCCCGCCACGATGGAAACGCGCGAGTGTAACTTCATGGATATCATCACAACACATGGTGTCTATATACAGAATAACTACATGCACTAAAAATGGCAAAGTATAGACACAAAGTGTCATAACAATACCCGAAAGAAAACAACATGATAAACTCCAAACACTCAGATAAACCTCCTCCAATGCAACTAAGTCTCCTCTAATCACCTCCTTTTATCATAGCCTTAGAATGCTCACCTGAAAATGATGCTTAAAATGTCAACATAACGTTGGTGAGATTCATAGGTTTAAGACTCAACACACAAGGCAACCAAAATCACTGTGATTATAAAATATAGCTGGACAAATAATTATAGTTATCATATAGCTACATGCATTTACAAGTCAATATTCACACACAAAGGCAACAACACTCATAAGGCAACCAATAGGACGGCTCGTGTCCTCCGACCCCAAAATAATTACAACAGGACGGCTCGTGTCCTCCGACCCCACAATGATTACATTAGGACGGTTCGTGTCCCCCGACCCCAATAAACATCAATTAGGTCGCATGCGCGAGCAACAGGATAAGCATCCTCCTAATTGGATCCCATATATATCCACACAAGCAAATAATCACACATAGCATGCATACGATAACATTATAGGTGCTAAACTGTGAACCTCCACAATACTCACAACCGTTTTGTTGTGAAATCGGTGCATTTTGAAACGATTCATTATTGAAGTATGGAACTTGCTCATATGAATTGAACTCGTTGTGATAATAATTGGAAAAGTTCGGATCATAATCGGAGGTGAATGTGGGTTCAGCTTTCGAAGCATAACACATACAAAATCCACGAGTAAATCCACATTCTATGCAAATTTGTTGATTGAATGAATCGGGCTGAGGTGGGTAGTCGGAAAAATTTGGAAAGTTGTTGTACGAATTTGGTGCATAAGCAAATGAATTGCAAAACAAACAACTTCCGTCACGAATATTGTTACCACACCGTCCGCATGTACACCAAACACAAGAACCTTCAAAGAACGGTTCACCACATTTAAAACAAATTGGATCCATAAGATTTATCGGTTTGGAGGGTTAAAGAAGAAGAATCAAATGATAAGAGGATAAGAAGATTATTTTTGGTTTTTAAATATCATAAAATCAAATAAAAGGAAAATCAAAATGGAAAAACAAAATTCGAAAACTTAAAACTTTTATTTTCTTTTGTTTTTTCAAACGTTACGTTAATCGTAAACCGTTTCCCTCAAATCTACTCGCGGCGGAATGGGAGAGAAGAATGGATCTCTCTTCAGCTTGCAATTTAATGTCAAAGCTTCCGTATTTTCCGCTTATTCGGTCGTAGAATTAAAGTAATCCGACTAGCAACTAATTTCACGCGATCTTATGTTGTGAAGCTTATTTGGTTTACAACGCTCTTCCTTTCGGTCGAGACGAGGCTGTAACTTTATTATTTTTTTTTTTTGGTATTTTTGAAAACACTTTAGGAAAAGTGTTTTTGATTTTTCAATTTTTTTTTGTTTTTATAGAAAATATATACAAGGAAGGTTTCAAAACACAATTTCAAAAAACGAAAACGAAAAATTCACTTCAACCTTCCCCGGCAGCGGCGCCATTTTTGATTATAGTCTTTTTGATAGTAAGGTTTTTTAAACCGAAGAAATGCTTAGGAAAGTTTTTCCCCGGGTCGTGTCCCAGCGAAGGTGTGAATGGAATTTCGAATTCCCGAATCGTGAAACGTGTCGTGAAAACGGTAAAAAGTGATTTTGTGAGATTATACTAATTAATAAGAAAATGAAACACAAATAACCAACTAAGCACGTAAATCAAATAAGGCAACTAGAAACGTAACGTAGAAACGAAAACGTAAGCTAAAACGTAAAATAAACGTTAACGTACGAAATAAAACGCGACTTTTAAGCTACGCTACTCCTACGGATTTGGAAATATTTTTCAAAAGTTAAAAATGATAAAAGAAAATTTTGAGTAAAAAGAAAATATTTTTTGACTTTTTATTTATTTTTTTATGAATTAAAAACTAATTTAACTAATTAAAAATTAAAAGAAAATGAAAATAAAGTGAGAAAAATAAAAAATTAAATTTTGAAAATTATAAAATAACTAAAAAGAAATTTTAAAACTAAAAAATATTTTTTTTTGGCTTTTTATGTAATTTTTGGGAATTAAAAACTATTAAATCTAATTAAAAACTATCTAAAATTCAAATAAAATTGAAAATAAATGGGAAAAATGCCAAATTAATTTCTAAAATTCTAAAATAAATGAAAATAAATTTTAAAAGTATTTTTGGATTTTTCTTGGGTTTTTCTGATTTTTTTGGAATTTTCAGTAATTAAAAAGTAATTAAAAATGATTAAAATTGAAAATAAAATAAGAAAAATAGTAAATGGACTCGGAAAATTTTGAAAAAATTACAGAAAATCTAAAATATTAAAATGAACTTGAGAAAAAATTTTGAAAAGAAAATATTGCAGAGAAGTGCTGATAAGCTTGAAAACAGCTTATTTGGAGTGCTTATTTATAAGCACTCCTTGACCCAGTTGACCAAAGCTTTGACCAGAGGTATATTTGACTAAATAAAGCTTGATGGAACATAATTTAGGCCAATAGTAACTTAGAAACACAGATAAAGGCTCAACAGTGCAAATAAGCAATGGAGAGATAAGCTGTATGAGCAAACTGATAAGCTAAGGGACACAATCAAATTGAGAACAATTACTGGAAGCACAATGGAACTAAATTGAACAATAAAACTCAGATTACAAGCTTAAAATCAAACTAGCAGGCCTAAACTTGAATTCAGATTTTTGTTTCAACAACACACTTTGCAGCTTATTTATAAGCTGCCTAATAAGCTTATAAGAGTGAGCTATTGGGGGCAAATTCTCCACTAACTGACTGAGAACTAGGAAAACCAGAAAGCTTTAGATTTTAAACCTAATTGGACCCCTAATTAAGCCTTAGATCAGCAGAACATGAACCTATGGGGGTTGTATGATGTTGACTTTTTATTGCAATCCCTACGTTGACTAATATGAAATTTAAGCAGCTTAAATCTTATCATAAGAGTATACTAATGATGATTCAACACAATAATCCCCTAGACAAATAAGCATAATCACAACTAAACAAAGCAGAACTAACAACTAAGTATTCAGAAATCAAATAGTAAAGAACAATTCGGATTTAAACTAACAAGAGAACTTACAAACTACCTCTCAGCTAACAGAGAGGTTCTCCCCACACAGCCTATCTCTAAGACAGGCCAAATGCTCCTCTTGGCTGTCTCTTAACTTCCACAAATGAGCTCCAAACAATTTTTTTTTTTTCTGATTTTCTTATTTTTTTTTTTTGGATTTTTCAATATAAGAGAAACAAAAATTTAATAGAGATATTTAGATAAGCTAGCAAGTATTGATGAAAACTAGATAGACAATTATAATAAGCAAAGCTAAAGTTGAAATTAAAGACAATAAGCTGTAAAAACTAAATTGTATTAATAATGAAATATTTGAGTACAAAGCTTTAAAGGAAATTACAACAAAACTGAATTTAGTTGCTGAAATTTAAATGACAATGAAATTAAAATGGTCAAAAGCTTTCTAATACATGAAAAACTGGACAAAAATACATGTGAGTGAGGAGAGAGGATTATATAGCTACTGAGAGATGAGGTCTTGGATGTCCAGCTCACCAATCCGTGTGAGTTGTGCTTTCTTGAGTCCTTTCTGAGCCCTTGATTCACTTCCAGATAATTCCAACTAATATCAACCCTTGGATTGCGTGCCTTGGATTGATAATCCTGCGTGTGTGTGCTTATTGGTCCACGTATCATTCTTTCTGACATGCTCTGACGCGTGACAGGCCTTCTAGAAACATGAATGATGAGGTAATTATTACTTGGAAGGGGTAATTAGGAAGGGGGTGAATTAGGATTCTTTGCACAGTAATTTTCTGGGTTTAAAAAGGGACGCGGGTTTTTTTTTAGTGGATCCGGTTATTTGTAATGTAATTAGACAAGGACCATTCATGTAATTATTCATTCCATAGGGGCCAAATCTGTAGTTTGCTCAAAGTTTTTCTCAAGGGCCTTTCTTGTCAATTTATAAATCATGGAGGACTTCTTTTGTCTTTTCTTCAAAATTTATTCAAGGGACCAAATTTGTAATTCTCTGAAAGTACGAGGACTAAAATTGCCATTTCTTCTAAACTTTGCTCAGGGACCTTTTATGCAACTTTGGGAATTCCTGAAGGTTTCTTATGACATTCTGAGCTTTCCTTAATCATTTTGCTTCCCCGGCTCCGGCTTTTGACCTTTTTCCATTCTCGTGCTCGTTTTTGTCGGTTTTGCTTTGTTTTTGTTCATTTTCCTCATATCCGTACCTGCACATACACAAATACAAAAATATGCATTCTCTTGGCATTTTTTGTTAGTATTTGGTATTTTTGGTCTGAATTAAGGTCTAAAAAGGATGAGTGATTAAGCACTCATCAAAATCCCCCAGACTAAGGTATTGCCGTGCCCTCACGCAATGTCATCACCTCACGCTTAAGAGATAAATAATTTCAAAACCTCTCTTTACTGACGTTGTAAAGTAGCAATGATGTTCAAAAGAGATAATAAAATCATTTATTCTCAAAAACGCTCCGTTTTCCGATTTTCATGAATAACAACTACTACTACTATTTTTGTACTTTTTCATATATATATGTGACGGTTTGCCTTGACTTTCATTATCAATTCTTATTTGTTGATAACTTTCAGGGTCAACGAGTAGAAACACTTCTCACAGAGAAGAGACCGTACGGATAAAAATCGTCATCCTTGATTTTTCACAAGCTCCCAAACTAAGCGTAAAATCGAAATCATTGTTTATCAAAAGTTAGATGCTAACACTGCCCACAAAAGTTACTTGTGTATTACCTCTTGTCCCCAGGTCCTAAGTTTTGTATCTAAAGATTTTAATTGGTGAGAAATGAATTGCTTCATATTTTCTCGTTTCGATATTTGTTAGTCCGATAAGAGCACAAAATTTGAACGCTAAGTAGTTTCCAAACTTTCCCTCGAAAACCCCTGCATACAGAAATCGGGTCCACATGAAGGTCTCTGATTTAACACGATTTGTGGAGGCCCCCTTTTTATTTACGACCGAGACATACCATGTTTGATACCCGAAACGGAAGCTTTTTATTAGGGAAACCCCCGGAGTCGAAGCTTGGCATTTTTGCATAATCATAAGCACTTTAATAATACTTTGGTCCTTAGTCCTTTATTCTTTTACAGTCAACGGTTTATGAGCCGCTGATTGAGCCCGAACCACCTAACTTAAATTAACCAAAGAATGGTCAACTAAGTTAAATAGCCTAGATCAATGCTCCGCGGAAGTATAAGGTTTCCCCGGGTCGTATGTCCCGACGAGGTGTGAATTGTATTCAAACGGTTTCGTGATCGGGTGGATTTGGATGGAAAAGGGGTTTGTGAATGGTTTAACTAAGGAATCTACAAGAGAATAGCTTAAATAAGCTATGTGAATAAGACGGGAAAGTAGGAAACACCAGAAACGATTAAAACTTAAAGACGCGTACGTTACGTTTAAATAAAACGTAGACGTACGAAATAAAAAGTAAAAAGTGAAATCTGAAAACCCCCACGGGGTGAAAATGACTTTTTTACAAACTAAAAAGTAAAAGAAAATTTTTAGAAAATTAAAATAAATTTTAACACTAATTAATTATTTAATATTAATTAAAAACTATTTAATACTTATTATTAATACTTAAATAACTAGAATACAATATAATATTATTTAAATACTAAAAAGGTGAAAATAAAATTTCTAAAATTATAAAATAACTAAAAATAAGTTTTAAAATTAAAAATAAGTGTTTTTGTCTTTTTGTGGTTTTTATATTAATTAATTACTAATTACTAAATAAACTATTTTAAATTATAAAAATTAGCAAATGAACAGTAAAAACTCTAAGAAAATTTCTAAAATTATTTTACAAATTATAAAATCTATAAAAAATATAAAAACTAGGTTTTACTTAATAAAAACTAATTATGCTATTTTAAACTTAATATTAATTAATAATTAATAAAACTAAAATTAATTCTAATAAATACTAAAAGATAAAATAAAAATCTGAGAAAATTATTATAATTACTTTAATATAAGAGGAAATTAATAAAAATGTAAAATAGCTAAATTCTTAATAAAAATATAAAAATGAAAATTAAAATTAAATTACATTAAATAGAAACTATCACTTAGATTAAAACTTGGATTTTTGGAATTTTTCTTTTGGAAACTTATTACACTACTGAAAATAACAAATTTATACAAAGACAACTTTCTTGGAGCTTAAAAATAAGCAAAGCAAGTGCTTATTTGGTTGACAGTTGACTTTGGTCAACTGTCAAGAGACAATGCTGATGTGGACTACTAGAGGGGCCCATAAAGGTAAAATAAGGTGTGAATAAGTTAAAAGGACCAAATTAAGGTGGAAGGAACAAGATTAGACCTAGAATAAGCCAGATAAGCTGGATAAGCTAAACCAAAACCAAACAGCCAATACAGTTAAGGGACAAGGTTTGTGGCTTTTGCAGCCCTATCAAATGGGACTTAAATGCCAAAGTAAGCCCAGAGACTTGAAGAACTGCTTATTGGCTTTTCAAAAAGCCAATAAGCAGCCTGTTGGGTCCACTATGTAGGGTATGAGAGGGCATGAAAGTTGGGTCTGAGCCTGGTGGACTGTGTAGCAGGGCATGGTATTGCCCTGCAAGTGACTTTGAGGCAATGTAGGACTCAGTACAAAAATCACAAAAATACTAGAACCATGGAATCTCACAGATGAGCTGGTAGGCTATCTAATGAAACAAGTATCAAGCTATGAAAGCTAACACAAAATTCAAAATAAATATGTGAATTTTTGGAAAAATCTGAAAGATCACTTTTGACTTTTTACTAAAAACTTTGAACCTTGACTTTTTTTGAGTTTTGATCACACTTAACTGATTAAAAATGAAGTTATGAGCTATTTTAAGACTAAATTACACTAGATTAACAAGCATAGTAGCCAAAGTAATGGATTTGAGATCCCAAAACCCTCACAGTTGACTGTGAGGGTACAAAACCTAAGATTTGACTTTTTGTAATAAAAACTACTTATGCAATGGTTGTTTTATGTCACTTTAATATAGAGAAGAGTGTTCAAACCAACATTTGACCATAAAATCAACAACTACTTAGCAAAACAGATAATTCCAAACACCCCCTATGAAACTTGATTTGATGATTTTGCAAGCAAATGAACAATTTAGACTAGGGAACTGTTTTACAATGATCAATGATGATTAAGTAAGCATAAATAAACACAAAGGCATAAGTTAAAACTGCAACCACTAATATTTCTACAAAAGACCACAATATGACAGTTGGCTCACTACTTATGTTTAGAACATGAAACAACTTAACAAGACTACTTGAACAACTAAACTAGGCAATATTTAACACAAGTAGCAATAAACTTATAACTAAATACTACTGTAGAGAGAAAGCAAAAAAAATGAGACAAAGCCTTACTTTGAAAATAAAGCTCATAAGAGCTTGCAAGCTGAAATGATCAGATGAGCTCACATAAGCTATTACAAAGCTTACTGAGCTTATTTGGGATGGAATTAAACCAATACACACCAGAAACAACAACTGTGATCACTTATAACAAGAATTCAAACTTTTAACTGAAATTGTAAATTTGAAAGTGAAAGCTGAAAATCTTAGATTAATGAGTACAATGAGTTTAAAAAACACTAATAACACTTGTTACAATGATTTTAAGCAAAGAGTTACAACTGAGTTTTGAAATTAAAACTAAGACATAAAAACTAAATTACACTAAAACTAAACTACACTAACTACTGCCTCCATCTTCTGTTTTCTTTTTCTTTTATAGTCCTGGAGGTCCACAAAGATATTCCCACTTGCTTATGAGCCGTTGGATGAGCTTATTTGATCCCCGCCGTTCAAATGTATAATGGCGGGAAAATTGGAAAAAGGCAGGGTAGTGGGTTTGGTGTGGTATTAATGAGGGTAGGAGGGGGAAGGTGAGGGGAGTTATTGATAGTTGGTGAGTTGGTGGAAAAGTGGAGGAGGGGGGGACATGGAAGCTTGAAACCAGGGAAGTGTGGGGGAGATGAACAGTGCTACGGGTTGTGGGTGTTGACTGGGTGTTGACCGGGGGTGGGAGTATTATTAGTTTTAGGTTTGGGCCGGTTGTGGTGGGCTTTGGGGAAGTGTTCATGGATCAGGTTTGGTTAGGGTGGGTTTTTGTTGGGTTAAATAATAAAAAGGTCCAAAGGTTTAAGTAACTAAATCACAAGGACCAATTTTGTAGAAACTGAAATTTCAAGGGCTGTTTTGCCAAATCTCCAAAATAACAATAAGGACCATACTTGCATAGTTTGAATATCCAAAAACCCATTTTTGCAATTTTGCTCTTTTCAAAATTCCCGGGGACTAAAAATGATAATTTTCAAAGTCCGGGGACTAAAATTGCCAATTTATGAAAATCTTTTATCCAAGGACCAATATTTAACATTTTGAATTTCCAAGGACTAGAAATGAGTTTTCATCCAAAAATATCCCACCGGGGACCAAATCTGCCAAAGTTTGAAACTCCAGGGACCAAAAGTGTAAATTTCCAAAACTTTTCCAATTTTTCACCAAAGGACTAAATATGACCACTTATGATTAAAAAAGGACCTTTGGTGATAATTTTCCATATTTTGAATATCCAGGGACTAGATTTGTAATTTTATGAAAGTTGAGGGACTGAAACTGCCAATTTTGCAAACTTTGTGCGTTTTTCATTTGTTTTTGCTCATTTTGCATCTAAAACATATAAAACACAATTTTGAAATATTTTTAGTAATTTAATGCATTTCTGAGTGTTTTTGTATGTTTTGCAGTTCAGATTAGACCAAAAATGATGAGTGTTTGAGCACTCATCAGCCGCCAAGATGTAAGAGCTTTATTATGACTTTGGATTTCTATCCGCTGCTTTTTGTATAGCTTCGGATTCCTCTGCCTTTTTATTTGGCTTTGGACTATTATTATTGATATTCATAACTATATGCCAAACCCCGAGTCCTACGGCCTTTACTAAGATCACAACATCGGCTGCGAACCGGCAAGATGCAATAGTCTATTTCACCGTAACATTGGCAGTACTTCAATGTGTACCAAACCCCCATATGCAGAGATTTTGTTGGGAACGAGAAAAAACTAAGTATTGCCCAAACCGTATACCCTTAATTAATCCTAGACATCTATTTATATATTTGTGACGTTGCTGATGGGAACAAGGAGGCCACAAGTACCTCTCGTGGGTTTTTTAAATCCCAGTAATGCGATCCGTGTATAGCACGAAACTTCTAAATAAACTCTATCATTCCTCGATCTCCGCAAATTTAAAATCCCAAATAATGAGATCCGCGGATGCTTAGCCATAATCTTTTGATTATTTTGGTTAAGGGAGACGAGCTAGGGCTCAACACGCCCGGTCAAGTCGGAACATTTATTTCTACTCTCGCCGGTAGGAAAGTCAAAACAACGTGTCAAAACTAATTATTCATATCATATATATATTTTTTCATTTTTTCATTCATTTTTTTTTTTTTTTTTTTTTTTTTTTTTTTTTTTTTTTTGATTATAAAGTGGTGACAAAGATTAAAATTTTTGGTGGAAAACGGAGTTGCGTAAGTTAACAGCTCAGACGATGGTACAGGTCAAATCGAATCGAAGATTCACCCCCCAGACTAAAGTGAAACATTGTCCTCAATGTTTTAAGGGTAAAGGTAATCCTACGTAAAATCTAAGGCCGTTTATTAAGTATGCCAAGAGATAAACGTTAATCGATAAGATTTTGGATATGGTGAATTTCCGAAAGAGCAGCGAAGGATGAGACTCGAGTGGAGAGAACGACAAATCACGAGCACGAGAGTCCTCAAACTTCGGGGAAATTCCTGAACATTCATAAACAACCACGAAAACACGAGTTTGGAAAGGGTCGCCCTCCTCACGTCACACTTATTAGAAATAAGAAAATAAAGAAGATGAAAAGGATAAGCATGGGGTGCCTCCCACGAAGCGCTTGTTTTTGTTCACCGAGTCACATGAGCTTGACTCGATCCCCGAATTAATTCGTCCTTGGGGAGAGCAGATGAAACGGACAACCGGCATGAAAAACGGAGATGCCGGGGTCAAAAACGGTATCCTCACTCCCGGTGGAGTGGAAAAGTGAAGAAATGATGGTATAAGAAAAGAACAGTTGAAACACCCAGATGGTAAAAGCAAAGTCGATTTCTGAATCACGGGTGGGTTGGGTGGGTAAAATATCAAGCACAGTAACATAAGTTTCGTCCACCACTCCAAAAATAACGTCATTCGTATCTGATTCAAAATCTGCATCTGGTGGTTTCGCAGGTGGACGAGAAGAAGGTAAATCGAAAAGAATATTACTTTGAACGTCATTCTCGTCATTCTCAATACCCGGTGGTATCGAGTCATTCGCAGCAAGAAATTGATCAACATCCTCTAAAAGAGGGTCACGTGACGGATTATCGGAAATAAGCAAAAAGTCGATCTCAAAATCAAAACGCTCATAATCCGGAAGAGAGAAAGCATGAATAGTGGGATTGCCACTACTCATCTCTTCAAATCGAAAAATTTCAAGCTCGGGTAAGAAATCACTATCCATAACGGGGATAGGAGAAAAAGTCGGAGGATCTTTCAACGCCTCGATCTTAGAAATGAGAAGATTGATGTCAAATATTTTTTCACGAAGAGCTTCATCTTGAATTTCAGTTTCAACTTCTTCATCATTCTCTTCTTCTAAGCTGACGAGCTCAGAAGGTAATTCATCAACATATTCGATGTCTCCACAAGATATAGCATCGTCATTGTCAGAATCGGAGAAAATCTCATCAGGATCAATCGAATTTTCAATCGGGGATGACTCAATTTCTTCAGCCGTATCAAAAACATATTTTTCAAAATCGGGTAAAGAATCCTGGAGCTCGGGCTCCAAAGGATCTGACGGCGTAACAATCTCAGTCGAAATAGAATCATTGTTATCAAGAAAAGTATCGATTTTTTCCAAAACGGGATCACTTCCCTCACCCGGTGTGAGAGAAGGATGAGAAGAGTCGGGAGTACTTGATTCAAGTTTCGAAAAACATCTTGAAGAATCCGGAGGTGGGACAAATGGTGTGCTCTCAGAGCTAGGAATTTCCGCCACTTCCGTTATGGTCTCCGGTTCTTGTTCGTGAAGATTAGGTAAGTCGTTTCTTCTAAACACCGTTTTAAGCTCAACACGTTTGCTTGACGAACTCTTAACCATAAATCGAGAAAGGTTAGGATCAAATCTTGACGTATTAGGAACAATTGATTCTTGGACAACCGTAGGTTGGACGTATTTAGCACTTTCATTGTCAGTGGAAAGTACCGAGTCCTTTGTCACCTCGGTTTCTCGTTCCATTTCCCTCACCGGAGAGGGAGTAGGAACCGATGGTTCATCATAATCAACACGAATTTTTGCAATTTTTGATGAGACGTAAAGTTGTTCCATTTTTATTTTAAAAACCTTTCGTTTAAAGAAATCGTCGTCGAGAGATGTCATAGAACGATCTTCAACATTTAAAGGTTCACAAGACGGAGTGGGATTAATCGTAATATTATCTTCTTTATAAAGCTCATTTTCGTCACTCTTAACGGTGTTAACTTGTTCTTTCACACGAATTACTTCTTTAAAAAGATCTAATAACTCGGTAAAGTTATTTTGAGCAGTGATCATTTCATATTGTGGAGGTTGGTCGTGATAATCATTGTCACAAGGAAACGGTTTCCTTGTTTGACAATCGGTGCTAAAGTGTGAACCTCCACAATACTCACAACCGTTTTGTTGTGAAATCGGTGCATTTTGAAACAATTCATTATTGAAGTATGGAACTTGCTCATATGAATTGAACTCGTTGTGATAATAATTGGAAAAGTTCGGATCATAATCGGAGGTGAATGTGGGTTCAGCTTTCGAAGCATAACACATAAAAAATCCACGAGTAAATCCACATTCTAGGCAAATTTGTTGATTCAATGAATCGGGCTGAGGTGGGTAGTCGGAAAAATTTGGAAAGTTGTTGTACGAATTTGGTGCATAAGCAAATGAATTGCAAAACAAACAACTTCCGTCACGAATATCATTACCACACCGTCCGCATGTACACCAAACACAAGAACCTTCAAAGAACGGTTCACCACATTTAAAACAAATTAGATCCATAAGATTTATCGTTTTGGAGGGTTAAAGAAGAAGAATCAAATGATAAGAGGATAAGAAGATTATTTTTGGTTTTTAAATATCATAAAATCAAATAAAAGGAAAATCAAAATGGAAAAACAAAATTCGAAAACTTAAAACTTTTATTTTCTTTTGTTTTTTCAATCGTTACGTTAATCGTAAACCGTTTCCCTCAAATCTACTCGCGACGGAACGTGAGAGAAGAATGGATCTCTCTTCAGCTTGCAATTTAATGTCAAAGCTTCCGTATTTTCCGCTTATTCGGTCGTAGAATTAAAGTAATCCGACTAGCAACTAATTTCACGCGATCTTATGTTGTGAAGCTTATTTGGTTTACAACGCTCTTCCTTTCGGTCGAGACGAGGCTGTAACTTTATTATTTTTTTTTTTTTTTGTATTTTTGAAAACACTTTAGGAAAAGTGTTTTTGATTTTTCAATTTTTTTTTTGTTTTTATAGAAAATATATACAAGGAAGGTTTAAAAACACAATTTCAAAAAACGAAAACGAAAAATTCACTTCAACCTTCCCCGGCAGCGGCGCCATTTTTGATTATAGTCTTTTTGATAGTATAGGTTTTTTAAACCGAAGAAAAGCTTAGGAAAGTTTTTCCCCGGGTCGTGTCCCAGCGAAGGTGTGAATGGAATTTCGAATTCCCGAATCGTGAAACGTGTCGTGAAAACGGTAAAAAGTGATTTTGTGAGATTATACTAATTAATAAGAAAATGAAACACAAATAACCAACTAAGCACGTAAATCAAATAAGGCAACTAGAAACGTAACGTAGAAACGAAAACGTAAGCTAAAACGTAAAATAAACGTTAACGTACGAAATAAAACGCGACTTTTAAGCTACGCTACTCCTACGGATTTGGAAATATTTTTCAAAAGTTAAAAATGATAAAAGAAAATTTTGAGAAAAAAGAAAATATTTTTTTGACTTTTTATTTATTTTTTTATGAATTAAAAACTAATTTAACTAATTAAAAATTAAAAGAAAATGAAAATAAAGTGAGAAAAATAAAAAATTAAATTTTGAAAATTATAAAATAACTAAAAAGAAATTTTAAAACTAAAAAATATTTTTTTTGGCTTTTTATGTAATTTTTGGGAATTAAAAACTATTAAATCTAATTAAAAACTTTCTAAAATTCAAATAAAATTGAAAATAAATGGGAAAAATGCCAAATTAATTTCTAAAATTCTAAAATAAATGAAAATAAATTTTAAAAATATTTTTGGATTTTTCTTGGGTTTTTCTGATTTTTTTGGAATTTTCAGTAATTAAAAAGTAATTAAAAATGATTAAAATTGAAAATAAAATAAGAAAAATAGTAAATGGACTCGGAAAAATTTGAAAAAATTACAGAAAATCTAAATAAAGCTTGATGGAACAGAATTTAGGCCAATAGTAACTTAGAAACACAGATAAAGGCTCAACAGTGCAAATGAGCAATAGAGAGATAAGCAGTATGAGCAAACTGATAAGCTAAGGGACACAATCAAATTGAGAACAATTACTGGAAGCACAATGGAACTAAATTGAACAATAAAACTCAGATTACAAGCTTAAAATCAAACTAGCAGGCCTAAACTTGAATTCAGATTTTTGTTTCAACGACACACTTTGCAGCTTATTTATAAGCTGCCTAATAAGCTTATAAGAGTGAGCTATTGGGGGCAAATTCTCCACTAACTGACTGAGAACTAGGAAAACCAGAAAGCTTTAGATTTGAAACCTAATTGGACCCCTAATTAAGCCTTAGATCAGCAGAACATGAACCTATGGGGGCTGTATGATGTTGACTTTTTATTGCAATCCCTACGTTGACTAATATGAAATTTAAGCAGCTTAAATCTTATCCTAAGAGTATACTAATGATGATTCAACACAATAATCCCCTAGACAAACACAAAATATGACAGAATAAAGCTAAGGCGGATGCTATATTAACTGATGCAAACCGTAATTCTAATCCCAAGACAACTTTGACTTTTGCTCTAATGCCTATGAATATTAAGCTACTACTAACTCTATATATACCTATACTAAGCTGATTATGCAGCAATCAACAGAAGAAGAACAACCAGAACACACAAAAACCTATTTATCCAAACACCCCTATTAGTGGTAATTGCACTATGAATAGAAAATTTGGAACTCAAGTGACTAAACTAATAATAAATCTAAATATGCACTAATCCACAGGTTTACAACTCACACTATTTGAACACAGATGAGAGTTATGAGCTGATATTTTTTTTTTTTTTGACTAATGCTAGAAGACCTATTGATTTTATGCTTGATTAATCTTGAATACACCTAATATAGTCTGATTATGCAGCTTAAGCATCAACAAAACAACAAGAGTAAAAGTGAACTGGCAGATCCAAACATCCCCTGAATCAACTGTTAACACTAACCTATGTAACAGGAAAACGAGCAAATGATGCGATAATGATAGACACAGATGTAATATCCAACTGAGAAACTAAATCAATTATAAAATCTAACTACAACTATTTAATCCACAGAAATAAAATCCTATCATACCTAAGGTAAAAAAAAGAAGCAGAACTAGAAATCAGTAGTACTCAACTAAACTAAATCAAATAAGCATAATCACAACTAAACAAAGCAGAACTAACAACTAAGTATTCAGAAATCAAATAGTAAAGAACAATTCGGATTTAAACTAACAAGAGAACTTACAAACTACCTCTCAGCCTAACAGAGAGGTTCTCCCCACACAGCCTATCTCTAAGACAAGCCAAATGCTCCTCTTGGCTGTCTCTTAACTTCCACAAATGAGCTCCAAACAATATTTTTTTTTCTGATTTTCTTTTTTTTTTTTTTTTTTTGGATTTTTCAATATAAGAGAAACAAAAATTTAATAGAGATATTTAGATAAGCTAGCAAGTATTGATGAAAACTAGATAGACAATTATAATAAGCAAAGCTAAAGTTGAAATTAAAGACAATAAGCTGTAAAAACTAAATTGTATTAATAATGAAATATTTGAGTACAAAGCTTTAAAGGAAATTACAACAAAACTGAATTTAATTCCTGAAATTTAAATGACAATGAAATTAAAATGGTCAAAAGCTTTCTAATACATGAAAAACTGGACAAAAATACATGTGAGTGAGGAGAGGGGATTATATAGCTACTGAGAGATGAGGTCTTGGATGTCCAGCTCACCAATCCGTGTGAGTTGTGCTTTCTTGAGTCCTTTCTGAGCCCTTGATTCACTTCCAGATAATTCCAACTAATATCAACCCTTGGATTGCGTGCCTTGGATTGAAAATCATGCGTGTGTGTGCTTATTGGTCCACGTATCATTCTTTCTGACATGCTCTGACGCGTGACAGGCCTTCTAGAAACATGAATGATGAGGTAATTATTACTTGGAAGGGGTAATTAGGAAGGGGGTGAATTAGGATTCTTTGCACAGTAATTTTCTGGGTTTAAAAAGGGACGCGGGTTTTTTTTTGGTTTGGGGATGGTAAAAGGTGTATTGGGGTTTTTTTTGTTTTTATTATTATTGGAGTTGACCGGGGTGTTAGTGGGTTGACTGGGGTAAAAGCAGGTCGGGTTGGTAATAGAAGGTAAGTGGGCTTTTGATTTTGGGTTTTGTAATTAAGTTTGGGCTTGTGGGATTGTAAGGTTTAATGGATTGGTTTAATTAGTGGATCCGGTTATTTGTAATGTAATTAGACAAGGACCATTCATGTAATTATTTATTCCATAGGGGCCAAATCTGTAGTTTGCTCAAAGTTTTTCTCAAGGGCCTATCTTGTCAATTTATGAATCATGGAGGACTTCTTTTGTCTTTTCTTCAAAATTTATTCAAGGGACCAAATTTGTAATTCTCTGAAAGTACGAGGACTAAAATTGCCATTTCTTCTAAACTTTGCTCAGGGACCTTTTATGCAACTTTGGGAATTCCTGAAGGTTTCTTATGACATTCTGAGCTTTCCTTAATCATTTTGCTTCCCCGGCTCCGGCTTTTGACCTTTTTCCATTCTCGTGCTCGTTTTTGTCGGTTTTGCTTTTTTTTTTGTTCATTTTCCTCATATCCGTACCTGCACATACACAAATACAAAAATATGCATTCTCTTGGCATTTTTGGTTAGTATTTGGTATTTTTGGTCTGAATTAAGGTCTAAAAAGGATGAGTGATTAAGCACTCATCAATAAGTCATCTGATTTTGATAAATTGACGAAAGTCCTTGAATATATTTTTGTATTTGTTAAGGTAAATGTGCTGATGAGGCGAAAAATGGTCCGTTTTTAGGGGGTCATTTAAGCCCGAATCCGAATTTATTTGATCAAATATTGCCCTAAATCATTCCTTTTGTGATTTTAGGTACTTTGGGAGTGAAATCTGGAAAAGGAAGCAATTCGGACGTTTTTGGAGCATAAAAGTGAAGAAAACGCCAAAGTCTTAATTTTCCAAGCTGGGAACAGTAGGTGACGGCGTCAAGAGCAAAACCTTGACGGCGTCAAGAGCAAATTTCATGAATTCTCATGACGGTCCAGTAGAGTTTTGACGGCGTCACGTGAGAAGGGCGTCAAGAGTAAAAGAGTCATGACGGCCTGGAAGTGTCTAAGTCTTGACGGCGTCAGAAGTAGATCTAGGCAGTCCGAGGAGAGTTTTGGCGGCGAGGTGACGGCGTCACAAGATTACTCTTGACGCCGTCAGACCTGTTTTTCTATATATAGTTTTCTAATTTTTCACATTTAAAGAGAGAAGTTTTGGAGAAACCCTAAGGACGATTTTGGTGCTACTTTTACAGGTTTTTCAAGGGTTCCAACCCCTTGATACCTTGCATTGTAATTGAGATAAGTGTTCTTCTAATTCAATCAATATGTCTATGTGTTGGTTGTCTATATCTTGTTCTTGTCTCAATTCCATTATGCTAGGCTAGATCTCCTTTGTGTTTGCTTAGATCTAATGAAACCTAGATATTGATTATGTGTTGATTACTTGTTTATTCTTGTCTTGGATGAATGATTTATATGTTAGGCTTAAGAAAACTGGCAGATCTCCAAATGGTAACATGCTTGAACGTCTTAAGAAACATGAACTGAGGTGTACTAGGTCTTTATTGGTTGTATTTAATGCATGAGCCACTGTTTACAATCCCTATAGTTGTGCTGGGCATGGTGTAGGAGGAGATAAGAGCTCATAGAATTGGGGAGTTATGTATGCCACCCCATGAATGGTATTAAGGAATACAATCCGTCATCCATGCAATTATAACAAGTAATTAACGTGTAAAAGATATCTAGGGAGTAGTGAAATCTAAGTAAACACATTTTCTCCAATTACTGCTCACAACTTTAGTATAATTTAGCTTATTTTCATTTTTAGTATTTTATTTTGATTGCATCTTAGTTTTGGGTTAGTTGAATAGCAACTAATTCCGCCCATTCTTCCAAAACCCGAGATTTTAATTGCTTTCCATAAAATATAAAAATACAAAAATAATCACCCCTCACCTTTAGAACTAGTATTTAAGTTTTCTAATCCTAGCGACACTATTCCTAAGCTGAACGATCAATCCCCCGGTACTTGTCACTATACTATACTACAACGATCAGGTACACTGCCTGGTGGGGGTTGTAAGCTTCTCGAGATCCCTCGAGAGGTAAAGCCTGTTGCGATTCCCACGCATCAAGTCTTTGGCGCCGCAGCCCGGGGAATAGTTATTGTCTAGGTTAGGATTTCTTTTTATTAGGTCTACTTGCTAGATTCCTTTCTAGTAAGATTTTATCTTTATTTTTAGGTTTTCTTTAGTCTATCTCATTTCTTTGTGTCTTTGTTCGTAAACCGTTTCGATGGATAACAATAACATTGATCGTTTGATTCCTGTTATTCGTGTTTTTCGTCGTAGGATTTTCCAAATGCCCGCCCCACTTCCTTTAGCAGAAAATGAGAACCCACCTAACCTCTCACCCAACCACCACTTTGACAATAATTCTGAATTAGAAGAGTCTGATCATGATGATGACCATAGGGCTAGTCCTTTCTACTATTCAGACTCCGATGAGGATCTTAATGTTGGTGATGTGATTAATGAGAATAGGATGAAAGAAGAAATAAACCCTCTTAGGTATGTTGACCCTAGAACTAGGATTGAGTGTGATAGCTCATTCAACATGCAATTTCCTTGTAAAATCGGATTTAAGAGCTTTAACGCCTATCTTAACTCATCTCTCCTAATGAACATAATCTCGCGCAATGAATATAATAAAATCATTGTAGATGAGTTAGAATACAAAGGAGAAAACATTATTGCTGAGGCAGTACCATTGCATGTGTTTGTAGGAAGTTTGGTTTATCTTGTTGAGTTCATGGTTATGGAGAATCTAGGAGAATTTATTGATGATAAATTGACCCAAGTTGTGTTTGGAAGACCTTTCAAACGGTTGACCAACCTCGATGAAAAACTCATAGAAGGGTTAGTTACATTCTCGGATGGGGATGAAGATTTTGTTTATCAAATGCCCCGCACACACCCTAGGTTCAAGGATTTCTCCATGGAAAAGTGTAGTAGGTATCCACCTATAGAAATGTTAAGTGAAAATGATAAGAGAAAAGGACTTAAGTATACTCATGAAAAGAATAAAAGATACTACCGCGGATGCTTAGAGTTAGGAGATGAATATAAGAAAGATGAGGCGACTATTAGATGGCTCATACTTGGTTATGTGAGCATAAGCGATACACGTTAACCCATAACCTTGAGTCTAGCTACAAGACTCGTAAATAAAGAAAAGCGCTTCTTGGGAGGCAACCCATGTTTTGTGTGATTTTATTTGTTTGATTGTTATTTGCTTCCGTATGCATGTTTTATTTTTTTTATTGTTGGTTGATCATGTTTCTCAATTAAAATGTGGAAATACTTTACTTTGTTGTTTAGCCTAGTCTTAACTCCACCTAGAAGTATTTTTGCAAAAGATAAGTGTAAGGGGAAACCCCAAATATGTTTTTAAGAAAAAAACCGATCATGATTCTCCACAATAATAAATGAGCATGTATATTCGTATTTGTTAGAGTCAAATGCTTGTATTGAGTCATAATGAAGTTTTGCAGGATTTTCCAGGAAGTAGGACCAAGTTTTTCCAGAAATTTTCCGGAAACTTAACATAAGAATTTCTGCAGGTCCATTCTGACGGCGTCAGGAGTTAAAATCTGGAAATTTTACCGGTTTTGTTTTTCTAACGGAGTCTTATGGTTTTTGTGAATTATTAAGTTTTATAATCTCCAGGAGATCTGCAAACTTCATTCCACAAGCATTATATCTTATCTTGTTTTCTAGGATTTAGAAACTTATATAGGATGCCGCCGATTTTACGCGAGGTTGTCTTGTCTATTTTGTCAGGTTTTACAGGTTATATATGACAAGAAGATGATTTATATTCTGGAAGGGAAGCTTTGATTGTTCGTTTTTGTCACAACTCGTAAATTCTGGTCTTTTCCCGAACTCTGAACATTTACTATTCATCGGTTACTATTCATCGATCAATATTCATCATTTTACTATTCATCTTTTTCGGAGTCAGTTTGTGATTCTGAGAAGCGTTCAAAAATTTTACTATTCATAAAATACTATTCACCTCCGGAGAAAAGTTGTCGTTTATGCGTGAGATGCATCATTTCTTTATACGTACGGTTATCTACCTAATAAACGTTATCCTATAAACTATTACTATGAATAATTGATCCGATAATCCCAACTATGGTCCTAACATATTTTTATACTCATAATAATAATATAAAAATTTTATTATTAATTACCCGGTGTTTTCAAATCAACTGTTACGTTTTCCGGTCGAAGCTTATAACTCCGTCGGTTTGCGATATTTCAACCCGATCATTATTTTAACTTCCGATTCTCATCAGGAATATTATTTTACAATTTTTACAACTTCATTATATTTTATTTTATCTCATTACAATTTATTTTTAGTTAACTCGGTACCCGGTATCACCTAAAACTAATAATATATACCTAAAACTACCTAAAGTCCACCAAAATCTTACACAACCCATCCACCCCCTTGAATTTCTGCCCCCCCCCCCCCCTCCATACTAATCAACTTACACCTTTGAAACTACTACCAACTCATAAATATCTTGTCATAAATTGTCTACACAAATAATACATATCATGTACTAGCCATTTTTCATCTCATTTCTACAAAAACAAACAAGAAACTTTCTCTCTTTTTCTCTCGTCTCTTTGACCGGCCACCACAAGAAAAACAAGGAAGAAACCATGGATTTTCCAAGATCAAGTCATTTTCTAGTTCCTTTAGTTGTTCTTGTTTGGGTTTTGTGATAAAAACTCAAGGTTTCTTAGGTTTTACTTATCTAAGCTCTATAATCTTTCTAAGTAAGTTGTCAAACTCTTGTTCATAATTTCTTCATGTTATTTTTATGATCATATGATTTCCATTCAAGATCTACATGCATATGTTAGTTATACCACTCATTTATATATATATATATATATATATATATATATATATATATATAACTTTTGATCCCTAGAAATATATTATAGTTAGATCCTTGTTAGATCCACTTGATTTATAATGTTTAGGAACCCATGACACCCTAAGAAGGTGTATGGTAAGATTAGACTAGATTTGTGGTGATTGAAAGTGGTTTGGTTGAAGTTGGAACTAGATTTGAACACTAGAAATGACTTTTGAAACAATATATATACCTACTGTACTTATTTTGAAAACGTGGGAAACTCAGTAACTCAGGGGATATTTTTGAAAAAATATTTAGAAAATACTTTCAAAAACGAAGCCGTGGGCGAAAGAACGGATTAAAACGAGTTAATAACGAAGGAGATATGATTTTCCGAATTTAACGACGAAAACTATTTTCTGAAAAACTGCATGCTGTTTGACAGTTTTTGACGGGCAAATAGAGGCGTTAGACGTAACCTAGAGGAGCCGAACTATCAAAAATATATTAGTATAGGTTAATACGATTCCGGGGATATAAAGAACGAGGAAAATGAACTTAAAATGACAAAGTTATACATGTTTTAAAATCGTCAAAACTATATATATATTTAGTCACTACTAGAAATAATATAACTACGTACTAAATGCTATTTTTCCAGATTTCTTATTCAAGAGTTATATTCATAACTAATGAAGTACTAAGGATTATAAGTTTATATTTACGGCGATTAGACGTTATCTCAAGGTTTTCCAAAGTAAGGAATATAACACTAACATTTTATATACGATATATTACGACAAGTTTTTATAAGCCTAGTTGGACTTATTTTTCCTAAGTATGGAAAATACTTTACTTTGACTATAACTATTATTTTCAAGTTGTGAGTGGTATAGGTATCATGTGCATGCATATTCTCTTCATCATTTCATGATCTAAGTAGATCACTATCATTCATATTAGGTTGCGGTTAGAGATCGAACCTTATTTCTGTGTATCCACTTTTGTCATCGTAGCTATCGCACCAGGTGAGTCATAGCCCCACATTTACTCTTCTTATACTTGTTTTAACTCTTTGGGGGAGGATACATGCTCAACTACTTGCTTACTTGTACAAATACTCAAAACATTTATACTTGATTGTGTTATACTTGATTGGCATTATACTTGATTGCATTATACTTGACTTCATACATACATGATTGTGTTATACTTGATGGCGTTATACTTAAACTTGTAAGTCTCCTTGGGATAACACATGCATTGGGTTTCGGAGATGAAGTATAACCAATGTTATTACCTTCCCTCTGAGCAACATAAAGTCTCCTTGGATAACACATGCATTGGGTTTCGGAGATGAAGTGGAACCAATGCCACTACCTTCCTTGTGAGCAACATACTTATGTGAGGTCTTCGGAGATGAAGTGTAGACTCACGACTAATTGCTTAACTGTTGTGTTGAACTTTTATATGTTTTACTCATACTATATATTGTAGCGGTGGGTTGTAAACACACAGGTTACAAGGCTCTTATGGCGGGACTTGTAACTGAGTGGATTTACGATGCCTTTGCTGGGAAACCTTCATACATATGCATTACATTATTTTTCAACAAACTCTATGAACTCACTAACCTCGTGTTGACACTTTAGCATATATTTTCAGGTTTTAACCAATGGCACGCTACTGGAGGTTTTGGCAGGGCATGGCATAGTCATATAAGACTCTGATTATTTATATGGGGACCGTTTTAAACTATTTTAAGGGCCTACTTCCGCACTACTTTTAACGATGTAGATTCAACATTTTTGATTAAACGATTTTATTCTAAATGATTAAAGTGAAAACCATTTTTGTACTTGTGTTGTGATACCGATTGAGTTACACCCCCTCTACATGTATGCTTCCGCTGGACCCGATTTTGGGGGTGTGACAGATTGGTATCAGAGCTTTGGCTATAGCGAACTAAGTGTTTTTAAAACCTAGACTATAGCTACTTTTACGAAAAACTTAACCCTATGACCGTCACGTGCCTGCCTGCCAAGATGATGCCTCACTTGTGGTTTGTTGCTGACATAGGTGATGAGATTGGTGTCTCATTATCTGGTATATTATATTCATTTATTCTAGTTGATTACTCTAATTGCCTTTCATATAAGCATGTTCACGTATCATATATGTCACCACGTTATGTTTTTCCTTGCATAGTTTCATCATTTGACCTCGAGTTTGGTCACCTGCCTTAGTCTTTCTGAATGTCTTGGTATTTGTGAAGGACATAGTATTAGTATAACTGAGCTGAGTATTTCAAAATTCATGGAACCTCGGTAGGATATAGACTAGTCACCTATATTCAACCCGGGATAGTGGGACATAGGCTGACTACCTATATCCGACTCAGAAATGAATTTTGAAACACTGAGAATGGTTATAATAAAATTCTGTCTGGATTGAATCCTCAACTCAATTTCCAAAAGCTTCATTTATGTGTGTGTATACCCTCGTTGTCAGAACGCTTATACTTTTCCTCACCTCGTGAACCGCCGCCTGGAAGCACGTCAACTGGTCATTTCATCTCATGAATCTTCACCTTTATAACACTTCGGAGACCAACGTTAACTGAACTTCGGGTCGAAGTTCCCTTAAGGGGTAGAGACTGTCACAACTCGTAAATTTTGGTCTTTTCCCGAACTCTCAACATTTACTATTCATCAGTTACTATTTATCGATCACTATTCATCATTTTACTATTCATCTTTTTCGGAGTCAGTTTGTGATTCTGAGAAGCGTTCAAAAATTTTACTATTCATAAAAGACTATTCACCTCCGGAGAAAAGTTGTCGTTTATGCGTGAGATGCATCATTTCTTTATACGTACGGTTATCTACCTAATAAACGTTATCCTATAAACTATTACTATGAATAATTGATCCGATAATCCCAACTATGGTCCTAACATATTTTTATACTCATAATAATAATATAAAAATTTTATTATTAATTACCCGGTGTTTTCAAATCAACTGTTACGTTTTCCGGTCGAAGCTTATAACTCCGTTGGTTTGCGATATTTTAACCCGATCATTATTTTAACTTCCGATTCTCATCAGGAATATTATTTTACAATTTTTACAACTTCATTATATTTTATTTTATCTCATTACAATTTATTTTTAGTTAACTCGGTACCCGGTATCACCTAAAACTAATAATATATACCTAAAACTACCTAAAGTCCACCAAAATCTTACACAACCCATCCACCCCCTTGAATTTCCGCCCCCCTCCATACTAATCAACTTACACCTTTGAAACTACTACCAACTCATAAATATCTTGTCGTAAATTGTCTACACAAATAATACATATCATGTACTAGCCATTTTTCATCTCACTTCTACAAAAACAAACAAGAAACTTTCTCTCTTTTTCTCTCCTCTCTATGACCGGCCACCACAAGAAAAACAAGGAAGAAACCATGGATTTTCCAAGATCAAGTCATTTTCTAGTTCCTTTAGTTGTTCTTGTTTGGGTTTTGTGATAAAAACTCAAGGTTTCTTAGGTTTTACACATCCAAGCTCTATAATCTTTCTAAGTAAGTTGTCAAACTCTTGTTCATAATTTCTTCATGTTATTTTTATGATCATATGATTTCCATTCAAGATCTACATGCATATGTTAGTTATACCACTCATTTGTGTATATATATATATATATATATATATATATATATATATATATATATATATATATATATATATATATATATATATATAACTTTTGATCCCTAGAAATAGATTATAGTTAGATCCTTGTTAGATCCACTTGATTTATGATGTTTAGGAACCCATGACACCCTAAGAAGGTGTATGGTAAGATTAGACTAGATTTGTGGTGATTGAAAGTGGTTTGGTTGAAGTTGGAACTAGATTTGAACACTAGAAATGACTTTTGAAACAATATATATACCTACAGTCCTTATTTTGAAAATGTGGGAAACTCAGTAACTCAGGAGATATTTTTGAACAAAGATTTAGAAAATACTTTCAAAAATGAATCCGTGGGCGAAAGAACGGATTAAAACGAGTTAATAACGAAGGAGATATGATTTTCCGAATTTAACGACGAAAACTATTTTCTGAAAAACTGCATGCTGTTTGACAGTTTTCGACGGGCAAATAGAGGCGTTAGACGTAACCTAGAGGAGCCGAACTATCAAAAATATATTAGTATAGGTTAAGACGATTCCGGGGATATAAAGAACGAGGAAAATGAACTTAAAATGACAAAGTTATACATGTTTTAAAATCGTCAAAACTATATATATATATTTAGTCACTACTAGAAATAATATAACTACGTACTAAATGCTATTTTTCCAGATTTCTTATTCAAGAGTTATATTCATAACTAATGAAGTACTAAGGATTATAAGTTTATATTTACGGCGATTAGACGTTATCTCAAGGTTTTCCAAAGTAAGGAATATAACACTAACATTTTATATACGATATATTACGACAAGTTTTTATAAGCCTAGTTGGACTTATTTTTCCTAAGTATGGAAAATACTTTACTTTGACTATAACTATTATTTTCAAGTTATGAGTGGTATAGGTATCATGTGCATGCATATTCTCTTCATCATTTCATGATCTAAGTAGATCACTATCATTCATATTAGGTTGCGGTTAGAGATCGAACCTCATTTCTGTGTATCCACTTTTGTCATCGTAGCTATCGCACCAGGTGAGTCATAGCCCTACTTTTACTCTTCTTATACTTGTTTTAACTCTTTGGGGGAGGATACATGCTCAACTACTTGCTTACTTGTACAAATACTCAAAACATTTATACTTGATTGTGTTATACTTGATTGGCATTATACTTGATTGCATTATACTTGACTTCATACATACATGATTGTGTTATACTTGATGGCGTTATACTTAAACTTGTAAGTCTCCTTGGGATAACACATGCATTGGGTTTCGGAGATGAAGTATAACCAATGCTATTACCTTCCCTCTGAGCAACATAAAGTCTCCTTGGATAACACATGCATTGGATTTCGGAGATGAAGTGGAACCAATGCCACTACCTTCCTTGTGAGCAACATACTTATGTGAGGTCTTCGGAGATGAAGTGTAGACTCACGACTAATAGCTTAACTGTTGTGATGAACTTTTATATGTTTTACTCACACTATATATTGTAGCAGTGGGTTGTAAACACACAGGTTACAAGGCTCTTATGGCGGGACTTGTAACTGAGTGGATTTACGATGCCTTTGCTGGGAAACCTTCATACATATGCATTACATTATTTTTCAACAAACTCTATGAACTCACCAACCTCGTGTTGACACTTTAGCATGTATTTTCAGGTTTTAACCAATGGCACGCTACTGGAGGTTTTGGCAGGGCATGGCATGGTCATAGAAGACTCTGATTATTTATATGGGGACCATTTTAAACTATTTTAAGGGCCTACTTCCGCACTACTTTTAACGATGTAAATTCAACATTTTTGATTAAACGATTTTATTCTAAATGATTAAAGTGAAAACCATTTTTGTACTTGTGTTGTGATACCGATTGAGTTACACCCCCTCTACATGTATGCTTCCGCTGGACCCGATTTTGGGGGTGTGACAGTTTTCTTGGAGGAAGATTTAACCTGGCCATCCTATTATCCATACCGAGCGAATCAGGGGAGTATTTGATTTCATTCTTCTTTACTTTTTCACTTTTACATTCTTTACTTGAACATTGGGGACAATGTTCATCTTAAGTTTAAGGGGAGGGTAAAAAGATGATACCTTACATATGCACTTTCGCTTGAGTTTGTTTTGTTTAATGGTAGATGTGTAATAAAATTATGAGAAATACTTGTTAGTGCAATTTTAGCGCCAAATTTAAAATTTTTTACAACATTTAGGAGTGAAACTTTAGCAATAGCAAGCGTCTCATGGATAGGAGATTGTATGACTAGCACATAACCGTATATTCAGAAAAATTTTCCACCCAAATATGTGAGGTTCGCCTTTAGATTTGATTGGAAAAGCATTCATTATTAGTGCTTATGAGTGTACCGGTAGCATTTAGATTCTAGAACTTGCGTTAGTGATGCATTCCGAGACCGCTAGTGAGACTACATTCGTGTAGTAGGATTTACTACATGATAAGAGGCATTAGGATCACCCTTGTGTTAAACCCGTATTATAATTACTTGACCATTTAAGTCATATTACTTGACTAGTTAAGTAAACTAATTTTTCCCACACCCTTAGCGTTGTACTCATTTTTAGTACACGAAACCCCTAGTACACCCCTCCGAGCCTATCTTTTTGTTTCTAACTTTAAGCATTTTACTTAAAGGAAGAATTTGTTACACCCCACTTAAATGTACAACCAAATCGCCTTAGCCTTCCGTGTATGCACTCATCTTTAGTGCATTATTGTTATTTGTTAAACCCTAAGTTAACTATCTAATTAATTACATGGTTGCTAAGTCGAGTCATATCCTTGTACATATTGTTTTGGGACGATTGGGACTCATGGGTAAGTACTTATTTTATGGAGTAATGGGGAAGAACATCATTTATTACCCCCATATGTACGATAATCTTAAAAGTGCTCCAAGTGTTTTAATTTTCTTAATTCGAGTCATTAGATTAGTTAATTGTAAAGTATGTAAAGATTCAAGTGTAAGGGGAATTCTCATTCCCTATGATGTATTATTTTGGATGGTAGGGTAAGAGTGTATGCAAAAAAAAAAAAAAAAAAAAAAAAAAAAAAAAAAAAAAATACGGACTACCATCCCGTTTCATTCTATGTTTATTTTATGTTTTTGTTATTTTTCATTTATTAGCTTAAGTCGAGTCTAGTCTTGGCTTAGCAACGCCACATTGTACATGTAATTAACTAAGATTGTTAACTCGCCACCAGTAAAACTTCCTTTATCCAACAAAACCATGTATTTCATATCCCTACACCTAACGTTACAACCCTTTAAAAGACATCTTTGATAGTTTATCCTAGGTGCTTACGCCATGTGGTGGAGGTTTGATCCTTTCCCAAGCCTATGGTAATCTATTTTGCTATAACAGGTAGTAAGAGATATCTTCCGTTTCCATATTGTAATTTATACTTTATTACACCCGAGAGATGTGAGTATCTAAACACTATTTGTGAGGTGCTTGTGTATGACCTCCGTGCTTGTCTATTGGTCTTTAGTGGAACGATTATTTGTTGTAATTACTTTTATATTAGTGTTAAATAACCCCTAACTTGTCTTTTGAGTAGAATAAAAGCGCATTTGCTTGAGGACAAGCAAATCTCAAGTGTAAGGGTATATGATGAGGCGAAAAATGATCCGTTTTTAGGGGGTCATTTAAGCCCGAATCCGAATTTATTTGATCAAATATTGCCCTAAATCGTTCCTTTTGTGATTTTAGGTACTTTGGGAGTGAAATCTGGAAAAGGAAGCAATTCGGACGTTTTTGGAGCATAAAAGTGAAGAAAACGCCAAAGTCTTAATTTTCCAAGCTGGGAACAGTAGGTGACGGCGTCAAGAGCAAAACCTTGACGGCGTCAAGAGCAAATTTCATGAATTCCCATGAAGGTCCAGTAGAGTTTTGACGGCGTCACGTGAGAAGGGCGTCAAGAGTAAAAGAGTCATGACGGCCTGGAAGTGTCTAAGTCTTGACGGCGTCAGAAGTAGATCTAGGCAGTCCGAGGAGAGTTTTGGCGGTGAGGTGACGGCGTCACAAGATTACTCTTGACGCCGTCAGACCTGTTTTTCTATATATAGTTTTCTAATTTTTCACATTTAAAGAGAGAAGTTTTGGAGAAACCCTAAGGACGATTTTGGTGCTACTTTTACAGGTTTTTCAAGGGTTCCAACCCCTTGATACCTTGCATTGTAATTGAGATAACTGTTCTTCTAATTCAATCAATATGTCTATGTGTTGGTTGTCTATATCTTGTTCTTGTCTCAATTCCATTATGCTAGGCTAGATCTCCTTTGTGTTTGCTTAGATCTAATGAAACCTAGATATTGATTATGTGTTGATTACTTGTTTATTCTTGTCTTGGATGAATGATTTATATGTTAGGCTTAAGAAAACTGGCAGATCTCCAAATGGTAACATGCTTGAACGTCTTAAGAAACATGAACCGAGGTGTACTAGGTCTTTATTGGTTGTATTTAATGCATGAGCCACTGTTTACAATCCCTATAGTTGTGCTGGGCATGGTGTAGGAGGAGATAAGAGCTCATAGAATTGGGGAGTTATGTATGCCACCCCATGAATGGTATTAAGGAATACAATCCGTCATCCATGCAATTATAACAAGTAATTAACGTGTAAAAGATATCTAGGGAGTAGTGAAATCTAAGTAAACACATTTTCTCCAATTACTGCTCACAACTTTAATATAATTTAGCTTATTTTCATTTTTAGTATTTTATTTTGATTGCATCTTAGTTTTGGGTTAGTTGAATAGCAACTAATTCCGCCCATTCTTCCAAAACCCGAGATTTTAATTGCTTTCCATAAAATATAAAAATACAAAAATAATCACCCCTCACCTTTAGAACTAGTATTTAAGTTTTCTAATCCTAGCGACACTATTCCTAAGCTGAACGATCAATCCCCCGGTACTTGTCACTATACTATACTACAACGATCAGGTACACTGCCTGGTGGGGGTTGTAAGCTTCTCGAGATCCCTCGAGAGGTAAAGCCTGTTGCGATTCCCACGCATCAAGTCTTTGGCGCCGCAGCCCGGGGAATAGTTATTGTCTAGGTTAGGATTTCTTTTTATTAGGTCTACTTGCTAGATTCCTTTCTAGTAAGATTTTATCTTTATTTTTAGGTTTTCTTTAGTCTATCTCATTTCTTTGTGTCTTTGTTCGTAAACCGTTTCGATGGATAACAATAACATTGATCGTTTGATTCCTGTTATTCGTGTTTTTCGTCGTAGGATTTTCCAAATGCCCGCCCCACTTCCTTTAGCAGAAAATGAGAACCCACCTAACCTCTCACCCAACCACCACTTTGACAATAATTCTGAATTAGAAGAGTCTGATCATGATGATGACCATAGGGCTAGTCCTTTCTACTATTCAGACTCCGATGAGGATCTTAATGTTGGTGATGTGATTAATGAGAATAGGATGAAAGAAGAAATAAACCCTCTTAGGTATGTTGACCCTAGAACTAGGATTGAGTGTGATAGCTCATTCAACATGCAATTTCCTTGTAAAATCGGATTTAAGAGCTTTAACGCCTATCTTAACTCATCTCTCCTAATGAACATAATCTCGCGCAATGAATATAATAAAATCATTGTAGATGAGTTAGAATACAAAGGAGAAAACATTATTGCTGAGGCAGTACCATTGCATGTGTTTGTAGGAAGTTTGGTTTATCTTGTTGAGTTCATGGTTATGGAGAATCTAGGAGAATTTATTGATGATAAATTGACCCAAGTTGTGTTTGGAAGACCTTTCAAACGGTTGACCAACCTCGATGAAAAACTCATAGAAGGGTTAGTTACATTCTCGGATGGGGATGAAGATTTTGTTTATCAAATGCCCCGCACACACCCTAGGTTCAAGGATTTCTCCATGGAAAAGTGTAGTAGGTATCCACCTATAGAAATGTTAAGTGAAAATGATAAGAGAAAAGGACTTAAGTATACTCATGAAAAGAATAAAAGATACTACCGCGGATGCTTAGAGTTAGGAGATGAATATAAGAAAGATGAGGCGACTATTAGATGGCTCATACTTGGTTATGTGAGCATAAGCGATACACGTTAACCCATAACCTTGAGTCTAGCTACAAGACTCGTAAATAAAGAAAAGCGCTTCTTGGGAGGCAACCCATGTTTTGTGTGATTTTATTTGTTTGATTGTTATTTGCTTCCGTATGCATGTTTTATTTTTTTTATTGTTGGTTGATCATGTTTCTCAATTAAAATGTGGAAATACTTTACTTTGTTGTTTAGCCTAGTCTTAACTCCACCTAGAAGTATTTTTGCAAAAGATAAGTGTAAGGGGAAACCCCAAATATGTTTTTAAGAAAAAAACCGATCATGATTCTCCACAATAATAAATGAGCATGTATATTCGTATTTGTTAGAGTCAAATGCTTGTATTGAGTCATAATGAAGTTTTGCAGGATTTTCCAGGAAGTAGGACCAAGTTTTTCCAGAAATTTTCCGGAAACTTAACATAAGAATTTCTGCAGGTCCATTCTGACGGCGTCAGGAGTTAAAATCTGGAAATTTTACCGGTTTTGTTTTTCTAACGGAGTCTTATGGTTTTTGTGAATTATTAAGTTTTATAATCTCCAGGAGATCTGCAAACTTCATTCCACAAGCATTATATCTTATCTTGTTTTCTAGGATTTAGAAACTTATATAGGATGCCGCCGATTTTACGCGAGGTTGTCTTGTCTATTTTGTCAGGTTTTACAGGTTATATATGACAAGAAGATGATTTATATTCTGGAAGGGAAGCTTTGATTGTTCGTTTTTGTCACAACTCGTAAATTCTGGTCTTTTCCCGAACTCTGAACATTTACTATTCATCGGTTACTATTCATCGATCAATATTCATCATTTTACTATTCATCTTTTTCGGAGTCAGTTTGTGATTCTGAGAAGCGTTCAAAAATTTTACTATTCATAAAATACTATTCACCTCCGGAGAAAAGTTGTCGTTTATGCGTGAGATGCATCATTTCTTTATACGTACGGTTATCTACCTAATAAACGTTATCCTATAAACTATTACTATGAATAATTGATCCGATAATCCCAACTATGGTCCTAACATATTTTTATACTCATAATAATAATATAAAAATTTTATTATTAATTACCCGGTGTTTTCAAATCAACTGTTACGTTTTCCGGTCGAAGCTTATAACTCCGTCGGTTTGCGATATTTCAACCCGATCATTATTTTAACTTCCGATTCTCATCAGGAATATTATTTTACAATTTTTACAACTTCATTATATTTTATTTTATCTCATTACAATTTATTTTTAGTTAACTCGGTACCCGGTATCACCTAAAACTAATAATATATACCTAAAACTACCTAAAGTCCACCAAAATCTTACACAACCCATCCACCCCCTTGAATTTCTGCCCCCCCCCCCCCCCTCCATACTAATCAACTTACACCTTTGAAACTACTACCAACTCATAAATATCTTGTCATAAATTGTCTACACAAATAATACATATCATGTACTAGCCATTTTTCATCTCATTTCTACAAAAACAAACAAGAAACTTTCTCTCTTTTTCTCTCGTCTCTTTGACCGGCCACCACAAGAAAAACAAGGAAGAAACCATGGATTTTCCAAGATCAAGTCATTTTCTAGTTCCTTTAGTTGTTCTTGTTTGGGTTTTGTGATAAAAACTCAAGGTTTCTTAGGTTTTACTTATCTAAGCTCTATAATCTTTCTAAGTAAGTTGTCAAACTCTTGTTCATAATTTCTTCATGTTATTTTTATGATCATATGATTTCCATTCAAGATCTACATGCATATGTTAGTTATACCACTCATTTATATATATATATATATATATATATATATATATATATATATATATATATATATATAACTTTTGATCCCTAGAAATATATTATAGTTAGATCCTTGTTAGATCCACTTGATTTATAATGTTTAGGAACCCATGACACCCTAAGAAGGTGTATGGTAAGATTAGACTAGATTTGTGGTGATTGAAAGTGGTTTGGTTGAAGTTGGAACTAGATTTGAACACTAGAAATGACTTTTGAAACAATATATATACCTACTGTACTTATTTTGAAAACGTGGGAAACTCAGTAACTCAGGGGATATTTTTGAAAAAATATTTAGAAAATACTTTCAAAAACGAAGCCGTGGGCGAAAGAACGGATTAAAACGAGTTAATAACGAAGGAGATATGATTTTCCGAATTTAACGACGAAAACTATTTTCTGAAAAACTGCATGCTGTTTGACAGTTTTTGACGGGCAAATAGAGGCGTTAGACGTAACCTAGAGGAGCCGAACTATCAAAAATATATTAGTATAGGTTAATACGATTCCGGGGATATAAAGAACGAGGAAAATGAACTTAAAATGACAAAGTTATACATGTTTTAAAATCGTCAAAACTATATATATATTTAGTCACTACTAGAAATAATATAACTACGTACTAAATGCTATTTTTCCAGATTTCTTATTCAAGAGTTATATTCATAACTAATGAAGTACTAAGGATTATAAGTTTATATTTACGGCGATTAGACGTTATCTCAAGGTTTTCCAAAGTAAGGAATATAACACTAACATTTTATATACGATATATTACGACAAGTTTTTATAAGCCTAGTTGGACTTATTTTTCCTAAGTATGGAAAATACTTTACTTTGACTATAACTATTATTTTCAAGTTGTGAGTGGTATAGGTATCATGTGCATGCATATTCTCTCCAATTACTGCTCACAACTTTAATATAATTTAGCTTATTTTCATTTTTAGTATTTTATTTTGATTGCATCTTAGTTTTGGGTTAGTTGAATAGCAACTAATTCCGCCCATTCTTCCAAAACCCGAGATTTTAATTGCTTTCCATAAAATATAAAAATACAAAAATAATCACCCCTCACCTTTAGAACTAGTATTTAAGTTTTCTAATCCTAGCGACACTATTCCTAAGCTGAACGATCAATCCCCCGGTACTTGTCACTATACTATACTACAACGATTAGGTACACTGTCTGGTGGGGGTTGTAAGCTTCTCGAGATCCCTCGAGAGGTAAAGCCTGTTGCGATTCCCACGCATCATGTGCATAACAGTCGGTAATATATTTCTTATTACATCCAAATATATATCTAGCTCTCTTACACTCAACATGGATAACTCCAGCAATTCCTTTAACCACAACAATATGAATTATAAACACAACTTTATCCGTGTTGTATGGGGGATGCCTTGCTGCTTTTAGGAGATGTTTGGATGGCGGCTTAAGGGGGTTTTGTTGATGTTTGGTTGGCTCTTGTGAGAGGGTGTTGTTTGCTGACATAGGGTGTTTGGATGGCTGTTGTAAGGGGGCTTAGTTGTTGTATGGGTTCCAACGGGTAAATGAAATAAATAACGTTCACATAGGCCCTAAAATACTTTTATGTCCGAACAGCCCCTGAAACAGGTTCTGCCCAAAGAACCCATATTGCACACTAAACCTATTTATGTCAATCTTCATACAAATAGAACTGATTTTGACCCGCTATGCTACTTTAAAATTAAGCTTTGTGCTTCTATCTATACACAACTTGGTAGGTTATCTGTGTGGTCTTGCAAAAATTTTTAGGCTCTAACAACTCCTCAAAAAGGTAAGCTCCCGCAAGCATCACATATAATATTACACGTACCACGTAACCATATATTTGCAATTTGAATTCATAACATAAAAATCACCAACTGATACAAAGTGGATACTAATCCCTTGTGACCACATGACCATATATCTCAATTCGATCGAACTATAACATAAAAATCACCAACTAATACTAATTTACACCTCACATATGTCTTGTCAAAAGGGATTATTATCCAGTTTAAAAAAGTTACTTCTCGTATTTTTTTTCTTAATATCAAATGCTAAAATGTGATAATTAGACTTTTTTTTATTCTACGTGGTTACACAAATGATTACCGTATTACCTTGTTCTTAAGCAAGACTTCCGGAGCAATATAACCAGGCGTTCCAACAATAGATTTTAGTTGTGAACGCAACATAGAGGACTGAATAAAAACAGTCCACAACTATTAGGACCTAGAGGCAGCAATCTCGATCCATTAACCTATAAACGGGTGGGGTCGATTCAGGCTTTTCTTATGTGTTGAATGAACAATTAAAAATTATAACTCTATCAAAGATGTATTTTAGATGCCTCTCCTACTATATCATTAGGACGCGTTGTACCTTGGAGTAGCCAAAATAACAAATTTTGAGCTGAGGAGCAGGGTTGCCATCTAACAATGAAACATCTTATATCTAACCATGATCACTATACATGTTCAATGCATTTGCACAAACGCAAAATAAAGCAATTAAAGCTCAAAAGATACTTTGATTGTGATGCTGTGGACTATAAGATGGAGCTACACTTTCCTAATCTTGAGTCTTGTTTAATTTGTTACTGTCACGATTACAATATTTCAGCATACTGATAGGAGCCGTAAGACCAGAACCTTGATCTTAGTTGCACCTGTTGAAAAAGCGTGTGTTGTTTGTGTCACTACAAAAAAAAATCAACTTGTTAGGTGACATAAAGTCCGATACCTATGTAAAAAAGAAAATTTCCAAGTGAGGGACCTAATCAACAAACTTATGTTAAGGAAATCCAGATGTTGAGTATGATTGAAAGCTTAAGGAGAAATAGAGATTGTGAAGTACCATTTCTCCTTTCGAGCCAGTAACGTGCATGCATTCATCAAATGGAATAGAACCACTTTGTGGGAATACGAAGCTCCTGATGTGCCATATCATCAATATCTTTCCTTGGTATGACTTGCTGAAAGAGGTATTGATTATTAGTGTTTGCAATCTTCTAAGTATATGATGGGTACAATTTTACCTCACTTGAGCCATGATAAATAAGATATCCATCTGAATGTGTGCCACGCTTGGATTCATTTTTCACAATGTCGAATATATTAACAGGTTTGGGATAGCTGACATTGATTCCAGTTGTCACATTTGCAGCATTTGTTTTTGTTTTATACTTGAAGGGTATTCAACATCTTATTAGTCTACAAAGAAAAACATCAAGAGAGACAGTTTTAAAGCATTACAAAATTTGTAACTTTGTGAAGACTGAAAGCTCTGAATGTCTTAAAATATGATAGACATTTTGAACTTCTCCCCCATCGTTGTCAGTTAAACGGGGCCTCTTTAAACCAAGCTCACCAGCTATCACCCCGTTGGAATTAGCAATAACCTTGATATTTTCCTCCATAATCTTTTCAGGAATTCCTTGACCGTCAGTTTTCCCATTTTCCATGTAAGAGTTTTGTTTAATACCATTATCTTTTGTAGGGGTTTCAACCGGAAACTCAACTTGCATTTATGAGTTTCTTGATCTGCTAATTGCAATCTCTGTAGCCTTCATTTACAAAATACAAAGTTCCTTACCGAAATTTCTATGTTACTGTTGCAGCTGAATGTGACAACTTGACTGAAATCCAACCACTCTCATGCTCTCAAAAAGTCTCGATGATTCTTTTAGTATCCTTTGATGCTGAAATATATATAAATTTATAAGGATTATATATCAACAAACACACACAATGAAGCAAGTTGGAAATCAACGAAGCAATTTATAAGGATTATATATCACCAGAAACACTAATCCAAGCCATAACGATGTACCTAAAAATACAACATTTTTGTTACGCCAAAACGCATGATACTATCAGAATATGATATTACGTGTTTTAGTTGAAAAAAAAGTCCTGTGATATTTGAGGCCTTACCTTGCTGCGCGTCTGGTTTTTCTGGAAAATAATACTTCAAATCCATTTGAATAAACATTAATAATCTAACAAATGGTCGATTTAAAATCCCAATACTAATCACTGACCTCTAATATGAGCAATGAGTAACGGTAATGCTGGCAATAGAGCTCTTGTTTCTTCGGGTTGTAGAACGGCTATGTTTCTAAGACACCAAATTGTCTCAAGCAACTGCAACATCCATTTAAAAAAAAGAAATTGAATGGTAATTAACGGCACATGAACACCATCTACGTGTACTATTTGAGCTAAATAAAAAGGTATGATTTGACATACACGTAAATATATTACAAAGGTATAAAAAGCTTCTATTAGCCTTTTAACTATTCGGTAAATAGTTATGAGGAGAATTTGCAGTAATTTCTGTGCCCTTCTCATGTTCATTCAGGAAAAACTCACCATACTTCAGATCAACCTATATCGTTTCCAACAGCATAATAAGCAAGTTCATGTACCAATAATGTAAAATAGACAAATATTATAAATAACATACATGGATACGATATTACCAACAAAGAAGATGAACAACCTGCACATCAAATTAGAAAAGAATAAAAAAAATTATCCGTGTGTGTGATAATGAGATGAATAAGTGATATTAGGGTTTTGAAAAAAAAAATACTCAGTATAAATTATACGAATGGATTGGGCTTTATTTTAGTGATTATTTATTTACATACCTTTATCAATAATAAGCTGCAAATTAAATTCCAAGAATTGCGTTAGTGCAATGGTAGAGACATATGCAAGTGTTACACATAGGCCCAAGTTCGAATCCAGTTCATTATATTTTTGTAAAATAAGTTTCCGAATTTTCAGGATTAAAATACGAATTTATTATAAATAAATTTAAAATACATATTGCTTACGTGGCGACAATGTGATGACATGGCAGAAAATGAATTACATGGCAATGACTGGGCAATGAGGTGGCAATACGCGTGTAACGCCTCCTGTTATATATAATATAGAGATATATTTTATTTTTTTTATTAAATTTATTTATTACACTCAAAACCTCATACTTTTCATATTTTATAAACACCCGTAGCTAATCCTAGATTCTTACGCGATAAACCTTAACTTTTACGACAACCAGAAAAATTATCATTTTCAAAACAAAGTTTCCAAAAATAGAATTTCACACTCTTTTTGAAACATAACTCATAAAAATAAACTCCTCGTAACTTGCTAACGCTCAAATACTTGAACGAAGACTCGTTACGCAAAAACACCAAAAACTACACAAGTCATTTCTACATCACAAAGGTGATCAAAATGAACTTTCCCAAATTTCAAACTTTCCAAATCAAAATAAAACCACTAACGCAAAGGGATTTAGTGCTAAAACTCACCTATAACACACATATAACACTACAATCACCTATAACACACCAAATAAACGTCAACCGAGTCAAGACTATCCGTCAAACTGACCTGCCAAAACCACGGTTGTTACAGTTTTCAATGGTGAGGGGTCAAGGGTCAGGTTGTGTTTGTGAACCTTTGAAGGTTTAGTGTTAATTTGTTAAACGGGGTGAAAGGGTTTGTGTTTATGGGTTCGGGTTTGTGTAAGTGGGTCAAAAGGTTAGTGGGTGGGCTGGTGGTGTTGTATTGGGCTAGTAGTGGTGAACATAATTTAGGATTTTAAGATTTAGATTAGTATTTAGGTTTATAAGATTATTTAGATAATTAAAATTGGTAAAGATAAATAAATTTGTACGACAAACAATATTTTTGTAGTTTTTTTTTCTTTTTTTCGTAAAATAATAATAATAATAATAATAATAATAATAATAATGATGATGATGATGATGATGATGATGATGATGATGATGATGATCATAAGTGAGAGGGGTAATTTGGTCATTTTAGGTTTAGGTCAAGGGTAAAAGGGTAATTTTATTTTGCTTTGGTTTTCCATGCTTCCCCCAATGTCACATTCCCGGAATTGACTTTGGTATCGACTTTTTGTCATTTTCTTGATTTTACTTCAAAAACGTGTCGAGTCGATCCGATAATGCTCCATTTCCCATCCAAGCTTCATTTTGCTCACATTTGTCTTGTATTCAATCCATTTGTACCTGAAATACACAAAACACATTCCGTGGATATTTGTAATATTATATGGTCGTTTTGGGTGTTTTTGGTCGTTTTTGTGGATTTTCGGGCCTAAAATGATTAGTAAAAGGCCACTCATCAATGGTGCTTGTTTTAAACCAAATGGTAGCACATTCCACTCATAATGTTTTGTAGAGGCCATTAAAATATTGTTAGTGGTTTAGTTGATTCATCAAGTCTTAGTTGTTAATATCCTGATTTAGCATCAAATGTGCTATACACACTTCCTTTTAATTTTTCTAAAATATAATCCTTTCTTGATAATTTATATGAATATCCTATAGTTGCTTCATTCATTTTTTTGTAGTTTATGAACATTCTTCTGTTTCCTCTTTTAATTTCGTTGTTATTTTTTACATAAAACGTTGGTGCTGAATGGGGCTTGAACTTTCTCTTATTATTCATTTGTTTAGTAATTGTTGACATTCTTTTTTGAATTCTTTAACATCTTTAATACTATATAGCATTCTATTGGGTATGTTGATTTCTGCCAGTGGATCTTTTAATTTTTTTTTAGATTAACTTATTGTTACGGAGTAGTATTTATATTATCTAGTGGATTTTCAATGCATACTTCTTTTAATGTTTTTCTATATGTTCTTTTTTTATTATTAATAATATTTCTACATGAAATTTTATATTTCGTGCTAGCATTCGTATATATTCTGTTTGTGTAACTATTGGTGTTGCCACTAATTATGTTGTTTCAATATGTTTTATGATGACAGATTTATCAGTCTATGTGAATAGCTGGTATAATTTTAAGAAATTGTTTTCAATTATTAAATCTATTAACTGAACTATGCATGTAAATTGTTGGTGTAATGAATTCCCTTTTGTTAATATATATAGGAACCATTCTTTTTATATACCATAATTTATGTACTAATTTATCTGTTACGACTAGCTTTTGTGGTTTTATTAATTTTTCTCAGTTTTTTAATATTTTTCGCTTTTCAAAACATATCGTGGCACATGTATCTACATATGCAATTTTTTTTCGAATGTTACTTTAATGAATGTTGGATTATCCTTTGACTTTATTTTTATTCATCGTTATTGTTTCTCATATTTTAGAAACATTTTTATAATAGAATGGTGAATTAATCTGTTTCATAATATGGTTCCCTAAAATAACCAGAACTATCATTATCATAGTAATCATCTAGTTTATTTATTTATTTATTTATTTATTTATTTGAAAGGCAACATGGTATTCGCAAAGAAGTCCTGAGTTCCCATGAGGACAAGAAGACAAAGCACTTAACATTAGTTAAAAAAGAAAAAAAAAAAAAAAAAAAAAAAAAAAAAAAAGTTTTATTCTTTGCGAAGATAAGGACTGTCCATGCAACTTTAAACTATTAGAGACGAAAGTTGCAACTTTTGACAAACCACAAGGACAATCCATGTAATTTACTCATGAAACTATATATTATATTGGTTGTGGTACACATAATTACTTGGGCAGCTGGGCATCAACCTTTTTGTGACCATGCACTAATCTACAAGACAAACACTAGAGGAAATCCATTAAAAATTAGAGACAAATTTTGTGATTTTTACTTATTCTATTCTGTAGAGCAACTTATGAAAAACTTTTTATTAGATATCTTTGGATGCGTTTGGTATGCTGCGAGGAATGATAACGTGAATGAGTTTGATAGTAGTGGTGGGTCCCTCAACTATGAAAGAATCCATTCCCACTCTCTAGTCATATATGGAGTATGGAAAATATGTGACTTTCATAGTCATAGTCGTAGGCCCAACAGTCTTAAACAAACACTTGAAATGATTATCAAAATCATTGTTTCATTCCCTTAGTAACATACCAAACGTGCCCTTAATCTATACAACTCTTGATAAGTATATATCAATATATCATCATTTAATGTTTGAGTTTGTGGTCTTGGTTGGGTGTAGTAGGTAACGATTTCCGTGTGTTCTTTGTTTTTGGCATACTGTAATATGTGTGGAAAAAAAGAAGGATGAAAATGACAGGTTTTACCAAAATCATTATAAAGTTTTGGTAAAGAAAAGGGTTAATTACTTGAAAACAATATTTTAAAAGGCGCGCCTTAGCGTCGCTAAAGTGTGCGGCGTGGCCTCGGCATTAACAAACAAACCAAGATGTATTCTTAAAGTGTGGCGCGTGATGAGGCGCGAAAAGACGTGATAAGGTGCGCCTTAGCGCGAAGTGTAACACCTTATTTTGAAGCTTTTAAAGGATTTACTAATATTTGGGCTAGAATTACCGAATTACTGATATAACGGATTTGAGCTTGGGCATGATAACTTTATAAATCAATTTCAAGTTCTTAGCTTATTTCTATGGTTCTACCACTCATATATTGAGTGAAGAAGGTTTTGCCGACTACTCTAATGAAGAAGGTTTTATTTAAAGAAATGACGAAAAATGTAAGGATAATTTAGTTTTTTGAGTTTATTTCTTATGTATAGCTCTTTTTGTAAACTTGATGTATTATATAATATACATATGTATGAAATATTATATAAATATATAAATCTACTAAAAAAAATTATGCCGCCTTAATTCACGTATTAGAAAATGTTGTAGCTTAGCAATGGCTCATATGGCTTGTGGTTGGGCTTCGCCGTCATGCCACGGCTCACGCTATTTATAACCTTGCTTGAAAATGTATAATACTTGCCAGTTTTTGTTATTATATATGCTAAACTATGTTTTTTCTTATTATGTGTACTGAATTTTTAAATTTCGAGTATTGTGTCTATTTTGTAAGTATTTAGCTATGTAAAATGACTATTTTATCCTTCAAAATTCTAAAAATTAAATAATGGTAAAATGATCTTAAAATATACACAATAATCGAAATTTGAAAGTTTAGTACCGTATAATGAGAAGAAAAAAAAAAGTTCAGTATACACAATAACAAAAGACAAATATGATACATTTTAAAGCAATTAACGTAACGTTAAAGAAAATCATGTCCGAACCTATTTGGAATGGAAATGTATAAATACGTACGAGAGTTTTAGGAGATCTCAAGGATTATTTTAATACAGTATTATGTGTACTATATTATTTTTAATTTCCACGTTAGCAGATCTTAATTTTATTAATTGGAAAACGGATCGGATGTCGACAGATCTACTAGCCACGTGTGATGAGTTGAGTGGCGAATTGCAATTGTATAAACCACCCAATCAAAACCCCCGAGCCACCATCGTCACCATCAAATGTCGATATAGCCATAGTATATTCATATGGGGCCTATAGTTTTATTTTTCTTATTACACCCATAAACTTATTATACTTTTCACACTATCAAATGCAACACTAGTGATAGTAAAGCCTTGACTATGTCAATACATGATACAGTTGACAACTTTTTTGCTTTGAATCTTATGACTTAGCAGGTCTAAGACGTTGAAAATGATAATCAAAATATTCAACCCTCAGTTTGGAGTTAATACTAAATTATTGAAGCTAACAATAAATAAGTTGGTTAGAGTGCACAGTGCAAGGGGTTTTGGTACGCCACTAGCAATTTTTTTGACCAATGGTGTTATGGTAGTGCATTGGGTAGCCATGCCATTCGTCCTTTCGATGGTCCACTCGTGGCCGTTACTCGCATTTTTCCTATTTTGTTGGTGAATGAGCTATTTCTTGGTGACGTGTTATGATGTTTTAGTTATTGTGGTTTTATTGAATATATGCTGAGATGACACACTAATAACGGTTATTTGTGTCATAGTGCACTTAGCACTCTAAGGGTGTTGCATATTTCTACATTACAATTTTTACACTCGAGAGTTGGTTAATGCTCAGTTGCTCACATAGGATGCCGTTCTTTTTTTAAGGTCACATGTCACATAGGATGCCATTTTTTACACCTTTGTTTTAAAAAAGAACTAAACACAAATGTAATTGTTACTCTAAACCAAAATGCCTTTGTCAATGTGTCTTCTATTAGTTGTGTACCACTATCACATATTCACATGGCATAAAATTCAAATTTATAATTTGTTGTTTGGAAGCTTTGTTTAGCTTGCTTACGTTTGTTAGTTGCACATGGTTGTACATGTGAGTTTTAAGAATGGTATGTCATTCTTATATAGTGGTTACTTATAAGTGTCTTAAGTGACTGAGATGAGGGAAATCACCCTCATCCTTTGTACTTCAATGTTTTTGGTGTAACGCATTTTACCATAATGAAAAATTATTTTTACCAAAAAAAATAAAATTCAAAATTATTGGTGCAATTCATGTGTCGTTCTTATTGTCTAGACATTTTGAGTTATTTATACGAAATTAAAAAATAAACACAAAACCATCTTAAAAGAAACATCAGCTTTGGTAGAACATTTCAACTACAACATTCATCCCGCCCCGCCAGAACTAGGTACACTGATATAGGATCTATAAACTCATACCCTTACCCGAAGATAGAGAGGATGTTTCCAGACTAACATCCGGCAATACCGAATTCAAAAACGTTAAACGACTTACGCGTACAAAATCGAAACATATATTTACCAAAACTTCACCAACATACAGTCATTTTCCCGTGAAAACAAAAAATTACTACAGTAAAACCTGACTATATCAGATCCAAACTTTTTACATAACGTATTAGTAAAGATAATACTAACAGTAAAATTTTTATAAAAATTATACTGTAACAAAAATCAAAATCAGATCCAAATAAACTAACTTAACAACCAAAACCACCACCGGCAGCGCGTGCGCAGTTCATAACAACCAAAACCACCACCAGAAGCGCGTGAGCATCACTCAGCAGCCAAAACCAGCGCGTGAAAGCGCGTGAGAACACTACTCATCATCGTCACCATCACCACCAAAGATAGAAAACTTATTATACAACAAAAACAATACAATCAAAAGCACAAACGCCACACCAACAGGAGAGCCACTAGCACGATGAATGGAGTTCGGTTCACCAGTATTAAATATACTCGAAACGAAAGATCCGTTATCCGACGACAAATACTGAATGACTAACAGCAATATGATCGGAAGTAGTAGCAAACCTAACGGAGATAGAAGCTCCGAGATGAAATCGGTGACGGCTTCTCCGCCTTCGCCGAGGAAGATCGGGATTCCGATTAGAGTGATGACGACGATTGCGAGGAGGATGCCGTATGGTGCGCCGGCTCTTCGGTCTTCTATCATGATTAGTGAATGTGTGTGTTTTTAGTGTGTGTTTTGGTGTGTGTTATAATAGTTTGGGGAGTGGAGATGTGAATGTGGGAGTGTTGTTTGTCTTAAGGTGTGTTTGAATAATAGGGACGCGCTTTGTGGAGATGTCAAGTGTTTACATGGAAATAACCAATGGGTAAATTACTTTCTCATTTCAACTCTATTTTTTTTTTTCTTCTTTTTTTTTTAGCCAAGAGGCGGTAAAAAGTTAGTGGTGTGTTTAGTTTACAAAAAAAAATATTTATTATTAATTTCAATTGTTTTAGAAACAGGGAAGGGTTTTTATCCCTATAAACGTGATATAAAATTAGAGAATGTGTTTAGATAATATTATTTAGAAAATTGAAAAATGTAAGAGGATGTAAAATAATAGAAAAAGAAATATAGGAAAGAATGAAGAACTCTTTCCTAAATTCTAGTTATAATTTGGAAAATGAGATTTTCATTTTTTGTGTAAAATTTCTTAAAAATGTGACTAAACGGATTTTATATTTTTTTTCAGCTTTTATTGAAAATTTTCCTAGAAAAATTGGGGATTTTTCACAAACTAAATACACTTTAGGATGTTTATTTTTTCTATTTTATTAAGAATCAGTAAGATGTATTGTCTCTTACTAGCGCTTTAAATACTAGCGTTTAAAGGATGGATGAAGTATCTTATTGGTTCTTAATGACTTATAATTTTGTTTCTATTTATGTTTTTGTAATTTAATTATGTTTTTCTGTTAATTATATTTATATTTTTTTTTCTTTTTCTTAATCATATATAAACATTCATTTTTCCTCATTTTCTTCTTTCTCGTATTAAAAAAATATAACAAAAATGTGTTACAAATTTGCGACTTCAATACACATACAATATATATATATATATATATATATATATATATATATATATATATATATATATATATATATATATATATATATATATATATATATATATATATATATATATAATATTTATCGATTTGACATAAATGTGCATTTACATTTTTGAAACATTTAATGAGTTTTTTTCAATGCAACATTTTTCTATTTAAATTAAAAAATTTGACACCGTCTAGAAATTTTGCCATATCAAAACACAAAAAAACTTTATGATTCAGATTTAGGCTTTTCAAGCATCTCTTAAAACTAAGATGTGATATACAAATTTTCTTACTCAAAACAATTTAATAAAACAAAAATACCTAAATTACAAAATAATATTTTCTTTGTTCATGAGGAACCATTTACTTTGAAATGGATATCAAAAATTGCATTTAATATATATATATATATATATATATTCATTTTTGTTTGTGAATACAATTTTTGAGACGGAGAGAGTATTAACATCAAGTAGTACTTGGTAACAACCATAAAATGACGTAAAACTTAAAACACTAATATAAAACGTTTTTTGTTAACGTTTTAAATATTAGTGATTAAAAATTCCCGAAAGTAACACTAAAAAATAATACTTGGTAACAAACGATCATTATCAAAAACATTCAAAAGTCTATTTGCTACCATTTTGTCAAAAGTATATACTTTTTATGATTTTCTATAATGATTTTGTGATTTTGTCTAATTGATTTTGATAATTTTATTTCACATTAAAAAGGATTATAATTTGATTCTTAAAATCATTTGTGATATTGTGATGTGGATTTTTTGGTTCGAAGCTTTTTAATCATGAAGTTGTGCGGTGAAAATATGCAGGTATTATGTTTAGTAACATGGGTATTAAAAAGAATTTTTACCCTCACATTTACAGAAATTAAAAATAAGCAATTGATTCCAATTTTAATTAAAAATGCAAAATAGGAAAGATAATACGGTAATAAATACTATTCATATGTAATATTGTCAAGGATAAACAAAAATAGTAATGTGCATATTTTTTGTGAGACGACGTAAGTATTACTAATTTCGGTGAAAACTGATTGAACCCGATAAAATTGAACCGAAAAAGTAGTCGATTTCAGTTTTAGATTATGTAAAACCCAACTATTTCGGTCCATTTTCAATTTTGGCCATCCTGTTAGGAGAGCTGGAGGTCTTATGTTGTGTTGGAATAAGAACTTGAATGTGCAAATCACTAGCTATTCAAATCATCATATTAGTTTTAGTGTTACTGAAGATACTGGTAGGGAATGGAGAGGCTCCGGAATATATGGTTGGCCTACCAATCACGACAAGTATAAAACGTGGATGTTGCTTCGTTCGCTTAAAAACTTGTCAACGTTACCTTGGGTTTGTTTTGGAGATTTTAACGAAGTGTTATATAGTTTCGAGAAAGTGGGAGCACGTGGGTGCAATACGCGAGAACTCGAAGCTTTTGCGGCCTCTTGTCAATATTGTGATTTATATGACTTAGGTTCTAAAGGCATTAATATGACATGGTCAAATGGAAGGAGAGGGTCGTCTAATGTGCAAAAACGACTGGATAGATTCTTGGCTACGCCAGATTGGTCCACTCTTTTCCCATCAAGTTGGGTCCAAAACCTCACTCGAGTTGCTTCAGACCATTCGCCAATTGTGCTTTCACAAGAAGTGTATACGGAGGGAGGTGGCAAGAAAAAGGTATTTCGATTTGAACACATGTGGCTTAGAGATAATAGACTCAGTGGTGTCATTGAAGATGCGTGGTTGAGTGGCTTGAATGAGGGCCTTGGGAGTGCTCCTGCTGCTTTAGTTCGTGCTTGTACACAAAGGTTGGCAGAATGGAATGCGACAAGCTTTGGACATGTTCAACGTAGTATTCGAGCAAAAATTAGAAAGTTGGAGAAACTTCAAAAGCAACAGAGATATGACCCCTCTCACGAGCAACATGACCTACAAAATGAGATAAAAGAACTATATACACGTGAAGAGATTATGTGGAAACAAAGAAGTAGGGTTCAATGGTTGAAGGAAGGGGACAAAAATACACAATTTTTTCATGCATGAGCGACTAGCAGACGGAAGCACAACAGGTTACTTAAACTAAGAACAGATGATGGAAGGTGGGTTGATGATACTGATGGACTATGTAACATGGTCTCATCCTATTTTGAAAATCTGTTTCATAGTTCTACTAGTTCTACTCAACCAGAGCGTGCTGAAGTGGTATCATGTCTTGACAAATCTCTCTCTGATTCTGACATCGAAATATTAGGAAAACCGGTTTCTGAATGTGAAGTATATGACGCGGTTATGCAAATGCACCCCTCTAAGGCTCCAGGACCAGATGGTATGACTGCTTTATTTTATCAAAAGTTTTGGAATATAGTTGGGCCTACGATTGTAAATGTGGTAGTGCAATTTTTTGTAGTGGAAGTATGCCTCTAGACATAAACAAAACTCTAATTACTTTGATACCAAAAATCCCATCACCTGATTCTCTAAGAGACTTGCGCCCTATCAGTTTATGTAATGTGATTTACAAAATTATCTCAAAGGTCCTCGTGAACAGAATTAAAGGGGTATTATCGAGTTTAATCAGTGAGACCCAATCAGCTTTTGTTACGGGACGTGTGATTACCGATAATGCTATCGTTGCCTTTGAGGTTTTTCATTGGCTCAAAAACAAAAGAAGTGGTCGAAAGGGTGCAATGGCTCTTAAAGTTGATATGAGTAAAGCTTATGATCATATGGAGTGGTCATTTATTAGAGCAGTTCTGGAAAGGTTTCGGTTCCCACAAAACTTCATCAATCTGGTTATAGCATGTGTGACAACTGTCTCTTTTTCGTTCAATATCAATGGGCAGGTTGCGGGACATGTAGTTCCCACGAGAGGTCTCCGTCAAGGGGATCCGATATCGCCCTATCTATTTATCATGTGCGCGGAAGTGATGTCAGCAATGATAAGGGGTGCAGTTGCTACACGTCGTATTCATGGAATTAAAGTTTGTCGCGGGGCACCGGAAGTTAGCCACCTGTTTTTTGCCGATGATAGCATTTTCTTTACAAGGGCTTCGCTAGACGAGTGTACACAGCTTCAAAATATACTGGGCAAGTATTGTAGATCCTCAGGTCAGGTTATTAATTTTCAGAAATCAGAAGTATTTTTTAGTCCGAATGTAGACTTGACAGTGCGGAATGCTATCATAAGTAAACTTGAGGTTCGGGAAGCTCTAGATCAAACCACATACTTGGGGTTGCCATCTATCATTGGACGAAAAAAGAAAAGTGTGTTTCAAGCTGTTGTTGACAAGGTGCGTAAGAAGATTACAGGTTGGAAAGAAAGGAATTTGTCAATAGGAGGCAAAGAGGTGATGCTAAAATCTGTGGCTCAAGCTATGCCGATGTATGTTATGAATATATTCATGCTACCGGAGGGAACTATAGATGAGATCCATAAAGCCTTTAATTGCTTTTGGTGGGGAAATGGAAACAAGGATAACCCGATAAGATGGGCCTCTTGGGAATCAATGTGTATTTCTAAATCACGTGGTGGAATGGGTTTTCGACACATGAGTGCATTTAATAAGGCTATGCTCGCAAAGCAAGGGTGGAGACTCATTACAATGGAAGATTCACTCCCAGCAAGAATCCTCAAAGCCAGATATTATCCTAGAGATTCGTTTCTAGATGCAAGGATTGGATACCGACCAAGTTTCGTATGGAGAAGCTTATGCACAGCTCGGGACATAATTCGCAAAGGACAACGATGGAATATTGGCAATGGTATGAAAGTCAGAATATGGGAAGACTATTGGTTGGAGGGTTTTAGAACATTGGATTATCGCCCAGAAAATAGTGAGTATCGTGTCGTTAATGATCTTTTGGAAGGTGATACAAATGCATGGAACCATACTCTGCTATTACAATTATTCCCACATCAGATCGCAAGGAAGATAGCTTGTACACATATAAATACACTTGAACATGACTCTCTCTATTGGGATGCCTCATCAAATGGAGTATTCACGTGCAAATCTGCATATTGGATTGCTACTCAAACAATAGAAGGCTTCCAAGACTCGATATTAACACATGAAAGGAGATCTTTAAAGTGTATTTGGTTGGCAAATATTCCTGGAAAGGTCAAGATTTTTGCATGGAAGGTTTGTATGAATCTACTACCTACCGTAAGCAACCTGGTGACTAAAGGTTTAGCACCAGGATCTCTCAGTTGTGTTCACTGTACAGCCCCCATGGAAGACATAAAACATGCACTTTTTCTATGTAATTGGGCTCGTGATGTATGGGCTACCATGAATATGATTGATCTCATTGATCATGCTGCAGAAATACCAATTGAGGAGACAATAACCATGGCTAAGGATAGGGGAAATGAAACTTTAAATTTGATGTTGATGGTTATGTGGCGAATATGGTGCGCAAGAAACTCCAAAGCTCATGGGGGGAAACATGTAGAGCCGAATGAAATAAAACTGTCAACATGTGGGATATTGGATGACTTTACCCGAGCAAATGTAAACTTGGAAGCGCATAGGGTTACGCCTAATGATCCATGTCAGGTACGTTGGTCCCCTCCAACTAACGGAGTGATAAAAATTAATGCTGATGGTGGGATATCAAGCGAAAATGGCGTTGCAGGACTTGGTTTTGTCATGAGATGCCACAACGGGTCAGTTTTAGTAGCAGGAAGTAAACATATTGCCTACGCAACATCAGTTATTGAGGTTGAAGCTAAGGCCATTCTTTGGGCAATCCAGGTGGCTCTTGCCAAGGGATTCACAAAGATTATCTTGGAGACAGACTCAAGTATTCTTGTCGATGCATATCTACATAACAAAGAATTGTTGCAGATCAGAGGTCTCTTCCTTCACATACGACGATTATGCTACTCCTTTGCTTCGTGCTCTTGGTCTTTTGTGCGACGTGATGCAAATAAAGTGGCCCATGAATTAGCTAGAAGAGCATTGTATGACATTGTAGATGAAGTGTATGATGGTTATGTTCCATTCTCAGTTAACCAATGGGTGAACCATGATGTAATGTATTTATATCTTTAATGAAAATTCCTGTTTATCAAAAAAAAAAAAAAAAAAAAAAAAAAAAAAAAAAAAAAAAAAAAAGATAGGAAGTTTTTTGTACATATGTGGAAATGCCAGCTAGGATAGTTTGGATTGTGCATGTATGATGTGTACAGCTTTTTTTTATGTTGTTTTTTTAGATTTGTTTGGAAGTATGAATAACGAATATTACTATATGATAGCTCGTTAAATATGGCTCTATCATGCCTTTCTTAAATGGTTAAATGAGAAGTTTTATCATTAAAACTCATCGCCAATCTGCCTAACTTTACTTTAGAATTCGAATTCAGAACTACAACATCTAATTTTGATTTTTAACAATATGTCGATTGCCTATCGCCTAATGAGTGGTGGTTCAACGTTTGGTCTAACAATATGTAGTTTTTTGCCCTAGCATTTTTTTTTTTTTTTTTTTTTAATTTTTTTAACTGCTTAAAGAGCTATAGGATTTTGAGACTTAACCAAAAAAAAAAAGGGCCCATTTTACGCACTCAACTTCCAGCACATTACCAAAGTATTCGACACAGTTAAGACTTCTTGATTGCACTAAAAAAATTCACAATGCATAATGGTTTTGTTACTCGATGCATAGGGAAGTTAACTATAAATCCCTTGTTGTCAAATGTGCCAAGGCCCATCTACAAGTCTAACAAGATGTATATAGTATTTTTTTTTTTTTTTTTTTTATTTATTTTTTTTAAAGAAAATAGAAAGATAAGGCAAGAAATGACGCATGCCATATCATAAACTATAATTAGCATAATCTTAATTTCAGTGGTATTAGTAGTAGTACTCAGTAATTTTTATTGCTTACGTCTATGTCTCTTTTAAGTACTTGTTTTCTTACATCATCAAATATCATTTTTGAAAATTAAATAAAAGAAATTGGTAAGTTGATATTCAAGACAAATTGTTAAAAGAAATTTTTAGTGGTGGAGTTGCCTCAATGATGGTAAAGTGGGCTAATGATGCATGTTTACATTATTATGGGTTCTTTATGTTTATTTTTTCTTAAAGACTTTTCTAATATCTATATCTATAACACATATGCCTAATTGTCTCAATTTATCACAGACTAACTAAGATGTATATATCCAATAACTTGCACTCAACTACTCAAGCACCATATTAAACTTGTACCTTTCATTCATTTAATGTCTTCATACATTAACCTAATCAAACAACATCCATTTACTAACAATTAAAAGCGTGTAATGATTTGGGTTTTGCTAAATAATGCTCATTGGGCATTGCTTAAGGCACAATAAATAATCTGTTTTTTCTATATTTAAAGTAGTTATGCGTTTAGTGCACAATAAATGAACATAAAAATTAACTTAAATATATGTTATTTTCATTTATATAAAGTCCAAGTTTCCTTTTATATTAATATTAATTGTGTCTTAAACATTGCCCAGTGGGCATTGCTTAGCAAAACCCTAACAAGTTTGCTCCAAAAAAGATATAAAATAAAAAAAGTAATAGACTACTCATAGCGAGTAGTGACCAACATCAAGCCTCACATGTGAGGAGGAAGAAAAAGAGAGATAGAGACGACCAGCCTCATCTCTTGGTTCACGTGAAAAAAGCGTGCACCTCCTTTCGTAACCTTGCATTATATAAAAAGAAAATTTACATTACCCCATTTTTTATATATAAATACCTTTAAACTTCAACATTTTTAAACACAATTCTCATAATCTTACTCAATATATACACAACTTAAACAGAATATCTATCATTTCTCATGATCCAAATGAATTCCGAAAACGTTCATGTTTACCGACTCATAGGAAGAAAAAGAAGTTGTTAGTCGGGACTTGAATTTTTTTAAAAGAGCGTTGTCGTTTATTAAGAATAGACGACGAGCAAATAGACTGACGAGAAACATCGTACTGCGAGATCGTTATGGTACTCATGATTGTTTAGTTGCCGCCTATTTTAGTGCGAATCTGATGTACGATGCATATACATCCTGAAAGAGGTTCCGAATGAGTCGCCGCCTTTTCACAAGGATAGTTGAAGAAGTAACTAATCGTTCTTCATTCTTTCGTGATTATATTGACTATACCGGAAGAGAAGGCATTTCCTCATTGATAAATGCACTGCCGCAATTCATTAATTGGCATACGACACCGTGTTTGACGCCCTTGATGAATATTTGCAAATAGACAAGAGAGCTGCTCGTCTATCTCTTGATCATTTTTGTATTTCTGTTATGCAAATTTTCATAGCAGAGGCGAAAACCCACCATCACTGATATTGAAAAGCTTTATCGGTTTCATGAAGAAATACATGGGTTTCCGTGAATGTTAGGAAGCCTTGATTGTAATTAGCATGGTTTGGTTATCCGAACACATATAAAGCACAATATTGTAGACAAGATCATGGTCCAAATGACCAAATCCATTCATTTTGGTGGAAGTTGTTGCGTCATAAGGCTTATGGATATGGCATACTTTCTATGGTGTTTCTGGACGAACAACGACATCAACATTATACAACATTCTATTTTATTAAACAATCTCAAATCCGGAAAAGCACCAGAGATTCCGTTTGTAGCTAACAGCGTAACTTACATATGGGGTATTATCTGGTTGACGAGATATATTTGAAATAGGTGACACTCATTAAGTTGATTCTAGAACCAGTGGACGATGACCACAAGCGAATAAGGTATAAGCGAATGCATGAAGTGGCAACTGCAAGGAAATATGTGAAACATAAATGTTCGTTTACATTTTTGAAACATTTAATGATTTTTTTAAATGCAACATTTTTCGTATTTAAATTGCAAAATTTGACACCATTCGAACATTTTTCCACATAAAAAAAAAAAAAAAAAAAAAAAAAAAAAAAAAAAAAAAAACGTTGTGATTCAGATTTAGGCTTCTCAAGAATCTCTTAAAACTAAGATGTGATACACATATTCTAACCCAAAACAATTTAATGAAAATATATATATATATATACCTAATTTACAAAATAATATTTTCTTTGTAGATGCGGAATCAATTATTTTGAAATGGATGAAGTTGTGTTGTTGTAAAAGTGTAACATGGGTAAGCACGGTTTGGTTTTGGTCAAAATTGAAAGTGAACCGAAATATTTGGTTATTACATAATCTAAAACTGAAATTGATTGCTTTTTTCGATTCTATTTTATCGGGTTCAATCGGTTTTCACCCAAATTAGTAATACTTACACCGTCTCACAAAAAATGTTTGCATTACTATTTTTGTTTGTCCCAGAATAATGACAATATTACATATGAATAGTATTTATTACCGTATTATCTTCACCATTTTGCATTTTTAATTAAATTTGGAATCAATTGCTCATTTTGCATTTTCAATTGCTTATTTTTAATTTCTATAAAAGGACATAAAACTTAAAACACTAATATCAAACTTTTTCCGGTTAACGTTTTAAATATCAGCAATTAAAAAGTTCCCGAAAGTAACACTAAAAAATAATACTTGGTAACAAACAATCATTATCAAAAACATTCAAAAGTCTATTTGCTACCATTTTGTCAAAAGTATTGTCATACTTTTTATGGTTTTCTGTAATGATTTTGTGATTTTGTCTAATTGATATTTGATAATTTTATTTCAGAGTGAAAAGGGATTATAACTTGATCCTTAAAATCATTTGTGATATTGTGATGTGGATTTTTTGGTACGAAGCTTTTAATCAAAATAGGAAGTTTTTGGACATATGTGGAAGTGCCAGCTAGGATAGTTTGGATTGTGCATGTAATGATGTGTACGTGAATAGCTTCTTTTATGTTGTTTTGTTTAGGTTTGTTTGGAAGTATGAAGTGTTAACCGGGCGGGCTCTATGCCTAGCCCGGTCAACCTAGGCTGCAGAAATCTGACATTTTTGTCTTTTAGCTGTCTTCTTTTTTTTTTTTTTTTTTTTTTTTTTTTTGTCTAAAGTTAATTTTTGTCCATTTTCTTTTTTTTTTGTCTAAAGTTATTTTTTTTGTCCAAATATTTTTGTCCAATTGTCCAAGTGCTAACACAGCAGGTCAAGTGCAAAAACACAAGCAGGTTATTCGACACAGGCTCGGACTAACACGTAATCGTCATCGCCTTATTCGGTTTTTAAAAATATGTTAGGCTCGGATATGAAGGTTGCAAAGTGATAAAAATATCACTTTGCCATGCCATTCGGTTTTAAAAACCATTCGTCATCGCCTATAAGTAAACCATTTGTCCAAGTGCAGATACAAAAACCATGGGTCCAACTGCAGATACACAACCAAGTGCACAACCAAGTGCAGATACAAAACCATGGGTCCAACTGCAAGTGCACAACCAAGTGCAGATACAAAACCATGGGTCCAACTGCAGATACACAACCAAGTGCACAACCAAGTTCAGATACAAAACCATGGGTCCAACTGCAGATACACAACCAAGTGCACAACCAAAGATACACAGCAGGTCCAAGTGCACAAGTGCAGATACACAGCAGGTCCAAGTGCAAACAATTGCACAAGTGCTAACACAAGCAGGTTATTCCACACAAAGGCTCAGTTATCATCATCGCCTTATAGTCTCAAGCTCAAAAGGTAACAAGGTCACATAATCATCAACAGTAAGATTCTCAAAGTACCAAGGTCACAAGCTCACAGTAAGATCCGACACAAGGTAACAAGGTCACAAGGTCAAAAGTGCCACAGTAAGATTCTCAAGATTATAAGATCCGACACAAGGTAACAAGGTCACAAGCTCAAAAGTGCCACAGTAAGAAGATTTCACAACAAAGCAGTATCACAAGATTGGACACAAAGCTCAAAAGTAAGATTCTCACAAGGTCACAAGCTCAATAGTATAAGGGAGGTGTTATACTCAAAGGTCCCCATTATAAAATGCAAGTGAAACAAAGCAGCCAAGTGAAACAAATCAGACAAGTGAAACAAAGCAGCTCAAAAGTAAGATTCTCACAAGGTCACATTCTCACAAGGTCACAGATTCACAACGAAGCAGCCAAGTGAAACAAAGCAGCTCAAAGGTCACATTCTCAAAAGGTCACAGCTTCACAACGAAGCAGCCAAGTGAAACAAAGCAAAACAAAGCCAAGTGAAACAAAGCAAGCATCAATAGTAGGCTCAGATTATACACAAAACTGCATAAATGTCTCAATCACAATTTTACACACAAGAGGTAATCTCCATTTTACATATTAAAAAGGCATCGAGATAAGAGTAGGCTCAGATTATAATAGTTTCACATTACCAAGATATATCATATATGGCTGCACAGTGAATGCCATGCCAAAAATATGTTAGGCTCGGATATGAAAGTCACAAAGTGATAAAATATCTTTTCTATTCTATCATATATGGCTGCAAAGTGATAAAAATATCACTTTGCCATGCCAAAATCATTTTTTTTTTAAAATCATCATCGCCCTATCTTGTTTAATGTTTAACAAACAAGCCAAGTAGAGAGGGTTGGATTAATAGAAATAGGGCCGTGAGAATAACCATACCAACAAGCCAAGTTTTTAGCAACTAAGCAGTAACAAGCAAAGTTTTGAGCAACTAAGCCAAGTTTTTAGCAACTAAGCCAATCATAGCCATCACCAACAAGCCAAGTTTTAGCAACTAAGCAGTAAAAATATAAACCAACATAGCCATCACCAACTATCACCATAAACATCACCATAAACCAACAATCACCATAAACCAACAATGACCATAAAAATATAACAAGTTCTTACTTTAGATCTAAAAAAAATAGATCAAAAAAATACAGAGTTCTTACCAACGATAAACCAACAATCACCATAAACCAACCACCTTCAAACCAAGGGGTAGGTTATTCTCATGGGCCATATTTCTATTAACCGAACCCTCCCTAAACCAACAATCACCATAAACATCACCACAAAACCACCACAGGTTTAGATCTAAACCAACAATCACCATAAACATCACCACCAAACCACCACAGGTTTAGATCTAAACAGATCTAAAGAAACAATCACCATAAACATCACCACCAAACCACCACAGTTTTAGATCTAAACAGATCTAAACCAACAATCACCATGAAACCACCACGGTTTTAGATCTAAACAGATCTAACCGCTAAAAAAGTAATAATACTCTTCAAAACCGCGTTCCACCCACGGTTTTATCCCATAAACATCACCATCAAACCACCACAAATCACCATCAACATCACGTTAACTAGATCTCAGTTTTTAGATCTAGACGTGTGTTGTTAGTGATAGAGAGAGAGAGTGGATTGTTTGAGTGAGTGAGTGAGAGAGTGGATTGAGTGAATGAGTGAGTGAGAGAGATAAAACCGTGGAACGGTTTAGTAAAACCGTGGGTGAACCCGTGGTTTTGAAGAGTATTATTACCTTTTTTTTTTTTTTTTTTTTTTTTTTTTGTAATATATATACTTTTTACAAATAAATACTCTTCAAATAAAAAAAAGTATATATACTTTAAAAAAAAAAAAAAAAAAAAAAAAAAAAAACAAAAAAAAAGTAGTATTTGTAATAATACTCTTCAAATGAATATATATATACTTTTTTTATTTGTAATAAAAAAAAAGTATACTTTTTACAAATAAATATTATTTGTAATAAAAAAAATATATACTTTTTACAAATAAATATCATATGTAAAAAAAAAGTACCATATGATACTTTTAAAAAGTATCATATGTAAAAAAAATAATAAAATCAAAAAAAATGTATCATTTCTAAAAATAAAGTTGTATACTTTGGACAATATACTTTCAGGAATTCGGTTCTGAGGAGCAAGTAACGGAATGGGTGCAAAATATAGCTCGGGGGCTCGGTTTTGTCATTGTTAAAGACAGAACCAAAGCAGACAAGGGTTATTTGTACGAAATCAATTATAGGTGTTCAAAGGGTGGGAAGTATAAACCTGAAGGTACCGGAAAACGGAAGACCAGTACCTTTAAAACAAATTGCCCATTCAAATTGGACGCGAAATATCAATATACAAAAAAATTTTGGACTCTGAGGGTGAAGGATGATACGCATAATCATGATTTGCTAGAGTCGTTGCATGGTGTGCCATATGCAATGCGATTAAAGGATGATGAGTTCGGTTTGGTCAAAGAATTGACAGGTTATACCGTGAAACCACGTATTATACTTTCGACAATACAGGGTCGTAATCCGGATAACGTGTCTAGCGTTAGAACTATATATAACGCACGAAATAAGATCCGGATTGCCAGAGAAGGTGGTAGAACTCCAATTCAAGTCCTTTACGAGCATTTGATGGAATCAGGGTATACATGGTACCCGAGGGTAAATGAGCATACAAACGAGCTTGAGGAGCTATTTTTTGTGCACCCCACGTCGTATGCTATATGGTGTACATTCCCTGAAATCATGTTGATGGACTCCACATACAATACCACTATGTTTAAATTGCCGTTGTTGGAAATTGTTGGAGTAACTTCAACAAACAAAACATTTTCAATGGCATATAGCTTTTTAAACAATGAACAAGGGCATAAATTTCAATGGGTATTGCAACGTGTGAAGGATGTCATAGACGAACGATATTACCCACGTGTTATCGTCACTGACAGAGATTTAGCGTTGGTTGGCGCATGCGAAGCAGAATTTCCTGACGCTCACCATTTACTCTGTAGATGGCATATACAGCAAAATATAGCTAAGTTTTGCAAAAATAAATTCAGTGACCAAAAAGAGTATGAGTCCGTTAAAAAACGATGGGATTGGATGGTTAAAGCTCCGACATTCGAATCGTTCAGGCAACATTATCAACGCCTACAACAGAAATTGGTCGACCATCCGGGTACTTAATTATTAATTATTAATTATTTTAATAAAAACGCACCCGAATGACCTTTTATTAATTCATGGTTTTTTTGCAGATGTCGCTGAGTATCTGTATAACACGTGGCTGCGACAATACGCACCCAAGTTTGTCTCGTATATTACTGACCAATATCGCTCTTACGGCCAGTCAACAACGTGCAGAGTTGAGGCTCACCACGCGTTGTTGAAATTATATTTGGACGGCACACAATCGAAATTAGACAGGTTGTTATGGTCAATTGATAAAATTCTCATTGCACAAGAAACTGGGATAAAAGAGAGTTTTAATAGAAGCATGAACGAGAGACTAAATCATTGTAATGTTGATATATTTGAAGAATTGTGGTATAAAGTTTCCAAACATGCTTTCACTCTCATGTACGGAGAACTCCAACTGTCGATCACACCAGACAAATGTAGCCATAAGTTGATGTCAATTCACGGACTACCATGCTTTCACATCATGCAATACTATGTATATAATGGTAATTATATTAAATTTATAACTATCAAGTTGTTTCCCCCACTATTATCAGTAATTTACATAAGTCGCTTTTACTGAATTCAGGACGCCCCATTCCACTGGATGAAATTCCTATTTTTTGGAGAACCCTATCTGTTCCGTGGCCTGTTATCAATAGGCCTCCGCCTGAAGATGGCTATTCCAATGAAGCTGGTGATGATGATGATGATACTTCGTTTAACAATGGCGTGCAACAATTCAAGAATATTTTTAGCAAATCAACGTCGTTTGTCAAGAAAAATATGTTAACGAAGTTGAGAGAGATATTCCAACCTGAAGTTGTTGACACCCGTGAACCAGCTATTCAAAAAAATACCCGTGGTCGTCCGAGCGCAAAGGACAAAATGGGCAAGGCTACACAAGACCCGGACTTGAATGAAGTCCCTGACTTGAATGAAGTCCCTGACTTTGATGAAGTACCAATCGTAGATCGCCGAAGAAGTACGAATTCAAGATCTACAAAAGTGCCGAACATGCGGAAAGAACCTGCAAGACATAGCTCTTACACGGGTGATACTCTACGCCATAGATTTTATGCTGGAGATAGTGTGAGCAATGCGTTTATTAAAGCTATTCCACCTATTTTCCGTCCACTCGTAATAAGCATACATAATGTTGAGGGTGATGGAAATTGTGGGTTTCGGTGCGTTGCCCACTGTATTGTTCAAAACGAAAATAGGTGGGACGAAGTCAGAGGTATGTTATTGCAAGAGTTAGATTATCATAGGCAAAGATACCTAGATATGTACCTCCAACAAGACTTTAACCGACTTTGGTATACAATAGACTGGTTCAATGGACCTGCACCTAACGATCGCTGGATGGTGATGCCACTCACGGGGCCGGTTATCGCTTCAAGCATTCACCGACCTGTTGTATTTATATGCGATCAAGGTTGGAACACATGTTTTCCGCTTTTTACCAGGCCAAACTCATCACAAGGAACCGACCCCATTGTGATTGCCCGTGTGGGTGCTCACTACATTGTACTTACGCTCGACAGAGATTTTCAACTACCCTATATCCACCCACAATGGAGGCATTTCAGAGAGCCAGTTGCAGCCGAATGGGAAACTTTGTATCAAGATCGACTAATGGTTCACTGATTTATGTTGTAAATAATAGACACACCGACAAAACCATTGTAAATGATTACTGATTTATGTTGTAAATAATAGAGACATCGACAAAACCATTGTAAACATAGTGAATCATATGTTGTAAATGATTATTCAACATCGTTTAAATGTTAATTGTTTGAAACTTAAAAGTCTGCTTTTTTGTAGAGTGTTAGTTCTGCACCAGTTATTATTACTTTGTTTAAATTAGTAATAACATTATTGATTGCTGATGTAAATTATTATGCAAATTCTTTGGTCAGAAGAGCCAAAGAAATCCTTTCTGGTGCCGATGTAATAGAGGATTTATTGTAGAACGGAAATCCTGGCAAGATGGTAGTCGTGGGCGACTGTTTTATGCATGTCCTCTTTCAGTGGTAAATAATCATACGTTTGCTTAGTTATGTAAATAATTTGTTTGTTAAAAATACATTTCTTATTATTTTCTTAACATGTAACAGCCAGGTACACAAGACTATGGGTGTCGATACTTCGCGTGGAAAGATGAATTTGAAGCAGAACACTTTAATCAACCCTCTTCTTCAACGCATTGCTCAAAGTGCGTTGCTACAAAAAATGAGAACAAGTTGTTGAAGCAAAGAATAAAAGCGCTGGAAATGGAATTAGAAATGGCAAGGAATCCTGATGATCACGCTTGTCAGTCAAGTGCCCGGCTCCATGATCTTTTAAATGATTTGAATAATCTCCATATGTCGTAAATGTTGTTGTTTTTTAAATAATGTGTTAACGTTGTTGTTTAATTGAATAATAACATTTGTTGTCATAGTCGTTTAATGTGGTAATATTTAACGTTACAAAACATTATACATATACAAAACATTATTAAACACAAATATACCAAACATTATACATATACATTACATTATTATACATATACATATACTCCTTTCTATTTAAAAAAAAAAAAAATAATAATAAAAAAAAATAAAATAAAAAAGCTAAACGACAAAAACAAGTAAAAAACAAAAAAAAAGGTGGGCTAAACATTTAGAGAGGGTTTGGTTAATGGAAATAGGGCCCGTGAGAATAACGTACCCCTAAAGAATATATTTACTACTCCGTATATGATAGCTCGTTAAATAATCCTATGGTTTTATCTTGCCTTTCTTAAAGGGAGGTGATTTGCACACTCCTAAAATTGATTGACACACTCAAATTTTAAGTGTTTTGACATTTATATCCTCGCATCACTTTTACTCATTTTCACCCTTTATAAGTATAAATGTCAAGACACTTAAAATTTGAGTGTCCCAATCAATTTTAGGAGTGATCAAATCATTTCCCTTTCTTAAATGGTTAAATGAGAAGTTTCATCATTAAATTGACTTTACTTATAGAATTCGAATTCTGAACTACAACATCTAATCTTGACTTTTAACAATATGTCAATGGCCTATCGCCTAATGAGTGGTGGTCCAACGTTTGGTCTAACAATATGTAGTTTTTTGCCCTAGCAATTTTCTTTTTTTTTCGGCTGCTTAAAGAGATATAGGGTATTGAGACTAAAAAAAAAAAAAAAAAAAAGCCCCCATTTTACGCACTCAACTTCCACCACATACCAAAATATTTGACAGTCGAGACTTCTTGATTGCACTAAAAAAATCACAATGCATAATGTTTTTGTTACTCGATACATAGGAAAATATAGGGTGTGTTTGTTAAAAGTAGCAGTGAGCTGTGAGCAGTATCCACAGCTCACCAATCACAGCTTCTTAAAAAATCATTGAAAAAATGAGCATTTTTAAAAAACAGTAAAGTTCTCCGCTCCTTTACCATACGACTACTAAAAATAAAAAAACTCATTGATTATCGTTCATCGCTCTAAAAAACTTCACACCGCTCCGTGCCAAATATATTCATAAACTATTCACTATAAATCCCTTGTTGTCAAATGTGCCAAGGCCCGTCTACAAGTCTAACAAGATATATAATCGTTTTTTTTTTATTATTATTTTTTTATTTTTATTTTTTTTATTTTTTTTTTGAAAATAGAAGAAAGATGTGGCAAGAAATGATCCATGCCATATCATAAAGTTATATAATTAGCATAATCTTAATGTCAGTGGTATTAGTAGTACTAATTTTTATTGCTTACGTCTATGTCTCTTTTACTTGTTTTCTTACATCATCAAATATCAGTTTTGAAAATCAAATAAAATAAATTGGTAAGCTGATATTCAAGACAAATTGTTAAAAGAAATTTCTAGTGGTGGAGTTGCCTCAATGATGGTAGAGTGGGCTAATGATGCATGTTTATATTATTATGGATTCTTTATGTTTATTTTTTTCTTAAAGAGTTAATTGTATAAAACGTCACTGAACTTTTGTTAGATTGCATATTTCGTCCCAACTACTTCGAAACGGCAAAAATCGTCCCTGTGAGAAATCTTTGAGTAAATTTCCGTCCCTGATTGGGACGAAACATGCAATTTGACACTTTCAAAACATGCTATTTTCGTCCCAACCAGGGACGAAAATTTGCTCAAAGGTTTCCAACAGGGACAGTTTCTGCACTTTTATAATGGTTGGGACGAAATATGCAATCTGACCAAAGTTCAAGGACGATTTATGTAATTTACTCTTTCTTAAATACTTTTCTAATCTCTATATCTATAACACATATGTCTAATTGTCTCAGTTTATCACAGACTAAGATGATTTATATATCAAATAACTTGCACTCAACTACTCAAGTACCATTTAACCTTGTAACTTCTAGTGCTGTAAACGAACTGAACGCCCAGTAAATATTTCATAAACTGTTTGGTAAAAACTTCGTTTATTTATTAAATAAACAAACACGAATAATATTTTACGTCCGTTTAATAAATGAACGAACATCAATAAAAGTTGCATCCATTCATTTATGTTCGTGAACGTCCGATTATGCGTTCATTAGTGTTCGTTTGTATTCATTTATTTATTTATGTTCGTATACCATATCTTTTAATTGTACAATTTTAAATTAGTTTGTTTAAACAAAATAACACTTATAAACAATATATTATGCATATTTTAATAAAATTTATGTTTGTTTGTCTATTTCATTTATGTTTGATCATTTATGTTCGTTTAACATTCGTTTGGTGTTTTAATGAACAGACATAAACAAACAGTAACAACTCGTTTTCTTAATAAACGAACATGAACAAAAATATTCGTCCGTTTAAGTGTTTGTGTCCGTGTATTTGTTCGGTTAAATTTAAACGAACGAACATAAACAAGGCTCCGTTGATGTTCGTTCAGATCGCTTACAGCCCTAGTACCTTCCATTCATTTAATGTCTTCATACATCAACACAATCAAACAACATCCATTTACTAACAATTAAAAGCGTGTAGTAAAACTACTCGTAGCGGGTGGTATCATGCACCACCCTTTTTACCAACATCAATCCTCACAGATATATATATATATATATATATATATATATATATATATATATATATATATATATATATATATATATATATATATATATATATATATATATATATATATATATATATATATATATCAGCTTGATCTCTTGATTCACGTGAAAAAGTGAGGCCCTTCCTTTTGCAACCTTGCATTATATAAAAAGAAAATTTACATTACCCTATTTTTTATATGTAAATATGATTAGTTACTCAATATATAAACAACTCAAACAAAATATATATTATTCCTCATTATCCAAATAAATTCCGAAACGTTCATGTTTACCGACTCATTGGAAGAAAAAGAAGTTGTTAGTTGGGACTTGAATTTTTTAAAAAGAGCGTTGTCGTTTATTAAGAATAGACGAAGAGCATTGATCGACGAGAAACATCGTACTGTGAGATCGTTATAGTGCTCATGATCATCTAGTTTTCGCCTATTTTAGTTCGAATCCGATGTACGATGCATATACATCCTGAAAGTTTCAAATAAGTCGCTGCCTTTTCACAAGGATAATTGAAGAAGTTACTAATCGTTCTTCATTCTTTCGTGATTATATTGACTGTACCGAGAGAGAAGGCATTTCCCCGTTGATGAAGTGCATCGCCGCAATTCGTTAATTGGCATACGACACCGTGTTTGACGCCTTGATGAATATTTGTAAATAGACGAGAGAACTGCTCGCCTATCTCTTGATCATTTTTGTATTTCTGTTATGCAAATTTTTAGAGCAGAGTATTTCCGAAAACTCACTGCCATTGATGTTGAAAAGCTTTATCAGTTTCACGAAGAAACACATGAGTTTCCGGAAATGTTAGGAAGCCTTGATTGTAATTGGTCGTTGTTTGGCCTAGCAAAAATTTTACTATAAGTTATTTAATAATAATAATAATAATAATAATAATAATAATAATAAACTAACTTCTAGAAGGAAAATAATAATTAATTGTTAAGTTAATTACTGTAGGGTAGTATAAATTATATTTTTCAAGTTCAGGGTATTATTTTATAACTTTAAAAGTCTAAGACACTTCCTCCATCTTAAAATTATTGTCCATATTTCTCATTTATGATGTCTCAAAATAATTGTCTACTTTTCTCATTAAGTAAAAACTAAAGAATCTAGTGGAGGAATATTCTATTTTAGTGATTGAAAATTAAAGTGCCCACACTTTTATTAAATTTTGTGTTTTCTATCTCATGACAATAATTTTGAGATCTAAATTATCAACTTTGTCAAGTTTGAGATACTACTACTTAGCCTAAAAATTAAGTACTTAATAAAATATACTACGTATTTGTAGAAATTAATTATTTTTATCATTTCTTCTTTTTATATTCTCATGATTACTAGGGGTGGAAACGAGCCGAGCCGAGCCCGAGCCCGCCAGAGCTCGAGCTCGGCTCGTTTATATTTAAGAAAGCTCGAGCTCGAGCTCGAGCTCGGCTCGGTTCGGTTCGAGCCTTAAGATTTGAGCTCGAGCTCGGCTCGTGGTATAATATATAAAGCTCGAGCTCGGCTCGTTTGTGGCTTCTTGACCTTATGTATTCGAGCTCGTTTATGTAGAGGTCGTTTTTGTTTTGAGCTCGTAATGAAATTGTTAGAAGTACATAGTTTCTTTCTTTTAGTTACATTACAGTATATTTTTAGGAGTCTTTATCCAAAACTATTGCCTATTTCTACGGCAGAAATCCACACTTAATAAAAGAAATGATATCCATCAAATTGACTACCCACCTTGATAAATGAACAAGATAAAAAATCAAACTACGGATTGGTTGACAACTCCATCTCCATCTCACAAAACAAACAAGACTCGACCAAGACAAAATCTCAGATCTGTTTTCTTTAAAATCGTAAAAGATTTCTTAAGTTTGAAACTCAATCATCATCGATCAATGAGAAGCTTTGCTCTTTAATATCCGAAAATAAAGAAAGAATGATAACAACCATGTTATATTCAATCTTTGTTTCTTTCAATAAGACACGAAAACCAAGAACAACCTTACCCGAGACCTTAAAAACAAGATCTTGAAGCCGAACTGAGATGTACAAGAGTATCTTTGATCTTCGTTTATGGGTTTTGAGTTCGTGAGTTACAAGTGGATCGAGAAGAAATATTGAAGTGTTTGTGATTCGGCTTATAATTGGTATAATAAAAGTGCTATCAAAAGAAGATGAAACACTTTATTATCTTTTATTTGAGATTTGGTTTGATGCAAGAAGTACTGGGAGGAGCAAAAAGTTTAGGTGGTGGCTAAGATTGAAATGAAAAAAGAAAAAAGTTGGAAAGGCTGCGTAGTGGGTTTAGAAAATTTTAGGGTAGAGACTATTTAGGGAATCATTTATATAGTAAGTATTATTTATGTACTAAAGCTCGTTAAGACTCGCGAGCTTATTCGAGCTTTGTATATAAAGCTCGGGCTCGGGTTTAGGCTCGAGCTCGGGCTCGGGCTCGTTTAGGCTCGGCTCGTTCGAGCTTTTTACCGATCCGATCTCGAGCTTTTTACGAGCAGCTCGGCTCGTTTCCACCACCTATTCATTTACCCAAAAGTCAAGTTAGTGCGATGTAACATGGTGACATTTTCTTTGCAATTTCCCTTTTTTTCTTTAATTATCTTGGTAGTTGGTACCACATGTGTTAGGTGTTGATTTGTGCTCTTTTTAAATACTTACGTCTGCAACTTCCCTTCAGATCCAATCTAGCTATCCCTCAGATCTAATCTATATATCTAGACCAACCCAACACACATACACAATCAAACACAAAAACACTCACTTCCTTAGTTGATGTGATCTCAAAATACTTTGATGGACATGTTACAAACGTAAGTACCATCTATAGTCATGATATTAATCTCAAATTCCCATATATGTTTTAGCTTAATGGATTAAATATACTTGGTATGTATATTTGTATGTGTGTCATGTTTATTCTTATGTTTGTATGATATGCAATGAAAATATTGCACATGAAAAAGTTGTATGTTTTACATTGTTTTTAAATTGTTACTGAATTTATTAGGTTTGTCTATTGTCTGGGATTGTTTATGAGCTTTGAAAGTTAATTACTCCAATATATGTATCAGTGCCTCATGCTTTATTTATACAACTGGGATTAGCTAAGGAAAACTATATACATAAGTGGCTTATGATAAAGCAGCTGTAGCTTCTATGTATTTATAGGCATAACAAACACTACGAACAATGATGTCATGTTCATTATCCCTCATGTTAAGCATTATTTTGCGGCTTGACTAGTTGACCGATCAAGTTGTACGGTATGTAGCCTTAATACATGTTTGCTTCTTTTCATGGATACTTGAATTCAGCGGATATAAGATTAGGTAGGCACTAGCAATGTTTATATGAGTGAAATAATAAATGTTTGTATGCTGTCCCAACTTCGTCATGTTCATTTGCATCTCCTTTCTAGATCGACTACTTAGATCACTCGATTTGATTTATGTCATTATTATTTGATCAACAGATGATGGCAGCTTTCCTGGAGGAATTTCGACATCTGGAGGAGATAAAATTAGCCACCAAAAACTTCGAGGACACCAATGTTATCGAAAGTGGTGGATGTGGGAACATGTACAAAGAGTTCATGATGGTTTCTCATTACACACATGAAACTCTCGTCTCTCTTCGTAATTTTGTGGCGATGATTATGAGAAGATCCTCGTTTATGAGATACTATGGAAGTCTCGATAGCCATCTAAGGGTTGGTGCTCTTACGAGGCCAGAGATATCTGTCGGTGTTGCATGTGGGCTAAACTACATTCATAATAAAAAAGGGGACACAACATAGAGCACTTCACCGTGACATAAAAAGTAGCAACATCTTATTATTAAATGAGATTAGGAAAGCTGAAGTCTCTCATTAAGGGCATTCAAAAATTGCCCATTCCAAACAATGATGTTGTATGTACCCTTGGTTTTTACATTCGTCGTCGTTGGTGATAGGTACCCTAACAAAAGAGTCAGACGCGTACTCTTTTGGGGTTGTATTGTTTGAACTCTTGTGTGACAGGTTATGCTTTTCAGGAAATCGCATATCGATGTTTGCAGAAATCTCAAACATAGAGCTGAATTCTTGACACCTCAAATCTCATACACGACGATATAGTGAACCTTATGTTAATTTTAAGCTCGATTGGAAGGAGTTTCGATATATCCCTCGAGTACAAGTTAACAAGAGACAAAAACTTACTTTCGTACTTTAGAGACGAAAGTGAAGATGAGTGGATGATGATTGAATTGTACGAGTTTACTATTGATCGTAAAATAGTTGTAACGTCACTCAATTGAAAAGAATTTCGATATATCCCCTTGAGTACAAGTTAGAACAATGAGACAAATAATTAGTTTCAGTTTAGATGTTTATAAGTCGCTGGAGAAAGTAAACTTGGCAAATATTTGCACTCATTTACATAATTTTCTATATTTTAATTTTTGTGTTCAGATATCTAGTACTACTCCGTATTTCATTGTAATTATGTAAGGAGGTAATTCCCTATTCACCTCAAAGGTACAACCATGTGTACCCCATTCACCCCACCAATTTTTTTTTTTCTTCAAATACCTCAGGGGCGACTATATCCCAAAAATCTTTGGGCAACTATCACATATGGTTGACATGTGTCCCATAGGGTTGTCCCCACAATGTACCCTTATGTACTTGCATCCTACCCACCTAGCCTATTATTTTCTTGGGCGACTTGGGCCCACATTCTTGGGCGACTATCCTTATTTTGTCTTTTTCCTCAAAAGTATAGTCTTTTTTTATTATTTTCTAGTACAAATTTTTTGGCCGACTTGGTCCCACCCATGTGCATTCTTGGGCGACTGATTAGGTAGGATAAATATTTTATAATATAAGTACATTGTACTATAATTTTATACACATTTTATACACTTTTTTATACTTCTTTACATTTATAAAAATTACTTTTAAAAACAAATACTAATTATTAATTTTATACAAATTATACTTATTATTATTTAAAAACAAATACTAATACTATATTTTCTTTTAAAATACAAAGTAAACACCAAAACACATACCAAACACCTTATACTATCTTCTCCAAACACAACCTGCTATTCTCTTCTCCAAACACCAACACACCAAGACTGAAAACCCACAACCTGCTACTCTCTTCTCCAACCACCAAACGACCCTAATATTGAAAACCCACATTGTTCACGCACCCAAACACCAAACAACCCAAACACCAAAATTGTCCACGCACCCAAACACCAAACCACCCTATGATATTAGATTTTGTTCACGCACCCAAATTAATTGTTCAAACGCAAAACCCTAATTGTTGACGCACCCAAATTATTGAAAACGCACCCAATTTAACCCAATTGGAAGCGTTCGACCCTAATATTGAAAACCCACATCGTAAGCGTTCGACCCCACATACAAGTATGTTTGACGCGAAGATTTCGGTAAGATCTAGGGTAGAACATCTTACTAGTATTAAAGGATTGTTGAATGTAGGAAGAACAAATTTGTTTAGAACTACTGTATTTGGGGCATGGTTAGATTTCCCCTCTCATAACCCTGATAACTATCTGTATAATTTCCTTTACCAAAATGCGGTTATGGTTCCCAAAGTTAGTGATTTTTGCCCTCCACTTAATTTTCAAATAGGTGATAATTTACTTGAATTTGGGCGTGAACAATTTAGCCTTGTTACTGGTTTTCGATTAGGCCATGTTGATAAAGATGAAGGGCGTATTGTGCGTAGTACCATATAGTCCTTTTTTAGACCGGTTATTTCCGGAAATGAAAGTAACTAAGAAGAAAAGAATCAAGGGTCAACAGATTTTGGGGTTGTTGAAGCCTGGGCAAGTGTGGGATTCATTATCGGATGAGGATGCTGTTCGGTGTTGTTTATTGGTGATTGCCACTTGTGTGTTTATGGGTAGAGAAGGGAGGTTCTAAATACCTAATCATTTGTTGATTATGGTTGAGGATTTCTCTTTGTGGAATGAGTATCCATGGGGAGAGTACTTGTGGTGTCAATTGTATAAAAGAACGGTGAATGTAGTTCCAAGGCATGAGAATACCGTGAAAGAATCTAAGAAGCCGGTAAAAAAGTCTCCAAAAAAAGAAGAAACATTCAATCTATATGGTTTTATATGGGCATTAAAGGTTAGCTTTTATTCGTAACAAGCATTATTTCAGATTGTTTATATATTATCCTTACTGATATAGTAAGTATTTTGTCTAGTATCCAATTAGATACCTTCTGATCGTGAGCGTAATTATTTTGTTTTCCTGTGTTTTTTAGATTTGGATATTGGAAACCTTCCCTAACAGCACCCAATTTTGGTGCAAAGACCCTGCGAAGATCCCTCGTGCTTTAGCATGGTCAAGCATCAACAAATTTAAGAAAAAACATCACTCTATTCTATTTGATCAGGTAATTGAACAACTAAGGAAAAACGTCACTTGCTTTTTTAATTAGTTAATATTAGGTTAGTATTGCTTATATCTTATCCTTACTGATATAGGCTGAACTTTGTAGGTTAGTATTGCTTTTAATTGTTCAAAAATTTGTAAAATTTCTTTTTTAGTCATAAACTATCAACAGCCATAGCTAATAGCCTTTAAAGTTGTCGTTTATTTACATCATATCAGTTAACAATTATTTCTATTCTAGGTTGTACAACCTTTAAAGAAGCTGGTACCAACCCGTTCCGAGTTGCTTTGTCCGTGGTACATACGTAGCATGGAATATATAAGGGGACTTCAGATGCAAATTGTTGAAGCAAAAGACGACTTAGAACAGCCAGAAATTGAAAATCCGATACCGGTTAGACAAATGGCTGCTGAAGATACGGATGATGCAGTAAATGAAAATGATATTCCGGTTCCTGTTGCTAAAATGACTGATGAAGGTATGGATTATGAAGATACGGCTGACGAACATACGGCTGGTTATGTTTGTGATGAAATTCATAAAGAGGAAGAAAAGGGGGTTGGTGAAACTTGTGACGTTGTTCCTGAGACTTCCCGAAACCCAATATTGGATAAAGATCACATTCAATCTGAGGTTGAGTCGATTAAGTCAAAGGTTGGTGACATAGAAAAAGGTGTGGGAGATGTTCATGTGTCACACCTTTTATGTGAGCTAGAAATTGTAAAAAAAAGGATTCGGGTATTTGAGAATGTGTTAGGAATAAAGTTTGAAGAGACGTTGGTAGTTAACGATGACATGTCAGTACATGATGATGTTCAGAATGAGGTAACAAGATGTAATTTAATCTTTTTCATTTGATCACAAAAAATAGTGTTTTTACCAATATGAAATGCTTTTTTCAGTTGCATACTCCTGCTCCACCAATGAAGACTAATGATACTAATGAAGCAAACATGACAGTCGGTGATACTCACATTAAGGTAATAACTTTTAATTTAATCTTTTTAAATTGATTATAAAAAATATCGTTTTAAAAATTCTGAAATGTTGTTTTGAAATGAATATTCCTGATTCAAAGACTCCGATGAAGGCTACTGTTCCAAACGATGAAAACTTGACAGTCGGTGATGGTCACAATAAGGTAACAAACTGTAATTTAATCTTTTTGTATTGATTATAAAAAAATTTGTTTTTACAATTCTGAAATGTTGTTTTCAGACGATGAAGGCTACTGATCCAGACGACGAAAATTTGACATTCGGTGATAGTCACAATGAGGTAACAAAGTGTAATTTAATGTTTTTATATTGACTAAAAAAAATATTGGGTGTAGTGAAGTAGCTTAAATTCTTAAAATCTCAGACTTAGTGTAACTTGGCTTATAAGGGGTGTTTGGTTGAACCTGCGGATGTGGCTCAGGTTGTTCTTTATTGTTGTTTTTGCTTGTATCTAGTTTCTTTAGGCTCTGTAAGACAGTATAAACCAGTGGCTATAGGTAGAAAGTCAAAATCCAATGTGACCATTCACTGTTGGATTTCTAAAGTTGCTCAATCAAACATACAGGTTTATCATTGGTTAGTTTAGCTTAGTTAACTATCCTCTCAGCTCAAAAAAATGTTTACACTTATGCAGCAAATCCAATTCTTGTTAGAATTTTCATGAATTTTGTGGGAAGAATTAGGATATAAAATTTCATGGGGATGAAATAGGTAAGTTAAACATTGGCCATTGATGCGTGGGAATCGCAACAGGTTTTACCTCTTGAGGGATCTCGAGAAGCTTACAACCCCCACCAGGCAGTGTACCTGATCGTTGTAGTATAGTATAGTGACAAGTACCGGGGGATTGATCGTTCAGCTAGGAATAGTGTCGCTAGGATTAGAAAGCCTAAATACTAGTTCTAAAGGTGAGGGAAGATTCTTTTTGTATTTTTATATTTTATGAAAAGCAAGTTAAAATCTCGGGTTTGAAGGATTTAGGCGGAATTAGTTGCTATTCAACTAACCCAATACTAAAGATGCAATCAAAATAAAATACTAAAAATGAAAATAAACTAATTTATACTAAAGTTGTGAGCATTAATTGGAGAAAATGTGTTTACTTAGATTTCACTACTCCATAGACATCTTTTACACGTTAATTACTTGTTATAATTGTATGGATGACGGATCGTATTCCTTAATACCATTCATGGGGTGGCACACTTAACTCCCCAATTCTATGAGCTCTTATCTCCTCCTACACCATGCCCATCACAACTATAGGGATTGTAAACAGTGGCTCATGCATTAAATACAACCAATAAAGACCTAGTGCGCGTCGGTTCATGTTTCTTAAGACGTTCAAGCATGTTACCAATTGGAGATCTGCCAGTTTTCTTAAGCCTAACATATAAATCATTCATCCAAGACAAGAATAAACAAGTAATCAATACGTAATCAACATCTAGGTTTCATTAGATCTAAGCAAACACAAGATAGATCTAGCCTAGCATGATGGAATTAAGACAAGAACAAGATATAGACAACCAACACATAGACATATTGATTGAATTAAAGGAACACTTTTCTTGATTACACATGCAAGGTATCAAGGGGTTGGAACCCTTGAAAAACCTGTAAAGTTACACCAAAATCGTACTTAGGGTTTCTCCCAAAACTTCTCTCTCTAAATGTGAAAAATTAGAAAACTATATATAGAAAAAGAGGTCTGACGGCGTCAAGACAAATCTTGAGACGCCGTCACCTCGCCGCCAAAACTAATCTTGGACTGCCTTGATCTAAATTTGACGCCGTCAAGTATTAATCATTTCCAGGCCGTCATGACTTTTACTCTTGACGCCCTACCTTCATGACGCCGTCAAATCTTTTCTAGACCGTCATGGAATTTTGCTCTTGACGCCGTCAGGAAATTACTCTTGACGCCGTCACCTACTGTTCCCAGCATGGAAAATTAAGACTTTGGCGTTTTCTTCACTTTTATGCTCTAAAAACGTCCGAATTGCTTTCTTTTCCAGATTTCACTCCCAAAGTACCTAAAATCACAAAAGTAACGATTTAGGGAAATATTTGATCAAACAAATTTGAATTCGGGCTTAAATGACCCCCTAAAAAAGGATCATTTTTCGCCTCATCATATACCCTTACACTTGAGATTTGCTTGTCCTCAAGCAAATGCGCTTTTATTCTACTCAAAATACAAGTTAGGGGTCATTTAACACTAATATAAAAGTAATTACAACAAATAATCGTTCCACTAAAGACCAATAGACAAGCACGGAGGTCATACACAAGCACCTCACAAATAGTGTTTAGATACTCACATCTCTCGGGTGTAATAAAGTGTAAATTACAATATGGAAACGGAAGATATCTCTCACTACCTGTCATAGCAAAATAGATTACCATAGGCTTGGGAAAGGATCAAACCTCCATCACATGGCGTAAGCACCTAGGATAAACTATCAAAGAGGTCTTTTAAAGGGTTGTAACGTTAGGTGTAGGGATATGAAATACACGGTTTTGTTGGATAAAGAAAGTTTTACTGGTGGCGAGTTAACAATATTGGTTAATTACATGTACAATGTGGAGTTGCTAAGCCAAGACTAGACTCGACTTAAGCTAATAAATGAAAAATAACAAAAACACAAAGTGAACATAGAATGAAACGGGATGGTAGTCCGTATGTTTTTTTTTTTCTTTTTCTTTATATATATATATATATATATATATATATATATATATATATATATATATATATATATATATATATATATATATATATATATATATATATTGCATACACTCTTACCCTACCATCCAAAATAATACATCATAGGGAATGAGAATTCCCCTTACACTTGAATCTTTACATACTTTACATTAAACTAATCTAATGACTCGAATTAAGAAAATCAAAACACTTGGAGCACTTTTAAGATTAAGGTACATATGGGGGTAATAAATGATGTTCTTCCCCATTACTCCATAAATAAGTACTTTACCCATGAGTCCCAATCGTCCCAAAACAATATGTACAAGGATATGACTCGACTTAGCAACCATGTAATCAATTAGAAAGTTAACTTAGGGTTTAACAAATAACAATAATGCACTAAAAATGAGCGCATACACGGAAGGCCAAGGCGATTTGGTTGTACATTTAAGTGGGGTGTAACAAATTCTTCCTTTAAGTAAGATGCTTAAAGTTAGAAACGAAAAGATAGGCTCGGAGGGGTGTACTAGGGGTTTCGTGTACTAAAAATGAGTACAACGCTAAGGGTTTGGGAAAAATTAGTTGACTTAATTAGCCAAGTAATATGACTTAAATGGTCAATTAATTATAATACGGGTTTAACACAATGGTGATCCTAATGCCTCTTATCATGTAGTAAATCCTACTACACGAATGTAGTCTCACTAGCGGTCTCGGGATGCATCACTAACGCAAGTTCTAGAATCTAAATGCTACCGGTACACTCATAAGCACTAATAGCAAATGCTTTTCCTATCAAATCTAAAGGCGAACCTCACATATTTGGGTGGAAAATTTTTCTGAATATACGGTTATGTGCTAGTCATACAATCTCCTATCCATGAGACGCTTGCTATGGCTAAAGTTTCACTCCTAAATGTTGTAAAAAAATTTTAAATTTGGCGCTAAAATTGCACTAACAAGTATTTCTCATAGTTTTATTACACATCTACCATTAAACAAAACAAACTCAAGCGAAAGTGCATATGTAAGGTATCATCTTTTTACCCTCCCCTTACACTTAAGATGAACATTGTCCCCAATGTTCAAGTAAAGAATATAAAAGTGAAAAAGTAAAGAGAATGAAATCAAATACTCCCCTGATTCGCTCGGTATGGATAATAAGGTCATCAGGTTAAATATTCCTCCAAGAAAATGAACAATCAAAGCTTCCCTTCCAGAATATAAATCATCTTCTTGTCATACGTAACCTGTAAAACCTGACAAAATAGACAAGACAACCTCGCGTAAAATCGGCGGCATCCTATATAAGTTACTAAATCCTAGAAAACAAGATAAGATATAATGCTTGTGGAATGAAGTTTGCAGATCTCCTGGAGATTATAAAACTTAATATTTCACAAAAACCATAAGACTCCGTTAGAAAAACAAAACCGGTAAAATTTCCAGATTTTTACACTTGACGCCGTCAAGAGTAAACTCCTGACGCCGTCAGAATTGACCTGCAGAAATTCTTATGTTAAGTTTCCGGAAAATTTCTGGAAAAACTTGGTCCTACTTCCTGGAAAATCCTGCAAAACTTCATTATGACTCAATACAAGCATTTGACTCTAACAAATACGAATATACATGTTCATTTAATATTGTGGAGAATCATGATCGGTTTGTTTCTTGAAAACATATCTGGGGTTTCCCCTTACACTTATCTTTTGCAAAAATACTTTTAGGTGGAGTTAAGACTAGGCTAAACAACAAAGTAAAGTATTTCCACTTTTTAATTGAGAAACATGATCTACCAACAATAAAAATAAAGCATGCATACGGAAGCAAATAACAATCAAACAAAAATAAAATCACACAAAACATGGGTTGCCTCCCAAGAAGCGCTTTTCTTTATTTACGAGTCTTGTAGCTAGACTCAAGGTCATGGGTTAACGTGTATCGCTTATGCTCACATAACCAAGTGTGAGCCAGCTAATAGTCGCCTCATCTTTCTTATAATCATCCCCTAACTCTAGGCACCTGCGATAGTATCTTTTATTCTTTTCATGAGTATACTTATGTCCTTTTCTCTTATCATTTTCACTTAACATTTCTATAGGCGGATACCTACTACACTTTTCCATGGAGAAATCCTTGAACCTAGGGTGTGTGCGGGGCATTTGATAAAAAAAATGTTCATCCCCATCCGAGAATGTAATTAACCCTTCTATGAGTTTTTCATCGAGGTTGGTCAACCGTTTGAAAGGTCTTCCAAACACAACTTGGGTCAATTTATCATCAATAAATTCTCCTAGATTCTCCATAACCATGAACTCAACAAGATAAACCAAACTTCCTACAAATACATGCAATGGTATTGCCCTAGCCACCATATTTTCCCCTTTGTATTCTAACTCATCTACCATGATTTTATTATATTCATTGCGCGAGATTATGTTCATTGGGAGAGATGAGCTAAGATAGGCGTTAAAGCTCTTAAATCCGATCTTACAAGGAAATTGCATGTTGAATGAGCTATCACACTCACTTCTAGTCCTAGGGTCGATATACCTAAGAGGGTTTATTTCTTCTTCCATCCTATCCTCATTAATCACATCACCATCATCAAGATCCTCGTCGGAGTCTGAATAGTAAAAGGGACTAGCCCTACGGTCATCATCATGATCAGACTCCTCTACCTCAGAATTATTGTCAAAGTGGTGGTTGGGCGAAAGATTAGGTGGGTTCTCATTCTCAACTAAAGGGAGTGGGGCGGGCATTTGGAAAATCCTACGACGAAAAACACGAATAACAGGAATCAAACGATCAATGTTATTGTTATTCATCGAAATAGTTTACGAACAAAGGACACAAAGAAATAAGATAGACTAAAGAAAACCTAAAAATAAAAATAAAATCTTACTAGAAAGGAATCTAGCAAGTAGACCTAATACAAAGAAAGTCTAACCTAGACAATAACTATTCCCCAGGCTGCGGCGCCAAAAACTTGATGCGTGGGAATCGCAACAGGTTTTACCTCTTGAGGGATCTCGAGAAGCTTACAACCCCCACCAGGCAGTGTACCTGATCGTTGTAGTATAGTATAGTGACAAGTACCGGGGGATTGATCGTTCAGCTAGGAATAGTGTCGCTAGGATTAGAAAGCCTAAATACAAGTTCTAAAGGTGAGGGAAGATTCTTTTTGTATTTTTATATTTTATGAAAAGCAAGTTAAAATCTCGGGTTTGAAGAATTTGGGCGGAATTAGTTGTTATTCAACTAACCCAATACTAAAGATGCAATCAAAATAAAATACTAAAAATGAAAATAAACTAATTTATACTAAAGTTGTGAGCAGTAATTGGAGAAAATGTGTTTACTTAGATTTCACTACTCCCTAGACATCTTTTACACGTTAATTACTTGTTATAATTGTATAGATGACGGATCGTATTCCTTAATACCATTCATGGGGTGGCACACTTAACTCCCCAATTCTATGAGCTCTTATCTCCTCCTACACCATGCCCAACACAACTATAGGGATTGTAAACAGTGGCTCATGCATTAAATACAACCAATAAAGACCTAGTGCGCGTCGGTTCATGTTTCTTAAGACGTTCAAGCATGTTACCAATTGGAGATCTGCCAGTTTTCTTAAGCCTAACATATAAATCATTCATCCAAGACAAGAATAAACAAGTAATCAATACATAATCAACATCTAGGTTTCATTAGATCTAAGCAAACACAAGATAGATCTAGCCTAGCATGATGAGATTAAGACAAGAACAAGATATAGACAACCAACACATAGACATATTGATTGAATTAAAGGAACACTTATCTTGATTACACATGCAAGGTATCAAGGGGTTGGAACCCTTGAAAAACCTATAAAGTTACACCAAAATCGTACTTAGGGTTTCTCCCAAAACTTCTCTCTCTAAATGTGAAAAATTAGAAAACTATATATAGAAAAAGAGGTCTGACGGCGTCAAGACAAATCTTGTGACGCCGTCACCTCGCCGCCAAAACTAATCTCGGACTGCCTTGATCTAAATTTGACGCCGTCAAGTACTAATCATTTCCAGGCCGTCATGACTTTTACTCTTGACGCCCTACCTTCATGACGCCGTCAAATCTCTTCTGGACCGTCATGGAATTTTGCTCTTGATACCGTCAGGAAATTACTCTTGACGCCGTCACCTACTGTTCCCAGCATGGAAAATTAAGACTTTGGCGTTTTCTTCACTTTTATGCTCTAAAAACGTCCGAATTGCTTCCTTTTCCAGATTTCACTCCCAAAGTACCTAAAATCACAAAAGGAACGATTTAGGGCAATATTTGATCAAATAAATTCGAATTCGGGCTTAAATGACCCCCTAAAAATGGATCATTTTTCGCCTCATCAGCCATCTCCTCCCTGCACAACCTCAGTGGGCCCCACTAGGTGTTCTTGGGTCCCTTGAGTAGCTATAGTTGGATACTTTCTATTAATTAGGATGCAAGTTAGTGCAGTAGACTGCGCACGTCAAGATTCAGCCTTTGCCGATGACAGTTGACCAAAGTCAACTGCCTAAATCTTTTCACTTCAATTTGCTTAATTTGAAGCGCTAGTTAAAAAGTTTGGTAAAAGAAAAATATCAATAAATCAAATTTTAAATTCAAGTGATAACTTATATTTAATAGGATTTACATTTTTATATTTTTCTTAAATGTTGTTTTAAGATGCATACTCATGATGCCAAGACACCCATGAAGACGAATGATTCAGACGCTGAGAAACATAACTTGTATTATACGGACCCTCACGCATTTACGGGCACTATGACACAAGTAATGAAAGCCGTTTTCCTGTCTCCTGATCCAGATCAAACAACTAATGTTATTCAAGTTGCCGATGAGCCCAATTTTGATTGTACCCCCTTACCAAATCTGAATGAAACGTTCTCAGATATTGGTTATGATGGGTTTGATCAAACTCCTCAACAGGTATTCTTTCCTTTTTATTCTTTCATTTGTATTTTGTTTATTGTATGTTCACTACATTCATCGCTTGTTTTTTAGGAATCGATGGTTGTGGATACAGAAGTAAAAGAAAATGATGAAACACATGAAGAATCGGATGCCGTTATGGCTGATATAGCAGGCGATGCTGTTTGTAATACATCTGAAAATGTATATGAACAGTCAGGTGAGTTGGCGGATATTGAAAAACCAACATTTGAAGATGGGAATGAAACAACTGTAAAAATGGATACGGTTGTCGCTGAAACAGCGGGACAAGCTGCTATGGAGGGTGCTGAAGAGATATATGAACCTGCAGGGGAGGGGACTTGCTCAGAAAAGAACGATGGAATAGAATATATATGTGTTAGTGATGACAACGATGACGAAGTTGTTAAGGTAAAGTTATTTAGCTTATTAATACAATAGTAAGTTTATCCACTTTTATATTAATAACATATTTAAATTGAACAAATGACAAAAAAAAAAAAAAAAAAAAAAAAAATCACAGTTTTTTTAAAATAATAAGTTTATCCAGAGTTTGTGAGATATAAATCATTTTTGACCATTGCTGACAATAAAAACTTAAGTTTAATAGTTTTTAATTAAAAGATATTACTACGTGTTTGTAATGATATCGTTGTTTCTGTTTAGACTGAAAATGTCAGAGCTATTTTCAAAGAAGTTAAAAGGAAGAGGAAATTTGGGAGATATTACCAGTCACCCTATACAAATCCACCAGACACTACGCCAATAACATTAAGAAAGAGTTCATCTAGGATCAATCATGCTAACATATCCCCTATTGAAGCTCCTGATTTTGATGATAAATTGGAAGTATTCCAATTTGAACCCTTTGTAGAGGTATGTCACACTGACTAAATATTTCTCGTTATAGTGCAATTTAAATTCATTTAATCCGTTTTTTTCTATTTCAGAGCCTGACAAGACGTCCCAAGGCGAAGAAAACAAAGGTCGCTGAGCCAGTTTACATAAAAAAGTTTTTAAAGGAAAAAGATGATACTATGTTTTATTTTCCATGGGGAGATACGGTTCTTGATCTTCGTTTCTGGCAGTGTTTATTGGGACATGGTGATTTTAGCTCAGGATGGCTTAGGGATGAGGTACGTATAACTGTTAATATATTTGAATTTCTTGCCTTTTTAGTACCATATTGGATAATTATAATATTAGTAGCTTAGATTTATTTGTTATTGCTTAAATTTTGTTTTTAAGTAGTTATTGTTTCATTATAGTTGCTTATATTATCATACATGGATTTAGTTTAAGTCATTGTTTCATTACTGATTATCTTAGTATCTGTTGGTTTTGTATTTCTGAGTTGATTTCATACCCTTCCCTATCATTTTACCATTCGATTTATCTTAAAAACAAGAACCGTGAAAGTTAGATCAACCCGTGCTTTACCTTCACATCTTAAAAACTGTTAGGATATAGTTGTATCTCAATTTGGTGTTTGGAATTGGATTGTGGATGTTTTGTTGCACTTTAGATACAATACTTAGGTTGCATATAGGATTAGTCTAGCATAAAAACAATAGTTGACTATATAAAAAGTCAAAAATACATTTGTATCGCCTTAATTTGCATAACTGTTAGGATATAGATTGCATAATCTCATAATCTAGTTGCATCAGTAGTAGTTTTAGCTTATTTGATAATGAAATCTCATTTTGGTCAAAGTTTGCTTCAAGTAAAAAATTCTAAGTCATAAAATTGTTCAGGTCTTTGTAGTGATCCATAGGTCTCAATTCTCATTAGAAATAAAATTGGCTTGTTATTTTTAGGAGTATTATAGCTTAAGAAACAAAACCAAAAAGAAATTTGAGAATTGGAATTAATTTACTTATTAAAAAAGCCATTAGGAATTGGCTGTTTGAACCTGAATCACCCCTGTGCATCAGCGTTTGGTGAAATTTTAATCTCAGTTGGTTAGAGAGAGTTTTGCCGCCAAAATCTCACCACTATCAGCTTATTTGAATAAGCTTATTTGCTTAATCATTGGTGTGATTGAACCTAGGGTTTGTCTTATGTTTTAGGGCTGCTACTTTGCTTGGTTAATCATATTCTAAGGATTGTTGCTTATATAAGTGCATTTGTTCCCCTAGTTGCTTTTTCCTATTGAGTCTTTGTTTATATAAATGCATTTGTTCCCCTAGTTGGATTTTGAAACAATTCAAGATTTGTTTTTTCCACGAAAAATGTGTATTTATGTTTCAACTTAACTGTCCGTATTAACATGTAAATAGTAAAAACAGCACCTAGATGTATGGGTAGATTTAATGTGGGCGCTCCGACCATCAGACGCTGATAGGGCTATGGCCGGTGCATTTTTTAGTGCGTGTGTCATGTCCGGTAACCTCCGAAGCTACTGGGCAAACGGCCGAAAGTATGGAGTGCCATGGTGTGATGTCGAAAAGGTATGTATATGTTATCTTATAATGTTAGATGATGTATATTTTCTACAAATTTTATTTTTTATGTTTTAAATTGCATTTTTTTTCTATAATGTAGGTATCATTTCCAATAAACAACCTAAAAAGCACTGGGCTTTAGGGTCGCTTCATATACGTACCGGTGTTGTCACAATATATGATTCCTTACCTGAATTTTCAAGAGGTAAACAGTGGTGGGAAGAGACAATGCCTGAAACTTTTGGGTATTGGCTGCCAAAGTATCTTGACCAGGAGGGAGTGTTGAAGGCTAAAGGAATTGACACCAATGGTTATGCGATAACATGGAGATACCAAGATGATGCCCCCAGACAATGCAGTGTATATGGTGACTGCGGAGTATGGGTTTGCATAAATCTTTACCGTTTGGGTCTTAATATATCATTAGAGGCGGCCGATCCTAGAGAAACAACTATTGCTTATCGTGAACGAATCATAGATTACTTCTGGAAATACAAGATTGTATATGATGGTCATTAGCATGTGTGGTTATTAGTTATTAGTGATTAGCAGGTTTGGTGTATGATGGTCATTACAAGATGGTTATGTATGTATGCCACTTGGTATATTTTTAAAACTGTATGTGATTTTGTCTAAGTAATTAGCAGGTAAATATTTATATTAAACTAACCTGAATGTTGAGAATAATTCATCATTAAAAAAAACATAAAGCACAATTGCATAACAGTTACAAATACAAGTACACCATCAACCATAACTAACTTCGTAGAAGCATTCAAGCTAATTTAACAAGCATAATGCATAATGAAAATTATGACAAATAACAAAGTAAATAAAAACATAAGTCCATCATGAAATTTTGATTTAGCCTTTAACTGCATAATTTCTTTTTTCAACGTTCCAATACTTTGCTTTTAATCTTCTGAATTTGCCACACTTCCTTGTTCATTCATTACACGCACTTTCTCTTCATGTTCCCTATAAAGCAAGTCTATGTAATATTGTGACGGTAACTCGGGGTCAATAAAACCATAAACACCACAGCTGCTTCTAGGACATTTTATGAACCTTATTAGTAATGTATGAAAGAGTGTTTGTGAGCCTTTTTAATAAGAAAAGGGATGGAATTAAATTCACTAGTACAAGAGATGGTTGATTCACATTGAATTTAATTAACTACTACTATAGTTCAGTAACTACTACTAGGGATGGTTCAATACATGGCATTAACCATATAGTTCATTAATAAAACATGAAAAACTACTAATACTAAAAAGTAAAACATTACAAATTTTAAAAATTAAAACATTAAATATCCTAGATACTAGGTGAAACAAGGGTCTCCGTAAACAACGCATCATCACAACACGTCCAAGAAGTAACTGGATAAAAACGGTCAAACCACATCATACCAGTATCAATTTCAAAAATCTTCTGAAATTTTGCCATCACAAACCACGTATTTCCGTTTGTCACATAATGTGTTATTGAGCACCACAAATCGAGTGATATTACAGGAAATGAATGGATACGATACCATGTATCTTTTTGAAGGAGCCACATCTCAATTTTCATCTCACGATAGCCAGTGGCAGCAAACATTACTAGCTCATCTTGTGCATTCACTAAACGAATTTGAGCGATTCCGTGGTTAGGAATCGGTGGAAAGCTTATCATACTAAATTGCTCCGAATTTACATCAAAAGAAATCATGAAATGGCTACCTCCAACCATTGAGTCGGTAACCGTGAAATAAAGAATACCAGCACACAAAGTACCAGATGACCAATAGTAACGGGTGGTTTGATACTCCGATGGTAATGTAAGAGGTATGTTTCTCCATGATTCGTCACTCCTAGAATACAAATTGACAGCAATCTTATCATCCCTACGCCTTAAGTAAAGGACTTTGAAATCATCGTACGTGTCGGTGTACAAACCAACTGCATCAAGAATATCATTATAGAAATTGTTGGAATATGGGTGTGGCAATCGTTTGAAAGCGGTAGTGACTGGGTTCCAAAGGAACAACTCGGAAGTGAACTTATCACAAACACACAACAATCCATTCAAATGTGATAGTATAGAGAAGGCATTCAATAGAGGATCATATGAGTGATGATTGAAAGGGATGGTCATGCTTGTGTATGTCTCGTAATGATGGGTTTCAAATTTGATTGAATGAATTGAGCAGGTTTGGTTTTCAATTAGGAGAACTTTTTGATTAGATGGAATTGCCGAGCGAGAACAATGATCCTTTACAAAGGCATTTCCTGAAAGTGAAGCATTCCATGCCTTACAAACAGTCTTGAAGCGACCAACAGCCTTTGCTGGCACCCTTGTTAGTATCCCGAACAAGATAATTTCATCAGAGAGTTGAGCCATAGTGTGTTTGTTTTGTGTTTAAAGAGATGATGCAATGTATGTGTTTATATAATGTTGCAATAAATAACCATTCATAGCTTAGTACTTCAAATAAATAACATATAAGATGGTACAATTGAATTGCAGACAAGGTTAAACTAATGGGGCCTCTAAACTAATTGAAGCATTACTACAAATAATATATTACAGACAAGGTTAAACTAATTGAAGTGCAGGAAACATATAAATTAGTTTTTCAACATTGAAATTTAAATATGTTACACCATATCCTCGAACTCCCGGTCCTCCCTGATTCTCTCCTCCATTTCTCTTTCAGCCCTATCTTCTTCGGCTAAGGCTTCACGTAATGCTTCTTCGTCTTGGATATCTTTCTTTTCCTGTTTCTTAGATTTGTAAATTTGAGTTGTTTCCTTTCCTGCTTCTTGACTCCATTTCTCCTCACATTTTTTTTGACATCTACATCACATGTTTTCTCTACATCCAAGTCAAAATTTTTCTTGACAACCTCGTCACATGTTTCATCTATATCCTTGACCACCTCAATTTTTTCCTTGCCATCAAACCATAAACGCCTCTTAACAGGTTCTGTTTATAAAACATAAAAGAATATGTATATATTAATAAAAGAAATAAATATAAGAATTAAAACAATATATATATATATATATATATATATATATATATATATATATATATATATATATATATATATATATATATATATATACACAAGTACACAAGTGTAACCAAAATGACTAATACCAATAGACATTTCTAGTTTAGCTAATTCACATAATGCTACATTCACAATGTCTATATAGTGTTTATATTGGGCGACTAGGTAGTTCAATTTATTGGGCGACCTAATAAATTATTCACATTACACACTTAAATGCAACTAATACAAGTTGAATAAAATTAATTAACAAGTACATTGATTTGATATAACTAGTACAAGGGTTGCTAGATGGTTAGTAAATTCTTTGGGCTACTAGGTAGTTCAATTTCCTGGGCGACCTAATAAATTGTTCACATTACACACTTAAATGGGAACTAATACAAGTTCAATAAAATAAATTAACAAGTACATTGATTTGATATAACTAGTACAAGGGTTGCTAGATGGTTAGTAAATTCTTTGGGCTACTAGGTAGTTCAATTTCTTAGGCGACCTAATAAATTTTTCACATTACACACTTAAATGCAACTAATACAAGTTCAATAAAATTAATTAACAAGTACATTGATTTGATATAACTAGTACAAGGGTTGCTAGATGGTTAGTAAATTCTTTGGGCTACTAGGTAGTTCAATTTCCTGGGCGACCTAATAAATTGTTCACATTACACACTTAAATGGGAACTAATACAAGTTCAATAAAATTAATTAACAAGTACATTGATTTGATATAATTAGTACAAGGGTTGCTAGATGGTTAGTAAATTCTTTGGGCGACTAGGTAGTTCAATTTCTTGGGCGACCTAATAAATTTTTCACATTACACACTTAAATGCAACTAATACAAGTTCAATAAAATTAATTAACAAGTACATTGATTTGATATAACTAGTACAAGGGTTGCTAGATGGTTAGTAAATTCTTTGGGCTACTAGGTAGTTCAATTTCTTGGGCGACCTAATAAATTGTTCACATTACACACTTAAATGGGAACTAATACAAGTTCAATAAAATTAATTAACAAGTACATTGATTTGATATAACTAGTACAAGGGTTGCTAGATGGTTAGTACTTAGTACATTCTTTGGGCGACTATGTAGTTCAATTTCTTGGGCGACCTAATAAATTTTTCACATTACACACTTAAATGGGAACTAATACAAGTTCAATAAAATTAATTAACAAGTACATTGATTTGATATAATTAGTACAAGGGTTGCTAGATGGTTAGTAAATTCTTTGGGCGACTAGGTAGTTCAATTTCTTGGGCGACCTAATAAATTTTTCACATTACACACTTAAATGCAACTAATACAAGTTCAATAAAATTAATTAACAAGTACATTGATTTGATATAACTAGTACAAGGGTTGCTAGATGGTTAGTAAATTCTTTGGGCTACTAGGTAGTTCAATTTCTTGGGCGACCTAATAAATTGTTCACATTACACACTTAAATGGGAACTAATACAAGTTCAATAAAATTAATTAACAAGTACATTGATTTGATATAACTAGTACAAGGGTTGCTAGATGGTTAGTAAATTATTTGGGCGACTAGGTAGTTCAATTTCTTGAGCGACCTAATAAATTGTTCACATTACACACTTAAATGGGAACTAACACAAGTTCAATAAAATTAATTAACAAGTACATTGATTTGATATAACTAGTACAAGGGTTGCTAGATGGTTAGTAAATTATTTGGGCGACTAGGTAGTTCAATTTCTTGGGCGACCTAATAAATTTTTCACATTACACATATAAATGCAACTAAAAAAAACATAAAAAAAACAATACTACAAAAAACAAAGGGAATAAACACCATGAATTATGATGATAGTTGTAAGTTTAAGGTTATCTTGGTGCATCCATCCTCAAAGCATGCTGTTAAACTACCTAAAAATATCAGTTTCAAGAACCTAGTGGAGTACGTGAAGAGAAAGGTGGACGCCTTGAAAGACATCGAAAGTTCTTTTGTCAGATTATTTTACAAAGATGGTTCTATGTCATTGGACGTTGTCGATGACGATGACGTCCAATACTTCATTCATGAAATTTGTGGTAAGAACGATCTTGTTCAGAAACTTTTCATTTCAGTGGTTGAACAACCTTTGGAGGTAAAATCTTCTTCAGCTTCAAATAATTTTTTATTTGATCTTAATGTTCCACTTGTTCCCCAAGAATGTAATTATCCCACCCCAAAAGTTGAACAACACTCTTGTGACCAACAAGATGATTCACTTCCTCAGTGGCAAAAAAGCACTTTCACAAATATGCCTTTTCCACCAACTGCCCCAAATCCAATATTTAAAACAACCCAGCCACATATGAACAATAATGTTTTTTTCATAAACAAGGAGTTTTATAATAAGCAAGAATGCATGTTTGCTATTGGAAAGAAATCATTAATTGAGCGTTCTGAATACAAAATTATTAAATCTGAAAGCACGAGATATAGCGTCAATTGTACCCGCGAAGGCTGCTTATGGAATATATACACTCGTAAGGCTAAAGTGGGTAGTACATTCTACGTCTCTAATATGAACGACATACACACATGTTCAAGAGATCATATTTGTCCTAATCATCGCAATGCCACTATGAAATTGTTGAGTCATTTACTATACGAAAAATTGAAAGATACTAGCAGGGTGTATAAGGTTGCTGACATACAAAAAGATTTTCGTATTGAATGGAAAATAGACGTTTCTTACAAAAGAGCTTGGGGGGGGGGGGGGGTAGGAATTTGGCATTCGAATCTTTGAACGGTAGTCCAGAAGATTCGTTCGAGCAATTACCTTATTATTGCCATAACTTAAAACTAAAAAACGAAGGGACGGTAATGCACAGTGAAACAGATGATGAAGGAAGATTTAAGATGGTATTTATAGCGTTTGGTGTTGCGGTAAGATTCAATTTAGATTCACTATTTTTATTAATAATTTTTATATTTATTTTATTCTTTTAAACATGTTATGTAATTGTAAACTAATACTAATTTACTGTTAATGATACTAGATACGGAGTTTTATAGCCTTTATGCGCCCATTGCTGATAATTGATGCCGCGCATCTGAAAGGGAAGTATCAAGGAACCAATCTGCTTGCTGTTGGCATGGATGGTAAGAACCAGATTATTCCAATCGCTACTGGGGTCTCACAGGGTGAGACCGGTGAAGCTTGGACAAAGTTTATGATGTGGTTGAAAGAATGCATTGGTGAAGTGCCTAATTTGGCCATTATTTCAGACAGGCATGCATCAATAACCAAAGCTTGTGATACAGTTTTTCCAAACTGTTTTCACGGTTACTGTTGCCGTCATTTGATGATGAATTGCAATTTGAAATTGAAAAAACCAAAAGCTTTATTCTTGAAGGCGTGCAAAGCTTATACTACTGAAGATTTTGACAAAGCAATTGCGGAGCTTAGAGCAAGTAGACCTGAAGCCGTAGATAAACTTGAAAAAGCAGGGATTGATAAGTGGTCAAGGGCGTATAGTACAGGAAAAAGATACAATTACTTGACCTCAAACAGTGCAGAATCAATTAACTCACTAACTAGGCATGTGAGAAGGGTTCCAATAACGATGCTCATGGAGTACTACAGAAGGCTTTTACAAGATTGGTATTTCCTACGTCGAGAAAAATACCGTGGTAAACTATATATAAGCTTTAGTAATCATTTACTTTTTTTTACATATAATATCTGGTATACGTTTTTGTTTGTAAATATCTGGTAAACTATATATAATCTTAGGTATTCATTTCCTACGTCGAGAAAGTAATTTTTTTTCTGTTCTTTTTTTTTTTGGTTGGCATAAAATGGCAGTGGCAAGAAAATATGAACTTACAGAGTGGGCAGAAAGGAAGGTCCAGCAGAGGATGTACAAGAGTGCTAACTGGGAAGTTAGAGGCATAGCCATGTGTGCCGTGTACCAAGTAATAGACCGTCATCACATTCATATTGTTGATTTTACAAAAAATGAATGCACTTGCAGGTATTTACTATAAACAGGTTGTTTATTAAGGTACTTGTTGTTTAATCATGTATGCCATTTGATTAGCTTCAACGTGTAGGAAATGGCAAGATTCTGGTATACCGTGTGGTCATGTGTTTGCCGTGTGTAGATCCGAAGATTTGACCCACTGTAACAAATGGGTGGAAGATTGGTTTATGAAAACAGCACTAAAAGGAACATATCAAGAATTGGTCTTTCCTTTGGAAGAAGAATCAAAGTGGGTTAATCCAGGAAACTTGCAAAAAGTTAAACCACCATTGATGGTTAAGCGCCAAGCAGGAAGACCAAAAAACAAAGATCGTTTTCTATCAAAAAAATGAGGAGCCAAAAGTTAAAAAATGTGGACGGTGTGGCACCGAAGGACACACCCGTGAAGCATGTATGGCACCGCTGCCCAGAACAGAGGTAATTTGAAAGTTCGTACCTTTGTTATTTATATATTTTTTATTTATTTATTTATTTATTTATTTTGTTTTTTTTTTATTATTTTGGAATTCTAACAAGATATATTACATATTTTCCTGCTAAAATGCAAGACAAGCAATAGTAGATTAGACAAGGGTAAAGAAGTGATGCAAGAGATGGTATCTGAAAGGGGAAGTCGTAAACGTAAAGTCGAAGTGGACGAAGAGCTTTTTGAAAACGGGAGAATTTACCAAGATTGGGAAGACCTGCACTGGACGGGTGAATCATCTAATAGCCTATGGGAGGGGAATCTGGTATGGGGTGATGAATGAGGTTACTCTGCCATTAACCTAAATTCAGTCCCGGAAGTTAATCCTTATCATTTGGATGATTTCTAAGTCAATGTTTTGGTGATGGTCAAGAACCGGGTCGTTGTTAAATTATCAAGTTGTAAACTTCTAAGACGCTTAATCGTCATCTATCTGTAGTGTTTGAACCTTTGATGTTAGTTATTGTTTGTCACAAAATGTACCGTTATGCTTATTAACATTGTAGTACGTTATGTCTATTAATAGTTTAGTTAGGGACAAATCAATGTTGTACTACGTTATGCTTATTAATATTTCATTGTTTAAAGGTAACAAAACAAGAAAAAAAAAACATAATAATAAATAAAAGATAAAGAAATTACCTTGCAAATGGGAAGCAGTCAAGAAAATCTGCTAAATTTAGCATGTACAGTTCACCTTGCACACATTCTAAACATCTCATTGGTCTGCAAGTAAATATTTTATTTGTCAGTAGTAACCTTAATCGAAATAAATATGGGAAAACGTTTACTGTATACGGAAAAAAAACAATCACTCTTACTCCATATATTGTCGAATCAGGTGCATAACCATTTTTCAATGCGACCTTGTACATGTCAACAATTTACAAAACAAAATCCATAACAAACAGGGAGCATATTACATAAAGAAGTTCATACATCATTTTATATAGTTATCTAATACAAACTTGACCCCATAATACAAAATTGCTCCCGTGATACAACCTATTTGAATTACAGCATCCATATTAAACATCTCTACAAAATTGCTCACGATAGGCAAGTGCAGCCTGTACCGGATTATCCACATCCAAAGACTTGCCGTGTGCCAACCTGTATAAGAATATGCATACCCAAATACCGCAATCTCTAAAAAGCCCCCCCCCCCCCTGCGTTGGAATGTTAACCGCATTCTCGAAGGTGATGGCGTACGTTGTACGATCTATACCTTTCTTATCGAATACATTGGCTTGCTCAAGAACGATAGGAAGTCCAGCCTGTTAACAGAAATAAAAGTATTACATTAAGAAAAAATTACACAATCAATATATCATTTACTTTTCTTTTTTAACATATAATATCTGGTATACGTTTTTGTTTGTAAATATCTGGTAAACTATATATAAGCTTTAGTAATCATTTACTTTTCTTTTTTAACATATAATATCTGGTATACGTTCAAACTTGATTATGTTATGAATAAAACAATTAATATATCTGTAACTATACTTTTTTTAACCACACCAAGACTAAAAAAAATAAAAAATAAAACATAAATTCATTCACAGAAACTAAAAATAATTGCATAGATGGAAATTAACTGATTACATTCGACGTTCACAGATATCCTAAACGGATTACAAGCAACAAACACTGATAACATACAAAGGACATTCCTAGTTAAACTAAAGACTGATAACACATACTGAATACATAAGACATACTACTTAAAAACCATAAAAGACAACAATTTAATAGATCATGGCATCCTCATGGTCCACCATAAGAAGTGATTGACAGTAAAGCATGAGGAAAAAAGATCCAACATCTCCATTGATTCCAAGATTCTGGAAGTTCCCAGTAGCAAGTCTGTATCGTACAACAACCGCAGGAAATCCTTCCTGGTGTTGAACTTCAATAATCGGGTTGTTCTTAACCTCAAAACCAAGTAATTTGAGTTTACATGGTGTGGGAACTTTGAGAAGACGGGTAAACGAATCAACGGTTCCACCAACAAGTGTCAACACCCAGACACAAAAATCATAATGGCTATCCTTATCAATGTTTCCAGAAATCACGAGGTTGTTTCCTAGAGAAGACACTAAGAATGGTAAAGGAATATGGCGAAGCAACTCATCAGGTATGTCCAAGAGTTGGAAACGGTGGGTCACCAAGTCGAAAGAGACAATGTAATAAACCTTGCATGAGACACCGTTATTAGCATACACCCTTTCATACCCACACCAGAATATCAGATCACCAATATTAGCTTGACTTGTTTTCTTTATTTTGATTGTTGGAGGTGGCAACAAATGAGGTTCCAAAATCCTCCATTCTCTTGAAGAGAATGTGTGAATTAAAACAGTAACTGGTTTTTGTGGATTGTTAGGGTAAGCAATCTTTATAATGGTTGAATCAAGAGTGTCCTGACGAACCCCAAAACCCAATAGGCGTTTTTCAAATTCCATTGCCACAGTCAAGTACGGGAAAAGGTTCCCGCTGACCGTTTGATGGAAGGGTTAAACACTATTGCCATAAAATCAGCGACAATAGGACCATACGTAAAACCACCACACACCGTTGGACCAACCAATTGGTGTGAGATCAGAATAATTTAGGTTTGAAGTAATAGTTGTCAAAGCGAAATTTTCATCAGCTAAAGTATGGTAACCTTTAAACCTCTGCTTGTAGCATAAAACGAAAGGAAAAGTAGCAGCAGGCTTAACACCGTAAAAAACAATGAAATGATTGGTGTCAATGCAAGAATTCCAGGTCTTGCAGACACTTCGGCATCGAAGAACCTGCTTGACAGGAAGCCGTTGAAGTATGTCCATTTGAACTTCTAGGAGAATGTTATCAGACATTTTCTAGTATTTGGCTGTTAAAGATATAAGGTTTTGAAGGAAGGTTAGTGTTATGAATTTTTTGGCTGAAAACTACTTAGGGATGGAAATTTATAAAGAACTTGAAAATTTATGGCTAATAACAACCCATTAGATTTTCTTGTACTTTTCTAGTACTTAAAATCTTTACTTTTAGACTTAACTTAAGGTTTTAGGAGTTGACTTATACTTCATTTAATAAGTTAGTTGAACCATTTTTAAGAATGACTAGACTATTCAGTTTGTTTCTAAATATTACTCCAAAGACATGTAACTCAATTGTAACTTAGACTTAAGTTTTTGAAATGTATTTTGCTAAATGAACTATATTCAAAACATGCATGACTAAATATATAAAGCAAATGTTTTTAAGTCTTGTATATTATTTGTTGTTGATGAATGTGTATACCTGTAAACATGCCCGAAGTTGCAAATACCAGGGACGCCACTCAGGTGATGGTGTCTCATCCTTAGGAGCACTGTCATAAAACATTATGACACCGGTCCTGATATGAAAGTGTGCGACAAACCAATGTTTTTGCGTTACATTGATAGGCATATAAACCTGAAAGGAAAAAAATAAGGCTTGTTATCAAAACACCTAAAAAATATACCTATAAATAAAATAATACGAGATTTACATGCTCAACATCACCCCATGGAATTTTATACTTTTCCCCATTCGCATACCAAACGGGTATGGAGTCCTGTAAGAGGAGCTGAACAAAGTATGGAGTAACCATTGTCCAGTCAGCGTCTTGAGGTCTGAAATGCAACATGTATTCCACCCACAACTCCATGTGCTGTTAAAAAAAATAATTATAATTAAAAAATAATAATAATTAAATAAACTGAAACTATATGTATGAGTCTTACCTCATCCATAAGCCAACCTTGTTTAGTAGGGTCTAAACACACTAAGGATTCCCAAAACCTACGATCAACATGAACTTCATTGGACCAAGGAAACATACAGCGAAGGGGCCCAGGCCTTCCAAGGAATTCGTCGTACTCATTAGTAATGTTAACCTTGCTGATGCATGTGTTCCAGGGAGAAAAACTCTACACAAAGATTGATACTATATAAGTAAACTAACATTAGTATTAGAAGAAACAATCTAAAAAGCTTTTTTTTCGTACCTCAACCCAAGGTTTAACATGTTTTAGTTGCTCCGTCATATTTGGATCTCTACAGCCAAAAGGAGGTGTTCGATTTTTTTCACGTTCAACAAATGTTTTGGACCAATAATACGAAGACTCAGATCCATCTTGGTGGCTACGCTTCTCAGGTTTTATGTCTTCCTGGGCTCTCTTCCAATGTTCTGAATTATATAAATCAACATACGCTTTTTTCTTCTCCATTTCAATCTTCTTCATATTTTCATTTTCCACCCTCCGATTTGTCTCCTCTATCAAAGCATTTACAAACTCTTTTTCCAGCATCTTTTGTTCTTCCATCCGCCACCTTTCTTCCTGTTCATTACGCAACCTTAGTTCCTCTTCCAATAGATATTCCTGTAAAAATGTACTGTTTTTATATACATGGTATAATATACTAATAAATATCTTGATAGTTTGGTAAGAACGTTACCATAACAACATCATCATCGTCGACATCTTTAGGCGGTGAACGAATGCTACAAATAAGCGAGTCAACCAAATCAAAGAATTCACGGTTTAGTTGTTCACGAAATTTGCAGCTCATATGGGAAAACGACGAAGTAAAGTACAATTTTTCCTGACAATGTGAAAAAATATGTAAATTAAATAAATAAGTAGGCTTGTAGAAATGGAATTTGGCAATTAACTGAAGCAGTATAAAACAATCAAATCCCATTAGTCAAAAACTTCTTAAACCAAAAGAAAGCAGCAGCACCAAACAGTCTAATTACTAGGGGATAGAGCCTTTACCAAGGTTTATAACAAACAACACTCCCACATCAGGAAACTTTCCTTATGAGGACTACTAACCAATCAACTAAACATATCTTAAACTGAGCTATCCCATCTAGACCCATTCAAAATGGAACAAGTTAGAGTTTCATGATACATAAAACTGTGTTAGAGTTTATGACAAACAACAACCCCACATCAGGAGACTTTCCTTATGAGGACTACTAACCAATCAACTAAACATATCTTAAACTGAGCTATCCTATCTAGACCCATTCAGAATAAGTTCAAAACAACTTATCTAAGTAAAAAATAAGCCAAAGAGAGAAGAAATGCACACTGGGTAAGCTAAGAAATCACAATAAGTACTTTGGAATTACCACAGACCAAACACGTCCTTTGGGGTAACTTGCAGGCCTAATTGGGCTTATCAAATAAGCTGAAAAGCCTAGAAAAGGGTCGGACCGTACAAGCTAAGCTGGTGAACTTTTCAGAAAGTCCAAGGCCAAGGAATAAGCTCAAGGTATGAGCTTGTGGGGGCCTTGTGAAGATTGGGTCAAATACTGATTGATCAGTATTGGCCCTGGGGTCAGATCACAAAAGTGGACAAACAAAACAAGGGGCAAATGAGGTAAGGTATGAAATAAGCTCAAATATCAAAAGCTTAAATGATAAGCTAGCCAAATACACAAAACACCAAGGGTGGGGTCTTTTTCCTAGTTAAGTCACAAGGAGCTTATGAACTTAGGCCATTGCACACTGATGAATCAGTGTGGAGGTGTTAGTAAGACAACTATATAACTCAAATTAAGCCCACCAATAAGCTGTAACATGCAAGCAATATCAAAAGCTTAACTGATAAGCTACCCAAATACACAAAACACCAAGGGTGGGGTCTTTTTCCTAGTTAAGTCACAAGGAGCATATGAACTTAGGCCATTGCACACTGATGAATTAGTGTGGAGGTGTTAGTAAGACAACTATATAACTCAAATTAAGCCCACCAATAAGCTGTAACATGCAAGCAATATCAAAAGCTTAACTGATAAGCTACCCAAGTACACAAAACACCAAGGGTGGGGTCTTTTTCCTAGTTAAGTCACAAGGAGCTTATGAACTTAGGCCATTGCACACTGATGAATCAGTGTGGAGGTATTAGTAAGACAACTATATAACTCAAATTAAGCCCACCAATAAGCTGAAAAGCCTAGAAATATGTCGGACCGTACAAGCTAAGCTGGTGAACTTTTCAGAAAGTCCAAGGCCAAGAAATAAGCTCAAGGTATGAGCTTGTGGGTGCCTTGGGAAAAGTTGAACAAATACTGATTGCTCAGTATTGGCCCTGGGGTCAGGTCACAAAAGTGGACAAACAAGCAAGGGGCAAATAAGCTAAGGTATGTAATAAGCTCAAATATCAAAAGCTTAACTTAGGCCATTGCACACTGATGAATCAGTGTGGAGGTGTAACATGCAAGCAATATCCTCAATGACTTTCTAAAACATCAACAATCCAGAAACAAGATCAATTTTTTAATAACATTTGGACTAATCTCCTAAAAATGATGGTCATGGAGCAGGGCATGTCATTGCCCTGCAGGTCGAAACAACTGCTTGCACAAGCTTGACAAAATCTCCTAAAAATGAAATAACTACAGGTTTTGATAGACTAGGTGGTAGATTTTGATGTCTGAAAATTTCAAGGCCTAAATCCACCCACAAAAATCATGAAAAATCCCTCAAAAATTGAAATTCTGCACTAACAAGGAATTTTGACTTTTTTAATTATTGAAGAACTTTTGACTAAAATGAACTTGTATTCTGTTTTATTGACTGGTTAAGTTATGTTAAGCTAATATGAGACTTATTTAAGCTAAGTGAACACCTTTTGTATTGAAATGGAAGATTTGGGTCCAAAAGCTTTAGACAGTTAATTCACAAAATTGATTTTTTACTTATAATGACCACTTAATTTTTGTGTTCTATTACCCTAAGTGATCCTAGGACATTATGAATGAACAAAAAAAAACTTGACCAATTCCACCTCAAGAACAGTGAATGAGGCTGATCCAAACACCCCTTTAAAAACAGTTATGACAGATTTACACAATGAAAGACAGATTTAAGAGGTAAATCACCAAACCAATTACTTAAGTATTAATCTTAACTATATTAAAATCAAAATGAACAATAAATTTCATCAAATAACAACTACTGCTCAAATGTGCAGATTTAACTAAGCACCCATAGTCCACTACAAATTGTAAGTAAAACTTATCAAATCTACTTGGTGTCTTAGCCGAACATGCATGGTGACTTACACCACTACATAATATTAACCTAATAAGGCCTAGATACCAAATGTTGACTAACAACTATAGGGATGAATGTATTACCCGAAATCCGCAAGTTCTCTCTGAAGCAATAACCTATAAAATATTAAAAGAATAATTGTCATTTAGAATATTTTAAATGGAAAAAAAAAGTTAACTTAATTATATTAATCTGACTAGTAAATAACCTGAATAATAGACTCAAGTTTGAAAACGCGAGAATTGAGCTCTTGAATCACATGATCCTTGAGGTCGATCTCTTTTAGAAGACTAGTGGTTTGATACCTTTGATACAGAGGTAAATATCTTTTTTCTGTCCTCCCACGTTTACGTGAAGCAGCAAGCTTCTGTAGATATTCATCGTAAGCATGTGGTACTCTTGTTCGAAGACTCTGTGGTACGTACTCTACGTAATATTTTGTAAACTGCATATACCAATCCGACTGCTGCTCTGCTAACGTTGGTTTCAGATCAAATATTATCTTCGAATCCTAAATAAAAAAGAAACAAGGTAGTAACACTTAATAAAGGAAGTTAATAAAATAAAAAAATAAATAATTAATAACAATTTTCAGGGTTTAACCTTGCCAAATAGCAACCCATAATCATTTTTTGTGAACTTTTGTTTCCTTGACCACGATACTGCCCTCGGTATAACGTCCGGGACTTTATTCCACCAATGACTACTTTTTTCAAACGACTCAAGAATCCATATCTACAAATATAAAAATTGGTTTAATCTCTAAAACAAACTTTAAATTATCAAAAATTAAGGAAACTTCTGATAGACGTAGGACTAACCTTGAAAGCCCAAACAAAACCTTTTATGGTGTATGTTGGAACGTACTTCCGATCATTTTTCAGTCCCTTCAGGTGTTCCCATCGGTGGTTTGATACGACATTCAATAACTGTCTATACAAGTGCTGCCAAATATGTTCCCCCCATGGAAAGGAATTCCATCCGTCAAGGTCATCAACCAAATGCACAAGTGCATCAGATATATCTTCAACCAACAACCTACCCAAAAAAATTACCTCGTACACAAACAATAGACACACACGGATTGCGTCTTCATCAGAAATTTTACCAAACAACTCCTCATCTTCAATGACACCAAGAAGATCTAAATTGGTAAGTTTTACCTCTATCTTTTTTGGAAATAACCTAGACTTAAGTTTTACTTCGCCTGATCTATATAAGTCAAAGTTAACATTCCCAAACCGAAACCCTGTGATAAGAGCAAACTCGGGACGACCAAAATGTAAACTACGACCATCAACGTTATATATAAGGGGCATGTCATACTGAGCTTTATCCACATAACCCTGTGTTTTAAGTATGTAATCTAACATATGAGGTTCAGGTTCAAAAAAGAAGATATCCAACCATCCTCCGAAACAGGTACTCCTAAACAATTTTCTTCTATTATCATTGAGCTTTTCTTTGATTAATGAAAAGTATTTCAATTTGCTTGTAACAATGACTTTTGCTTCGTATTCCTTAAAAGGAAAAACAAATAAAAACATGAGCTTAGGTAAATTAAAAAATAATAATAAATAAAGGTTACAAGTTTATATGTAAGTATCACTATTTTTACTATGTTTGTAAAGCAACTACAACAATTGGAAAATGAAATGTCACAAAATTTTCAAAAGAATTTAGAAGCTTGTGTTTACTGCCGACGTACTAAGTCTTCGCGACAACAATCTGAAGCTGTCAAAATAGTTGCCCGTGTAGTTTGAACCTAATCGGGAGTACAGACTATTTCCCGCCGTGTATAAGCAGGATGTATATAATCTGAGGCCCGATATCTGAGCACAACTCTACAGGGTTAAGTAACTGACCATCTATGGTTCAAGCTCACCCGGAATCACCCCTTGATCTGTTTGGCCTAGTTGGTTCCCATAGAATAGCCGATTACCACCGATCCGATACAACACTTATGTAGATCATTATCGCAAAGACTAAAACAAAGGTTTCAAAGCAACAAACTTGTAAATTGTTTTGTAAAATTTTGTAAACTTTGATTTTCCGGTATCGATTAAAAAGGTTTTACCAAAACAACAAATACACAAACAATGGCAATATTTTTATGTCTAAATGGGTGACTTCTACAACATCAAAAACCTTAGCCAAGCAATTTACACCATTAACAGGTATGAAAACCATTAAATAACACTAACCCTAACACTAACAATTAAAGTAGAGATTTTAGACCATTAACAGGTCTAAATGGGTGATTTTCCAGTAGAGATTTTAGTTAACCCTATCAATTACACAAACAATCCTAACCCTAACGGATCCTAAGAAACCAACAACAATAAACGACAATCCTAACCCTAACACTAACAATCAACTAATCAGACAAGAGTCTAATCAAATAAAGCATAAACAATTAAATACCGTACCCTAAGAAACCACCAATTGGTCATTATATAAAACCCTAGATCCAGAAAGACTTAAAACAAACAAAGGTATATGTTTCCTAAGATCTGTGTGTGTGTCTAACATAGGGTGGTTTGGTGTTTGTTAGAGAGGTGGTGCCGGTGTCGATGGTGGAGTAGCAGGTGTGGTTTGGTGTGTGTTAGAGAAGAGATAATCGTTTGGTGTTAGGTGTGTTTTTTAAAAGAGTATAAATGTATAAGAGTATAAGTATAATATTAATTATGGAAATTTTAGTATTTGTATAAAATTAATAATTATTATTTGTTTTTAAAAGTAATTTTTATAAATGTAAAGAAGTATAAAAAAGTGTATAAAAGGTGTATAAAATTATAGTACAATGTACTTATATTATAAAATATTTATCCTACCTAATTAGTCGCCCAAGAATGCACATGGGTGAGACCAAGTCGCCTAAAAAATTTGTACTAGAAAATAATAAAAAAAAGACTATACTTTTGAGGAAAAAGACAAAATAAAGATAGTCGCCCAAGAATGTGGGCCTAAGTCGCCCAAGAAAATAATAGGCTAGGTGGGTAGGATGCAAGTACATAAGGGTACATTGTGGGGACAACCCTATGGGACACATGTCAACCATATGTGATAGTTGCCCAAAGATTTTTGGGATATAGTCGCCTCTGGGGTATTTAAAGAAAAAATAAATTAATGGGGTGAATGGGGTACACATGGTTGTACTTTTGGGATGATTGAAGAATTAACTCTTATGTAAGGGCACCTTTATTGGGAAGTTAGATGAAAATACCAAAAAAGCTATACAATGACTTTTTTGCATTTTAGTTATTTTTGAAAAATGACATTTTTACTTATGAAATTTTTATATGACAAAAGCTTTTGAAACGGTTAGACGCATTGTGTATCCTATTCATACGACTCACCTAGAGCCTAGAGGATACTTTCATGGAATAAAATAGAACACTTTCGAGTATGTATTTTCATCCATATCAATGAAAGTCTGATATTAATTATATGTTTTAAGTATAATTTATAATAAGAACATGAAGTTTTGGATAATACTATGGTGGATATGCAACTATTATCAATTTTTAAGATATATAGATTGGGAATAACAATTGCCAAGTGATTATAAAGTAATAACACAATGCAACTAAGAGGGAAGGGTGTTGCTCTTCGTTGGAGCTCGCCACTCCAACGTGGCCCTCGTTGCAGCTCGTTGCGACACTATCAACGCCTCGCCATGCCTCGCCGTTGGAGACCTCCTCGTCTGCGTGACGAGGGTGGTTTGCCTGCAAATTGTACTTTTTTTCTTTTTTCCTATATTTGTGTTTTATGTTTGTGTGATTTTGTGTTTGTGTTTTTTTTGTTCAGATCTGTAAATTGTGTGTGTGTGTGTGTTTTGGAGAAGAAGACACGTTTTTTTTTCCTTTTTTTTTTTCTAATAAAGAAATTTATAAAAAAAAGTGGACAGAAATTTGTTTTTAAAGAGATAGTGTCTTTTTTTTTTTCTCAAGTTGTTTTTGTTTTTGTTTTTTTTATAAAAATGTTATTTATACTATTTTATAAAAAAGAGATAATGTCTTTTTTTTTTCTTTTTTTTTCGTTACAAACTGATGTATTTTATTTTGTATCATTTTTTTTAATTACGTTATTTTTAGTTGTGTGTAATATTTATTGTATTTTATTTTATTTTAAGTATTGATGAAATGAATTTAGTTTATTTAATGAAATAAATAAAAAAAAAAAAAGTTGTAAGTGGTGGGCTCCAAATGAGTAAGTTGAGGTTAGTTATGAGTGATGAGGGGTTAGTTGTGAAGAGGTGTTAGGGTGATGTGTCACCCGTGGGCTCCAAATGAGGAGGTAAAACTAGTTGGGATGTGTTGACCGCACCCTCCCTACCAGGGGGGTCCACCTACTTTTAGTCAAAATGTACAGGTTTTAATGCAGACGGTAAAAGCGGCGGCAGATGGTCAAATAGGGAGGGTGTGGCTTAGGAAGGGTGTGGTTAACTCATGCCAACTAGTTACCATACCTTCCCTCTAAGCACGAACTCTACTGTTTTTGGTCAGCTATAAAGGCTTATTGTACAAACTACAACGCATCGAGTTTAAATGAAATGATATCCACTCTTTTATTTGTGATATTGTAAGGACATGCTTTCGTGACTAAGTATTTCTTTTGAACTATTCTTTTTGTACACTTGTTTCTTAGAGCATGGGTTACGTGCCCATGAGTTATCTCATAATTCACCGTCATGTCAGCGCCACATCAGCTTCAACCTTTTAACTTTAACTCACCACTTTCCACTATGGTACAATAACTCACCTATAACTCATCTTTAACTCACCTTAACCTCAATTTACAAATTAACCCCTTAATTATTTCATTCATTCAACAACCTAAATATTTTATTAATAACCTTAAAAATTACAATACAAAATAAAAAAAACCTTTCGAATTAAAAAATAATAATAATAAAAAAATATATATATATATATATTAACTTAAAAACATCTACTAAAACACATGGTGAATAATGTAAGCACCATAATACCACTGGGACCAAACTGCAAAGTGGAAACATGTATCTTCTTCCTCACAAAAACACACCTGTACACACACTAAACACACACACACAAAACACAAACACAAACACAAAAACATCACAAACATAACACACAAAGAATGTAACACCCTAGGCAAATCTCACATCGGCCGTGGCCTGGAGAGATGTTGGGCTCATAAAATAACATTCGCCTTACAATGATATAACGCGTTTTGTGGTCTACTGCGAGTGGGGTTCTTAGGAACTGGCAGTTAAGCGTGCTCATGTGAGAGTAGTACTGGCTTGGGTGACCTGCCGGAAAGTCTTTAATTGAAGCCACAAAAACAAAGCCGTGAGCCTGCGGGCAAAGCGGACAATATTGTGGTCTGCGTAAGGTGGGGTGTTACAAGTGGTATCAGAGCCACTCCTGAGCCGTTCGGGATGGTGGGGCAAACCTCATCGAGGACGATGAGTCTCTAAGGAGGGTGATTGTAACACCCTAGGCAAATCCCACATCGGCCGTGGCCTGGAGAGATGCTGGACTCATAAGATAACATTCGCCTTACAATGATATTACGCGTTTTGTGGTCTACAGCGAGTGGGGTTCTTAGGAACTGGCAGTTAAGCGTGCTCATGTGAGAGTAGTACTGGTTTGGGTAACCTGCCGGGAAGTCTTCAAATGAGGCCACAAAAACAAAGCCGTGAGCCTGCGGGCAAAGCGGACAATATTGTGGTCTGCGTAAGGCGGGGTGTTACAAAGAATCATGGGGCAAAAACGAAAATTCTTTTTTGATCTTAACGCACGTTAAGAACTTGACACACCACGTTAACGTGGCTTTGCCCTTCAATGTCGGTAAGGCTTAACGCAGGGATAACTAGGGTGAGTTATGTTATAACGCAGGGGTAGTGGGCATGTTACCGAGTGCTTTTAGCAGGGACGGAACTTAGTAGAGACCAGAAGGGGTTGTGCCCCCTCCCCCTAAAAAAATAGCTATAAGTATACTTTTAACTCTTACTTTACTATATATATTAAAGCACATTCAATACGACGTCGTGTATTGTTGTGGGCTCCCCGATTTTTTTTTGGCCTGCTAAAGTGATAAGGCCCGATCCAATGTCTGATATTTTTATATACGATAAACCTCCACCGCCTTCCATAACCTTCCAGCGTCTTCCAATCACACACCCCCATCACTTTAGCAGTGGATGATAAAGTCTGGAATGGAAAATCGATGAGGAAAACAAGGGTTGCTGGTCGATACATGTAACACCCCCAAAATTTTACAACGCAGCGGAATACCAATTTGGGTGTCACTTCATAGTTCATAAAAACAAGTTACATAAAACGACCTCAAAAGAGACGTTTAATAAAATGTCACATTCGATTTGATAAATCAGAGTACAAAGGTCCCAACAATTTATATTTAAAACTTAAGTTACAAGAGTTCAAAAACGACTCATTTGCATATTTAAAGAAAATAATTATCGAATGTGAAGAAAACAAGTCCTTCAATGATTGATATCCACGCGACTCCGATTGCCCCCAATGCTCAGCTAGCAAATAATATCTGAGAAAATACATGCTAAAAAGTCAACATAAAGTTGAGTGAATTCATAAAGTTTAATAAGTAATAAGTTGAATACAAGCATTATTTATCAGGCAACAAGTATTGCAATTACATGTCGGTTTATTTGATTATAGTATTGAGTTCATGTAACCGAACCTTAACGTAATTTAATAATGCCCCGGAGAAGGTAAAAATTTGCCATTTACCACAATTCTAACTATTATGTGTCCATATCCCGAACAAGCCCGCCAAGCCTAATATGCATATCCATAATACTAGCGTTTACTACTCGAGTAATTAACGGTTCATGAGGGGACTTAATTGGCAAAAAGCATTCAATATCTATAATCATATGATCGGGTCCAGCATACCAAAAACTACTTGTATTCAGTTTGTAAAACTAGCATGTATCCCCCTCGCGAGGTTTATAAAACGTTTAAATATGAGTAAAGGCGAGGCTATGAACTCACTTTAGATTGTAGTGATGTAAGTAACATAACGATGCCAGAAAGTATGGCAGAACGGTATATGGTAGTATAGCACAACGATAAAGAATGAGCACGACCTAAGAAAAATATAATAGTCGCGTCTTAGATATTTAACAAGAAAGTACAAAATAAATTTTATGAAAGTATTTATATATTCTTGACATTGTACATATTTTTGTAAGTTCACAAAAGTATAAAAGTTTGGTTTTTATCAAAAATAGTAACAAGCCCCTATTAATAAGTCATCCTAGAGTCGAGGTTATGTCTCTTTTAATAATTCACCTATTTCCTGAATTATTATGTTTAAGTCATGTTAAATAGGTAATGAGTAATTTGTGAAAATAGTGCCCAAGAGGGTAGTAGTGTACTCTAGTCATTCCATCAAAATAATACTTTTCGTCAAATTCGGTTTTTATAGATATAGTTATTCCATCTAAGTGACCGTGTTATTTATAAACCATAAATCAATATGTTTTGCCTTTTACATTCTTAGTAAGGTGTCTACACATATTTATCATTTTTAAGTGTCTTCAAGTCCAAATTAACTTATTTCAATAGTCTAATAACTAGTATATACTTTTATTCCATTGCAGAAAGTTTTTAGTCAACTGCGGTCCCACGAAAATGACCATAAGTAGAGTTCTACAACCCCGATTGAGGTGAGGTTTTCGGCTACGTTTAAGCCTAGATGTTACCTACATTTCATAAAACTGGGCCGAGCTCCAGAAATGACCAAAACTATGAGCTTTTTCTAATTGAAATCTGGTGTGCAGATTTTGACACCTTTTGCCATTTTGGCTCTCATTTACTCATCGGGATGAGTAATGAGGTGCGCCACCCAGCGAAACGACCACAAGACATAACCCTATCATCCTGTCTAATTGTCTAAGGCTCATAACTCACTGAGTTGTGCAGACTATTCCATCTTTGGGGCTGATTCAGAATTCAGATTCACAAATACTACCAAGGGCTTGTTTTTATAGTTTTAAATCAAGTGTACAATGTCAAATACTCATAAAATAATACATACATCATAAAAATATGATGAAGTCCAGAGCTTAATTATAATCATATTGAAAATTACAAGAAATAGATAATAAATCTTACATGATGATGATAATTACAAGAATGATAACTACCAATCAAACTTAACCCTCCTAGTCTTTAATCCTTGTTTTCAATCTTCAACCCAAGTCTTGTACACCCTTATTAATTCTTGTAAATACCTTTTTCCAACTTGATTCTAATCCTTATTAGTCACCCAAGAATACTCCCAACTTCAGCCCTTAAGCCCTTGTATATCTTCAAATTCAGCCATAGGATCAACAAAACAATACTTGGACTTTGTAGTGCTCACTTAAGCCTTCACTTTTGTAATATAAATTGTTGTATAAAAAGCAATGGATGATGGTGCTATGGTGATAGTGATGTACGACAGCTATGGAGAGGAGTAGGGCAAATTGGTGAAGTTTTCTTATCTCCAAAATGAAGTGGTGATAAGAATAAGGTAGTTTGCATGATGTAGTATCCACATGTCTTGCTTTTGGACATGTGTATGTGTATACACACACATGAAACGCCACATATAAAGAGGTGAGGTGTAGTTGATAAGTATTTGTGTAATATTTATACAATACTTGAGCTACGGGGTGTAATTTGGTCCCGGTAATTACTAACGTTAAGCTTTTAAGTCACGAAACTTAAAATCGGGTAACATAAAAATATATAACTTATAAAAGTGTTAAAATTTATCAAATACTCCAACTAAGTATATTAGATGAGTAATAAGTTTAATGAAGTGCGTATATAATATTAAAACCTAATAACGTAAGTTCAAATATGCGTAATATGTATAAAGTACAAAGTCTACGTAAAATGATAAAATGGCAATAACTCATATAAAATATGACTATTAGTGAAAATAAAATGTCTAGAACACGTAGACTCATCATAGTATTTTTGTTGGTCGCGAGGAAAGTTTACACGATTAAACTTTCGTAATTAATAAAGTAATAATAATAAATAATAAAAGTAATATTATTTATTATAAAAGTAATAATAATTAAAATTAAATAGTTAAATATAGACAAAGGTGAACAAAAATGTTCAGAGTGTAATAATTTGAATTAGAGTAAATTATGACTTTTTAAAATGGGATTGTAAGAAAACAATGTTGCATAGAAAGTGTTGACTGGACATAGTCTAGTCGCGGTTGAAATAATTGAATGTATCACAATGTACGCGGATAACTTCCGACGAAATTAATTATTTAAAAATAGAGTAGTTTAATAATAAAATATTAAAATTAATGACATGAAATTTTAGAAATGTCACACCACGTACCCCTTAAGAGAGCGACGTCCCGGCGCTCAATTCTTCTTAATCATTTTTGGTCGTTTTATAGATTTTTGGGATGGAAGCATGTATAAAAACCATGTTGAAATTCGGGATTATGGTTGTGATTGTAAAAGGTCTATTTTCAAATCTTTATGAATCATTAGTTGAAACGAAGTTTAAAGCAGTCATATCCTTATAACGTGATTAAAATATGATGTATAAAACATGCAATTTGAAATATAGGACATGATGTTATTATAAATATTAGTTATGGTTTTTACAAAAGAGGGTGGTTAGAACCGACTCTTTAACTTAAGAAAGTTATTTTGGTAATTTAAACACTTGTGAAATATTAGTAAATGTTTTTATAAAGATGCATAAAATTTTTATAGAAGCCCTAGGAGGTGCTTAATGCATTTTGTGCTCAGGATTTTGACAAAGTATCAAGATATCAACGAAGATAGAACAAGTGATAGAAATCACCTAATGTGTAAGCAATGGTATGAGGGAACGATTTGAATGTCGTGAGGGTCCTGAAAGGAAAGGATAGAACAAAAGTGTTGGCGATAAGACAATAGGAGATAAGGAATTTATCAAGTCGTTAATTCGTGGAAGCGGATAATAGTACATTACTATTAGCTTATCAAGCTCGCGGTGGTTGATACAAAATCGGAAAAATCAACGTAACAAATTACGAGTCGAAAGGAGTTCATAGCCCAAAGAATGATTCGTAGACACGCTATGGTGGATACACATAAGCCCACTCATTCATAACTCGTCACTTACATAAAGAGGCGTCCCAATCCATGTAAGTAAAGATTTATGAATTTATGGTTCGGCGGTTTATAATTTCCTTATTCAAATGAAGAAGCGTCCCAATTCATTTCAATAAGATGATTATAAATCATCCTACTTAAGTATGTTCGTCATAAACAAAATACACAACAAGATCAAGTGTTACAATAAATAGAAGGATGTCTACTTAACGACATGATTCATCAAAATCGTAAGAAGAAGTAACGAGAATAATAATATGACATTAGTCAATCGCATTCCCAAAGGTAAGTGCCAAAGGATGGCATGATCCAGGATGACAAGTTAAGGTCGTACTCCCATCAATTGGAGGATTTCATAATAATGGATAACGAAAACAACAGACGTGATTCAAAGGCATAAGAAGAATGTTCACACTCAGAGTTGAACAATAAAATAACTAGTGGAATTGACAAAGTACACCGAATGTCAATATCATCAAAAGGAAATAAAGTAAAGTAGCGAAAATGTTTTAGAGATCACCGCATCGTTCATAAGAGGTTAAAGTAAACGAATTCATTAATACATGTAATAGTACTACACACATGCGTAAAAATTTGAGAAGAGAGTAATACATATATGTACGGGTATCCTTATACAATACTAGTATCGACGTTCGAGGGAGAAAATAAGAAAACACGAAGTACGCGATAATCAGAGTGGTCAGCGTATAAATAATCGACTGATATAAAGTAAATAGTATGACATCATAAGATAGGCATGAGAGAGCGAAATCATGACTAGGGGATATATTCGTTAGTCATATAATAGAAGTAAGGAAGCAAAATAGAGCATATAAGTTACCTGGAAGCAAGCGTGCGCGGATATCGAACAATGGTGAAAGACTTAAAAAAAATTTGAAAATCAGTTATAGTTTAGGTTTTGAAAACGACCTATTTCTCTATAACTAATGCTCTGGTACCATTTTGTAACACCCCAAAAATTTTACAACGCAGCGGAATACCAATTTGGGTGTCACTTCATAGTTCATAAAAACAAGTTACATAAAACGACCTCAAAAGAGACGTTTAATAAAATGTCACATTCGATTTGATAAATCAGAGTACAAAGGTCCCAACAATTTATATTTAAAACTTAAGTTACAAGAGTTCAAAAACGACTCATTTGCATATTTAAAGAAAATAATTATCGAATGTGAAGAAAACAAGTCCTTCAATGTTTGATATCCACGCGACTCCGATTGCTCCCAATGCTCAGCTAGCAAATAATACCTGAGAAAATACATGCTAAAAAGTCAACATAAAGTTGAGTGAATTCATAGAGTTTAATAAGTAATAAGTTGAATACAAGCATTATTTATCAGGCGACAAGTATTGCAATTACATGTCGGTTTATTTGATTATAGTATTGAGCTCATGTAACCGAACCTTAACGTAATTTAATATTGCCCCGGAGAAGGTAAAAATTTGCCATTTACCACAATTCTAACTATTATGTGTCCGTATCCCGAACAAGCCCGCCAAGCCTAATATGCATATCCATAATACTAGCGTTTACTACTCGAGTAATTAACGGTTCATGAGGGGACTTAATTGGCAAAAAGCATTCAATATCTATAATCATATGATCGGGTCCAGCATACCAAAAACTACTTGTATTCAGTTTGTAAAACTAGCATGTATCCCCCTCGCGAGGTTTATAAAACGTTTAAATATGAGTAAAGGCGAGGCTATGAACTCACTTTAGATTGTAGTGATGTAAGTAACATAACGATGCCAGAAAGTATGGCAGAACGGTATATGGTAGTATAGCACAACGATAAGGAATGAGCACGACCTAAGAAAAATATAATAGTCGCGTCTTAGATATTTAACGAGAAAGTACAAAATAAATTTTATGAAAGTATTTATATATTCTTGACATTGTACATATTTTTGTAAGTTCACAAAAGTATAAAAGTTTGGTTTTTATCAAAAATAGTAACAAGCCCCTATTAATAAGTCATCCTAGAGTCGAGGTTATGTCTCTTTTAATATTTCACCTATTTCCTGAATTATTATGTTTAAGTCATGTTAAATAGGTAATGAGTAATTTGTGAAAATAGTGCCCAAGAGGGTAGTAGTGTACTCTAGTCATTCCATCAAAATAATACTTTTCGTCAAATTCGGTTTTTATATAGTTATTCCATCTAAGTGACTGTGTTATTTATAAACCATAAATCAATATGTTTTGCCTTTTACATTCTTAGTAAGGTGTCTACACATATTTATCATTTTTAAGTGTCTTCAAGTCCAAATTAACTTATTTCAATAGTCTAATAACTAGTATATACTTTTATTCCATTGCAGAAAGTTTTTAGTCAACTGCGGTCCCACGAAAATGACCATAAGTAGAGTTCTACAACCCCGATTGAGGTGAGGTTTTCGGATACGTTTAAGCCTAGATGTTACCTACACTTCATAAAACTGGGCCGAGCTCCAGAAATGACCAAAACTATGAGCTTTTTCTAATTGAAATCTGGTGTGCAGATTTTGACACCTTTCGCCATTTTGGCTCTCATTTACTCATCGGGATGAGTAATGAGGTGTGCCACCCGGCGAAACGACCACAAGACATAACCCTATCATCCTGTCTAATTTTCTAAGGCTCATAACTCACTGAGTTGTGCAGACTATTCCATCTTTGGGGCTGATTCAGAATTCAGATTCACAAATACTACCAAGGGCTTGTTTTTATAGTTTTAAATCAAGTGTACAATGTCAAATACTCATAAAATAATACATACATCATAAAAATATGATGAAGTCCAGAGCTTAATTATAATCATATTGAAAATTACAAGAAATAGATAATAAATCTTACATGATGATGATAATTACAAGAATGATAACTACCAATCAAACTTAACCCTCCTAGTCTTTAATCCTTGTTTTCAATCTTCAACCCAAGTCTTGTACACCCTTATTAATTCTTGTAAATACCTTTTTCCAACTTGATTCTAATCCTTATTAGTCACCCAAGAATACTCCCAACTTCAGCCCTTAAGCCCTTGTATATCTTCAAATTCAGCCATAGGATCAACAAAACAATACTTGGACTTTGTAGTGCTCACTTAAGCCTTCACTTTTGTAATATAAATTGTTGTATAAAAAGCAAAGGATGATGGTGCTATGGTGATAGTGATGTACGGCAGCTATGGAGAGGAGTAGGGCAAATTGGTGAAGTTTTCTTATCTCCAAAATGAAGTGGTGATAAGAATAAGGTAGTTTGCATGATGTAGTATACACACACATGAAACGCCACATATAAAGAGGTGAGGTGTAGTTGATAAGTATTTGTGTAATATTTATACAATACTTGAGCTACGGGGTGTAATTTGGTCCCGGTAATTACTAACTTTAAGCTTTTAAGTCACGAAACTTAAAATCGGGTAACATAAAAATATAAAACTTATAAAAGTGTTAAAATTTATCAAATACTCCAACTAAGTATATTAGATGAGTAATAAGTTTAATGAAGTGCGTATATAATATTAAAACCTAATAACGTAAGTTCAAATATGTGTAATATGTATAAAGTACAAAGTCTACGTAAAATGATAAAATGGCAATAACTCATATAAAATATGACTATTAGTGAAAATAAAATGTCTAGAACACGTAGACTCATCATAGTATTTTTGTTGGTCGCGAGGAAAGTTTACACGATTAAACTTTCGTAATTAATAAAGTAATAATAATAAATAATAAAAGTAATATTATTTATTATAAAAGTAATAATAATTAAAATTAAATAGTTAAATATAGACAAAGGTGAACAAAAATGTTCAGAGTGTAATAATTTGAATTAGAGTAAATTATGACTATTTAAAATGGGATTGTAAGAAAACAATGTTGCATAGAAAGTGTTGACTGGACATAGTCTAGTCGCGGTTGAATTAATTGAATGTATCACAATGTACGCGGATAACTTCCGACGAAATTAATTATTTAAAAATAGAGTAGTTTAATAATAAAATATTAAAATTAATGACATGAAATTTTAGAAATGTCACAATACATAATCGTGTTGCTGACGGTGCGGAAAGTGGTTTTTATGGCCGTGGTGTTTTGGCGTGGTTGGTGACTGGATACATGATTATATGTGAGTACTTTTTTGTTATTTGATTTAGTTTATATTCGTTTGAGTTAATTTTATTTTCAGGGTTTGAACTAGGTTTTTTTTTTCAAGAGTAATCTTGATCTTTTCAGTAATTTATTTAGTTTCATATCTAAGGCGGTGTAAAAAAAAGTTCATAGTGTGTTTCAAGTAATTTTGGCTTTTTGAGTAATTATATTTTGGTTTCCGATTTTGTTCAGTTGGGATTTTTAATAAATTTTAGGAGGTTAGGCCTTATTTATAAGACTTGATTTCAAGATGTTTGGAATAGCTTATTTTCCCGGCTTATGCAGTTATTTAATTTTTGTGAAGCTAATAAGGTATCTTTTTTGGGTCCCGGGGTTGCTTAGTTAAGCTGGGACATGTTCTTTTCCTATTAGACCTGCTTGCATCTACGATGGTTCGAAATCCATTTTTTCGCTTCTTGCTTTGTCACTTGAATACCGGTGTGAACGCTGAAGGCGTGCCGCTAACCGTTAGAGGTTTGGTGTTATAGAAACCTCTTTCTCTGAAAGAGATTTGCTATACAATGTATCGTTACTTTTATGCATGTTAAACTCTCACTTGCTATCATTGTCACAGCCGAATCAGTCTGCCATATATTAGTTCCTATAATGTGAACACGGTTGGTACGCGACAAAGGCATGTCAGATAAGGTTTGTTTTAGTACTCCTTTGGCTACGGGTCAGTTGTTTCACAATCAAATTACCCAATATACATGTAAGCACACATTTTTTTTTCTATTTGGTCTTATACCTGTTCCAAGTAATTTTAATTCTTATTACTTTCTTCATGTTGCAGCCAATAACCATGATATACAATTCGGTGGGAAGCTGCCAGTAGTTTGCGCCACCAATCTGTCAATGGATTACATATGTACGACTCCTACTGGTCCAACAGAAAAGTTTACTGTTGAACATCGTCTATATGAATAAATAGATGATTCGCTTAATACTACTGGAAGTGAAACTCTATCTGTGTCATCCAATCCTGTTATTGGTACAACAACATGTCAAGTTGTGGGTCACTCTGTTGCCAGGAATGTAACAGGTGAATTAGTTCATAACATATGTATGTATCTTCAACTAGGATATCAGTTCTAATGAAAAGACTACTTGGTAAGAGGTATAAAAAATGCTTAGTGTTTTTTTTAATTCTTTTGAACATGTTGTTACAGATATTAACAAAAAGTCAGAAATGGTCCGGTCTACTGAGGTGCATGTAACAGATGCATCCATTCAGCTCCTCAAGGTTAGTCTACCGATCAGTTGTTACGTTGTTCAATTGGTGCAGACACAATACAGTTGGTGCTTTCAGTTATAATTAACATTTCTGAACTACGCCTAATAACATTTCGTTGTTTGCTTACAGGGCCAGCTACAGTAGAAGGTGAAACAAGATGGGGAACACTGAACAGTTTTGGCAACGGAGGGGGAATCACGAAAAGTAATTGATGCAGGTAATAACAAATTGAATGCTCTTTATTAACGGCAAACACAAGTAACTTCTAATGTAATTTTTGTATCTAAACTGATTTTGGACTAATGTTAATAAGTTAATTCATAAATGATAGTTTTATTTGTTCAAATGCAGGTTCTTTAAAGAAAATCAGAAAAAGCCACTACAGCTACTAAAAAGTTAAATGAGTTGCTTGAATCCTATAAAGTTAACCTGCAAAAGGAAAGCGTCATTGACAACTTATCTCAATGTAACATTTTTTTGCCTCGGCATGTTTTTTGCTTTTCATGCTTCATTACTTCTTATCTGTTTTTTCCAGGACAGCCCGAAGGACAGAGTCGATGAGAATAGGTGATTGGTATATAACATTTTTTGAGCCAATGTAGAAACTGTTTGGTCGATAAACGTGTTCAGTTCTGATGGTCATCTGTTTTGTAGGCAAAACAAGATCCTTACCGCTTTCGATTTCCTGCCGAGACGCTCTTTTTTGATCCTAAGATTGACCATCTTACGTTCGTGAACGTTTTATGCTCTCGAGTCATTGACTCTTCAAATGAACTTCCTGTACAGGTAAGTTTCTTCAACATTTTGACTTTATTATGTGGCTAAATTGAAGGCATAAAACAATGCCCCGCTGCAACGCGGCGAGCCGGTGCCCATCTTGAAAAGCTAATCAACATTTTAAAGCAAACCTAGGTTTGGTCCCCATCTTGAAAAGCTATTCAACACTTTAAAGCAAACCTATGTACGTATTGCAGCTAATGATCAAGACACTTTAAAGCAAACCTATGTACGACATTCAACACTTCCAAGGTAGAACCTTCTTGAAAAGCTATTCATCTTACTACATTGCACCTAAACTACTCCAAAAAACGCAGGCAAAGAAAGAAGAAGGTAGAAAAAAAAATAACGACAACTTCAAACTATTGAAGATAATCGACAGAATCTTGAGTTTAACAGGTGATGTATACGTTGCTTATGCTCCTCTATTTGTTTGTTGCTTTTCGATTTTGCCACTTAACTTTTGCATATTAGTTTACATAATTTACTTTGTTTGTTTCCTGTTGTTGTAATGCAATTTATATGCCCTATCATACTACTCATGCACATGTAGATATGTAAAATCCTCTTTACTAAAGTCTTGGTTAATCTTATTTCATAAATATTGCTGTTACTCCATGTAAAGTAGTTTGCTTGCATTAGTTTTGACCCAAACTTAACCGACTCCATGATACATTGATTCTCATTGTTTGGATACTCATCTTCTTCGCACTCTTTTCAAGGGTCGGTTAACTTCGTTGGCGGGTTTGCGATTTGTCTGCTGGTATGCTCTTAACTTCTGCTATAACTATGATCACATGTTTTTTAAAGTTTCGTTTGGTTAACAAAAAAGGATGTTGATGATATATATACCGTTACTTGCATATTGACATTGAATCATCACATGATCAAAAATATCAGATTTCTACTACGTCATTAGTTCATTCATTTTCAAAACACAGCGCGTTCAGAAGAAATAGATTTCCATTAAACGAACCCTGACCCTATAATCTGTTTAGATGCAAACTGGTAGGATAGGCCAAAGGACCTAATATATTGTGCAATATATCAAAGAGAGGATGTGAAACAAAATTGGTTACTTTGGATACTTCAGCCAATCATTTTAGCTGATTATTTCCATCTTTTTGTTGCTGAAAATATGTTGCTCTTTATTTATTTTTAGGTCAGCTGCAAGAGTTATTCATGGGGGCTCACTTCAAAAGCATAATGATCCACGTTTTGACTTCGACATGTATCTAACCGTAGCTGGATTATAATGGATAGTAATCTGACGACGGTGGAACAAGCGGCGATTGTTTTCAGCCACATTTTATCACATAAGGAACCTTAGAAACAAATTTATTAGGACTAAGCATAACGATAAAGGGTTCAGATTAAAGTGAAATGAATTAATGGCGTTATCACAGGTAACTAAGCTTCAGTTGGAGTATGAGTGACTAATGTTGCTGATGTTTCAAGATTTCTTCTTCTGCCGCATCAGTATTTGTAGTGTTTTCGCACACTTTGAGATTTTGTTTTATGCACACTTACCTATATTGTATTGTTCATATAAAGTTAAACAAGTATACAGTTGGTCTCATTTGTCTAAGTATTTGTAGTGTTTTCACACACTTTGAGATTTTTTTAGTACGCTTAGCTGTTTTATTGTTCATACAAAGTTAAACAAGTGTACAACTGGTCTCATGTGTCTCTTACATGTAATTTGGTTCCATTCTTTTCAAGCGTTATCTTTACGGTTGAGCTGCATTTCTGCTCCATACATTACTAATTTGGACCGAAAAATGTTCTGTCATTTATAATGTTTGTTAGTTGGTTAATGAGTTTAGGTGATATAGTGAGTGCAAAAGTACTAACTCATGTTGTTTGACGTCACAGATTATGAGTAAGCTAATAAGCCATAAAAGAAGCTGTGAGATGTTCTTTATTGTGGAATCCTCCTAAACAATGTCAACTTGTAGTATTGAGTATGTGATTTACTTCATATGATAATAGTTATTGATTTTGATACATTCCTTCAGGATACAAAAGCACAAAACACGGCCCACTTTCTACTTAAAAAAACACCGTGAAATAATCAATGGCATGAAACAATGCCCCGCCGCAACGCGACGGATCGTCACCCACCTCGTTTGTGGTATTAGCCATTATTAGTACAACTATTAAATGAAAATGTAAATTGACCCCCCTAAAACAAATATGAAACTGTTTGACCTCTTTAGTTAAACTTGTCAAGTTCCGTCTATGTTTCATGGTCTCCATGTTTAAAGTCTTGATCTAGAATATTTTTCGCAAATCTACTTATTGAGTTAGTTAAAAGAAGGAATCTCATGGTTACAAGCCTTATATATAAACTTCGATATCTAATACAAATACGCTTATTAGGTTTGATTTGAACATGAGTATATATTCACAAGCCTATGCTTAATGTAAACCACCAAACATGGTGGGTTTATAAAGACAATCTCATTAATTTGAAATAAAAATATAAACTTAATTCTCAATTAACTCATGAAAGTTACCAGTCACACTTATTTTGTTTGTGGCTATTTTCTATCAAGCATATGAATCTATAGCTTAAGTATAGCTAGTATAATAACTATACAAGTAATTTACTTGATTATTTGACGGTTGATTTAGGTGTTGTTTGTTTATCAAGTGCATATTGGTTGTTATACATTTTTTTTAACGGCAAAATTTTATTACTAGCAAGGCGCTAGATCAAACATTACAAAGAAATCAAATAAGGGTTTTTATTGGTTGTTATACATGGTTGCCGAAGTTCATTTACTCTTAAAATTGTTATTAGCTTTGTGTTATGTTTGGGAAAAGGGGGGGGGGGGGGGGGGGGGGGTTTAAAAAAATGGGAGAAAGGGATAATTGACAATACTTAACGGACCCATAGTTGATTAACGGATGCTACATCTTACTTTTACCTTAATATGCCTACAGTAGGAAAATGAAAGGGGATTTTGAATTTAATTGAAAAATTAAAAGTTGAGTGCTTAAATTAAAAAAATGTGGCAAGTTGGAAGAATTATTATTATTATTATTATTATTATTATTATTATTATTATTTATTTTTTTTTACCATTAGCCTTAGATTTTACTTATACCTCTTATAATAAACTGACTACACACCTATTGTTTTGCCTATATTATGTTGCTAATTGATATCAAAATTTGGCAATCTGTGATAAATAGCTATACACCAATGTTTTACACAAAGGTGGTGGGAAAGACAATGGTTTTAGGTTACAGAACAATGGTCAAGATGGTAGTAGGTGGTGGTTATTGATTTGTTGAATACGGAGAATGTTTAAGATGAAGAGGTTGATCCCATTTTAGCAAAAGTAAGCGTCACATAAACCGGCATTTCAACACATCTAATTTAATAGCTTTTGTTTGGAAAACAAGATTTCATGTATCATACTAGCACATATCTGAATGTTTAGGTATTAAACGAGTTGTTTTTTCAGTATACGTATCATAACATGATATTTGAAAAAGAATGTTCTTTATTGTATAGTTTAAAGTTTAGTTTTTGTGCCTAAAAAAAAAAGTGCATTTAGTAAATAAATAATACCTAAATCAACAGTCAAATAATCAAGCAGGATCTTAACAAGATCGTATCAGGATCGTAGGATAGCACATAGGATCATAGGATCACTCTTTTATTTTTTTTATTATTTTTTTTATGTATATAATTTTTGCTATATTAACTTATTACGCATAAGTTCATGTTATAAAGACCAATGACTAAGAATTCTTCATGAAAGTTATTATTTTGATGTTATTAATTGATTGTCTTTTGCAAGATTAATGTGTCAAATCATTATGCTTTTATAGACTATTAACTATTTAGAAATAGTTTATATGTGTTTTTTTGGGTTTATTATGAAAACGATTTCGTGCTTTATAACATGTGAGAAGCTTTTATTTTTAACTAAACAATCTAAATACTTGACCAAATTTTTTTCATAAATTATTTTATGTTTCATATAAAAGCATGAATTATGCATTAAAATTTTAAGTAATATTATCAGAATATCCTAATTTAATTTGTTTGATTATCAAGGAAAAAATATTGTGATGCCCTCTATTATAAATTATGTCGTTTCATTTTCAGATACCATTCATTTATTTTTTTGCATTAATCTATATACTTTAATAAAAGAAGTCACAGAATCACGTACCAATAAATTAACAATATATTTTTGCATCTAAATGTTATCACGAAAAATCTATAATAAAAAACATTGAACAAGAAATAGATGCTCGTATACAGTAACTTTGTGCAAGTGAGCATTATAAGGCTTCTCACAGTGGCAACCCATATTGCATCATCTTTCCGGCTGCCACCTCAGCTTTCTCTCTCTTCAACCCATATTCATCTCTCTCATCACAGTGGCAACCCATATTGCATCATTTTTTTATTTTATTTTTTTATTTTTTTTTAACATTTTTAACACAAACACACATTTTATTAATAAAACGTAAAAACATTACATAAACGATACGATACGAAATAAAAACACAAAAAAAAAAACATGAAAAAAAAAAACTTAAACGACTAAAAATTAAACACGCGAACACTTATTTAAAAACTAGTGATTTAGGTTGTGGCGGGCCTTGATGTCCGCTTTCATTCGCATAAGTTCCTCTCGTTGTCGTTCGGGCAAATTTGGGTCGATAGCCGAGTTGTAAAAAATCAATTCTTGATCCCGTTTGGTAGTTCTCAAGAGTTCCTTTTGTTCCTCCTGGCATTGCAAGAGCTTTTCTGTATATTCCAATTTTTTTGTTTGATCGCTAGCTCTCGTTCCTTGATTTGTTTCCACGAGTCATCACGCTCTTTACCTTTTTCCTTCTTTGCCGGTCTTGATTTCCACAAATCCACTATTAGCCCACTCATGAATGATTTTGATGTTTCATGAGAGGAGGTGGATGATTTCCTCCTTGCTCTGTCACGACCTTCTGGTCGTGATTCTCTAGTATCATCCTCTGTTTCATCATCGTCATCATCCAAGTCTTGAAAACTCGAGGGGCCTTGTGTTGACCCCAACGTAGTTATTGAACCCTTCACTTTCTTTCGAACGCCCGATTGGAAAAGGGGTATCTCTTCCTTCCAGCTATCATGCCCCCTCAAAACTTTCCAACACTCCACCAGAGTGAAATCTTGACCGTAACGTGCACGATACTCCATAAGAGCTTTGGACATATCGTCAATGTCATTCTCACCACTACCATGCGTCCCCTTGACATTATCAACAATAGCACCAAAATTCGCAACTTGACAACGAATTCTAGTCTTCCATTTGGACATGATCGAATTCATTGTCCGGTCTGAACCAGTTTCTTTCCAAAAGTAGGCTGCCATCTTCTCCCAAAATTTGTGCCTATTCATAGTGTTTCATTTTTTTTTTTTTTTTTCAGAAACAAAGATGAAAGCTTTACAAAGAACGACCTCTTCTCTGCTAGACCATGGTTCAATTCTTTTGGCCGGTTCGGGTTCTTTGGCTTTGGCTTTGCCTTTCGCCTTTGTAGCACGTCGCGAAGGCTTCTTTTGCTTGACGGGTGATGTAGCTTCGATTTCGTCAGACTCATCGTCATCAACGGGCAAAGAACCATGGAAATAACCGTGGTAGGAACCGTGACCCGAACCTTGCCCCATCGAAACATCTTGACTCGGTTGGTCTTGGCTTGGATAGTTTTGGGTCGAATAGCCATAGTTATGAAAGTCTGCCCAATCATCCAAATTCATATCAAGATTAGTAGACCGAATCGGAGAATGTTGTTGATACGGTTGGGAACAATGCAAGAAATCCATGTTAGGACAATAAGACGCCTCACTTGGTTCTTCGTGATGATTAACACGTTGTGGTGGGACAAAGGGACGATGAACGGAAAATAAGTTTTCTCTTTGATTGACTTGTGGTAATTGTGTTGGATATTCAAAGGATTGTGGACGAAAGCGTATGTTCCCTTGTTGTGGTGGTGTTATGCCGGTTAGTTCAAAGGTGTTTTGCGGAGAGAAATTTATGTCGGGTGCATTTTGGGTTAATCGGGATCGTCAGTTTTTTGATTGTGGAGTATTTTTCTTTGACATTGTATGTTTTTTTATGTGAATTTGGATGAATTGTTTTTGAAATTGTATGTTTGAAAGTGAGGTTGATGTGGGTATTTATAGGATGAAAAGTGGTAATGTTTTTTTAAAAAAAGTTTTTTTTTTTTTTTTTTTTAGCACCAAACGGTTACTTTTATTTTCAAAAAGTGGGAATTTGTGTTTGCAAAGTTTGTGGAATATCGGTTGGCAAACTGCTCGATGTTGCATCCCATTGACCGGCGATCGATTTCCCACAAAGGGAACGATCGATATTCATATCGATCGACCGATTTGGTCGACCGTTTTTTCCGACCCACTACCACCAGCCTAATATATCCAATATTTTAGTACTATTCTATATAACTTTTTCTTTTATCATCCATATAGATTCTTTTATCATCCATATAGATTCGTTTATCATATGAAACATTATATAGAAATATAAAAGTACAACCTCTATACAAAAATATTTACATTTTCATAAGATCTTATGATCTTAATCAAATCTTACGATCACGATCTTGCAAAGATAAAAATATGATCTTGATTCTAACAACCTTGATTAATTAAGCAATTTGCTGAACCGGAGAATACGGGCCAAAGTGTCACCATTTTTATTCTTTTAACTTTTTACGTTCTCACACAATTACCTCTTCATTTAACCAAAAGTCAAGCTTGATGATGCTACGTCCATTTCTTCGCAATTTCGTGCGGTACTTTAATAATTTATCTTCTGGTATGACTTTGGTTATGTGTTGACTTGTGGCTCTTAAATGTTCCCTTCAGATCCAATCTAAGCAATCCATCAAATCAAATCTACTCTATATCTAGACCAACCCAACACACATACACACTCAAACACAAAATACTCACTTCCTTAATCGACGTGATCTCAAGATACTTTGATGGTCATGTTACAAACGTAAGTACTCTCTATGCTCATGATGTTAATCTCATATTCCCATATATGTTTTAGTTTAATGTATTAAATACACTTGGTATGTATATTTGTATTACATTGTTTTTAAATTGTTTTTTTTATTTTATTAAGCTTGTCTTGTCATTGAAGTTTTTATGAGCTTTGAAACTTAATTACTCCAATATATGTATTATGCATAAGTGTCATACTGTCATGCTTTATTTATACAACTAGGATTAGTTGAGAAAAACTATATGCATAAGTGGTTTATAGTAATAAAGTAGCTGTAGCTTCCATGTATACATAGCAAACAGTATGAACAATGATTTGACTAGTTGACTGATCAAGTTATATGTAGCCTTAATACATTTTTGCTTCTTTTCATGGATAATTGAATTCAGTGAATATAAGATTAGGTACTAGCAAAGTTTATATGACTCAGATAATAAATGTTCGTATGTTGTCCCAACTTTGTCATGTTCCTTTGCGTCTCCTTCCTAGATCGACTACTTAGATCACACGATTTGATTTATGTCATTATTTTTTGATCAACAGATGATGGCAGCTTTCCTGGAGGAGTTTCCACATCTGGAGGAGATAAAATTAGCCACCAAAAACTTCGAGGACACCAACGTTTTCGAAAGTGGTGGATGTGGGAACATGTACAAAGAGTTCATGATGGTTTCTCATTACACACATGAAACTCTCGTCTCGCTTCGTAATTTTGTGGCGATGATTATGAGAAGATCCTCATTTATGAGATACTATGGAAGTCTCGATAGCCATCTAAGGGTTGGTGCTCTTACGAGGCCAGATATCTGTCGGTGTTGCATGTGGGCTAAACTACATTCATAATAAAAAAGGGGACACAACATAGAGCACTTCACCGTGACATAAAAAGCAGCAACATCTTATTATTAAATGAGATTAGGAAAGCTGAAGTCTCTCATTAAGGGCATTCAAAAATCGCCCACTCCAAACAATGATGTTGTATGTACCTTTGGTTTTTACATCCGTCGTCTTTGGTGATAGGTACCCTAACAAAAGAGTCAGACGCGTACTCTTTTGGGGTTGTATTGTTTGAACTCTTGTGTGACAGGTTATGCTTTTCAGGAAATCGCATATCGATGTTTGCAGAAATCTCAAACATAGAGCTGAATTCTTAACACCTCAAATCTCATACACGACGGTATAGTGAACCTTATGTTAATTTTAAGCTCGATTGGAAGGAGTTTCGATATATCCCTCGAGTACAAGTTAACAAGGAGACAAAAACTTACTTTCGTACTTTAGAGAAGAAAGTGAAGATGAGTGGATGATGATTGAATTGTACGAGTTTACTATTGATCGTAAAATAGTTGTAAGGTCACTCAATTGGAAGGAATTTCGATATATCCCTCGAGGAAAATTTAGAACAATGAGACAAATAATTAGTTTCACACTTTGGAGACAAAAGTGAAGATGTGTCGTCAATGACTAGATTGTATCAGTTTGCTAAGTTAATTACTATGGATCGTAAAATATAGTTTAGATGTTTATAAGTCGTTGGAGAAAGTAAACATGGCAAATATTTGCACTCATTTACATAATTTTCTTTATTTTACTTTTGTGTTCAGATATCTAATACTATTTCATTGTAAATATGTAAGGGCTCCTTTAACGGGAAGTTAGATGAAAATACTAAAAAAGATTTACAATGACTTTTTTGCATTTAAGTTATTTTTGAATTATTATGACAGAAGCGTATGAAATTTTTATACGACAAAAGCTTTTGAAACGGGTAGAAGCATTGTGTATCCCATTGGACCTATTCATACGACTCACCTAGAGCCTAGAGGATACTTTCATGGGATAAAATGAACACTTTCGAGTATGTATTTTCATCCATGTCAATGAAACCCTGATATTAGGGTGCGTTTGGTTTCCACCTATGGGAATCAAACTATCACTATGAAAGTGATAGTTTGTGTTTGTTTAGAATGTTGGGCCCACAACTATGACTATGAAAGTCTAATATATTCCATACTCCATATACAACTCTATAGGGGGGAATGAATCTTTCATAGTTGAGGGACCCACCACTACTATCAAACTCATACCCATTGTCATTCCTCGCAGCATACCAAACGCACCCTTAATTGTATGTTTTATGATTTACAATAAGAACATGAAGTTTTGGATAATACTATGGTGGATATGCAACTATTATCAAATTTTAAGATGAGCCATGTTATAAGGACCCCAAAAAATACATTTTGTAAACCCCTTTTTCAGAATTTTTTTCCCCATAAATTAAAAACTATAAATTTAAAAGTACGGAAAAGAAAATTTAAAATTTAATAAGTTAAAAGCTAAACAATGACAGAAACACGAAACATAATCTAATAAATAAATATGTTCTACTGTAAACTGGAGTGGGTCAAGGGTCGGTGGACAAACCATCACAATATCCCATATTTAAGTATATAGATTGGAAACAACAATTGCCAAACGATTAGGGGGTTGGCAACACTCCTCTCACCTCAAATCTCTTCACTCACAAACAACCAATCCTCTTATGCCACATCATCCTCCCACTTTCCCCTTCACTCACTCACTTTTTGTTAGCATCACACCCCTCACCCTTCACTCACTTTTTTTTTTTAATTCTATTAAAATTTATTAAAAAAACTAAAATTTCATTAAAATTAAATAAACATTACATAATATTATTAAAAATCATAAAATACCATTACATAATACTAAAAAACTAATTTTCATCGTCTTCATCGTCCACCTCGAGGTATGGTAATTGTTAAGCGTGAATATGCTCCATAAGATCAAATCTGACACGAAAATGTGTATTCTCATCTCGTATATCGGCTAAGGCTGCTTCGTCAAACACCGGTTGGATGGGAGGATCCCGAATATGAACCGGCGAGATTGCGGTACCGGCGTCATGTATAATCATGTTATGCAATATGACACACGTATAAACTATTTTACTAATTCTTTCTATTGTGTGTGACCGTAAGGGTCGATTCAGTATACCCCATTTACCCTTGAGAACACCAAATGCCTGTTCAACATACTTTCGAGCCGACTCTTGTACTTTCTTGAACTTTTTCTCCTTCGGGTCGATTGGATATTTGAACGTTTTAACAAAAATAGACCATGCCGGATATATGTCATCACAAAGATAGTAGCCACGCTTGTACGTATGACCATTCACAACAAATGGGCACTTAGGTGCCGCACCATTACGCTCGGTGAGGAATAGCGGAGATTCCATCACAACATTCACATCGTTGTTTGAACCCGGCGGTCCAAAGAACGCGTGCCATATCCACAAATCTTGAGACGCCACTGCCTCCATCATAACCGTGGGGGATTGATGATCACCCCTTTTATATTGACCCCTCAATTCGATTGGACAATTCCTCCGAACGAAATGTGTGCAATCTAGGCTACCGATCATACCCGTAATGTGATGTCAAGCTTCGTGTGCTTCGTACAAACATGCAACATCATGACTTGTTGGCCTGCGTAGAAAATCTCGAGCATATAACTGAATAATAACCTCACAAAAAAATTGAAGGCATTCACGTGAAGTTCTTTGTGTCATTTCTAAATATTCGTCAAACTCATCCGGTGGTGCACTGGTTGCGAGTTGTTTAATGGCAGACGAACATTTTTGTATGGCTGTGAAACTTTTTTTTATTCTAGCATCATAACCTTCCTGAAAATACTCGAATCTAGCCTCAATAGCTCGCGTGATTTTTAAAAATAAACTTTTAGGCATACGATACTTATCTTCAAAAAATTCATCGTCGAATTTTGGATCTTCACAAAAATAATCACGATGCAATCTTTGTGCAGCAGAGATCCGATTGCGTTTCAATGATTTTCGTGTCGACCCAGCCGTATCTTCTTCATCTTCGTCAATCGCTGCAACAAAAATATCGAGACTACTATCGTTAGACCACTCGAACGGCTCATCTAAAAAAAAAGTCGAACCAATTTTTTTATGCTCCATATACTTGCGGTTGGATCGGATTTTTTTTTGGATCGGTGGGTTTTTTAAAAAGCCGTTAACATGCAAATACTTCTCCAACATTCCAATTTCAAACCATAATCCATGCGGTAAACCTCCCCGCTAAGGACTCTCCCCGTGCGGTGGGAGAGCACCGGCGGCGGTGTTCCCGCACGGGAGCCACACCGTGCCGTGCCTCCCCGCACCCACTGCCAAGGCTCTTATAAAGTTTGGTTAAATAACACAATGCAACTAAATGCTTATTGTTCAATGCATCGAGCTTGAATGAAATGATTAATGATATACACTCACTTAAAGGCTTCATTAGGTTTGATTTGAACATGACTATATATTCACATGCCTATGCATAATGTAAACCACCAAACATGGTGGGTTTACAAAGACAATCTCATTAAAATATCACACTCCTAAAGATGCTTGTAACAAACCAAACACATCTTAATTTCAAATAAAAATGCTAAACTTAATTCTCAATTAGCTCATGAAAGTTACCGGTGACAATTTCATGCATCATATTAGCACATATCAGAAAGTTTAGGTATTAAACGAGTTGTTTTTTCGGTATACGTACCATAACAGTATCATAACACGATATTTGAAAAGCATGTGTCTCATTGTATTGTTTAAAGTTTAGTTTTTGCAATGCTTAATTAAGCATGTGTCTCATTGTATCGTTCAAAAAAAAAAAAAAAAAAAAAAAAAGCGCAATTTGCTGAACCGGAGAATACGGGCCAAAGTGTCACCTTTTTTTATTCTTTTAACTTTTTGCGTTCACACAATTACCTCTTCATTTAACCAAAAGTCAAGCTTTATGATGATGCTACGTCCATTTCTTCGCAATTTCGTGCGGTACTTTAATAATTTATCTTCTGGTACCACTTTGGTTAGGTGTTGACTAGTGTGGCTCTTAAATGTTCCCTTCAGATCCAATCTAAGCAATCCATCAAATCTGATCTATATATCTAGACCAAACCAACACACATACACAATCAAACACAAAATATTCACTTCCTTAATCGATGTGATCTCAAGATACTTTGATGGTCATGTTACTAACGTAAGTACTCTCTATAGTCATGATGTTAATCTCATATTCATATATGTTTTAGCTTGATGGATTTAATATACTTGGTATGTATATTTGTATGTGTGTCATGTTTATTCTTATGTTTGTATGATATGCAATGAAATTATTGCACATGAACAACTTGTATGTTTTACATATATTGTTTTTAATTTGTTTTTTATTTTATTAGGTTTGTCTATTGTCTGGGATTGTCATTGAAGTGCTTATGAGCTTTGAAACTTAATTACTCCAATATATGTATAAGTGTCATGCTTTATTTATACAACTAGGATTAGTTGAGAAAAACTATATGAATAAGTGGCTTATGATAAAGTAGCTGTAGCTTCCATGTATACATAGAAAACAGTATGAACAATGATTTGACTAGTTGACTGATCAAGTTATATATAGCCTTAATACATTTTTGCTTCTTGTCATGGATACTTGAATTCAGTGGATATAAGATTAGGTACTAGCAAAGTTTATATGCCTGAAATAATTAATATTAGTATGTTGTCCCAAATTCGTCATGTTCTTTTGCATCCCCTTTCTAGATCGACTACTTAGATCACTCGATTGATTCATGTTATTATTATTTGATCAACAGATGAATGATGATGCCAGCTTTCCTGGAGGAATTTGGACATATGGAAGAGATAAAAGTAGCCACCAAAAACTTCGAGGACACCAATGTTATCGAAAGTGGCAACTTGCACAAAGAGTTCATGATGGTTTCTCATTACACACATGAAATACTTCGTAATTTTGTGGTGATGATCATGAGAAGATCCTTGTTTATGAGATACTATGGAAAGTCTCGATCGACATCTAAGGGTCGGTGCTCTAAGATGACCAGATATCTGTCGGTCTTGCATAGATATCTGTCGGTCTTGCATGTGGGCTAAACTACATTCATAATAAGAAGGGGACTCAACACACAGTACTTCACCGCGATATAAAAAGCGCCAACATCTTATTATTAAATAAGATTTGGAACGCTAAAGTCTGTGATTCGGGGCTTTCAAAAATCGGTCCCTTTAACCAACGATGTTGTGTATACCCTTGGCTTTTTTGTCTATCGTCTTTGGTGATAGGTACCCTAACAAAAGAGTCAGACGTATACTCTTTTGGGGTAAGACATGTCGCCTTTGGTGATAGGCCAACTAACAAAAGAGTCAGACGTATACCTTTTTGGGGTAGACATATACTCTTTGGGGGTTGTGTTATTTGAAATCTTGTGTGAGAGCTTATGCTTTCATAATCGTAGTGGAAAAAAAGCTACGAACAAAGATGATACAAATTTGATACGATTATCCTTCAAGATCGATCTCATGCAAAAAATGATGTGAGTCATTTGAAAACATTGTAAAAAATTGAATCAATGTTTAATTTCAACACAAAACTTAATTCTTGTCAACGCAAATCTCGTACACAGTATAGTGTATAGTGAACCTTTTGCGGATATAAGCTCGATCGGAAGGAGTTTCAATATATCCCTCGAGGACAAGTTAGAACAGGGAGATAAATCTGGTTTATACTTTAGAGACGAAAGTCGAGATAGGTTACTTATAACTCAATTGTATCAGTTTAGTGTTCATAGTAAAATATATGGTTAAAGAAAGTAAGATAGGCATATTTTTGGTAACTCACTTGCATCAATTTCTTTATTTTAGTTGTTGTGTTGCAAATATCAGATACCATTTTAATGTCGAGTAAATTGCACCGTTAGTCGCTTTGTTATATGCACATTTCACGAGTAGTCTTCGTTGTTGAAAAATTACTCGACACCTCCCCAATGTTTGGATTTTTGCACTTTTATGGTCCAAAAACATAACACGTATAAATAATCTTGTCGTCTCCCTCACATAAGTTGCACATGAAAGTATTTTTGTCATTTTATCTTTTCTCTCTAATCTCGTTTTTTATTTTGACTTTTTCAAGTTTTTTTAAAGAATGGAAAGAAATGAAAAATAAATTTAAGCTTAAACTTTCCTTAAAAAATAAGAATAAATGGAAAGATAATACTCCGTAAGGTTTTACATATCAAGAGAATATGTCTTTACTTTTTGAACTTTAAACATAAGTATAATGAATCATTTTTTTCTTTTATTCTATATTTTTTCTTCATTCTTCATAACTTAAAAACACAAAAATTTATTTATTTATTTATTTTCTTTTCCTTCAACTCAAGAACACAAATAATTTTACTAACCTTTAAATCTTTTTTTTCCTTTATTTTTCTACTTTTTTTTTTCTTTTGGTCTAAAATTAAACAACGCACCATTAGTTAGCTTTAGCTTACTAAAAATATGAGGAAATGGAAAGATAATAATGTTTTGCATATCAAGACAAAATTGTCTTTACTTTTTAAACTTTAAACATTTAAACATAAGTATAATGGGAGGTTTTTTTTTTTTTTTTTTTTTTTTTTTTTTTTTTTTTTTAACAACTAAAAACACATAATCTTATTAATTTGTCTTTCTTTTCCTTCAACTCAATACTAATCTTTTAATCTTTTCTTTCTTTTAGCCCCTATTCTTCTTTTTTTACTTTCTTTTCTTTTGGTCTAAAACTCAAGAACGCACCATTAGCTTACTAAAAAGATCTCGTACGATGCACATGAGGTATTTACATCTATACATGAAGATGGATCACGTACATCTCCTTTACTATTGTGTGCTAGTTCGAGAAATGACAGGGTTTGGCAAGCTAGATAAAGCAGTATGGTTATAATGAGTAACATCTACAGTTGCCACATTTGGGGTTTGTTTAGGCATATGAAGTTGAAGAATAGAAGAAGTTTCTCTAATTAACACCAAAGTGCTCTTATATAAGATTTATGTTTTCTTTTCACTCTCTTGATAGACTCGGGACACTTGTAACTACCATCAAGGAGCTCATTTAGAGATATCGCATCTACGTGCTTTAAAAAATCATAAATATCGTGTTCCGAACCATAAACTCCAGGAAACAAATCCAATAACATAGAAAAATATGTAAAAATGTCAACTGAAACTACATATGCAGAATCGTTCATGGCAAAAAGGTCATACCAAGCACATTATTTCCACTTGCATCAGAAGAATCAAACCTACTATTGGATACTTTGTCATTTCTTTTATCACTTTACTTCCCAAAGTTAACTATCTTCTGCTTAGCTATCTGTGTTTTATTTGATAAGACTCAACAACTAATAGTATAAAGGTTAGTGCAAGAAAACAATGGAACTGAAAGACTGACTCACGTTCGAGCGGGAGCTGTATTCTTAAATATACACAATTAAATCATATATGGGAAAAATCCAATTCGTAATGTATGGACAGTTGTTTTCATATATTTGGACAATTGTTTTCCAAATCATAAATGATTGCTTTTATATATAGACAACTGTTTTTGCAAAGTATGCCTAAGTTGAAATATGTTAAAAAAGTATTTTTTTTTTTTTTTTCCTAGCAGTTTGTTGGTGTTGTGTGGTGGTTGATGATGATCGTTGTTTAAAATTTGGGTTTGTGGTTTTGTGTTTTTGCTTTTTGTTTAAAATAAATATATAAATTCAAGAAAAATTAAAATAGGAAAAAAAAAATAAGAGTTTTTTTGTCATTTTAATGACCTTTAAAAAATATTCAAGACAAAAATGACGTAAAGTGTTACAAAATGTTAATGTTAACAGTAATGACAAAATTTGTAATAATTTTTTTAATTGGCTAATAGGGCTGCAATCAAATCATGTTTTTATCAAGCAACTCGAGCTCGAGCTTGACTCGATCAAGTCAAGCTTTTATCAAGCTCAAGCTTAAAAAATAGCTCGAAACATATAATGAGCCAAACTCAAGCTTTTGATAGCTCGGCTCGAGCTTTAATCAAGCTTTTTTGAGCTTTAATATAAATATATTTCCATTATAAATTTATTTTATAATTAACTAGGAATAATTTGAGTATTAACATAATTATAACAACTTACGTTGTAAATAATTAAACATGTATTTTAGAAGGTCATTTAAACCTAATTAATCCAAACATTTTGTATCCTACTTAATGTATCTTCACACTTCTTGGGATGTCGACTGTTATAGTGTTATTATTTGTGTACACTAGTGAGTTTGGCTATTCTGGTTTAAGCTTGTTTTACTTTATACATATATCTATTGATGGGTTTAACTATTAGATACAATATTTTTATATACATTTAAGCTTTTCAAGCCAAGCTTAAGCTTTTATCGAATTTTTCAAGCCAAGCTCAAGCCTGGATGATTAAAGCTCGTCAAACTATCAAGTCAAACTCAAGCCTAACTAATAAATTTCAAGCCGAGCTCGAGCTCGGCTCCGATTACACCCCTAGTGCAAGTTTTAAAAACCACATGCACTATTTTGCCCTAATTTCATGCGCCGCTCTTTGTAATGTTAAATAGACTTTTTCATATCTATCTTTAGATCTCACACCCTCACGTCACTCGATGTCTCCAGATCCCATTTAGTACTCCAGGTAAACAACTTATATCTTATCTTTTTTGCTTCATTAATTAAGATATGTGAATCCCATGTGTGTTTAAATTTCACAGATTATATATACTTAGCATGTCTATATTAATTTAGTGTTTATATGGATTTTTTGTAAGTAAGGGACTGATATTAAGTAATAACCATATCATTTAATTAACAGATAATGGCGTTTCAATGTTTTAAGATCCAACTGAAAAAGATCGAATCAGCCTCAGAAAATTTTGGTGAGCACAATGTTACCGGGATTCTCGTTCACCATATAAGTGACACTGGTCATATGTGGACAAGTATCAGGATTTTTCTTGATGTTTCTAGTGGGCTAAGCTACCTTCATAACAACAACGGCAAAACGGTAATTGTCTATGTCTTTAGCTATACTTTGAGTTTTAGATTTATGTACAATTTAGAGAATGATATACTGTGATTTAGAAGATTTAGAGCGTGTACTCATTTTGCACTAACACAACTAATTTGAATGTATTTAATTGGCAGTGGTTTTCACTAAATGAAAGAGGAGAACACTGTGATGCCTTGCTTTTTCGGATGTGATGCTTTGCTTTCTCAGATGGATAAACGGTCAACCTTGTCTTATAATAGAAAACGGGTCAATCATCCGCATGAAATAAGACAGTAGAACATGAGTATGAAAGAGTGGAACAACAATGTTGACCGGATCTTGGAGGAAGAGAATGGAATTGTTCGAGGAAGATGTCGAGGAAGAGTATGGAAATGTATGTTTATTCGTTTCTATTTCAATTATCTACTACTTAAACAACTATAAGTAGTAAGCTTATACTACTGCTTATTCATGTTGTGTATTATACGTAGTAGTATGAATTTACCACTTCTAGTCGTTTAAGTGGTGGACAATTGGAAAAGCAACAAATAAGCGCTTTTTTTAAGATGTCACTACTCTCCGAGTGTGTCGGTAAAACCACAAATTGTTATTGAAGTCACAAGCACAGCTCTTGACATATGCTACGTAGGATAGATAAAGGGTAACTTGTATGTAGATGTATGCATGTTGATCCCTTATGCGATTGCATAACTTATGTTATTGAAGTAATTTGGTATGAGGAATCCCCTTACATAAAGATTATTGGAATAAATATGATACATTGAAAAAAAAATGCGCGACAAAAATCTTTGTTTGCATGTTTGCTTTATCCCTACTATAATTTATACCCTTCTAGTCTCCCCCGTCCATATCGATGTCTGGTTAGTCACATGCTATTGCTTTTGAGGTCTTGCCTTAGGAGTTTTAATATATAACTTCAATACTAATTAGAGAGGGATGGAAACAAATCGGTTTTATGTTTTAGATGATTGATGGCTGAATTGTATCAATTTACTAGCGATCCAATCTCCCTTAAATCCAGTCTATGAGGCTGCCGTCGTTTTTCATGTCGCTTTTTTAAGAGTTAATTTTCAGTGTATACATTTGTAATGAAAACTATTGTGATCAGATGAATATACATGAAGAACTCAATTGCATTAGAACAATTTTGTACCCTACTTTCTTCGTCTCATCAGTGTGCCAAATTTAACGTGGAGGATCTTTTAAAGTTGTAAACACAACTTTAGTAAAGTTGTGAGATTGTGAGTCATTTGATTTGATCCAATGGCTCAAATTAAAAAAACTTCTTTTGATTTGAGCCATGGGATCAAATCTAATGACCCACAATCTCACAACTTTACTAAAATTCTCTTATACAACTTTAGAGGATCCTCTCAAATTTAATGTCTTTTGTTATACTCTGTAACAGACTTACAGTTGTAATTCTTGTGGAGTCACTAGGTTGGATTTATCTACATACAGAGTCCTGCAATGTCCTATTTTACATTGCGTCGAGTCCAATATCCAAATACAGCTTTGTAGTTTCTAATTGTTGGAGAATTTATCTGTAAAAAGTAAATGCTAGTGTTGGAGAATTTTTCATTATTTTGAACTAAAAACTTATTGAACTAGCTCTCCAAAATAAAACAAATTCTGTTAAACAACGAAAGGGTACTTTATAATGATAGTTTCTTCTATTGATTAGTGACTTGTACATGTGATACGCATAGAAGGGTTTGTGTTCATGTTGAACTTGAGAGTGAAAACATGTTTTTGCTTGCTACCTTTATATTGCTACTTTTTACTGGTAACGTAATTTCTCGATAGCAATCAAAAGTTTGAACGAAATAATCTCACCATGTGAAACGTACTTCATATCAATAACCTGTTTTTCACACTTGTAAAGTTGTAATGGCTATTAGCATCATACAAGTATACAAACCAGTCAAATGGCAGAGACAACTACTCTTAGAAATCTAAAAACAAGAAAATACACTTGTCGCATGCATGACCAAGCAGCTGCAATCATGTCTTGATAGTTGATACAAAGTATATTCACATTCGAATATACACAGAAACCCTTAATTAGCAAGTTAGCAACTAATGTATCACTTTCCAGACATGTTTAAACTTGGAGAAACTAAAACTAGATAAAGGGAGACGGTGAATAACCAACTACAGAAGTCGTAGAAACTTTGGGAGTAGAAATACTCTATTAAGACCAAGTAGCATTCAAAGAAAAAGCAAATCGACAATTCTAACAACGGAAAGCTCAAGCTTATACAACCTCGTTCACGGATAGGTAAAGCGACAAAAAATACACGAAACAAGACAAAATTTAACAGATGCAAATCTTGGAACCCACATCTGATATTACCTCACCACCAATATCCAAACATCAACTATATCTCTAATCTGTTGTCGAAGAAGCTTGGCTATCCAAATCAACCGAACCCATTCCCATATCCTCTTCCACTTCACTATCTTCATCACCACCAACCTCTGTATTTTGACGCCCAAGTTTATACATCTGTTCTGCAAGCAATTTATCCTCTCGTTCACTCACCTGCAATAAGTGAAGTCATCAATTATCATATATTATCAAAAAAGATGAAAGCCTTATGTGTGATGAATTAAATGCTTACTGCTCGAGGTGATTCTTTTACGGTGAGTTTTCCTTTATGACGGTCTATAGAAGTAGCACACGCAGCAATTGCATTTGTGAGAACTTTAATCCCTTGTTCCTGAATAATATCATAAACTAACATCAACAATATTTTGATAACAATATTGCAATATCAAACAGAGCATACTTGTTAAACAATAACATATAACGACATCAAGCAACTGTTCAGCTTTCTACATTATACAGCCAACTACTGAAACTAGTTTTTTGGCCACCCAAGTATCAAGTATTCATTTATACAAAATTAATTTTAAAAACTACATGTTTTAAATGAGAGGAATTTTATTGTTTGATAAGCTTTTACTTTACTATAGAAAAAGAAAACAGAACTTTTGTCGCCCAACCTTCTTTTACTTGGATTTGGCATAAAAAAAACCATATACATATGTGGGTGACCTCAATGGACAGATACTTAGATACTTGTTGAATACCTTGTCAAGAGTCTGAGTAGTAAGAACATACGCAGGTGGAGCAACCAATTTCATTTTCACCGGGCACTCTTTGGTGCCAACAGATTCAGCTTTTCGCATGGCTTCCTATAACAGAAAGTCAGAAACAACTCTTCAAAATTCTGCATATTACACGAGTATAAAATATGCAACTCCAAAATTGAAAGTGAAACACTAAAACCTTGATGTGGAGGACACCATCAAATTCGAAACATTTCATCTCAATGTCAGCACGGATTTTCAATGGTTGTGGGGTCATTCGTCTTCTGATGTTGCTAACCAAGGCGTCTTTTACATCCTCTGAAAGAGCAGGAACCACCTTAGTCACCTACAAAAATAATAATAATAATAATAAATAAATAAATAAAATAAATAAATAAATGAATAAATAAATAAATAAAAAGCTTAATCATTATTTATGTAAGAACCACGGTCAATGGTCAAAAGACTCAATTTGTGTAACTGATTACCTCCTTCCCATCTGGGCCAATTTCTTTGATTTCACGAGTTAGTGGCCCAAGCACAGAATCAGGATTGTTAACAATCAATTTGAATGCCTACAAACAGAACGTAAAACTGTTAGCATATGTAAGTGTGGATATATATAATACGAAAATTTGACATGACAAATAAGATAACTAACCTCCACTGCATGACCATATTTTCGATATAAAGGCCAGCCAACATGGATGTACAAATCCTGTCATACATAACTTGTATTTCATAAGAAGCCCCTACGCAGAATAAAAGACCTACATATCAATACTAGTCACTATCTTTTAGAGCTAAGTCTGATTTTTTGTAATATCTAGATGTTAAATAAGCAAACAAACCAGAAAACAGACTCATTAAAAACACAGTTAGCATATTGATATTACATTTATTTGGAACCTTTTTTCCTTACAGGAAACAGCCTTCGTCCCTTATAAATCTCATTCCACATGCTAAAAAAAATATCATATCTTAGTTATTATGGTAATTTCTGCTGGAAACCAACTTTACACCATTCTAATAGCAAACATAGGGCAAACGAAAGAATCGTACAGTGTATGAAAGGAAGATATACAAAGTAAGTCATGAAACTCAGCCACCCTTACACAAAGTTCATGGTTTATCCTTGTTACAAATCATCAGTGGAAAATCATATAAGAGATGAAAAAGTTGTACATCACTTGGTTGGTTGGACCACATTGATATATGTACAATCATAGGTCTTCGGTAATAGATAAGTTGATACAGGTCTTCTAAAAAATTTAATATGCTGTAAGCTGGATCTTCTAAGACTTGTATGGGTTTATACTTTATATAAACAATAATGACACCATGCATGTTTACTACTATACTTCACATATATAAAAAAAAGCAAACACCCAACAGGCAACAGTGCTAGGTCTTAATAAATTAGCACTTTTCAAATATAGAGAAAGAAACTATCAAAAACAAAATGAATAAGTAAACTGTCCAACTTTGAGTTTTAAATGTTACTTCGACCAACATAGCTGTTTATTTATTTATTAGCAAATGAATTGTAAACCAATATCAATCTATGGTTTCCTTACCTTCTTTTCCAAGTCTAAATTTTTTTCTGTTTGGTCCAAGTCTGAACTATAGAAAAATACATAACACAAATATATCTTTAACGTAGAAGCATCTCTCAGTACCTTAGGGGGTGTTTGGTATATGGGTTTGGGAATCAGGGAATGATTGATTCCCATAAAAAACTACTGTAAACAGTTTGGTAGGCGGGCATGGAAATGAAAAGAAGGTAAGAGACCCATAGAACCAACCTGGAGAGATGGGTGGGTTTATATCTCATTTCTGAATTTACTTCAAAACATCAATGTCAATGGGGTTTTGTGCAATTAATAAACCAATTAAATCTGTGACTCACAGATTTGTTAAATAGTTCTTCCAAAAGGTGATGGTACTTTAGGTCTTGATAACTTCAGCAGTAAGAGGAGTTAAGAGGACTAAGGGCTGTAAACTTTTGATTTTTTTGATTTCAGAAATATGATAGTATGATATTCATTGGCGTTAGTAGCAGTGATTTGAAGAGATTGTTGACACTGACAAATTGCCATGGAAAGTGATAGTGATAAGTCTATCAAACAAACCAATAAACAATATACAAGTAACGATGCCTATTCTCATTCCACCCTAGACGCAAAGGAATACCTAGTTACAGACCAAACTAACCCTTACCAGATGTGAGATGTATCTTCCATTATTATTCCAACAACCACAACAATATGGTAACATGAGTGGCATATAGCCATAGAGGTAGCATCATAACGTAAAATATAACAATAAGCGCATAACTAGGTATTGTAAAATCATGGATGGAGTCAAAACTAGCAACACTGTGAAGAACCACTCATCATGCCTGTCCTGATGAAGTTGCTATACAGACATTTATCCAGGCAGTCTTAAAACCTTATGCATAGAGGCTTCTGAGTTTCACTGACCTAAGATATTGGAAGAGCAAATATGACCTATTTATTTCGAAAGCACAATATGATTGCTTAACATGTGAAATGTTTTTAACTAACTGAAACTTGATACGTGTTCAGTTTTCTATATATTATAATTTGATTAAATCTCTGTGAAATCTAATACAATTCCACCCAAAAACTCCTCTATTCGCACCAACCGTAAGGTATATTACCTTGCTGTTATTCTTAAATAAACTGAAAGTTCATTACCATGATCAGAAGTACGTTGCTATTGTTGGCGACAAATAAACAATTAAGTTACCACTAGTAACTACTACTCATAGTTTCCGAGCTACCGACACGTTACCACAATCAGTAAAACTAGTGGTAAATTAAAACCACAAACATGTTAGTACGATCAGTAAAATCATTACTACTATAGTCAGTAAAACATTATGATCAGTAAAACTAGTGGCGGTTTTCAACCAAAGTACACACTACTATAATCAGTAAAACTAGTGGTAAACTGGTAATGTTCAAACTAAGTACACATTACTGTAATCAGTAAAACACCACTACAATGCAGTTACTATTATCAGTAAAACACTATTACAATCAGTACACTTAACTGTATCAGTAAAACATCACTATGATCAGCGAAACACAGCTACGATCAGTAATTCAGTACAACGTTACTATGATGAGTAAAAACGTAAAAGACGGTCAGTAAATCTAGTCGATTTTTTGACTAAATAATAATCGGTAGAACATTACTGTGGTCCGTGAAACATCAAAATCAAGTAAAACATCACTATGATCAGCAAAACATAGCTATGATCAGTAAATCAGTACAATGTTACTATGATGAGTAAAAACATAAAGACAGTCAGCAAAACCAATCGCAATTTTCAAACTACCTACTCGTTACTATAATCTATAACTGGTAAACATTATTGTGGTCAGTATAGTATCAAAATCAATAACTTAACTATAATCATCACAAACGTTACTACAACCATAATCAGTAAAACATAACTAAGACAAGTAAAACATAAATACAATCAGTAATTCAGTAGCTATAATGACTAGAAGTTACTATGATCAGTAAACATATCGACATTCACTACTCTGTAAAACATTACTATATTCAGTAAAAGTGAATAAACTCAACTGTGATCAACAAGCCTAGTGTAATTCTCAAACCATGTGAACTTTACTGTCACTAAAACTAGTTATAATGTTCAACCGACGACTGACGTACATGTTACTGTGAGCTGTAAAACATTACACTTAAGTCTTAACTATAATCAGTAATGCATAAGTTGCTCAAAAAGTACCACTAGTGTTACTTACTGTAGTTAGGTATTACTGATCATAGTGACGTTATTATGATCGGTAAAACTTGTGGTGAATTTCAAACTAAGCACGTGCAACTATAATCGCTAAAACACTAACTCAAAACCAGTAAAACAGTGTTTGTAATTGCTAAAACATTATAATCAGCAACTTAGCTATAATCATTACACGTTATTATAACAAGTAATAGTGTAATACATAGCTATAATCATTAAAACACTAAAAATCTTAGGTGATTAGTAAACCTAGTGGTGATTTCTAAACTACCTACACTTTCTTATAACCTGTTAAACCTTATCATGATTAGGGGTGTCATTCAGGCTTACATGACCCGAACCTGAACCGAACCCAAGCTCGATTATGCCTATTCGGGTCGGATTACTCGGGTCAGTAATTTTATTCGGGCCAACCCGAATAATCCGAGTTCTAAATAGGGTAGGGTTCGGGTATTTTTTCAGCATCAACCCGACCCAATTGACCTGAA